>OY757248.1:40233532-41483532 GCA_963583935.1 Diaperis boleti | reverse complement strand
CATGTCACAAACGGTGATCGGTTGAATTTAAATTAACAATCGCGTGTGTTGTGCCGCCCGAAGTATTTACAACCTTTTATTCTATTTTTTTTCTGTCCTCTTGAACATAATGAGAGAGCCCGGAAATTGACCGGCGTTTGTTACTCGTGCATACTAGAAACTCCTAGATAAAAGCTTTTTGATTTTTAGAGTTGTCCGGCCACCCTTTGTAAGCATCACAAATAAAATGGCCGACATTGTGAAAAGCTTTGTTGTTAGGTCTTGTTTAAATAATATCTACTACTGCTATTCAAACCTGTATAAATCATTGAATAACTACATGTCTTTCGGTATAAGGCTGACAGCAGCTTGCGGTCATTTAAAAGCTATTTTGTCTCTGTTGACTTGAATTAACCAACACTGAGTAAGAGCTGAATACAAAAGGGCAAATAGCGGCATAGCGCCACGCCGAATGTTGGGGTTTTGAAAAGTGTCTTATCTTTTTATGTTGTGCTGCGCCTCCTTGCGATTTCCTTAATATTTCTTAATAAACGTTTACAACCATAATTTTTGTGTATCCATAATTATGTATCCAAAGAATCTAGGATTGGTTTTCGCTTGGGTAAGTTTGAATGTCCCGCCATTGTTCGTATATAAGAAGATGGCAAGGTGTTTTAAAAAATATGTTAAAGAACAAAGAGTTGAATGCTTTTGTGGAAAATCAGTTCATAAATATTATTTTTCAAGACATCAAAAATTGATATACATATGACAAGATAAAAAATTCTTCATAAATTTTTATTATATGGATGGAACAACAAACTGTTATATAAAATCTTATAGAAAGTCTTTTGCCTTTTCAAGGCCCCTTATGTGTTTCATTTTTTAAATATTCCTCAAAATTAGAAAAAAATCTTGTATGCAACACGGAATGAAATGCTGTTTTGTGTAACTCCCGTCATATTACATCGTTACCCAAAACATTTCATTTCATAACTGGTTACATAAATAGTTATTGCGATTACTTTAAATTCAGTTTTAGTTTTATTTTTGATTTTCGAGTTTTGAATTTTTTCGGATAGGAAATATTGAAATTTCTGATTGAAAAGTGTTTTTAATTTTCAACTTTTCCTTTTGTACGAATTCACAGACAACCTGAAGCAGAAATGTTTTCGTCCTCATTTAAAGCAAAATGTTTTCAGGCTCATCGCTTGATGACAACGTTATGTAATAACCCATAATTATTATTAAAAATACGTAATTTATTGCGTTTTAACCATTTAGAAGAATTACACGTGTCGTTTGCCATCTACTTCACCTCTAACAACCGGTAACCCATAACAATGTATGATTTGTCTGGTCATCAATGTTTTAATAATTATTTTTAATTATTTTAATATTTTCTTTATAGTACAATTTTATTGTGATAGGTGTGAAAAATCAATTAACAAAATACAAGTCAGGTGTTTATTGATATGTCTCATATGGCTACAGTTATAAGTCTTATCCGCTGCCCGCTGATTAAGAATGAAGAATGTAATTATAATTTGCGTGCAAGCTAATATTAAAAATTATCAGGATATGTGGTGATTTGTTCATATTTAAACTCGAACTAATTGCTAAACAAAAGTTTAGTAATTTCGGCGGATCCTTTTCGTATAAATGCAACAACTGATTTATTAATCGGTGCTCAAGCTTTCTTTCAATTTTTGAAACCATCGTGAATCCTTGGCAAAAAACTTTCTTCTACAAGAAACCAAACTCGGTTGGGTTGTTGTAAATCCCTCTTACAATAAACAGGCTGTTCCAACTCAAGGTTCATGCCATTTTGTACAACCCACAACAAATTCTGGGAACTGGACTCAAGACGACGCTCTTTGTGAGCGAACATTTAATGACGGTCATCCACGTTCGAAAGCTGGTAAATACGTGGCCCCCTTACAATTTAAGCAAGAATTTTCTAATATAGGTACCTCTCGAGGGGATGAAAGTTTTAAAACTACATTCTCAATATTATGGTTTGATGAAAATTCAAAGATACGAACCTACAGACTTAAGACTGTGACGTTCGGACAACTTTCTAAATGCATACAAACATGTATGTCGATGATTTCTTAAGTGGCAGCGATAATACGGAAAATCCATTAAAGCTCAAAGCAAAAATTTCAGAATGTTTGGCAATTCATTGTTATCAAATTTACTTGTAAATACTTCTGAAATTAATTTAGATAAAGAAGGAGGATTATCTGGAAAAAGTGCATCGTTGCATCAGTTATTGTAGATCATTTAGGAAATTTAGGCCTGTTTCAAAATTTGATTACTGATTGGGCTGATTGTAAACTGGCATTTTATACACCCTCGTTCCCACATGTGGGCGGTATTTGGGAAGTTTGATGTCTGAAATTTTATTTTAAAAGAATTATAGGGCAGTCACGGTTGGCTTATGATGTACACATATCTCACATTAATTGAAGCCTGTCTTATTTCACGGTCTATAACTTCTCTGTCCTTAAATACTGATTTATCCTCACTTACACCCGACCACTTCCTAATTGGAACTGCGCCGGCCGAACCTGACATGACTGACATCAATATCCATCGATTAGACCAATGGCAGAAAATTCAGACGTTGACAGTTGGTGAATAGAATAATAACAATTCCAAAAATAAAATAAAAAATTGGAAGACAATTAGGAAACCCAAGAGAAGAATCTTTTCAAGAATAATAATAATAATTAGTGAAGTAAAATCTTGATATAGAAGTTATAGAATTTAAATAAATATCGAGAGTTGTGCATGGACGATTAATGGTAGAAAAATTCGCAGTAATTCGCAGGAATTGAATTCCTTGAGAGATTTAAAAATGTAAATTCTACCCATAAATAAAAAAAAAAATGTATCATAGTTATTAAGAATGTTATCACAGTGTTACAAATTTTGATTCAAATCTCATAAATCTATGATTTTGCAACATTAATACTCTTAATGTCAATACAGATAGCGGTACTATCACAGTAATTAAGCATAAGGACAAGAAACACAACCAAAACATTGTAATCAAATGTATTGCTTATCATTTACATTGACTGACATTTTTATCACTCCAATCAACGGTTATCACAATAATTTCATACATAATCGGTACGAAAACAAGTACCACTCTATATACACATACTTAAAAAGAAACAATAAATAAATAAGTCAAATAGTACTGAACAAAAAGATATCAGGACTTTTCCGTCGTTCTATCCTTCATCGACACATCCTTCTCCTCGGTTTGTCCGTTGTCGTCTTCAACGGCGTTCCACGGTTGTACCTCACCGCTAGCAAACAGAATGAAGATCACACTGGTTAGAAGAAACACACCGAATGCGATCCAGAAGACGGTCCTCCACTCTAGAAGCGTGTGCTGAAATTACAGTTTTACAGTTAGGAGTAACCATATCGGTACCACAGTTACATTTTCAGTTAGAGCTCCTACAAGATACGGTACTATAATCCCGGTAATGGCACCGATGCCGTTGACTATAGCCATGAGAGTACCCGCGAAATTGGGAGCCAAATCCAAAGCGTTGACTTTCATGCCGCAGTAGAAGGTGCCCATGAAACTCATAGCTATGGTGAACATGGCGACGGCTAGGTTGCGGTCGCAGCCTGAGTAGGAGGCAGATATGATGAAGATTGCGGGGCCCATGGCAGCTGCAAGAATAACATGGTATGCAACATGTTACCAAGGACACTAATACAACTTACCTATGGTAGTGAACACTTTACGAGCGGTGGTCACAGAAAGGTACCCCCTTTTGATCAAGTAGTCGCAGATACATCCCGAGATCATTGACACAAACCACATGAAGATGTAGGGGACGGAAGACCATATTCCGTTTTCGGCGACGTTGAATTTAAGTACGTCTTTCATGTATTTGGGGAGGTCTGTGACCATGGTGAAGAATCCCCAGTCGTGACCGATCTGGGCGAAAATGAGCGCCCAAACCGGAAGGGAGGTGAATATGGCTTTCCACGGTACCACCCGTTTCTTTCTGCTCACGTGTACTGCAAAGTACCGTTCGTAATTCTAAATAGTGTTAGTGCCTCTTACCTATGTTCCTCCTGAGGTACTCCTTCTCTTTATCCGTGATAAACGGATGGGTTTCCGGATCCGGATAGCATAGTACCATCCATACGAAGACCCACAGGATCCCCAGAGCCCCAAAAACGTAAAACACCGAAGCCCAATCTTTTGTAGACGCAATGAGAGCCCCACTCAAAGCATTGCCCACCACAGTCCCGATCTGACTTCCGGCAAAGACAAGAGTTCCGATTTTCGATCTCTCGTGTAACGGTACCCACTTAGCCAACAACACATTGAGGGCCGGAAACGTAGTACCCTCCCCCAACCCCTCGACCACCCTCACCAACACGACCCACACCCAACTCCCATCGCTGGCGTAGATCACCCACGGAGTGATGAAAGTGAAGATGGCCGTGCACAATATTCCCAAACCCAGGGCGTACTTCCCTCCGAACCTTTCCGCGATCATGCCTCCCGGGATGTGGGTGATGACGTAGCCCCAGTAGAAGGAGCTTAAAATCAGACCTTGCTGGGTGCTGGACCATGGGTAGAGTTTGTCCGGGTTCTGGAACATGGAGCTGTGATTGTGTGGGTGTTCATGGGTGAACTTACGGAGATCATAGACGAGTTGGAAAGGGAGCCGCTACAGGCGTCCGGGTCGTAGTGGGTGGAGGCGTTGCTGTGTACTACCATTTCTGTGATGGCCACCGATAGGGTCACGCGCATCGTGTAGGCGTTGACGATGGCCAGGAAGCCCATGATGCCCAGGATGTACCGGTGGGGGATGATGAAGACTGGATGGATGAAAAAAGGAATTATTGATATTCTTTAATAACTATAGATTCGTTGGATTTAGTAAATACTATCGAGGGTTAACAAAAAAGTATTCTCAAACTTACTCATCGCGGTTTTTTGGGTCCTATCTTCTTGTGGTATTTTGTAACTTAAATAGTCGTAGAAAAATCTTCATTCCCCCTAAAGCTACCTTATTGAACAGCTGTACAGAAAGGATGGGTATATTGGATACACTGGGAGAATTCGGCCAGTGGTCGAATATTTTACCTACAACGCGTTGTGGAAATAGCGATTTACCCACAACGGGTTGTGAGCATATTTGAATGAGTTTTCGGCCACTGGCCGAAGGAAAAATAAGCTCTTTTCGCCGCGTTGTGGGTAATTGTTATCTACCAAAAAGTAGATATTGATTTCAAAGGAACAAAAGAGACCAAAAAGACGAAAGGGAACCGAGAAGTAGCAAAATAAATTGAGGAAAGCAAAAAAAAAAGATTAAGAACCAAAGGAAGTACAGTCGCGGTCACAGAAATGTAGTCACTTTTGTCATTTAAAAAAAAAGGAAAGTATTCTATGCTTTATTGTCATTATGACGTCTCTAAAATTTTCGTCATGTGGAAGTGCTTGTCAAAATGCCAGCAGTATACAGTACGTCAAGAGTTCAAATTTAAGGTTATAAATAATTAAAGACTGTTTCACAACAAATGTCAGATGAGTGACAACTACTGACGAAATTCTGTGACCGCAACTGTACAAAAACGAAAGAGATCAAGCAAACGAAATTAAAAAAAAAAAAACTGAAGGTACCAACAAGGAATCAAACGAACATTAAAAAACAAAACATAAATGGTAACAGAAATGTTTTTAACTTTCTTATAAAATGAGCAATAAGTCTAAAAAAGACTAACTGAAAATACTATTGATAACAAAAAAGTAGAGCAAAGATTACATAGACAACAATTAAATGGATTAAGCCCAGAAGAAAAAAAAGGCAATGGTAAGTAGGCAGATAATAATGACGGGTACACAAATTGATAAAATAATTAACACAAACTCCAAGAAGAAAAAATCTTAAAAAAAGTACAAATAGGAGTAAGATAAAAAAATCGACACTGAAACAGAAGAGCTGAAGTCTACAAAGTTACCGAATAAATCATAGAGACTCAAAACATAAAAAGCGGTTAGTTAATACTTTAATCATCCAAATTATCACATCAAAAACAAATTAAAGTATAAAGGTTTGTGTCTTATCAATCTTCATACAAACCCAGGTGTTATTGAAAACAAAATCTGTAAACAATTCCATCAAACACAGGCAATCCCAAGGAAAGACTATCTCTTAAAAGATTTGCGAGCTTAATCTGCCTTAATTCACTCTATCAAGAATGTAGCTGATGAGATCAAAACCACCGGTTAATTTCTTTATCACACCGAACAGACGGATCAATCAAACTGTTCGACGTTTCTAGCCCAAGAAAAGCCACAAGTGACGTCACTGGATCCTAGTATAGCTTCATGCGACTATTGACACCTGTGCTGCGTGCTTAATGTCTTATTAAATTAATAAAGGATGTTCACGTAATCGGGATGTTATACATACTAAAAGACTTGAGGATCGAAGGCTGTAAACCCTCGAACGGTGAGTCACTGGTACAATTTCACCGACTGTGAAGTAAAAACCATAACGTTTATAGTTCCATGAGGTTATTGGTACCTGTGTGATTACAATAATAATGAAGGTGCACGTGTAATACGGCTATGCCGAATGCGATTTGGACGCTTAGAATTCAAGGCTAAGGAGTAGGAATGAATGAAATGTAAACTGTAAAAGTATAAACATTTCTTCATTTATACCGTTACTCTAGCAGTGTTTAAAATGACCTTACAGAACGTCATGTAAAGATAAGAAAACATAATCACAATAAAATAACAAAACACATGTTGAAACGGTGTTTTTGAAAAGTTCGTTGTCTAGTCGGTTTTACGATCTTTTTATCCCTAGTTATACTAAGTAAATACTTGGTTTTGCTGTTCTGTTTTTTATTATATCAAAACAGGAAGTACAAAAACAGTATTCATTTATTACAATATGTTAACATAATAATTATCGACTGGAAGCGGGAAAAGCGTTTGTAATAGGGCTAGGAGGATAGGACTCTGGGAAGACTACAGGACAGCCCTAACAAGATACAACAAGGGATTGAGAATTGAGAAAGTCTAAAGACCGAGCAAGCACAATTGGGCTCATCCAGAAACCCAATGGAACGTACAGCGAGGATAATCTGGGTAGCCTAAAAGCGGTACCAAAAACAATAGGCCAGACCAATGCAAACTGAGATCCAATAGGGATAGCAGTCGGCCAGCAAGGAAAATTTTTATCCTAGAAAAAGGATAATGGGCGTTAAGCTGGGGAAAGACGGAATCTTTAAAGTCTTATTGCTGACCAGATTCCCCCCCCCCTGCCTGACAAGTGGCGCTGGGGGATATCCCTAGTCTTTAATTATCTAGACCTCCAGACTAGAAAATTAAAACCAGGTGACCCAGTATCCTGTACAACCAGGAACCTTGGAAAAACCATTGAATGTAATGCCTAAAGACGAGACACCGCATGAAGTGGTCATAAATGCCCGCCACGCAGTTCAAACCACCATTACGTCAAAATTCACACAGGGCATTATGTGTTAGCACCTCAACAATCATGCAGGCTGAAATACTTGCTATATACCTGTGTGCCCAGGTATGCTTAAGCAGGAATATTAAGGGCAAAAAGTGTATATTCTGTTTGACAGTCAAGCAGCGATAAAGCTCCATCGATCTCGAAAGGTCACCTTTATCTAGGTGCCAGGTCATGAGGGTATAAAAGGAAATAGCCGACGACTTTGCAAGAGCTTCTCTCATAGGACCCGAACCGTTCTGTAGACTTGGTACAAAATTAATTTAGCAGGATCTGTGAATCAGGCGTCGAAACCGCTGAGCAAATATTTTGCAAGTGGGACGCGACTGACGCTAAACCAGTTGGGAAGCGCGCGGCTGGAGTTTCTGAGAAAATATTAAGAATATTAGGAATATGAGGAACCTTGAAACTTGAAGAATTTGAAGAGCCTAAAACTTAAGAAACATGAGCACTTGAGGAAACTGAAAAAGTGATGAAGCTGAGGAATTGAGACAATGGGGAAAATGATGAACTTTGAAATTCGAAGAATTTAGGCAACTGGAAAACTTAAGGAATATGAGAATTTGAGCGAACCTGTGGAATTAAGGAAACTGAGGAGTTGAGGAACCTACAAGCTTAAGGAATTTGAGCACTTAAGAAATCTGTGGACTTAAGGAATCTGAGAGCTTGAGGAACCTATGCAATTGAGGAACCCGAGGTTTTGAGGAATATGAGAAATTATAAGAAATTGAGATAATGAGAGAACCTGGGGAATTAGAAAAACAGATAAACTCGGGAACATAAAGGAGTTTGGAACTTGAAGAAATTAAAGAAACTACAAACTTAAGAAAAATTAGGACTTGGGAAATCTGAAAACTTGATGAACTTCAGGAATCGAAAAAAATTGAGATAATGGGGAACTTTGAAACTTGAAATAATCTTAGAACTTGTGGAACCTTTGAACATCAGGAACCTGACATCTTGAGGATACTGTGGAATTGAGGAACCTGTGGACTTAAGGAACTTGAGAAATTAAAAGAAATTGAGATAATAAAGGAACTTGTGGAACATGAAAAATTGGAGGACTTGCGAACTTGAGGAACCTGTGGACATAGGGAACCTGACCACTTGAAGAACCTAAAGAATTGGAAAAACAATGAGAATATCAGACACATGAGGAACATTGAAATTTGATCCCTTGAGGAATCTATGGAAATAAGGAACCTGAGAACTTGAGGAAATTATGGAATTTAGGAAGTCGAGGGCTTTAGAAACCTGAGAAATTATAAAAACATGGAGAATTGAAACTTGAGAAACCCATGGACCTAAGGAACCCGAGGACTTGATGAACCTGAGAAATTAGAAGAAACTGAGATAATGAGGGGACCTGTTGAACGTGAAAAATGTGAGGAACTTGCGAAGTTGAGGAGCTTGTGCACTTGAGGAACCCGACGAATTGAGGTACTTGAGAAATTAGAAGAAATTGAAATAATCGGAGGAACCTGAGGAATTGGAAAAATGTTGTGAATATCAGGAGGAATCTTTTGAACTTAAGAAATCTTGAGGAACCTGCGGGCGTAAAGAATTTGAGAAGTTGTGGAACCTCTGAACATCAATGTGAAAAATGTGAGGAACTTGCGAAGTTGAGGAGCTTTGGGACATAATGAACCTGTGCACTTGAGGAACCCGAGGAATTGAGGTACTTGAGAAATTAGAAGAAATTGAAATAATCGGAGGCACCTGAGGAATTGGAAACATATTGTGAATATCAGGAGGAAACTTTTGAACTTAAGAACTCTTGAGGAACCTGCGGGCGTAAAGAATTTGAGAAGTTGTGGAACCTCTGAACATCAATGTGAAAAATGTGAGGAACTTGCGAAGTTGAGGTGCTTTTGGACATAATGAACCTGTGCACTTGAGGAACCCGAGGAATTGAGGTACTTGAGAAATTAGAAGAAATTGAAATAATCGGAGGCACCTGAGGAATTTGAAACATATTGTGAATATCAGGAGGAAACTTTTGAACTTAAGAAATCTTGAGGAACCTGCGGGCGTAAAGAATTTGAGAAGTTGTGGAACCTCTGAACATCAGGAACCTGAGAACTTGAGGAAACTGTGGGATTCAGGAAACCAACCACTTGAGGAAAGTGTGGAATTAAGGAACCTGTGGACTTAAGGAACTTGAGAAATTAAAAGAAATTGAGATAATGAAGGAACTTGTGGAACATGAAAAACTGGAGGACATGCGGACTTGAGGAACCTGTGGACATAGGGAACCTGACCACTTGAAGAACCTAAAGAATTGGAAAAACAATGAAAATATCAGGAACATGAGGAACATTGGAATTTGACCCCTTGAGGAATCTGTGGAAATAAGGAACCTGAGAACTTGAGGAAATTATGGAATTTAGGAAGTCGAGGGCTTTAGAAACCTGAGAAATTATAAAAACATGGAGAATTGAAACTTGAGTAATCCGTGGAACTAAGGAACCCGAGGACTTGAGGAACCTGAGAAGTTAGAAGAAACTGAGATAATGAGGGGACCTGTTGAACGTGAAGAATGTGAGGAACTTGCAAAGTTGAAGAGCTTGTGCACGTAAGGAACCCGACGAATTGAGGTACTTGAGAAATTAGAAGAAATTGAAATAATCGGAGGAACCTGAGGAATTGGAAAAATGTTGTGAATATCAGGAGGAATCTTTTGAACTTAAGAAATCTTGAGGAACCTGCGGGCGTAAAGAATTTGAGAAGTTGTGGAACCTCTGAACATCAATGTGAAAAATGTGAGGAACTTGCGAACTTGAGGAGCTTTGGGACATAATGAACCTGTGCACTTGAGGAACCCGAGGAATTGAGGTACTTGAGAAATTAGAAGAAATTGAAATAATCGGAGGCACCTGAGGAATTTGAAACATATTGTGAATATCAGGAGGAAACTTTTGAACTTAAGAAATCTTGAGGAACCTGCGGGCGTAAAGAATTTGAGAAGTTGTGGAACCTCTGAACATCAGGAACCTGAGAACTTGAGGAAACTGTGGGATTCAGGAAACCAACCACTTGAGGAAAGTGTGGAATTAAGGAACCTGTGGACTTAAGGAACTTGAGAAATTAAAAGAAATTGAGATAATGAAGGAACTTGTGGAACATGAAAAACTGGAGGACATGCGGACTTGAGGAACCTGTGGACATAGGGAACCTGACCACTTGAAGAACCTAAAGAATTGGAAAAACAATGAGAATATCAGGAACATGAGGAACATTAGAATTTGATCCCTTGAGGAATCTGTGGAAATAAGGAACCTGAGAACTTGAGGAAATTATGGAATTTAGGAAGTCGAGGACTTGAGGAACCTGAGAAATTATAAAAACATGGAGAATTGAAACTTGAGAAACCCATGGAACTACGGAACCCGAGGACTTGAGGAACCTGAGAAATTAGAAGAAACTGAGATAATGAGGGGACCTGTTGAACGTGAAGAATGTGAGGAACTTGCAAAGTTGAAGAGCTTGTGCACGTAAGGAACCCGACGAATTGAGGTACTTGAGAAATTAGAAGAAATTGAAATAATCGGAGGAACCTGAGGAATTGGAAAAATGTTGTGAATATCAGGAGGAATCTTTTGAACTTAAGAAACCTTGAGGAACCTGCGGGCGTAAAGAATTTGAGAAGTTGTGGAACCTCTGAACATCAATGTGAAAAATGTGAGGAACTTGCGAACTTGAGGAGCTTTGGGACATAATGAACCTGTGCACTTGAGGAACCCGAGGAATTGAGGTACTTGAGAAATTAGAAGAAATTGAAATAATCGGAGGCACCTGAGGAATTGGAAAAATATTGTGAATATCAGGAGGAATCTTTTGAACTTAAGAAATCTTGAGAAACCTGCGGGCGTAAGGAATTTGAGAAGTTGTGGAACCTTTGAACATCAGGAACCTGAGAACTTGAGGAAACTGTGGGATTCAGGAAACCAACCACTTGAGGAAAGTGTGGAATTGAGGAACCTGTGGACTTAAGGAACTTGAAACATTACAACAAATTGAGATAATAAAGGAACTTGTGGAACATGAAAAATTGGAGGACTTGCGGACTTGAGGAACCTGTGGACATAGGGAACCTGACCACTTGAAGAACCTAAAGAATTGGAAAAACAATGAGAATATCAGGAACATGAGGAACATTAGAATTTGATCCCTTGAGAAATCTGTGGAAATAAGAAACCTGAGAACTTGAGGAAATTATGGAATTTAGGAAGTCGAGGACTTGAGGAACCTGAGAAATTATAAAAACATGGAGAATTGAAACTTGAGAAACCCATGGAACTACGGAACCCGAGGACTTGAGGAACCTGAGAAATTAGAAGAAACTGAGATAATGAGGGGACCTGTTGAACGTGAAAAATGTGAGGAACTTGCGAAGTTGAGGAGCTTGTGCACTTGAGGAACCCGACGAATTGAGGTACTTGAGAAATTAGAAGAAATTGAAATAATCGGAGGAACCTGAGGAATTGGAAAAATGTTGTGAATATCAGGAGGAATCTTTTGAACTTAAGAAATCTTGAGGAACCTGCGGGCGTAAAGAATTTGAGAAGTTGTGGAACCTCTGAACATCAATGTGAAAAATGTGAGGAACTTGCGAAGTTGAGGAGCTTTGGGACATAATGAACCTGTGCACTTGAGGAACCCGAGGAATTGAGGTACTTGAGAAATTAGAAGAAATTGAAATAATCGGAGGCACCTGAGGAATTGGAAAAATATTGTGAATATCAGGAGGAATCTTTTGAACTTAAGAAATCTTGAGGAACCTGCGGGCGTAAGGAATTTGAGAAGTTGTGGAACCTCTGAACATCAGGAACCTGAGAACTTGAGGAAACTGTGGGATTCAGGAAACCAACCACTTGAGGAAAGTGTGGAATTGAGGAACCTGTGGACTTAAGGAACTTGAAACATTACAACAAATTGAGATAATAAAGGAACTTGTGGAACATGAAAAATTGGAGGACTTGCGGACTTGAGGAACCTGTGGACATAGGGAACCTGACCACTTGAAGAACCTAAAGAATTGGAAAAACAATGAGAATATCAGGAACATGAGGAACATTAGAATTTGATCCCTTGAGGAATCTGTGGAAATAAGGAACCTGAGAACTTGAGGAAATTATGGAATTTAGGAAGTCGAGGACTTGAGGAACCTGAGAAATTATAAAAACATGGAGAATTGAAACTTGAGAAACCCATGGAACTACGGAACCCGAGGACTTGAGGAACTTGAGAAATTAGAAGAAACTGAGATAATGAGGGGACCTGTTGAACGTGAAAAATGTGAGGAACTTGCGAAGTTGAGGAGCTTGTGCACTTGAGGAACCCGACGAATTGAGGTACTTGAGAAATTAGAAGAAATTGAAATAATCGGAGGAACCTGAGGAATTGGAAAAATGTTGTGAATATCAGGAGGAATCTTTTGAACTTAAGAAATCTTGAGGAACCTGCGGGCGTAAAGAATTTGAGAAGTTGTGGAACCTCTGAACATCAATGTGAAAAATGTGAGGAACTTGCGAAGTTGAGGAGCTTTGGGACATAATGAACCTGTGCACTTGAGGAACCCGAGGAATTGAGGTACTTGAGAAATTAGAAGAAATTGAAATAATCGGAGGCACCTGAGGAATTGGAAACATATTGTGAATATCAGGAGGAAACTTTTGAACTTAAGAAATCTTGAGGAACCTGCGGGCGTAAAGAATTTGAGAAGTTGTGGAACCTCTGAACATCAATGTGAAAAATGTGAGGAACTTGCGAAGTTGAGGAGCTCTTGGACATAATGAACCTGTGCACTTGAGGAACCCGAGGAATTGAGGTACTTGAGAAATTAGAAGAAATTGAAATAATCGGAGGCACCTGAGGAATTTGAAACATATTGTGAATATCAGGAGGAAACTTTCGAACTTAAGAAATCTTGAGGAACCTGCGGGCGTAAAGAATTTGAGAAGTTGTGGAACCTCTGAACATTAGGAACCTGAGAACTTGAGGAAACTGTGGGATTCAGGAAACCAACCACTTGAGGAAAGTGTGGAATTAAGGAACCTGTGGACTTAAGGAACTTGAGAAATTATAAGAAATTGAGATAATGAAGGAACTTGTGGAACATGAAAAACTGGAGGACATGCGGACTTGAGGAACCTGTGGACATAGGGAACCTGACCACTTGAAGAACCTAAAGAATTGGAAAAACAATGAAAATATCAGGAACATGAGGAACATTGGAATTTGATCCCTTGAGGAATCTGTGGAAATAAGGAACCTGAGAACTTGAGGAAATTATGGAATTTAGGAAGTCGAGGGCTTTAGAAACCTGAGAAATTATAAAAACATGGAGAATTGAAACTTGAGTAATCCGTGGAACTAAGGAACCCGAGGACTTGAGGAACCTGAGAAGTTAGAAGAAACTGAGATAATGAGGGGACCTGTTGAACGTGAAAAATGTGAGGAACTTGCGAAGTTGGGAAGCTTGTGCACTTGAAAAACCCGACGAATTGAGGTACTTGAGAAATTAGAAGAAATTGAAATAATCGGAGGTACCTGAGGAATTGGAAAAATATTGTGAATATCAGGAGGAAACTTTTGAACGTAAGAAATCTTGAGGAACCTGCGGGCGTAAAGAATTTGAGAAGTTGTGGAACCTCTGAACATCAGGAACCTGAGAACTTGAGGAAACTGTGGGATTCAGGAAACCAACCACTTGAGGAAAGTGTGGAATTGAGGAACCTGTGGTCTTAAGGAGCTTGAAAAATTAAAAGAAATTGAGATGATGAAGGAACTTGTGGAACATGAAAAATTGGAGGACTTGCGGACTTGAGGAACCTGTGGACATAGGGAAAATGACCACTTGAAGAACCTAAAGAATTGGAAAAACAATGAGAATATCAGGAACATGAGGAACATTAGAATTTGATCCCTTGAGGAATCTGTGGAAATAAGCAACCTGAGAACTTGAGGAAATTATGGAATTTAGGAAGTCGAGGACTTGAGGAACCTGAGAAATTATAAAAACATGGAGAATTGAAACTTGAGAAACCCATGGAACTACGGAACCCGAGGACTTGAGGAACCTGAGAAATTAGAAGAAACTGAGATAAAGAGGGGACCTGTTGAACGTGAAAATGTGAGGAACTTGCAAAGTTGAAGAGCTTGTGCACGTAAGGAACCTGTGCACTTGAGGAACTCGACGAATTGAGGTACTTGAGAAATTACAAGAAATTGAAGTAATCGGAGGAACCTGAGGAATTGGAAAAATGTTGTGAATATCAGGAGGAATCTTTTGAACTTAAGAAATCTTGAGGAACCTGCGGGCGTAAAGAATTTCAGAAGTTTTGGAACCTCTGAACATCAATGTGAAAAATGTGAGGAACTTGCGAAGTTGAGGAGCTTTGGGACATAATGAACCTGTGCACTTGAGGAACCCGAGGAATTGAGGTACTTGAGAAATTAGAAGAAATTGAAATAATCGGAGGCACCTGAGGAATTGGAAACATATTGTGAATATCAGGAGGAAACTTTTGAACTTAAGAAATCTTGAGGAACCTGCGGGCGTAAAGAATTTGAGAAGTTGTGGAACCTCTGAACATCAATGTGAAAAATGTGAGGAACTTGCGAAGTTGAGGAGCTCTTGGACATAATGAACCTGTGCACTTGAGGAACCCGAGGAATTGAGGTACTTGAGAAATTAGAAGAAATTGAAATAATCGGAGGCACCTGAGGAATTTGAAACATATTGTGAATATCAGGAGGAAACTTTTGAACTTAAGAAATCTTGAGGAACCTGCGGGCGTAAAGAATTTGAGAAGTTGTGGAACCTCTGAACATCAGGAACCTGAGAACTTGAGGAAACTGTGGGATTCAGGAAACCAACCACTTGAGGAAAGTGTGGAATTAAGGAACCTGTGGACTTAAGGAACTTGAGAAATTAAAAGAAATTGAGATAATGAAGGAACTTGTGGAACATGAAAAACTGGAGGACATGCGGACTTGAGGAACCTGTGGACATAGGGAACCTGACCACTTGAAGAACCTAAAGAATTGGAAAAACAATGAAAATATCAGGAACATGAGGAACATTGGAATTTGATCCCTTGAGGAATCTGTGGAAATAAGGAACCTGAGAACTTGAGGAAATTATGGAATTTAGGAAGTCGAGGGCTTTAGAAACCTGAGAAATTATAAAAACATGGAGAATTGAAACTTGAGTAATCCGTGGAACTAAGGAACCCGAGGACTTGAGGAACCTGAGAAGTTAGAAGAAACTGAGATAATGAGGGGACCTGTTGAACGTGAAAAATGTGAGCAACTTGCGAAGTTGGGAAGCTTGTGCACTTGAAAAACGCGACGAATTGAGATACTTGAGAAATTAGAAGAAATTGAAATAATCGGAGGTACCTGAGGAATTGGAAAAATATTGTGAATATCAGGAGGAAACTTTTGAACGTAAGAAATCTTGAGGAACCTGCGGGCGTAAATAATTTCAGAAGTTGTGGAACCTCTGAACATCAATGTGAAAAATGTGAGGAACTTGCGAAGTTGAGGAGCTTTGGGACATAATGAACCTGTGCACTTGAGGAACCCGAGGAATTGAGGTACTTGAGAAATTAGAAGAAATTGAAATAATCGGAGGCACCTGAGGAATTGGAAACATATTGTGAATATCAGGAGGAAACTTTTGAACTTAAGAAATCTTGAGGAACCTGCGGGCGTAAAGAATTTGAGAAGTTGTGGAACCTCTGAACATCAATGTGAAAAATGTGAGGAACTTGCGAAGTTGAGGAGCTCTTGGACATAATGAACCTGTGCACTTGAGGAACCCGAGGAATTGAGGTACTTGAGAAATTAGAAGAAATTGAAATAATCGGAGGCACCTGAGGAATTTGAAACATATTGTGAATATCAGGAGGAAACTTTTGAACTTAAGAAATCTTGAGGAACCTGCGGGCGTAAAGAATTTGAGAAGTTGTGGAACCTCTGAACATCAGAAACCTGAGAACTTGAGGAAACTGTGGGATTCAGGAAACCAACCGCTTGAGGAAAGTGTGGAATTAAGGAACCTGTGGACTTAAGGAACTTGAGAAATTAAAAGAAATTGAGATAATGAAGGAACTTGTGGAACATGAAAAACTGGAGGACATGCGGACTTGAGGAACCTGTGGACATAGGGAACCTGACCACTTGAAGAACCTAAAGAATTGGAAAAACAATGAAAATATCAGGAACATGAGGAACATTGGAATTTGATCCCTTGAGGAATCTGTGGAAATAAGGAACCTGAGAACTTGAGGAAATTATGGAATTTAGGAAGTCGAGGGCTTTAGAAACCTGAGAAATTATAAAAACATGGAGAATTGAAACTTGAGTAATCCGTGGAACTAAGGAACCCGAGGACTTGAGGAACCTGAGAAGTTAGAAGAAACTGAGATAATGAGGGGACCTGTTGAACGTGAAAAATGTGAGGAACTTGCGAAGTTGGGAAGCTTGTGCACTTGAAAAACCCGACGAATTGAGATACTTGAGAAATTAGAAGAAATTGAAATAATCGGAGGTACCTGAGGAATTGGAAAAATATTGTGAATATCAGGAGGAAACTTTTGAACGTAAGAAATCTTGAGGAACCTGCGGGCGTAAAGAATTTGAGAAGTTGTGGAACCTCTGAACATCAGGAACCTGAGAACTTGAGGAAACTGTGGGATTCAGGAAACCAACCACTTGAGGAAAGTGTGGAATTGAGGAACCTGTGGTCTTAAGGAGCTTGAAAAATTAAAAAAAATTGAGATAATAAAGGAACTTGTGGAACATGAAAAATTGGAGGACTTGCGGACTTGAGGAACCTGTGGACATAGGGAACCTGACCACTTGAAGAACCTAAAGAATTGGAAAAACAATGAGAATATCAGGAACATGAGGAACATTAGAATTTGATCCCTTGAGGAATCTGTGGAAATAAGGAACCTGAGAACTTGAGGAAATTATGGAATTTAGGAAGTCGAGGACTTGAGGAACCTGAGAAATTATAAAAACATGGAGAATTGAAACTTGAGAAACCCATGGAACTACGGAACCCGAGGACTTGAGGAACCTGAGAAATTAGAAGAAACTGAGATAATGAGGGGACCTGTTTAACGTGAAAAATGTGAGGAACTTGCGAAGTTGAGGAGCTTGTGCACTTGAGGAACCCGAGGAATTGAGGTACTTGAGAAATTAGAAGAAATTCAAATAATCGGAGGAACCTGAGGAATTGGAAAAATATTGTGAATATCAGGAGGAAACTTTTGAACGTAAGAAATCTTGAGGAACCTGCGGGCGTAAAGAATTTGAGAAGTTGTGGAACTTCTAAACATCAGAAACCTGAGAAACTAGAAGAAACTGAGGTAATCAGGTGACCTCCTGATTATTTTTTGTCATCTACCATCTGTACTCTTAGTTGTTATTTACTTATTGTAGTTTTATTTATTATTGTATGTATATATCTTTTTTAATTATCATTATCATCTTCGTTTAATCTCCTAATCTTCTCCCATACTCTCCCTTTTAACTCCTTTTCACCCTTTCATTTCTCATAATTTCACTCTGTTATTCTAATTATCCACTTTCATTTCATCCCTTTTTATCTTGTTATTCTTTCATCATAAAATCATTTTATTCCTTTATCATTTCACTGCATAATTTTTATCTTTATACTCTTTTTATTATTATTAACTTATTTATTTCTTTCGAAGTTTATTTAGTGTTTGTTCTCTGATCCATTAATCTTTCAACCATTATTTTCATCCTTTTCTCATGATTGCGTTACAAATTAACATACCAAGAGACTAAAGGACTGCAGCCTGAAGAACTGGGACACATAGAAGACAAGAGAAAAGAGGTAATGGATTGAGAATATGATTGTATTTTTACATGTTCTAAAGAATTCCCAACCACATACCGACAATTTTCGCCTAATTAAACAATCAGTACCTGTCAATAAAATAATAATAACATTGATATTGTAATTAGTATGTAGAGCACAGCCACAGCAGAAATACCAGAATTATGTAACGACTTCATTATTCATGTGGTTTCAACACTTGAACCTGTCCTTGCATACACGCGGTGATTAATATAAATTCGGAATTAGAGTTGATCCTGGAAGTTTTGTAAAGTACATAATAACGAAATATATAAAATTCCCCGCTTATGTTTTTAATTTGGCAGCTGACAAACCTAATCTCAAAATTTGATGTTTATTCGTGTTTTTTCTCATTTCCCAAAATTGTTGTTCAGTACTCGTCACTTTTCAAGGGCTCGGCTTCGCCTCGCACTGATACGTTCAAAGAATAACGTGGTAAGTGGATAATAAAGAATTGGATGCATTGGGTAGATTGGGTGACCAGGAGAACAAAATAAAATTGACAGAATTAAGAAACATTCAAAAAGCATGCAAGAATAGAAATAAGAGGACAACAAAACAAAGAACACAAAATATTCTAATCCCAGAAGAGCAAAGAAATATTTAGTAACAGATTAGAAAGCAAAATGTATTAACTAATAAATGACTTTTTTTTATTTAATAAAAAAGTGAAGCAAAATATAAATTAACAAATTGCTAGATTAAAAATCATTTGATCACACTGTACATCACAGTCATTTTGTAAAATATGAATTTATATACCAAGGACATGAATTGGAACGTACAGAATGCCAAATTAAACAAACTATAATAATTCCAAAGTGAATAAGTGCTAAGAATTCGTATTATATGTGCAAATAATTTTATCCTCAAAAATAAACAATCCATCACGTTGTGATTGGATTGCCGGTAAAATCTGTCGGTTTTTTTTCACAAAGGAATTTAGAAGACTGTTTTCAAATTAAACGAATCACCTTTGCCATTTTATTTACGTCATTAAGTAATTGTATTTGCAGAAATGCCGGAGTTAGGTAATCGATATGGGAATTTCAAACTCAGTGACATGTATTGTGTCTTACATGAAGATCTACATAAAAGTGACGAAAGAAAAATCATAAAATATAAAAACAGGAGCTAGAAAAAAAAGCAGATTAAGAATCAAAAAAAAAAAATCGAAAACCGGAAATGTTAAAAAATACAGCGAATTATGAAGAGAATAAAAACGAAAACTGAACATTAAAAGACAAAAAATAGTGTAAAACGACCTAAAAGGTTGAAAGCACTAGAAGCAGCATAAAAATATAAATGCAGTATATCGAATAGGAGTAAAAGTGTGTACAGAGAGATCAACAATAGACGTGTCTCGTGAAAGAGAGAAAGAAGGGTGTATACCATTATACAATGCAACAAAGTGCAAAAAAAGATAAGGTGCGCGCGACCCCTGTGGACTCTTGTTACCAACTATACATTGATCAAAGAAAATATCCCCAAGTTATTTGTATCATGATCTTTTAAAATAAATGGGGAGAAATAAATCGAACGATAAATACTGTAACCTCATTTTCGGGAAATGAAAAGATGACAAAAGGATTGACACTTCTGTCAATTCTCTCTACTTCGATTTCACAAATTTTCACCTTTTGACCACAAGTGACGCGCGCACTCAGGTAAAAAAAGATACGTCTATTAATGTTTCAGGTAATGGATTCAGATAAAATTGTAGATCTATTTTTGCCCTTAAGTTGGCGGAATGAAACTTAAATGCAAGGTTATGTTTGTTTGATGCAAATTTAAATGTAGCTGTCACCTAACTGTCATCCGCTGACAACCAAATCGCAGGTTTACCAAAATTGATGTAAATTGTGTTTGTGACGCAGTTTGTATATAGTTCTGTAGTTTGGAATCTCTTAATTGTGATCTTGTTTATTTTCATAGTTATAATCTCCTAGTTCAAAATTTTAATCCGGTAATTTATGATGCCTTAATTCGTAATCTCGCAAAACTTTTTAGTTTTCTTATAATTTGATGATTTAGTGATTTGTGAACTTGGAACTTGTTTGCATTTTTTATATATAATTTTTAGTTAGTAATTTGTGATCTTATGATGTTAGATTTAGTGATTTTGTAAATTGTAATTTGTATTTTGAGGTTTGTTTACTTGTAATGTGTGATTTATGATGTGATATTGTAATTCGTAGTCATGTCGTTTCTACACTCGTAATTTAAAATATCCATACTGTCATAAACATAAAAAGAAAAATGAAAACAAAAGTATCAAATACATGGAAAAAACAACAGCACAATAACAAAACAGTAAAATAGTGGATGAGTAATTTGATCAAGAATATGAGAAAAAATTTAAGATAATAAAAAAGAAAGTAAATATCTATCGAGTGATTAACTTTAAAAATTTCTGTTGGCAATAATACAATTTAGATCAAAATTGGTAAGCCTGTGATTCGGTTGTCAGATTTAGACATTTATACCAAACAAACATAATTGCATTTACAAACGCAATTCCGCTAACTTAAAGGGAAAAATAAATCTACATTTTTATCTGAATCTATTAGCAACTAAAATATTAATTGTTTATAAGTATGTACCATGTGATCCATAAAATTGGTCGTCAAGAGTCTCTAGGAAAAAAACATGTGTCTTTTCTTATCCCGACTTATAGTGCTTGTCAGGTTTTTGAGGTTAGGTTACATGAACATGGATTGAAATATCAGTCAGTGGAATTTGATGTTTTTTTTTTTTAACCAAATTTATTTCATAGACGCTTTTGATAAACAATAAGTTTGTCGATCCTATTCTTTTATTTATTATCATATAAAATGAGTTACAGATAAAGCAGCAAGATGTAAACACAACAATCTTGGTTTTTCGAACTTATGTTTAATCCATATTTACACCGAAATTTTTCCTCTCGGCAATAAATAAGTCGATCTTAGTTAATCCATTTTGTGATTGATTAGTAGTAGTAACAAAAACGAGACATTGAACAAAGAGACCACAACTAATAGGAACGAATCACACAAAAAACGAATAATTTTTTCCGTTAATAAATCAATTAAATTACAATAATTCATTACAGTAGAACTATTTTTTGCCACAAATATACGGTTGATATTTGAGACTCAGAAGGAATATTGACGTATTGAATTACCGTGCTCATCTTAGATGACCACGAACTTTAATGCTTACATTTCTTCGATTTATTATGGCTTTCAATTAGAAAAACGGAACATTGAACTGAGAGACCACAACTAATAGGAACGAATCGTACACAAAGCATCCATCATTTTGAAAATATTCTTGCAGTACATACTTTTGGACAGATGAAGCTTCCATCCTGTCAACATTGCGATCGCCTCCTCGTCCTTTCTTCAACACTGTCCAAATCAGCCGCACTCTTAATTCATCGCCAACAGAACAACAAATGTCGTAAATGGCGCCAAAACACGTCCGAACTGTCAATTAACCTGTCGAGCACTGAAAACGTTCAACTTGAGGTGCTCGCCTTTATATTGACTTAAAGGTCAACGGATTTCTCTTGCGAGATGCTCGGGACTGTCTTGGAACCTATCGATCATCGTGCACATTGTCCAAAAATGACCACGAGATAAGGGCGTACAGAAATCGGCAGGAGCTGTTAATCACATCCTGCACACGCACCTCGCGGAAATGCAAGGAATCTCGACGCATAATCACGCCTTATTATTGTTGTTATAAGTTATGATCGCGAGAAATCGTGTTAACGGTTTGATTTATGGCGCGTCCCGATGTGGGAAAACCGGGACAATGTGACCAACTTTCGATGAGAAAAACCCCTAAATACTTTGCGGTTTTTTGATGGGTTCGACGAAGTGTGGTGTGGTTGTGGCGGAGATAGGGAAGAGTAGTGTAAGTTGTCAGTTAGTGTTAAAAAAGATTTTGGACTACATATTGAATTTTTTCCTGTTCAATTTCTTGTTGTCAATATTATTTATCTTTTTAAGTTCTTAAGTTCTATTTGTACAAATAGCTCTCTGCAGTTCAACGTTTTATAGATTTTCGAAATGCTATACCTAATGATGATTGGAAAAATAATCCAGCATTACACATAAAAATTTTACAACACGTGATAATTTAGCAGGAATCTCGTTGATAAGTGGGTGTTGGTGGTAATTTACGACTTAAATTTACAACTCGACGTCAGAACTCTACCCACTGTAATGGTCCACTCAACCTGTACCAAAAGAGGGGTTCCTTTCAACTTGGTTTTCAAAATTTCTACTCTTCTGACTATTCTGCATCCTCTAACTCTTCTAATTATTATTATAATACTTTTCATTCTTTGGTTTTTTTATCTTTCCAATCAATTTGTTTTGTTGTTTATTCTTTTGACTCCTGTAATTCTGTTGTTTTTTCATATTTTTGATTTTTGATTCTCATCATTTTTATTATGTCTCCGATTCTATTTGACCTTTCTTCGATGAACCTTTTTCCTTTCAATGCCACATATAGTTATTCCTCTAATTCTTCTGATCTTCCTCAGAATTCTGACCCCTCTAACTTTTCCGCTGTTCCGTTCTTTTGATCCATTTGATGATGATGATGCCTCAGGCTCTCCTATTTTTAAGTGTATTTAGGTGATCACCAGGACGACAGTCCGGTGGCTCCGTTGATTCAAAGGCCCAGCAGTATGCACCACAATGCACGCCGTCGTGCCGGACGTGTACCCTTCTTCAATATGGTTCTTAATCGGGCCGCCCCCTTAGAATTTCACCAGGTGCCGAACAACACGATGGTATACAAGTGTATACCGTCTGCAGCACCTCCATGCCACCGCCACCAGAACCTGAGATTGCCATCGCAATTGTACCATCGGGAACCTCCGATCAGTGACTTTGGAGGAGCCCTTGGATAAAGTTGGAGTCCGGACCCCACACAAAACCTCAAGCGCTCTATCACAGTGACCTTGAAGCCGAACCACGCGACCTGCAGCCCCGTCGCAACATTCTCGTCATTTCGCCACAAAACCACGACGACGGGACCACGGTGCCACTCCGACTTTGACCATGTGCTTGCCAACTCCAAACATCTGACGTGACCGGATTTTCTTTGTTTTAGTGTAATTAGATGTTGGTATAGTGTATTGTGTCTTTTAAAGCAGAGAGACTTGTTTGGAGAATATACCATAAAAGAGGAGCCGGCGAGTCGAAATTTTATGGTCCGATGTTCACCAGTCGCGCCTCGCGATGTTTTCCGTGGTACTTAGTTTTTATTCTAAACTAAAGACTATTTCATTCATAGTTGTTTGAACCAATCATATTCCGTCACTCAACAATGAATACTAAATTTCAACTGGAAAAACTAATTTAATGAAAATTTTGTCAGACCGTATGCTCTAATGAAATCGCGAGAGTTTTTAAATGGCAAAATTTTTCTCATAACAACGAAATAAACAATATTTTTGAACGTCAAACATGTGTGTCTCAGAATGTGCCCCAAAATACTGTTAAAATTTAATCAATTCTGCAATGGAGGAAAGTACCAACTTCTATCAAACACGCCCGTACAAGAAATTGCTGAAATTTTAGAAGACGGCATACAATATGAGAAAAAAGAACGGTGAAGACTATAAAGAGACGTGCGTAAAATTCATTTTTCTAATTTGCTGCTGTAACAAAGCCATTAACGCACCCATTTTGAGTGCGTTAATAAGCCATTAACGCACCCAAAATTTAGAATTTTTGTTTACATTGATAACACACACTGAACCCTGCACTGAACGAAATGTCAGGGCGATTTTGAGATTATGGTTCCATGTAAGTCATGCCAAGTGACTTCAGGTACAGATAAATCAAAATTTAACAAAATTCCCAAAATTACCAAAATTGATTCATCTGTAAAAAATTAAGTTAATATGCAAATTAGAAAAAATTACATGAAAAACTTGTTCTTTACAGGCATTCCTGCCTACGGCAGTCGTGCTGCAAACCTGAACTCGTGTCTTAATATAAGTTTTACAAAACTCGTGTTTCAATATACTATTGGAACACCACTGCCAAATTGGTGGAAGAAAAATATTTTTCCAAGTATCAAGTAAGAATTAATCCGTTCACAGATATTCTGTTTGCGAATGCACCACGTGCTAGAAATGCCAAAAGAAAGAATCTGAAAGAACGTGCGGACAAGAGAAAACAGAGTTCTCAAGCGTTATCAGCAGAAGAGACTAATGCAATGGTAAGTGTTTGGAATGAGAGAGAGCCCGACGGTTTGCAAAGAAAATGTATGTGCACTTGAACTTGCTTGGAGAGGAAATGAGGCTGCTAACTGCAAGAAAAAAAAATAGAAAAGAGAAAACAATAAAAATCGGATTATTTACAATAATTGTACTTTTCATATAATAAACAAATAACTTATTTTTTGTTTTATTCATGAAATAGTCTTCGGAATATCATCGTGATAAAATTTTGTCTTGGCAAAATTTTCCGATTGATTTACTCCAGTTCGTTGCCAATTTATCTCGTGACATTGATCAAAAACCACTCGACTATCGTCTCGTGGTTTTAATAACAATGTCACTCGATAAACTGCTACGCAACAAACGCTCGTAACAATAAGAAAATTTTACCACTTCATGCGACCAGTTTTATGCAGAATTTAATGGAGAACAAGTCCTATAACATTTTTTCGTGTCGGAGTTACCGTTTACGAGAAAAATGCAGAATAGCTTCGTGACGTGACGCTCGGGAGCGGTTTTTTGGGCAAAAGTTGATGGAGCTCCCCCCTTTAACTCTTATTTGGATCCCTGCTGGGAGTTCATAACCAAAATTTAAAAACTTATTTAATTATTTCACAAATCTGTTGTATGTTTGGAGTAAAATCTAATTGTACTTCTCTTTGCAATTCTAGGATTTATTCCTTTTCATCATTCTCTTGTTCAATTCTTTTGTCCCAGATTCTGTAATCCCAAGATTCAAGAATTGAAATTTGGCCTAATATCATCAGAATATATTTTTTTATAAATTTTCAATATTCAAATTTCTAATATTCTGAAATCCCGCTTTTTTAAATCCAGTAGATACTATAATTATCCCTAATTTACTTTTTTTTCTACAAATTCTGTTGATTTCTATGATTCAATATTCTTTCATTTTGCTATTTCATATTCCCTCCCTTTTATTGAGATTTTATTATATTTTTTTTTAATTTGCTTTTCTGTTTCTGATCGCATCTTTCGTAATTTTTTCATTTCCTTTTTACTTATTTGTTTTTCTTTATAGTTTAGTACACTCTGTTTGCTTTCACTCATCTCTTGTCTATTTCTATTTTGTGAAATCATGCATCCCCACGTCACACCTAAGTACTATTCGAATTCTTTCCCTTGTGCACTTTTTCGTAGCTTCTGTTATTTCATTCGTTTTCATTCTCTCATACTTTAGGTTGTACTTTCTCTTGAGTTTCCTCTATGGGGCCCTTTTACGAAGGCGCAGGGAGGACATAATATCACTTTTTATTTCATTATTTCGACTTCACGTTTCTTGTTTCTTTAAGGGGTCGCGTAGCGCGAGGCACCAATTTCAATGATCCACGGAAAAGCAAATTTTCACAAACGGCAACTTTAACATTTAATTCTTATTGTAAATTTGTCGTTTCGATGGTGTAGTTATCGTAACCGTCGCCTAACATTTGTATTAGAAAATAATAAAATGAACTCGATTCCTACCATCGTCATATCCCTGTCCTAAGGGGGGCTGGGCTCCCTTGCCCACAAGCCACTTGAAGTCGAAATTCCAAGTTATGCGCGCACACCCATTAACAACAGCAACGAATTAAATAATTTATTTCATTTATGTTCCTGTTCAGACTAACGTCTAGCCCCTAAACGGTCACTCAATCTGCCCTGTGAGCGCGCAGCTCCATTTAGTCTTGGGGTTTTGAAAATTGAAAGTATTAAAATAAAATTGAGTTTATTTCATTATTTTCTGATACAGATGTTAACTTCAAGTGGCTCATGGCAACTAAAACAAGGGGGCCCCCTTGGGACCGGGGTAGGACGATGGTAGGAATCGAGTTTATTTCATTATTTTTTGACACAAATGTTAACTTAATTTCTCTGGAATAAATAAATTCCTAACTTTTTTTTTAATTTCTCCAGATTCTCAAGTTCTCAGTTGTTTAGGTCTTTAGAATCTCAGATTTTTAAGGTTTCAGAGTCCAATCTTGCAGACTCAAGGCCACAGATTTTTTTGTTCTAAACTTTTTTCAGACTACTAGTTTCCCAACGTTTCAAATTCTTGGTTTCCTCAAGTTCTTAATTCCACAAGTTCTCACGTTTTCTAGTATTTAGTTTTCCAAGTTTAGGTTCTCAAATTTTTCAAAAATACCGTAAGTTTCTTCACTTCTTCTTTTTTACTCTTCATACTCTTCACAGGTTCTCCTTTCCCCGCCTTTAGACTTTCTTATGATCTTGCAACATATTTTGAAAGTAATTAACTCATTTTATAAGTTTTCCTGTACCCCGCAATCGCTACACCATAATGCTTTTTTTCTTCTGACCTTTTTAACTGTTGTTTTATTTGTTCTCAATTTGTTTCGTTCTCCTTTTTTCTCTTTTGGTGCTTTTAATACTTCATTCAGTCAATTTCAAAGACATCTATTTTTTGTTGCTCTTTCTTTAAAAAAAAATCTTTCATTATCTTCACAATTATTTCTCCTTTTCTTAACTACTTCGTCGGATTCCTCTTTATTGCTTCATAACTTTGTTTAATTTTATTAGGTTTATATGTTAATATTATTTCTCTTTAAGGTTTCTTCATGGTGTATTTTCCGCAGATTTTTTATGGCTTTGATCCCTCCGACTCTTTTGATCTTTTTAATTATTTTTTTCTTCTTATTATCTTGACCATTTGCTTCCTCAGATTTTAGATTTACATTTTCTTGATTTTTGTGACTCCTCTAAAATCTAATCTAAAATTTTAATGCAAATTTTGACGTTTCCAGGTTTAAAGGTTATCTATGACAGGGACGTGTAAGAAAGGAAGATATTAAGGGAACAGTAGAAGGAAAAGAGATATAGTGGAAAGGAATTAAAAACCATACCTGTCTCATATAAGATTTTTGCAAATATTTCCTTGCTACAAATCTTTTCCAAAAAATATTACTAACTAACTTTGTCAAGTATCCCCTACCCGTTCATAGCTCATAAATTCAAGACGAAATTGGAATGTACATAGATAAAACAGACAATAAAAAACTGTTTGTCGAGCCAATGAAGAAAAGGTTTTGAGTACTAATTAAACACCGAACTAAGGCTATCCGTGGTTAATTAGCGAAAATGTTTGCGCATAACTTTGGGTTTTTATCGCTTTTTTCGTTGTCGTATTTCCAATCGTCCGGAACGTCGTTTAAGTACGTACGCCCCGGAGCAATAGATTCATGTAATAAATGTTTTCGTCACGTGGAGGAGATCAGAATCAGAAGTGCAGACGGGAACCTTGGGATTAGAAATGCGGCCTTTGGGACGAAATTTTTGATGAGGAAAAGATGGAGAACAGACAGCACGTTTTATTTTTATTATGGTCAATACGCGTTTGCACGTGGAATGCGAAATGAGCCTGTAATAAATTGCGATTGGTTGAGGTGCTATCAGAAGTTATAAAACAGCAAATCTCATAAGGACATAAATATGTTATAATTATATTGTTAAGTACCTTAGCATAAATCAAAAATAAAACAGATATAATATATAAAGAGTGCTAGATATTTTTTTAACCATGTAGTCAGAATTGACAACTATCTGTTTCTTTAATGTGTCTAAATTGAATTGCACATTAGTTTTATTTTGCATCTAATTTCGTTTACTTCTGTTTCTAACTTGTCGAGAAGCTATTGAAAAATTGTAAACATGTCTAGAAGAGGTTTTGAACCCGATTTTCCGTATAAGTCAGGCAATGACATGAAGAGCGGATATATTTCATTGTCACACAACAAGGTTGAGGTCGGCTTCACATCATTAGATCAAGTATGGATGTGAAAAAGTCATGAGTATCAACACAAACAAAGAGTTTCTAGAAGGGTTTAAAAGTGGCGAAATATTTGTGACGATCTGTAATTTCACCTTGCCAGATAAACGATAGTATCTTTTTGATCTTTGAACTTTTTTTTTCAAGTTGTTCTTTTTCATTTAACCACCCATTGTATAAATCCGCGCATTAATTTACTCCAGCAAATGAATGAAAACAAATAGAATTATCCACAGTCTTGCCTCCAATGTCATCAAACACTTCTCGATTTTTCTGATTCAGGTAAAAACGAGAAAAAATTAGGACAAGACTACAATCGCAGCTAAAACCCTGACAAAGTACACACCACTTGACAATACCGGCGCGTTTTCCCAATACTCGTGATTTCCTTAAAAAACCCAGCGTTTCCATGCGAGTGGGCCAAGGCTCGTGCAAATACTTTAGAGGTTGAGACAACACAACACGAAGAATTCTAATAGGATCCGAAAAAAATCACAAAACACTCAGGGTCATCCCGACGCCGATTTCGAACGCAGGCCATCACCTTTCACACCTGGATGCCTCCGCCGCTTGAACGAGCAAAATTCAAAAATACTCACGTTTCCGAGCATAATGACTCCTGCGTTTCGGCAGCAGGTACGTCTTTTCGTCCGGTGCGGGAAAGTCGTTTTCCGCGCGGTTTTTCCGCAGGATGTTGTAGACGTTGTAGATGAACATTGCTCACTTCTGGGGTTACATTCTTGGACTAACAATAAAGTTTCCGCTGGATTGTTTATTCTCTAACGATATTGCTTGTGTGACCCTTTTATCAGCTGTCCTAAATAAAGTCGATGCTCATCGAAATCGGTGATAAGGTGGTCAACGGAGTAAACATGGTCTGGGTTGGGTTGATGCGGAAGAGGTATGTTGACCGGGGTCTAGGGGTTGTTGCCGAGGAACGAAGTTATTAGTGTTATTGAGATGACTACGATGATTCGGCAGTGTTTTGGTGACTAAGAGTGTTATTGATTAAATCGTTAATTATATAACCTTATCATATAGTAGATTTTGAGAAATTTTACATGTCAAAGGTGGGAGAGTTATCAAAGGGCTACCCTAATGATAAAAAGTGATTCATAATACATCAAAACGTCAAAATTTTCCATCTAACTACATTGAAATTTTTTGATTCAGACGCAATGTAAAGTATCATTTATAAACAACCGATATAACAGGAGACATTGTCTTCTAATATTTTCTTGGTTACTCTAGTCTGTTTTCTACAGGCAACACGAACCATTAAATTTATGAAGACCTGTGATATACATGTAGTTAAATCCATTTCTAGATAATACTTTTTGTTTTTGTCCTTTATCCCCTATTTGCAGTGTAATTCTTTTCCGTTCGTCAGTATTTTTCACATTTACTGTTTGGCCCTTTGGCTAAGAAACGAAAGAAACTAGAAAAGTCAAAATAACAAAAAAGCTACAAATTTTGTTTTTATTTCCATTTTTCTGCTTCTTATCTCAATGATATATCTTTAGACGATGTGTGAGTGACTAAATATTTCTATATCGTTTTTTGTTTGCACATCTTTAGTTTTTATTGTTTTCGTATCGTTTATTCTCGCTTTTTATACTTGTTTTAAAATGTTCCTTTAGATCTCCTGCATTTTATCTTTTGATTGTCTTTCTACACCTGTTTCGTTCATCGCTAAGTTTAGATAGATAGATTAGGTGTTGAGGGGTGTGAGGGAATTAGCTCCCCTCCCGACACTTAGACCACACCGCGGGCCCATTGTGTCACCCCCTCGCGTCCCTCATTCCTGTCTCTCATCCAGCCATCCGACATTGTCAAAAAAAAATAGGATGGTTCTGCTGGGCCATGTCTCCCCCAGTATGGACTGTTCGAGGCGAGAGCCGGACATTCCAGTCTCGTCCTCCTCACAACACCCCCTGCACGTAGGGACGTTTACCACCCCCATCACGTGGAGGTGTTTATTTAGCCTGCAATGTCCTGTTCAGATGCCCACCAAAAGGCGGAGTCTACGTCCGGTTACTCCTATGTCAGCTCTTGGTGTTGCTGCAGGGATGGCGCCTTCACGCCTGTGCCTCTGCAGCTTCTTTTTGGGACCCTGCGGTCCCTGGTTGGAGTTGTTTTTTTTTCCATACCGGGATTTTTTACTGCATCTTTCAAGCTCGCCACCCGTCCCATATGGGGACGCCAAGCTTCGACGCCAGGGATACTCGAGAGATATAGCCCCCAAGATGTTGTCAGCCGAGGCCGCCCACACAGCCGCATGCCCCAATGCTCCCCAAGGGCTCACCCCGTAGACCCTCTGACATTAAGAAAGACGCAAAGCAATAACAAACTAGGAAGAGCTGAAGAGGCTGAGGAGACTGAAGGAACTGAAAAGACTTCTTTCAAAGACTGGAAAGGCCAAAGTGTCTAAAGAGACTAAACAAACTAGGGAGACTAAAAAAACTAAAGAGGCTTAAAAGACTACACAGACTAAAGATACTGACGACACCAAAGAGACCAAGTAGACTAGAGTTACTAAAGAGGTTAAAGAGACTAAATATACCAAAGACATTAAAGATACTAAAGAGATTAAAGAGACCAAAGACACTTAAGAGACTAGAGGGACTAAAGAGACTAAAGAGCCTAAAAGACTGAAGGTACCATCAAAATATTGAAATAAGAACACTAAGAAAAGACTAGGAAAAACCCGAAAAGACTTCTTTCAAAGACTGAAGACCAAAGTGTTTTATTTAAAGAGACTACACAGACTAGGAAGACTAAAAAAACTAAAGGGGTTAAAGAGACTGCAAAGACTAAAGATACTGAGAAAGAAACTAGAAATTAGGAGAATAAAGAGAGTAGGTACCAAAGAGATTAAAGAGACTAAAGAAAGTAAAGAGAGTAAAGGGATCAAAGAGACCGAAGAGACTGAAGAGACTAAAGGGACTAAAAAAATTAAACAAACTAAAGAAAAGAAAGAGTGGAGGGACCACACAAACCAATAGACAGAAGAGATAAAAACTTTTGTTAAAAACCGAAAAACCCAAGACACTTAAAGGAAACTAAAAAGATTGAATGGATCAAACAGAATAAAGAGACTAAAAAACTTAAAAACTGTAAAAATAAAAGAGAAAGAGAGACTTGACTCTTAAGAATCTAAGGAGATTCAGGTAACACAAAAGGGTCACAAGGATATAGAAATTGTAGAAACTAAAGAGCTTACTTAAAGAGATCTTTTCTAGTCTGTTTCATTCATCGTTAAGTTTAAAGCGAATTTACAGAGCAAAGTGTCTAAAGCGACTAAACAGACTAGGGCGACTAAAAAAACTAGAGAGACTATAAACAGGTCAAAGAAACTAAAAAGAGTAAATATACTAAAAAGTACTAAAAGAAGTAAGAAAGAGAGACCAACAAAACCCAAGAATCTAAGGAGACTAAGAACACTAAGTAGAGATACTAAAGAAGTAGAGATACTAAAGAAAATAAATAAGACAAAGAGAGTAATGACTAAAGAGATTAAAGGGACTAAAGACCCTAATAAGTCTAAAGAAGCTAAAGAGACTAAAAAAACTAAAGAGACTAAAGAGACCAAATAGACTGAAGAGACCGCACAAACCAATAGACAGAAGAGATTAAAACTTTTGTTAAAGACCGAAAAATCTAAGACACTAAAAGAAAACTAAAAAAATTAAAAGAATCAAACAGAGAGATTGAAAAACTAAAAATACTAAAAAATAAAAGAGAAAGAAAGACCAAAGGGACTTAAGAACCTAAAGAGACTAAGGACACTAAGGGGATTAAAGGTACTAAAGAAGCTAAAGAGAGTAAAGATACCAAAAGATTAAAGAGACTAAAGAGACCAAAGAGACTGGGGAGACAACACAAACCAATAGACAGAATAAAGAGACACTATAAACATTAAGAAACGTAAGAGACTTGAAAACACTTTTATCAAGACCAAAAAAAACTGTATAGTTACAAAAAGGTTAAAGAATCAAAAAAGACCGATGAGGCTTAAGAGACAGAAGATGCAAAACATTGAAGAGATTTTCCAAAAAAAAAAAAAATGTAAGGTAAGTAAAGAGACTAAAAAGACTGAGAAAGTCCAAAGAAACCAAAGCAGATATTGCAAATCTAAAAATAAGAGAAGTAGAATAAGAACAATTATAAAATGAGGAATGTTTAAAAGAAGTGAACAATGACAGATCATAAATGAAGATCTAAAAACATCAGGAGGAATAAGAAGTGAGAAATGAGAAACTATAAGTGAGGAGTAGAAAACTAGTGTGAGTAACTGAGAACTTTGAAACAAGAACAAGAATAAGAAAAAATTGGTAGAATCAGGACAAATAAAAAAATAGAAATTAAAAAAAATGGACAATGACAAATCATAAATGAGGACATGCAGACATCAAGAGGAATCAGAAATCAAAAGTGAGAAATCAGGAGGAATAAGACATAGAAAGTAAAAAGTGAAAAATTAAGATTAGCAGGAATCAGCAAAAATAAACAGAAATCAGAAGGAATGAGATGTTAGAATAATTGCGAAACGAGAATCAGCAGAAATCGGAAGAAATTGAACAGAATCAGGGATAGAAAATAATGAGAAATAAGAAGAAAGAAGTTAACAATGGGAAATCAGAAATAAGGAGGAACTGGAATCGAAAACAAAAAACAAATAGAATTTAAAATGAATCGGAAGTTTGGACGAATATTCAAACAAAATATATCAGTAAAAATTACGGAAATTAATAGGGATTAAGAAGAATCGGAAAACAAACAACAGTAATCAGATAAAATCTCAAATAAGAAGTGGTAAATGAGATTCAATAAAAATCAGAACGAACCTTATGGATTCAGCAGAAATCACAAATGCCTTGAGAAACTTGGAAGAAACCTGAAATATTGAAATCTAATTTCTGAACTGAAAAAAATCTACGAATTTGAGAAACCTGAGATCTTATAGGTCCTGAGAAAGAATCTGAGAATATGACACACCTATGGCCTTGAGAAACCTGACAACTTGGGAAACCTGGGATCTTGAAAAACCTGACAATTAAGAAGAACTCTAATTTGTGAACTGGAAGAATATTCATTTCTAATAATATAAAAACCAAATGATATTTTGACAGATGTAACCCTGGGCACATTTCCTCACGATCTTCAGTCGTGGATTCTGATCGATCATAGAAATTTCTGTCATTTTACCGTCGTTACAGAATTAATGCAGTTCGCACAGATCACATCTAGAAGACATGGTTTTGCTCCACAGCACTCTAAAGGAACGCAAAATAGGAGAAATCCTGTTAACTAGATTTCATCAAAAATGCCTTCGATTTTGATCGATCAAAGAAATTTCTGTAACCTTAAAATCGATACAGAATTAATACAGATCTTACAAATTACATTCAGAAGACACGATTTTGCTCTACAGCACTCTAAAATAAAGCAAAGAGGAAGAATTCTTTAAAATATTTCCTTTTCAAGAAGTCGTTGATTCTGATCGATCATAGAAATTTCTGTAACTTTACAGCCAGTATATAATTAATACAGATCGTACAGATTACATCTAAAAGACCTGACTTTGCACTCTACACTCTCTTTGCACTCTGACGGCACTCTAAAAGAATGCAAAAATATGAGAAATCCTGTTAACTAATTTCTTCAAAAACGTCGTCGATTTTGATCGATCACAGATGCTTCTATCACTTTACAATCGATACAAAATTAATACAGATCTTACCAATTATATTCAGAAGACATGATTTCTTGCACAGCACTCTAAAGGAACGATTTCTTTAAAAAGTCGTCGATTCTGAACTATTTTTATAGCCTGTGCTAGTTTTTACTTCTTTATTCCGTGTTATTTCAACATATCGGAGCCATGTAAAATAAATATAATGGATTTATGTATTTATCTAAGAAGTTGTTCTAAAATTATTGGGGGAGCCAATATTCTCGTTTTTTTTATTTTAACTTGTGTCAAAGTCGGTATGTATGTTGTATTCATAAATTTAAAGTAATTCGTTTTGTTTTAGTTAATTATTGCATTTTTTGGCATATAACCTACAAAACAGACGTGTATTTTGTGCTGTATGAGCAAATTCAGGTTTAGTGGTTTGGATGTGAGTAGTGCGGTTATATCTATAATACATTCATCGAGAAATGTCGCGTGAAAATAGAATAACAGCAGTTTGCGTAAAAACATCTGTTTCATCATCTCGCCGGGTCCGATATTTCCGATTACCGCAAACTGCACTCAAGACGTCATTGTGGTTATGCACTCGAATCAACAAAATCGGTGACTCGTTTCGATGAATGTTCTATAGATACGCACCACCAAAATAACGAATTCTCAATGATGTAAATCACACTTTATTAAAAAAATCAACTAAAATAAAATTGCTAAATATAAACAGAACTATTCCCCTTCATTCTCGATGATCTCGATGTTACCTCCCTCCTCCAACCCCAAAATAATGTTCTCCTCATTGACCAAGATCGAATTCGCCGCATCTATCTCCTCCCCCAGCGACTTCCCCTTCTCTCGTCCCTCCTGGTGGTGCTGCTCTTTCAAGTGGTCCCTCAGAGCGAAACTCCGCGAGTACAGCGCTCCACACACGTAACACTCGTATTTAAGATTGTTCTCCTTCTTGTGGCTCTCCATGTGTGCCTTGACGGCGTACAGGGAGGCGAAGGGCCTGTTGCAGTGGGTGCAGCTGAAGGGCTTGATGTGGCTGTTTTTGTGTCCCGCCAGCTGGACGCTTGTTTTGAAGGCTTTGGGGCAGAACGGACACTTGTAATTTCTCACTTCCGAGTGCGTGAGCAAGTGGTGGTTGTAGACGCTGTGGGCTTTGAATCGTTTGCCGCATTTTTGGCACTGGTAAGGGCGGGTTCCGGAATGGGTTCTCAGGTGGAGGGTTAGACAGTAGCTGACTCTGAAGGCTTTGCCGCAGACGTCACACACGTGTGGATCCTCTCATGTTTGACTTTTTCGTGAGGTCGGGAGAACCTCCTCCCGCAGTACTGGCAAGCGAAGAGCCGCTTCTGGCACTGATTGCTTATGTGTTCCTGGAGGGAGTCGTAACTTATGAACGATTTCTTGCAGTAGGAACACGCGAAGTTCTTCCTGTTGTTGTGAGCCTTCATGTGCATCTCTAGATTCGACTTGGTGAAAAACTTCTTGTTGCACACGTGGCAGTTGTATTCGTTATTGTAATCGTGCGAGTGCATGTGGACCTCTTCGTACGCCTTATCGTAGGTCTTGTAGCAAACCTTGCAAATGAACATCTCCCGCTGAACCCCTTCTCTATTGTCGTAGCTGACGGGGGCTTCGACTTCCCGCGTTTTGATCGGCTCGTGCATCCTCTGGTGGAGCCGCAAGGATTTGAAAGTGGGAAAAACGGTGCTGCAAATATCGCAGCTGTGGATTTTCTTGGCTTTGGGACCGCACGTGTGCGGCTCGGGGAAGTAGGCGTTGCAGTGGCGACACATTATGAGTTTCTTGTTTTAAAATTGCTTCTACGTTTCTTTAGATCTCCTGCATTTTATCTTTTAATTGTCTTTCTACGCCTGTTTCGTTCATCGCTAAGTTTAGATAGATAGATTAGGTGTTGAGGGGTGTGAGGGAATTAGCTCCCCTCCCGACACTTAGACCACACTGCGGGCCCATTGCGTCACCCCCTCGTGTCCCTCATTCCTGTCTCTCATCCAGCCATCCGACATTGTCAAAAAAAAAATAGGATGGTTCTGCTGGGCCATGTCTCCCCCAGTATGGACTTTCTGTTCGAGGCGAGAGCCGGACATTCCAGTCTCGTCCTCCTCACAACACCCCCTGCACGTAGGAACGTTTACCACCCCCATCACGTGGAGGTGTTTATTTAGCCTGCAATCTCCTGTTCAGATGCCCACCAAAAGGCGGAGTCTACGTCCGGCTACTCCTATGTCAGCTCTTGGTGTTGCTGCAGGGATGGCGCCTTCACGCCTGTGCCTCTGCAGCTTCTTTTTAGGACCCTGCGGTCCCTGGTTGGAGTTGTTTTTTTTCCATACCGGGATTTTTTACTGCATCTTTCAAGCTCGCCACCCGTCCCATATGGGGACGCCAGGGATACACGAGAGATATAGCCCCGAGGAGGTTGTCAGCCGAGGCCGCCCACGCAGCCGCATGCCCTAATGCTCCCCAAGGGCTCACCCCGTAGGCCCTCTGACATTAAGAAAGACGCAAAGCAATAACAAACTAGGAAGAGCTGAAGAGGCTGAGGAGACTGAAGGAACTGAAAAGACTTCTTTCAAAGACTGGAAAGACCAAAGTGTCTAAAGAGACAAACTAGGGAGACTAAAAGAACTAAAGAGGCTTAAAAGACTACACAGACTAAAGATACTGAGGACACCAAAGAGACCAAGTAGACTAGAGTTACTAAAGAGGTTAAAGAGACTAAAGATACCAAAGACATTAAAGATACTAAAGAGATTAAAGAGACCAAAGACACTAAAGAGACTATAGAGCCTAAGAGACTGAAGGGACCATCAGAATATTGAAATAAGAACATTAAGAAAAGACTAGGAAGAACCTGAAAAGACTGAAGACCAAAGTGTTTTATTTAAAGAGACTACACAGACTAGGAAGACTAAAAAAACTAAAGGGGTTAAAAAGACTGCAAAGACTAAAGATACTGAGAAAGATACTAGAAATTAGGAGAATAAAGAGAGTAGGTACCAAAGAGATTAAAGAGACTAAAGAAAGTAAAGAGAGTAAAGGGATCAAAGAGACCGAAGAAACTGAAGAGAGTAAAGGGACTAAAAAGACTAAACAAACTAAAGAAAAGAAAGAGTGGAGGGACCACACAAACCAATAGACAGAAGAGATAAAAACTTTTGTTAAAAACCGAAAAACCCAAGACAATTAAAGGAAACTAAAAAGATTGAATGGATCAAACAGAATAAAGAGACTAAAAAACTAAAAATTGTAAAAATAAAGAAAGAGAGACTAAAAGACTCTTAAGAATCTAAGGAGATTCAGGTAACACAAAAGGGTCACAAGGATATAGAAATTGTAGAAACTAAAGAGCTTACTTAAAGAGATCTTTTCTAGTCTGTTTCATTCATCGTTAAGTTTAAAGCGAATTTACAGAGCAAAGTGTCTAAAGCGACTAAACAGACTAGGGCGACTAAAAAAACTAGAGAGACTATAAAGAGGTCAAAGAAACTAAAAAGAGTAAATATACTAAAAAGTACTAAAAGAAGTAAGAAAGAGAGACCAACAAAACCCAAGAATCTAAGGAGACTAAGAACACTAAGTAGAGATACTAAAGAAGTAGAGATACTAAAGAAAATAAATAAGACAAAGAGAGTAATGACTAAAGAGATTAAAGGGACTAAAGACCCTAATAAGACTAAAGAAGCTAAAGAGACTAAAAAAACTAAAGAGACCAAATAGACTGAAGAGACCGCACAAACCAATAGACAGAAGAGATTAAAACTTTTGTTAAAGACCGAAAAATCTAAGACACTAAAAGAAAACTAAAAAAATTAAAAGAATCAAACAGAGAGATTAAAAAACTAAAAATACTAAAAAATAAAAGAGAAAGAAAGACCAAAGGGACTTAAGAACCTAAAGAGACTAAGGACACTAAGGGGATTAAAGGTACTAAAGAAGCTAAAGAGAGTAAAGATACCAAAAGATTAAAGAGACTAAAGAGACCAAAGAGACTGGGGAGACAACACAAACCAATAGACAGAATAAAGAGACACTATAAACATTAAGAAACGTAAGAGACTTGAAAACACTTTTATCAAGACCAAAAAAAACTGTATAGTTACAAAAAGGTTAAAGAATCAAAAAAGACCGATGAGGCTTAAGAGACAGAAGATGCAAGACATTGAAGAGATTTTCCAAAAAAAAAATGTAAGGTAAGTAAAGAGACTAAAAAGACTGAGAAAGTCCAAAGAAACCAAAGCAGATATTGCAAATCTAAGAATAAGAGAAGTAGAATAAGAACAATTATAAAATGAGGAATGTTTAAAAGAAGTGAACAATGACAGATCATAAATGAAGATCTAAAAACATAAGGAGGAATAAGAAGTGAGAAATGAGAAACTATAAGTGAGGAGTAGAAAACTAGTGTGAGTAACTGAGAACTTTGAAACAAGAACAAGAATAAGAAAAAATTGGTAGAATCAGGACAAATAAAAAAATTGAAATTAAAAAAAATGGACAATGACAAATCATAAATGAGGACATGCAGACATCAAGAGGAATCAGAAATCAAAAGTGAGGAATCAGGAGGAATAAGACATAAAAAGTAAAAAGTGAAAAATTAAGATTAGCAGGAATCAGCAAAAATAAACAGAAATCAGAAGGAATGAGATGTTAGAATAATTGCGAAACGAGAATCAGCAGAAATCGGAAGAAATTGAACAGAATCAGGGATAGAAAATAATGAGAAATAAGAAGAAAGAAGTTAACAATGGGAAATCAGAAATAAGGAGGAACTGGAATCGAAAACAAAAAACAAATAGAATTTAAAATGAATCGGAAGTTTGGACGAATATTCAAACAAAATATATCAGTAAAAATTACGGAAATTAATAGGGATTAAGAAGAATCGGAAAACAAACAACAGTAATCAGATAAAATCTCAAATAAGAAGTGGTAAATGAGATTCAATAAAAATCAGAACGAACCTTATGGATTCAGCAGAAATCACAAATGCCTTGAGAAACTTGGAAGAAACCTGAAATATTGAAATCTAATTTCTGAACTGAAAAAAATCTACGAATTTGAGAAACCTGAGATCTTATAGGTCCTGAGAAAGAATCTGAGAATATGACACACCTATGGCCTTGAGAAACCTGACAACTTGGGAAACCTGGGATCTTGAAAAACCTGACAATTAAGAAGAACTCTAATTTGTGAACTGGAAGAATATTCATTTCTAATAATATAAAAACCAAATGATATTTTGACAGATGTAACCCTGGGCACATTTCCTCACGATCTTCAGTCGTGGATTCTGATCGATCATAGAAATTTCTGTCATTTTACCGTCGTTACAGAATTAATGCAGTTCGCACAGATCACATCTAGAAGACATGGTTTTGCTCCACAGCACTCTAAAGGAACGCAAAATAGGAGAAATCCTGTTAACTAAATTTCATCAAAAATGCCTTCGATTTTGATCGATCAAAGAAATTTCTGTAACTTTAAAATCGATACAGAATTAATACAGATCTTACAAATTACATTCAGAAGACACGATTTTGCTCTACAGCACTCTAAAATAAAGCAAAGAGGAAGAATTCTTTAAAATATTTTCTTTTCAAGAAGTCGTTGATTCTGATCGATCATAGAAATTTCTGTAACTTTACAGCCAGTATATAATTAATACAGATCGTACAGATTACATCTAAAAGACCTGATTTTGCACTCTACACTCTCTTTGCACTCTGACGGCACTCTAAAAGAATGCAAAAATATGAGAAATCCTGTTAACTAATTTCTTCAAAAACGTCGTCGATTTTGATCGATCACAGATGCTTCTATCACTTTACAGTCGATACAAAATTAATACAGATCTTACCAATTATATTCAGAAGACATGATTTCTTGCACAGCACTCTAAAGGAACGATTTCTTTAAAAAGTCGTCGATTCTGAACTATTTTCATAGCCTGTGCTAGTTTTTACTTCTTTATTCCGTGTTATTTCAACATATCGGAGCCATGTAAAATAAATATAATGGATTTATGTATTTATCTAAGAAGTTGTTCTAAAATTATTGGGGGAGCCAATATTCTCGTTTTTTTTTTTATTTTAACTTGTGTCAAAGTCGGTATGTATGTTGTATTCATAAATTTAAAGTAATTCGTTTTGTTTTAGTTAATTATTGCATTTTTTGGCATATAACCTACAAGACAGACGTGTATTTTGTGCTGTATGTGCAAATTCAGGTTTAGTGGTTTGGATGTGAGTAGTGCGGTTATATCTATAATACATTCATCGAGAAATGTCGTGTGAAAATAGAATAACCGCAGTTTGCGTAAAAACATCTGTTTCATCATCTCTTCCTTCGAGTGCCGGGTCAGATATTTCCGATTACCGCAAACTGCATTCAAGACGTCATTGTGGTTATACAATCGAATGAACAAAATCGGTGACTCGTTTCGATGAATGTCCTATAGATACGCACCAAAATAACGAATTCTCAATGATGTAAATCACACTTTATTAAAAAAATCAACTAAAATAAAATTGCTAAATATAAACAGAACTATTCCCCTTCATTCTCGATGATCTCGATGTTACCTCCCTCCTCCAACCCCAAAATAATGTTCTCCTCATTGACCAAAATCGAATTCGCTGCATCTATCTCCTCCCCCAGCGACTTCCCCTTCTCTCCTCCCTCCTGGTGGTGCTGCTCTTTCAAGTGGTCCCTCAGAGCGAAACTCCGCGAGTACAGCGCTCCACACACGTAACACTCGTATTTAAGATTGTTCTCCTTCTTGTGGCTCTCCATGTGTGCCCTGACGGCGTACAGGGAGGCGAAGGGCCTGTTGCAGTGGGTGCAGCTGAAGGGCTTGATGTGGCTGTTTTTGTGTCCCGCCAGCTGGACGCTTGTTTTGAAGGCTTTGGGGCAGAACGGACACTTGTAATTTCTCACTTCCGAGTGCGTGAGCAAGTGGTGGTTGTAGACGCTGTGGGCTTTGAATCGTTTGCCGCATTTTTGGCACTGGTAAGGGCGGGTTCCGGAATGGGTTCTCAGGTGGAGGGTTAGACAGTAGCTGACTCTGAAGGCTTTGCCGCAGACGTCACACACGTGCGGTTTTTCACCCGTGTGGATCCTCTCATGTTTGACTTTTTCGTGAGGTCGGGAGAACCTCCTCCCGCAGTACTGGCAAGCGAAGAGCCGCTTCTGGCACTGATTGCTTATGTGTTCCTGGAGGGAGTCGTAACTTATGAACGATTTCTTGCAGTAGGAACACGCGAAGTTCTTCCTGTTGTTGTGAGCCTTCATGTGCATCTCTAGATTCGACTTGGTGAAAAACTTCTTGTTGCACACGTGGCAGTTGTATTCGTTATTGTAATCGTGCGAGTGCATGTGGACCTCTTCGTACGCCTTATCGTAGGTCTTGTAGCAAACCTTGCAAATGAACATCTCCCGCTGAACCCCTTCTCTATTGTCGTAGCTGACGGGGGCTTCGACTTCCCGCGTTTTGATCGGCTCGTGCATCCTCTGGTGGAGCCGCAAGGATTTGAAGGTGGGAAAAACGGTGCTGCAAATATCGCAGCTGTGTATTTTCTTGGCTTTGGGACCGCACGTGTGCGGCTCGGGGAAGTAAGCGTTGCAGTGGCGACACATTATGAGTTTGGTGGGTTTGTCTGTGTGAGACTCCACAGCGGGGTTCTTTTTGGTCTGTTGTTCCAGCCAAAACTTGTCGATTTTGACAAACTTGCGGGTGTACACCCGTCCGTCTTTGTCTTCTACGTCTTGTTCGGGGGACGCGGCGAGCTCTGGAGGAGTTTCCGACTCTGAGTCCATGAGGAGGATAACGGGGTCCTCATCGTCGGCGGGGGCCGCCTCCTCGGTGGGGATTTCTTCGTCATTGGGGGGCTGTTCCTCGGCGGAGCCCTCTTCCAAGGGGTCGGAAAGTCCTTCCTATAACGGAAGTTTATAGAAGGAAGGCTACTAATTCTTCCTTTGTTGTTCTAGTCATATACAGTCTGGGACAGAAAATATTGGACGACAATGTCGTCCCACTGTCACAAACTGTTATAACCTTTTTTTTTAATTATTTTTGACACTACTTGTCGAATACGTCGATAAATCCTCAAACTTCAAATGTCAATAAAGAATAGACATCAAAATAACAGATAAATGACGTCCAAGATATTCTGTTCGCGATTGTATATTCAGTGCCTTTACACATCCAGGAGGCTTTGAAGGTCCAAATTTTACTTTAACTACATTGAAATTTTAGTAGGTGACATTGTCTTCCAATCTTTTCTTTGTTACTCTAGTCTATTCTAGTAGATTTAAACAAATAGTCAAATTGGAAGATTAAAAAATTTAAATATATCTAAGTCGAACTCCACAAACTTTAATCAGCGTAAAATTATAAATGGTACATGTTTCGGCAGAACACTTCTGCCATCATCAGCCCTTAAAGAATATAAAAAATTATTAAATTGGAAGATGCCTGAAAAACCGCTTGTCCTATTCAAAAAAATTGTAAAATGTCAAATTTGGTTGTCAACTTGACATTTAATAAATAATTTTGATGATCGCCAACTTTGACTAATTTATTCTTATATCACGCTGTACATTCGTTAAAAATCAATTTCCTTAAATTTTAAAATTTTCTGAACCAAACAAATAGTGAAATTATGAAATGTCATGAAATTGTGAAATCAAATGGAACGTATGTATAAAACATCGGGTGTTCAAATGAAAAAGTCATCAAGTGATGAATTTTTAATTGAACACCCATTATTATGAAAAGGAAATTGTGAGAAGACGTAATTAAGAAACGACAAAATTAAATTATGAAGTTCAAAGTTGCAAAATTATGTAACTGAATTGTGAACACGATTATGAAAAACTATTTAATTGTCGCTTATGACATGCCGCAATTATGGATGTGTAGCAAAGAGGTAAAAAGTTAAAGAATGGAGAGAGCGGTGGTTATGAAGGGAACTAACAAAAAAGTAGGAACGAAAACAAGAGACCACTAAAATACATAATTTTTCCTTTAGATAACAAAATTTAGTTAAATGGAAAATTTTGACGTTCAACACCTACTGGATGTAAAACGAAAAGTTTAGAATCGAATTAAAACAAAAAGAGAAAACTTGATAAAAAGTTAAAGACTAATGCTTGTCAAACAGAGATAGGTGTAGGGGGAGATTTGTAAAAAAAAGTCAGTAAGGAAAAACGCAAATCCAGGGTGACTGACGTTACCTGACCAATGTTCTACCGTGCGACCATTTAAATTATAAATTATTGTAGGCTGTGAAATTTAAATTAGGTTGGCACTACTAACTTTTAACAATTTCATTTAAAATTCGAATGTCAGTGACTTAAAAAAAAACGGCAACAGAATCGTGAATGGAGTTAACAGCCGAATTGAAGATGCGGGAGAACACTTTGAACATTTGCTGTAATTCTACATTCTTTGTTAGTGTTTTATTTTCATGATAAACATAAACGTCACAATGTTTACGATAACCTCAAATTTTACTGTCAGTCAATTTGCAGACTGGGCCATTGCATAATAAAAGCCGCCCACTCTAATTTATAAATTATCGCACGATATGAAGTTTACTGTCCCTGCAAAATTCAAATCAATTTTCCAACCAAAGTACCAACATCACAAACGAAAAGTTCCTAGAATGGTCTTAACATTTTTAAAAAAACCTCACTACTTTTGTCTTTTTTGGGGCAGCTTTGGGGTCAAAATTTGTTCTTACTGTACAAGTTTCTTTTCTGACATCCTCAGTCTCAATCAAAAGTGACTAAACCTACACTCTAGATCATACCAAACCTAAAATTAAATACCAGTATAATTTCTTGTCCCTGATGAAACTCATTCAGGTGTTCGTCGATATCGTTCAAGTGCACCTCGCAGCTCTGGCAGTAATACTGGGTGTCATCATCCTGAATCTCAGTCTCAGTTTTCAGTTCCTGTGTGTCTTCGGTTAGGGCTTTGGCCAAGATGCTGCTCTGGACGACCTCGTCGTAGTCCTCGGCCTCAATCGAGGGAGTTTCGGCTTCCGCCGGGGCCCCACAATCAGTGTTCAAGTGTTCAGCCAATTCCGCGACCCCATCGAATTTTTCATTGCATATAGGGCACAGGAGGCTTTCCAGGACCGAAAGGAGGTGGGATTTCAGGGAAGAGGGCGTCGGGAACGACTCGCTGCAGCACAGGGGGCAGTTCAGCTTCACCATCGCTAGAGATTACAATTGGAATTTGGAAATTCAAATTGGAATTAATATATAACTTCATACCGAACAAACAACACAATCGCGAAGTTGGATAAAATGGCGGTTATGGAGGTTTGACAGCTGACAGCTGTGGTATGTTCGTCGATCTTGTAATATTTCTTGTGCGTCGTTGAAGTTCTAATTGGAGAATTTGCGGTTGCTTCAGATTTCTGGATACATGTTTTAGAAGTAACGATCAAGCAGTTTGTATGATATTGATCACGGAGGTAAATAAAGCCAACGTATGACATATGCAACCAGTAATACACCCCAGGTTGTGGATTTGTCGACATTTTAGCCGAGTTATTTGTGCGTCAAGGACAACCAGCTTTTATGTCAGTCGCGACGGGCGACCTTAGCCCTGAAATGGATTTTGGAACCGTTAACGGTAGGTCACACATTCTAAAAATTCGGTAAATAACTTAGATTGAAGATACGGCTTCAGTTTGTATTCCATGACAATAAGTTTTTATTAGTCATGTTTGATCTTTCTATACCATATTGTGCTTTCTTGCTTCCAATTCGTCGTTACCTCACTCTGTTATTTCTTTGTAATCTGACTGATTTCGGCGTCACCAGTTCTATCACTACTATTGTGTTTCTTATCTTGTCCCTTCTATTTCATAGTTTTAAAATGAAGAAATTAAAGAAACTTGCAAAAATTATTTTCTTGTTAAAAGGTCTCTTCATATCATAAAATGTCCGCCAGAACGTTTTTGAAGTTATTACAGCAAAAATTACTTATACATTTGTTAATTATAAATTATAAAATATATAATAAATATAAAATACGGTTAATACATTTATTCCACGCTCCCATAAATTGCAGCCGCTCGTGCCAGTCCACAATCAAGAACTTGGCGGAAGTCGCGGAGATCCGCACGAACCACAATAAGCCCGTAAAACCCCTCAAACCACTTAGTTTCAGTATGTTTTATACACAATTAAAAGCGAAAGGTTGGCGTTTTTAATTATTGGCACCAGTGAGTACCCACCAGTCTTCACGTGATTTCGGTACTTTTACCATAATTGCCTCTAATTATCCCATAATTAAGAAATCAACAAATCTCAAGCCAACGCACCCAGGAAATGACACGCACCCGATTACAGTCGAACTTCGACATCTCGGCCGCCAAAAATACTGACCCACAGCGCACATCTGCTCCAAGTTCATCGACTTCCCGTTCACGTGATCCTGGTCATGAGATGAAAAGCCGACTTTTACTTTTACGATTTTCTGCCGGCCAATAGCCGACCGGCATTTTTCGGATTCCGACCCGATAGTGAGAGTTCACGGCCACGTGATAGTTGCACCTGAACGTATTTTTGTCGTCCAGTGAGAGCACTGATGGATCGGTGTAATTGCACAGTCGCTCTGCTTTCATATCGGACTTTCTTGCGGTCGGCAAGGTTAATATCTGGGGATGTCTTCGGATGTTGCGTTATTGCCTTGTCGTTTGAGAAATCACCAAATTAGCAATGACACTTTTTTGTTTTGGTTATGCCATTTTTGCTTTCTTCTATAAACTCTCCTCTTAGCCTTTCGCTCTTCTCCGCAGTCAGATCCTTCCCCATATCCTTTATGTCCCTTCACCTTTCTTCTTATGCTTTTTCTTTATCTTTATTTTTTTCACCTACGTTTGTACAGCCTTTGCCAATTGATTCCCTTCTCTTTTTTCTTCAGAGGTCTCCGAATTCCTTCTGTCTTTGCTGATTCGTCTCCCACTTTTATTTTGTATTTCTCTCTCTATTTTCATCCATATTTTATCTTTTTATTGTTATCTAATTTATCTCTAACAAATGTCCTTTTCCTCTTTCATATCTTGCAACTTTCTGTGTGTTCCTGTAATCTCTAATAATTTTCTTGCGTTTTTTCGTTACCTTACTTTCTGTTCCTTTTGCTCCTTCATTTCAGTTGCCAACCTGGTGTGTTTCGGCAGTCCCCTGGTCGACCTCACGGCCCCCGTTGATGACGCCTTCTTGCAAAAATACGGTCTGGAACCCGACAATCGCTACGCAGTCGACGAAAAAACACGAACCATTTTCGAAGATATACGATCCAGAATTCGAACTGCGCAAGTCGGAGGCAGTATCACCAACACTGTACGCACCATAAGAATGCTGCGGGGTTCCCCCAGAAACCTAACTTATTTTGGGACAATCGGAAATGATTCCTACGCCGAACTGGTCAAAACGCAGTTGGATCGTGAGGGTATTGGGGCTAATCTGTCGGTTGTCGGGGGAAACACTGGGAAAGTGGCAGTGTTGTTGAGGGGTAAAGCTAGGACTCTGGTGACAGATTTGGGAGTATCCCGGTGCTTTTCCCTCGATGACGGAATTTGCCGAGCTATCGACCAAGCAGATTTAATCTACATCTCCGTAAGTTCCCTTGTTAGTTTTTTGCAGATTGGTGACCGTGTTTCTATAGGGATTTTTCATCAGTGTTTCCCCCGAAACCATAGCCCGCGTCATCCATAAACCGGTCGTGTTCAATCTCGGGGCATCGTTTCTGCCAAGGGAGTTCCCCGAGCAAATGACACAGTTGTACCGAAGCGCTTCGGTGGTATTCGGGAACGAAGAGGTGGGTCTATATTTGGCACGCCCATATTTTATTAACTCTTACTGACAGGAACATCGGGCTTTTGGCAGAGCCCACGACATAACCTCGGAGAACATCAAAGACGTTGTGGAGGCCACCAATAATAACAGTTCACGTGTCGTGGTCGTCACCAGAGGGGGTGGGTCCGTCCTGGTTCTGCAACGCGATTGGTTGGAATTTGAAGTTGCGCCCCTGGATGAGGACCAAGTGGTAGATACTAACGGAGCCGGGGATGCATTTGTTGGGGGATTTTTGTCTCGGTACATTGAGGGTGGCAGCATTGCTAGTTGTGTTGAGTGTGGGATACGAATTGCTAGGGAAATTGTGCAATCGGTCGGGTTTAATCTGGCATCCCGGATTGAAGATGATTACCAATAAATTTTTTCCGTTATTTGTTTTATTTTTTATATGCTTAGTTCTTCCTTTCCTGCTTTATGTTTTTTTCTTTTTATTCACACGTTATACTTAGCGAAAACGATTGTCTGGTAATTACCATTTACATAAATTAAGTTACACGGATACGGATTCTGCGATCATTTTCAGGTTCTTGATATGCTAGTGTCTTCATCAACAAGGATCACCACATGTCCCTTGGGGCGATGGCTATAAACAATCTGCATGTGTTTTAGGTGTTCTTCAAGGTTTATTTTTATTGTTATCTTATTATCATAAATAATTATTAATTAAGAAGAAGCGGTTTGTTTTGCAGCAGTTTTGGGAATAAAAAAAAATGTAAAACGTGGAGTAAAATAGATTTTTTTTTGGCTTTTTTATCAATGACGAATTGCTAGAGAAATTGTCCAATCAGTCGGGTTTAATCTGACATTCCGGATTGAAGACGATTAGCAATAATTTTTTTCCATTACATATTTGTTTTATTTTTTATAATTCTTTTTTTTCCTAATTTGTTCCCGTTCTCTGCTCCTTCATGTTCTTTCCATACTTTCCATTTTTTTTAAATTTTTCTATTTTTTTGCGGTTTTATCGCAATAATCGTTTCCTAAATTAACTTTCCCTTTCGTACTGGATCCGTGCCCTTTTCTACTTTCTACTTATGTTTCTTTTTTTTCCCTTTTTCGTCTCTATATCTTTCTAAATTATACTTCCACCAAACAAGACTTATACTATAGTTCTCGGAACAACTCTTAATTCTTCCTTTACTTGCTCTTCTCTTTTCTGTTTTATGTTTTCTTTTTCATGTGACAATTTTTTAATTCTCCTCAATTCAGAATTCCTTTTTCAATTATTCTCTTGTCATTCAAATAGTTGTCAGAGCTGTCAGATGTATTTAAAAACTACAGAAAATTCTTTATACTTTTTCTGCTCCATAGCAACCATTTCTTCAGCAGACACGTTTTTTGACCCGACGACCTTGATCATTTCCCACCTGTGACCTTTTTCGCATTTTTTTTATTCCATTAATTTATTTGCACGTTATACTTAGCGAAAACGATTGTATGGTAATCACCATATTAAGTTACACGGATACGGACTCCGCGATCTTCAGGTTCTTGATATGTTAGCGTCTTCATAAACAAGGATCACCAGGATGTCCCTTGTGGCGATGGCGATAAAGAATCTGCATGTGTTTTAGGTGACCTTGAGTGTTCTTTAATTTTATTATTATTGTTATCTTATTTTCATAAATAATTAGTAATTAAGAAGAAGCGGTTTGGGTTTGTAATAAATTAGAAAGTTTTGGACTAAAATTAAATTATTTTTGGCTTTTTTTATCAATGCATCAAGGAGATTGAATTGTGTATTTCAATTATTTGTTTCAAAACAGTCCCCACGTCTTTCCCATGAGAGCAGAAATTAAATTCAACACGTTTTTTGCCACATTCCTATTAAAACATGAAATCAGACTTCCTCATCAGATAACTCGATAAACTGTTTTACCATCACATCCAATTTGCAGTTGCTCAACCTCCAATGCTCAAACAATTTAACTAATTACCAACCCATTTAAAATCCATCACCATTTCACGGATTCCCCTGACGTAAGACGGATATTCCTCACGTGAGCGATCCTACATTGTTTATGTCACGTGCTCGGGACCTTGAGCGGAATCTTAAAAGTTCAATGGAAATTGTTGCGTCAGGCGAAAAAAATGAATGAATTATTTATCGCCACGCGTGAAGTTGGCAGCAGTGAGTTCACAGGCGACTTGATTGACAGTCGGAATGAGCGAATCCACGAGGACGTTACTACATCCGTGTTTTGACCGTTTTTTTTCGGCTGACGTCATACGATATTACCATAATAATTGGATACTCTTAAGTCTGCTCATAAAACAGCACTGTCGGGTTCGCAGGGTGACATCAATGTCATCTGAAGCACCCGGTATATCCCAAGAGAAAGCAGATTAAATTTAGGTTGGCAGCACTTTCACTACCTAAAAGATGATCCGCACTGGTACAGGAAAGTATTAGCTAATTACGTATTCTGTGGCCCCGTTTGTTTTTGACAATCGCCGATAATAACAGCCACCTTAGAAACCAATCAGCCACTAAATTAATCAACTCTCCGGGGTTGGTAACGCTTTCACCGCCATCTGCGCCAACATAAGCAATTAAAATATTCAATAACGGTTGATTTTTATTTATTAACTTGCTCTAGAACTTTCACTTTCGCTGAGATTGTTTTTTTGCGAGTTGTTTGTGGATTATATTTGACATAATGAATGCGGACGGATCGCTGGTGAAATTTTAGCGTCAAATTGATTGTTGAATACGATCAAATTGGTGATAAATGGTGAACAATTTAAGGTCTGTGCCTTACGAGCAGCCGAAGGGAAAATTTGTATTTTCCTAAATTTTTTTATTTCCTCTATACTTTTTCGTATTGTTGTTTATGTTTATTTTTATGAAATGATGCAATTTTTATTTTCTAGTTTTCTCTTGCCTGTCACACATTCTTTTCCGATTTTGTGCTCCATTCTTTTTCATTTTTAGTCTTTCAATTTTTATCTTTTTTGTCCTTCATTCCTCATTGTTATTCCTTCCCTCTTCTATCTTTCTTCATTTATGCTTCTCCGTGTATCTCTCAGTTATAATTCCTATTTTTATATTTATATCAGTTAAAAAACTGTTTTATAGTTCGAACGAAGATATATAATAAACTACTGGAAAAGTATAAATGAGTAATTCGAAATCCCCACGCAGAATACAAATATTTTAACAGTTCTTTTATGGCTAACTGTCCTCGAAGGTAATCGAATACAATGGGACATCCACGAATGAAAATGAGATGTTTATGTAGCCGCATTACATGAATGCAGCTCCTCTAATTGAGGAGATAATATCGATTACATAAAATTATTAGCATATTGCTAATTGGATGTCACGGCTTATAGAGACACGAAAGCTGCTCAATCAAGTAATTAAATTACGTCTAATTGCATAAATGCCTCGAACAACAAAAAGTGCACTGCAAATATGAATAAAATTATACAGTTACAGTTTTGTAGAGCCTTGCTTGACTCGTGCCTCTAAACTTGCTGTCCAATATTTATTTTGTCGTCTGTTTTTTTTTTTGTTGGTTCAGGGACTCTCTTATTTGTGCATTTCCATTCTTTGCTCTTGTGTTCAGCGACTAACTTCTCTGTTTTTCCTTGTCCTTTAGTTTAGCATCTGTCAAACTGGATTTTTTGCTTCCTTGATCTCCAGGGACTCTTTTAATTGCTCTCTTCTAGAAAGAAAGAGAGTGAGAATAAAACAAATGTCGAGAGAGGAAGAAGAATGGGAGAAGAGCGAAAGTTATATTGGCAGTGAAGAATAACATGGTGTCTATAGTGATAGATACTGGGTATAGAGAAAGGGAAGAAAGAATGATGAAGAATCACTACAACGACTCCTTTTGATTCACTTAAGGCTGACGATAGTAATTTTTTTAATTAACAATTTGACATTTCAAGAAAGTTGTTCCGTTTTATTAGAGAAAATTTTTGTTAGAAAATTTGAACCTTTCGGATCATCTTATTAGATTGAATTTTCCTTACAAATTGCCTTCTAATTTGAAAGTTTATGCCGGTTTAGTTCTAGATGATCTCGACGTTAGAGCACTAGCTCTTAAGGTTGTCATTTACCAGCGATAGAGCCTATACCAAATGCACGGGAAACATGTCACCATTTCATTGAATTTTACGGGTTTATTTTTGATTATTTGACCATGCGGTTATGAAAAATCGATAAAGGACATCTTAATTTAGGGTAAGACGGTATTACAAAGCCGATATTAGCATTTGTTTATTCATAAAAAAATTACAAAGTTGCTTTATTTTCAGGAGTATAAATGAATGTCTTTGGAATTTTATTCCTGAAAAACAACCCACAATTCGTAAATTTCAAATAGACGTTACCCTGAAGCAAGAATTAAACTCGTTAGAAAAAAACTCACGTGCCTTAGCATTGTTGTTCGTCTATAAAATTCAATAATGTTTGTCGGGAAAATTATTTCTGAAGTAAGCTTGAAAAATACAAAAAGCTGTATAATTGGGTAGGAACTTGGGTAGAAAATTTAAAATTTGGTGTGGCCTTGGAGCGGAAGATGTCGCATTTTACAGCAGTCAGGGGAATGGTCAGGTATAAGATAGAACCCATTCATACCATTCAGCCATAAAATCATAAAATTGTGCGGCGAAGACAAAGCCCACAAACACAGCAGGTTTTTTTTATGATGCTTTCCAGCTTCCGGAATACCGATATTCGGAAACTCTCAAAATACGGACCGACCCAAGACCAGTTATAAGTAAAAATACTTTGCAGTATTTATTAAAAAAAGTTGCTTGTATCTGTATAAACGATGAGACCAAGCAAATACAAATAAACAAAGGACATGATTATTGTACATGTATATACAAGTAAATTAAAATAAATATCTTAATTATATATTGTAAACTGGTTATGTAAATTTTCAGATTCAAAGACAATTAGCAATTTGTCGAAAAAATGTTTCAAAATTATAAAACAATTAATAATTAGATAATAAACAATAATTTCTGAATTTCATTAAACGGAACAATAAATAATTACATTAAGCGGAACAACAAATAACTCTGAAATTGAACATTTTCATTTTTTACTTTTTAGTTAACTTGTTACTTTGGGTTTTTTGAAGTCGGTTTCTTTTTTTTTTTAAAGTTAATTATTTTTTATTATAAATGACCGTAGCGAACGTGTTAAAAACATTACATAACGCAATTAATTAATAATTAATTGTTTTAAACTCTAGCATTACACAGTGACAATATACCACAGTATTGTATTGTCACTTATCAATAACAAACACTGAATCCATGTTGTTGATTTTTGTCGAAATTATATTCTCAGAATATTACTCCTATATTTTTATAATACATTTCTTTACGCCACCATAAATATTGTTATTTTATATTTATCATAATTTCTTTATTCAATAAATACTACACACCAAGCGAAAAAGGATTCGCTCAACAACGTTTAAAATAAATGAGGTATTTATTACTTAGTTTTATTGAGGGTAGGTAGAAGCAATAGGCTGGACCCTATTGTAAAGAGATATGGTCACCCAGGTCAATGTTCAGTTTGAACGTACGGAATAACACAGAAAATAATCTTTGGTTAACTGGGTATTTTCTTGGTCCCTAAAAGCAACAGGTCACTGTAATATCACAAAGCAGATCTCACCGAGATACTTTAGTTCCACTATTCTACACCAGGTTACAGCATCTCACGACGAATGTACAAAATTTTATCTCACTTCAACATCGGAAGAAATTTGTCTCTCACTAAATGACAACCTTAAGCTAGATAATATTTCTAAGATTGTCTGTGCTACTGTTAGTAACAGCGATCCGAATGTTAAGACAGGATGCACTTTGGAAGACAAAAAATTGGAGCCTCAAGAAGAGGGCACAAAATCAATAAATAGGAAGAAGAGCAAGGATCAGCGGAAACATGGAACACATGGAGGAAGCAACTCGAGCATTATTGTGGCTACAAATCAAAAAATCTTCGTCACCTTCACATTGTGTAATCTCTAATAATAAGCGCCGCTACGTGCACTTCCCCCCCTGTCAACGTAACAAGGAATTCCGCAGCGTTTACAAGCTCCAATTAACTCGCTAACGACGTCTGCGGACGCAGGTGAAACACAAAATGAAAACGAAACCGAAGTACAATGTCATGTGCGTTCCGAACGAAACAGAACTAATTGGACAAGGTCTCGTTCACCGCCGCTGGATCCCATTGATTTCACCTGGGGCCTATCGGCTACTTCGTACTTGGTTTTAGCGATTAATCAAACGGCCGTGACATTAGGTGCTGTCGGTTGTAATTACACAATTCGGAGATTCAAGAAGCGTATTTGCACATTATAGTCGACCGAGTGTTTTTTTATTCAAAGTAGGGAAAATTTTGTTGCTGATTTTAGAAAACTGGTTAGAATTAATTACAGGTCGGAGTGTTGTATAGCTTCTTTTAATGGTTTTGCTATTTCGTGCACAGGAAGTGAGAATTAGCATTTTAGGAACAATTAGCACGTTGGTGGTACCGTTTTCAATCGAAAGTTGTTTGAATAGGCAGATTACACGAATAGAGAAATTTTCTCAAAAGTTATTTTACCTTTGGTTATTTCTCATTTTCATGCAAATTAACCAGTTAAAACAGCAACCCATTTATCTTTAAAAAATACTGTAATGTAATCGCTAATTGTAGAAGGAAAAGACAAGGAGTGGAGACAAAAGGAGGAAATATGGATGGAGGTAAAATATAGGAAATTTAAGGAAGAAGAAGACAAAAGGAAAAGAGTAAATAATTATTATTAGATGACGACTACTAAAGATACAATATATTTAATTTTAAAGGAAATGTGGTTCCAAACATATTCGATCGAATTTAAGTCAGGGATCCTTGCTGGCCAGTTCAGGGTTTCAGTATTTTCTTCCCTTAGATAAGGCTGCACTATTATGGCCGTATGCGATCGGGTATTGTCGGACATGAAAATGAAATCTTTTCCACCAAATGTGCCCCGAAGATATACATGAGCTACTTGAGGGCTCTGAATAGACCCTTCAATTGGTCGTGTATCAAAATGGGCACGTTTATCTGACGAGTACAAAATAAATCTGGACTCCTCAGATAATAAAACTTTGATCGAACTTTCCCTTCTAACGAGCGTTCAAAGATAAACTTGGTTAGAGGAGGCTGGGCATTTTTATAACAGTGTACATTGCAATTGTTACAAAAACTAACTTGTCATTTAATTCAGTTTAGTTACAAAAACTAACTTGTCATTTAATTCAGTTTAGTTTAGGCAACTAGCACTAAATTCGGACAAATTGTTATTGAAATTTATATTTGATACGTTGTTGCTGTGTCAATTTAAGTTGTTTCGTTGTATTCGAGTTAAGTATTGCAACTAGCAAGATGGCAAGTGATGAAAAGACGCGGAAAGGTGCTACAAAGCACTGCTGTTATGGACGTTGCAGTGACAGTCGCTACAGCAGGAAAAATACGTTTTACTTTTTGCCGTTTCCTAAACCTTGTTTGCAAGTACGAAATGGTACGAAAACATGAATTTAAGACGGTCCCAACATATCAGAAAATGCGTGAGTTGTGCTAAAGGTGAAACGGTGTCATCAAAGAAAGAATTTCCAAAGCATAGAAGATATCACTAAAGACACTTACATATTATGCTCTCTACATTTTCTTAATGAAACCTAGTGAGGCACACCCTGATCCAATAACAGCTGCAAAAGAAAAGGTTTGTCTTTTGCTTCTGAAACGCAAGAGTTAAAAACTTATACGTACTTTTCAGATTTGCGCATTTAAGAGAACAAGTTTGAGTGTGAAATAAGGCAAAGTAACAAGTGAAACTGGAGTGTCAACATCAGTAGACAGCACGTTATTTAGTGAATCTATGGATATTGACCCAGAAGAGAGGAAACTACTCCCTGAATTAACAGCTGGATCACCAACAAGTCGTGAGAATGTCAAATAATTCCAATCTTTTGTGTTGATGTTGGTGAAGTGAAGAGAAAGCCTACCAAACTGAAACCTCAAGATATCAGTGTAAATCTACACAAAACACATTGTCAATATTTCCACATATTATGCAACAGTTAAATGAGAAAACAGTCAGTACATAGTCAATGATCACCCCCTCAGCTACGTTGTTTACATTACAACATTGAGGTTATGTTGTTTTTTTGGAGATGTGCGGAATAAAACTTGTAGAATGAAATTGAAATTTTGAAATTTTGAGGTTATGTTATCTGTTTAGGGGTTGTCCATTAATTATGTGAGCTCAAAATGGGGGAGAGGGGTTCAGTAAAATCTCATCAAATCTTATCTAAAGGGGGTCATTGAAAATCTCACGCCAACTTTTTAATAAAAAAAATACACATTATTATTACATAGCATATAAAAAAAACATTAAACTTATTGTTTTACTATTTTAAGGTTATCTATTTTGTCCGCAAACATATAGACAGTATTAAATATTTTCTATGTATGGGATTCCCCGAATTGAGACAATTGCCGCACAATAATTTATTTACCACTTTTTTCGTGGAAATCCCCGCCAGTTTGAAAAATCGTTCAACGAACAATACAGAACGGTAGTCTATTTTTATTGTTATGTTATTATTTTCCCCCTTCATATTTCATCAGGCTCATCAAAGTTTGACTTTAAACAACACATAAAGAACATAAAATCTTGTATGAAACTCGGCTGTAATGGGAAATGATTGACTCGTCTTGTTTATGAATAGTAGCTCGTTTCGCTCGCCCATACATAATAAAATTGTGACAAACGAAAAAGACAAAATAAAGTTTTTATTGTAAAAATATGCAACAAAATGAAAACTTACGAAGGTCTTCAAAGTTTGATTTCAAACAATACAAAAGGAACAAAAAATCTTGTATGAAACTCGGCTGTAATGTATTGTTTATGTAAGTAATGTCTTGTTTATGAATAGTAGCTCGCTTTGCTCCCTCATATATTATAAAATCGTTACAACCGAAAAGGACAACGTTTTTATTGCAAAAGAATGTATCCTTTTTAATTTTGGAACTCAAAGTTGGCATTTGAAAATGCAAAAATATCAAATTAAGGTAGCAAATTTTGGAATATAAAAATTTTGAATTCATAGAATTTTGGAAAAAGTTATTGAAATGAGAACAAAAATAACACCAAACAATGACTACAGTATTGGTAAAAATGCAACGAAATGAAAAATTACGAAAGTCTTCAAAGTTTGACTCCAAACTACACAAAAGGAAAATAAAATCTTGTATGAAACTCGGCTGTAATGGGAAATTATTGAATCGTCTTGTTTATGCATTGTAGAAAATTATTTCGTTATTCATTTTGTTACGAGTTAGAATATATGAGCGAGCGAAGCGAGCTGGTATTCATGAACAATGGGAATCAGTAAATTACATAATCATTCCAGTTGCATACAAGATTTTGTGTTCATGAATAGTAGCTCGCTCATATATTACAAAATGATTACATTTTTTATTGTAAAAGAATGTATCCTTTTTAATGTTGAAACTCAAAGTTGGCATATGAAAATGCAAAAATAGCGAATTAAGGTAGCAAATTTTTGAATATAAAAATTTTCAATTCATAGAATTTTAGAAAAAGTGATGAACAAAAATAACACCAAACAATGACTACAGTATTGGTAAATATGGAGCGAAATGAAAAATTACGAAAGTCTTCAAAGTTTGACTTCAAACTACACAAAGGGAAAATAAAATCTTGTATGAAACTCGGCTGTAATGGGAAATTATTGAATCGTCTTGTTTATGCATTGTAGAAAATTATTTCGTTATTCATTTTGTTACGAGTTAGAATATATGAGCGAGCGAAGCGAGCTTGTATTCATGTACAATGTTAATCAGTAAATTACATAATCAATTCAGTTGCATACAAGATTTTGTGTTCATGAATAAGTAGCTCGCTTCGCTCGCTCATATATTACAAGAAGATTACATTTTTTTATTTGTAAAAGACTGTATCCTTTTTAATTTTGGAACTCAAAGTTGGCATTTGAAAATGCAAAAATAGCGAATTAAGGTAGCAAATTTTTGAATATAAAAATTTTCAATTCATAGAATTTTAGAAAAAGTGATGAACAAAAATAACACCAAACAATGACTGCAGTATTGGTAAATATTTAGCGAAATAAAAAATTACGAAAGTCTTCAAAGTTTGACTCCAAACAACACAAAAGGAAAATAAAATCTTGTATGAAACTCGGCTGTAATGGAAAATTATTGAATCGTCTTGTTTATGCATTGTAGAAAATTATTTCGTTTTTCATTTTGTTACGAGTTAGAATATATGAGCGAGCGAAGCGAGCTGGTATTCATGAACAATGGGAATCAGTAAATTACATAATCAATCCAGTTGCATACAAGATTTTGTGTTCATGAATAGTAGCTCGCTTCGCTCGCTCATATATTACAAAATGATTACATTTTTTTATTTGTATAAGAATGTATGCTTTTTAATTTTGAAACTTAAAGTTGGCATTTGAAAATGCAAAAATATCGAGTTAAGTAGCAAATTTTTAGGCTCGCAAGTTATTTTTCAGGTTCTGATGTTCTCAGTTTCTTGTATTCTCAGGTTTCCAGGCTGTCAGGTTCTTAGGATCTCAAATTTTTACGTTTTCGGTATGTCAATTTCTCATTCCTTACGATTTTAGTCATTCAAGTTGTCTTTCAGGGTTTCAGCTCTGATGTTTTTAGCTTCTCGTATTATCAGGTTTCCAGGTTTCACTTTGGATCTTTCAGGTTTTAAGAGCTAAAATTTTTAGGCGTTCAATTTGTCTTTCAGGTTTTTAGCTTTTGATGTTTGCAGCTTCTCCTGTTCTCAGGTTTCCATGCTTTCAGGTCCTTATGACATTAAATTTTTTCTATCTAGATATTTCAGGCTTTCAGCCTTTAGATTTTTAGGCTTTCAAGTTGTCTTTAAGAGTTTCAGGTTCTGATGTTTCCGGCTTCTCGTATTCTCAGGTTCCCGTGTTTTCAGTTTCTTAGGATCTCAAATTTTAATGATCTCGATTTTTCACCTTTTCAGCCCTAGGTTTTTGGGTTTTCAAGTCGCTTTTAATGTTAGCAGGTTTTCAGGTTCTAGGTTGTTTGGTTCTTTGGATTTCAAATTTTTACAGTTTAGGTCTGTCAAGTTCTCAGTCTTTAGATTTTTAGGTTTTCAAGTTATCTTTCAGGGTTTGAGGTTCTGAAGTTTTCAGGTTTTGGTATTTTTCGGTCTCCGTGTTTTCAGGTTCTTAGGATCTTAAATTTTTACGCTCTCGATATTTCAGGTTTGCAGGTCTTAGATTTTTGGGCTTTCAAGTAGTCTTTCCTGTTTTCAGGTTCTCTCTCGTATTATCAGATTTCCAAGTTTCGCTTTCTATCTTTCAGGTTTTAATGCCTTAGATTATTATTTAGGTTTTCAAGTTGTCTTTCAGGGTTTCAGGTTGTGATGTTTCCTGCTTCCCTTATTTTTAGGTTTCCGTGTTTTCAGGTTCTTAGCATCTCAAATTTTTACGCTTTCGATTTTTCACCATTTTTCAGCCCTTAGAGTTTTAGGCTTTGAAGTTGGTTTTCATGTTTGCAGATTTTCAGATTCTCGTGTTCTCTGGTTTCCAGGTTGTTTGGTTTTAAGGATTTCAAATTTTTACACATTAGGTCTGTCAAATTCTCAGTCTTGATTTTTTAGGCTTTCAAGTTGTCTTTCAGGGTTTGAGGTTCTGATGTTTTTAGGTTTTTGTATTTTTAAGTGTCCGTGTTTTCAGGTTCTTAAGATCTCAAATTTTTACGCTCTCGATATTTCAGGTTTTCAGGCGTTAACTTTTTAGTCTTTTAAGTTGTGTTTCAAAGTTTCCAGGTTTTCTTAAAATAAAATCTTGTATGAAACTCGGCTGTAATGAGAAATTATTGACTCGCGTTTTTTTATGAATAGTAGCTCGCTTCGGTAGCTCATATATTATAAAATCGTTACAAACGAAAAAGACGACGTAAACCATTTATTGTAAAGGAATGGATCCTTTTTATTTTTAGAAGTCAAATTCGACATTTGAAATTGTAAAAATATTCGAATTGGTGTATCGAAATTAGCGAATTTTGATATAAAAATTTTGAAATCTTGTAAGGGATAAATCTCACGTGAGGGAGAGGGGGGGGGGGTTTACCAAATCTCGCCAAATCTCATCAAGAGGGAGGGAGGGGCCCAAATTAACAGAAAAACACCCCACGTAATTAATGGACGGCCCCTTACAAGTCATGGACAGTTGTTGTTAATCAGTCAAGCTCCCCACTGTAAAAAAATAAAATAAAAACGCAATTTCAAAGCTTGCTCTAACCAGGTTTTTTGTTGAACGCTCGTTATTCCGAATGGGTTCTAGCAAATTGTAACTCGCTGCTACCTGGTCAGAAGTGAGGTAGGAGAATTTTGTCTAAGGCAATTTCTAATTGTTTGGACAGAAATGCTTACGTCGAATTAATTAATTTTACATGTGCGTAATTATTGGGCGAAGTGTATTTAAAACTATAAACTTATGAAACAAAAAATTAATTCTAAAATGAAATGAAAACAGTAGATCTAAACTAGGAGGTAGAGAGTGAAAATTAAATTTAAAAAAAGCAAAGGCAAGTACAAAGATTGCAAGAAAATTTTTGATTTATCAAATGGGGAGTTGTTGAGTTGAGCCATTTACTGAGAGAAATTTTTTTTCCGATGTTGAAGTGAGATAAAATTTTGTATGTTGGTTGTGAGATGCTGTAACCTCGTGTAGAATAGTGGAACTAAAGTGTCTCGGTGTGATTTGCTTGCGTACGTTCAAACTAATATTGGCGTGGGTGACTATACCTCTTTACAATAGGGTCCAACTTCTCATATCTGTTCGTACCCGCAATAAAACTAAGTAATAGGTACCTAATTTTTTTTAACTATGTTGAGCGTAATTTTTTTCGCTTGGTGCGTACTATTTCTTGAATAAAGAAATTATGATAAATATAAAATAACAATATTTGTGGTGAACTAAAGAAATGTATTATAAAAATATAATATTCTGAGAATATAATTTCGACAATACTGTGGGGCGCACACTACATTACCCTTAATAATACGTAATTTATAAAATACATTACCTCCATAAAATTATTTTCCTTCCTAATACATACAGTGTGATGATAGAGTTTGAAACAAAGTTATTACATAGTTGCGTTATGTAATGTTTTTAACACGTTTGCTACCGCCATTAAAGAAAAAACTTTTTTCATATACCACTTGCTATGGCTGGTATGTGAGACGACAATGGTCTAAGTGATAATTTTGTGTCCCACATTGGCAACAAAAACAAAAATGAAATGCTATAAAATCTACTTATATGAAAAAATTAAATACTATAAAATTTATATAAAAGCCAAAATTAAATGCCATAGAGTCATAGTACAATACAAAATGGTTGTTGGTTTTTACACTATGACGTCATCATTTTTTTTTAATGACAACCCTCAACTTTTTTTTTTGGTTTTGATACTTTTTCCTCCCTAAATGGTGACATAAAAAATTGATACGTTTACGTAGTTACTATTATTATCATAATTTTTAGTCCCAATTATTTGTAAGATTATTATTCTTTATTATTTTTATATTTTTCTTCTTTTTTTCTCCGTTTCCTTTCTTTATCAAGTCTTAATTCTTTTTTTATTTCGAATTGCTTTTAAATATAGGGAGGATAAGCCTGCACGATAAGCCTCGATCTCTTCTTCCTAAAATTATTTCAGGTGCTATTCAATTTAAAAAAAAACGTTTTTAATTTCTTGCTAAATAATTTCATTTCTATAAATTATTTCAATAAATAAATTTTATCGCCGGCATATACAACGAAAAAGCAAACAGTTTTTCGACAAATTGGTAATTGTCCTTGAATCTGAAAATTTACATAATCAGTTTACAATATAATTAAGGTATTAATTTGTATATTTGATAATCATGTTTTTTTGTATTTGCTTGGTGTCTTCCCTTATACAGACATAACAAACTTTTTTTGATAAATAGTGCAACATATTTTTAATTATTTACTTACTTATTTTGGGAGTTTCCGAATTTCGGTGTTTCGGAAGCTGGAAAGCATCATAAAAATACCTGGTGTGTTTGTGTTCACCCAATTTTATAATTTTATGATGGGTTTTGTAGAGAGCATCAAGAAGATCCTACCTGACCTCTGGTCGATGGCCCACTGTAAAATACGGCATCTTCCGTCCTAAAGCTGTACCAAATCCTCAATTTTCTACCCAAGTTTCTACCCAATTATACAGCTTTCTGTATATTTTAAGCTTATACTTCAGAAATAATTTATTTTCCTTACAAACATTATTGAATTTTATTCACGAATTTTTTACTAACGAAAGTTTAATAATTCTTGCTGCAGGGTGTCTATTTGAAATTTCCATTTGTGCGTTGTTTTTCAGAAAAAAAAATCCAAAGCCATTCATTTATACTCCTAAAAATGAAGCAACTTTGTAATTTTTTTTATAAATAAACAAATGCTGATATGGGGTTTGTAATACCGTCTTAGCCTGAAATAAGTGTCCTTCCATTCAAATATGTAATCAAAACTAAAGCCGTGAAATTCAATAAAATGGTAGCATGTTTTCCGTGCATGACAGTAAATTTAAGAATCTTTAAAAAATATAAAGATAAGAGAAGAAGAAATCTGACATAGAAGAAAGCAGAAAAAATTACAAAACTGAGAAATGTTGATTGGGTTGAATCTGAAAAGTTTAGGACACTCAAAGAAACGGAAAGTTGAGAACTTGAGGATCTAAGAAATAAAAAATAAAAAATGAGGAATGGGAAGAAATTTAAAAGAATTGGGAGGCCGTAAATCTGCACTTCTTGAGAAATATGTGACGTCAATGAAACAGAAATTTGAGAAACCAGATTTTTTGCTTTCGTTCTTCCGATAGATTGGGAAAACTTAAGAAACATTTTGAGCGAGCGCAAAATTTAAAAAGACACCCACACAGAGTATTCATCATGTCCCCAAGATGTTATGTTGGTGACAAATCGGTGGATCAAGGCGGTCAAGGCAAAATGCACACTTATTTTATTTTTATCTCAAACCATTGACCTCCTCTCTGATTGGCACGTTTCGTTATTACTACAGGAATAATTTATTTTCAGGCAGCGTAATGGTTATTGCACTTAATCGTTGGAAAAGATGTTTAATGGTGTGGTCAGTCACATAAGTACGGAGATGTGTTAAAATCCAAACACTTTCTACGTCGGTATTTGTAGCAATGGGAAGCTATTGACTAATTAGTCAACTATTAGGAACGAAAAAAGAAAAGTAAAGTGAAATTTCAGATCAAAAAAGTGCTTTTATGCACTTCATCAAAGATATTGTTTTTTTTCTTTTTGGTTTAATTGTTCTTTAGTTTATACGTTCCTTGGTCATTGTATCGAGTCTTGACTACTAGTCTTTCTTGAGACTCCTGAAGCTCTTTGTTACTTCCCTATCTTCCATTTCGTATTCATGCCTTGCGTCAGCCATTCTTCTTTTTTTGCTGACTTTACGTACCTACTTTTCTTCTTGACTGGATTTAGGAATTTACCCAAATTTAAAAACCCAATCTCATCTATTCAGCAGGATTAAAATCCTCAAGACCTAAAGAATTAATCTTTCCAGTCGACTGGCAAGGACCCCTGGCCTTTACTTCTTTAAAAAGGACTTTCTACAAACCAAAGAATCAAGAAGTCATAGACATTTAAACCGAACCATTCAGACATAATTAAGAACATATTTGGATCAAAGGAAAGTACAAGCCCAGATATAATGGCAGGTCTTATTCCAAGAAAAAATGCACCATAGAAATTAGAAAGCTCGGCGGGGAAATAACGAACTGGCACCACCGCGTCGAAATGCAAACAAGACCAAAACCATAAATTTTGAAATGATATGGATCGCCTTCGTACATCCGTCAAGACCTACATCCCGAAGAGAAAGTCACATCTTTGCCCTTGCACAAACGACCCCTACCTCTCATTGGAAATCCTTGAAGCAACATTTTAAGAAAATCAGTCACATGATTCTGTAATCTCCGAAGTAATTACAATAAAATGGCGTCCCCGCTCTTGAGGTGCAGTTGTTTCTGTGCCACTGGTGAGATGACTCATTCGATTGGAATGCTCGAGGTGCGCAAACACTTCGGCGCAGGTCTTGAACCTTTTGGAGGAATGCGGATCCTTTGGTGATTCTGGAATCAAAGCGTTCGTCTCTGCATAAAGACCTTTGGGAAAAAATGTCACATGCTTCGGAATTTCCGTACTGTTGGTTCGGAGCACGTAACTTGTTTTCTAAATTCCCCACTCTTCCGCGACCAGGTACAGTTGTTTCTGTGCCACTGGAGAACTCGTCTGTTTTTGATGCGGAAACGCTGCCTACAATCACCCAACAAATATGATTTATATATTTTTTTTTCTGTGGACTTTCATGCATGTCTGGACTTCCTTGTACAATTTTGGAAGGATATGCTCACCGCAATCCCTTAAAAGAACGTTGTAATTGAATAACGAGAGTGAAACTATCATGGCGTCGATTTGCCTTGTCGCGTCCCCACTCCTTCGGCAGCGGAGCGTTGTTGTTTCTGTGCCACTGGTGAATCGGCTTCACTTACTCGCCTGAAATACAGAAGAACTGCTGGTGCACAATTTCCTTCTTGAAATCTATAAAAAAGTAAATCTGTTATTTATGTCTTAATTTTCCATTATTTTCCTCCAAGGTCTACCCGTCTGTTTAATCTTTCTGTTTACACATCCATCTGGTCTGACATTTCTCGATCTTGCTCTCTGCCGTCTCCATTCAGAACCGCTCTCTAATTGTATTGTTATTTATTCGATACATTCTAATTGTGTCTGCCGCCGGTCTTAAAAACCTCATTCCACTCTAGTGTCTTACTTCTATCTTCGTGATTTGCGGATATCCAGGGAGAGGTACGGAATTAAATACCGTTACTGATGACTTTTAAGTCTGCTACATTCTAGGTTTATTGATATACTTACATTAATAACCAGTGCCAAGGTTAAAAAATGTATGGGATTCAAAGAATGTGACATTGAATTTTGAAAACTCTAGGGTTTTAATTGTGAAGATTGCTGGATTATATAGATCTAGGAGCCATTATTCGCCATTCCGAGAAGACTTCGAGACTGGAGATTTCAAAATTTTGATTTGGATATTCCGAGACTCCACAAAAAAATATCTGTGTGTAGGTTATATATAATAATAAAAGATTAATAAATAAGAGATATAACAACCAAAACACTCTGTACAACGAGAGGCATTAGTGCGTGTTAGTTTACCTAATGTCTTTATTCTAGCTTCGGTTGCATCCCTGAGCCTTGTTTACACATTATACGTATTTGAATTTTCCACTTTTGGATTGTGTTGCCATTTATGGTGATATTGGTTTTGTGTCCTCTTGGTGTAACCATTACTTGACTTTTATTTATGTTAATTCGTATGACCTACCATTTTACTTCCGGGATGTTGCATTTCCTTGTACAGCAGTCTGCAAAATAACAATAAACTATTAGAACCGATCTTGCCAAAATGCGCTGAAATAATCCCAATTTATAAATCTGGGGATAAACATCAAATGAACAATTACCGTCCTATCTCGCTAATATCAAATCTTGCTAATATTTTTGAAAAGATAATTCATGCAAGACTTATATTTACACCAACATGGACACTAATAACCCAACAGTTATTGCTTTTCTAGATCTTGCAAAAGCATTTGACACAGTTCATCACAAAATACTGCTCGATAAACTACACAAATATGGCATCAGCAGAGGCATAGCTTATGATCTAATTAAAAATTACCTATCAGATAGAAAGCAGAAAGTCAGAATTAATACAATAAAAACTGTAAAGATAAAATAGGTGTTCCACAAGGAACTGTTCTAGGACCCCTTTTATTTATCTTATACATAATAATATGTTTAAAATAAAACCAAATAAGTTGCGGATGACACTGTACTTAAATGTGTTGGTAAAACATGGTTAGATGTACAAAATAAAATGTCCCTTTACCTAGATAAAATAGAAAAATGGTTACAAACACGCAGGAATAATAAGAAATGGATCCAGCATCCCAATACCAAACATATGCAGAGCTATGAAGCCAATTAACTATGGGCGAGAGGGAATAGTGGTTTGTTTTCTTTCACGCGATAGAATGTGACCGTGCCTACGACGAGTGTGGGGACTTTCCAGTGGCGTGGCTGGCAGTTGAGGCACGGTCATTTTTCCCGAATATGTTCACAACAAATCAAATCATTTTTAAGTACCAGTCCCAGGCAGCACAACAACATTGAGCCAATATTGGGCCATTCTCGAGGATATATTCATGGTCCAATGACGTTTACCAATCATGGCCCAACAAGTATATCAATCATGGTCCAACAACGTATACCAACCATGGTCCAACAACATATAGCAATCTTTTTCCAACAACGTATGCTAATGTTGATTCAATAACTCAATATTTGTACAATAATCTAATCCGATGCAAACTGAATGGAAATGTATATTTAGCTCATCATCGTGATACAACTGTATATATGTATTACTATAATTATTATTCATAATTCTAATTTACTACCAATTGAAAATATTTTACAATAGACTAGTGTCCCAACTAGTTAGAAAATACCAAAAAAATACTAAAAGGTATAATATAATCAAGGGCAATATTATCTAAAACCAATCTTGACATTGATCCATTGAAGATGAAACCTTTAAACTTAAAATTAAACAAGAAATAAGAATAAGATCGTAATTTATTGTAAACATATAATTAATAAAAATTTTATATTACATACTCGTGTGTACATACTCATGTATATTGCTTCATTATTTAGTGATTTATTTTCTGTAAAAAAAGTTTAGTTAATGTTTGATAATAATAAATAAATACAAGCCTGAGACTCTTAGTTCTTCCACCGTCGCGATCCCCAGCGGTTATTTCCAACTCATTGTTAGGCAACTTGAAGTTAGTCTTAACTGCTTCTAAAAAATAAAATTTAACGTAACGTAACGTAACTTATTTGAAGTATCAATAAATAATATTATATATACGGCAAGAACTACTAGATTTTACTTATTAATCTTTTATGTCCATTTATTCCATGCAACTGATAAACTTAAAGTTTACAAATTCTCTTTCAAACACCATTTTCTCAAAAAATAAGAGGAATTAATCCATAGATAAAGTTAAAGACAAAAGTTAATAGTAAATAAAATTAATAAATAAACAGATTCATATTATGAATAATTAATTATGTACAATCCTATGATTTTTTTCATTTCCTCATTGGTGGCATTCTTTTCACGTTTTCTTGTCGCCTCTAAATCAATTCAAACCATATTAAACCATATATAATACAGGGTGTCCCAACTAAAATTTGTACCCCCCAACAATTCCAATTTCGAAAGACTCAGAAGAAAACGCTCGAACAGGTCAATTTTGTTATCAAGGGGGACCAAATTGTACCCAACTTTTATGTCTTAGATCTCGCCCCTTTAGCCAGGGAAGCCACCCTCTTAAAAAAATTAAATGGCATGGGGGGTCGTGTAATACATCATTTTAAAGCTTATTCAATTCTCTATCCATAACTCCTTTTATCGATTCGTTTCTACAAAAAAAAGAGCATAAACTTTTTTTATTTTCCAAATCTACATAAATACTCTTGATTTGGGAAATAACAAATTAATTTTTTTTTTTGTACAAACAAATTGATAAAACTAGATCTGGATAGAGAATTGAATAAGCTTTAAAATGATGGATCACACGACCCCCCATTCCATTCAAATTTTTGAAGGGCGTGGCCCCCCTGGCTAAAGGGGTGAGATCTAACAGTTAAAAGTTTGGTACAATTTGGTCCCAGTTGATGACAAAATTGACCTGTTCGAGCGTTTTCTTCTGGGTCTTTTGAAATTGGAATTGTTGGGGGGTACAAATTTTAGTTGAGTATTTTATGTAGATTTGGAAAAAATCGAATTCATGTTTTTTTTGTAGAAAGGAATCGATAAATGTAGATCTGGATAGAGAATTGAATAAGCTTTAAAATGATGGATCACACGACCCCCCATTCCATTCAAATTTTTGAAGGGCGTGGCCCCCCTGGCTAAAGGGGTGAGATCTAACAGTTAAAAGTTTGGTACAATTAGGTCCCCCTTGATAACAAAATTGACCTGTTCGAGCGTTTTCTTCTGAGTCTTTCGAAATTGGAATTTTTGGGGGGTACAAATTTTAGTTGGGACACCCGATATAATAAAGGATATTCTCTTACCCATAACCACTTCATATAATTTCATACGAAGAAAATTAATTTTTTTCACAATCGTTTAATTTTGATGTTGTTTGCTCACTGAAAAGAGTGAGCAAAGTAAGCAATTTAATCACTAGTGAAAAAAAGATATTTTAATCACTAGTGATTAAAAGATATTTGCTCACTCTCGCTTTAAAAATCGTCAATAGAGGGAGCCGAAAACTTTGTTCCGTAATTTGCTTCAAAACTACTTTGCAATATTAAAATAATTGCGTTGTTAAATTTACGACATCATAAAATGTATAACTGTCATCTTACATTTGAATTCACGAAAAAAACTTAAAATTGTTTCTTGAAAAGTTAGAATCTATTGGGGAGATTCATGCTTAATCCTTTGTGTGTTGGTACTGAATCTATCACAATTGTCTGATGTCAATTGTCATTTGTAGGTGATGTTGTTATTCTAAGTTCTCCAGCGTCGAACTTTGGTTAAATAAAAGCTAATAAAAGTGTTAGAAGCCTTACCGTGTGTTGGTTGCCCTTGTTGAGCTAATGCTAGTAATTTATACTGACTCAGAATATGAACAAAATACTCCAACCTGACATTACGGAAACTGCAAGAAATGCAAGTTTGGATCTCCTCCCGCCAAAGTCCAGAATGCAATATGAAAACCAATATGCATTTAATGTTTTGTATAATGATTGTGGCAAAATAATATTAAATATGTAATAATTTTTTGAAATGAATAAATATTTTGTGTTTGATAATGTTTTGTAGTTTGATTGTGGAAAAAATCATATTTTACACTCATGAGCAAACGTGCATTTAATCACTCATCCAGTTGGGGCCCTCGCCTACGGCTCGTGCGCTCAACTTCTGGACTCGTGATTAAATGCACTACTTTGCTCACTAGTGCTAAAAATAGCTATTGTTCGACCTTGTCCGGAATATAGAACGGCCTCATGGGCAATTTCCGATTTAACCATAATTATATAAATGGTTTTGTGAGTATTCTCTCTACTCAATAAGTAGAAAATATAGCTAAAAGTAAAAAAATCAATAGTACAAAATAACTACTATTACCGTACTTTCTGCACACTCCCGGTAATCGGACTGAGAGAGGGGTGACAACAAACTTGTTTATCGCTTCAAGGACCGTAAAAGACTGACAAGGGCTTGTGCAGGTACTCGGAAAAAGCTACAAGGTCACAAGAAACTGACCGGCTTTCTCGCATGTCGAAGGAATGTTTATTATAAACAGTTACAAATATGTAAATCCTAAAACTACCCTAATCAGTATTCACTATAATATTAAACTACAGTACAGGCTTTGTGCACATTTTAAATTCCGCGTGTTTTACAGTGCCTTCAACGGCCTTTCTGGCATTTTTAGTGGTAAAACAAATAAACGTCATATTTGCAACATTAAATTTGTCTAAATTCTTAAGTATCATTAATAAAAAAGAAATGGCTGTGCAACAAACTATAAAAGGCTGATCTCTGATTGTGATATATTAGAAGTTTGCACAAAATCTAAATGCAAATTTTATACAAATCTGCTGTCTTTCGTTCTCATACGATTTGTTCGGAACGGTGTAAAATTTTACAGACGGTTACATTTTATTATAGTATTTATTAGAACAGCCAACATCACAACAACCGATTCTCGATGAAGCATTTTCTCGCACTTCAGACATTTGTTGAATTGAAGAAATCTGTCGAATCTGTTAATTCGGTTCGTACCGTAAATTACGTACCACTAAAAATGACAGAGATGCGCCGCTTTTTGACCCGGGGGCAATGTTTCGGCGCTTATAGCGTGGAAAAAGGGCCATTCATTATACAACGCAAGATATTGTTTCCAACATAGAAAAAAATAGTAAGCAAATATCTACAATAAAATATAAGTAATGCTTTCTTTCACATTCTTTTAATATAACTAATATTCAAAAAAGATTCAATATTTTCTAAATATTAGTAATATATGACATAAATAAACTTGGCTACTAGGGAAGTTAATTCTTATTATATTAAAATTCTCATTAATAATTTTGATGTATATCTGAATTAATTATAAGTCATTTTTTATTTAAAAAGAAACATCCCTTTAAAGAAACTTTGCACAATGTCATGAAATTTTATCAGTATAAATCATCGAATACTGCAATGAAAATTGCAAAAGACTGAAAACACAAAATTTGAAGAAAATGAGCCACACCTGAAGAAAAATGTTGGCATAATACAATATTGGCTGAATCTCGTAAGAAACAATATACCAAAAGCGACAAGAAAAACGTATTGGACCCATATTGTATTACAATATTGTAAAAGAAGATATAGGGCCAATTATAGACAGTTTCATCAATGGCTAAAGGAAGTATTTTTATATTGGCACAATGTTGGTTTACAATATTGTAAAAACAAATATTGTACCAATATCGGTGATACGTCGAAATGCCAATGGAAATGAATCGATAATGGGCCAATATAAAAACAAGCTTTAGCCAATGTAATGTGCTACTTGGGGCCCTACATCAACACTAACATTTAAGGCAAATAATTACATCTGTTACAATATATTAAAATTTAAAATATATAAAATAATAAAAATATATTAAGTATATTAAATATATTAATGTCGAACTCCACAAACTTTAATAAACGTAAAATTACAATTGGAACATGTTTCGGGAGAAAACTACCCCCATCATCAGCTCTGAAAGAATGATTAAAATTATGACGTTAATTTGAAATTAGCTGTGGTCGCAATAAAATTATTATACTATAGTAATAAAACTATTAGAAAGAAATTGAAAAATTGGTTGACATCTACACACACTTAGCCAACTACATTGCAATACATTCACCTCTGTACCTTTTTCAGATTGTATGTACTCTACCTCTGTTTATAATAGGATATAGATAATATATAGATATATTTTTTTTTAGTTTTTATTTTAATTTTTGTTTTTCGAATAACACGAAAGAAGTCATGTTTCTAGGATAAGTCTTTTAACCAGGCCTGTGCACAGGTGTTCCACAACTCTATAGGAGCATACACTATGTATTTTATGTATTATATGTTTCTATGTATATCCTTGTATATCCTGGTAATAATAAATCTAAATCTAAAGTCTGAAATTAACTATGAAATGTATAATTTTATGTTTTACTTGGCACCGTCTTAAAAATTATAAAACATTTTTTTTTTTTTTTGACTTTTTAGTTAAGTTTTGAAGTCGGTTTCTTTTTTTTAAGTTAATTATATATTTAAGGGAACATAACACGTAAACAGGAAGGGCCACGATGGGTAGGATTTCCTATGCTTTTATGCTTAATCACACATATTAAGTACCTAATGAATTAATAATATTATTAATACATTATAGGCAATTACTACAGATTATTACAGAAAGCAATTTTGCAATTACATAATTAATTAACAAATCGTAGAGCATAATGTTGATTAAAATTTTCACTTTTGATGGCATTAACATGATTTGGTTCAATGTACATCAAAGCAAAAGAGGACGGAAATTAACAGAAAAGCAAAGCATTTGAAAGATACAATAATATCAACAGCAAGAAGCTATTAAGCTTTGATGTATTAATATTATTAAAAAAAATGTAATTATTTAAGAAAAAGGAAAGTATGATGAAGGAACCATTTGTCAGTTTCTGGGGTCTGAAATTTTTGAAAAGAGATGTCGTTCAAATGTCTAATCTCACAAAATAGCAGAACTTGCATAAAATACCCCTCTCTTTCCCATATGGTAGAAATTGCTTCCTTACGCAGTGTTGAAAAAAATTTGCTTTTAAAAAAAAGAGAACCGACTTCAAAAAGTGAAAAATAATTGAATACATGTATTATTATATGTACTACCTAATGATCTGTCTGAAGTCGGTGCCAAGCCAAATAGGTTACAAATTTGTAACATATTGTAATTATACAAAAATATCAACAACGTTATAACGCATACAAAATTCGATATCATTCGAGACGACCGTCAACGACGTCTGCCGTTTGGGGTGTTTTGCTCAGCACGAGCCCCCCACCCACGCTCACGCATTCCGGTGCGTTCGCCGGGAGACCTTCGATGTGGTTGGAGTAGGCAGCCTATCTATCTACTACCTATTTGGCTTAGCACCGACTTCAGACAGATCATTAGGTAGTACATGTAATAATACATGTATTCAATTATTTTTCACTTTTTGAAGTCGGTTCTCTTTTTTTTAAAAGCAATTTTTTTACAATTTTAAGTGATAAGTTAGTGATACCTAGTAAAGACGCTTCTCCAATATTGAGGTCCTCAATAAAGTTGACGAAGAAATCGGTATGAACATAATTATATACATAAAATGAAGAAAAAATATGGGGATTTTTCTCGATTTCCATGGGATTCCCTGATCAGATCCTGATTTTTTGACAATGGAATCACGTCAAGAGTATACCCTTTCAAATAAAAGAAGAATTTTGTAAATCGGTCCACAACTGACAAAGAAATCGGTGAACATACATAGTAAGTCCGTTAAAAAGGGAGCGGGAATTTGAGGATTTTTCTCGATTTCCATGAGATTCCCTAATCAGATCCTGGATTTTTTAACAAAGTAACCACCTTTAGAGTATACCCTTTCAAATAAAAGAAGAATTTTGTAAATCAGTCCACAATTGACGAAGAAATCGGTGAACATACATGATAAGTCTGTTAAAGAGGGAGCGAAAATTTGCGGATTTTTCTCGATTTCCATGGGATTCCCTGATCAGATCCTGATTTTTTGACAATGGAATCACGTCAAGAGTATACCCTTTCAAATAAAAGAAGAATTTTGTACATCGGTCCACAACTGACAAAGAAATCGGTAAACATACATAATAAGTCGGTTAAAAAGGGAGCAAAAATTTGACGATTTCTCTCGATTTCCATGGGATTTCCTGATCAGATCCTGATTTTTTAACAATGTAACCATCTTTAGAGTATACCCTTTCAAATAAAAGAAGAATTTTGTAAATCGGTCCACAACTGACAAAGAAATCGGTGAACATACATAGTAAGTCCGTTAAAAAGGGAGCGGGAATTTGAGGATTTTTCTCGATTTCCATGAGATTCCCTAATCAGATCCTGGATTTTTTAACAAAGTAACCACCTTTAGAGTATACCCTTTCAAATAAAAGAAGAATTTTGTAAATCAGTCCACAATTGACGAAGAAATCGGTGAACATACATGATAAGTCTGTTAAAGAGGGAGCGAAAATTTGCGGATTTTTCTCGATTTCCATGGGATTCCCTGATCAGATCCTGATTTTTTGACAATGGAATCACGTCAAGAGTATACCCTTTCAAATAAAAGAAGAATTTTGTACATCGGTCCACAACTGACAAAGAAATCGGTAAACATACATAATAAGTCGGTTAAAAAGGGAGCAAAAATTTGACGATTTCTCTCGATTTCCATGGGATTTCCTGATCAGATCCTGATTTTTTAACAATGTAACCATCTTTAGAGTATACCCTTTCAAATAAAAGAAGAATTTTGTAAATCCGTCCACAATTGACGAAGAAATCGGTGAACATACATGAAGTCGGTTAATTAAAGGGAGCGAAAATTTGACGATTTTTCTCGATTTCCATGGGATTCCCTTATCAGATCCTGATTTTTTAACAATGTAACCATCTTTAGAGTATACCCTTTCAAATAAAAGAAGAATTTTGTAAATCGGTCCACAATTGACGAAGAAATCGGTGAACATACATGAAGTCGGTTAATTAAAGGGAGCGAAAATTTGAGGATTTTTCTCGATTTCCATGAGATCCCCTCATCAGATCCTGAAATGGTGACAATGGGACCAATCTGCAAGTATACTCTTTCAAATAAAAGAAGAATTTTACAAATCGGTTTATAAATGACGGAGTTCTGCGGTAACAATCATAAAAAAAAAACATACAACCGAATTGATAACCTCCTCCTTTTTTGAAGTCGGTTAAAAAATAATCAATCACATGATGCTGTAACCTCTTAAACAAATATACTACCTATACCGATTCTTTGATTCTCACGTAACTTTATCCACAAACTTCTGTGCCACTGGTGAATTGACTCCTCCTGGTGTTTTTTCTTTGCTTGTTGCCTTGCTGGCTACGATATTTTGAAAATGTTGTAAATTTGCAGAGGAAAAATAGGTCTGTAGAAAAATTTCATCCATGGGAAAAGAGTGATCTCAGAAGAAGAAATAACACACTTTGAAGTTTCATTCAATAACTAACTTAAAAAAAAGAAACCGACTTAAAAAAAAACTTACTTTCGAAAAAGTAAAAAATAAAATTTTCATACTTATTTGTTATTTGTTGTTCGGCTTAATGTAATTATTTATTGTTCTGTTTACTTGTCGGTGCCAAGTAAAACATAAAATTATACATTTTAATGTTAATTTCAGACTTGTTAATACATGATTATTATAATTGAATTACACTTTTCAGAACTCATTTGATACATTATGTAAAAGCTATTTATAATACTAATTTTGCATGCTTTAGGTTGGATTTACCGATAGATGAATTATTGTTAGATTTAAAATAAATAAATTATTATGAATTGTTTTTATAATTTTTTCATCTATTTTGTTATTATAGAAAGGTATATAATTCGTTTTTATGGCAACAACTTCAAATTTCTTAATTTCATTAAACGGAACAATAAATAATTACATTGAGCGGAACAACAAATAAACATAAAATTGAAAAAAAAAAAATTACTTTTTAGTTGACATGTTACTTTTGTGTTTTTTGAAGTCAGTTCATTATTTTACTATTTTAAGTGATGGGTAGACTTAGTAAGGACGTTTCTGGAATGAGGAAACGACCGCTGGTTTAAAAGGAAGATGAAAAACGGAAGAGCTAAAAAAATAGAACCAGAAAATCCACAGGAGCGCGAAAATAGATTGTCGGGTATAAGAGCATAAGTGTTAAATAAATTAAGAAATTAATGTCAAAAAGATCGAGACCATTAATGCAAATTCAAGACTGGATATTTGAGATTCAAGATTCGAGTTTCAACATTCGAGATTTTATTCACAAATTCTAGATTTTCCATTCCCGATTCTGCAGGGTATTATGTCCAATATCACTGAAATTAAAATAGGACCACCTTGGAGCTGTACTGAACCCAACGCAAAAACAATCATTGAAATCGGTTCATAAACCGAACATACATATTCAGTCACCACATTTCCATTTGATTTTGAGGAGTTTTTTTCTATATCTTCGAAGTCTTATGTCCAACATGAATGAAATTAAAATGGGACTACCTTTATCCGCGACTAATGTAAAGGGGTTGTTTTAAAAATACTGATGTATTCACGAAACGATTACACCAAGGCGTGAACCACCTTCGTGGTCTACCTTGCCAATGTCAATTAGTCTTAATCAATAAAAAAAAAAAAAAAACAGATTTTAGTGCTACTGCGTCAAAGCTCAAAGTACGTAGAAAGATCGTAGAAAACCACATAAGAATGAATAATGCTCATAATTGCCTTCCAAGACAATTATAAGGACTGGAACAAAAAAGGGTACCGAGAGAGTCCTAATCCAAATACACTGAAGAGTTGATGTAATGGTATTTCTGATGAAACAAAAGACACATACTTTCAACACACGCTATTGAGACTGACACATTAAAAAATTATCTTGGAGACAATAGCTACAGCTTTATTTAGTTTTACCAATTTGGAAAGACATTAATAAGAGCGCATTCCTAGGACTAACTTATTTGGATCAAACAGTTTTACTAGAAAGAACTATCCTGCAAGTAGTGGCATTCTTTCACATTTTTTTTAAACTATATTGGGTCACGTGTTACACAAGTATAATCTGAAATTAGTGTCGAAACATAGTGGCGTCATGCTTATTTAAATAAGCTCCTTTGTTTGGCAATGTCCCCACTCCTTCCCCCACCGAAGTGCAGTTGTTTCTGTGCCACTGGTGAACCATATTCCTTTAGTCGTTCTGCCTGAGGTGCGGAGACACTATCAACGGGCATCAACTGTCAATATTGTAAATTTGGAGACAAAAAAAAACCTGTCTGTATGATAAATTCCATTCAAAAAATGTGAAAGATGATAAAAAGGGAAAAGAGAATGTTAATTTGTTGCCTCCAATAAGGATCGACCTTTCATAAAATACTCCTTGTGACAGTAGCGACCTTCTTAAGGAAGAAGTAGGTGTAGTCACATGATGCTTTAATCCCTCAAATCAGTATTCTAAATGTAAATGAACCACAAACCCATCATGGAGTCGTGTTTCCCAAAGCACGTAACTTGCTCTTTAGAATCCCCACTCTTCTTCGTTGCGATGTACATTTGTTTCCGTGCCACTGGTGATGGTCCGAAGGCGAAAATATTTAACGTCCACATTATCGCTTTAAATGCTCTGTGTTTCGTGTCATGGTTGCCATTATTTTTATAAATAGTACTTGAAATGAAACTACCCTACACTTTATGACAATTTATACAAATCTTCAGACACTTCGACGGAAAAGAAAGTTTACTTAAAGGAACGTAGGAGTTGAATAACAACAACAAAAGCCATAATTGTGTCCGGTTTCTTTAAGATCCATGACGTGTTCGTGTTCTTCCCCCTCTCTTCCACGACCAGGTGCAGTTGTTTCTGTGCCACTGGTGAACTCTCTTCATTTCGTCGGTTTGATACTGAAATGATGATACTAAAACACTGCTTATGATCTTCGGATTTTTGTTTTTTTGTCGTTACAATTGTCACTATGTAGTAAGTCAGAAGAATGCAACTTACAGCAATAGTTGAGTTTTCAATATTTACCATTAAGAAAATTAGGTAATTTTAATTAATGTGTTGTTGAAATGACCACATCTGTGGTAAGCTCTTTTTTTACTCTTACATAATTCCTACTCAGGAACGTCATAATCGCATTAATTGTTGCTATACAATGTCACAGATTAACTAATACTATTGAGGCCCTGAGAATATGGTCCAAGAACCTGAAAGTCAGAAATTTTTAATTACTCTGAGAACCTGAAAGGCTAAGACAGAAATTCAAGAATTGAAAAAATTAAAAATGCTGAACTGCTGAAAACTTGAAAACGCGGTAAATTGTAAAACTTACAAATTGTGAAATACAATTTTAAAATTGAATTTTATGATAGCAGATAAGAAATTAAATATTTTGAGTACATTTTACAAGCGACAAAAAGAATAATTTTTGTAATAACAGTCAATAACTAGTTTACCCACTGTCACTACAGAATACAATGTGTATCTATAAACGCGAAGCTGATTGTGCCAACAAAGAACTCAAACGTCTGCCCTCCTGTAATTACCACTGTTCGGTAGTACATCCTGCAAGAAGACCTTCTTGCACAATTTTTGCAAAAGCAAGTGGGTCAAATGCAATATCTAATCTTATAAATTAACGTCGTAATAAACCCTTATAGCATCATGTTGGTTCAAATCTGCTGCTTTGTTTTGTAACTTGCCCAGTTTTTCCCACTCCTAAATCCATTTGTTGCTGTGCCACCGGTGAACTGTCTTCATATGGTCGACCTGTCCCAGGTGGGACGCATCATGTCGATCTTAATTTATTTTTTAAAATTCGGAAATATTTACGCAATTGCTGAATCATTTGCCCTTGCATAAAATACCAAAGCGACCTTCTTTGATGCAAAATTACAATAAAGCGACCACGGAGTCGTGCTTCCCAAGGCACGTAACTTACTCTCTAAACTCCCCACTCTATTCGTCAGCGAGGTACAGTTGTTTCTGTGCCACTGGTGATTTTATTTGCCTCGAATACGGACACTGCTATCTGCGGCTTGAATGTTATGTATTCGTTTATACAAAAAAAAGGTTTGTATTTGAGTGTTGAAACACATCCCTAAAGAAGTTCGTCTTATGATTCGAAAAGACCTAAAGGAACCTTTCGATTGAATAAAAAGGGCAAAACCATCATGGCGTCGCTCCCCTCTCTAGCGCACCGATGTGCAGTTGTTTCTGTGCCACTGGTGAACTCTCTCCATTTCGTCGGATCGCCTCACATGAGGAAACACTGCCAACGCGTACTTCACATCTTTGTCCCATCTTTTTCTCTTGTTAACGTCAGTATAGAAAAATATTTACTAAAAATATAATACTAATATTATTTTGGAGGATTTTCAAATATGATCCTCAAGGAAGGAATCCCCCCAAGGTTCAAATGGACGTTTCTTTTTTTAACTGGGTGCGCACGCAACGGGTGGCCACACAGGTGCGAATTTGACAATTGACATCGTCACAAATAATGACAGTGACGTACGGACGATTAAAAGTTAGCAAACGTACTGATAAGGTTTCAAAAATGTTGCAGAACTGCGATATTTGGTTTGTTTATAAACAGCTTAACCTCAAAACGCATTGGCAATGATACCAGTTTGACTTTACAACTGCTAGCAAGGAACATAAGAATATTAAAATGGGTCATACAGAAGAGACGTCTATTCTTGAAGATCCCACTACCAGAGAATCAATTTGTTGCCTTGAAGCTCCTCCAATCAGGAACGCTGTAATCGTTTGCCCTTGCATAAAATACTCCTCTGCTTGCACGTTTGAGGCACATCGTGACAGAAGCGACTCCTTACGCAATACTAGAGAAAATAGTCACATGATTCTGTAATATTTTAGATCAATATTCCAGTTGCAAAATAACAACAAAACCATTATGGAGTCGTGTTTGTCACTTTCTAAACTCCCCACTCTTTTCCGCGCCGAGGTACAGTTGTTTCTGTGCCACTGGTGGTCCGCTTGATTTAATTTGCTTGGAATACGGAAACGTCGCCGCTGCCCAACTGTTTGCTGAAATTTTAAATGTAACTAGCAGTTTTCTATATCTTATAGAATTATTCATATGAAAATTGCAACTTCCGGAGTACAAGTCTTGTCTTGATGTCGACTAAACGACTTTCTTCTGCATGTTTCGAAAAATTCTCCAATAATAAGAAAACCATCATGGCGTCGCTCATAACGTGTTCTGCAATGTTCCCCCTCTCTTCCGCGCCGAGCAGCAGTTGTTTCTGTGCCACTGGTGAACTCTCTTCATTTGGTCGGTTCGCTTCCCTTGAAGAAACACTGCTTACGCGAACATCTTCTTTGAAAGGCTACTTAATAAGATCCATTTGAGGAGAAACTTTTTACTTCGAAGCAATTTTTCAATAATATAGGAAAGACTTTTGGAAAGAATATGATGTTCCTCCAGGTTCTTTCACGGATAAGTGTGCTATAGTTCTGAGAGTAAAACATAAACAGAAACTTATGCTTATAGTACAATCATTGAAATAAATTTACTTTTTTGCATGCCCTACAAAAAAGGTCCAGGGTGAACTTAGGGGTTTTTTCCAGGATGTCATCAAAATAAACGTCTCTCCAAAAATTTAGCTTTCCTACAACATTTTTTTTACTATTATACTTGGACTGATAAATCTCACCGCGGATGTAGGTAGAAATCACCTAAAAGAAGTGATCTTCTTGGGCAATAAAAAAAAGATGTGTCACATGAATACCATTATTTCGTAAGGTTTTGTAATATTCCCACTCCTTCCAGTATCTGTGCCACAGATGAATTGTCTATTAACATTTTTTTCTGAGTACTGCCTTAGACCTTACCGTATTATTTCAGTGAAGTCTTTGTAGATTTGAAACCTTGAAGAGGCGAAAACTTTAAAAAAAATTCTACCACCAGAGAAAATTACTTCGTTGCCTCGAAGCTCCTCCAATCTTTAAACAGTTTGCCCTTCTGCTTCCATGTGGGAGGTACATCGTGGCAGAAACGACCTTCTTACGCAACGTTGGAAAAAATGATCCGTCACATGATTCTGTAATATTTTAAATCAATATTCCAATTGCAAACTTTCATGGAGTCGCGTTTGTCACTTTCTAAACTCTCCACTCTTTTCCACACCGAGGTACAGTTGTTTCTGTGCCACTGGTGAGACGGCGTGCTATGATCGATGCGGAAACGGTTTCTTCAGACAGTCTCTAGGACCTTGTCCATTTTCGACTAAAGGGACATTTCCTAGAAGGAGCAACTTCCTTGTATTTTTTTATCACATTATGCACCCCTAAACGCTATAATTGGCACCAATTTAAAAAAAGTTACCATGGTGTCCGGTATCTTTAATATGCATGAATTGCTCGGTAATATCCCCACTCCTCTTCGCGCCGAGGTGCTGTTGTTTCTGTGCCGCTGGTGATCTCTTCATTCATTCGATAGGAATACTCACGTCACATCATAAGAAAAAATATGAATCGGTGCTCACCGTTGAGTAATTTTTCGATAGTAGAGAGATTAAAAATTCTTATTAAGATGGAAGATTGAAATGTTGAACGTTCTGCATAATCTGAATAAATTTAACACTAACAGCGTGGAAGATCGTGGGGTTTCCTATTAGGAATTTACGAAGGTTCTTTAAGATAAATGTATAGAGGAATGTCAAAATGTCTATATGTTGAAAAAATACCAATAAATGCACATCCACATCACAAACCGGAAAACAGTGGATTATAGTAGATGTATACAATATGCGTCTTATGATATTTATTTGTAAAATAATGACAATAGTCTAGTCAAGAAGTTGAAAAGCTGCGAAAAATTGTTGCAAGGATCCGGAAAATATGAGCGATGGCTCATTCGATTCGGGATTTTATTCTGAGAAAGACGATGTTTTTGTTTGTTCCGGGGTTTAGTTTTTTGGCAACAAAAACTATATTAAGTGATAGCGGAAATGGGAAAAAGATTCGAAAAGAGGAAAAGAGAGGAAATTTTTATCTCCATTATTAATAATTTTAATTTAATGCTGAAAATAGGGCCCGGCGTAGCCTGTAAAGAGAGAACGTCACATAAAATATTTTTTTTATAGTATTAAACACTAATTTCAAAATTTGAATAAATTATGGTGTGTTCTTAACACTTGATGGAATGAGATCCCGTTGGAAAAATCGATTTAACTTCATTTTTCAATAAGTTAGGTTAATTAACAAAATTTTATGGGACCTCCGCTTTTATTGAAGACAATGACCTATAAATTTTTCACTTCTTGGAGTCTTTCTTATATATGTACTCAAGAAGTTCATGTCCTAAAAGTTTTTAAAAGTTAATTATTTTGTTTATAATAATTGTTTAAGGTTGAAAAAAAAAATTCGAGAAATGTTATTTTTTATAGTTCGACCGTCAGAACACTGTCATGCAATAATAAAATGTCAGGAACTCGTATAATAATATACTTTTTTAAACATATTTTATGCTCTAGCTGTATGTTCATTCGTCCAATAAAGGCACTTAAGGTACATTTTTTTGCGTTATTTGTTTATAAACCATTTATTTATTTTATATTATATTTTATTTTATAGTTATTGACCAGTTTAATAAAAATTCCCATTTTGTTGTCCGGATGAAATAATAATTTTTTTAAAAAAAGGAGCAATCAAAAGTTACTGGTAGAAAAAATCTAACTTTCGGAAGAATTTTATTGTGCAGAAAGTAATTCTTTCAGTAGTGGTAGTAGGAAACATTATTTTAGAAAATTTAAATTCAAAGGTAGGGAGAGAAGGGATATGCTATTTAAAGTAACTGGAGGCCAAAGCAAGCATGTGGAAAGTGATAAAAATGGGACATTTTTATAAATTTTTCTGCAGAAAATAAATTAATTATCAACGCCAACCATAAGTTAATTTTTCTTTCGACCGAAGCAGGTCAACAGTCTTCTGGATGGATCCAACTGTAAATAAAGGACGGAATTAATTTCGAAAATTCAGAAATCTGTTCATAAAATATTGCTGTTGTACTTTACCCCCCACAAGACAAACTAAAAATACGAATTCCGAGAAAACACCTTAAGAATTCCGTAATGAGCTAGTATTAGCACTTAAATTACAATGACTAACCTTCGAGGAAACCACGTCCACAACAGTTTCTCAAAATTTCTAAATGCTCTATTCAAGGACAAGATCTGATAATGAGCAACACTTAATTATTTCCTACCACATTGTTAATATTTTTTGCAGTCGATTCCAGTATTTTTTTATTCAGTTGTCTGCATTTCTAATTTGTCGTTACTAATCGCAGATTATAAATAGAGATGTTAACTGAGTGTTAATTTATTACGAGTTTGCGGTTTTGAATAAAGCCGTAGATTTAACGCTTTTATGACAGACTATACTTGTAGTTATCTAAAGCGTGATTGATTCGATTAAGTGAGGCAATGTGAGTATCATGTCCAATATATCGCTAAAATAAAAATGGGACCATCTTGGAGTTACACTGAACACAACGCAAAAAGAATAATTGAAATCGGTTCATAAACAAAGAAATTATGTTAGAAGTGGGTTTCAGTTCACACACAATAAATCAATTATTCACCGTATTTATGATGTTATCGCCAGCTAATAACATTCTTGACCACTTTATTTTGGGGTTGTCATAAAACTAACAATGCAACCTCCGTCTGGTGTACCCTTTGGTGTGACATTTCCATTTAATTGAGGAGTTTCCTGCTATGTCTTCGAAGTATTATGTCCAATATCAGCGAAATTAAAATAGGACCACCTTGGAGCTGTACTGAACCCAACGCAAAAAGAATCATTGAAATCGGTCTATAAATCAAGAAGTTATTCCCGAACATACATATTCAGTCACCACAATTCCATTTGATTTTGTGGAGTTTCTTTCTATATCTTCGAAGTCTTATGTCCAACATGAATGAAATTAAAATGGGACTACCTTTATCCGCGACTAGTGTAAAGGGGTTGTCTTAAAAATACTGTATTCACGAAACGATTACCCCAAGGCGTGAACCACCTTCGTGGTCTACCTTACCAATGTAAATTAGTCTTAATCAATAAAAAAGACAGATTTTAGTGCTACTGCGTCAAAGCTCAAAGTACGTAGAAAGATCGTAGAACACCACATAAGAATAAATAATGCTCATAATCGCCTTCCAAGACAACTATCAGGACTGGAACAAAAAAGGGTACCGAGAGAGTCCTAATCCAAATACACTGAAGAGTTGATGTAATGGTACTTCTAATGAAACAAAAGACACATACTTTCAACATTGCGTTACTTCAGAAAAGGAAACGCTATATAGACTGACACGTTAAAAAATTATCTTGGAGACAATAGCTACAGCTTTATTTGGTTTTACCAATTTGGAAAGACATTAGAAAGAGCGCATTTCTAGGAGTAACTTATTTGGATCAAACAGTTTTACTAGAGAGAATTATCCTGCAAGTAGTGGCATTTTTTCACATTTTTTTAAAACTATATTGGGTCACGTGTTACACAAATATAATCTGAAATTAGTGTCGAAACATAGTGGCGTCATGTTTATTTAAATCAGCTGCTTTGGCAATGTCCCCACTCCTTCCCCCACCGAAGTGCAGTTGTTTCTGTGCCACTGGTGAACCATATTCTTTTAGTCGTCCTGCCTGAGGTGCGGAGACATTATCAAGGGACATCAACTGTCAATATTGTAAATTTGCAGACAAAAAAAAGAAACCTGTCTGTATGATAAATTCCATTCAAAAATGTGAAAGATGATAAAAAGGGAAAAGAGAAAGTTAATTTGTTGCCTCCAATAAGTATCGACCTTTCATAAAATACTCCTCGTGACAGTAGCGACCTTCTTAAGGAAGAAGTAGGTATAGTCACATGATGCTTTAATCCCTTAAATCAGTATTCTAAATGTAAATGAACGACAAAGCCATCATGGAGTCGTGTTTCCCAAAGCACGTAACTTGCTCTTTAGAATCCCTACTCTTCTTCGTTGCGAGGTACATTTGTTTTCGTGCCACTGGTGGTGATCCGAAGGCGAAAATATTTAACGTCCACATTATCGCTTTAAATGCTCTGTGTTTCGTGTCATGGTTGCCATTATTTTTATAAATAGTACTTGAAATAAAACTGTACCCTACACTTTATGACAATTTACAAATTTTCAGACACTACGACGGAAAATAAAGTTTACTTAAAGGAACGTAGGAGTTGAATAACAACAACAAAGGCCATAATTGTGTCCGGTTTCTTGAAGACCCATGACGTGTTCGTATTCTTCCCCATCTCTTCCACAACGAGGTGCAGTTGTTTCTGTGCCACTGGTGGACTCTCTTCATTTCGTCGGGTTGGTTATGATACTAAAACACTGCTTATGATCTTCGGATTTTTCTTTTTTTTGTCGTTACAATTGTCACTATGTAGTAAGTCAGAAGAAGACACTGGTTCTTGACACGCGAAGCATGATCTTCACACTTACAGCAATAGTTGGGTCTTCAATATTTACCATTAAGAAAATTAATTTTAATTAATGTGTTGTCAAAATGACCACATCTCTGGTAAGTTCTTTTTTTATTCTTAGATAATTCTTACGCAGGAACTACATAATCGCATTAATTGTTGCTATACAATGTCACAGATTAACTGATACTATTGAGGCCCTGAGAATATGGTCCAAGAACCTGAAAGTCAGAAATTTTGAATTACTCTGAGAACCTGAAAGGCTAAGACAGAGATTGAAGAATTGAAAAAATTAAAAATGCTGAACTGCTGAAAACTTGAAAACGCGGCACATTGTAAAACTTACAAATTGTCAAATACAATTTTAAAATTCGATTTTAAGATAGCAGATAAGAAATTAAATATTTTGAGTACATTTTACAAGCGACAAAAAGAATAGTTTTTGTAATAACAGTCAATAACTAGTTTACCCACTGTCACTTCAAAATACAATGTGTATCTATAAACGCGAAGCTGATTGTGCCAACAAAGAACTCAAACGTCTGCCCTCATGTAATTACCACTGTTCGGTAGTACATCCTGCAAGAAGACTTTCTTACACATTTTTTGCAAAAGCAAGTGGGTCAAATGCAATATCTAATCTTATAAATTAACGTCGTAATAAACCCTTATAGCGTCATGTTGGTTCAAATCTGCTGCTTTGTTTTGTAACTTGCCCAGTTTTTCCCACTCCGAAATCCATTTGTTGCTGTGCCACCGGTGAACTGTCTTCATTTGGACGACCTGTCCCAGGTGGGACGCATCATGTCGATCTTAATATATTTTTTAAAATTCGAAAATATTTACGCAATTGCCTGAATCATTTGCCCTTGCATAAAATACCAAAGCGACCTTCTTTGATGCAAAATTACAATAAAGCGACCACGGAGTCGTGCTTCCCAAGACACGTAACTTACTCTCTAAACTCCCCACTCTCTTCCTCAGCGAGGTACAGTTGTTTCTGTGCCACTGGTGATTTTATTTGCCTCGAATACGGACACTGCTATCTGCGGTTTAAATGTTATGTATTCGTTTATACAAACAAAAAAAGGTTTGTATTTGAGTGTTGAAACACATAATGAAGTTCGTCCTATGATTCGAAAATACCTAAAGGAACGTTATGATTGAATAAAAAGGGCAAAACCATCATGGCGTCGCTCCCCTCTCTACCGCACCGATGTGCAGTTGTTTCTGTGCCACTGGTGAACTCTCTCCATTTGGTCGGATCGCCTCACATGAGGAAACACTGCCGACGCGTACTTCACATCTTTGTCCCATCTTTTTCTCTTGTTAACGTCAGTATAGAAAAATATTTACTAAAAATATAATACTAATATTATTTTGGAGGATTTTCAAATATGATCCTCAAGGAAGGAATCCTCCAAAGTTCAAATGGACGTTTCTTTTTTTACCCGGGTGCGCACGCAACGGGTGGCCACACAGGTGCGAATTTGACAATTGACATCGTCACAAATAATGACAGTGACGTACTGACGATTAAAAGTTAGCAAACGTACTGATAAGGCTTCAAAAATGTTGCAGAAATGCGATGTTTGGTTTGTTTATAAACAGCTTAACCTCAAAACGCATTGGCAATGATGGCAGTTTGACTTTACAACTGCTAGCAAGGAACATAAGAATATTAAAATGGGTCATACTTCTCTTACAGAAGAGACGTCTATTCTTGAAGATCCCACTACCAGAGAATCAATTTGTTGCCTTGAAGCTCCTCCAATCAGGAACGCTGTAATCGTTTGCCCTTGCATAAAATACTCCTCTGCTTGCACGTTTGAGGCACATCGTGGCAGAAGCGACCTCCTTACGCAATACTAGAGAAAATAGTCACATGATTCTGTAATATTTTAGATCAATATTCCAATTGCAAAATAACAACAAAACCATTATGGAGTCGTGTTCGTCACTTTCTAAACTCCCCACTCTTTTCCGCGCCGAGGTACAGTTGTTTCTGTGCCACTGGTGGTCCGCTTGATTTAATTTGCTTGGAATACGGAAACGTTGCCGCTGCACAACTGTTTGCTGAAATTTCAAATGGAGCTAGCAGTTTTCTATATCTTTTTTCTTTTTTTTTCTATATCTAATTGCAACTTCCGGAGTACAAGTCTTGTATTGATGTCGACTAAACGACTTTCTTCTGCATGTTTCAAAAAATTCTCCAATAATAACAAAACCATCATGGCGTCGCTCATAACGTGTTCTGCAATGTTCCCCCTCTCTTCCGCGCCGAGCAGCAGTTGTTTCTGTGCCACTGGTGAACTCTCTTCATTTATAAACAAGTAAGTTTGTGGAGTTCGACTTAGATATATTTAAATTTTAATTTCTCTTCATTTAGTCGGTTCGCTTCCCTTGAAGAAACACTGCTTACGCGTACATCTTCTTTGAAAGGCTAATTAATTTAAGATTCATTTGAGGAGAAACTTTTTACTTCGAAGCATTTATTCATCAGTATAGGAAAGACATTTGGAAAGAATATGATGTTCCCCCAGGTTCTTTCACGGATAAGAAGGCTATAATTTTGAGAGTCCAATCATTGAAATAAATTTACCCTTTTGCATGCCCTAGAAAAAAGGTCCAGGGTGAACTTAGGGGTCTTTCCAGGATGTCATTAGGGCATCAAAATAAACGTCTTTCCAAAAATTTAGCTTTCCTACAAAAATTTTTTTACTATTATACTTGGACTTATAAATCTCACTGTGGATGTAGGTAGAAATCACCTAAAAGAAGTGATCTTCTTGGGCAATAAAAAAAAAGATGTGTCACATGAATACCATTATTTCGTAAGGTTTTGTAATATTCCCACTCCTTCCAGTATCTGTGCCACAGATGAATTGTCTATTAAAATTTTTTTCTGAATACTGCCTTAGACCTTACTGTATTATTTCAGTGAAGTCTTTGTAGATTTGAAACCTTGAAGAGGCGAAAACTTTAAAAAAAATTCTACCACCAGAGAAAATTACTTCGTTGCCTCGAAGCTCCTCCAATCTTTAAACAGTTTGCCCTTCTGCTTCCATGTGGGAGGTACATCGTGGCAGAAACGACCTTCTTACGCAACGTTGGAAAAAATGATCCTTCACATGATTCTGTAATATTTTAAATCAATATTCCAATTTTCATGGAGTCGCGTTTGTCACTCTCTAAACTGTCTACTCTTTTCCACACCGAGGACAGTTGTTTCTGTGCCACTGGTGAGACGGCGTGCTATGATCGATGCGGAAACGATTTCTTCAGACATCAAACGTCAAATGTTTGTTCCGTTTGCCCTCTTGATTTGGTGACACTCGCTAGGTTCTTAGAATTAGCAACTTTCTTGTATTTTTTAGTACTGATCACATTATGCACCCTTAAGCGCTATAATTGGCAGCAATTTACAACAAAGTTACCATGGTGTCCGGTGTCTTCAGTATGCATCACGCGCTCCCCACTCCTCTTCGCGCCGAGGTGCTGTTGTTTCTGTGCCACTGGTGATCTCTTCATTCATTCGTTAGGAATATTCACTTCACACTGTTGATCACTGTTGAGTAATTTTTCGATAGTAGAGAGATTAAAAATTCTTATTAAGATGGAAGATTGAAATGATGAACGTTCTGCATGATCTGAATAAATTTAACACTAACAGCGTGGAAGATCGTGGGGTTTCCTATTAGGAATTTACGAAGGTTATATAAGATGGATATAAATGTACAGATAAATGTCAAGATGTCTATATGTGGAAAAAATACCAATAAATACACATCCACATCACAAACCGGAAAACAGTATACAATATGCGTCTTATGATATTTATTTGTAAAATAATGACAATAGTCTAGTGAAGAAGTTGAAAACCTGCGAAAAATAGTTACAAGGATTTTATTCTGAGAAAGACACTTTTTTTTGTTTGTTCCGCAAATAAAAATTACTTACGATTGTTATTAACAAAAAACTAAAAAAAATAAGGGGTTTAGTTCTTTAGCAATAACACAAAAACTATAAGTGATAGCGAAAATCGGAAAAAAGATTCGAAAAGAGGAGAAAACTTCTGATGAAAAACTCCCTACTCCCGGAGTTCTATATTCATTATTAATAATTTTAATTTAAGTCTGAAGTTAGGGCTACGCGTAGCCGTAAAGGGATGGGCCGCCTCTGAAGAGAGTACGTCACATAAAATATTTTTTTTATAGTACATATTAAATATTAATTTAAAAATTTCAATAAATTATAGTGCTTTGTTAACACTTGATGGAATAAGACGCTTTGGAAAAATCGATTTCATTTCATTTCTCAACAAGGTAATTGTTAATTAACAAAATTTTATGGGACCTCCGCTTTCATTCAAGACAACAAAAATGTTTCAAAAATTGACCTATCAATTTTTCACTTCTTGGAGCCTCTCTTATATATGTTGTCAGGAAGTTCCTGTTATAGAAGTTAATTAGTTTGTTTATAATAATCTTAAAAACAATTTTTTAAATATATTTTATGCTATAGCTGTTAATTCGTCCAATAAAGGCGCTTAATAATTTTGGGTAATTTTTTTTTACGTTATTTGATTTTGTTGTCCCGAGGAAATGATTTCTAAATTGTTTTTTCTTAAAATAGTATATTATTTATCAATAACGAAAAGTGAAGGTTAAAGTACGAGCAAGTTGTTTACGGCCGAGGCGCCTAGCCGATTTTAATGTGCAGAAAGTAGTTCTTTCAGTAGTGGTAGTAGGAAGAATTATTTTAGGAAATTTAAATTTAAAGGTTGGCAGAGAAGGGACATGCTATAAAAAGTAGCTGGAGGCCAAAGCAGGCATGTGGAAAGTGATGAAAACGTGATATTTTTATAAATTTTTCTGCAGAAAATAAATGAACTATCAACGCCAACCATAAGATAACTTAAGTTTGTCTTTCGACCGACGCCGGTCAACAGCCTCCTGGATGGATCCAACTGTAAATAAAAACGGAATTAATTTCGAAAATTCAGAAATCAGTTCATAAAATAGTGCTTTTGTACTTTACCCCCCACAAGACAAACTAAAAATACGATTTCCGAGAAAACACCATAAGAATTCCGTAATGAGCTAGTATTAGCACTTAAATTACAATGACTAACCTTCGAGGAAACCACGTCCACAACAGATTCTCAAAATTTCTAAATGCTCTATTCAAGGACAAGATCTGATAATGAGCAACACTTAAATATTTCCTACCACATTGTTAATATTTTTTGCAGTCGATTCCAGTATTTTTTTATTCAGTTGTCTGCATTTCTAATTTGTCGTTACTAATCGCAGATTATAAATAGAGATGTTCACTGAGTGTTAATTTATTACGAGTTTGCGGTTTTGAATAAAGCCGTAGATTTAACGCTTTAATGACAGACTATACTTGTAGTTATCTAAAGCGTGATTGATTCAATTAAATGAGGCAATGTGAGTACCATGTCCAATATATCGCTGAAATAAAAATGGGACCATCTTGGAGTTACACTGAACACAACGCAAAAAGAATAATTGAAATCGGTTCATAAACAAAGAAATTTTGTTTGAAGTCGGTTTCAGTTCACACACAATAAATCAATTATTCACCGTATTTATGATGTTATCGCCAGCTAATAACATCCTTGACCACTTTATATTGGGGTTGTCATAAAACTAACAATGCAACCTCCGTCTGGTGTCCTCTTTGGTGTGACATTTCCATTTGATTGAGGAGTTTCCTGCTATGTCTTCGAAGTGTTATGTCCAATATCAGCGAAATTAAAATAGGACCACCTTGGAGCTGTACTGAACCCAACGCAAAAAGAATCAATGAAATTGGTTTATAAACCAAGAAGTTATTCCCGAAGATACATATTCAGTTACCACAATTCCATTTGATTTTGTGGAGTTTTTTTCTATATCTTCGAAGTCTTATGTCCAACATGAATGAAATTAAAATGGGACTACCTTTATCCGCGACTAGTGTAAAGGGGTTGTCTTAAAAATACTCTATTCACGAAACGATTACACCAAGGCGTGAACCACCTTTGTGGTCCACCTTACCAATGTCAATTAGTCTTAATCAATAAAAAAAAAAACAGATTTTAGTACTACTGTGTCAAAGCTCAAAGTAATTAGAAAGATAGTAGAACACCACATAAGAATGAATAATGCTCATAATCGCCTTCCAAGACAACTATAGGGACTGGAACAAAAAAGGGTACCGAGAGAGTCTTAATCCAAATACAGTGAAGAGTTGATGTAATGGTACTTCTAATGAAACAAAAGATACATACTTTTCACATTGGTAGAAGTAAATAGCTACAGCTTTATTTACTTCTACCAATTTGGAAAGATATTAGAAAGAGCGCATTTCTAGGAGTAACTTATTTGGATCAAACAGTTTTACTAGAGAGAACTATCCTGCAAGTAGTGGCATTCTTTCACATTTTTTTAAACTATATTGGGTCACGTGTTACACAAATATAATCTGAAATTAGTGTCGAAACATAGTGGCGTCATGCTTATTTAAATCAGCTCCTTTGTTTAGCAATGTCCCCACTCTTTCCCCCACCGAAGTGCAGTTGTTTCTGTGCCACTGGTGAACCATATTCTTTTAGTCGTCCTGCCTGAGGTGCGAAGACATTATCAACGGACATCAACTGTCAATATTGCAAAATTGCAGACAAAAAAAATACCTGTCTGTATGATAAATTCCATTCAAAAATGTGAAAGATGATAAAAACGGAAAAGAAAAAGTTAATTTGTTGCCTCCTATAAGGATCGACCTTTCATAAAATACTCCTCGTGACAGTAGCGACCTTCTTAAGGAAGAAGTAGGTATAGTCACATGATGCTTTAATCCCTCAAATCAGTATTCTAAATGTAAATGAACGACAAAACCATCATGGAGTCGTGTTTCCCAAAGCACGTAACTTGCTCTTTAGAATCCCCACTCTTCTTCGTTGCGATGTACATTTGTTTCCGTGCCACTGATGTTGATGGTCCGAAGGCGAAAACATTTAACGTCCATATTATCTGCTTTAAATGCTCTGTGTTTCGTGTCATGGTTGCCATTATTTTTATAAATAGTACTTGAAATAAAACTGTACCCTACACTTTATGACAATTTACAAATCTTCAGACACTACGACGGAAAAGAAAGTTTACTTAAAGGAACGTAGGAGTTGAATAACAACAACAAAAGCCATCATTGTGTCCGGTTTCTTGAAGACCGATGACGTGTTCGTATTCTTCCCCCTCTCTTCCACGACCAGGTGCAGTTGTTTCTGTGCCACTGGTGAACTCTCTTCATTTCGTCGGTTTGGTTATGATACTAAAACACTGCTTATGATCTTCGGATTTTTGTTTTTTTGTCGTTACAATTGTCACTATGTAGTAAGTCAGAAGAAGGCACTGGTTCTTGACACGCGGAGCATGATCTTCACACTTACAGCAATAGTTGAGTTTTCAATATTTACCATTAAGAAAATTAGGTAATTTTAATTAATGTGTTGTTGAAATGACCACATCTGTGGTAAGCTCTTTTTTTACTCTTACATAATTCCTACTCAGGAACGACATAATCGCATTAATTGTTGCTATACAATGTCACAGATTAACTGATACTATTGAGGCCCTGAGAATATGGTCCAAGAACCTGAAAGTCAGAAATTTTGAATTACTCTGAGAACCTGAAAGGCTAAGACAGAGATTGAAGAATTGAAAAAATTAAAAATGCTGAACTGCTGAAAACTTGAAAACGTGGCACATTGTAAAACTTACAAATTGTCAAATACAATTTTAAAATTCGATTTTAAGATAGCAGATAAAATAATTTTTGTAATAACAGTCAATAACTAGTTTATCCACTGTCACTACAAAATAAAATGTGTATCTATAAACGCGAAGCTGGTTGTGCCAACAAAGAACTCAAACGTCTGCCCTCATGTAATTACCACTGTTCGGTAGTACATCCTGCAAGAAGACCTTCTTGCACAATTTTTGCAAAAGCAAGTGGGTCAAATGCAATATCTAATCTTATAAATTAATGTCGGAATAAACCCTTATAGCATCATGTTGGTTCAAATCTGCTGCTTTGTTTTGTCACTTGCCCAGTTTTTCCCACTCCGAAATCCATTTGTTGCTGTGCCACCGGTGAACTGTCTTCATTTGGTCGACCTGTCCCAGGTGGGACGCATCATGTCGATCTTAATATATTTTTTAAAATTCGAATATATTTACGCAATTGCCTGAATCATTTGCCCATGCATAAATTACCAAAGCGACCTTCTTTGATGCAAAAGTACAATAAAGCGACCACGGAGTCGTGCTTCCCAAGGCACGTAACTCACTCTCTAAACTCCCCACTCTATTCCTCAGCGAGGTACAGTTGTTTCTGTGCCACTGGTGATTTTATTTGCCTCGAATACGGACACTGCTATCTGCGGTTTAAATGTTATGTATTCGTTTATACCAAAAAACGATTTTTATTTGAGTGTTGAAACACGTCCCTAAAGAACTGAAGTTCGTCCTATGATTCGAAAATACCTAAAGGAACGTTATGATTGAATAAAAAGGCCAAGACCATCATGGCGTCGCTCCCCTCTCTCCGTACCGATGTGCAGTTGTTTCTGTGCCACTGGTAAACTCTCTCCATTTGGTCGGCTCGCCTCACATGAGGAAACACTGCCAACGCGTACTTCACATATTTGTCCCATCTTTTTCTCTTGTTAACGTCAGTATAGAAAAATATTTACTAAAAATATAATAGTAATATTATTTTCGAGGATTTTCAAATATGATCCTCAAGGAAGGAATCCTCCAAAGTTCAAATGGACGTTTCTTTTTTTACCTGGGTGCGCACGCAACGGGTGGCCACACAGGTGCGAATTTGGCAACTGACATCGTCAGAAATAATGACTGACGATTAAAAGTGAGATTCGTCCGTTAGCAAAGGTACTGATAAGGCTTCAAAAATGGTGCAGAAATGCCACATTTGGTTTGTTTATAAACAGCTTAACCTCAAAACGCATTGACAACAATAGCAGTTTGACTTTACAACTGCTAGCAAGCAAGATAAGAATATTAAAATGGGTCATACTTTGTTTCTTTTTTATTCCAGCTCGTATATATAGCTACCTCTTTCTCTATTCTTGAAGATCCTACCGCCAGAGAATCAATTTGTTGCCTTGAAGCTCCTCCAATCAGGAACTCTTGCATAAAATAACCCTCTGCTTGCACGTTTGAGGCACATCGTGACAGAAGCGACTCCTTACGCAATACTAGAGAAAATAGTCACATGATTCTGTAATATTTTAGATCAATATTCCAATCGCAAAATAACAACAAAACCATTATTGAGTCGTGTTCGTCACTTTCTAAACTCCCCACTCTTTTCCACGCCGAGGTACAGTTGTTTCTGTGCCACTGGTGGTCCGCTTGATTTAATTTGCTTGGAATACGGAAACGTCGCCGCTGCCCAACTGTTTGCTGAAATTTTAAATGTAACTAGCAGTTTTCTATATCTTAGAATTATTCATATGAAAATTGCAACTTCCGGAGTCTTGTCTTGATGTCGACTAAACGACTTTCTTCTGCATGTTTCAAAAAATTCTCCAATAATAAACCATCATGGCGTCGCTCATAACGTGTTCTGCAATGTTCCTCCTCTCTTCCGCGCCGAGCAGCAGTTGTTTCTGTGCCACTGGTGAACTCTCTTCATTTGGTCGGTTCGCTTCCCTTGAAGAAACACTGCTTACTCGTACATCTTCATTGAAAGGCTAATTAATTTAAGATTCATTTGAGGAGAAACTTTTTACTTCGAAGCAATTTTTCATCAGTATAGGAAAAAGTTTTGGAAAGAATATGATGTTCCCCCAGGTTCTTTCACGGATAAGTGGGCTATAATTCTGAGAGTAAAACATAAACAGAAACTTATGCTTATAGTCCAATAATTTAAACAAACCCTATTGCATAGCCTACAAAAAAGCTCCAGGGTGAACTTAGGGGTCTTTACAGGATGTCATTAGGGCATCAAAATAAACGTCCCTCAAAAAATTCAGCTTTAAAAAATTTTTTACTATTACACTTGGACTTACTAAGAAGTGCAATTAAAAAAAAAGATGTGTCACATAAATACCATTATTTGGTAATGTTTATTCAAATCACCTAATTTGTTTTGTAATATTCCCACTCCTTCCAGATGAATTGCCTATTAACATTTTTTCTGAATATTGCCTTAGACCTTACTGTATTATTTTAGTGAAGTCTTTGTAGATTTGAAACCTTGAAGAGACAAAAACTTTCCAAACATTCTGTCGCCAGAGAAAATTACTTTGTTGCATCGAAGCTCCTCCAATCTTTAAACAGTTTGCCCTTCTGCTTCCATGTGGGAGGTACATCGTGGCAGAAACGACCTTCTTACGCAACGTTGGAAAAAATGGTCCGTCACATGATTCTGTAATATTTTAAATCAATATTCCAATTGCAAAATAACAACAAAACTTTCATGGAGTCGCGTTTGTCACTCTCTAAACTCTCTACTCTTTTCCACACCGAGGACAATTGTTTCTGTGCCACTGGTGAGACGGCGTGCTATGATCGATGCGGAAACGGTTTCTTCAGACATCAAACGTCAACTGTTTGTTCCGTTTGCCCTCTTGATTTGGTGACACTCTCTAGGTCCTCAGAAGGAGCAACTTTCTTGTATTTTTTAATACTGATCACATTATGCACCCCTAAGGGCTATAATTGGCAGCAATTTACAACAAAGTTACCATGGCGTCCGGTGTCTTCAGTATGCATCACGCGCTCAGTAATGTCCCCACTCCTCTTCGCGCCGAGGTGCTGTTGTTTCTGTGCCACTGGTGATCTCTTCATTCATTCGATAGGAATATTCACTTCACACGGTTGATCACTGTTGATTAATTTTTCGATAGTAGAGAGATTAAAAATTCTTATTAAGATGGAAGATTGAAATGTTGAACGTTCTGCATGGTCTGAATAAATTTAACACTAACAGCGTGGAAGATCGTGGGGTTTCCTATTAGGAATTTACGAAGGTTATATAAGATGGATATAAATGTCAAGATGTCTATATGTGGAAAAAATACCAATAAATGCACATCCACATCACAAACCGGAAAACAGTGATGATAGTAGATGCATACAATATGCGTCTTATGATATTTATTTGTAAAATAATGACAATAGTCTAGTGAAGAAATTGAAAACCTGCGAAAAATAGTTACAAGAATTTTGTTCTGAGAAAGACTTTTTATTTGTTTGTTCCGCAAATAAAAATTACTTACGATTGTTATTAACAAAAAACTAAAAAAAAGGGGTTTAGTTCTTTAGCAATAACACAAAAACTATAAGTGATAGCGAAAATCGGAAAAAGTTTCGAAAAAGGAGGAAACTTCCGATGAAAAACTCCCTACTCCCGGAGTTCTATATTCATTATTAATAATTTTAATTTAAGTCTGAAATTAGGGCTACGCGTAGCCGTAACTGGATGGGCCGCCTCTGAAGAGAGTACGTCACATAAAATATATTTTTTATAGTACATATTAAATATTAATTTAAAAATTTCAATAAATTATAGTGTGTTGTTAACACTTGCTGGAATAAGACGCTTTGGAAAAATCGATTTAATTTCATTTTTCAACAAGGTAATTGTTAATTAACAAAATTTTATGCGACCTCCGCTTTCATTCAAGACAACAAAAATGTTTCAAAAATTGACCTATCAATTTTTCAGTTTTTGGAGCCTCTCTTATATATGTTGTCAAGAAGTTCCTGTTATTAAAATTTTTGTTTTTGTAAAACTGTTTATAAACTAAATGACTAGTTTAATATTTAAAAAAAATCCATTTTGTTGTCCCGAGGAAATGATTTCTAAATTGTTTTTTCTTAAAATAGTATATTATTTATCAAGAACGAAAAGTGAAGGTTAAAGTACGAGCAAGTTGTTTACGGCCGAGGCGCCTAGCCGATTTTAATGTGCAGAAAGTAGTTCTTTCAGTAGTGGTAGTAGGAAGAATTATTTTAGGAAATTTAAATTTAAAGGTTGGGAGAGAAGGGACATGCTATAAAAAATAGCTGGAGGCCAAAGCAGGCATGTGGAATGTGATGAAAACGTGATATTTTTATAAATTTTTCTGCAGAAAATAAATTAACTATCAACGCCAACCACAAGATAACTTAAGTTTGTCTTTCGACCGACGCCGGTCAACAGTCTCCTGGATGGATCCAACTGTAAATAAAGGACGGAATTAATTTCGAAAATTCAGAAATCTGTTCATAAAATATTGCTGTTGTACTTTACCCCCCACAAGACAAACTAAAAATACGAATTCCGAGAAAACACCTTAAGAATTCCGTAATGAGCTAGTATTAGCACTTAAATTACAATGACTAACCTTCGAGGAAACCACGTCCACAACAGATTCTCAAAATTTCTAAATGCTCCAATCAAGGACAAGATCTGATAATGAGCAACACTTAATTATTTCCTATCACATTGTTCATATTTTTTGCAATCGATTCCAGGATTTTTTTATTCAGTTGTCTGCATTTCTAATTTGTCGTTACTAATCGCAGATTATAAAGAGAGATGTTAACTGAGTGTTAATTTATTACGAGTTTGCGGTTTTGAATAAAGCCGTAGATTTAACGCTTTACTGACAGACAATACTTGCAGTTATCTAAAGCGTGATTGATTCGATTAAGTGAGGCAATATTTCACAATGTTCAAAAGGCTCTCCTCATCCTTTTGTTCTTGCTGTATCGAAGTTTTCAGACACATCCATCAGTGATGCATTAGCTAATTGATTTTATCTTTCCATAAAAATTTCTGTTATTTATTTATTTCCGTCATTTAGTAGTCTTACGCTTTTGGCTTGTCTTTAAATAAATTATTTGTGGTAGTAATTTATTAATTTTAAATGGCGGTGCTTCACACGATGCAATTATTTGGCGGCAGTATTTTATATAATTACATCATTAATAAAAGAAAATCGTGCTGTTCTTTTTATTTCATTTTTTTTGGATGCAATAATTATTCATAAAGACTTTCTTCGCCGACTGTGTATTCTAATAGTAATTAGTTTATGATTGACTCGTTATCGGCCATGGATAAATAAATAAAAAATGATTAATGAAGCAGGGGCCTATCTTATTTATAATGGCAGTTCAGTAGTCGTTTACGGCATCCGAGTGCTTTGATATGAGATGTGATGGTTGACGTGGGAGTCATTTTTAAAGACACTTTCGTGTTTATGTGTGGGCGGGATAGTGAACCCGACCGGTGAAACTTATAGACATTTGTCCGTGACAACTTGCAAGACCTGGTGTTGTTGGCGAATTTTCAAACGAAAGGTTTCCAAATCATTGACATCAACCCCTTGGATTTTCATTTGTGAGGGCATATGAAAGCTGCTGTTTACAAATACCCTATAGACACTGTGGAAGAACTGCGAAACAGTTTTCCAAGTCGCCGAACACAGGGTGCGTGTCTCCTTGTTTAACAGGGCTCAACGTGTTATCGCTGAGGGAGGTGGACACATTGAACATTGTAACGAAGCCAACATACAAAGTTTTAAAGTGTGTCTTTGTGTCTTTGTCAAATCGCTCAGTCTTTTTGAACCAACAGTCACCAAACAAATACTAAAACATGTGTTTTAATTTTTTTTTTTAATAATTTACTGTTAACAGACTTGAGTTAGGACGTGCTGCACCCAATCGCTTGGGTCTAAAAATCAACTTATTACCCCATGATGTAAAATCTGTAATTTCTCTTGCTAAATTTTAGTCACTTCTTAAAGGATACTTAATATATAAGTGCTTATATAGTGTTGATGATTTTTTTTTCTCTTTTATTTCCTTTCTTATTGTATCTCTTTCTTGACAATGCCTGTTACCACAAAGAATTTCAAAAGTGTAAAAATGATTGACGTATACTCTTTAACAAAAAGATTCCAGCTGAACTATTTGGGACCATTAGTGCAGCAGTTGTCCACAGAACCATAGCTCAAAATTTTAATGCCTTATTTGTTTTCTTTAGTCTAGAGGCCTTCAAAAAAGCGACAATGTCAACAAGCGGCTGCGAAAGACATTTTTAAGAACACTTCTAAACTACGATGTCCCGGGAACAGTTGTACACTCATTTATAATCTGCTAGGTAAAGCAATACATCCTAGAAAAGGCTACATCATTCTGGTGCAATTTTCAAAAAAGCAATCTTTATGGTCGAAAAACATCCATAAAATTACCATGGCTTTGTGTTCCCGCAAAGCACGTAACTTGTTTTCTAACCTCCCCACTCTTCCTCGCGGCGAGGTACAGTTGTTTCTGTGCCACTGGTGAGGTGGCTTCAGTCAGTCTTGCCTGCGGAAGAATTGCCGGAGCACGCTTGGATGACCATCCATTATGTCTAGAAATGTTTTTCTTTTCTTTATTGCCTCTCTTGGCGACTGTCTTATCCTTTCCAAAGAAATAGTCATTGTCTGAATGCCGAAAAGTCCAAAAGTAACCGTCCACTTCCCGAAGAGAAAGCGTAAGACCTTTGCCCTTCTATTTGGGGGAGGGGGCACATCCGGGAAAGAGCGACGCTCTTGCGCAATTTTTGAGAAAAACAGTCACATGATTCTACAATCTCTGTTGTAATTGCCAAATAACAATAAAAACATGGCGTTGGGTTTCTTCAAACCCATGACGTGTTCGGCGATGTCCCCACTCTTTTCCGCGCCGATCCGCAGTTGTTTCTGTGCCACTGGTGGACTCTCTTCGTTTGGTCGCGACGCCTCGGGTGGAGAAACGCTTCCAGCATTATATCGGATTAGTCATTCCGAGAATTTGGAAATTTATTTTGAATATTGATATTGTGTTTTTTTTTGCTCCTCCGTCGGCCTCTTCTCTTCTACTTTTGAAAGTTTCCACACTATAAAAAGATCTGTTTTTGGTATAAAAAGTTTTATAACAATATAGTAATATATCTTATTTTTTTCAAGACTATGATAGTGGTGTCATGAGCTTTAAAAAAATATTCCATTTCTTTTTTCTTTATCTCAAAATATTGCATCTTTGCCCTTATTTAGTTAAGCACCTTCAGAATTTATTTTTGTTATTACTTATAAGATTTGCTACATTCATTACGTTAATTAGTAGTGATTACACTTACTAAAGGCTACTTTCAATACGCTGATTACGTTAATGATGCTATTATGTTTATTATTATTGGTTTGGTTTTCAACTTATTTTGTAGTTTACCTTTAAAGTAATCATTGGTCTTTCTCATTTTTAAAGTATATTTGCTTGTTATTTACTTTATAAGCACAGATGGATTTGTTGCCATATTTGAACAAATGTACGCTTATATGATTTTTGTTTTTCTCTGATTCTTCTAGATTTTCTCATCTTTTAGTTTTTTTTTGAGGTTTTTGCTCCACCAATTTAACTACATTTTCTCCTTTTTTATTATTTAATTAATTATGTTAATTATGATATATAAACATACGCACTTACTGAACTGGTTAAAATTAATTGATTAAATTAAAAAAAGTGCAAAGCTTCCTTCCCCGGAAACTGTTTTCGTTTCTTGACTCCTCGTTGCAATCTCTCATCCGCATCTCGCCAAACAATGACATAACGTCCATCAAAGCCACCACAGAAAACGAAAATACCCACATTTATTTATAGACTCATGATGTGCGATCATCCGCACGCGAGCTTGCAATGTTTCCCCACCTAGCCGACTAGACCGAGCCGGATCACCAGTGGCACAGAAACAACTGCACGTCGTGCGGGCAGGAGTGGGAACATTGCCGAACCGCCACTCAGATTTTATCGTAACTTTTCTATTACAAAAGCGCCATGTGACCGATGATTTTTCGTAAAAAACCCGGATGTGCATCCCTACCAGAAGAAAGTGGGGGCGCAAGGGCAAACATTTTGAGAGCTCCTGATTGGCGGAGGTCCCCGGCAGCAATTCAACTTTCTCCGGTATTAAGCTCCTCGTGGATTTACCGAGAGCACAAGAGTTGGCTTTGTGAAACCGACGAGATCGTCTGGTGCTCGCGTGCGGAAAAGCGACGTTATTGGGTGCTATTGGATTTTGTTCTGTGACTATGTGCGCGGGCTTTTCTGCCGTGTGAAATCGGATTTTTGTGGTGTTTTATGGTTGACGCAGACATGGAAGTGACTTTGGGGTGAGTTGCGAAATATGATTTTCTGGAGGATTTGCCCCAAGATTTTGACAAAAATATTTGTTAATTATATAAGTGTTATTAAACAAAAGATAAACACGAGGAAAAGCAAGAAGGAAAAATGAAATATAGAGCAAAACTTTCTTCATATAGAAGGTGTACAGTAAAAAAATGAAGAAAAAAAGAGGAATAATGCCCAAGAGAAAAACGAATAACAATAAAGAAAAATAACGAAGGACAAACTAAGAAAAATAAGCTTTTGAGAGCTCACTAGATCTACTACATCGTTTCTAGGTCAATATTGCCACACTGTGTATATATTCCGATAACGGACCTCATTCCGCGCAATCAGCGTAACCATCCGTTAATAAACCATCTATATTTATGAGCAGTTTCTGACTCAGTCTCACTGGGTTCGATTTCTCTATACAGGATGGCCATAATGGTCAAATGTATGGGCTCCGCCATCTGAAGGTCAAAGCTCCAAAAAGACTTTCAACGATTAATAGTTCATTTTAACGTCATTGAAGCCTTAAAATTAAAGACACTTAACTTTCTATTCGATTTATATTCCTCAAGCTCTTGATTTACACTTTCAAAAATAAGCATAAATTTCTAGGAAATAAATAATACCATAACCTGTCCCACTGTACCTTCCACATCGCCGACGTCACGGAGGGAAGCCATCCAAGTACAATTAACCTTGAATAAGTAGTCACACTTGCGGAATGTCACAACACCAAATTCATTAGCAAAATTGCCCATCTGTGTAATTCCTCCATTACAAAACCATCAAAACCATCGTTGCACCCACGCGTTTATGCAAATTGGCTTTCTCAACTCTGTCCTAAGGGTACGATCCGAATGGATGAAATGGCGTGGGAATTGTAGCAAAACGTGCCCGCTGATTGCCCAACCAGCTCGAGATGTCCCATGTAGACCATTTAGCGATGTGATGGATGCAATGTGTTATTGTCGACGGATTTTAAGTGGGTTAATTGTGTAGATGGGAAAATGGATGCGTGAGAGGTATTATCATTTCGTGACCTTTCCGAATAAGTCCGAGTGTCAGGAGTGGGTTTGGAGACTACAGAAATGCTTTAAGAATTGTTCTGACTTCAAAAGTTAATTCCTAGTGTCTCCGAAGATATTTGTGTTCATTGACATAACTTATTAACATGACCTTCCATTCGGGATGTCACATTCCCAACCCAAAACTAATGATAATGTTTAGAGTGACAAATCTTCTCTGAAATATCAATACGGAAACTGAAAATTGGTGGATGCGCCGGTTTAAATACGGAAATAAACATCACTGCTTATTTGACAGTCTTTGGGACATTTCAGCATTGAGATACTCAGACCTGTAGAAATCCCGACGACAAATTTGTACGATTTATACAACAGTTTAGAATTGCTGTTGAAGAACAAAATAATTGTTACCTTACCCCGGATTAACTGAAAATAAATTTTAAATTTTTCCAGACTTGTATAAGATTTTCAGATTCTCTTGAAATCCCAAGATTCCAAAATTTATAAACTCCAAATCCAAAATTCTCTCTCCAAATTTTTAAACTTTTAGGTTCCCAAGTATCAAACTGTCAAATTCGTAAATCACATAATTCCAAAATTTTGTGATCTATAGGTTTCAGGTTTTGTTTCAAGTTTACAAAATTCAGACAAATCAATATTTGAAGAATTTGCAATTCTAAGCTGCCACGGCTTTGAAATTCCAAGATTTTGAAGTTCTGAGATAAAAGCTGTAAGGCTCCGTTACCGACTTTTTTTTTAAATTTGTGAATACATTACTCAAAATGGATCTAAAAAATTACTGCCACATTTGCAAATACGAAAAAAAAAACACACGAGATTTGATGTCCCGGTGTGAAGTTAAGTTCTCTGATGTCTGATAATATAGATGGATATTTCTGAAGACACTGCCTACTTTATTTACGAATGTTTAAGTTGTTTTTCACAAATTCGTCATTCTTTGGGTTTTCTGATCCTGCTGAAGGAGAAAAAGACTTCACTAAAACTGTTTTATGCCTAATTTTTGTAATTTAAAAGTTTTTTGATTTTTTAAATTAACCATTAAAAATGGGAACAAGATACGGAACAAAATAAGAAAGACTGTCTCTAAACATGAGAACAAGAAGCGGAACAGAATAAGAAACACACCCCCTAAATCCGAGAACAAAAAACCGCCCAGAGTAAGGAAGAAAGTAAACAATAAACGGAACAGAACAAGAAAGACGTAAATAAGATTTTGAGATTATCTTGAAATCCAAAGATTCTTCTATTTCAATAATCCAAAATTTATAAACTCAAAATCCAAAATTCTCAAGAATTTCAAGATTCTCAAAAATTTCAAGATTCTCAAGAATTTCAAGATTCTCAAATTTTAAACTTTTAGGTTCTCAAGTTTCAAACTGTCAAATTCGTAAATCACATAATTCCAAAATTTTGTGATCTATAGGTTTCAGGTTTTGCTTCAAGTTTACAAAATTTAGACAAATCAATATTTCAAGAATTTGCAATTCTAAGCTGCCACGGCTTTGAAATTCCAAAATTTCAAAGTTCTGAGATAAAAGTTATAAGGTTTCGTTACTGAAGTTTTTTTAAATTTGTGAATACGTTACTCAAAATGGATCTAAAAAATTACTGCCACATTTGCAAATACGAAAAAAAGAATATCAAAGATTTGATGTCCCGGTGTGAAGTTAAGTTCTCTGATGTCTGATAATATAGATGGATATTTCTGAAGACACTGCCTACTTTATTTACGAATGTTTAAGTTGCTTTTTACAAATTCGCCTTTCTTTGGGTTTCCTGATCCTGCTGAAGGACAAAAAGACTTCACTAAACCTGTTTTATGCTTAATTTTTGTAATTTAAAAGTTCTTAGATTTTTTTTAAGTTAACCATTAAAATGGGAACAAGATACGGAACAAAATAAGAAAGACCGTCTCTAAACATGAGAACAAGCAGCGGAACAGAATAAGAAACACAGACCCTGAATCCGAGAACAAAAAACCGACCAGAGTAAGAAAGAAAGTAACTAAACAATAAACGGAACAGAACAAGACAGACTTGTCTAAGATTTTGAGATTCTCTTGAAATCCAAAGATTCTTCTATTTCAATATCCCAAAATTTATAAATTCAAAATCCAAAATACTCATGAATTTCAAGATTCTCAAATTTTAAACTTTTAGGTTCCCAAGTTTCAAACTGTTAAATTCGTAGATCACATAATTCCAAAATTTCAAAGTTCTGAGATAAAAGCTATAAGGTTCCGTTACCGACTTCTTTTTTAATTTTGTGAATACATTACTCAAAATGGATCTAAAATATTCCTGCCACATTTGCAAATACGAAAAAAAAAAACACACGAGATTTGATGTCCCGGTGTGAAGTTAAGTTCTTTGATGTCTGATAATATAGATGGATATTTCTGAAGACACTGCCTACTTTATTCACGAATTTTTAAGTTGCTTTTCACAAATTCCCATTTCTTTGGGTTTCCTGATCCTGCTGAAGGACAAAAAGACTTCACTAAAACTGTTTTATGCCTAATTTTTGTAATTTAAAAGTTTTTAGATTTTTTTAAGTTAACCATTAAAAATGGGAACAAGATACGGAACAAAATAAGAAAGACTGTCTCTAAACATGAGCACAAGCAGCGGAACAGAATAAGAAACACAGCCCCTGAATCCGAGAACAAAAAACCGACCAGAGTAAGAAAGAAAGTAACTAAACAATAAACGGAACAGAACAAGAAAGACGTATAAGATTTTGAGATTCTCTTGAAATCCAAAGATCCTTCAATTTCAATATTCCAAAATTTATAAACTCAAAATCCAAAATTCTCAAGAATTTCAAGATTCTCAAATTTTAAACTTTTAGATTCCCAAGTTTCAAACTGTCAAATTCGTAAATCACATAATTCCAAAATTTTGTGATCTATAGGTTTCAGGTTTTGTTTCAAGTTTACAAAATTTAGACAAATCAATATTTCAAAAATTTGCAATTCTAAGCTGCCACGGCTTTGAAATTCCAAAATTTTAAAGTTCTGAGATAAAAGTTATAAGGTTCCGTTACCGACTTTTTTTTAAATTTGTGAATACATTACTCAAAATGGATCTAAAAAATTACTGCCACATTTGCAAATAGGAAAAAAAAAAATTCAGAGATTTGATGTCCCGGTGTGAAGTTAAGTTCTCTGATGTCTGATAATATAGATGGATATTTCTGAAGACACTGCCTACTTTATTTACGAATGTTTAAGTTGCTTTTTACAAATTCGCCTTTCTTTGGGTTTCCTGATCCTGCTGAAGGACAAAAAGACTTCACTAAAACTGTTTTATGCCTAATTTTTGTAATTTAAAAGTTCTTAGATTTTTTTTAAGTTAACCATTAAAATGGGAACAAGATACGGAACAAAATAAGAAAGACCGTCTCTAAACATGAGAACAAGCAGCGGAACAGAATAAGAAACACAGCCCCTGAATCCGAGAACAAAAAACCGACCAGAGTAAGAAAGAAAGTAACTAAACAATAAACGGAACAGAACAAGAAAGACTTGTCTAAGATTTTGAGATTCTCTTGAAATCCAAAGATCCTTCTATTTCAATATCCCAAAATTTATAAACTCAAAATCCAAAATACTCATGAATTTCAAGATTCTCAAATTTTAAACTTTTAGGTTCCCAAGTTTCAAACTGTCAAATTCGTAGATCACATAATTCCAAAATTTAGTGATCTATAGGTTTCAGGTTTTGTTTCAAGTTTACAAAATTCAGAAAAATCAATATTTCAAGAATTTGCAATTCTAAGCTGCTACGGCTTTGAAATTCCAAAATTTCAAAGTTCTGAGATAAAAGCTATAAGGTTCCGTTACCGACTTTTTTTTAAATTTGTGAATACATTAGGCTCAAAATGGATCTAAAAAATTACTGCCACATTTGCAAATACGAAAAAAAAACACACGAGATTTGATGTCCCGGTGTGAAGTTAAGTTCTTTGATGTCTGATAATATAGATGGATATTTCTGAAGACACTGCCTACTTTATTCACGAATTTTAAAGTTGCTTTTCACAAATTCCCATTTCTTTGGGTTTTCTGATCCTGCTGAAGGACAAAAAGACTTCACTAAAACTGTTTTATGCCTAATTTTTGTAATTTAAAAGTTCTTAGATTTTTTTAAGTTAACCATTAAAAATGGGAACAAGATACGGAACAAAATAAGAAAGACTGTCTCTAAACATGAGCACAAGCAGCGGAACAGAATAAGAAACACAGCCCCTGAATCCGAGAACAAAAAACCGACCAGAGTAAGAAAGAAAGTAACTAAACAATAAACGGAACAGAACAAGAAAGACGTATAAGATTTTGAGATTCTCTTGAAATCCAAAGATCCTTCAATTTCAATATTCCAAAATTTTTAAACTCAAAATCCAAAATTCTCAAGAATTTCAAGATTCTCAAATTTTAAACTTTTAGGTTCCCAAGTTTCAAACTGTCAAATTCGTAAATCACATAATTCCAAAATTTTGTGATCTATAAATAGGTTTCAGGTTTTGTTTCAAGTTTACAAAATTTAGACAAATCAATATTTCAAAAATTTGCAATTCTAAGCTGCCACGGCTTTGAAATTCCAAAATTTTAAAGTTCTGAGATAAAAGTTATAAGGTTCCGTTACCGACTTTTTTTTAAATTTGTGAATACATTACTCAAAATGGATCTAAAAAATTACTGCCACATTTGCAAATAGGAAAAAAAAATTTCAGACATTTGATGTCCCGGTGTGAGTTAAGTTCTCTGATGTCTGATAATAGAGATGAATATTTCTGAAGACACCGCCTACTTTATTTACGAATGTTTAAGTTGCTTTTCACAAATTCCCCTTTCTTTGGGTTTCCTGATCCTGCTGAAGGACAAAAAGACTTCACTAAACCTGTTTTATGCCTAATTTTTGTAATTTAAAAGTTCTTAGATTTTTTTTAAGTTAACCATTAAAATGGGAACAAGATACGGAACAAAATAAGAAAGACTGTCTCTAAACATGAGCACAAGCAGCGGAACAGAATAAGAAAGACGTATAAGATTTTGAGATTCTCTTGAAATCCAAAGATCCTTCAATTTCAATATTCCAAAATTTATAAACTCAAAATCCAAAATACTCATGAATTTCAAGATTCTCAAATTTTAAACTTTTAGGTTCCCAAGTTTCAAACTGTTAAATTCGTAGATCACATAATTCCAAAATTTAGTGATCTATAGGTTTCAGGTTTTGTTTCAAGTTTACAAAATTCAGAAAAATCAATATTTCAAGAATTTGCAATTCTAAGCTGCTACGGCTTTGAAATTCCAAAATTTCAAAGTTCTGAGATAAAAGCTATAAGGTTCCGTTACCGACTTTTTTTTAAATTTGTGAATACATTAGGCTCAAAATGGATCTAAAAAATTACTGCCACATTTGCAAATACGAAAAAAAAAACACACGAGATTTGATGTCCCGGTGTGAAGTTAAGTTCTTTGATGTCTGATAATATAGATGGATATTTCTGAAAACACTGCCTACTTTATTCACGAATTTTAAAGTTGCTTTTCACAAATTCTCATTTCTTTGGGTTTCCTGATCCTGCTGAAGGACAAAAAGACTTCACTAAACCTGTTTTATGCCTAATTTTTGTAATTTAAAAGTTCTTAGATTTTTTTTAAGTTAACCATTAAAAATGGGAACAAGATACGGAACAAAATAAGAAAGACTGTCTCTAAACATGAGCACAAGCAGCGGAACAGAATAAGAAACACAGCCCCTGAATCCGAGAACAAAAAACCGATCAGAGTAAAGAAGAAAGTAACTAAACAATAAACGGAACAGAACAAGAAAGACGTATAAGATTTTGAGATTCTCTTGAAATCCAAAGATCCTTCAATTTCAATATTCCAAAATTTATAAACTCAAAATCCAAAATTCTCAAGAATTTCAAGATTCTCAAATTTTAAACTTGTAGGTTCCCAAGTTTCAAACTGTCAAATTCGTAAATCACATAATTCCAAAATTTTGTGATCTATAGGTTTCAGGTTTTGCTTCAAGTTTACAAAATTTAGACAAATCAATATTTCAAGAATTTGCAATTCTAAGCTGCCACGGCTTTGAAATTCCAAAATTTCAAAGTTCTGAGATAAAAGTTATAAGGTTCCGTTACTGACGTTTTTTTAAATTTGTGAATACGTTACTCAAAATGGATCTAAAAAATTACTGCCACATTTGCAAATACGAAAAAAAAAATATCAAAGATTTGATGTCCCGGTGTGAAGTTAAGTTCTCTGATGTCTGATAATAGAGATGAATATTTCTGAAGACACCGCCTACTTTATTTACGAATGTTTAAGTTGCTTTTCACAAATTCCCCTTTCTTTGGGTTTCCTGATCCTGCTGAAGGACAAAAAGACTTCACTAAACCTGTTTTATGCCTAATTTTTGTAATTTAAAAGTTCTTAGATTTTTTTAAGTTAACCATTAAAATGGGAACAAGATACGGAACAAAATAAGAAAGACCGTCTCTAAACATGAGAACAAGCAGCGGAACAGAATAAGAAACACAGCCCCTGAATCCGAGAACAAAAAACCGACCAGAGTAAGAAAGAAAGTAACTAAACAATAAACGGAACAGAACAAGAAAGACTTGTCTAAGATTTTGAGATTCTCTTGAAATCCAAAGATCCTTCTATTTCAATATCCCAAAATTTATAAACTCAAAATCCAAAATACTCATGAATTTCAAGATTCTCAAATTTTAAACTTTTAGTTTCCCAAGTTTCAAACTGTCAAATTCGTAAATCACATAATTCCAAAATTTTGTGATCTATAGGTTTCAGGTTTTGTTTCAAGTTTACAAAATTTAGACAAATCAATATTTCAAAAATTTGCAATTCTAAGCTGCCACGGCTTTGAAATTCCAAAATTTTAAAGTTCTGAGATAAAAGTTATAAGGTTCCGTTACCGACTTTCTTTTAAATTTGTGAATACATTACTCAAAATGGATCTAAAAAATTACTGCCACATTTGCAAATAGGAAAAAAAAAATTCAGACATTTGATGTCCCGGTGTGAGTTAAGTTCTCTGATGTCTGATAATAGAGATGAATATTTCTGAAGACACCGCCTACTTTATTTACGAATGTTTAAGTTGCTTTTCACAAATTCCCCTTTCTTTGGGTTTCCTGATCCTGCTGAAGGACAAAAAGACTTCACTAAACCTGTTTTATGCCTAATTTTTGTAATTTAAAAGTTCTTAGATTTTTTTTAAGTTAACCATTAAAAATGGGAACAAGATACGGAACAAAATAAGAAAGACTGTCTCTAAACATGAGCACAAGCAGCGGAACAGAATAAGAAACACAGCCCCTGAATCCGAGAACAAAAAACCGACCAGCGTAAGAAAGAAAGTAACTAAACAATAAACGGAACAGAACAAGAAAGACTTGTCTAAGATTTTGAGATTCTCTTGAAATCCAAAGATCCTTCTATTTCAATATCCCAAAATTTATAAACTCAAAATCCAAAATACTCATGAATTTCAAGATTCTCAAATTTTAAACTTTTAGGTTCCCAAGTTTCAAACTGTTAAATTCGTAGATCACATAATTCCAAATTTTGGTGATCTATAGGTTTCAGGTTTTGTTTCAAGTTTACAAAATTCAGACAAATCAATATTTCAAGAATTTGCAATTCTAAGCTGCTACGGCTTTGAAATTCCAAAATTTCAAAGTTCTGAGATAAAAGCTATAAGGTTCCGTTACCGACTTTTTTTTTAAATTTGTGAATACATTACTCAAAATGGATCTAAAAAATTACTGCCACATTTGCAAATACGAAAAAAAAAAACACACGAGATTTGATGTCCCGGTGTGAAGTTAAGTTCTTTGATGTCTGATAATATAGATGGATATTTCTGAAGACACTGCCTACTTTATTCACGAATTTTAAAGTTGCTTTTCACAAATTCCCATTTCTTTGGGTTTCCTGATCCTGCTGAAGGACAAAAAGACTTCACTAAAACTGTTTTATGCCTAATTTTTGTAATTTAAAAGTTCTTAGATTTTTTTTAAGTTAACCATTAAAAATGGGAACAAGATACGGAACAAAATAAGAAAGACTGTCTCTAAACATGAGCACAAGCAGCGGAACAGAATAAGAAACACAGCCCCTGAATCCGAGAACAAAAAACCGATCAGAGTAAAGAAGAAAGTAACTAAACAATAAACGGAACAGAACAAGAAAGACGTATAAGATTTTGAGATTCTCTTGAAATCCAAAGATCCTTCAATTTCAATATTCCAAAATTTATAAACTCAAAATCCAAAATTCTCAAGAATTTCAAGATTCTCAAATTTTAAACTTTTAGGTTCCCAAGTTTCAAACTGTCAAATTCGTAAATCATATAATTCCAAAATTTTGTGATCTATAGGTTTCAGGTTTTGTTTCAAGTTTACAAAATTTAGACAAATCAATATTTCAAGAATTTGCAATTCTAAGCTGCCACGGCTTTGAAATTCCAAAATTTTAAAGTTCTGAGATAAAAGTTATAAGGTTCCGTTACCGACTTTTTTTTTAAATTTGTGAATACATTACTCAAAATGGATCTAAAAAATTACTGCCACATTTGCAAATACGAAAAAAAAAACACACGAGATTTCATGTCTCGGTGTGAAGTTAAGTTCTTTGATGTCTGATAATATAGATGGATATTTCTGAAGACTTTATTTTATTTTTATTTCTGAAGACTTTATTCACGAATTTTTAAGTTGCTTTTCACAAATTCCCATTTCTTTGGGTTTCCTGATCCTGCTGAAGGACAAAAAGACTTCACTAAAACTGTTTTATGCCTAATTTTTGTAATTTAAAAGTTCTTAGATATTTTTTTTAAGTTAACCATTAAAAATGGGGACAAGATACGGAACAAAATAAGAAAGACTGTCTCTAAACATGAGAACAAGAAGCGGAACAGAATAAGAAACACAGCTCATGAATCCAAGAACAAAGAACCGATCAGAGTAAGAAAAAAAGTAACTAAACAATAAACGGAACAGAACAAGAAAGACGTGTATAAGATTTTGAGATTCTCTTGAAAGCAAAAGATTCTTCTATTTCAAGATTCCAAAATTTATAAACTCAAAATCCAAAATTCTCAAGAATTCCAAGACACTCAAATTTTAAACTTTTGGGTTCCCAAGTTTCAAACTGTCAAATTCGTAGATCACATAATTCCAGAATTTAGTGATCTATAGGTTTCAGGTTTGGTTTCAAGTTTACAAAATTTAGACAAAATCAATATTTCAAGAATTTACAATTCTAAGATGCCAAAATTTTAAAGTTCTGAGATAAAAGTTATAAGGTTCCGTTACCGACGTTTTTTTTAATTTGTGAATACATTACTCAAAATGGATCTAAAAAATTACTGCCACATTTCCAAAAACGAAAAAAAAAAATTTCAAAGATTTGATGTCCCGGTGTGAAGTTAAGTTCTCTGATGTCTGATAATATATGTAGATGGATATTTCTGAAGACACTGCCTACTTTATTTACGAATGTTTAAGTTGCTTTTTACAAACTCGCCTTTCTTTGGGTTTCCTGATCCTGCTGAAGGACAAAAAGACTTCACTAAAACTGTTTTATGCCTAATTTGAGAAGACGAAATAGAACAAGAGATATGGAAGACAGTCGTTAAACTCGGGAACAAGATACGGAACAACATAAGAAAGACTGTCTGTAAACAAACAAGAGAGTAGCTAAACAATAAATGGAACAGAACAAAAAAAAGATCTGCTTATCCTGAGAACACATAATGGAAGGCAGTCCTTGAATCCGGGGACAACATACGGAACAAAATAAGAAAGCCCTTTCATTGCCAACATTTCAGAACAAGAAATGGATCAGAATAAGAAAGACAGTCGCTGGATTCGAGAACAAAATACCGATCAGAATATGAAACAGGGTCACTAGACAACAAATGGCACAGAATAAGAAAGACAGTTGCTCATCCAGAGAACATGAAATTGAAAAAGAGATGGAAGACAGTCATTACACTCGGGAACAAGATACGGAACAAATTAAGAAGGACATTCCACTGCCAACATCTGAGAACATGAAACGGAATACAACAAGAAAGACAGTCACTAAATCGGAGAACAACAGACGAATCAGAGTAAGGAAGAGAAACAACAAATTGAATACAATAAGAAAGAGAGTTGCTTATCCTGAGAAGACGAAATAGAACAAGAGATATGGAAGACAGTCGTTAAACTCGGGAACAAGATACGGAACAACATAAGAAAGACTGTCTCTAAACAAACAAGAGAGTGGCTAAACAATAAATGGAACAGAACAAGAAAAAGATCTGCTTATCCTGAGAACACATAATGGAAGGCAGTCCTTGAATCCGGGGACAACATACGGAACAAAATAAGAAAGCCCTTTCATTGCCAACATTTCAGAACAAGAAACGGATCAGAATAAGAAAGACAGTCGCTGGATTCGAGAACAAAATACCGATCAGAATATGAAACAGGGTCACTAGACAACAAATGGCACAGAATAAGAAAGACAGTTGCTCATCCAGAGAACATGAAATTGAAAAAGAGATGGAAGACAGTCATTACACTCGGGAACAAGATACGGAACAAATTAAGAAGGACATTCCACTGCCAACATCTGAGAACATGAAACGGAATACAACAAGAAAGACAGTCACTAAATCGGAGAACAACAGACGAATCAGAGTAAGGAAGAGAAACAACAAATTGAATACAATAAGAAAGAGAGTTGCTTATCCTGAGAAGACCAAATGGAACAAGAGATATGGAAGACAGTCGTTAAACTCGGGAACAAGATACGGAACAACATAAGAAAGACTGCGTGTAAACAAACAAGAGAGTAGCTAAACAATAAATGGAACAGAACAAAAAAAAGATCTGCTTATCCTGAGAACACATAATGGAAGGCAGTCCTTGAATCCGGGGACAACATACGGAACAAAATAAGAAAGCCCTTTCATTGCCAACATTTCAGAACAAGAAACGGATCAGAATAAGAAAGACAGTCGCTGGATTCGAGAACAAAATACCGATCAGAATATGAAACAGGGTCACTAGACAACAAATGGCACAGAATAAGTAAGACAGTTGCTCATCCAGAGAACATGAAATTGAAAAAAAGATGGAAGACAGTCATTACACTCGGGAACAAGATACAGGAACAAAATAAGAAATATCGTGGCTGAATACGGGAACAAAAGACCGATCAGAAAAAGGAACACAGTCGCTGAACAACAGATGATCTAGGGAACAGTTGTTAGATCCGTTAACAAGATGAGGACTAAAATAAAAAAAGACAGTGTCCTGTCTACACTTGAGATCAAGAAAAAAATTTGTGCAAATTGCTAAACCTAAGAAACTGCAGAATTTAGGAAACTTGAAAACTTGAGGAGTTTTAGGGACCTGAGAATTTGAGGAACTTTAAAATTTGAGGTACAATTTAAAAAGAGGAACTCGAGATCTTGGGGACAACCTTGAGGACAACAGTTTATAGTACCTATTTGATATTTATGAACCTACGATAAAAATTAAGACAAGTGACACCTTTTGGTCTCCCATCACTGTCCAAATCTTTGACCACAACACAAACTTAACGTTTCATAATTATTGACCTAACGCTAATCGCTTTCCTCCAAACAATACCGACTTTCCAACGTCCAAGCAATGCAAACATTGCATAACGCTTGCATAAACTGTGACAAACCTCATCTTCGTCTGCGTGAAAGCGCCTCACCGACTTCTCGCCCGTTCCGATCCGTTTGAAATTTCTCGACGACTTTTTATTTGCCGGTAGAGAAAGTGTTTTCGGGACCGATTTCCGGTCATTTAGCGGCTCAAGACCACGAGGAAAACACGGGTCCCTGGTGGGAAACTCGCCCAAAGTCGGCTTTCTACACACGATGAGATCATGTAGATCACTCGGTCGTTCCGCGCGTACCTTTGGCCTAATGACACGTTTCGGAACCGATCACCTTGATCGTTTTTCGTCGGACTTTCGCCTCTGGGATTCCAGCGAAATCGAAGGTTTCTCATCTTTGGGTGATTGGGAAACTTCGATCCGACAATGCGTTTTCCACCGTTGCAAAACGCTGACAAAGGAACGTTAATTACCCGATAAAAATCTCACCGCCCAGTATTGCCAACTGTTGCCAACTACGCAATAGAAGAGGTGCTTGGAGTTGCACAACGTGACGAAGATGTAAATCAATTTTTTTCCCGAGTACTTCCACTGTTCATTAGGCACTTTCGTTTTAATTCCAGTCACCGAGTACTACAATTAAAGTAACGGAAACGTCAACAAACACTCGACATTGACATTGCTGGGAGCTGTCTCATTGAGACAACGGCTGCTCCAATTCGCTTTTGCTAATTGCGAAGAGAAAAGCGTAACCGTTGTTAGTACCATGATGGTACCGAAAGCGCAATTGGGTGTCCGTTCGGTTCCAGTGAGTAAAAGTGGTACCGTTATGTAAAGGTCGTTGTGGACAGGAATGTTGATTGAAAATTAAAATCGAGTCGGTACTGAATTCGTTTGCGGTCTACAAGGAAGTGGTTCGAAGATTCCGTCTAGGTCAAAGGAGTTGCTCAATATGGTGATTGGAAATTAAATGCGGTTTAATTTAGGGCGATTTTCTGAGCACCAGGAAGGAATGAGAACTGTGGTTTATTAAAGAGTTCTTTGTTTTAACAGTTAATGCGAGTGTTGTCTCTCAGTGCATCTTGTTTTTTTTTTTTGTATTCTAGACAGTCATTAAACAATTGCATTATGTTGTTAGTTCTTCTTTCCTTGACGTTTTGCCTCATAAATTTTCCTTACAACATCTGCGTGGATTGCCACTGCAATGATCTTTTAAACTCAAGACCTCAGTCTTGTTTCTGATGTTAATTCCCTTTTCTTGTATTGACTGATATAATATCTCCTTGCATTAATTCCTTTTTCATTTTAACCGTTTTTGGATCCGAATACTACAACTGTCACAAAATTAGAGGTTGCGAAAGATAAAAATTACGCCTGTATTTTTTCAAGTTCTCAGGTTCTTAGGGTACTCAGGTTTCTCTAAAATCTCGGTGTTCCTAAGCTTTCAAATTCTCCAAATTCTGAAGTTCAGGTTCCCTAAGAGCTCAGGTTTTCCACGATCTCAGGTTTCCCGAGTTCTCACGTTGTTGGGTTCCTCAAAGTTTAAAGTTGGATTAGTTCTCAGGTTGTACAAAACTTCAAGTTCTTCTAGTTCTCAGTTTCTTAAGGTACTCAAAGTATCGAATTCTCCAAAGTCTTAGATTATCCAAGTCAAATTCTTTAAATTCCCAATTTCTCAGGCTCCTTATCACTCCAGGTTCTCAGTTTCTTTGGTTAGTCAAGGTCCCAGGTTCCCTAAAATCTTAAGTGTGGCAACATTTGAAATTTTCCAAATTCTTAAGTTTCTTAAGTACTCAGGCTTTCTATGATTTCTTGTTCTTCTAATTCTCAGGTTCCTTAAGTTCTCAGGTTGTCTAAGATAAAAGGATTTTCATGATCTTAAATTCTAGAAATTTTAAATTCTTCAGTCTCATGTTGTTGAGTTTCTCAAGTTCTAAACTTTGCTCAATTCTCAAGATTTCCAAAATCTCAAATTAATCCAGTTCTCAAATTTAGTTTTTCAAGTCGTCAAGTTCTTTTGTTGTTCAAGTTCTTCAGCTTCAAATTTCTGAGGTTCCTCTACTTCTCATTAGTCAGTTAGTTTCTTAAGGTTTCAAGTTTTCTAAGATTGCAAATTTGAAAAACCAGTATTTCAGATTTTACTTAAGTTCTTAAGATTTCATTTTATTTAGATTCTCAGGTTTCTACAATTCTCAATTTGTGTTTCTCAAGTTCTCAAGTTTTTAGATTCCTTAAACTCTAAAGTTCTAATAGTTCTCAGGTTTTCCAAAATCTCAGGTTTTCAGTTTCTTTGGTTAGCCAAGGTCCCAGGTTCCCTAAAATCTTAAGTGTGGCAAGATTTGAAATTATCCAAATTTTCAAGTTTCTGAAGTTCTCAGGTTCTCTATGATTTCTGGTTCTTCTAATTCTCAGGTTCCTTAAGTTCTTAGGTTCTCTAAGATAAAAGGATTTTCATGATCTTAAATTCTAGAAATTTTAAATTCTTCAAAGTCTCATGTTGTTGAGTTTCTCAAGTTCTAAACTTTGCTTAATTCTCAGCATTTCCAAAATCTCTAATTAATCCAGTTCTCAAATTTGGTTGCTCAAGTTGTCAAGTCCTTTTGTTGTTCAAGTTCTCCAGCTTCAAATTTCCGAGGTTCCTCCACTTCTCATGGTTAGTTTCTTAAGATTTCAAGTTTCCTAAGATTGCAAATTTGGAAAACCAGTATCAGTTCTCAATTTGTGTTTTTCAAGTTCTCAAGTTCCTAGATTCCTTAAACTTTAAGGTTCTCTTAATTCTCAGGTTTTCCAAAATGTCAGGCTCCTTCACTCCATCACACGTTTTGTTTCTCAGGTTCTTAGTTTCTTTGGTTAGTCAAGGTCCCAGGTGCCCTAAAATCTTAAGTGTGTCAAGATTTAAAATTATCCAAATTTTCAAGTTTCTTAAGTTCTCAGGTTTTCTGCGATTTCTGGTTCTTTAAATTCTCAGGTTCCTTAAGTTCTCAGGTTCTCTAAGATAACAGGATTTCTATGATTTCAATTCTAGAAATTTTTAGTTCCTCAAAGTCTCATGTTGTTGAGTTTCTCAAGTTCTAAACTTTGCTCAATTCTCATTATTTCCAAAATTTCAAATTTATGCAGTTCTCAAATTTAGTTTCTCAAGTTGTCAAGTTCTTTTGTTGTTCAAGTTCTCCAGCTTCAAATTTCTGAGGTTCCTCTACTTCTCATGGTTAGGTTCTTAAGGTTTCAAGTTTTCTAAGTTTGCAAATTTGGAAAACCAGTATTTCAAATTTTACTTAAGTTCTTAAGATTTCATTTTATTTAGATTCTCAGGTTTCTACAATTCTCAATTTGTGTTTCTCAAGTTCTCAAGTTTTTAGATTCCTTAAACTCTAAAGTTTTAATAGTTCTCAGGTTTTCCAAAATCTCAGGTTCTCAGTTTCTTTGGTTAGCCAAGGTTCCAGGTTCCCTAAAATCGTAAGTGTGGCAAGATTTGAAATTATCCAAATTCTCAAGTTTCTTAAGTTCTCAGGTTCTCTATGATTTCTGGTTCTTCTGATTCTCAGGTACCTTAAGTTCTTAGGATCTCTAAGATTAAAGGATTTTCATGATCTTAAATTCTAGAAATTTTTAGTTCCTCAAAGTCTCAGGTTAATGGGTTTCTCAGGTTCTAAACTTTGCTCAATTCTCAGGATTTCCAAAATCTCAAATTAATCCAGTTCTCAAATTTAGTTTCTCAAGTTGTCAAGTTCTTTTGTTGTTTAAGTTCTCCAGGTTCAAATTTCTGAGGTTACTCCACTTGTCATCTCTAGTTTCTTAAGGTTTCAAGTTTCCTAAGATTGCTAATTTGGAAAACCAGGATTTCAAATTTTACTTAATTTCTTAAGATCTCAGGTTATTTAAATTGTCAGGTTTCTAGTTCTCAAGTTCTTAGATTCCTTAAACTCTAAGATTCTCTCAGTTCTCAGGTTTTCTAAAATCTCAAGCTCCTTTACTTCATCACAAGTTTGGTTTCTCAGGTTCTCAATTTCTTTGATTATTCAAGGTCCCAGGTGCCCTAAAATCTTAAGTGCGTCAAGATTTAAAATTATCCAAATTTTCAAGTTTCTTAAGTTCTCAGGTTCTCTGCGATTTCTGGTTCTTTAAATTCTCACGTTCCTTAAGTTCTCAAGGTCTCTAAGATAACACAATTTCGATGATCTCAAATTCTTAGGATCTCTAAGATTAAAGGATTTTCATGATCTTAAATTCTAGAAATTTGAAGTTCCTCAAATTCTCAGGTTGTTGAGTTTCTTAAGTTCTAAACTTTGCTCAATTCTCACGATTTGCAAAATGTCAAATTAATCCAGTTCTCAAATTTAGTTTCACAAGTTGTTAAGTCTTCCAGCTTCAAATTTCTAAGGTTCCTCCACTTCTCATGGTTAGTTTCTTAAGGTTTCAATTTTCCTAAGATTGCAAATTTGAAAAACCAGGATTTTAAATTTTACTTAAGTTCTTAAGATTTCAGGTTATTTAGATTGTCAGCTTTCTACAGTTCTCAATTTGTGTTTCTCAAGTTCTCAAGTTCCTAGACTCCTTAAACTTTAGGGTTCTCTTAGTTCTCAGGTTTTCTAAAATGTCAGGCTCCTTCACTTCATCACAAGTTTGGTTTCTGAGGTTCTCAGTTTCTTTGGATAGTCAAGGTCCCAGGTTCGCATAAATCTTAAGTGTGTGATTTTAGATTATCCAAATTCTCAAGTTTTTTAAGTTCTCGTTTTTCTGCAATTTCTGGTGCTTTAAATTCTCAGGTTCCTTAAGTTCTCAGGTTCTCTAAGATAACAGGATTTCCATGATTCCAATTCTAGAAATTTAAGTTCCTCAAATTCTCAGGTTTTTGAAACTCTTAAGTTCTAAACTTTGCTCAATTCTCAGGATTTCCAAAATCTCAAATTAATCCAGTTCTCAAATTTAGTTTCTCAAGTTCTTCAAGTTCTCCAGCTTCAAATTTCTGAGGTTCCTCCACTTGCCATCGCTAGTTTCTTAAGGTTTCAAGTTTCCTAAGATTGCAAATTTGGAAAACCAGAATTTCAAATTTTACTAAGTTCTTAAGATTTCAGGTTATATAGATTGTCAGGTTTCTAGAGTTCTCAATTTGTGTTTCTCAAGTTCTCAAGTTCCTAGATTCCTTAAACTCTAAGGTTGTTTTAGTTCTCAGGTTTTGCAAGATTTCAGGTTCCTACAGTTCTTAAGTTTAGTATCTCATTCCTTCTTGTCATCTCAAATTTGGTTTCTCAAGTTCTCAGTTTCTTTGGTTAGTCAAGGTTTCAAGTTCAGTGCAAATTCTTTAGTTAATTTATTATATTTATATTATATTAATTCTTATGGGGACATGCGTTGCCCGTAGGTAGGTTACCGAAATCGAAAGTGTTGTGGCATACACCCGGAAGCGTTGCGATATACATATTTCAAATTGTAACTGCAATAATGTCAACTTTCAAAAAGTAGGTTGCTTCGTCGATATGGTTACTTTCATATGCAATAAATAAAATTTTCGGTGTTTATCGCTTTTTTATACTTTAGTACACTACAAAAGAAGTCATTTAATTTTTAAGGCCTTAGCATTTTCCAATATTCTTTGGAATGATTCAGTCTTAGGATTTCAGAAAAATTCCTGCGAAGATTTTGGGAATGTTCAGGATATTTTGTGATTCTTCAGAAGCTGTTGCCTTTTGGGGTTTTGATTTTTTATCAAGTAATTTTGACAACCAGAAAACTTTTTGAGTAGTGATAAACCTCCACCGACAACCCTCTTATCAACGGCGATTAAGTTTCTTAGTTAGCACAATTTTCTTGTGAAGCTGTTTTGACATAAGAAAGATTTAATGATAAGAGGAAGTAAAATTTACCTTTACGATTTTAGATTTAATTACGTCGTTGTCTAAACATACTCCAGAACAACTCGAAAGCTCTTTCCAAAAGCAAATTATCTCTAATAGTCTTCGAATCACACACATATAAAACGCAAGTCATCACTTCCACTTAGAAATTAGACAGTAAATTAAGTCACGTGTCACCCAACGACCTAAGATCGATTAATAGGAATGTCGAATGAAAGTAATCTCTGGTGAAAGTAACTCTTCTCTCGTAAAAAATAACTACAAACAACGCATAAACACGTCCCAACGCGACCGGTCTGGGTAGATCGCATAATATCGCAAATTCGTCTCGCCGCAACCCCATTTTTTCACTTTCCAAATTTCCTAGAAAGTAATTATTACCTTGCCCTAGCCCCATAAATCAGCTAATGCTTCTGCGAGTAACTCGATCGGTCGGAGTGGGCTTGGTACGACTTTGATTGGATCTAGTGGGCGCGACCGGTGTCAAAACAAATTTGACTAATTAGCGCCGATTGTTTTTTTTTGAAGAAGTTTTCCGTTCGAGGAACTGGGTCGGAGCTGATAAAAATGTCGTGAATATGTTATGCACAACCTGAATTGAACTTTCCACTTCTTTTCAAAAATGAGCTACAATCGCCGAGCGAAAGTTTCGTTATTCGTCGGATGGAAAAAACACAATAATGGTTATTAGCTCGGGCTTAATTTGGTTTAGAAGAGTTTGGCGGAGCCCAGAGGGGTAACCGGGAATTACGACGTGACCAGCAAAATCTGATTTTATCAATTATTATTAGTCTTATCTTCATTTCGCTCATGATTTCTTCTTGCTCTTTATATCTTTATTTACATTTTCGTGTAGTTTAGTTCTGTGACTTTTACTGCTTCCAGGAAGTCGTTTACCACTCACTTTCCAGATTTAGTTACAGGTCATATATGTAAAGTGAAAGATCCTCCACATAATTCCTATTTATATATGCAACAACTCATGCGAAAATTAGGTTACCCAGCCATTGCGTCGTCCAGACGATCAAGAATTCAAAAACAAACCACAATAAAAACCATAGACATCATGAATATTGATGCGGATTCGATCTCGTAAAACAGGAGGTTCTGCATCGACGACCACGTGACTAGAAAATAACAGTCTTGTTTATTCAAAACTGACACTGTTCGCACCGCATTACGCAATCGCTTCGGAAACTTTTGTTTTCTCGGGGTTACGCAAGGATCGACGTTCGATCCCGTTCTATTCCATCGAACGAAAGTGAGTAAAAGTCGAAGGAAGAAAAAAGGCACCAAAGAAAATGACCTTCACCTGAGGTTATCGAGGAGTGCAGTCTTCCGTGGTAACAATAATAACGGTGCGATGTTCCCATGAGATTGCATCCTTACATAAAAGACCATTAGTTAACATCCATTTTATGGTAATTAGCTGGCGGTGGTGTAATAAATCTCGAGGTATGTAGGTTAAGCGGATTAAACCCGGTACGAGAACATGGGTTTCGGATGGACCGGTATGGGCGGATTTGGGTCAGTGTCGGAAGGTGAGAAAGGGAGCGTAAAATCGGAATTTATGGTGTCAGTGAAGGCGGATGGGATCGTAAATCGTGCTTTCTGATTGCTTGAAACGCCTGTGAGAAACCTAAAGAAACGAAAAAGGAAAAAGACAACAAGGAAGGTCATCGAGAGGGAGGAAGGAGTGCCCCATCAGAAAAGTTCTAGTAATGTACCAAAGCAGAAAGAAGAAGCTATGAAACAAAAATAAATCGTACCAAGCATATCATTATGGTACCATGATGGTCTAGGATTTCAAGAAGAAAAGAGAACTTGAAAACATGAGATCCTCCACAGAACTGAAAGCTTTAGAATTTGAGACTTTGGAAACTCTTGGAATCTTAACAAGCTCTAAATCTGAGAAGCAGAAACCAATTTTTGGTCAAAGAAGAAAAAACTGGTAATCTTGGCAACGGGCCAACTGATTTTGACCAAAACGCCGTAGAGCATAGCAAAACTGCTCATATCAAAAGTGAAATCACCAGACCTGCATAATTGCGCTTGGCTATTACAAGAACCCCACATGAAACAGTTTAAATGTGAATTTCAAAAAGGTCAACGTACAATAGCACTCGTGACTCGACACGACGGCGTGTCAAAATTGCAGTGAAGATCGATGAAGACACGAAACAAGAAAAAACAAGCACGCGGATGCTATTATGAAGATTACCGATCGGAGATGTACGTGATGACGAATAGCTTGCATTGTTTTACACAGGGTTGTGTAACATAATGGCGCCACTTTTTACAGGCAGGCAAAAATCTCTTCCTCACCTTGAAACACATTAAGTCTAATCTAAATGACTATTTTAACTTTTGCGGAATGCTGTTTGGAGATGCGATTGCCAACTGGAAATTGCCCAATTTCCTCCATAACGGTGCCACCATGTCAGAACTGTTACTTCATTGTGTACCCCTATTGAAACTCCGTCTTTTGTTCAGCAGTCTTGACATTTACTCAAGGCCGTTCAAAATTTTGAACCCCATGACGATGCACTTTCACCTAGATCGAGCGATTAAGCCACAAACGCACGTGGAGGTGCAATTATTCCAAGCAGCATCTGCCAGGTGAAGGATGTCGCATATTTATCATTAAGCTTTGTAATCGTGTGTTTATTACCTCGATGTCTAATAAACTGTAAAGGACAGCAGCTGCGAATACAAAGAAAAAATCCCAATTTGCATTCTGGAAAGCTGTAGTTAGCCCTAAACGGATGTCGAACCATCCTAGTAGAAATAAAGACATCAGTCATGGAATTCCACGCAATTGTTTGGTGCGATTATGTTGTTAGAGATGATTTCATTACAATAAATGACACCGTTTTAGCCGATGGTTTTCCAAGATCGTGACTGACAAGTCAACACCGCGGGTTGCAAAAGTGAGTCACGACTAGATCTGTTGGAGAGGTATTTAAAAATGGCTCCGCTTTGTTGATGAAGACATTGTTGAATCTTGATCTTGGGTTTGAGATTTCTCAACCGAAAACAATATTTCCCCTGTTGTTCTTTTTCCTAAAACTAACTTTTTTTACAGATTTATCCTAGTTTCTCTTCTCCCCCTCTTCACTCAAGGACGAGGAAGTCTCCAACCTTACGACTACAACGTCACAGTCTACACCAGAGCCTTACCTGAAGAACTGAAGACAACCGTCAGGTCAGCACTGCTGGCAGAACGTCAGGCCGCACAGCCTAACAACAGGCAACAGCCGTGTACGCCACTGGACGCCGTCCCTTGCCCCCCTAACAAGTTCAGGAGACCTTCTGGAGAATGCAACAACATCAGACACGCTAGATGGGGCAACCGCGGGGCTCCGTTTTTGAGACTGTTGCCCCCTTCATATGCTGATGGTCAGTAACAATCCCTAATAGTCTTCATAGTTCATAGTACAGCATATGCTGGACCATAATACCTCAAACAAAAAAAGAGAAGCTCCGTATGAATATTTTTATTAACATCTTTCAAACCCAAAAATTACGAGGTCACGACCCCCAAAATCAGTTCTGTTAACTCAACTTTACGGCTCAGCGGAAGGTATCATTAGGTAATAGCGATGATAATAATACCCGATGACGCGACCGGCCCGGAGAAAGTCGTCGCGATGCACACACTTTCACAGCAGTGAAATTGCTCATGTGTTTCCGGCTGACTTTTGACCCCAAAAACGCATTCCAGGTAAAAGCCAGCCGCGCCAGTCCGTGACCGCCCACGCCCTTCCCAGCCCTCTCGACGTGGCCTCCACCCTTCAGAACGTGCCCTCTTCCTCGCACGAGTCGGTCACCGCTCTCTTGGGCGCCTGGAGCGAACTCCTGCTGCACGATCTGGCCAGTACCGGGAACCTCCGGAGTCAGGATTGCTGCAGCGATGATGTCGTCGGACACGGGGAGTGCTACGGGAAGGTGGGACACGGCCAGTGCAGGGATTACATGAGGACGTTGCCTGCTGTGGACATGGACAGCTGTGCTTTTGGTAAGTTTTGTTGTGACCATTCAAAGTTAGAACTTACTCATTTGTTATTTTGTAGAACACCGAGACCAAATGAATCTGGCCACGTCCTTCCTGGACTCTTCAGCTGTCTACGGCAACACGGACCAACAAGTCGAGAAGCTCAGGACCTACGACGCCGGTCTGGTTAACGTTTCGGCTTGTTCTTCTTGCAAATCCAACGCTCTCTACTCCGCCCTGTTAAAGGAGCACAACCGCTTGGCTGTCAATTTGGCCCAGCTCAACCGGCATTGGACCGATGAGACCCTCTTCTTGGAAAGTAAAAGGATAGTGACCGCTCTCATCCAACACATCACCTACAACGAGTTCCTGCCCACGGTGTTAGGAAACGTAAGACCACCAAAACCAACCATATACTTTTGCTGATCTGGTTACTCACACAGGAAGCCATCGTCCAATCTGACCTCAAATTACAAACCCACGGAAGGTTCTCGAAGTACTCTAGTTCCCACCGCGCTGGAGTCTACAACGAAGTCGCGATGAGTGCCCTCCCAGCACTCCTGTCCATCATACCAGGGAACCTGGTACGTCTTTAGGGTCCTTTCTTCTTCTTTTTTGCCTCTAAATAAATATGTAACTTGCAGATGAACCAATCCGTCGAAAGCTTCGCCGAGATGGTAGACGTCCTCATTAGGACGCCGGCCCAGAACCCTAGCATGCACATGATGGTGCCTTTGCGATCCGACTGGGACACCGCCTCTCTCTTCGTACACATGGGTCGCGACCACGGTATCAGCGGATACACCAATTACTTGCAATACTGCCAAAACCTGACCATCACCAGCTTCGACGACTTAGTCCAAGCGGGGATCAAAGCCGAGTACATCAAAGCCTTAAAGTACCTCTACCAAGTACCCGAAGACATAGATTTGCTTGTGGGGACTTTGCTAGAAAAGCCGATTCCTGGAGCTCTGGTCGGATCCACTCTGGGCTGCCTTCTTCGGGAGCAGTTCGTGCTACTCAAACAGTCAGATAGGTTCTGGTACGAGAACGACCTTCCTCCCAGTTCGTTGACCACGGAACAGTTGAGCGAGGTGAAGAAGATGACTTTGGGAAGTCTGCTGTGTGCAAATACTGACTACTTGGATAAAATCCAACCCAGGGCTTTCGTTCAGGAAGACCCCTATTTGTAAGTCGTGACTGAATAACTAAAGGGTGGGATAATTTATTATGTGTCTACAGGAATGCGAGGATCTCGTGCGACCAACACCCCCTACCACAGCTTACCGCCTGGTTGGAAATGGATCACATGACCGACCTCTCTGAGGACCTCCTGATGGAAGCCGTCGTCAAGGCAGAACAAGACATTCTAGAACGAAGGAAGACGGAGTACGAATTGTGGAGCAATGTCGGCGGGGTGGACCCCAAGTCACCGGTAGGAACTGCAGCGTCCTTCAGCAAAGCCAACAAGCAAGCACTAAAGTTAGCCAACAGTTCATTGTTCTTCGAGTTTGCCTCCAACGAGATCATCAACTCCTTAATGTAAACAACTGCACCCATTAATATTACCAAAGTACTTATCGTTAAAACTTACAGACATAGACGCAGGAAGCGACAGATCTTCGACAACGACGTCATTTCCGCAGTCTTCAGGGACGAGCTCTCTGACGGTCTTCAGAACGTGGACATCTCCTCCTTGGTTCCAGCAAGTGCTTTGAACTTGGACAGTCACTGCGAAGAATCTACACCTTGCGACCCTAACACTCCGTACAGAACCATGTCAGGACACTGCAACAACTTGAGAAATCCGTCTTGGGGAAAGAGTTTAACGACATTCAATAGGCTGTTGCCTAGTGCCTACGATGACGGTAATAATAGCTAAATTAATAAAATAGGAGATAAGATAAATCTCTACTATGTTTACAGGCATTTCCAAACCCCGCTTCATAGGCGCAACAGGAGTGCCCCTTCCCTCCCCCAGGGTCATCTCCACGGTGATCCACCCCGATATAAGCAACCTCCACGGCCGCTACACCCTCATGGTCATGCAGTTCGCCCAATTCTTGGACCACGACTTGACCATGACCCCCATCCACAAAGGCTTTCATGAATCCATCCCCAACTGCAGGTCCTGTGACAGCCCCCGAACCGTCCATCCAGAATGCAATCCCTTCCCCATCCCCCCATCCGACCACTACTACCCCGAAATCAACATCACGTCAGGAGAGAGGATGTGCTTCCCCTTCATGAGATCTCTACCTGGACAACTACATCTAGGTCCTAGGGAGCAACTCAATCAGAACACTGCCTTCTTGGATGCCTCCCAGGTCTACGGCGAAAACCCTTGTGTCTTGAAGGACCTGAAGGGTTACGGCGGACGCATGAACTGCACGGAGAGACCTTTGAAACTGAAGGACTTGCTGCCTCAAAGTGACCACCATCCGGAATGCAAGGCTGGGTCTGGGTTGTGCTTCATTGCCGGGGACGGCAGGGCTTCGGAACAGCCAGCGTTGACTGTTATTCACACTGTGTTCATGAGAGAGCACAACAGGTTGGTCGCTGGTCTGAGGAGTGTTAACCCCCATTGGGATGACGAGAAATTGTTCGAGCAAGCCAGGAGGATATTGATCGCTATAAACCAGCACGTGACGTACAACGAGTTCTTGCCAAGGATTCTTAGTTGGAACGCTGTGAACTTGTACGGGCTGAAGCTGTTGCCACAAGGGTACTACAAAGAGTACAATCCGAACTGTAATCCCTCGATTATGACAGAGTTTGCTGCAGCAGCTTTCCGAATTGGGCACTCCTTACTAAGGCCGCACATTCCAAGGATGAGTCCCCAGTACCAAGTCGTGGATCCACCCATTCTGTTGAGAGATGGATTCTTCAAACCCGACATGTTGCTACAAGTAAGTTAGCCTCTTCCTTATTTACTTTATTTAAATAAAAAACGTTTCTTTTTAGCACGGAATGGTTGACGAAATCGCCCGTGGTTTGGTCTCCACGCCCATGGAAACCCTTGACCAGTTCATCACCGGCGAAGTGACCAACCACCTTTTCGAAGACCGTCGGGTGCCCTTCTCCGGAATTGATCTCATCGCCCTCAACGTGCAAAGGGCCCGCGACCATGGCATTCCCTCTTATAACAACTACCGCGCCCTCTGCAATCTGAAGCGTGCCACCACCTTCGACGACCTCGCCAGAGAGATCCCCCCCGAAGTCATCGCCCGCTTCAAACGGCTCTACGCCAGCGTAGACGATATCGACCTCTTCCCAGGAGGCATGAGCGAACGGCCCCTTCAAGGGGGTCTCGTGGGCCCCACCTTCGCCTGCATCATAGCCATCCAATTCCGTCACCTTAGGAAGTGCGACAGGTTCTGGTATGAAAACGAGGATCCAGCTGTAAGGTTCAGCGAGGCTCAGCTGGCCGAGATCCGGAAAAGCACCCTCGCCAAAGTGTTCTGCGACAACATGGACGTCCCTGGAAACATGCAAAGGGCTGCGTTTGACTTACCTAGTAACTTCCTAAATCCAAGAGTCCCATGCCAGTCGCTACCCCACATCGATCTGGGGGCTTGGAGAGAGTCTTTGGGATCGGGGTGTGTCATCGGCGACCGGCACGTGGAAGTGGGAGAATCGGCATTCCCATCACCGTGCACCAGCTGCATCTGCACACAGGAAGGAGTAAGTTCATTATTAAATTAAATGATGCGTAAATTACTACAATTTTTTTCCTCTCACAGGGCCAATGCGCCTCCCTGCGTGTTACCGACTGCTCCCAGTTGCTGCGGGAGTGGTCCAAAGACGTCGTGCTCCGCGACGACGTCTGCTCGGCCCAGTGCGGCTTCCTGCTACGCAGCGAGGGTCCCCAACCTGGGGGCCTCAACACGGACTTGACGCCACCCCCACCGCGGCATCTTCGCTCGAGGCAACTACAAAAGCCCCGCATCCCAAACAGGAGCTTCGCGGGATTCGGCAACTTCAAGCTGCCCGACTTGTCCGTCTTCATCGCGAAGTAAAGACGAAAGAAGTGAAGGTTGTGATTTAACGTTGTAAAGTCGGGTCGGTGGGACCGCTAATTTATGAAATTTCGATGCTCAATTGTAAATATTCAAATCTGCCATGAGGCGTACCCTGCATATTACCAGTTCGATGTTATTTATAGTACTGAGCGTACCAAATTTGACGGATGTTTGTGGGTACTTGTTGTACGTTACTACCAATTGTATTTTATTTTTAGAGACAATGTTACCAACGTATTTTAAATCGGGTAGTGTTCGCTGTACGATATGTAAGTGTGTATGTGTTTTATCTTGTCATTGTTTTTATACACTGCCTCTCATATTATTTTCTTCTCTGATGTTTACATCTATGTATTCTTGGCGACTATAAATATTAATTTAGTTTTTAATTGTTGTTTTTTATTTTATAAACTATGAAAACATGTCTTCGTGCAATTCAGAATCCTCAGACCTAAATAAAATAGTAATAAAAAACATCCACAACAGAAGAAAATGGGATCACAACTAAAAAATAATGTCAAAAAGGTGGCAAGGTAAGCAAACAAGAACACCCTCCGCCCAAATTAGAAACGTTTCACGCCTCCGAAAAAATACCTGCGGGCGGCGTATCGGGATAATTCTTTCGGTTCCATGATCAAAAAAATACCGCGCAACTAATAAAACTATCCCGGAGCCGCTACGACCACCCCCAGTCACCGCTCCTGTTCACCGCCGACCACACCCTTGGCATTGAATCAATTATAAACCGATATAAAATACTTCCCAGTGTTGTTCCGGGATGATTCTGGTATCATTGTAACCAGCGGAAAAGCGCGGTCCTGATTGAGCTGTCCCGGACTCGCTACGGTTCCCGGAGTCGGAGTTACTGCGTTGGAAAGAGGACGCAGAGATAAGACTCTCTCCCCACTACGTTGTGACAGACTGCGCCTATCAACTCACGTCATCGTCTCCGCTCCAGCGTGTCCATCAAAGGAGCTCCGCTCAGCCGCAGAAGGCAGATGTGAGCCGACCCTTCCTGGAAGCAGCCGCGGAAGATGTGAACCGACCCTCCCTGGAAGCAGATGTTAGCCGACCCTCCCTGGCAGCAGCCGTGGAAGAAGAAGTAACGAGTGCACCGCTAATCCCAATAACAGAAGTGACCAGTCTACCGTCCACACCGGAAGCGGAAGTGACCACCACCGTCCCACCCCGGAACAAGAAAGAGCCGGCAAGGTAGGAGCTCCAGGCGTCCACCATACTTCCCGGAACCTTTCCCACTATCCAGCCGCCACCGGGCATCGTAACTTTGTATTGTAAACAAGCGGGTGGATAATATTGTATATAGTGTAAATATAGGGAATAAAAAAATCCCGCCAAACTTGACAGCTGACCCCCGGATTTTCATACTCCACTGTAGTTACCCGCGGTCCCGTGGAGCATACCACGTTAAAAAACTGGCGCTCGAGGCAACCCTTTCCGAAACAAGCGTCACAATAATAATAATTAATAAATAAGGAAAGAATACAAATTGATGCGGACATACTGTTTGTAAGTCAAGCCTGTATGTCAAAGGTCAAGCCGGCGAACGCCAAAGGCATGCGTGAGCACGAAAAAAATTCTGGGAATGTAAAAATGGGGTAGAGATCTTTCTTTTTGCCATCACGCGTTCGAACGATTAACACCTATTCAAAACTGTACCCCTCCTCATATTTTGAGTAAGGGTTGGTAATTATAAACTCAGGGCAATATGGTCGGGGTTGAACTGCAATTAGAAGCAGTTCGATAGTGCGAAAGCAGAATAAGAAGGTTTTGGGTATCAGGTAAAACAGGATTCAGTCTATTCAGCCAGAACCGACCAGAAGGTCCAGTTAATTGGCGAATTGTAAGTCCCCTACGACACCGTGGTCCAAATCTTAAAGGTCGCGAACCAAGGACGAGTCCTACAAGTTCCAGCGAGCAAGGAAGGACGGTTAACTCTCGTAAAACCAAAGTCGTCAAGTCGTATCAATAGCCATTGTGAGATCATTGTAGGTTGTAACAGGACTTACATAAATTACAATAATTACAGAAAATTAAGCTTTACCAGTCTGTTATACACTAATCAAATGTTTACGAATCAAATTTAATGAAGATTTTGAAAAATGAAACAATCTGAACACCCATGTCACAATCGAAACTGTTTGCCATTTTTTTCAACGAGTTGCCTCTGTTGTCACTTTCAGTGACACTTCCCGCATTTTCGTCAACCATGGAAGCCCTGCGCGCGTTTGGCCTCAAATTCACCAACTGTTAGTATCAAAACCAGTGAAAACTTGTTTCAACACCTCTGCTTTAGGTTGCTGCATTCCGCAGTACTTCATACTCGGTATAATGGCCAGCTTGTCCACGTTCACAGCCTACACCATGCGAGTCACCATCTCTATGGGAATCACCGAAATGGTGCAACAAATAAACAGCACTGATGAAATCGTTGAGGGCGCATGCACTGCAACTGACAACACGACGACCAGCGTCATCTATGTAGCCTTTGTCGGTTTGTTTGACTAAGAGAAAAATTTTAGTTTTCAGAACCAAGACACCGTATACGATTGGAGCGAAAAAACTCAAGGCCTAATTCTGAGCTCTTTCTACTGGGGTTACTTCGTCACCCACATTCCAGGAGCTCTCCTGGCAGAGAACTTCGGAGGGAAACATATTCTGGGAATCGGGATACTCGTTAACAGCGTCTTAACACTGTTAACTCCTGCGGTTATTATTTCCACTAACGGCAACTATGTTGCCCTTATCGTTATGCGGTGCATCATGGGAATGTGCCAAGGTGTCGTCTGGCCCGTTTGTGCCAACCTCATAGCCCAATGGATCTCCCCTAAAATTAGAGCAACGTTCACAAGCATTACATTCGCAGGGTCAGTGCTTGGAACTGTGGTCAGCAACTCCCTGAGTGGAATATTAATTCAAGCCACTCACGGCTGGTCAATCATATTCTACTTTTTTGGTCTGTTGGGTTTGCTGTGGAACATCTTGTGGCAGCTGTTTGGCTACTCCTACCCGCGGTCTCATCCCTGTCTGAAGCAGTCTGAGCTGGAGTACATCGAAAAAGAACTAGGTCTGAATGAAAACTCTGTTGTTCTGTCTCTGATAAAGCAGTCTAGGTGATCAAATCAGCAAGGAGAAGTTGAAGACCCCTTGGATGAGAATTCTGCTGTCCAAACCGGTTTGGGCTCTGGTAGTGGGCCAACTGGGGCACAACTGGGGCTGGTTCGTCATGGTCACCGACCTCCCGAAATACATGAGTTCCGTGCTGGGCTTCAAGGTGATGCAAAACGGCATCTACTCCTCGTTGCCCTACCTCGGGATGTGGATATCTGCGGTGGGGGTGGGGCGCTTGGTGGACTGGATCATCTTAAAGGACCACCTTTCCATCAGGGCCACCAGATACATAGTCGGCAGCATCGGTAACATCCACAAAGTCTAAACGTAAGGTAATTCCGCGGTTACAGGTCACGTGGGCCCCGCAATCTTCATAGTCTTAGCCTCGTATGTCGGCTGCGATAAAAAGCTTGCCGTGACGATGTTCACCCTCGCCATGATCTGCATGGGGTGTTTCTTCTCGGGCATGAAAGTCAACACTATCGACATATCGCCGAACTTTGCCGGTACAATAGTGGCCATCGTCAATGGGGTGGGAGCACTGTCGGCCATATTTGTGCCGACTGTAATTGGTTACATGGCCCCAGAGGTAGCGCTGAAATATCGCTGAATTGTATTGTTTTAAAACTAGTTTTCAGCAAACGTTATCGCAATGGAGAATGATTTTTTGGGTAACGTTCGTCATAATGACGGGGTCGAATATTGTCTTCATGATTTTCATGTCACCGAATGTACAATCGTGGAATAACCCTCTGCGGGAGCAAGAACAAGAGCGATCGTAGTTGAACCTGGAAATGTGGCAAGAAATTTGTTGTTGTTTGAGCAACTAAGAATGTCTCAAACTTCAGCTTTTGTCATATTTATGGAAATAAATCAATATTAAAGTAGATGAGAGTTATTTCAATCATGGTATAGCCAGCAAGAATACCATACCCGAGTCGAATGGAATATGTGTGAAGTTCGACTAGAAACTCTTGTTTTTTAAGTTCAATTTATAATTTTCTTTTTTCTTTCTTAATTTTCTTAATTTATCACAAATATTTTTAGTCCCTTTATTTGTTCTAGACAGTCTGTCTCTGTAAGAGGTCGGAGATCAGCTAATTCTCAACATAATGTATGTCATTATGGCATGCGTGACAAGGAAGTGAACATTTCAGATGTGTCTGGAAATGTGTGGCAAACCAATTTACAACCATATTATAAGGGTCGGAACGACTAAAACCTGTTGACAAGCATAAAGAGAACAAATAGAATTGGAATATTTTCCCAGCTGCAGAGCAATAAACTTGGTGCTAGTTACAAAGCCAAATAAAAAAATTAAAAAAAAACGAGGGAAATAATAGAATGGGAAACCAGACGAAAAAATTACTTTCTCAAAAACAACAATGCTGACGTATCAAAACAAACAGATGTAAGTAAATCTTTATTTGCCCTACGGGCTTTCTAATTCCTATACATATACAAGTAAACTTATCCATTATAATAATAAAAAAAACTAAATAAAATTCTCTATTTCTTCTCCCCTCCCCTTTCCTCTTCTCCCTTCTCCCTCCTCTTCCATACCTTTTTCATCCATTTAATTTCCCTTCTATCTACATTCAGTATTTCCTTTCTTTCATTCCTCTCTCTTTGTTTCATCTCACTGCACTCGTTCCACATATGCTCAATCGTCTCTCTTTCCTCATGGCACATTCTACACATTCTTCCTCCATCTTCTGCCCAATACCTATTTTCCCTCTTTTCATTTCCGCACCTAAACCTCGCCATCATCTTTCTTTCTTTCTCGCTCTCCCTCCCCAAATACTTCGGTACTTCCTCGGTCATGCATCTTCCGTACTTCCCGTTGTATCTGGATTCTCTAATTCTTTCTCTCCTCTCTTGTCTATCCGTATCCCTATCTCTTTCACTTAGTTCTACATTCATCCACACGCACATTCTTTCCTTCCTTCCATCCTGTCTTCGAACTTGACCGCTCTTTTTCCCGCTTTCACTCTCAACCTATTCCTCTTGCATTCTTCTCTCACTATGTACCCTGGCGTTTCTCTCTCCACCCCTAGCACCCACCTCAGATATTTCTCTTGCACCCTCTCTATCTCCTCTTGTTCTTTCCATCCCCAGACCTCTGCTCCGTACAACAACACGCTTTCAATAAGACTTTCAATCATCATTCTCCTCTTATTCTCTCTCCTATTCCCCATACACATCCTATCACCTTGTTCGCTTTTCTTGCCAGTTCTCTAATATGTGCCTTATCTGTGGCTCTTTCATTGAACACATACCCCAAGTATTTGAATTCTTTTACTTGTTCTATTACTTCTCCCTCCCACCTCCAATCACTCTCTTCGTTCTTCCTCTTTCTCTTATTGAACACCAGCATTTTTGTTTTCTCTACATTCACTTCTAGTATTTTCTTCTTCACATATTTTCCTAAACTCTTTATCATTTCCTTCATTTCTCTTTCACTCTTTGCCACCATTACCACATCATCCGCAAACGCCAGGCTCCACACTTTTTTCTACCTACCACACACCCCCCCGCTTGTGCTCCTCTCTAACATTCCGTCCATATCTGCCACATACATCGTGAATAACAAGGGGCTGAGTGGGCAACCTTGCCTCACCCCCTTTGTTGTCACAAACCATTCACTTTCCCTCTCCCCTACCTTCACTTTACTTTTTGTCTTCTCATATATCTCCTCCACCTTTCTTACCAGCCATTCATTTACCCCTTTCTCCCTCAGGCACTCAAACATCCTCTCTCTGTCCACCTTGTCAAAAGCCGCCTTGAAGTCTACGAATAATGCATACACCCTCCCCCCTTTCTTCTTTAACTCACTCTTCGTCAAATGGTCCAGGATGTATACATTATCCATAGTTCCCCTCCCCTCCCTAATTCCTGCTTGGCTGTCTGGTAATGCTCCCTTTTCCTCTATCTCTCTGCTCATCCTTTCATTCAGAATTGATGCATACAACGTGTACTCTGTGTTTAGGAGAGTTATCCCTCGGTAATTTTCTACTTTATTTTTCTCCCCTTTTTTGTAAATGGGGTAAATTACCCCCTCTCTCCACCCTACCGGAAATCCTTCTCCTCTCCACGCCCCATTCATTACCTCCACCAGCCTCTCTAGCACTCTTCTCGTCCCATACATCCACGACTCATTCTGTATTCTATCCCTCCCTGGTGCCTTCCCTTTCCTCAGTTTCTTCACATGCCTCTCCACCTCTTCCATTGTAATTTCTTCTCCTTCAGGTTCTACTCGGTTTCTCTTCGTCTCTATTTCCGTTTTCGTTTTTTCCTTTTCTCCCTCCAGCAGCCTCATGAAGTACTCCTCCCACTCATTCATCGTTATCTCCTCGCTCCCATTTTCTTTATACTTTCTCTCTCTATTAATATAGTTCCATACCTCCTTCTCTGTTCTTATTGCTTTTATCTCTTCCTCCTCTCTCTCCTTCTTCTGTCTCTTCTTCTCCCTGCATGTCTCTCTGTATCTTCTTTTCGCTTCTAAAAAGCCACTTCTGTTCCCTTTAGTCTTTCTCCACTTTCTTAGTTCTTTTATTGCTTCCTTTTTACGCTGCTCACATTCTTTGTCCCACCATTTATTCTTTCTTTTTGTTCCTCCACCTCTTACTGTTATTTCTCTTTTTGTCGCTGCTTTTTCCAATATTTCTACCAATTCTTTTTCCATTTTCCCTACTTCTTGTTCTTTAAATCTTGCTTTTTCCAGTCTTCTCTTATACTCTTCCACCCCTTGCTCGTCCCATACTTTAATTATCACCTTCCGCATTTCCATTTTTTCTTCTCCTCCTCTCTTCTCTCTCCCCCTTCCTATACTTATCTCTATAGGCAGATGGTCTGACTCTACCCTTTCCCCTATTCTGAATTCTTCGACTTCTTCCCATGCTTCTTCGTTTACTACTCCGTAGTCTATCACCGTCTCTCCTCTACCGCCTATGTAGGTCCATTCTCCTTCTTCGTCCCCTTGTTTATTTCCATTCAGCACTTCCCATCCTTTTTCTTCTATCCATTCCATCAACTTCTTCCCTTCCGCGTTTTCTTTCTTGTCTTTGGATTTTCTTCTTCCCTCTCCTCTCTCTTCTTCCCAATTCCTGGCTCCTCTTTCCCCATTCCTCCCGTTAAAATCCCCTCCCAGAAGCAGACATTCTTCCCTGTTGTCTTTTAATGTTTCTTCTATCCTGCTTATTGTTTCTTTCATCTCTTTGCTGTACACTGTCACTATTTTCACCATTTACTGTCTATTTTAACGTTTCTCACCATGTGACCTTCCTCTTCTCCCTTCTATTTAGTATTCTCTTTTATTCCTTTTTTTACCCCTGTTATTATTCCCCCTGCTGCTCTTCCTTTTTTCTCTCCCCTTCTCGCCCCTTGCCATTCCTACTTGAACTCCTTTAGTAACAGTTTTTCTATTTTTTTCCCATCTTTCTGACCATGTTTCTGTTAATCCAACAATATCGAACTCCTTCAAATAGTCCCAAAAATCTTCTTCTTTTTTCCCTAGTCCCGCTACATTCCAAAATAGTGCCCTCACCCCTGTTTTTCTCGTTACCTTCTTTGATTTCCCCCTTCCTTCCTTAGTTTCCCCTCTACTTCCTTTTTTGTTTCTTTTTTCCCGTTTCATTGTCCTTTTTACTTTGCAGTTGTCCTCCTTTTTCCCTCCTCCCCTTCTTCTTCTTATTGGAAAACCTCTAGGCTCTCTCTCTTTTCATTCCATCTCCATTGCTCCCCGTCCACTATTAATTTCCTGTATCCCACTCTTACTTCTTTTCCTTCTTCCATTTTTTCCTTCGACATACTTCTTAGTTTCTTCTGTAAATCTCTTTCCTTCTTTGTGAGGTCGTTGTCTATGTGTATTCCCCTTGTTTCCCTCTTCTCCCTCAATTTTCCTTTGTGCTTTATTATTCTCTCCTTCTCACCCCATCCCTCCATCTCCACCAATACTTGATCCTTGTTAATCCTGTAACAATCTTTTACTATCCTCTACATTTTCCTTCAAAAACTTCTCTACATCCTCTTTTTTTATAGGACTTTTTCTTTCCCCGTCCCATCCTGTTATCACGATGTTGTTGTTCCTCTTTCTTCTCTCTTCGATTTCCATTCTCTCTTCCAGCTTTTACACTCTCTCTTTTCACCAGTCTCTCTCTCCTTCCCATCTCTTCTCCTTCTCTTTACATTCTTCTCTCTGCCTCTCTAGCTCTCTCTTGAGTACCTTGTTTTCTCGTCTTATTTCTTTCATCTCCTCCTTCAACTCTTGCAACAGCTCCAATATTTTTTTCTCCATCTCTGTGTTCGTTTTCTTCTCTTCCTCTGATGTCTTCTGTGTTTTCTTTACTCCAGGAGACCTCGCCGTCTCTTTACTTTTTTGAAAAAAATTATCTTCCTCTTCTTCTTTTTTTTCTGTTCTACCCTCCCCTTTTCTCTTTCTTTTCCTTTCCTCCAGGTAAGAGTCCAGGCTTCCCTGACTGAGCGAGCGGTCTCTATCGTCTTTGTTCATCCGCTTCCTGTGGCGCCTCCTAGATGTCGTTATCTTCCGGCTTCGCCGATTTATTCTTTTTCCTGACTATATCTCCTCTTCCCTGCCCAATTCTTTCTTCCTACCTTTCTCTAATACCTCTTCTCGCTTTTCTCAATATCTTCTCTAATTTTTTCTTTATATCACCTTCTATTTCTCTATTTTTCGCTAATTAACCTCTCTACCACGTTGTTTACCTTCAGCTCGGTAATACAGGAATCGTATCAAAACAAACAAATAACTATCAGTGAAAATTATATCAATGAAGAAAGAAACGATATTGTGACGCTTCCCACGGTCGGGTTACAACGAGCGCCAGTTTTTTTTACGTGGTATTCTCCACGGGACCACGGATAGCGAAATGGGTGTGGGGTATATTTGTGTTTTCTGGGCAGTGATTTTTGCTTTTAAAATACAGAGCAGGGCGTTGACCAAATCCGCTTTATTCTGGGCGTCTGAATCTCCAGTACGTATCAGATTAGTAATTTTTTCTCCGTAGTGTTTTCCACCCAATGGTTTATAGTCGCCGCGCCGAGGCTTCTTTTTCTGCAATATCAATGGTTTCGAAAGCGAAACCGAAGGCGTCAGTTTCACCATTGGCTCCAAGCTGGGTTAGAGCAAGAACTGTCTCGGCTGAGGGGGCTCACCAAGACGTTGCCTGCTCTATCTTTGGTAATTTCCTGTAATTGTACTGTTATTATTGTGCTTCTGAGAGTTTGGCGATCTTAACACGGACTTGACGCCACTCCCACCGCGGCACCTCCGCTGGAGCAACTGCCCAAGCTGCTCATCCCCAACAGGAGCTTCACCCGACTTGTCCGTCTTCATCGCTAAATAAAAACGAAAGAAGTGAAGGTTGTAATTTAACGCTGTAAGGTCGTTGAGACCGCTAGCTTGTCAAATTTCGACGCTCAATTGTAAATATTCAAATCTGCCTTGGGGGTTTACCCTGTATATTACCAGTCCGATGTTATTTATAGTACTGAACGTATCAATTTGGCAAATTGTATACTGTAACAAATTTACCAAATTTCCGGCACCGTATCGGAACCGTTCTTGCATTCCGACGACCAGTGAGTTAGCGCGCTCCCTATGTCGGCCCCTCGAACTTTTTACGCTGTACAGAACCGGCGCCGTATAGTAGGGAAGAAGACGCTGCCTCGGCAGGCGATAAGACCTTGAGTCTCTCACTCGCGGGCTCAACTTTACGCATCGACCCCCCTCCAAATTCTCTATAAAAAGCATTGCACTACCGAGTAAGAGATAGTGAGTCGTTCCGTTCCGCCCCTGGGGAAGACGAGGAATAAAGGTAGAAGCACCAGCCGCCCTGCCCTCACCGCTTCCAGCCACCAACGGGACGCGACCGGCCCTGGTATTTCGGGTGCCGACTGACTGCACGGATCAACCGCCTGTGCACCGGAAGCCTCCGCACCGGTCTTTTCTTACCGGTACCCTCGACCGCCGTGTCCCGGTTCCTAACTAACTCTGGCCGCCGTAATCACCGACCTGGTGTACCATACTCCGCCTTAGCTACCCTTGGACAAGTGTGGAGCATACCACGTTAAAAAACTGGCGCCCGAGCCAACACGACAGCAACAAACGTCACAATACTACGATAGCAAGTGTGTATGTGTTTTATTTATCTTGTCATTGTTTTTATACACTGCTTTTCGTACCATGTTCTTCTCTGAAGTTTTTGATTGTTGTTTTTATTCTAACTATTCTTTTATTCTAGCACAACTAAAAATAATGTTAAAAAGGTGGGAAGGTACGTAAAAAAGATAAGTTACGTAAAAAAAAAGTAAGTACCATTAGGTCTAAAATACATGTTATACAGGAAGTCCCAGAACTCGCTCCCCAGAAAAAACTGACCAATGCCACTAATGCCGGCGACAATCTAGATTCCAGGAATCCAAAGGAAGAAAAATTAATGGCTTGCATAACAGAGCTGTGAGACGTTTAAGATCCACCAATTCGAGGAAGGGAACTCTAGGGGCCTGCAACACAAACTGTCCAATTGTAAGAAGTCTATAAGTTACAAGTAATCTGTCTGTAACCAATAAGTCCTACTTAATTCGGTATCACAATGCAATTTGTTACGCTGGATAGAGTTGAGTGTGCAAAATATGAGGACCGCATTCTGTTCATAGTTTTGAACTCACAAAAGCTTGCAGATTATGATTCTGGATGTTACCGGGAGGTTTGTTGGTCCATTTATTTTTTATACCCCATCCCCTTAGATATGAAGTAAATAGACTGAACAAATGCTTTGGAACCATTTTAATCATTGTTTTAGAGACAATATCCAATTGTTTCTGATGATTAAAGATACTTATAGCTAGTCAATTAAAAAACCAAAAACAAAAAAGATAAAAATAAAAACAAAAATTGTCGAAAAAAAATTATTTAATGCGAAAAAGCAAATTTTAACATGTCATCAAAAAAAAATACAAGTAATTAATCTTTTTTATTTTGACAGTCATTATTAATACATTTGCACAAGGAGATGCAATTTAGTTCTATTTTTTTGGAAGAACAAGCTTTTGTTTGACAATTTGATGTACATTTACCGGGCTGAATCAACAATTCTGGCAAAGGTCGCTTCGCCAGTTGCCGTGGGTACAATATATTTATCTTTTTTCATAACCTAATAAGGTGTAATCAATAGGCTGTAGTAGTGTTTGGTCAGCATTTATCCATACATATGTTTGTGCTGAAGCTCTTAACAAATAATATAAATGTAGAGCATCTTATGTGCAAATTACTTTTAATAAATTTAAGCCGAAGCCGATATTTTGAGAAATTAATTTATATCGAAATTCATCAGCAGGTTTTTTTTTGAGAAAAGATAGGTGCAAATGGTTTCTAATTCTGTAAACTGTGCGACACTTAGATATGGATTTCCTAAATGCCTTAGAGCTTTTTGTACAAAATCCAACAATGCAGTATTTAAACCATTTTTTTAAAGTCCAATTTCAAAATACGACAAATGTTTTCGTCAAGGGACCGAGCAGCCAAATGACATCCTGAAATGTATTTCTTCTTATAAGAACCGTCGAACCATATACTTAAACGTATTGCTAGTCCACTGGATCTACAACTGACTGATTGACTAGTGGTATTGGAATGACAACCATTTTTTGACTTTAAGCTTCTGAAGGCAGTTTAAAAATGCGGAGTGTGTTCTGGTTTAAATTAAAAAAAAAAACAATAAATGGTTGTCATCTCTCAACCATTTAGTCAGTCGATGAGTGTACTGGACAGGGCGGCCCACCCGCCCACCGCACACACAAACCGTACCAAAACCATACGCTGTTTAGTCACAAAGAAACATATAATATATGAGCAAAGAATATCAATCCAAATTGAGAATTACACCAAAATATATTCCCAAATTTACATTTTTGACTGAATGGTTGACAAACTGGTTCGGAATGACAACCATTTTCCTATTGTATCCACATTCCGTTTCTTGTATTGCACAGTTCTTCTTTGTGACTAAAATCGTGTGGTTTATGGCACCACATGTGAATGCGGCGGGCGGGTGGTCCACTGCAACTACAACTGACTGATTGACTAGTGGTATTGGAACGACAACCATTTTTTGACCTTAAGCTTCTGAAGCTTCAATTCGTTACCAGTGAGAAAAGCGTCTTTCCTTAACATCAAATTGATATTCTATAGGCAAATCTTCATCCTCACTTGACTACATATTGGCAATTGTGCAAGCAAATTGGACGAAAAAACGCAGAATAGAACTAATTTATAAAGTACTGAAATTTTGGTTATGCACTCCCAACAGGGACCCAAATAAAAATCCGAAGAGTTTCATCCCCTTTTGCTCAAAAAGTGCCTCCATGAATCTTTTCTGCATTTTTCTCCTAAACGGTAACTCCAACGAGAAAATGTTATAGGGCTTATGTTCTTCATTGAATTCTGCATAAAATTGGTCTCATGAAGTTTTTGCAGATCTATCACCCAACGCTCATAAATGACGTTGGCAAATGAGTATAGTTTTCAGCGCGAAGACAACCCCCGATTTTTTATTTTTTTTTTATCTCGAAGACCATTAGTGGGAACAAAAAATGTATAGAAACAAAATTGTAGAGCAGTGTTCTCTGTACAATTCCCATATTGAATAAAATATTTGCAGTAAATTTTTATTGGTCAAAAAACGGGTGTGGGCTAATGACTCATTTTCCAACGTCATTTATGAGTTTCATGAGACCAATTTTATGCAGAACTTACTGGAGAATATAAGTTCTATTACATTTTCTCGTCGGAGTTACCGTTTACTAGAAAAATGCAGAAAAGCTTCATGGGGTCACATTCGCGGGAGCTTTTTTGAGCAATAGGGGATGAAGATCCCCCCAAGGGTCCTTGTTGGGAGTTCATAACCAAAATTTTATAAATTAGTTCTTCTATTCGGCGCTTTTTCGTCTAATTTGCTTGGACTGTATCTATAAACGGCTCGGCCGATTTGCCTGTTTTCTTTTTTGTTGTACATATTCATTTATCAGGACAAGATTTGTATGAAAAAAAATTTTTGGAAAATCCACCAAAAAATTGGAAAATTCGGGAAAAACTGAAAGTGCTTTTTCTATGGGATTTTGGTATAAACTCAAGACCACAATTCACGATTGATGATGATGGATATGCGTAAATCTTTTTGTAATGGGCGGTAATATTTAGACCTCGAGTCCTATTTGGCTTTTCAATTTAACTCGTAAATTGTAATGGCAAATAGCTACAAAAAAATTGTCGCTGGAATAAAGTTTCTCGAAAAATTGCCACTAAAATAATTGTCCTATTGGTTGTTTATTTTGAAATTGAAACATCTTATTGGTTGACAAAAACACAAGTTAAATTGTCAATAGTAATAGCACGAGAGAGCAAATTATTGTCGGCAATAATATTTGAGATCCAGATACGAGTTTCTGTTGCGACGAAAATAATGATGAGTGCTTGCACGAGTCATTATTTTCTCAAGCAACAGAAACGAGTCAATCTGAAGAGCAAAAATTGGCGGCAATATTTAGACCTCGAGGCCTATTTGGCTTGACAATTTAACTTGTAAATTGTAATGACAAATAGTTACAAAAAAAAATTGTAACTTATAATACGATAAGTACTCAAAGTTATGTTGACAATTTCTAAGATGTCATGAATGTCATTGCAATTGCTTAAAATGCGACGAGTGCTTGCACGAGTCGCATTGGCAATTGCAATGAACATGAGTGGAACCATCTTAGAAATTGTCGACTCAACTTTGACTACGAATCGTATTCAGAGGACTATTCAGTGAACCAAACGATTTTTCTTAAAAGTACTAGTACAATAAATTGTCGGCGGCAATTTGTACTAGTACAATTATCAGCGCAATTAATTTTGATTGGCCAAAATTTTGAAATTCTACGACTGCTATTAGTCGAATGTCACAGTTTGACAGGTGAACTTAATAGTCACTGCAATTGATTTTGATTGGCCAAAATTTTGAAATTCTACGACTGACATTGGTCGAATGTCACAGTTTGACAGGTGAACTGAATAGTCACTGGAATAAAGCTTGTCGAAAAATTGCCACTAAAATAATAATTGTCCTATTGGTTGTTTATTTTGAAATTATATCTCATTGGTTAAACAACAAGTTAAATTGTCAGGAAAATAAAATTCGAAACAATTACAATGGAATGTCCAAAAATTCGGACAAACTGCAAAAATTATGATTTTTTTATACAGTCTCGAGCATAACTGAGGATTATTTTTTGTTCTGCTCGTTATGTTCCCGAGATGGAAATAACTTAATTGAATGTTTGAACTGAAAAAAAGTTCTGGAGAAAAATCCGGAAAAACGCATCATAGCCTAAATAGAAAAATCATTTTTGTTCTCACTTTTGTGCTCAAAAAATCAGATCATTCTGTCAAAAAAAAAATTATTGAAATCTGGGCAGGACAACGTCTATCGGGTCAACTTGTAAAATAATAATTATACAGTTCGCACCAACAGTAAGGGTGTATTGTATGTATTGCTTATGAAATTCGTAATTCAGAAATATGGTCGTTGTGAACTTGGACCTACAGGTTCTGAGATACCGATTTTTAAACTTCGACTTTACCAACTCCGATAAGATTTTGCCCGTTGATCCGCGGCCAAAATCCTAGGCCACGTCATGCAAAGTATTTGATAAGCGCGTATTATTATTTGATAGATGAAATGTTTCTATCAAAAACATAAAAATTACGTCGCTTTCAGACTTGCAAAGGTCTTGTAAGATTTAAAAAAAAAGTAGATCCAGTGTTAATAATTTCTGAGTTAAGAACTTCATAACTGATACAAATTTGACAAAAAAATGGCGGCGAGAAAATGTTATCGGATTTCTGTTCTCCATTCAACTCTGCATAAAATTGATCTAATGAAGTTTTGGCTTATCTCCCACCCCTCGCTCATAAATGACATGGAAAATGAGTACATTATTTGTAAGCCCACAAATTTATGGAAAATCGTTCTTAAAGTGCTCTTGAAAATAGAAGTTGTGGATTGTGGATCCTTGTCTGCTGAAACTGAACTAACTAAAAAACAAAATCCGAGAAACAAAATTAGGACTGTTAGGGTAATATTCATGCTGCAAATCCTCACACGCGTATAATGGTGTTATCGAGGTAACATCTTCACCATATTGTTGGCCTAACCAAAGGTTAAGAGTTAGGAAAAATCGTCATTGAACGGAGTAAATGGTGAAGATGTCCAACTGCTTTTAATTGGAAGCGGTTTTGCGGGTCATATCGATTTAAGTGTCTAACTCGGGGAAGAGGTAAGGTAAAATTCTTTATTGACCATTTTTCTTTTAATCAAATAGGAAAAACCAGCATTCCAGTGTAATTTTTTTGTTTGCGACAAACGTTAATTTTTCTTCGTCAAACATATTATATTTTTATTTTACAACTTTGTTACATTATTTAATTAATTTCAATCATCTTTAGTTTATTGTTGATCATCTGCATATTTACTCTGTTAATTTATTCATTTTATGATTTTGGGACATAATTGTAACTTCACTGTGACCTAACGATACCTCAATTATTTGATAGGGAATTACGCCTTTTTAGGTTGTAATAGTACCTTCTTCAAAGGCAACTAAAATAGCCTCTTCGTTCTCAGCAGTGCGTACATTCCTGGAAGCACCATCAGTTTCCTTTCTATTTGGTAAAACCTGACCTATATGATTCCTGTTAGGAAAACGTTGGGCACATTTCTCCTTATTCTGTGTAGTTCCCTCATGTTGAAGGAAGCTAACCTTATGCGAGACACCTTTATAGTAGATAAGGGAAAGTTCTGGAGAAGAAGAAGAAGCACTGAAGAAGGTTGGGGTATATACAGTTGGTGGACATCAGATAGCGACGCAGAAATCTTAAAATATCTGAGAAAAAGAACCATCCCCAAAGACTAGAAGACACCCCTGCTCTATGGGGACTCGTTACAATAATTACAGAAAATTAAACTTTACCACTCTGTTATACACTAATCAAATGTGGAAGAATGAAATACCCATGTCACAATCGAAACTGTTTGCTTGCTCCATTTTTTTCAACGAGTTGCCTCTGTTGTCACTTTCACTGACACTTCTCAAATTTTCATCAACCATGGAAGCCCTGCGCGCGTTTGGACTCAAATTCACCAACTGTTAGTATCAAAACCAGTGAAAACCCGTTTCAACATCTCTGCTTTAGGTTGCTGCGTTCCGCAGTACTTCATACTCGGTTTGATGGCCAGCTTGTCCACGTTCACAGCCTACACCATGCGAGTCACCATCTCTATCGGAATCACCGAAATGGTGCAACAAAAAAACGCTAGTGACGAAATCTTCGAGGGTGCATGCACGGCAACTGACAATACAACAAGAAGCGCCATATCTGTAACATTTGTCGGTTTGTTTGATTAAGAGAAAAATTTTGGGTTTCAGAACCAAGACACCGTATACGATTGGGACGAAGAAACTCAAGGCCTAATTCTGGGTTCATTCTACTGGGGTTACTTCCTCACCCACATTCCAGGAGCTCTCCTGGCAGAGAATTACGGAGGGAAACATATTCTGGGAATCGGGATACTCGTTAACAGCGTTTTAACACTGTTAACTCCCGCGGTTATTATTTCCAGTAACGGCAACTCCGTCGTTCTCATCGTTATGAGGTGCATCATGGGAATGTGCCAAGGTGTCACCTATCCCGTTTGTGCCAACCTCATAGCCCAATGGATCGCCCCTAAATCTAGAGCAACCTTCACGAGCATTACATTCGCAGGATCAGTGCTTGGAACTGTGGTCACCAACTCTCTGAGTGGAATATTAATTGATGCCACTCAGAGCTGGGCAAGCATATTCTACTTTTTTGGTATGTTGGGTTTGGTTTGGAACATCTTGTGGCAGCTGTTTGGCTACTCCTACCCGCGGACTCATCCCTGTCTCAAGCAGTCTGAGCTAGAGTACATCGAAAGAGAACTAGGTTTGAACGAGAACTCTGTCTTTCAGTCTCTGATAAAGCAGTGTAGGTGATCAAATCAGCAAAAAGAAGTTGAAGACCCCTTGGAAGAAGATTCTACTGTCCAGACCGGTTTGGGCCCTGGTAGTAGGGCAACTGGGGCACAACTGGGGCTGGTTCGTCATGGTCACAGACCTCCCGAAATACATGAGTTCCGTGCTGCGGTTCAAGGTGATGGAAAACGGCCTCTACTCCTCGCTTCCCTACCTCGGGATGTGGATATCTGCCGTGGGGGCGGGACGTCTGGTGGACTGGCTCATTTTAAAGAACCACCTTTCCATCAGGGGCACCAGATACTTAATCGGCAGCATCGGTAACTTCCACAGAGTGTAAGTCAAAACGTAAGATAATTCCGCGATTGCAGGTCACGTGGGCCCCGCAATCTTCATACTGTTAGCCTCGTATGTCGGCTGCGATAAAAAGCTAGCCGTGACGATGTTCACCCTCGCCATGATCTGCATGGGCTGTTTCTTCTCGGGCATGAAAGTCAACACTATCGACATATCGCCGAACTTTGCCGGTACAGTGGTGGCCATCGTCAATGGGCTGGGAGCACTGTCGGCCATATTTGTGCCGACTGTAGTTGGTTACATGGCCCCAGAGGTAGCGCTTAAATATTGCTGTAGTGCATTGTTTTACAATTAGTTTTCAGCAAACTGCATGGCAATGGAAAATGATTTTTTGGGTAACGTTCGTCGTAATGACGGGCACGAATTTTTTCTTTATGATTTTCATGTCACCGGATGCACAACCGTGGAATAACCCTCAGCCGGAGCAAGATCAACAGCAATCTTAGTTGAAACTAGAAATGTGGCAAGAAATTCGTTGTTGTTTTAGCAACTTAGAATGTCTTAAAATTCAGTTTTTGTCGGATTTATTAAAATAAATAAATATTAAAGCACAAGAGAGTTATTTCAAGTATGGTATATCCAGCAAGAACACCCGAGTCCAATTCTTCTTTTTCTGTTTTGTTCGTTATGGTCCTGGAAAAGTTTTGAGGAAAGTAAAATTCGAGACAAACATAATTTTTATTCAAACCACAGATAAATGTGTCATTATTAAACAGGGCGGAGTGAAAAGTAACTTTTGCTGCCGCCGATGCTCAGTTGCGGACTTGTCTGGTCAGTTGATATTCTCTTTTCATCTTTTTAGCCCTTTCTGAGTTTCATTTCAATACAGTTAACAATGTTTGTCTTCCAAGATTGCTGTTGGGTTTAGCCTCTCAAAAATAATCAGAACAAACATCAGTCAAAAATATATCAAGAAAGAAAGGAAGAAACGATATAATATTATGTACTTTGGGACAACTGCAAAGTTCCAATGAACTAGATTTGCCATTACAAGAGACGAAACAAAACGTGCAGGTAAGATTTATTTGATTTGGTTACATCAGAAAACTCAGACACTTGGATCTACAACTCTTCCAGCGAAAATGACCAAATCCTTCACCTTGATATAAAAAATGAACGGATGATCGACGATGAACTCTTTGGGAGGCGTAAGGTCGATCGCCCCAGCGGCGAAAGCAACACCTACAAAAAAAAAAACATTGAAGTTTGCACCTACACTTACACTTACACTACGTACCAACAAAAGTGGCAGCGGCAGCTTCAATTCCTTCCTCGTTAACATCAACAAAAGTTTTCTGCACCACTTTATCTACAACAAGGTCACCTTTTTCTCCAGCTAGTGCACTAAGGTCTGCTTCTCCAGCGCTGAAAATTTTCTTCACTCCCAACTAAAACAAAAATGAATAGATTTGTTTCTACATGGTGACGCGGTACCTTTTGTAGCAGTTCTTTAAAGTCCAAGGTAGTTTCAACTTTGAACTTAGGCAAAGCAATTGAAACCGATTGTTGTGTGTAGTTGGGTGCTTGGAAGACCTTATCGATGTTCTTTTCTAGTTTCCCGAGTCCTGTTTTTTCATTTGGAAGAACCACAGTGAAGGTGACATCGCCCCCTTCGAAAGGCAGCTCCAAGAACTTGGCTTGCAGATCTTCGCTCTCGTGGTAGTTTCTTACAAGGACTCCATGCATACTATCCACGCTGACAACTTCGTTGTCACTTTTGGAAAAGTTTTGTTTACTCGTCTGTGATTTTGAGAAGCGACTGGACCAGTTGCCCTTGAAATACAGGGCGTTGACCAAAACTGCTTTAGTCTGGGCGTCTACGTCTCCGGGACGTATCAGATTGGTGATTTTTTTCTCCGTACTGTCTTCCACCCAGTGGTTTATAGTCGCCGCGGCTTCTTTGTCTGCAAAGTCAATGGCTTCGAAAGCCGATCCAAAGGCGTCAGTTGCAACTTTCTTGAAGCCATCTTTAACCTCAAGACTGTTCTTCAAGTAAATCTTGTTGGCTGATTTTAAAGTGTACAGTTCGTTGGAACGTATCACGGATTGCAGACTCTTAACGGCAGATTGGAGTTGCTGCTGGGAGCTGGGCAAGTGGAGAGTGGTTGTCAGCTCTTGGGCAGTTTCACCCTTGGCTCCAAACTGGGTTAGAGCAAGAACTGTTTCGGCTGAGAGGGGACTCACCAAGACGTTGCCTGATCGATTTTTTGTAATTTCCTGTAATTGTACTGTTATGATGGTGCTACTGAGAGTACGACGACCTCACCGAGTATACTTCGGAGGTAAACAAGTTGTTGCCTGTGGTAAAATCTCGAAGAGCAGCTTCGTCGGCCAGGGTCAGGGGCACAATTAATAGTAAAACAATGAAGTGATGAGCCATCATCTAGAAAAGAATAAAGTCATGATGTGATAATGATGATAAGAAGACCTTACGCTTTGATAACTTCAACCAGACTTCAGCAATTTTGGTGTTGCGAAAGAAATATACAGAACCCCCCACCACGTCTTCGTGTTGTTACCTAACATATAACCTTCGAGGTGTTTATGAATCAATAATTATATTTACTTTAGTATTTCAGGTTTTAGATTTTTAATGGGATGAAGCTAGATTTATGTTTATGGTAATGCATTCCTTGAAAGAAAATTTAATATAGCCGGTAGGTAATAATAATTGATGTTATGTCAGTGGAGCTTTCTCCAGTCTCTTTGTTGTGAAGAAAAAAACTCCATAGAGATCTTAGTCTAAAGATGTACAAGGATGTGAAGGAATCAGCAGAACTCATGAATCAACTTACTGTGAATGTGTGCAGTAAGAATTTAGGGAAATCGACAATAATATAATTCGTCAAAATTAAGCAAAGAACAAAGCAGGAATAACAGAATTGATAACAGTGAGAAGAGAGAATTGAAAGTTGGCTATAATTAGAAAAAATAAATAGAAATCAAAACAAATGACGAATTCGGAAGCAGCAGGATTCAGGAAGAATCAAGAGGATTATCGAAAGCTCCAAATCAAGAGGAATTGCTATGAATGTTCGGTGTTCGAGATAAATGAAAAATCATATAGAGGGGAGTCAGTAAACATTTGCAAAATAGTAATAGTAAACTAAACTAAAAAAAATACAGGCTGCCCATTTTATCTGTTCACGCCTGAAGATTCAGATATAGGCAACATATTAAACATTTTACAAATCACTTTGCATAACCTATTTATTTTTTAAATAAAGAATCATAGTGGGTCTAAAATTAAACTCAAAACATCGATTCAAAACAATGTTTTAATCAAATATGAAATGTAAATCCTTAAAAAAAATAGTTCTTGATGGAATGTTTAATCTGTTGCCTACTTCTGAATATTCAGGCGCGAACAGATAAAATGGGCACACTGTACAATAAAAAATAGAAATTAGGTCAAATGTCTACAATTTCTTGCGAAATTCTCTATTCGTGTTTTCCCGCCAATTCTCGGTATTCCTCGTAACACTAAGTAGTCAAAATGCATACTTGGAAATTGCGTCGTTAACATTCAAACTTAACGTGGACAAATTAAAATACGTACAGAATTCAGCAATCGTATTATGACTATGAGCCTCACTTTGCACAATTCGTGTCTTTACTCTTTCTGCAATGTTTTGACCCATGACCACAGACAGTCACTGATTGTTGTTGTGTCTGTCGGCTGTCAAGAACGCTTATTATTAATGCAGAAGAAACTATCCTTTCACTTTTAGATATTTATAGTGGTACAGTGCGTCCAAACACCACGTTTCATTTAATCCCGAAATGTAGACCCACTTCGCTATGGTTGCGCGTGTCGTGCAAATCCCATTTCTTCAGACCTTGATCCGAAGATTGTGGGTGTCAAACGGGGATGTGCATTTTGGGGGCGGTTTTCCTCAGAACTCGGGAAGATTTCCGTTGAGAGAGGCTGCCAGGTGAGTTATTAGGTTATTACGCCTTGATGTAACCTTCAATAACCGATGGAAAATTGTGACCTTGACACGACTCGGTCGGTAATTACAGTAATTTTACGTTTTTTTTTTCAGAGCGTCGCCAAAAATTCAACTCCGAAATAGTTTTTTAAGAAGAATGTCGGACGTGGCTTCGGGTTCCAGTGCGGCGAGGTCCAACCGTCTGGTTCTGGAGAAGTCTCCTTATTTGCTGCAGCATGCCACGAACCCTGTTGATTGGTACCCTTGGGGGGAGGAGGCCTTTGAGAGGGCCCAAAAGGAGAACAAGTTAATTTTTTTGTCTGTGGGATACAGCACATGCCACTGGTGGGTTTTAGTACTTAGAAATTTCAGTAGATTGCCATTCTTTAAGTATAGCTCAATAAAAAAAAAATTATAAAAAAAAACCACTACATCACTACATATCTGGTTCACTGCCCTTAAACAATAGTAAGTTCTAAACAGGAATCAATGAATACAAAAATGTCTCTAACTACAGCTACCCTGAGTGGGAGTGGGGAAGCTCATCAAAAAAAAAAAAAAACATGATGGACGCATTTTTACAGCTGTAAAAATTATTATTTCAGGTGCCACGTGATGGAAAAAGAATCTTTTGAGAACCCCGAAGTGGCAACTATTATGAACCAGCACTTCATCAACATAAAAGTAGACCGCGAAGAGCGCCCCGACGTCGACAAACTTTACATGACTTTCGTGCAGGCGAGCGTAGGAGGCGGCGGGTGGCCCATGTCCGTCTTCCTCACCCCCCGCTTGGAGCCCCTCGCCGGGGGTACCTATTTCCCCCCCGATGACAAATACGGCCGCCCCGGCTTCAAGTCCGTGCTGAGGAGCATTGCCGAACAGTGGCGTACCAAGCAGTCGGTCATCGCCCACTCTGGGAAATACTCGCTGGAGGTGCTGCGCAAGGCTAGCGAGCGAGAGCTCGCCCCTAAGCAGGGCATCAACGTGCCGGGGGAGGAGGTGTGGCAGAAATGCTTGCTGCAGCTGTCGCATTCCTACGAGGACGACTTTGGGGGGTTTTCGGCGCAGCCAAAGTTCCCCCAGCCGAGCAATTTCAACTTCTTGTTCCACGTGTATTCAAGGGACAAGAGTACCGAGCAGGGGTTCAGGTGCCTGCATATGTGTCTGCACACGTTGAAGAAGATGGCCTATGGAGGAATTCACGACCATGTGAACTGCGGGTTTGCTAGGTAAGTCATTTCTTGTATAGTTAGAATCAACGCAGATGACCACATTACTGTTTACAGATACTCCGTGGACGATCGCTGGCACGTGCCCCACTTCGAGAAGATGCTCTACGACCAGGCACAACTGGCCGTCTCCTACGTCGACGCCTTCGTAGTCACCAAGGACGACTTCTTCGCCGACGTGGTCAAAGACATCCTCCACTACGTCAGCCGCGACTTGAGCCACCCCCTCGGTGGTTTCTACGGCGCCGAAGACGCCGATTCCTATCCCTTTGAAGGAGCTCCGCACAAAAAAGAGGGCGCTTTTTGCGTATGGGAATACGACGAAATCGTCACACTCCTGGGTGATAATAAAACTGAGGAAGTCTCCCACACAGACCTCTTCGTTTACCACTACAACGTTAAACCGGGAGGCAACGTCAGCCCGGCCCAAGACCCCCACCAGGAGCTCAAGAAGAAGAACGTGTTGGTTTGTTTCGGGTCATTCGAAGACACGGCCAGGAAGTTCGGGATCGAGGTGGGGGAGGTCAAGAAGATTTTGGAAAAATGCCACAAAGTGCTATATGAGGCCCGGCAGAAACGGCCCAAGCCACACGTGGACACAAAGATCGTCACGTCGTGGAACGGCTTGATGATTTCCGGGTTCGCCAGGGCCGGATTCGCGCTGAAAGAGCAAGAGTATATAAATCGGGCCATCTTGGCGGCCAACTTTATCAGAAAATACTTGTACGACGACGTGGAGAAGTCGCTGCTGAGGTGCTGCTACAAGGGCGACGAGGGAAAGATCGTGCAAACGTTAGTTGAAAAATATTACTTTTTAATGAGGGTTTCAAATTATTTTTAAATTAAAAACTAAATTCAATTAAAACGTTTAAAAAGGAATCAATTTAATAAATTGTCATCGTGGTTTTGCAGACCGAACCCAGTGAGCGGCTTCCTCGACGACTACGCATTCCTCATCCGAGGGCTCTTGGACCTCTACGAGGCCTCCCTCGACGCGGACTGGCTGCAATGGGCGGAAGCCTTGCAGGAACAACAGGACCGTCTCTTCTGGGACTCCAAGGGCTCAGGTTACTTCACTAGTCCAGAGAATGACACCAGCATCCTGATCAGGGGAAAAGAAGGCATCTAGTCGTCTACGTGATGTCAAGGTTATTCACAGATTGTTTGCAGATCAAGATGGGGCAGAGCCTTGCGGCAACTCGGTCTCGGTCCACAATTTGATCAAGTTGGCCAGCTATTTGGACCGCGCGGACCTTCGGGCCAAGGCTGGTCGGACCTTGACTGTGTTTGCCGATCGACTGAAGGCTATTCCGGTGGCTCTGCCAGAGATGGCGTCAGGGCTGCTGCTGTATCACCACTCGCCGACTCAGGTAAGCGCGGGAGAACGACAGACCTAGAATTTTGCCTCCTCTCTATTTTTTTATTATTTCACTTAACTGCTAACACAGTTCTCAAAGCAATAATGTTCAATTGGTTCTTTACTAACTTAACTTACAAATAGACTTAAATATCAAAATAATGTTGACGTAATTGTTTCGCTGACCACTAACACCCTCTAATTAAAAAAAAAAATAATATAAACACCAACCTGCCTCTTGTTCACGCCTAAGCCAATACCCTCCAATAGGTAAGTTTCCTTTCAATGATGTTATAGGTTTTCATCGCGGGTGAGGCCGAGGACAACAAAACCCAGGCGTTATTGGACGTTGTCCGCTCCAGGTTCATACCGGGGCGCATTCTGGCCGTGACCGACGGCCCCAGCGGGCGTGCCGGGTTGTTGTACCGCCGACACGAGACCCTAGCCCGACTGAAGCCGATTCACGGCAAGCCAGCGGCATACGTCTGCAGAAACTTCGCGTGCTCGCTGCCCGTTACCGATCCAGAGGAGCTGGCCAGCTCCTTGGACTCCCAGATAGGGGACGTCAGCAGCGACGAGGAGTAAAATACGAACTCATTTGTAGACTTTCTTGCTTACTGTAGGACGAGGAAATTTGGTCCATCGAGCCGTATCTTGTATTGTATATAGTTTATCACGAGCGGCCCATCGGCAGAAACCACTCCTAGTCATAAGTCCCGTCGACGTGATAGTTGGAAAATTTGAATGTGATATGTGAGGTTGTTGCGTTTGGTAACTGTAACCGTTGTAAATATGTTTTGGGCGAATAAATGGACAAGCACCCGAGGGGGCAAATTGCTGTTTGAATGACCCTCCCCGTAGTCCTGCGTTGCTATGTGGAGTACAGGTGGGTCTGTTTACGTTCGGCGTGACGCTGAGCAGGTATTCAACGTAAATATTTTGACTGCATTAATTTGCGAGCGCATGAGGTTTGTAGGAGGCTGCGGTGGCGCTTTGGTCTGGGAAGTAGCTTGTTAGTAGAAATGCAATATAAGAAGTGCTTTTATTCAGAGCATGCGACTCGCTACTACGCTACTCTATCGAACGTCCCAGAGAAGTACAAATATGCCTTTTAGAGCGACACAATAACCTCATTTGGTAGGCGCGGAGGAGGAGCACGTTAGCTGCTTTGTCTTTCTTTCAAGCCCGGAGAAGAATGAGAACCACGACGGAACGCGAACGAGTGAGAGCGAGCGCGTTTCGATTGTATGAAAGATGTTGCGTGTCGCCAGACTGTGGCCCATTGTTCTTTTGAAACCGGCCCTAGTTTGTTCATAATTAGATAAATATGTAGTTGGAAGCATTGTTAATTTATGCTGTTTCTTGTGGTAAATGAGTATTGCCTACTTGACACTCTTGAATAAAAAATATTTTCACTGCCTCACGTCTACAGCTAACACGTGCCAATTAACGCAACCGACTTCTACTCACTGTTTTACCGTATGCAATGTTGCACAAGATACATTTAGGACAAAATTTCCAACAAAGAATTTCTCCTAAGGAGCCCTCTTTTATTACGATTGATGATCACCCGGGCGCCCCCATGCGCCTCCTCTACTGATTTAAACCGCATCACGGCCCGTTAGACAAACCGTCGGAAACCAAATCCTACGTCGTTGTTTGCACAGAATAAGCAGCCACGAGGGCACAACTCCTTCGAGCATTATCCAGGATGACGTCCGAACCCCAATGTACTTCATAGTTTCAAGCGAATCCGCATAAAACTCGGAAATCGATTTCACAGACAAATCGTCCACCTTTCGCGTTTCTTCCGTGTATTTTATTACTACTTGACCTTTAGATCAAGGATAAAGAGTAGAGAAATACTGAATAAAAATAAGGATACAGAGAGAAGAGAGAACAAAAATGATGCATAAAGGTTCATTCAAACATGCAACCGAATCTTGGAACCAGGCGTAGATTCCTTTGATGTGACGGCAGAAGACCGACAACTCAGTTACGTTACGAGGTTCGGTTTCATTTCTGAATTCACCTTAAGGACTGATAAATTACCAAGAAAGAGTATCAAAAATATGTAATGAAGGAAGTATAGAAGGACAACGAAGGAGGTAAAATTAATAGACGAAAACTGAGAGCGGGCACGCATAAATCTCGGTGATCGATTTCGTAAACAACTCATCCGCCTCTCGCATTTCTTCCGACTTTCCTCCTCGAAGTTTTACGACGGAGAGTCGGAGGTAAATCTTGCAGCCGGCCCCGAAATCATGCCGCCCCATTCATCCAATTATCGCGGCCGTTTCTTCTAATTCGGCGCGAATTTCGTTCGTTTTGTTTGGCGGCGGCATCTTGAAGTTTTAATATCGGGTTTTTTTCGCTGTAGAGAAGGCGGGGGAGACAGGGGTTTAATTTGGGAGAGTGTTGAAGTGCGCCAGATGGATGGTGATTTGTGAGGCTGTTTTAATTTAGTATGCCTGTTTTGTATCGCAGGTTTCGGGTTGCGCGTCCAGATTTTTTATGTTTATTAAATTTCAGTTTCAGATTAGTTTTTAATAATTGCGAAGCATGTAGTCAATTAAAACACATTAAAGCTTTAACCGACACATAGTAAGGTGGAAGGAGAAAAAATAATAAGGGAGAGGGCGGAGAAATTATATTTTAAAACAAAAAGATTGATTATTAATAAAAATCGGCCAAAAGTCGGACTCGCACACGAAAGGTTCAGTACCACCGTACAATATGTATTTAACACTACATAATATTTAAAAAAAGAAAACCAAATGTATGGAGACCTCCTTTATTTTATTTTTATTCTTTGTTGTTATAGCGGCCATATTATTACATACTCTGTGAAAATTTCAAGTGTCTACCTATATTACGGTTCAAAAGATACAGCCCTGTGACAGACGGACGGACGGACAGCGCAACCTTAGTAATACGGTCCCGTTGGCACTCTATCACAGAAATAGAAAAAACAATGTGAGATGTAACACCAAAATAGTACCTAAAGGAAGACAATTAAAGGATGCACAAACAAAAACGAATAAAATCAGCGGAACCCTACATTTGAACGCAAATTTAAGGTTGAAGTGAAACCGAAATCAGAGGAGACAAAAAATGGATAAGGGATCGATAAAATAAAAAAATCACGAAAATGACGAAAATGAACTGATCGAAAATTACTTTCATAATTTGGTGTACTTGCTGATGTGGTTAAAATTATTGCAGATTTCACACCTGTAGAAAGGAAGGAGGTCAAGATCAGAAATGAACGAAAGTTTAATTTACCTCAAAGTTATTCAAATTGTCGCAACCATGCCTAAAATAATGTAATAACAAATATTCTCCTAAATTGTTACACACCTAGTTTTTATGAGAATGTTATTAAAAAGTACCGCAATGAAACGCGAAGGCCGCCGACTACTTCGCAATGTTTATATTTCTGCAACAATGTTATCCTGACAGTTGGATTATTTATATTAATGATAGAGTGCACATGTACTATAAATTTTTTGTGGCGAGTATCAAATTAATATCCAAGTTCGTGAAAAATGAGGTTTTTCTGGATGTCCGGTGTTATTCTCGGGATGTTTTATTAACTCGCTGTTGGGACATGTTGGTGGGTTTTAAAAATTCTCGTTTTCTTGTCTGTTTTCTAATTAATTTTAATTATATCTGTTTATGGGCAAAATAAAATTATCAGAGGTGTTTTCTGATAAAATATCCATCTATTATTATAGTTGCAGAAAGAACTGAAATGTTAAAGGCCGATATTCGAAGTATTTGCTGCAGAGAAATTCGGGGCCTAAAATATAAAAATTATTAAACGTAATTTCAGATTACGTCAATGTCATAATTTTTTATATTCTTTAAGGGCTGATGATGGCAGAAGTGTTCTGCCGAAACATGTACCATTAGTAATTTTACAGTTATTAAAGTTTGTGGAGTTCGACTTAGATATATTTAAATTTTAATTTAAATTTACTCCACTTGGATTTAAGAACATTCTTCTTGTTTATTAAACAAATTGCTTCAAATAATGGATATTCTTTAAAAACTATAAATAAATTATACTATAGATACTATAACAAATTCAAATACACACACTACTTGGTTAAAAATCCTTCAGATACAATTTCCTTTTCAAATTCATTAACATACTTTGGCGTCGTCAGAGAAATGTTCTAAAATTTTTTATTAAAAATAAAGATCCATTAGATTACAAATCATCATCAGGTGTGTACAAATTAAACTGCTCTTCTTGTGAGTCAGTCTACATAGGTCAGACAGGTCGCAAAATATTAGACCGTATTAAAGAACATTTCAGGCACATCTATAACAACACAGATCTTGATCCTCCACCATCAACACCTTCTTCTTTCGCTAATCATATATTAATAACGAAACATAGTTTTTCACCATCAAATTCCAAATTGATCCATAAATGCAGTAAAGGCCGGAAATTAGATTTTCTTGAGACTTTGGAAATAAGGAAAGCCTTGAAACTGGAAAACAGATCTTGTTTAAATGAACAGAATAACTTCAATAAACCCTATTATTAATTCACTATTTTAATTTTTCACCACTCAAACAAACTTACCAGATTTTCTTTGATCCATTTTTAATTTTTACATTTTATAAAATGTTGTTTTTACGAAATCGTTTAAAAATCATCTAACCCTTTGAAAACGTCAAATTTAATTCAAAATTACGTCAACGTCATAATTTTTTATATTCTTTAAGGTAAGAACCCCTCTTGTAATTCATCAATTGTATCATTTAATCTCTTGTTAAATTAGGGCTGATGATGGCAGAAGTGTTCTGCCGAAACATGTTCCATTTGTAATTTTACGCTGATTAAAGTTTGTTCGACTTAGATATATTTAAAAAAAAAAATTAATAAAAATTATTGTCTTCGCAGAATGTTCTATTGAGATTTTTAGGTTTTTGGGTTTTCAGGTCTTCAGTTTTTCAAGATCTCAAGTTTTGACTATTGATAATTTGGTTTAATATTTGAATGTCGTAGGTGTCAAAGTGACTTTAGAGAATTTCCAAAGTGCTTTTTTACGGTTTCCAGGTGGTGCCACACCTGTAAAACAGTGTTTTCATCAAAAGTGCAAAAGTGCAACCCCGTTCGACCAGCGGATTCGGAAAAGATGCACATCTTATGTGCACTTTTCCCGACCGTTGCGAGAATAAATCCTGACGACTCGATCGCAAATGCGACGCAGACCGTGAAAAAGCTTTGGAAATTCTGAACTGAAACCGTAAGATTGTAAAATAAGTTTTATTGTTTGTTTCTTCAGTGAAAAATTTTATCATTTCACAGTTTTACAGTTAAAGAGATTCAGATCTAGTTTTACAGTATCATATTTTCGCAGTCAAAATTTTTAGTTTGAAAATCTACAGTATTACATATTTTCAGTTTCACAGTTTTACATTTTTACAATTTCAGGGTATCAGTTGCGGCTTCACAGTTTCGTTTTATTAGTGCTTTATACTTTTTCAGTTCCACAATTTTAACATTTTTACAGATTTACAATTTTCACAGTTTCAGGCCGGGTATCAGTTTCAGCTTTACAGCTTCTCATTTTCGTTTTACTAGGTCATCAAGGCGCGCAGGCGCGCCGTGAATTTGAAATTAAAGTAATCCCGAGTGAAGTACCCAAGTAATCTTGAAAGTTCTTACACAACAATATTCATAGCTACGTAAATAAAAAATGTAAAATAAATTGCTATAGTGTTATATATAGTATTACTTACTATAGTTATATATATATATATATATATATATATATAATTACTATAGTTATATATATATTATATACAGTATAGTATCAATTTCAAATTTCATTTGCATCAAGTGAATGATCGGCAAAATTTCTAATAGAGGGCAACGTTAAAAAGCAGTGGTTACCTGTACAATTTGTTCTAACATGAGATCAAAAATGGTCTTGGTCAAGGGGGGTAGTCACGAATTTTATAATAATTGTCGAAACTAATATCATCTTATGGGTGACGTCCTATGGCAGGCAACTTCAGAAACTTTGACAACTAAGCTAAGACAACCGTTTTATATTTCATGATGACCCTTGACCAAGATAATTTTCGATCGCATGGTACTTTCCTTCCACTCCCCCGATGTGCTAGAAATAGTTTCTTTCTGACACCAACTATAATTTATACTATGAATGCTACCGTACATGTAATAAATTTTAAATACAAAAAGTAGTCAACACGGTGCTAAAATTTCGATTAGATTAACACAAGGTGACAGAAAATGTGCATGTTGTTGTCATATTAAAAAAAAAAAAATGCTTTACGACGTTATTATTTCTTTGATTTCCCAAATAAATTTTTAAACCTTTCCAAGAACGAACTCTTAAAAACCCAACATATAATTTTCCGTGAGTAAAGACGTCAGTGGCTTCCTGATTTCAACCAAATAATGTACATATATTAATATACATACTGGGTTATTCACGATACGGTACGACCCTGACGAAATTTTCGATGCAACCAATATTGCATTTGCACAGGTTACATGGATTGAAAAAACAATTTCTTTTAAAACTAAAACATAGTGTGCACATTAATTTATTAGATGACATTAGATACTGTCAGTGTCAACTATTTTGATCTTATTGTTGTTTTGGTAATAATATATTCCAATGACGAGAAGACCGACATGCTTTTAATTTATGGCGAATGCAGAAAAAACGCAGGGTTTATGCATGAAGGAAGAGGACCAACAGATAAAATTTTCAAAAATTAGAGGCACAGTTGAGACTGAATTGGCCTCCAGTTACTACGCCTAGGGAAAGGACTGCAACTGGGGAACATAATGAAGTAGCCGTTTTAGGGATGGTGACAGAAGAATCACATATTGACCAGAAGGAAGTGGCACGAATGGTTGAGATAAGCCAGGCATCAGTATGCCAAATTTTGAGGGCCAATAAATTCCATCCTCACCACATCACCTTGGTTCAAGAACTAAAAGTGACCGATTTTCCCAAAAGGTTAGAGTTGTGCCGTTTCTTCAGGGAAAGAATCCAATTTAATGAAAACTTTTTGCAAAATGTCTTGTTTAGCGAAGCTACTTTTAGCAATAAAGGGGTGTAAATTAGCACAATAATTGTCATTCCTATGCTCAAGACAATCCACGTTGGATTCGGGAAGGACACTTTCAAAATATTATTTCCGTTAACGTCTGGTGTGGAATTTTAGAGGTAAAATGTCTTTACAAGTGGAGAAACACCACGTCCCTGAGCGAGGATCTCAAAAAATAAAAAAGTACATTATCGAATTTCATGATGAAGACATCAAGATCATGATTACTATCACCAAATTCAAGGGCAATTGCACTTTACGTCCAGAAATAAGGCTTTTCTTATGATCTGGACACCAGCAGACAGCATGATTGTGGAGATTAGTAGGACTGAAGCGTGAGTAAAGAACATCCATGGAAGTGTTTTATTATCAGAATCTACATCGCGTTGTAGTATGGTGTACATGTGTTGCTCTCTCTAGTTTATTTAATTTATTGGGTAAATAATTGAATAGTTATAAGTTAATTTATACAACTTGATCCGTTAATTTGCCAGCGATCTTTTTGTATACTCAGTTTTTCAATGCAGTATTTTCGTTATCGGTAAGTGAGTGATAACGAGGTTTTATCTGTTTATTTCTTGCTGATTCAATATCCTTACTTCCTATTGTTCTGCACATTTTTACCCTCCGTTGCCTTGTTACCCTTTTGTTTGTTTTAATTTTTACAAAGTCGCTGCGAAAGGCACCGCTAGCGTGAAGTGTGTGTCCCAGTTCTCTCCTTTTTTTTTAATTTCAACATAAATTACATCAGCTAATAATGGTTACTTGTACTTGTTGCGGAAGGGCTGCGGATGTTCATAAGTCCGTTAAGTGCTGCATTTGTAATAAAATCTATAAAATTGATTGTGTTGATCTGACCAATTCGGAGGCTCGTAAGATTCACCAAAAGGCGGGTCTCACTTGGTCATGTAAAGACTGTCTTCAGATGGGAAATGACATAAATTCTTTGAAAGCTGCTATAGTTTCCCTACAAGATGAAATAAAAGCTTTAAAGTCTGATATCAATAAATCAGACAGTTGTAACTCTCACTCGTTACTGAACAATGAAAAAATTATTCAAGAAATTTATGAGCGTGAAAAACGTAAATGCAACATCATCATTTATGGCCATAACGAAAATAAAGACATTAAAACAAATAATGATCAAATAAATGAAGACGCCGTATTTATTCATGATGTTTTAAGCAAGTTAGACATTGATTCTGATAATGTAAAGGAATTCAAAACAACCAGGTTAGGTCGTCTCAATTCTGATACTGATGTCCGTTGCAGACCAATTAAAGTTACTTTTGAATCTGAGTTGCTTGTTTCTAATATTATTCGCACCTGTAGTCGACTAAAATCTTTTTCTGACTATAAAAAAATCGCAATCTCCCGGGATCGTACTCCAATGCAAATTGAGATTTATAAAAACGCTAAAAAGGAACTTGACCAACGTGTTGCCAATGGTGAGAATAATTTAAAAATCCGTTATAAGTCTGGCATTCCTACTGTTACGACGGTGGAAAACTGAATTTGCCCAACAGAACATCAGTTTTAGTCAATATCTGTTATCAGAACGTGCGAGGATTAAGGACTAAGTTGAACTCTTTTTACACAAATGTCTGTGAATTATTATATGATGTAATTATTTTAACGGAAACATGGCTAAGTGATGCTTTTTTTAATACTGAAATTTTTCCTGATTGTTATACAGTTCTTAGATGTGACAGGAAGTTATCTTTAGTGAATCGTTCAAAAGGTGGTGGTGTCTTAATAGCCTTATCTGAGAAAGTTTCTTGTTCCGTTATTGATACTTCTACCTTAACTGGTTTGGTTCCTCTGATTGATTTGGTACTTTGCAAATGTTCCCTTGATGGTTTTGAATTTTTTATTGCTGCGGTTTACATTCCACCAGACATTATGGTCGAAGATTTTGAAGTTTTCTATGATGCTTTAGAATCACTAGTCATTGGTAAACAAGTTTTACTAATTGGTGACTTCAATATTACAGACTACTATAGCCCCGACAGGTATAATTCGCCCACTGAGAAACTTCGCATCTATTCTAGCTTTACGGAGTCAAATGAGTTTACTCAATATAATAAAGTTTTAAATTCTAATAATCGACTACTTGATTTAGTTCTTGCTAACTTCAAATGTGAGCTTGCAGTAACGCGCACCGAAGAACCACTTTTACCAGAAGATCTACATCACCCCTCACTTTCAATTTCTCTCCAATCTGTTAAGGAATCTAAACCCCATCTATTTCCGAGAACTTCATACAGGCGATTTAATTTTAAGAAAGCTAATTTTCCTCAACTTTATAATGACATTTTCTATACCGATTGGTCTAATCTTGAAGCGTTTCAAGATGTTAATAAATGTCTTCAAAGCTTTTATGATATATTATATAAAACTATAGAACGTTCTGTACCCTCAGCAAGTTTTAAAACAACTAGTTATCCTCCTTGGTTCAATCATGCCATAGTATCGTCCTTAAAACATAAAAATTACTTGAGGAAAAAATGGAAAATAACAAATTGTGATCGCTATTTAAATGAATATAAAAATGAACGTGCAATTTCTAAACGTCTTATAAATTCGGCTCATAATTCTTACTTAAAGCATATTGAAGACTCATTGCAAACCAATCCCAAAGAACTATGGAAGTATGTTCGCTCCAAAAAGGGTACATCTCGTATTCCTGGTAAACTGCATTTTAATGGTGATGAGTTTGAAAAACCGCAGGATATAGTCAATGTTTTTGCAAAAAAGATTTCTAATGTATTTCATCCTAAACCTGACTTTGACCTTCCAGATGTTTTTTCCAACAATTCTCCTTTTTCTATGCCAGCTGTTGATGAGGACACTCTTGTAAAGTTAATGTCGAAACTAAAAAATAATTTCACTGCTGGTGATGATCTCATACCAAGTTTTATTATACGTGACCTAAGATTTGTATTGGTTAAACCTCTTAAGTTGATACTTAATCTTGCTATAAAAACGTCCACCTATCCTAATGCTTGGAAATATGCGAGGGTAACCCCAGTCTTAAAAAAAGGTAGTGCATCTGATCTTAATAGTTACCGACCTATTTCAATCCTCTCAAATTTTTCGAAAATTTTTGAACAGGTTCTATATGCAAATATTTATCATAATATTGGCGGTATTGTATCTAGTAATCAACATGGTTTTATACCTGGGCGCTCAACGGTTACAAACTTGATCTCTGTCGTTCAATTCATCAGACAACAAATGGATAACACTGGCCAAGTTGATGTAGTATATACTGACCTTTCTAGTGCTTTTGATTGCATTGATCATGAAATATTACTTCAAAAGCTCAGTTTCTTCGGTCTTGCTCCAAAATTTTTATCTTTAATTGCTTCCTATTTGTTAAATAGAGTAAACTATGTTTTTTTTAACGGTTATAAATCTTTCTATTATGTGTCAACTTGTGGTGTACCGCAAGGTTCTAATTTGGGGCCTCTTCTCTTTGTTATATTTATAAATGATTTGCTACTTTCCCTGAACTGCAAGGTCTTAGCTTATGCCGATGATCTCAAAATATTCTCTTCAATTTCTACCATCGGTGATGCTGTACGTTTCCAGAAGAATATCAATTTAATTGTGGAGTGGTGTAGAAAAAACAGACTGCGTTTAAATATCAACAAGTGCTGTAGTGTATCTTACACGAGGAAGATTAATCCTATTAGTTTTCCTTACGTCATATGTGGTCAGTTACTACAGAAGCAACATTTGGTTAAGGACCTGGGAGTCCTATTTGACTCCGAACTAACTTTCAATAACCACGTTAATGATATTTGTTTGTCTGCCTCTAAAATGCTAGGCTTTATCTCTAGAACATGTCGGTTTATGAGTGATATAGGTGCTTTAAAGTCTTTGTACTTTGCTTTTGTGGTAAGCAAGCTGGAATATGCTTCGGTGGTATGGTTCCCTTTTTATGCTGTGCACAGTGATGCTGTTGAAAAAATACAACGTCGATTTTTGAAATACCTATCTTTTAAAATTGATGGTAGTTATCCTTCACAAAATTTTGATTATAATCTGCTCTTAGCTCGCCATAAGATAGGTAGCCTTCTCAGTCGTCGAGAACATCACTGTGCCAACTGGATGTGGAAAATTCTCCATTATGAAGTCAACTCCCCGGAAATTCTAAGCCATGTCAATATTCATGTCGTACGCCAAAATGCCCGGACTTCTCCTAGACCAAATACTGACGACTTAAGAAGAGCACCGTTAACGTTAATGTGTCAATATGCTGACGTGAAATTTAGAGACATTTTTCTGTAAATTGTACCATTTTCCAATTTAATGTTATTAATGTTTATTGTATGTATAGTTAATTTTTTGTATTGTCCTATAAAAGGAATTTTTTTCTGTTGGGCAAATATATATTTATTTATTTATTTATTATACTTATACATTTCTGGTGAATTAAATCTAAAATAAAACTTTATGTACAAACCTGTAATTACTTATTTACTACTTATACCTGAATATTATTCTTTGTACATCTCCTCCACTTCTCTTATTAAGAGAAACTGTAAATTAGCAAGTTTAGAAAACAACGGATTGGGCATCAAAGAGGCAGGTATGTAAAAAATAGTTTTCTGCTTTATTCATAACAGCAAATATTGCCTTTGTTGTTGCCACTTGTGGAGGCTGTTGTATTACAGAGGTCCTGGTTCTGCATGTGAAACAACAATCTGCTGAAACCTTTCAATTTCGTCCTCAATCGTCTCCTTAGGATCACTAGCTGCTTCTGTTACAATAGGAGCTGTTAATTTATTTCATTACATTGAATTCTGTAAATACCCACTTTTTAATTGTTTTTCTCTTCTTCTTTGGGTTCTGAAAGCTAAATTGCTTCCCAATATTATGTTTAAATATGGTAGGACTATTAGCTCTATTCTCATCTTTGAAGTGACAACTACACACGAGGGAATGATTTGTTGGTTCTCGATCAGCTCGTCTTAAATTTTAATAATGTTCTTGCAAGATGCAATTCACCGTCAATTTACAAAGTTTACCTTAACAGGCAATCCACCTTTGTTTTGACTGCGTGAATTTTTAAAACAGCAAATTTAAAATTTTGACACTGACAATATCTATTGTTACCTAATTACGCACACTATGTGTTAGTTTTTGAAGAATTATTTTTCTTAATCCATGTAACCTGTGCAAATGCAATGTTGGTTGCATCGAAAATTTCGGTGGGCTCGTATTGTTTCGTGAATAACGGTGTATAACTAACTACCCTTTAAATGAAAGAAAACATTACGTACAGTAAAGCAGTCGAGATCAGATCAAGTCGGGAAAATAAATTAATTCCCATTTTTTTCCTCTTATAATATTATAGTTAATTCCAAATAAATCGGCAACCAACAATACACAACTCAAGCTCCTCAAACTTTTTTCGCAGTATTGTAGTTTTTCGTTTTCACCCTTCGTCCTTCTCTTCTCCACCAGGTTCTCCTCGCGTCAGTATTGCACCTCAAAGAAGTCCTGTAGCTTCTCGTTCAGCTTCTTCCCGTTCGCGAAGATCCTCTAGACGTTCTCCTCGCTGTTGTTCTTCTCGACCAGGAAGGGGGTCTCCTTTTATATTCATCGGTTAAAATTTTCACATGCTTAGATTTTGATTTTCTCAAGTCTTCAAGTTCATAGATTTCAGTCATAGTTCATAGTTCTCACTCTTTCAGTTCCTAAATATTCTCAAGACTTCGAATTGCCGTTAAAGCTCTCACGTTCAGATCAAATTTTGAGAATTTGAAGGCCTGGGAATATTATACAGCCGATAAAAATTTAGAGATCTAAACTCCACCCTCAAACCCATCAACTTTCCCATTTCCAAGAACCACCCCGTCAGCACGTACGATTCCATCTCTTGCCATCACAAAACCCAAGCAAACATCTCCATACTTCGCATTTTATTGTTCCTATTAGGTGCCGTTTTACGACACCAATCGACATAAAAACACGTTTTCATTCACGCCAAGCAACAATCTCCGAATCTTTTTTTTGTGTTCGCAGAAACAAATCGCTTTTACGTCCCGATAAAACGCCGATAAAAACGTCTTTCGGATCATTTTTGTGTCCGTGTGTTCTAAATATTGACATGCGTAGTGTTCCGCGGCACGCTGGACGCTGTTGCATCTTTAGTCACCCTCCGACAGTTGAGCGTCGCGGCGCGAAGTCCCACGGAAATCGTCGTTTTCGAGATTCGTTTTCGCGACATCGGGTGTAGGGCAGGTGGTGTTTTTTGGTGGGTATGGAAGTTTGAGGTGGATGCGAATTTTCCCCGGTGGAAAAGGTGTGAAAAGTGGAGTTGAGGCGGGATTAAAGAGTGAAGTTTGGGTGGGAAAGAAAAATAATTATGAAATGGAACCTAATCCAGTTCTGGTCCGAAATTCATTTTTTTTTCCTTCTATACGCAAGTGTTCTTTGAGCCCTTTGTATTTAGTTAGTATCTATAATTATATAGCAATAAAATTCGTAATAATGTCGACTGGGAAATTTTTTCATACTTTTAGGAACTTGACATTGTATAGAACAGAATTTTTTCTTTCAAAATTGTCCTAAAATCTTTACAACCATACCTAATAATAATATTTTTTTCATAACAGTGGTATGAGTAGAAACGTAAAAATAGTTTAAAAAATTTTTAGAACCGAGTTTGTATTCTTCTTTACGAGATTCTTCCACTCCCACTCTGGCCTCATACATTTGCATACTTTCAGTTTGGTGCTTCTTTTTTAAATTTATTGAAGTACGCAATAAGACACTACAAATTATTATTAATAGATGCAGTTATATTATTTATGTCACTACAATAAATTCCCAATATCTTATTTTCTCTCCTGAACCATCTGCTTAATTTATATTCATGTCATATGTTTTGTTTGTCTCTTTAATTCCTCCTTTCTCCTACTTCTACTAAAACATTTGAATGGTAGTCCGAGCAACTAAAAACTAAACTACACTTTTCCGTTTATGTATATAATTTGACAGCTGTCAAACCTAACCTCAAAATTTGGTGTTAATACCTGTTTTTTTTTTCTCATTTTGCGACTACAAAAAATGTGTGCTGTCGCTTTACAAGGGTTCGGGCTCATTTGCAACACTCACCTTTGCGTCGTGATTCAAAAATTCGCTCCTCTCCCCTGAAAAAGCGTACTTGTTTAGAAAATAACCCTTAACACTAGAATTTATTATAAAGTAACAACACTTCGTTTTTGGTACTTTTCTACCAGGTCTCGCCCAAGGGTAGAGGATAGATGTTCCATATTTTGTGCTCTACCTTAATATTAACTGTTAGTCAGAAATGTCAGTGTAAAGCAATAAAGAAGAAGACAAGAAATGTGGTCTGCGTTCAAAGAAATGGTACTCAAAGTGGCCAAAGAAGTGTAAGTAAGTACCCTGAGAAAAATGCACGGCCTGGTGAAACGAAGAAATAAAGAAAGAAATACGATTCTGTAAAGTCCTAAACACAATGAGGAAAAGAAAACAAGAGGAAGTCGTTGTTAAACAAAAGCGGTAATACAAAAGAAGTAATAAACAGATGGAAAGAATATTTTCAGGAGTTGTTACAAGGTGCAGAAATAGAACAAGAACCAAATTACAAGATAGAAGAGCAACAAAGAACAGGAGATAATATAGAAAAAGTAACAAGACATGAAACATAAACGACAATCAGAAAATTAAAAAATGGAAAATCAATAAAGAATGTAGGAAAGAAATATTTTTAGAAATATTTAACGAAGCGATGGATAAGAGAAAATACCTGAAAAGTAGGAAGTAGTTACGCCAATATACTGTTTTTTTTTTTTCTAAAAGTTGTTAGTTTCCGAGATAGCATACTAGGAAAACTTATACCCGCCACACAATAAATGGGATGCAAGTACCGACTGATTGTTATTTATATAATAAAAAGAACGTCCAAAATTTCGACTTCAACATTCGCAGGTCATGTTACCATGATAATAAAATTGCACGTTTTTCTTGTCTCAAATGCGTTTCCCATCACTTCACCGTATAGAGAACCACTCAAAAAAAAAAAAAAAATACGAGTATGCTTTAGACCACACGACTGAAGTAAAACTTCAGTTCGCCATTGTGAAAGTGCTTTTAATTTATGTAAGTTTATAAATGGAGCTAGAGAATCCTGGATTAATACCGTCTGCAGTATTGGATAATGCATGTTTATGAAACTGACACACGCAAATAGGTGTATTGTGAATAGTGCGGATTCACAACGGATAAGACGCGGGTTCGAATCCCGTTAAGGCAAAAAAAAAATTCTATGAATTAATCGTGCATTATTAAAGAAAACTTCCGTTCGCTTCGCCCGACCACACACAAGAAACATTTATACCACTAATGAGAATAAATCCAAATTCTGCTTCACACCAAAATATATTATACTCAAATTAACATCTTTGATGAATGGTGGGCAAGCTGGTTCTGAATGACAACCATTTTCATATTGTATCCACCAAAAGAGATTTATACCAAAATATATATACATGTATTCAAATTTACATTTTTGACTGAATGGTTGACAAACTGGTTCAGAATGACAACCATTTTCATATTGTATCCACCAAAAAAGATTTATACCAAAATATATATACATGTATTCAAATTTACATTTTTGACTGAATGGTTGACAAACTGGTTCAGAATGACAACCATTTTCATATTGTATCCAAATTTCGTTTCTTGTATTCCACAGTTGTTCTTTGTGACTAAAAGCCATATGGTTCATGGCACCATATGTGAATGCGGTGGGCGGGTGGGCCGCCTCATCTACAACTGACCGATTGACTAAGGGCATTGGAATGACAACCATTTTTTGACTTAAGAATTTTGAAACTGGATTGAACACGAGAGTGAGTTCTAGTTTTTAAAGGAAAAAAATACGAGTGTGCTTTAGACCACACGACTGAAGTAAAACTTCAGTTCGCCATTGTGAAAGTGTTCTTAATTTACGTAAGTTTCTAAATGGAGAATCCTGAATTAATACCGTCTGCAGTATTGGATAATGCATGTTTCGGCAATCATGTGTAGCGATTAAGATAAGTAGCGCAATTGCATACAAAACTTACACACGCAAATAGGTGTATTGTGAGAAGTGCGGATTCACAACGGATAAGACGCGAATTAGAATTAGAATCCCGTTAAGCCAAAAAAAAATCTATGAATTAATTATTGTAAAATCGTGCATTAAAGAAAACTTCCGTTCGCTTCGCCCGATCACACTTTCTCGTCACGCATTCACAGCTTACTCCCCAAGTCAAGTGTCCGTAAAGAAGTTTTACTTCAAAAAGCTATTTGAAAAAGTTACGTAAATGACGAGTTACACTGTGCCTCATTTTTGGAAGCTTAAAGTGGATTTAGAAGAAGGTACAGTGTGCAGGATCATATTTGTACTTCAAAAGAAATATGTAATAGTAAAATTGAAGAAGCAAAATGCACCTTGGACCTAGAGAAGCTATTTGATAAAGTACCCAGAACAAAAGCATGGGAAGGACTACAAGCTAGAGGAGTTGACGGGAAAATGGTGACAGTATCTATAGGAAAAGCTTAACCAGTAATACACAATCAGGAGAGCTTTGAGACTACAGAAGGGTTATGAAGCCCTTTTCTTTTTACTGTATTTATGGATGACATAATCAGAGAATGCCACATGAAACAGGTTAACAGTTTCAGTGTCTATACTCCAGCCGCTGAAAAGGGAGAGCTCTGACGTAAAAGGGTTTATTTATTTATACTATAATTTTTTTTCTTGGGGCATAACTCCTTAGAATAACTGTAGAGTGTAAACAGACTGGGTAAAAACTGCGTTCATCTTTTTTTTTAAATGGCAAAAGTAATGTCATGCTCAGAGCAGCAGTGGCGTGTTTGGTAAACAAACATACATGTATTATTTCCATGGCATCCTGAATCTTTCAAAGTTTTATTAGAACCCCAGTGGAATTACAAATATAATAATCTAGTCATAGAGGCTTCTTACCTACCAATTTCTGTGCAGTTCCAAAATTATTTTTACAAAGCACCTCATATTATCTTATTAAAATTTGAACAACCCACTCTCGAATCCCCCAAAATTGCCGCCACATTTCACTAACTCGTTCGCACTATCTCGAGTAGCTATTAATTAAATCGATACAGCAGCCTCCCCGATAAGGACTAGATAACCCCTCGTTGCAGGACAGCCCCCGGTGAGATGCCCCCGCGCTCCTCGCACTTTTCGGAAGACATCCGCGACGGACTAGTAGTGACGCAGGTGTTGTCAGTGATGTGGTGATCGAGGGAAAAAGTGCAGCCGAGATGCACTATTATCCCGGAACTGTGTACTCCCATTGCCGTTCGGGATCCGATTCGGGACTCCATCGGAGGAACTACCGGCGGGATGCCGAGCCCTTCGACAGTGCGGACTCGACCCTCTCGGAGTTGGATGGTGAGTTGTTTCATTTCAAAATTGGATATACATAAGTATTCTTAAACATTTGATACGAATATGAATCGTTAATAGTTCACACAAGATGCCATAAATAAATTACTCCAGAAACAAAAATTCATTAATTAAACGAAACGTAATTAATCTCTTTGAAATGAATCTGGGAATGAAATGAATGTTAAATACAGGAATTTCAAACAAACCACAGCACGTAATTATTTTACCAACTGATGCGATGTGTATACTGCATGTGATATCACCGAATTTTATTTAGTCAGGTTCAGAGCGTATACGGGATGACAGTGTTTATTTTTTTTTTCGGTTACAGTTTCTCATGTTTCTAAAATGTGTCGGGATGTTAGGCCAGATTCTTAGGTTTCTCAAGCTCTCAGATTCTTACACTTGTTAATATTATTTTAGGTTTCTTAGGTTGTCTGAGTTTTAGGTCTCAGATTGGCTGGCTTTCAGTTTCTTAGATCTTTAGTTGGTCTTTTCAGGTTTTCATAATCTCTGTTTGTCAGTTTTTTCGTTTTCAGGTTATCACGTTTTTAAGATAAAGAACTGTTGGGTTTCAGGTTTTCAGGTTCTCGGCGTCTTAATTATTCAATTTTCTGATTTCTGTATTCTCAAATTTTTAGATTTTGAATTTGAATTATGTTGACAGACATTTAAGCTTTCAGTTCTATAGATTTTCAGATTTAACTCTCAACTTTCAGTGCCTCTCAGATTCAGTCTTTCAAATTTATTTTTATACCTGGTTCTGGCTCTTTTTTGTCTGGCTTCATTTACTTTTTGCTGTTATTATTATTAAGTTGCTTTAGCTGTCTGGCGTGTCGGTTCTAGTCAAATATTTGATTTATTTTATAAGTCTAAGCACAAAAGCTGAAACGTTGCGATGGAAAAAATATTTACATTTAATCTCGACGATGTGAGCTGGTAGCGATTCAGTGGAACAATTTGTCTCATATAGGAAATGCTTCTTCGCGGCAGCTATTGATTCTTTCCAAGTTCCACAAGTCCGATTATACCGTTGTTTACCGTCGAAGTTATTACGTCGACGAGCAAGTTGCAATGTTTGCTCATTTGTAGTTCTCCATAATAAAGTTTGATCGTATCGCCCGGTCACTGTTGACGAAGCCGATGTTTTCGAATTTTAATTCGATAATCCGACGTTGTAAAAGCGCTCTTCTTGCTTCTTACGGGGAGTCTGTAATTGTATATTATGCAACGATTTTATAGTCTGAAGCGTGGGTGAATGTAAGCTGCAGGAATGAAGAGATTTTGGGAGCTATTTTGTCGTAGATCGCGTGGTATCAAACAGTGTAATTATACAGGATGTTATCTATTTTGTTTTCACAAATAAAGTTGGTCATGGAGAGTGGCGGGTATAAGTTTTCTACATTCATCATTTTTCTAACACACTTGAATACACTATGCTTTTCGTACGACCACGACTTAAAAAAAACAAAATGGATGTATGTACCTTATTATTTATTTATTAACACTAATAAGTTTTAATATATCCAGGGGAACAATTTAACTTAGTTTTTGTTTTCCTCTTCAAACGATATCTATTCTACAAATGGTTCTAATTAAAGTAGAAATAATCCTGAAGCAACTAATTACGGCAGAAAAAGAGAAAAGTCTACATGAGATGTTCTTATAATTAGCAAAAGTCACTACATTAAAATACCTAAGAAAACGAAATACATCCGTTAAATTGAGCACGAGTAGTCTTCGACAAGTTTATGCAAATTTATTCAGAATTTATGGAGGTATTCGCAGAAGTAGCACAATTACATTTTCTAACATTACAGGAAAGCATCAGGAGCGATAGATGTTCGCTGTTGTATTCCAATATCCTCAATTTTATGTGCTAATAAATTTTGGAATCCAGTTCCCATAAATTTTCATGGAGTCTTTCGTGATCTGTAGTTAAGATCCAATATTAAAAATATTACCTATTAAAAATAACTTCTTTGATTAAAAATAAATTAAATTGTTCAAAGGTTTTAAGCTAAAAAATCGAATAAAAAATATGAGTTTTTTTTTATTATGATACGAGTTATATTTTCTACTTTGACACTTTTTTACAAAGAATTCCTCAAAGGTTCCATGGGAGACAAAACATTCCTCAAGCTGGGTGGAGCCCATTGGCGTTCCAGAAGGCGATTTGCAGGGATTTAGGGATTAAGGTAGTGTCCATCTAAAACAGAGAGTAAATTAATTCAGTAATTTATTGGCAAGTCTTGTCCTTGGTTGCGCGGACGGCTTCAAGGATGGTGTCCTTCTGGGCGGTGAAGTCTTTCGTCCTCGCTTTGGACTTTATTTTGGACTCACTCATTTTTTTTAGTCAAACAAATGTCATCATGTTTGTCGTTCGGAGCCTACTGGAAGTATGAATCATTTTAATTTAACCTCTCCCAAAGGAGACTAACAAGTGAGAAATAAATTATTTATGGGAGCGATGGAATTCCAAATTTTATTGAGTACACATATCCGAGAAGAATAGGTAAAAACTAAACTTATGATCACCCAATCTTCACAGTATATTAAACTATTGGCCATTTGAATTTTATTTATTGCCAACAATTTATTGCTCACTCAGTATATTAACGGCATGAGTGGATTTGTGTGTTGAAATAATTTCATTTTAATGCTCGGTTAAATTTTATTTATTGCAAGAAATTTATTGGTCTATCAAGTAATATTATTGTGTGTTAAAATCCCCATATTTTAATACTACGATTAAGTACAACCCATTTAATGTTAGTACGCCTAAGAATCGCGAATTCTTCTGTTTTATATTTGTTTAATAAGTATGTGATTAGTTTGTCACAAATTAGTGCAAAAAGAAAATTTATTTCTACACAAAAGTACAAGTACAAGTACATCCTCCCCGTATCTGTATTTTAATTTTAATTTTGGGGTAAGTTTTCCCTATCCGCTACTAGCGCATTTTTCAATTGATTTTGCTGCCTCAATGGCATTTTGCAATGCCGAATTTGTGGTTCCAAACATGCTCGATTGGATTTAAGTCAGGTCTCCTTGCTGGCCGCTTCAGGGTTTCAGTATGTACTTCCTTTGCACTATTCTGACCGTATGTACAGGCACCATAAGAAGTCAGTATTATACCGTGAAGGTGTTAAACGAGCTCCTAGAAGTCCAACCAACTCTATGCGCCCATTATATAAAATGCCGCTCAAAGCCACGACGGAGCCTCCTCCAAAATGTACTTGAGGGCCCAAAAAACAATATCGTTGGTATTTCCTTATTTTCGTATACAGTGTGGAAATTAAGTACATATAAGGTATAAATATTTTTTTAATGCCAACAATTAACAAGCAGACTAATGTTATCGGAATTTAAGAAAAAAACAGCCATACCAATACAATGTTGACAAGTTCTGCAGTGGTACAAAATAATCGTGTCTAAACTGTTTTTCTCTGATTAAATAATAAATAATAATATCTAGTTGCCACAATAATAATAATAATAATAATACGTTTATTACCCAACAGTTCAACGAACCAATTACAGAGTAATGTATAAAATAATAAACTAATTAATCATTACAATAAACCTAATACCGAATATAAGAATGTATGTGACTACAAATTATTATAAGCCTACATATTATTGTGACTGAAGTTAGCAGTAACAGTCCTTTTAAATTCCTTTAACTTCAAATGGAAAATATCTATGTCCTTGCATACGGTATTATAATATGTTGACATCATGAAGATTGGTGAAAAATATAAAACATTTGTACGAGGAGTTCCCGTATAAATGGACAAAGCTTGTCTATTATTTTGACGCGGAATATGAAAAGGAATTTTTGCCAGCATCTCTGCACAATCAATTTTATTATTTATTATTTTATAGAAAAACATTAAAATTGAAATCTGTCTTTTTAAATCCAATGATAAGACTTCAAACAATCCATGAAGAAAGGAATTAGTAATACCTATAGGAGGATATCTGTCGTAACACCTGAAAAATAGATATTTAAGAAACCGTCTCTGAACTGATTCCAACAGTGAAACGTAACATTGATAAAATGGATTCCAAATCACACAGGCATATTCCAGACGTGATACTACGTACACTCTAAATAACAAATTCATTGTATTAACATTAGTAAATTGTCGGCAGTTTCTTATTATAAATCCCAGCAAGTTGATTGATTTCTTTACTATTTCATTGATATGGTAGTCAAAATATAATTTACTATCATAGTAAACACCAAGGTCCTTGATTATGTATTGACGAACAAGAGTCATGTTTTCCAACTTGTATTGAAATAACAGTGGTTGTTTTTTACGACTAAACGAAACAACTTTACATTTATTTAAGTTTAAATGCAACTTGTTGTTTTCACACCAAGACAATACATTATTGAGGTCATTTTGAAGTAATTCCGCATCATTTACCGAGTTGATAATTTGAAAAATCTTCGCATCGTCAGCATACATCAGGATTCGACAATTACTAAGTACAGATGGCAAATCATTAATGAAACAAATAAAAATAAGGGGAACAAGATTCGAGCCTTGAGGGATACCTGAGGTCATCTTATATAAAAATGAAGAATTGTGACTAACACATTGACTTCGATTTGTTAAATAAGATTCTAACAAGCATAAGAGCTTATCACTAAGACCAAATGCACTAAGCTTATTCAATATAACACAATGATGTAATCTATCAAAAGCCTTTGCAAAATCGGTATAAATAGCATCAACCTGTAAAGAGTTATCAACGGCTTCAGAAACGAATTGTGAAAAACAGGATAGATTTGTGACAGTAGACCTTTTATTCATAAAACCATGCTGATCCGTTGCGATACGATTATGAACGTGCGGATAAATGCTAGAATAAAGAATAATCTCCAAGATTTTTGAAAAGTTGCAAAGAAGAGATATAGATCTGTAATTAGTTATATTGCTACTAACACCCGATTTTAAAACTGGAGTAATTTTTGAGATTTTCCACATCGTTGGAAAAGTGGACTGATCCAGTGCCGCGTTATATATCATTAAAAGAGGTGCAACAAAAGCATATTTGCAATCGCGGACAACAAAACTTGGTATTTGATCTGAACCAGCAGTGAAAGAGTCTTTTAAACTGCCAATGGCTGATAAAATATCTTTTTCTGTAATTTTGCTTATATTTAGACAATCTGAGAAAGAGGCTTGCTGTAAAAAGTTACCTGTCTGAGCAGAATGAGGTACAAAAACTGATTGGAAAAAGGTGGCAAAAGCATTAACAATCTCTTGAGGCGAGTCAATCACATCATCGTTGTATTTCATTCTGCAAGGCATTCTAGAGACACCTTTTTTAGATCTTACATATGACCAAAATTTTTTAGGGTCCTCAACAATGTACTGTTCAGTATCATGCAAATATTTCTTATGAGCTGTTACAATTAGTTTCTTAACAAGTTTACGAAAATGTTTATACATTGCATCATAATATCCGCTACCAGTTTGACGATATTTTTTTAGAAAACGAGATTTTATTTCGATGTTTTTAATTATTTCAGTCGTAAACCAGCCAGGATAGGTACGCTTATTATGAGAACGCCATTTATACGTAGGAATATGTCGGTCGAATAATCCATACAAAAATTTATAGAAATTCTCAACCATAGAATCAATATCACTTAAATACTGCATTAGAAAAGACCAGTCAACATGACGTATTTCCTCATATAGATTAACAAAATTCGCTTTTCGGAAATTATAGATTTTTACATTGTTGTTATTAAAATAGAAATTGGTGCTTGCACCAGCAACATTTATAGATATAGACAGAGCAGGATGGTAACAGTCTTCAATCACTAACGGTTCAGGATCATGTGTAACTTTGCATTCATTACTAGAAAAAACAAGGTCTAATAATTTACCGGAGGAATTTAAGACATTGTTATATTGCACTAAATTTAGAAAAGCAGCGCAGTTATTTAATACTGAGCAAAGACAAGATGGTGCTGCACCACACTACGCTCGGTGCGGCGTTATTTGGACGAAGTGTTCCCAAGAAGATGGCTAAGAAGAAGAGTCCAGGCTAGGTCCCCAGATCTAACCCCATTAAATTTTTTTCTATGGGAACACTTAAAAAGCAAGGCGTATCAAAACCGACCTAACAATTTGGATGATCTTGAAGGAAAAATTTGACATGAGTGCAGTTTAATAACTCCCCAAACCATTCAAAATGTATCAAATTGTAATCTTCTCTCTCCTCTCTCAGCTCCTCCACATTCTTTCATCCTGTGCTCTATTGTTTCTGCTCCTTCTCTGCACAGTCTGCACACTCTCTCGTTTCTCTCTTTCCAGTATTTGTTTTCTCTTTCCTCTTTCCCACATCTAAATCTTGCTATTACTTTCGTATCGTTCTTCTTCTTCTTTTCCTTCTCAGGTATGCCGGCAGTTCCTCCGGGATTAGTGACCTATACTTCCTATCACTATCTTAATCATTTCCTTCGTAACCTGTTCCCCTTTCTCTTGTTCTCTTGTTTCTTCATCCTTCTGTCTTCTTTCCGTTTCGTCCTGTCCGTCTAGTAATTCTTTAAAGTATTCTCTCTTTGCTGCCCTCTTTTTCTCTGTTTATGTATTTCCAAACTTCTTCTTCTGTGTTGATTCATCTAATTTCTTCTTCTTCTTCACTTTTTTTTCTTCCTTCTTCTTCTCACAAGTGTCTTTGTATTTCTTTAATTGCGTCCGGTATTCTTCTCTCGATCCCTTCCCATTTCTCCATTTTCTCATTTGCTTTCTGGCTAGTCTTTTCATTTCTTTGTATTCTTTATCCCACCATCTATTTCTTCCCATTATTTCCCCCCCTTCTACTTCTATTTTCTTTGTTGTCTTCTTGTTTTTCTTTTGCTCTTTCAATATGTTGTAGTGCACTTATGTACTTTTGTATGCTTTCTTCTTCCCTGATTGTTTCTTTCTCGGATTTTTTTCTTTTTATTTCTTCTCCGGCGATTTCTATTTCTAACGGTTGGTGATCTGATTCCACACTGTTTCCCACTTCGAATCTTCTTACTTCATCCCATGCATGTTGATTGACTATTGCGTAAATTCCCCTGTATCCTCTTCCCACTTCCCGTTCAGTACCTCGTATCCCCTCCCTATCTTCTATAAATTCGATAATTTTTCTTCCTTCTTTATTTTCTGTCTTGTCCTTCGATGTTCTTCTCGCATCTTCTGTCTCATTATTCCGTCTTCCTAATCTTGTCCCAATTCTCGCATTAAAGTCCTGTCCACTATACTTTTCGACTGACTAAATGGATGAGAAATGAAAACCATTTATTAAATATTGTTTTCCTTTAAAAACTAGAACTCACTCTCGTGTTCAATCCAATTTCAAAATTCTTAAGTGAACAAACGGTTGTCATTCCAATACCCTTAGTCAATCGGTTAGTTGTAGATGCGGTAGGCCACCCGCCCACCGCATTCACATGTGCTGCCATTAACCATATGGCTTTTAGTCCCAAAGAACAACTGTGGAATACAAGAAACGGAATTTGGATGCAATTTGAAAATGGCTTTCATTCTGAACCAGTGTATACAATCTGAAAATGGTTGTCATTCAGAACCAGCTTGTCAACCATTCATCAAAAATGTAAATTTGAGTATAATATATTTTGGCGTAAATCTCAATTTAGATTTATTCTCATTACTGGTATAATGTTTCTTTGTGACTAAAAAGCGTATGATTCTGGCATCGTTTGTGAATGTGGTGGGTGGGTGGGCCGCCCTGTCGACTATACTTATCGACTGACTAAATGGATGAGAAATGACAACCATTTATTGAATATTGTTTACCTTTAAAAACTAGAACTCACTCTCGTGTCCAATCCAATTTCCAAATTCTTAAGTCAAAAAATGGTTTTTATTCCAATACCATTAGTCAGTCAGTTAGTTGTAATTTTTTGCAGAAATGACAAAAGTCCCTCAAAGAAGCTTCTGCAAAAAATAGTTTCTTGCGCTTTATCTTTTGAGACTTTATCAGGCTTCAAAAATCGCAAAAGAAAACATGTTTTAACGGAAATTTATTCTTTGGAACGTTGGAAGAGAAAGGATTAAACTAAACCAACCAAATGAGAATATCTTGGTTAATTTTTGAGTTATGAGAGTTCCATGTCAAACTGCATTTCGTCGGTCTCTTCAAGTGCTAAAATGATGATACGTTGTAGATTATAGATCGATGTTATTGAGCTATTCATCTTTAAGAGCGGCAAAGATTGGAAAACATTCGAGAGTCCTCCTGAGCTTTGCAATTTGAACATAACAATTCTTTTTTCTTTCTCACTTATGGCCTCTTCTAACATTTGTTTTGTTTTACTCATCTTTTTTAACTTTTTTTGTACCTAGTTTTAGATTTCTTTCTGTTATTCCAGTTCTCTGTAGTTTTTGTTTTGTCCTTTCGCTCGTCCTTTCTGCTGCTTGACATCTCCATACATAGTCTCTCGGCATTCTCTCTTTTATCTTCTTCCACTCCTTTTCATCTACCCACGTTTCTACCATTCCAGTTACGTCAAATTCACTTATGTACCTCCAGAAATCTTCCCCTTTGTTTCTTATCCCCGCTACATTCCAATATACCAATTTTATTCTTCCTTTTATTTTCTTCTGTTGCTTTCCGTTGAATCATGTATCTTTTTTCGTTTTGCTTTCTGTCTGCTTTTTCTTTCCCGGTTTTTCCTCTCTCCTTTAAAAATTTTCCAGTCGCTCGGTGTCATCGTTCCTTTTCCTCCAATTTTCCTCTACCTGAAGTTTCCTGTAGCTTACACTTTCCGTATTTCCTTCTTCCCTTTCCCTCTCGCTATCGCTCTTATCTTCTTCTGTATCTCTCTTTCTTTCCTTGTTAGGTCGTTGGTTACAAAGATTTTCGGCCCTGTCTTATTTCTTAGTTTTTCTTTATTTCTCATGACGTTTAGTTTCTGTTCCCAACTCTCAGTTTTTGTTATTATCATTTCTTCTCCCTTTATAGCATAGGCCTCTGTTATCTTCGCTTCTGTTTCCAACTCCTTTTCAACCCATTTCTCGATCTCTTTTCTCATGTTTTGTCCCGTCTCTTTTAGTCTTAACCCTGTTATTACTATATATTATTTGTTCTTACACCTCTTTCTTTTTCCTCCAACTGTCCTATCTTCTTTTCTAGTAAGCTTTTCTTTTTTCTCCATTTTTCCTCTTTTTCTTCCATCGCTTTCTTCAGTTGGTTCACTTATTCTCTCTTCAACTCTTCCATATCTTCCCTGAGCTGTCTGTTGTCGTTTTCCAGCTCATTCACTTCTTTCCTCGTCTCTCTTGTGTATTTTTTGATTTGCTTAAGGTCCTCCATTTTTTTTTTGTCATTTCCTCCATCTCCTTCTGTTACCGGAGCTCATCTTGAGGCAGTTTTTACCGCTATATTAATATTTTAAGTTTTTACTGTAATTTTATATTCTAGGTTTTTCTGTAGTTCTAAATTTAGTTGTAAGGGACAAAACTAACCGTGAAACGGTGTACGCATCTAACGGCAATTCTAGCGGTACATTGTAAAACTATTTAGTGTGGTTATTTTCCCCTCGAAGGTCACCCTGCAGTGTGAAATAGAAATCGTTTCGAAAGAACGGCCAAAAAAGTAAACAGAGAAAGTGGAGAATTGTAACAGTGTACAGCAGAAGTATGAAGGAAACGAAGAGAATAATAGAAGAGCGATTAAAAGAGCAAGAAGAAGGAAGTTTGGTGATTGAGGGGGATTTCAATGCAAGAATTGGGGGAAAAGGAAGACGGATAGACGAGGAACAAGCAACAGTAGAAGAAAGATCAACAATAGATGGAACAGAAAACGCAGAAGGGAGAATACTGATTATCTTAGAAGAAAGAGGGTGCACGTATATTGTACCGAGAGGGGAGACAGATATTGATTATGTTAGGGTGAATGAAGAAGCATGGGATGAAACAGAGAAATTCAAGTTGGGGGAAAGAATGCAGTCGGACCATATGTCTTTGGAAGTGAAGACAAAAGGAAGAAAGAACGATAGAGGAAGTGTGAATGAGGTTAGAAGAATATTTGAACGGAAGAAGAAAAAGAAAATTATAGAGAGGCAAAATACGAAGAAGCAGAGATAAACGAAAATGTGAGGGAACTGAGCGATAACGTAAGAAACGCAACAGAAAAAAAGAGATAGAGATAGGAGAGAAGATGGGTCTGTGGGTGGGATAAAGAATGCAGAGAAGTGAAGCAGGAAGCAAGAAGGAAACTAAGAAATTGGAAAAAAGAAAAAGCAACTAAGGAAGAGTACAAGAGAGCACGCAAGAGGTAAAAATTAGTATGCAAAGAGAAGAAGCAAAAGAAACGAATGTAACTAAAGATGATAACTAGGGAACATAAATAAGGACAGAAAAAAGAGAGAGAGAGAGTGAGTGATGGAATAACTATTGAGGAATGGAGAGAGTACTTTAGTGAGCTGCTGGGGGGTGATGAAAACAGACAAGAAACGGAAAAGAGACGAAGAGTGGAAGAAATAGAAGAGATAACAAGAGAAGAATTAGAGCAATAACTAAGAAAACTGAACAGAAAATTCAATGGGTGTTAATAATAATCTAATCATGAAAAAAAAAACAGTAAAAATACAAAAAAAAATACAAACACCAAAAGGAAAGAAGAATGAATTGTTGAAACTGAAAAACTAACTAAATAAAAGAAAGGAGGAAATGAGACTGATATAAATAATTTAGGGACAGCTTTGGGGTCAAGTATGTATATATACTAGTAAGTCGAATTTAAAGAAGTAGTCGCATCTGCTCCGGCATGAATTGTAGGAAATTTACAAAAGCAAATGCTTTTGCCAGAGCATCAAAGCCAGTTGAATTTAGAGGATCGGATAACTATACAAGATGAAATCTTTAATGGGTAAACAAAGATTAGTTAGACATAAAATCCAGTTTCAGTGAATTGAACGTGATCGTTTCCTAGAACTCTATAATACTAAAAAAATAATAGGGCCGTTTCTGCGAGCATACGAATTGCGAGAAGGGTGGTTCCGACGATTGTGAACGAATCTGCATTAACTTGTCAACTCGTGCTCAATTTAACGTCTCGTCTTAGAAATTTCACTCTTATTAAGTTTGCAACGTGACTTGCAAATTACCTAGACGTCTTATGTATGCTTCTCTTATTCTACCATAATTTGTTTTTGATCCATCGCAATTTCTAACTAAATTAGTACTTCGTGCCATTCGTTCTATAAATATGTACATCGTTTCAGCAGTGGTGCGTGGGTGTAGTGCAGAAAAATGCAAACTGAGTTAAATTGTTCCGCTGCATAAATTAAACTGGGATAAGTGGCGTAAATTAATTAGACCAATTAGTGGAGGTAGATTTACACGTGAAGACTTGAATGAATTAGAACGACGTCAACAGCACGCAAAATAATTACGCCGTAATTGAGCCACAATCATAACTTTTTTAAATTCTGATTGTTTTGTTTGTTTTTGCCTTCTTATGTGTCGTCTCCTTTACCTTTCCCAGCCCATCCCATCAAAAATAATCTATATCCGAACCGTCGCATCAATTTCTCGCATATCTCATCGCTAATCACAAACTCCAACATCAATCACTCGTTAAAACATAACAAGACGCGATTTTTAAGGTCGGACTTCCAATTTCGTTGATCAGTCGCGGTTATTTTTAAACTGTTTGCAAATGTTTACATACAACGGGTTCTAACCTGTTGTAATGTTTAAACTGCAGAGATTTTCGGTAATTTATTGTTATTTTAGCGTGTCGAGCGGAAGGTGTTTTATTTTAAATTTAAAGCAGTTTGTTTACAGGTGATGTTCGGGCGTTTTGATTAAGTGATTTAATTTTTATTCAAGATTTGCGGAATTTGGGAAATAATTCTTAAAATTCCTGAACGTGCAAATGCACACTTTGTAAAATACCGGATATTTAGAACTTCTTAGAATTTTTACGATACACGAAAGGAGAAATGCTCGGAAGAGGGAAATAGCAGCAGCGTTATGTCTAAGGAATTCAGGCAGGTAATATTTCAGTATCGGAAATCCGGTTAATCAGAAGTTTCACAACATACCCTCACTAAAATCGATACAGGAACGCCGATGTTTCATGCTAAATTATATTAGACCTCTTAATGAAATATCTTATCTCCTATTATTATTAAATAAAAATCATCACGTTATGCAACTACATAGTTTGCTGTGCGATCCCATTAATTCATGATAGTTCATTTATCCATCATATGTAAATTTACCTCTACTAATTAGTCCAAATTAATGTACGCCACTTTTCCGAGTTTAATTTATGCAGAGTGAGGATTTAACAGAGTTTATAGCTTTCAAGCATCCAGAAACCACGTATTGTCGTCTATAAAAAGACAAATTAATATTAACAAGTTTTTTCGTTGACCGATTATTAAGAGCCAATTTAACGTTTGATTTTGACTAACAAAGCATGATTTTTCATTAACGCACGATTTTGCAATAATTAATTCATAGAAAAAACTTTTTCATTTACGGGATTCGAACGATGTTGAATCGGCGCCTCTGACCACACACCCATTGAAGTTTCAGAAGCGGATGTTTGTCCCCAGGTTTTGGTCAACAAAAAACTATTGTAATCAACTCGTATGTTAATGCGTGATTAAATTTAAAAAAAAAAGTAATTAAAGATCTCGATTATTAATCGCCTTTATTAACACACTCATTAAATTAATTTATTAAATAACTATTAAAATGAAAATCTGATATGGTAGATCGACTTTTAAATTATTTGATTATTTGGTTTTGATTGGTTGGTTATTTCGGTATTTGTAAAAAAATATTTAGAAATTTCGATTTGGAGAGTGACAAGTATTATCAACTTCAGAACATTGTGAATTTAAACAATTCGGACATAAAGAGGTTACAAATTTAGAAAATCCATGTTTAATATTCCAAAATTCTATAACATTCGATTTCCAGTTAAAAATTCTGAACTTAATTTATTAGGCGGATGCTCCAGCCTCACAGTACCAGGAATTATAGCTTGTTCACCGGTGAGGAGTCAAAAGCAATAAACTTACAACTCGATTTATTTGAACAACAAAACTAACCTACGTTCCACCAGTGATCCTAAACAGTCTTAAAAAATAACTAACAATTATTCCGATTTATAACAAATTCGTTGCGTGGTCATTCATTTGGTGCTTCGGAATCCTTCGGAAAGTTAGACATTTGGGGTCTCTCAGCACACCCTTCTCTTATCCCCTTTACATTTTTCCGAGGGGCTGTTAACTATGGAATTAATTGCACATCTTGCGAGAATTAATTCCGAGTACTATCGGAATTGCCGGAATTAGTTTGGAATTACATGGAATTATTTCAAGTACTCAAAATTATGGAAGTACTCGTGAATTACTGGAATTACCGGAATTACCCTAGAATTACTGGAATTACCTTCAAATAATATGGAATTATTCTGGAATTACTTGAATTACATCCAGGTTTTATTTCTACTACTGGTCGTCCAGTGGTCAGAATCCGACCGTAATCAATTAAATTTGTAAGCCTGAACGTTATTGGGGTTCTTTTTTTAAAAAGTAGACACATCTATAATCATGGCAAATAATTATATTTTTTTAATTTTGTTTTATTACGTCAGCTGTGAGCGTGTCTAAATGTCACTAGCGTGTGCTGTTTGCCCTAATTCCCTGCAATACATATGAAAAAGGAACATTTGAAATCATACAACATTCACAACTCGAAACTCATTCAGTGCTCTGTGCGACTGTTTGACCACAGACTATTTATTATTTAATGTATTTGTAACACATATTAAATACATTATACACGGTGTCCCAAAATTTGCGTATTCCGAGTTCGGAACGTTGTAGCGCATCATCCCAGAAGTAAGAAGAAAATTAATTAAAAATATATAGGAGCCCCCTTACCAAAATATATACGACTCAAGGTCTAAACTTTGGATCATGTTTTCTTCAAATAAAAGCAATGAATGTTAGCGTTTATTTCTACTTATGGGTAGGCTACTCATAGAAAATAATAATTCAAGCACTATGACCCACCTTCCGCCGCGACCTCACACTTGCGCAGTCAATTACAGCAAATGTTCAAAGTGTTCTTCCCCAGCTTCAATGCAGCTCTTAACTCTCGGTTTCATATTTTCAAATGCATTTTCCAACATCTGATAGTACAACTGTATACAATACGGTGTTTTTGAGATACGAGAATATGAAATAATTTAGAACTGCCAGGTCCGGACTTCGAAGCGGAAATTGAATGACTCGATCATCATAAAACTCCTGAATTCGGTCCATAGTTTCCCTTGTCCTGTAAGCTGGTGCATTATCCTGCTGGAAGTACCAATGAAAGTTTTGGAAAAAAGGTTCGAGTAAATTATTGCGATATCTCTCGGCATTTACCGTTCCTTCAAAAAAACAAACAAAAAACAGGTCCAACTATACGTCTTCGAGAGACCGCCAGCTAAACACCAAACAGTTTTGGAAAATGGATGAGTGGGTCTTCTTGGTTCCGAACACGTGCCCTTAACAGTTCCCCGATATTTAATGATGTTGCACAAATGACACTTTGGTTGGCTGAATTATCTTGTAGAAAACGCTTGTATACGTTGTACCAAAACAAATTAGTTTGAACTATTTTTACTATTTCCACTGTTATATTAATATTAAGAAACAATTTTGTCATTAACGTGAAGTTAATGCATTTGTATTTCCAGATCATTTAACCAACCGGCATAGAGATACATTGTCATATTTTCTAAAGAGATGGGTCGCTATTTCATTGATAATTTTGGAAATTGGATGAATGGGTCTTCTTGGTTCCGAACACGTGGCCTTAACAGTTTTCCAATATTTGATGATGTTGCACAAATGACACTTTGGTTGTCTGAATTATCTTGTAGAAAACGCTTGTATACGTTGTACCATAGGTTAAACAGTAGAAGATGGCCAGACAATGTAGTTTAAAAATATGTTAGTTTTGGAAAAGGAATTGAGCTGGCAGCACAATTAAATTTAATGTTTCAAATAAAAAAATACACAAAATGTGCATTATTAAATGAAACATTATAGAAAAGAAAGAGATAAAGAAGTATGTTGCGTAGACAAAACTAATTGTTTTGAGATAAACAGCGGGTATTAAACTCTAAGACGTACGTTGCACTTTCTGCGGATGCAATCAAAAGAGACAGCTATATGCCGGCATTGCCTGGCGGTCTACTTTGAAGTAGGTGATGGCGGTCGGCGGAACAGGACCGGCTTCAGTTTGATTTCAGTGTGCAAATATAAGATATGGCACCAAAAGCGGGTAATAAATGGGTTTTTGCAAATTACAATTGGGCAAAAGAAAGTTTTATTGTTGGTTTTCATCAACGCATTCCAACAACCTATCAAGAATAATAGCTGGTTGCAAATCGCGAATGGACACTTGTAAACTACGCCGCCTTTAGCATAAGTAAGTATACAGGCCGATCTATTATTATTTTATTAAAACGTCCTCGGACCTGTGTTCTTCTCCCGGATGAGGAGAAGAACTATCAACATGACACGGTTCTCATCCGCAAGAAGAATTTCTCCATCTAACACCGGCCGTAATTTTGTCAATATTAGATCAGTGTTAATAGTCAAAGCAAATTAGACTTTTTAGAAGAAATAGTTTATAAAGTTTTGAAATTTTGGTTATGAACTCCCAGCATGGACCCAAATAAAGATCCGAAGGGTTCCCATCCCCTCGGGGTGAGCTTCATCCCCTTTTGTCCTAAAGACCGCTCCTGAGTGTGACCAAGAAGCTTATCTCCGTTTTTACCGACTACAAAAAATTGTCAAATTTTTCCTTTTATGTATGTTCACCGATTTCTTCGTCAATTGTGGATCGATTTTGAAAATTCTTCTTTTATGCTCCGGAGGTAGTCCCATTGACAGCAAGTCCGGATCTGATGAGGGGATCCCATGGAAATCGAGGAAAATTCTCAAACTTTCCCTTTTATGTATGTTCACCGATTTCTTCGTCAATTGTGGATCGATTTTGAAAATTCTTCTTTTATTTGAAAGGGTGTACTACGGAGGTAGTCCCATTGTCAGCAAGTCTGGACCTGATGAGGTGATCGCATGGGAATCGGGCGAAAACCTCACATTTTATAATTATTATCAACTCTCTCAAATGTAGTCGTTTAATAATAATTATGCAGGTCTTTGCGTCTGGAAGTTGCCTTAGATTTTTCAGGTGGTAATGTTAATTCATCATTGTTTCAGTATTTCTGGTTCTAATTTTTTATAGTTTGTGTCTTTCATCTTCATTTTCAACCAGCCGTCGTTTCCACATTCGAGCAGCGTCCTTACTACCATCACTTAAAATTGTAAAATAATTAGCTTTTTAAAAAACAGAAACCGACTTCAAAAAGCGAGAAATAAGTCAGTACATGTATTATTACATGTGCTACCTACTGATCTGTTTCAAGTCGGTGCCAAGCCAAAAAAAAATAGGTAGTAGATAGATAGGCTGTCCGCTCCCGCCACATCGTAAGTCTCACCTCCCGCGCGCCGGAATGCATGAGCGAGGGTGGGAGGCTCGCGCTGAGCAAAACATCCCAAGCGGCCAGACACGTGCGGGGCAGACGTCGTTGACGGCCTGATATTGAATTTTTGATGCGCTATAACGCTGATGATTATATTTGTATAATGACAAAAGGTTACAAATTCGTTAACCTCTTTGGCTTGGCACCGATTTCAAACAGATCAGTAGGTAGCACATGTAATAATACATGTACTGACTTATTTCTCGCTTTTTGAAGTCGGTTTCTTTTTTTAAAAAAAGCTAATTATTCTCCTAAATGGTAACTCCGACGAGAAAATGTTTTAGGGCTTAAGTTCTTAATTAAATTCTGCATAAAATTGGTCTCATGGAGTATCATGAAGTAGCATATCTCCCACCCAATGCTCATAAATGACGTTGGAAAATGAGTATCGTTTCCAGCGCACTATAACCCCCGATTATCTCGAAAACCATTAGTGGGAGCAAAAAATGTATAGAAACAAAATTGTTGAGAAGTTTTTTCTGTACAAGGTCCATATTGAATAAAACATTTGCAATAAATTGTTATTTGTCAAAAAACGGGGGTGGACCAATTTTTGCCTTCGCGCTGAAAATTCTACTCATTTTGCAACGTCATTTATGAGCGTTGTGTGGAAGGGAGGCAAAAACTTCATGAGACCAATTTTATGCAGAATTGAATGGAGAACAAGCCCGATAACATTTTCTCGTCAAAGTTAACGTTTACGAAAAAAATGCAGAAAAGCTTCATGAGGTCACACGCGGGGACGGTTTTTTGGGCAAAAGGGGAAGAAGCTCCCCCCGGGCGGTGGGAACTCTTCGGATCTTTATTTGGGTCCCTCTTGGGTGTTCATAATCAAAATTTTAAAACTTCATGAATTATTTTCTTCTATTCGTCGTTTTTTCGTATAATTTGCTTGGATTATAATGCTCTTCAAAATCTCCAAATCAGGCACGATTTTGAATATTTGATGACGCGTCGGCTCTGTCAGGATTGGCTGGATTTTTTTTCTGTTATTAGGAGCACGGGAGGTTTTTAACGCAATCCATCTGCTTCTAAGTTTCGTCGTAAGTTTTCGTCATGTTTTAGTTTCAAAATTAGACATCACGTCGCAAACTATACACCTGGGTTTATTGTACACCATTGTCTCAAAAAATTTAAATGTCGGACTAAACTCAGACCAAAATCACTCTCTTATAAAGCAGCGTCAATGCACTTATCTGCGAATTCCGTCGCCACAAATTTATGAAGTTTTAAAAATATGCTTCCAGTAAAGTTAAAAGTGCACTATTATAAACAAAACAAGTCTTGGCATTAATATAAGGAACTACATTTCCACAAAAATATTAAGACGTGTATTTAAATCCCAACCCGGTGTTTTCACCATATTGTGTTGTAAGCAAAGCCACATAAAATATCTAATTCGATATGCGGTGGAAGTAATTTAAATTTTGAAGATGAAAGAAATTCAAACTTAAATTCTTGCCAAAAACAAAAGGTCTTATTATTTTCCCATTGGAGAAAAAATACCCACGATAAGCGTCTTTACTGCCAATATAGTTTTTTTTTTGTACCAGTATATCTGACAAAGGAAACGGGCGATGCCCAGAACTCTACACACTGGCAGCGGCAAAATCGGTCAATCCATCCCTGGATACCGCACGTCCTCCACGAGACGATACTCTCGTTTCAAAAGAATTTATTTAGAAATCTGTTGACTGCACCCTCTGTCCCTCATTTCTGCTAACTAATTTCATTGGCTACGTACTTCCATTTAGCCTGGCAATCTTTTTAACTCCTTTATCTATGGTTGTACCAAAACAAACTAGAATGAACTATTTTTACTATCTCCACTTTTACATTAATATTAAGAAACAATTTTGTCATTAACGTAAAGTTATGCATTTGTATTTCGAAATCATTCAACCAACCGGCATAGAGATACATTCCCATATTTTCTAAAGAGATGGGTCGTTATTTCATTAATAATTTTGGAAAATGGATGAATGGGTCTTTGTGGTTCCGAACACGTGGCCTTAACAGTTTCCCGATATTTAATGATGTTGCACAAATGACACTTTGGTTGGCTGAATTGTCTTGTAGAAAACGTTTGTATACGTAGTACATTTATTTCATGAAAACGGTTATGATTTGAGCAAAACCAAAAAATAGGAGTACTCTATTTTAAGCAGTTTTATTTATAAAAAAAAAGTTTCAAAATTTTGTATACTACTCCATTGAATGAAGTGCTTCATCTTTTGTTGGAATTACCGGAATTACCTGTTGATTACCGGAATTAGTTACTTTTTGTGGGAATTATTACCTACGAATTACTGCGATTACCACGATTACATGCGAATTAATTCCTCGAATCGTAATTACCGGAATTGTTCGTGATTACCTTGAATTAATTCCATGTGGAATTATTTGTACAATTTTTTTCCAAGTTAACAGCCCCACGAATTTTTCTTTCTTGTTCCTCTGCTCTTATTGTTATTTCTCTTTTTGTCGCTGATTCTTAACCTTGCCTTTTCTAGTCTTCTTTTGTACTCTTCCACTTGACCGTCCCAAATTTCTATTGTCCCCTTTCTCCTATACTTATTTTTATAGACAGATCGTCGGACTCTATTGTCTCCCCTAATATGAATTCTTCTACTTCTTCGCATGCTTCTTCGTTTACTAGTCCGTAGTCTATCACTGTTTCTCTTCTGTCGCCCATTTAGGTCCATTCTTCTTCTTCGTTCCTTTGTTTATTTCCATTCAGCACCTCCGAAGCTTTTTCCTCAATCCATTCAAACAGCTTCTTCCCTTTCGCATTTTCTAACTTGCCTCTGGATCTCTTCTTCCTCTTTCTCCGATTCTCCCGTTGAAGTAGAATCTCGAATTGCCTCGCATAGTCTCAGAAATCTTCTTTTTTCTTAGTCTGGCTACATTCCAAAATAGTGCCTCTTTCAATGCCGTTATTGTTTTCCCGCCCCTCTACTTGCCCTCTCTCTTACTTACCCCCTTGTTCTTCTTTTCCTGCTCTTCTACCGTCGTCTCCATTTTCTCCCTCACCCCTCGATGTTCTGATTGGAAAACCTTTTGAAGATCTTCTTCATCCCAATTTAAATCCTGAAGCCACAGTTCTTTTATTAACATCTTCATGACGATAATGGATCAAAAATCTTGTTTTTTAGCGTTCCATTCTTGGGGAGTTCCAAGTTTAATTGTGCCTTCAGAAAATTAGACAGTTACAGTGTTCTAAAAATCACAGCATTTTAAGATTCAAAAATTGTAAGATATAAAGGCCTCCAAAATTCGAGTTTTCCAAAGCTCGACAACAATGTTCTAAAATTTCAAGAACAAGTAGTAAAAGTTTTAAACAATCCTACCTACTAGTATACTTTAAAATGCTGTGCGCTTTTGTGTTGTTTGGTTCATAGATATTTATATTTATTTATGTATACACCCAAGGGTATAATATTGTTTACGTAGCAGTGATATTATTGATGAATATATGTAACCAGTTATTGATTGTGTCATAAACATAACAGACTATTATCGAAAAAAATATTTCACAAATTATTATTGTCGTAATTCTAGGTATTGTAGTATTACGGTTTTGGCTGAATTTAGAAACCCGTTTAGGGTTCTAAATATTTTGGAAATCGTAAATTTGGAACAATTAGATAACCAAAAAAATGTATAAGTAAAAGCTCTGCGAAAGTGAACCATAAATATTGAAGGAATGCTAAATATGATGGAGATAATTTTATTGTCCATATAATGTCATCTTCTCTGTTGAAAGGTGCAAAAATTATTTATAGAATCGTTTGATAAATAATAAATTACATAATGAATGACTTAGTTGTTCTGTCTGGTATTTAAATTGATCACTTTGTCAATATCTGGGCAAATAGTATTTATGGGACACTTATTTTAATAATACAGCGGCACTCGTAAAAGCCGGACTCATTAAATTATAATTTATTTACTGTAGTTGCGAGGATTCCGCGAGGCCCGAAGAAACTATTTTTTTACAAAATTATAACAGAATTAGGATATATTCACAATTGATTTCATTCGAACTTTTAAAAGCTTATTTAATAGTGTAAGTGGGTCAATCTGATGGAAGGCCACGTAATTTTCCGCGAACTTCCCCTGCAAAACAGGCAAATGAGACGCCCGGATTTTATGTACCTCTATTTTTAAAGCCAAGTACAAACACATTTCTGGCGAATCATGTGTAAAAGCAAACAAAACTTTCAGTCAGGTGTTTGAATTCGTCGAAAGAATTCGTAAACCCAGAGCTAAGAACAGTGAAGTTTTTCCAGTTTTCTGTTGCCGATGGAATTGTCACGGCTTCAATTACCTACCGTTTCACCAGTCGTTACTTACTTAAGGAAAGAGTTTCACGTAGCTGTGATCTTGTTGAAAGTTTGAGTATGCAATAATGTTGGGGTTTTTGTGTAATTGAACGAGAGAATTCTTATTTTCTTTAAGGTATATAAAATACACCTGAATAAGTGTTGTCGCAACAATTAAATTTCAATCATAGATTTCAAAAAATATATACACATATATCGTGCGTTCAACAAAAAACGACGTCAAGTGGGCATTGGATTAAAAAACGTATGGCGTAGATTTTAGAGAACATTTGACATGTCAGATTATTGGATTGGGGAGGATCTTAATCATGTCATTGAAGATTCCAATGCTTGCTTCATCGTAGATTTTTGTTGAACGCACAATATATTACAGAAGGGTATATGGGACTAATTCTACCCAAGGTATCTTTTTCAATTGCGCAGCAGCAAAAAAAAACATGTTAAATAATTTTCTCACTTTTTTGTCCACACTTCTTTTAACCTGATAACAGTTTTTACATTCTTTGGTCACATTCAAAAAAATAAAAAATTACGGTAAATAATTGTTAGCCATGAGATAATTTCCTATTATGTCCATTTAACTGAAGGATGGCTATTTCCGTCTTTTCATCTTTTTATTCCATACGAGAACACAATCTTCGCATGACCCTTGACCAAGACAAGAAGAATTGAAAAAGAAGTGAAGGTTAATGGGCCGATCTTTAGTCCTATCGGTCTGTAATAATCTTCAGTTATAACAACGGTGTACAACTTTGAAGTTGCGCCAGTCAAAGCAACAGAATGTCATTCAACGCTTTCAAAATAAATTTTTATTGATGCTCCAATAATTTACTCCCCTCATAGTTACGTCGTCATCGTTATCCTATGAGAGACAGCAGTAATAACAGTAATTTGATAAAACTTTCCTTTCCTCGACTTTCCAACTTCCAGCTACAAATTAGTCCCCATCGTGTCGAGCTTCGCGATCTGAATATCATTCTTTTCACCCGCATCCAACAACCACACAATAAGAGTAAAAGCGCGGATAACTTCTCAGATTAGTCATTGTTTCGGTTTTCGTACTTTCGAAATTGCTTTCAGAATTGGAGTGCTTTTACTCCGACTGGCTCGGTTGTTCAACTAATTAAAATTCTACATGTAGGAACGCACAGTTTTTATTAGATTTTCACCTCGTTACTGCTCCATGGAATTCGAGAGCTGCCACTCATTGCTATTGGAAAATATTGCACGATTTGAGTTTTTCAACGAGACAGGCGTCTTCTTCGACTTCACTGTTCATTTATATTCGACATCCCTCACATCAAAGGTGACGCCCGAATAGACTCGCAAAACTTAACAAAAGTCGGGATCAATGAGGGACGTGACGAGCGTGACGCCGATTCGGGTCCGATAACCCGGAGTTCTGGATTTTGGTGCTTGAATGGGCGAAAACAACAGTGATGGAGATGGAAATGGGGGAGAAGAGACAGGAGTGGTTTTCCGATTGCTGTTTTTTTTGTGCCGTTGGACATTTCTGCGATCGGGTGTATGATTTAACAGCTAAAAATAAAAATTACAGAACTTTTTGTAAACATCTTTTACGTTAAATTTTAATCTTTATTGTTTGTAGAAGGTGTCTGACATATTGGCATAATAATTACAAGTGCATGTATATTAAAATTTTATAGGGTAAAGACGGCGACTGAGCCATATAATATGCAATTTATTATTCACAAGCCATCCTATAAATATTTTTTCCACTACTTAAATATAGCTGAAGGTATTATACAAACTAATCAACTAAAATATGGATTATATAGCATCATAAATTCAGATATTAAGTATCAGCAAAAAATATAAATTTAAAATGAAGTTTCGCAAAAGTCTTTCTATAAAAATCCTCAGACAATTTTAGTTTTTAAAATTTTTGGTGTAACAATGTATTTTTAAAATATGAAAGCGCCAACTTTTTATTTCGGATTGTGGTAAGCTAAATACAATAACCTAAAAATTTTATCAGCAGCGTCCGAAAGACCCAAGCTTTGTTTATCGATATGCGAAATTTCAATCTTAAATATTTAATAATAATGCTAATACAGAATTTTAAATTTTCACACATAAATTAATTGGCAACCTTGTATTCTAAATTTAGAAAAAAGGTATGCAGTTGTAGCATTTAAAACAGCAAATCAGAAAATGAAAAAAAATGGGTTTCATTTAAAAACATTAAGTTGAGTACGGCCCTGGAATAGTGAAACACCAAATATGGCTGAAAATAATTTTAGTCGGTGCAGCTTTAATGGTAATATATGATGACATAATTTTTTTTTATTTTCATTAGTAAAGCCACCATCTTCCGTCCTCACACTATTAAAAATAATTAAAAGAATGCTATAAAAAATGGTTTCACCGTTTAAAGTCCTTGAAAAAAATTCAAAAATTGAAATTTTTATGTAACTTTTTCATTAAAAATAAAAAATATACAATTTTTCTGAGAATGAATTTTATATTTTTTCTGAGTAAATTAAAAAAATATATGAAAATCTATTAACTTTTCAGCCCGCCATGATTTTTTGAAGTTATATATAACATCCCTTAACCGCCTTAACTCTGTTAATTTTAAGATTAGCAAAAAAGTCTAAAGATCATTTTGATGTAGTATTTCATGCTTTATAATTTTTATTTGAATCTTTTTTACTACCTTTTACTCAGTTTGAATAATTAAAAAAAACGATATTATATTTTTTCACCACTTCTCGGGGGCTGGGAAAAAATGTCTTTTACCCATCTTCATCAAATACTTCACAAATACTTATATCAAAAATTTGTGTACTTTCTATAACAATGTAATAAAATAGGTATAGTAAAAGCTACCTGTGGCACGTTTACAAATCCACAAGATACTAAATATAATAGTGAGTCCGATGCGTATAATTAACGTTATAATAACATTGTATAATAATCATGAAGACGGTAACAATTAAATTAAGTTGCCTGAATCTCAATAATTTATGGCGAACCCTAATAAACAGTAGGTACCGATAGACGCAGTAAATTATCACATGAGATTTTTCACACATAAATTAATTGGCAACTTTGTATTCCAAATTTAGAAAAAAGGTATGCAGTTGTAGCATTTAAAACTGCAAATCAGAAAATGAAAAAAAAAATGGGTTTCATTTAAAAACATTAAGTTGAGTACGGCCCTGGAATAGTGAAACACCAAATATGGCTGAAAATAGTTTTAGTCGGTGCAGCTTTAATGGTAATATATGATGACATATTTTTTTTTTATTTTCATTAGTAAAGCCACCATCTTCCGTCCTCACACTATTAAAAATAATTAAAAGAATGCTATAAAAAATGGTTTCACCGTTTAAAGTCCTTGAAAAAAATTCAAAAATTGAAATTTTTATGTAACGTTTTCATTAAAAATAAAAAATATACAATTTTTCTGAGAATGAATTTTATATTTTTTCTGAGTAAATTAAAAAAATATATGAAAATTTATTAACTTTTCAGCCCGCCATGATTTTTTGAAGTTATATATAACATCCCTTAACCGCCTTAACTCTGTTAATTTTAAGATTAGCAAAAAAGTCTAAAGATCATTTTGATGTAGTATTTCATGCTTTATAATTTTTATTTGAATCTTTTTTACTACCTTTTACTCAGTTTGAATAATTAAAAAAAACGATATTATATTTTTTCACCACTTCTCGGGGGCTGGGAAAAAATGTCTTTTACCCATCTTCATCAAATACTTCACAAATACTTATATCAAAAATTTGTGTACTTTCTATAACAATGTAATAAAATAGGTATAGTAAAAGCTACCTGTGGCACGTTTACAAATCCACAAGATACTAAATATAATAGTGAGTCCGATGCGTATAATTAACGTTATAATAACATTGTATAATAATCATGAAGACGGTAACAATTAAATTAAGTTGCCTGAATCTCAATAATTTATGGCGAACCCTAATAAACAGTAGGTACCGATAGACGCAGTAAATTATCACATGAGATTTTTCACACATAAATTAATTGGCAACTTTGTATTCCAAATTTAGAAAAAAGGTATGCAGTTGTAGCATTTAAAACTGCAAATCAGAAAATGAAAAAAAAATGGGTTTCATTTAAAAACATTAAGTTGAGTACGGCCCTGGAATAGTGAAACACCAAATATGGCTGAAAATAGTTTTAGTCGGTGCAGCTTTAATGGTAATATATGATGACATATTTTTTTTTTATTTTCATTAGTAAAGCCACCATCTTCCGTCCTCACACTATTAAAAATAATTAAAAGAATGCTATAAAAAATGGTTTCACCGTTTAAAGTCCTTGAAAAAAATTCAAAAATTGAAATTTTTATGTAACGTTTTCATTAAAAATAAAAAATATACAATTTTTCTGAGAATGAATTTTATATTTTTTCTGAGTAAATTAAAAAAATATATGAAAATTTATTAACTTTTCAGCCCGCCATGATTTTTTGAAGTTATATATAACATCCCTTAACCGCCCTAACTCTGTTAATTTTAATATTAGCAAAAAAGTCTAAAGATCATTTTGATGTAGAATTTCATGCTTTATAATTTTTATTTGAAACTTTTTTTACTACCTTTTACTCATTTTGAATAATTAAAAAAAAAAACGATATTATATTTTTTCACCACTTCTCGGGGGTTGGGAAAAAATGTCTTTTACCCATCTTCATCAAATACTTCACAAATACTTATATCAAAAATTTGTGTTATTCCTACAACAAAGTAATAAAATAGGTATAGTAAAAGCTACCTGTGACACGTTTACAAATCCACAAGATACTAATATAATAGTGAGTCCGATGCGTATAATTAACGTTATAATAACATTGTATAATAATCATGAAGATGGTAACAACTAAAGGAAGTTGCCTGAATCTCAATAATTTATGGCAAACCCTAATAAACAGTAGGTACCGATAGACGCAGTAAAGTCGATTGGTTGACCCAGTGAAATAAGTTCACTCCCACGTCTCTATTGGAAACACCCTCCCATCTATATTTTTTAGCTCCATTTTAAGTAAAACCAAGAGTGAAAATTTATTTTGGTTTTCGGATCCGGAATCAGCATAAGGGCTTTCATAAATTAAATCTCATGAATTTTTTCCAAACTTGACTAGTTTTTAATTGTTTTTTGGCAAAACCACTAGCGCTAGTGTATAAATTTTATTGGAATTGCTTCAGTCGTTTTCTTTACATTGGATCTCATAGCTCTTATGGAAGAATTACACGGAAGGATTCCACCCTTAAATGTTCGTATAAAAAAGTTGATACCTTACATTAGCATTGGGGTATAATAATACATACGAAAATCAGGAAGACAAGTAGTAGGTTATAATTCATATCTACATTTAATAAGTTATGCAATATCAGTTGGAAAAATTTCCCTAAAATTCCGCCAAATTAGGCGTTTGAAAATTGTGTAATTACGGGATGCGATTTAAAGAGAGCGGGCGTGCTTTTGCACAATGTGGCAACACTGATTCCATCGGCCAATAGTGACGTAGCAACCGTCGTCGCTTTCGAAAACAGCCCTGATGAGTAGGGGAGAGTGGGGCAAAGCGGAATAGCTAAATAAAATGACGGAAAAAAGAAAGAAAAAGCATTCAACATTTTATCAGATTAATCACTACTTCCATTATTATTATCTAGAATATTTGCAAAGCCGTATCTATGTAGGGAAATAATCAGTATGTACCTATTTTATTTTCTTGGTGACAAATTTCTATTTTGTCCCAAAATGCGGAGCAAAGCGGAATTTGGTATAAAAAACTAAAATACAAACACAAGTTGCTTATACATTTCTGAAAAATAAAAAATAAATTATAATAAAAATATTAACAAGGGATAATATTAAGAGGTGAAGAAGATGAAGAGGAGGCGGGGCTTACGGGTGAACTTTGAAAATTGTTTAAACAAAAACTATCCATCGTAACTCAAAATCCTTTTGCACGTGCAATTTGTATATATAAGTGCACCATTTGGCCACTTTTGCAAAAATCTTCCTACAAAAATGTTGTCGAGAAACATTTGGTTTCCAAATTCGGAGGTGCTCCATCTTGTTGGAGTCACAGTCGCTTTTTTGATTTTTAGAATTTTTATTTGAAACAGCGCATCCACCATTTTTGATTTATAAAAAAGTATTTAACGACGCTGTTCTCGCTGAAGTCTATTTCTGATGATCTTGAATTAAACTTACTTCCCATGAAGCTGCTCAGTGTTTTAGTAACTACATTTTGAGCAGTGCATCCACCATCTCGATTTTTTATTATTCTTTAACAACGCAAAATTTTGTAGTAAGGGTATCCTCCATTGTGTAGAAAAGTTTTTTGAATTTCAAAATATTAGGCGCAGCGCATTCACCATTTCATGTTTTGTAATTCTTAAACAATGCTATTCATCATAGGATCATTTAATATCAGTTTAGCTTAAAGTCTTAGAAGAGTTTAGAAGAGTGCAATCCGAATTTTTTTTGGATTTCCGCCCCCTGGAATCTCTGAATCTCAAGAGTCGAATTTTGAAATTAAAGGTTATAACCTTAAAATATTTTTATTCTTTAGTGTCTTGCAACCTGGAAATTCTAAAATTTCTTTGAATCTAAAATTTCAGGTTCTTGTTAAATTAATTTTGCAATTTCGAGTCTTTAATTTTTTTAAATTCAAAAAATCCAGAATAAAAATTTTGAAACTTACGTTACAATATGGCCATTTGAGTGATAAATAAATAAAACGGAAAAAAAACAGCTGTACTGTCGGCAAGAGTTTCATGATGGAATGTTTAAAATAAATTTTTTTTAATTTTGGATCTTTAAAATCTCGTGAACCTAAAAATGAAGCTATTTCTCAAGATTAGAAAATAATACGTCCGTTGTATTCCTCTTGAAATAAACCTTCCAACGATGTGTCAATGGCATACCGTTCCATTTAAAAATAAAAAATAGGGACAGTTTTAACTCTTTAGGATAGAGATATACACAAAACACTAGCTCCAAGATGTAGCCCTAAATAAATTAAAATTGACCTGTTTTTGGACATGTAAGCACAAGATGGGTAATGCGCTATGTACCTAAGTAAATTATGGTGGATGCGCCATGTGAATTAAAAGAAGTAATAGAACTTTACGATTAATATTTTTCCCGGGAATCATCTCAGATATTTTTCCCCATTAATCTGAAAATATTGTCCAAACTGACGAAGGAGAGCTATAAATTCTCCAGAGACTTTGCTCATTTACATTCTGCGTCCACGATTTCAAAGCTTCTGGTCGGATAGAGTTGGCTGTTTCACAAAATGGGGATCAACGATCAACTGATGAGCCTGCCGCTGACTCAGGTCCGATAAGTTAAACTACCGAAAGTTCTGAAGTCAGGTCCTTGAACGACGTGAAAACAACGATGTGGGGGCGAAATATCTCCATCGAGATGAAAATGGAAAAAACGAGATAAGAGATTGATTTTCTGTAATAAAACTGTTGTTATTCATTCATCGCGGGAACCTATGGAAAAACATGTCATTTCTTATGACTGTTATAAGGAACGACACACGTCTTATTTTCGTGGGAATCATCGAGGCGCGATTTTGTGAGCTAAGCCTAATACGATGTACAAGCTTTGAACTGTTTAGACAAATGGACCCCGAAATAACAGGTGTTGCAAACCGGGGATCCGTAATGCGAATTCAGCTAATTTCGGCTACCATTCCCTTCCGGCACACAATTGCTGTCATAAAAATTTAATAGGACAAACACTTAGATTCGCTTGTCACAAACAAGAGTATCGACCGATTTCTATAACTGTGGGTGGGTGACCAATAATCACATTTATTATGTAACAATATTACACGTACACAAATCGATGGGAAAATGGGGTAACTGCTTATTTGTCACAATATTGAATTTCAGTAATTGGTGAGCATAAAGTGACAATTTAGAAGTGCCACATTCCATAATTTGTAGGCAGTTATGGAAATAATGAAAAGATGTACGTCGCGCCCATTTTTGGGTTACCATTACATCCACGTGTTTTACTATGGAAATCCATATCTATTTCTAGCTGAAATAATAATTTTCCTTTAATTTCCACGATCCACGAAATTGTTCATCAAGGGTACCAACTGTTTAGAGAACGTGTGTCGTTTATTATCACATATGAGCGAGCTTGTCAAACTTTTGAGGTTAATTCACATGAAAATCAATAAATCACTTCCATAGGCACTCTTGATGAGCAATTTTGTGGATCACATGGTATTTTTCTGCATATACTGAAGTCTATTTATCCGCGAGCCGCGAAGAGCGCAAACGGAGTAATTAATATTAAGCGTCTGTAAAACAAAAGACGGAAACACCCACGTTACAACAAATTATAAAACTTTGCCCGGATGTAATTAAAATTCAAGAACACAACTGCTTCAACTCACTCGGACAATTATGGAAATGGGATATTTACCGACCGCTGCCGCTCTCTTGAATCGAGGATTCGCTCGTTTATTGAAACGGAATCCGGAGAAGTTTATGGATAGTCTTCCAGTTATCTGCTCGAAGTAAATGTGAGTGATTGCATTGTTTCTAGGGCGATTTTATAGTCATTTGTCATAGTTGTGCACTCTGAATCACATGACTATTAATAGTCCGGTCGAACTTGGAACGTCCATATACCGGGTGTGGAGCCGATTTTGAGGCATGTTACATGTAAAAAGAAAAATCTGAGGATATCGGCTCACGTCGGTAAAGCTAGCAGGACCAAAGTCGAAAAAACAAAAATTAACCCCATGAGAATTTAATGCTATTTAAAGACCTATTTAATGCCACAGAGTTTTGTAAATGAGACATTAACCCTCCTCATTTTTTGCAAAGTTTTTTTATGTAAAATGGGTACCGTACGATCATTTAAATTATAAATTAGAGTAGGCTGTGAAATTTAAATTAGGTTGGCACTACTAACTTTTGACAATTTCATTTAAACCAGAAGAATGTCGATGAATCCAAGTGGAGTAAATTTAAATTAAAATTTAAATATATCTAAGTCGAACTCCACAAACTTTAATAAGTGTAAAATTACAAATGGAACATGTTTTTTTAAGGAGGATCAAGATCCTCCTCCATCAACACCTTCTTCTTTCGCCAATCATATATTAATAACGAAACATAGTTTTTCACCATCAAATTCCAAATTGATTCATAAATGCAATAAAGGCCGGAAATTAGATTTTTTTGAGATTTTGGAAATAAGGAAAGCCTTGAAACTGGAAAACAGATCTTGTTTAAATGAACAGAATAACTTCAATAATCCCATTATTAATTCACTATTTTAATTTTTTACCACTCAAACAAACTTACCAGATTCTCTTTGATCCATTTTTAATTTTTACATTTTATAAAATGTTGTTTTTACGAAATCTTTCAAATTTAATTCAAAATTACGTCAACGTCAAAAATTTTATATTCTTTAAGGTAAGAACCCCTCTGTAATTCAATTGTATCATTAATCTCTTGTGAAATTAGGGCTGATGATGGCAGTAGTGTTCTGTCGAAACATGTTCCATTTGTAATTTTACACTTATTAAAGGTTGTGGAGTTTGACTTAGATATATTTAAATTTTAATTTCATTTAAAATTCGAATGTCAAAAAAACGGCAACAGAATGGTGAATGGAGTTAACAGCTGAATTGAAGATGCGGGAGAACACTTTGAACATTTGCTGTAATTCTCAATTCTTCTACATTATTTGTTAGTCTTTTATTTTCATGAGAGACATAAACGTTACAATGTTTACGATAACCTCCAATTTGACTGTCAGTCAATTTGCAGGCTGGATCATTGCATTATAAAAAACCAGCCTACTCTAATTTATAATTTAAATGATCGCACCGTAAATATCAGCTTTTTCGGATAATCTGTTAAAAAGTTGACAGACAGTGAAAGAAATTATCTCAAAATGCAAGAACTGATCTCGTCCATTTTGCCAGTGCTAATAAGTTCATGTGTTAAAAAATTAAAAAATTTAAATATATCTAAGTCGAACTCCACAAACTTTAATCAGCGTAAAATCATAAATGGAACATGTTTCGGCAGAACACTTCTGCCATCATCAGCCCTTAAAGAATATAAAAAATTATATTTTTTTATATTCTTTAAGGGCTGATGATGGCAGAAGTGTTCTGCCGAAACATGTTCCATTTATTAATTTACGCTGATTAAAGTTTGTGGAGTTCGACTTAGATATATTTAAATTTTTTAATTTAAATTTACTCCACTTGGATTTAAGAACATTCTTCTAGTTTAAGTTCATGTGTGTTAGACAGACTTTAAATGTTAGAAATTGATCCTTTGGCTCTTCCAGCGGGATCCCCCGATTTCAATCCAATTGAGCATTAGCACACCGACAAGACTTGCCCATCGTGTGGGACAATTTGGACCAAGAGGCTTTGGACAACTTAATTTACAGTATGCCTCAACGAGTCCAACAAGTTTTACAAAATTATGGTAATAGGACCCATTATTAAGAAAAAAAATTTGGACAACTTCATAATTTGAAACAATGTAATTTTTTTATTTTTACTTGATTTTTTTGGAACATTTTTTTATAAATCTCTTTGGTAATCTTGTTTGTTTTCATTTGTGTTAAGAGCCCAGAAAAAATTACTTTGGGATTGGTCAATTCAGCAATATCCCTAACTTCTTGACGTGAAGCCATAAGGACCATAATTTTGAGAAAATCCTCGGTTTTTTTATCTTTATCATTAGCTTTTAAATAGCCTTAAAATCCTGTGATTCTTTTTTAAATTTTTATCTAATATTAAGTTATAATTTCTACAAAAAACTATAAGAGCAATAAAATTAAGTCTTTGACATTAAATTAGGATTTAAAGAGCCTTAAATTCCCATGGGGTTATTTTTTTTTCATATTAGCAGAGCCATCGTTTCCATGAAAACCGTAAGAGCAGTAAAATTAAATCTTTGGCATTAAATTAGCCTTGAAATAACCTTAGAATCCTATGTGGTTATTTTTCAATTTTTACCAAATTTTAAGTCTTGGTCCTGCTATCTTGACGCCAAGCCAGCAGAGCCTTAATTTCTAAGAAAACTATGAGAAAAATAAAGTCAACACTTTGGCATTAAATTAGTCTTTATATAGGCTTAAATTTCCATGAGGTTAATTTTTGATTTTTTCATATTTTAATGTTATGGTCCTGCTAGCTTGACGTCAAGCCAGCAGAGCCTTAATTTCTAAGAAAACTATGGGAGGAATAAAATCAACACTTTGGCATTAAATTAGCCTTTAAATAACCTTAAAATCCTATATGGTTATTTTTCAATTTTTACCAAATTTTAAGTCTTGGTCCTGCTATCTTAACGTCAAGCCCGCAGGGCCATAATTAGGCTTTAAATAGCCTTAAATTCTCATTCTCAATCTAATTCTCATATCGACTCCCCTAATTATTCTAGAGCAAAACTTTTAGATAAGTTCTGCCATTGAATATCAATACCCTAGTTAGAGTATTGATATTCAATGGTTGTACGTTGTACACTATAAGAAGTAGACGGATTTCAAATGCTAAAATAAAACTGAAAAAAGATGTGAGGAGCACTAAAAATAGCACTAGCTAAGATGTTAATAAATTACTAGCGGTTACCCGCGGCTTTGCTTAAAGAAGTTTTTAATAAAAAAAATAACAAAAAGTAAAAAAAATTGTGCTAAATCGTCAAACAACGGGTCCAGTCTTTTTAAAAGGAGAATATAAATCCCAATTGTCGCGTATGTTTATTTTCCAGTTATGAGAATTCTCAGGAAAACTACACTCCCCATTTACGCCTTTTTTTCGCGGTTTATAAATAAATTTTTGCAAGATCGTCAACCACGGGTCTAGTTATTTTTAAAGGAGAGTCCAAGTGCCAATTCTCATGCGTGTAACATTGTCGATCTTCAAGCCATAAAAAATTTGAGAAAAGGTACTCCCAAATCCACCCTTCGTTTTTTCCAGTTAGTTTTTTTTTTGCAAAGTCCTTAAACACGGGTCCAGCCTTTTTTATAGGAGAATCCAGATCCCAATTTTCACAGAATATGTAACACTCATTGTTTTTTAGTTATAAGAATTCTCAGGAAAACTACCCCCCCTTTTATGACCCTTTTTCGCGGTTTGTAAATAAATTTTTGAAAAATTGTCAAACACGGGTATAGTTATCTTAAGATGCGAGTCCAATTGCCAATTCTCATGCCTGTAACATTCTCGATCTTCATGTTATAAGAATTTTGAGAAAAATCACCCCCAAATCCACCCTCCCCTTTTTTCGCAGTTTGGTAATTTTTTTTTTTTTTGGAAATTTGTTAATCACGGGTCCGGTCTTTTTAAAAGGAGAATCTAGATACCAATTCTCACGTATGTAAGACTGTTTGTTTTCCAGTTATGAGAATTTTCAGGAGAACTACTCTCCCCATTAACGCCTTTTTTTCGCGGTTTCTAAATAAATTTTTGCAAGATCGTCAAACAAGGGTCTAGTTATTTTTAAAGGAGAGTCCAAGTGCCAATTCTCATGCGTGTAACGTTGTAGATCATCAAGTCATAAAAAATTTGAGGAAAAGCACTCCCAATCCATCCTCCGTTTTTCCACAGTTAGTTTTTTTTTTTGCAAAATCCCCAAACACGGGTCCAGCCTTTTTTATAGGAGAATCCAGATCCCAATTTTCACAGAATATGTAACACTCATTGTTTTTTAGTTATAAGAATTCTCAGGAAAACTACCCCCCCTTTTATGTCCCTTTTTCGCGGTTTGTAAATAAATTTTTGAAAAATTGTCAAACACGGGTCTAGTTATTTTAAGATGCGAGTCCAATTGCCAATTCTCATGCCTGTAACATTCTCGATCTTCATGTTATAAGAATTTTGAGAAAAATCACTCCCAAATTTACCCTCCCCTTTTTTCGCAGTTTGGTAATTTTTTTTTTTTTGGAAATTTGTTAATCACGGGTCCGGTCTTTTTAAAAGGAGAATCTAGATACCAATTGTCACGTATGTAAGACTGTTTGTTTTCCAGTTATGAGAATTCTCAGTAAAACTACCCTCCCCATTAACGCCTTTTTTTTCGCGGTTTCTAAATAAATTTTTGCAGGATCGTCAAACAAGGGTCTAGTTGTTTTTAAAGGAGAGTCCAAATGCCAATTCTCATGCGTGTAACGTTGTCGATCATCAAGTCATAAAAAAATTTGAGGAAAAGCACTCCCAATCCATCCTCCGTTTTTCCACAGTTAGTTTTTTTTTTGCAAAATCCCCAAACACGGGTCCAGCCTTTTTTATAGGAGACTCCAGATCCCAATTTTCACAGTATAAGTAACACTCTTTGTTTTCTAGTTATGATAATTCTCAGGAAAATTACCTTCCCCTTTTATGCATCTTTTTCGCGGTTTGTAAATAAATATTTGAAAAATTGTCAAACACGGGTCTAGTTATTTTAAGATGCGAGTCCAATTGCCAATTCTCATGCCTGTAACATTCTCGATCTTCATGTTATAAGAATTTTGAGAAAAATCACTCCCAAATTCACCCTCCCCTTTTTTCGCAGTATGGTAATTTTTTTTTTTTTGGAATTTTGTTAAACACCGGTCCGGTCTTTTTAAAAGGAGAATCTAGATACCAATTGTCACGTATGTAAGACTGTTTGTTTTCCAGTTATGAGAATTCTCAGGAAAACTACCCTCCCCATTTACGCCTTTTTTCGCGGTTTCTAAATAAATTTTTGCAAGATCGTCAAACAAGGGTCTAGTTGTTTTTAAAGGAGAGTCCAAGTGCCAATTCTCATGCGTGTAACGTTGTAGATCATCAAGTCATAAAAAATTTGAGGAAAAGCACTCCCAATCCATCCTCCGTTTTTCCACAGTTAGTTTTTTTTTTTGCAAAATCCCCAAACACGGGTCCAGCCTTTTTTATAGGAGAATCCAGATCCCAATTTTCACAGAATATGTAACACTCATTGTTTTTTAGTTATAAGAATTCTCAGGAAAACTACCCCCCCTTTTATGTCCCTTTTTCGCGGTTTGTAAATAAATTTTTGAAAAATTGTCAAACACGGGTCTAGTTATTTTAAGATGCGAGTCCAATTGCCAATTCTCATGCCTGTAACATTCTCGATCTTCATGTTATAAGAATTTTGAGAAAAATCACTCCCAAATTTACCCTCCCCTTTTTTCGCAGTTTGGTAATTTTTTTTTTTTTGGAAATTTGTTAATCACGCGTCCGGTCTTTTTAAAAGGAGAATCTAGATACCAATTGTCACGTATGTAAGACTGTTTGTTTTCCAGTTATGAGAATTCTCAGTAAAACTACCCTCCCCATTAACGCCTTTTTTCGCGGTTTCTAAATAAATTTTTGCAAGATCGTCAAACAAGGGTCTAGTTGTTTTTAAAGGAGAGTCCAAATGCCAATTCTCATGCGTGTAACGTTGTCGATCATCAAGTCATAAAAAAATTTGAGGAAAAGCACTCCCAATCCATCCTCCGTTTTTCCAGTTAGTTTTTTTTTTGCAAAATCCCCAAACACGGGTCCAGCCTTTTTTATAGGAGACTCCAGATCCCAATTTTCACAGTATAAGTAACACTCTTTGTTTTCTAGTTATGATAATTCTCAGGAAAATTACCTTCCCCTTTTATGCATCTTTTTCGCGGTTTGTAAATAAATATTTGAAAAATTGTCAAACACGGGTCTAGTTATTTTAAGATGCGAGTCCAATTGCCAATTCTCATGCCTGTAACATTCTCGATCTTCATGTTATAAGAATTTTGAGAAAAATCACTCCCAAATTCACCCTCCCCTTTTTTCGCAGTATGGTAATTTTTTTTTTTGGAATTTTGTTAAACACCGGTCCGGTCTTTTTAAAAGGAGAATCTAGATACCAATTGTCACGTATGTAAGACTGTTTGTTTTCCAGTTATGAGAATTCTCAGTAAAACTACCCTCCCCATTAACGCCTTTTTTTCGCGGTTTCTAAATAAATTTTTGCAAGATCGTCAAACAAGGGTCTAGTTGTTTTTAAAGGAGAGTCCAAGTGCCAATTCTCATGCGTGTAACGTTGTCGATCATCAAGTGATAAAAATTTTGAGGAAAAGCACTCCCAATCCACCCTCCGTTTTTTCCACAGTTAGTTTTTTTTTGCAAAATCTTAAAACACGGGTCCAGCCTTTTTTAAAGGAGACTCCAGATCCCAATTTTCACATAATATGTAACACTCTTTGTTTTCTAGTTATGAGAATTCTCAGGAAAACTACCCTCCCCTTTTATGCGTCTTTTTCCCGGTTTGTAAATAAATTTTTGAAACATTGTCAAACACGGGTCTAGTTATTTTAAGATGAGAGTCCAAGTGCCAATTCTCATGCGTGTAACATTGTCGATCTTCAAGTTCTTCAAGCCGTTTACCGCACTCGTTCCAGCAAAAAAGTCATTTTTTGTTTGGCCAAGAGATAAGGGTTTATTTACTAATGGTTCTTCAATCATGCTAGCGGTTCTCAATCGGTTTTCGCGTAAATTTTAAAACCATATTTTTTACAGTTAGATTTTGTTTATATTTTTCTAGGTCTCCGCATATTAGGGACTGTCACAGGTTTAAATAACTACTATACTTCTTGAATCACCCTGTATATATAGATTCTGCGGAATTTAACTTTAATCCTCTTTTATAAACCAGAAGAATGTCGATGAATCCAAGAGGAGTAAATTTAAATTAAAATTCAAATATATTCAAGTCGAACTCCACAAACTTTAATAAATTACAATGGGAACATGTTTCGGCAGAACACTACTGCCATCATCAGCCCTTATTTAATAAACGTCATAATTTGAAATATTCTTTAAGGTAAGAACCTCTCTGTAATTCATCAATTGTATCATTAATTTCTTGTTAAATTAGGGCTGATGATGGCAGTAGTGTTCTGCCGAAACATGTTCCCATTGTAATTTATTAAAGTTTGTGGAGTTCGACTTGAATATATTTGAATTTTAATTTAAATCCTCTTTTATTATAATTAATGTTATTTCATAAAAATCTTTATTTTCTGCTCTACCAAAAACTGTTATAAACGAACTGAAAGTGAAGTTAGGTAAGAGTTTTAATACTTTACAACTTTCATTTTGCTGCAAACGTCGGAGCCAATATTTTACACCCGGTATATATATTTGTCTTTTTTCCGGTTGTTGACTGTTTAGGCTGCATGCTAACAGTGTTGCTGTTAGGGCAATGAAAGTCCAGGAAGTTAACGAAACGTATATTCAGCAAACGATTTACAAACATGTGTTATGAGTGCGATGGCGGTCACACATTAACGGCTGCTCGCCCACGCCGTTTATACAAGTGTCCCTGTACGCGGGCGCGCGAGATTCAAACTGTTCTTACAGTTGCCAAGAAAGGACCTCCAGTTTAACGTTGATTCCAAACGACAAACTTTTTAAATTTATAAATAAATAAATATAAATATAAATAAATAAATAAATCTCTTGAAATTTTGAAGAAATCTGGGCTGTGAGTATTTTGGGTTTCAGATTTTTCGACCTTGAGCTTCAAAAGTTTGAATTTTAGGCTTCAATTTGTGAAATTTTCAGCAGAAAATCTCAAAATCTCGTGATAAAAAATTTCGAAATTTTGCAGTGTAATTTAAACGATGTGGCCTTTTAGAATCTTCAAATTTTGTAATCTAGAAATCTAGCGGCAGTGTCTTAAAATTTGGAAATCGTAAAATCTTTATTTGACCGACCTGATTCAACCTAGCTAATATTAAGAAACAAAAATAACCAAAAATGTAATCGCTCCAGTTTTGCCAACCCAATTTCTCCATCTCCGTGCAGTATCGTCACTTTTCTATGAAATTTAATGAAAGAAGTATTCGCGATCGAATCCGGCACTTTTTACACGAACAGCATTTTTGAAGCATCAGTCCCCATTCCTTTTCCATTCGCCGGAAATAAGACTTCAGCACCTTTGCAGCAGGAAACGACCGTTATTTGCTCCAAGCTCAACCTGATACCTTCCAGCTTTATTCCATTACAACACACGATCGTTACTATTTCCGTGTCGAAACGCACCGGGTAATCCCCCGACCAGTGTCCATTTCACGCTCGAACCTCTGCTGGGGATAATTAACGCAAATTAGATCCTGGAAAACGCGTAAAAAATCGGGCTTTGATCGTTAGAGTAAATTCCTAGCTAACACGGCCACTTCAAACGAATTATTAATTGCAATCAAACTTCCCGCCATCCGAGTCTGCAGTTACTGTGTTTGTTGCACTGGAAACTGTTGTTTAATCGGAATTGCCGGCGCAGCAATAAATCGATAACACTATTTCGGATAATACGAAGAAGATTGACCACCAGGATTATTAGCTGTCATGATTGTGTCTAGTAACCTAACCTCAAAGATCCAACAAACCGGCACACACCCACACACGATATCCACTGGATGTTCCAACGTTCTAAATCAGCTGTTTGTTTTCGCCCAAAAACGGAGCACGATTAATCCCGCACCCCATAAATAAAACGTTCAGCCGCCGCTACCACATTAAACATCTACAACTTCGGGTAAATCCCCCGAACAAACAAATCCGCTGTTCTCTGCCGAAACCGAAGGACGACTTTATCGGCTTTTTTCTCTAACTGGATTTATTTCTGTTCCAGAGTCGGAGTCAGGTTCGGGATCGGGGATAGAGGTCGACCCGAACCTCCCCTATCCAGGGATAGCGCCCATCGCCCTGCGATACCTGTCGCAGACCACGAGACCCCGCAGCTGGTGCCTGGCGCTCATCTCTAACCCATATCCTTTACACACGTGCAGTGATTTGATTCGCCGGCGGGCAGCTAGAGGTGGGAGCGTAGCAGTTTAAGATTTACTTTCGCAAAACCGGGCGGATCGTTTAACGGAATTTTTTTCTTAGCTCAAAATGTAATTGTCTTCGCCATGACCTTATGTAGAGTATAAACTTCCATTTCCAAAATATATTTTTTGTAAATATACAGTGGAGATATACGAAATCAATTTTGTTGACTACAAATTCACGATCCGCATATGGATATTTATTTTAACTTTTGACCTACTGAGAATCAATTGTTTTTGTCCACAAAAACTCTGCCTGCTCGACAGCGAGGGTGGCGAGAGATTTTATTCAATTTATTCTGCGGAATGTGTTAACAGAAGAATTTGTTGTCCGACATTGAATCTTTTTTTATTTTCTTCTTTAATTTCATTATATTCCAATCTCTATTATATTCCTTTCTCTGTGGATTGGGACGGAATATAATAAAATGTAATAGTAACTGATAGTAAAATTCAGTAAAAGATGAAAGTGAAAATGAAAATCTTAAAATGTTTATTCCATTGTCATAGCTTGTGTTCCTTCAGTTCTTTTTCCGTTTGATTTTAACACCCATATGTCATATAAAAAATTACGGATTAAGATACTATTTTTTTAGAAGAGCCATCAACACTCAGATTTTTATTTTTACTTTTACTTTCATCTTTATCCTATTATTCTTCCATGCATCCCTTTTTCTCCGTTTAAAAATCCGTTCTTATTTTCTATATCGTCCATCAGAATTGTCTTGTTTTCTGTCTTTGGTGCCGCGTCTACATCCTGTACATCTCGTGCTTCAAAGCCAAAACATCTCCCCGAAATCCCAGACCGATAATTCCCCCCAAACCTTCAAAGACAAATTTAATATTTAAATCCGATTTGGGGCGTTTCGAGAGGCTTCCATCGCATTTATCAACCCTCAAACTGTGTCTAAAAGGTCGTGAGGGGCCGGGAGTGCATGACTTATTACAGCCCCGATTTCTGACATGTTATCGATTCGGGACACGAATTTCGAAAACAACATCATTACACACTAGCGATTTGAAATTTAAACGAGGCACCTGCGAGGTCGACATGCTGTCGTAATAACGACGTTAAAGCTGCGATTTTCTCGACGATGCGGTTCGGTTTTCGTGTAAATGTCTGTAGCTCAATGAACAGCATTCCATCAACATTCCCAAAATACACGCTCATTGAGTAATTATTTCAAGCGAGAGCTTTTATCTCTTCCCGACGCAATTACAGTTCGGTTTTAGAATAGAGATCGCACGAATTCTCGGGTTTTGGCGCGTTCGTCGGAACGGTGTGGGAAATGGGTGATTTACGCACTGTCGGTGGGGTGGTGTGCGGGAAGATCCTCAGTCTTGGAGAAATGGCCTGACCTGATTAGTGGTTTAGAAAATTATTCCCAAATTTGAGTAGAACGTTAACGAGGCGACGCGGCGGTCCTAATCTTAGTGGCCACAAATATTTTAAATCTATTTCAAAAAATATATTGTAGGTATACATATTTTTGGTGAGAAGTTTTGAACATATTGTTTATATTTTATTCAAATGTAGATAAAATATACATTTGAAATATTTATATTCAATATTAATAATCTATGTTGGTTCTGTATTTTTAAAAATATATTTGATAAATATTTTTAGTGAGAGATTTTTGAATATATTGTTTTTTGAACTCACCGCCTCGAAAGCGACATTTTACGATCTTTGTGGGCAACCCGAAACACTTGCTTCCCAGTCTACTAAACCGGGAAGCACGCTAAAAAGCACTGAAAATAAAAAGTGTTTAAAATAAATCAGTAGCTATTAATTAATGAAATTAAACCTATTGTCAACATTTGAAACACGATTTAGTACACCCAAGATTCATTTAAATATTGAAAGGTAAATAATTTGACGATTATTGGTAGGGGTGATTCCTGAACCCCCTACTGTAATGGGCTCAGACATGGACTTAACTGTGTCCATTGATTCCGTTGTGTTTGGAATTAAAAAATACACTATAAACATCCCAAAACTTGTCAAGAATAAAGAATAAACCTTTGTTTTTACCATTTCAGACGCATAAAGATTTATTTCTCAACGAATTTGACGATTTAATTTCAGTCGATTAGCTAATTTTACTTCATTTTGTAGCATTAAATAGTAACAGTCTCACATTATTAGGTACATAATAAGAGTTCCTGACAAGAAAACTTGCTAAATTTGTTCGTTTCAAAAAATATTGTACAATCCTCATGCGTGAACAATCACGCGTTCATGCAAATGAAGGCACTCGCTCCTTCGTCGCTCGTGCTTCAAAACTGCGTTCACGCGGGAAGATCGTGTTCCCGCACTTGGTTTGTAAATTACTATATCATCTAGTTCTCGCGATACAGATAGAATCTCGATGTGTATGGAATACTCCACATGATGATGTCTTATATCTCATATCTATATATTTAATCGTTGAACATGAATCGATTGGTAACAAATAAAACAGTGTGTACTGCACCGATTTTTCTGATTGATTTTTTAAATAAAAGACATTGATAAGATCTAGGCCTAGATTAGTTTTCATTTTTAAAAATTTAACTGGTTTATTGATTATTTGCATTTTATTTTCGGCAGATACCAGTCCCTTACGGTCTCCGACTTGAAGTAGCGTGAGTCGTTTTGAGTTAGAAATTGGCAAACTACAGCTAACTTGGCCCGTCCCCTGAGGTTTGAATGTGCGGTGAATTCAGAGTGGTGTGGGCAACTCACTCATCTTTTACCTGGCATTTACCTCAAAAATAGCGCCTAAAAAACTATCTTGGCAAACTCGGAATATTACAAGTACACTGGTATCACAAATGTAAATGGCACAAGAATGCGTGTTAAACGATTGCATCAAAATACAATTGGTTACAAAATTTTAATTGGACGATCACCTGGGAAACGTATTTTAATACCCAGAATTCATATGACGTATTCTGGTACATTATTGCCATGTTCCTTGAGGCGAGCCCAATGTCCAATCATGTTAGCATTCGCTATGACCATTAATAAATCGCAAGGGCAAACCTTTGATAAGGTTGGCATTTTATTACCACAATTTGGCTTTTTATTTTGCTGCAAGTAGAGTCCGCACATTCTATGGTCTCCGTTTCTACAATACCGAGCAATTTAACCAGAGGCATCTTATCTTATACCGCACAATAATGAAAAAGTGTTTATGCAAAATATGGTATATAAACTAGATACTATGTCACTGCTTCGCACAGTGATTTTATTTTATTATTTTATTTAATATTTCACACGTTGTTTTTATACCTTTATTTTATTTAATAAGGAATGGAATTTTGAAAAATCGTTTCTTAGTGAGCGCCTGCGTGGTAAAATCAGTAAGTGCAAAATTTCATCATTGCAATCGATTCAGTGGATCCGGAGATTTCTTTATGAGTGAGTGATTGGTATTTGGATTTTATATATGTACAGTGAGCGGCAAAAGTATGGAATAAATTCATTAAAAATTAAACAAAATTTTTTTCAATTTTTTTTTATACTGGTCCATTTTGGTTTATAAAAATTAATAGTTTTATCCCAAATTAAATTTCAAGCAGTCATTTGTTTTCGAGTGATGACGTCATTAATATTTTTTAAATAGAAACCGCGTTTTTTTTTCTTGATTCAGATAGCCCTCTTAATTCTCTAAATGATAGTATAAAAATTTTGTTATCTTAGATAATGAAAGTTTTGAGAAAAAAATAAAATTTTGTTAATTTATGACGAACTAAAACAAGTCAAAAAATCAATTATGTAAAGCAATCAGTCAAATGGTACTGTCAGTTTCATTTCTATGTTCAATTTAAACATAGAAATGAAACTGACAGTACCATTTGACTGATTGATTTACCTACTTGATTTTTTGACTTGTTTTTGTTTGTCATAAAAAAATCAAATTAATTTTTTTTCTCAAAACTTTCATTATCTAAGATAACAAGAGAAAAAATAGAGGGTTTCTACTTAAAAAAAATATAAATGATGTCATCACTCGAAAACAAATGACTGCTTGAAATTTAATTTGGGATAAAAATATTAATTTTTATAAACCAAAATTGACCCGTATAATAAAAATTTTGAAAAAAAATTTGTTTAATTTTTAATGAATTTATTCCATACTTTTGCCGCTCACTGTATATAGTAGTTGCCCCAAAGGCGCTGTTCTCTCTAAATTTCAATAAATTTGTTTTGTGAAAAACACAAAAGTAAAAACAAATTATTTTATTTTATTATAGGCTGGGATGCGTTTATCCAGATTTTTTTCAAGATCTTTTCAAACGAGCTCCTAAAACAAAATTGTTAAAATTTCAGAACTGAGGCGTTTCAGTTGAAGCTTTTCAATATATCGGCTTTTTATCACGCCTATTTAACGCCAAATCGTGTTAAAATACTTCTAAAGACATATTTTTACATGTTATTGATAAATTAAAACTCAAGGTCGTTTAATGTCTTAATTTTAAAATTAATAGAGTAGGGGTTTAATCAATTTCCCACACTTATCAAATCAAGTCAAGCTTTTGTTCGTACAAAAAAAACAGTACAAATAATCGATTAATAGAGAGACAATTTAAGTAACTTAGAATTTTTACAGTAAAATACCGTTGCTATTTTAACCGAAAAGTCCTCAACCGTCAAAACAGTAAAAAAAATCTAAATTCGGAACTGAAGCGTTTGTCTGAATCTTTTATTATTATTTATTTCAGATGTTTCTCTCTACATGAAATATCACAGAAATTGATAACACAAAAGCTATGACGCGTGACTCACATTAAAAAAAAAAATGGGGACATCTACCGGGTCCAATTCTGAATCTAAACTTAAATCACTTGTGTGAACTGGCAACACTGTAGGACGCTTAATGTATTGAAATTAGTATACGAAATATACAGCGGATGCAGCAACGATAGTAAAGTATAAAGTATATTGAGGACGCTAAAATGATAGTGAAATGGAAAGACTAGGAAACTATAATTTCAATTTGGAAGTGATAAAAAATTGGTATTTCAATATACTTTGCATTTTATGATATAATTAAACCAGCGTCGTCTGTCTGTAACTAATGCTGCCGAACGATGCAGCATATTTATTTGGACGACATTTTTCGTAATAGGTAGATCGGAAGAAGAGGTGCAATAGAATGGCCAGCAAGACCACCAGACCTCACTTCTTTTTTGTGGGGGTATCTTAAAAGTAAAGTCTACACCACAAAACCCGATAATCTTGAAGATTTGCAACAACGTATTAGCTATGAAATTCAGCAAATCACTTCAGAAATGTTGTAAAATGCAAGAAATGGGTTTTATTATTGTTTTGCATTTTGTCAAGAAAGACTTGGTGAACATATTGAACATCTGTTACATTAAAAAAACATTATACTTTCCTAAAACGAGATTTTTTTTAATTCAAGTCCTGCAATTTCCAAACAGTAAACCTACCAAGAAAAAAATAGAATAAAATTGTTTTTATTTATTTATTCTTACATTATTAGCTGGAAAAGAAAATGTGTCGGTTGACATATCTTCCCATTTGAAAAAAAAAAAAACTTATTACAGCCCCCTGTGTAAAAACAAAAGAAAGCTGATTAGGCTAAAAAGTGGCGATTTAAAAATAAAAATCGACGTGTTTCAAGAATTTTTCTCAAAATCAATTGCAGTGAAGATAATGAATTTATTCCAGTTAAACTTTCCACCCTGTATAGATCTCACTACCAATTCAGCGTCTTTCCGTTTTGAAAACTTTCTGCGTCCATCAAAGTATATTATTGCTTTTTGTTACAGATTGACGGCGCTGGCTTAATTATACCATAAAATGCAAAGTATATTGAAATACCACTATTTTATCACTTCCAAATTGAAATTATAGATTCTGCTTCTTTTTAGCGTCTTTCCATTTCAGTATAGTTTTAGCGTCCTCAATATACTTTATACTTTACTATCTCTTCTGCAGCCGTTGTATATTTCGTATACTAATTTCAATGCATTAAGCGTCCTACATTGTTGGCAGTTCACACAAGTGATTTAAGTATGTACCTACGAGTAGTGGCTTAGGTTCAGAATTGGACCCCAATTTTTTTTTAAATGTCAGTCATGCATCATAGTTTTTGTGTTATCAATTTCTGTGATATTCCATGTAGAGAGAAACATCTGAAATAAATAAATAAATAATAAAAAATTCAGACAAACGCTTCAGTTCCGAATTTTGATTTTTCTTTACTATTTTGGCGGTAGAGGATTTTCTGGTTACAATATCAACAGTATTTTACTGAAAACGTACTAAGTTACTGTAGATTATCTATAAATCGATTATTTGTAGTTTTTTTGTACGAACAAAAGCTTGACTTGATTTCACCGAAAATAAGCTTGGGGAATTGATTAAACCCGTATTCTATAAATTTTAGAATTTGGGGTATTGTTGGAGACATTAAACGACCTTGACTTTTAATTGAACAATAACATGTAAAAATGTCTTTCGAAGTATTTTAACACGATTTGGCGGAAAATAGGCGTGATAAAAAGCCGATATATTGGAAAACTTGAACTGAAACGCCTCAGTTCTGAAATTTTAACAATAAAATGTTGTTTTATTACTTTTACTTTTGTGTTTTTCACTATCTGACCAAAAACAAATTTATTAAAATTTGGAGAGGACAGCGTCTTTCGGGTCAGCTACTGTATACATATATAAAATCCAAATACCAATTACTCAGTCATAAAGAAATCTCCGGATCCACTGAACCGATTGCAATGATAAAATTTTGCACTTACTTACTTTACGGTCTTTCAAAATTCCATTCCTTATTAAACAAAATAATGAAATAAAAACAACGTGTGAAGTATTAAATAAAACAATAAGATAAAATCACTGTTGAGAGACGGACTATCTAGTTTCGTCGCGATTTATTAATGGTCATAGCGAATGCTAACATGATTGGAAATTGGGCTCGCCTCAAGGAAAATGGCAATAATGTACCAGAATACGTCATATGAATTCTGTGTATTAAAATACTTTTCCCAGTTGATCGTCCAGTTAAAATTTTGTAATCAATTGTATTTTGATGCAATCGTTTAACACGCATTCTTGTGCCATTTTTTGGGCGATATTCTTGAGGTAAATGCCATAAGATGAGTGATACCACTCTGAATTCACCGCACACCCAAACCTTAGGGGACGGGCCAAGTTATATTTAGCTGTAGTGTGCTAGTTTCTTACTCAAAACGATTCACGCTACTTCAAGTCGGCGACTATAATCGACTGGTATCTGCCGAAAATAAAATGCAAACATGTAATCAATAAACCTGTGAAATTTTTGAAAATGAAAACTAATCTTGGCCTAGATCTTATCTATGTGTTTCATTAAAAAAAAAAAATCAGAAAAATCGGTGCAGTACACGCTGTTTTATTTGTTACCAATCGATTCATGTTCAACGATTAAATATATAGATATGAGATCTAAGACATTATCTTGTGGAGTATTTGATAAACATCGAGATCAAGAATGTACCAATCAGGTCACAGTCACAGTCACAGTCGAAGATTAGTGTGTCGAGTCGGACAATTGCCTTTATCTACCCGGAGTGCCGCACGATGTATAAATAAATAGACGAGTCCGTTTACGTGATTTGTAAATAGTGTAAATAATGTATATATTGTAGTATATAAAGTAACCCGTAACCCCCCTTTCAGATGGAATTTTGAAAAACCGTTTCTTAGTGAGGGCCTATGTGGTAAAATAAGTAAGAGTGCAAAATTTCATTACAATCGGTTCATTGGATCTAGAGATTAACCCCCCACTCCGGAACCCCCCTTTCGGATGGGATTTTGAAAAACCGTTTCTTAATGAGCGTCTACTTGGCAAAATAAGGCAGTGTGCAAAATTTTGCTTCAATCGATTCAGTGGATCTAGGGGTTACCCCCCCCCCCGTGACCTCCCTTTAGAATGGAATTTTGTAAAACCGCTTCTTACTGATTGCCTACGGTGCAAAATTTCATTGTAATCGGTTCAGGGGATCCAGAGAATAACCCCCTACCCCGCTACACCCCTTAGAAATTTAATAAATTTTGAAAAAGTACAATGTAATATATAAGTTCATTTTTTGTATTGTCCTATAAAAGGGACTTATCTGTGGGGACAATACATTACTAATATTATTATTATTATTAACTTCGAGGGGCACCGATGAGTCAACATAGGGTCTTAGGCGATTTGAGAAAGTTGTCCACTGCTACTAATATCCAAATGCTGTGTTCCCATTGTTGCCATATCGCTGGACGCCGATACAAACCAGATAGCCCGATTAATATACTGTATACGATAGCAGCACCACCAAAATGCAGTTGCTTGAACTAACCGAGAATATAATTATTACACTTTGCGATAATTCGGCGTCCATTTGATTGTTGCTAACAGCCACAGTCTAGAAGATAAAGATTTCTTTTCAGGGGATACCAAACATACATTCATAGAGGTTTGTAAAAAAAAATCTGTAGGGTAGCAGCAGTACCGTAGGAGAAATTATATATAATTATATATATTATATACAAAGCAAAATATTCTTTCCAGCATAGAAAAAAAGCAAATGTCTGTAATAAAATATATTATTATGTAACGCTATATAACACATATTAAACTAAAGTATATACTTCAAATGTTTTCCACAACATATTTCATTGACATCTAATATTAAACTAAACACTGCTCGATTAATTCTCCTCTGCCCTCCTTTTTTACGAACGGTAGATCATCTTAATCCCCAGATTTGAATAATATGCCCGTCCATATTTCACTCCAATAAAAACCAAGCCACTTCATAAACCTCCCGTTTCAGGAGAAAAGACCCCCCTTAATTCGGGGATTAATCACGGCGCTGTGGAGCTCACCCGAAAAAGGCTGTGTTTTCCTTGAATTTGCGGCTGGATGGGGGTGATTTACGACCCCCCGAGTACATAATAAGGGAAAGCGCGTCTCGTGTTTGTTTGTCGACAGATGCTCGGAACGTCGTCTCGTATCCTGCAAATTCCGGGGTGTATCGTGCAAGGTACACACTGAGATATGCATTTCGACACAAACATTGGCGCCAATTAATACAGGCCGTGTTTGCGGCACGATGATATATTTGAGCGTCATTTCCGGATCTGAATACCGACTTGATTTTTTCGGCCCCCATAACTTGTGGTTAGTCGCCACCACGAGCGCATCAATCACAATCAGAAAAGTCCCTAATGACGGACCGAATCAACTACTCGAAGAAACAGAATGGAGCTACAAACCGAGTCGCCAGAATTAATGACACGATTCTCCCCAAACAAAGTTTAAATTCGAACTGTCGCAACGACTTTCCAATTTCTTTGTCGTCTTTTAGAGCCCCGGACCATTAATTTCCCCCCGTTGACCGACCACGGTATATTTTCGTCGCAACACAAATGATTTTTTAACGTCTCGTTGTTAATACAAACGACGATCTTCTGGGTTTACGTCAGGAGACCGAATCGATAAATATAAAAAACCCACCCTCGTCTGCCGGGTGAGTTATCGCCACTTAAAAGCAGGCTGTTCATTATTGTTATTGTTGCTAATAGAGGTCTGAAGCAGCATTTTTCAAGCTTTTTGCTGACTTTCCTTAGTAATTATTGAGGTGACGGATGGGGCAGGGGGCACGAACGCTTTGTTCGCAACAAAGAAAAACGCAAAATGCCTATAATATTTGTTCATTAAAAGATCATGGAGTTCAAGTTTCCACAGTGGTACATTTTTTATATTATTAGGCGCTTCGAGTTGAGACATTTTTTAATTCCTCAAATTTAAAGGTAGCAATTGTAAAAAAAATATTTATCTTATTCAATTCATTGTATTATGGCACTTTTGATTCGTTCTTACATTCTGCAATAGAATAGGAAATTTGCAGTCCTAGAGTTTTCAACTTTTCAAAAATATTTGTATTTTTCAGTGTTGTTTTGAGGTAGAAAGGTTTGTAAAGGTAAAAAGACTTTTCTCAAATCAAATTTACATTGGTAGATACATAGATATACAGGGTGATTCACGAAGTATATTAGATATTTAAACGTCAAATTATATGGCCCGTGAACGTAGTTTTGATCAAAACTCAAAACATTTTGATAGTCGCTGGATTTATTTTGGACAAAAAACTTACTACATACGATACAAACTGTCTCGGTCTTTACTGATGAACCCTTTCCAACTGACAAAAACCACTTTTGCTTTCAACGTACCATTCATAAAAATTGTTCGAAATAACTACAGCCCTGGGCATTTCGCAGATGCATACCCCACTATCTTTTGGTGTTAATGGCATAAACAAGATGTTTCATTTGGCCCCACACGAAAAAATTACTTATTCCGATCCACCTTTCGTGTAAATTTCGTGCATTTGTTGTCTTATGTTCCGAACGTCCGCTAATGAATTACACACTAAATAAAGGTATTTTAAGGCTAAAGGTGACGTTAAAAAGTGTGTATGCGGCACGCGAGATGGCGCTGAAAGAATTCCCGCATTTAAAGTGGAACTAATTGCTCAATTCTAAAAATAAAAACATTGGACCAAGTAAATATGTGTACTTCACGCTATAGTAAAATATTTCAAAAAAAAAATTTTTTAAAAAACTTTGTTGTTTTTTTGCTTAACTTTGCATTTTTTCTTAAATATGAGGTATACATTTTTATGTCTAAAAAATAAGCAATAAATTCAATAAAGCTGAAGCAATTTTTGTCATTTTTTGTGTTACTCTCACTCTTTGCCTCAATGACGTCATTGACATTATTTTTTAATGAAAATCCGCCATTTTTTTGTCATATTTGTATCAGTTATGAAGTTCTTAACTCAGAAATTATTAACACTGGATCTACTTGTTTTTTAATTTTACAAGACTACCTGAAATTTTTGGAATTCTTGAAAATTACCAAAAGAAATTTAAAAAAATTCAAAAAAAAATTGAAATATAAAATTTTAGCACTATAGCGTGAATCAGCATAAGACCTTGAGTACAACCCCATTTGTAGATTTCAAATCGGTTGAACCGTTTCTGAAAGAAAGCGAGATTATTTTAGACATATTTTCTCTCTGTCGCACACTTGGTAATAAAATTGTCACCTTTAGCCTTAAAATATTTAGTGTAATTAATTGGCAGCGGTTCAGCGCACTCGTTCTACCAAAAAAGTCCTTTTTTGTGTAGGCCAAGAGATAAGAGTTTACTTACTAATGGTTCTTCCATCATGCTAGCTGTTCTAACTCTTGGGTTTTCTTACAGTTAGATTTTTTTTTTAATTTTTCTAGGTCTCCTCATATTAGGAAGTGTCACAGGTTTAAATAACTACTATACTTCGTGAATCACCCTGTATAAAGGGTCGTCTGGGTTTTTAAGACCGTCTTTACCTCGACGTTGTAGATCTTTTGTGCATGACCCTGCTTGCTTGTGTTCAGAAGTCTCTGCCTCTTGATTGCAGAATTGACATTGTTCGTCTTGTGTCGCTCCCAAGATATCATCTTAGTAGACCAGGCAGTAAGCTTCAATTTCATATGAAATGAAACATGAAAGTGGTCCTTACTGCATGAAACATGAAATCAGTATCAATCTTCGTTCTTGTCGCTCTGTAGTTACTCTTGGTCGTCAAGAGACTCTGCTACATGATTGTCTGCTCTGGTACGGATGATAGTTGCAATATTTCTTCCTAAACGTCTATCAATTTTTGATAGGACTTTTTGGAGCCTATCAGATGTGGACAACGTTGCTTTGTTCTATTGAACATTTTTCTTGAATACTTAGCTCTCTGTTCCATAATGACACTTTCCTGGCTGAAGATCTTTCTTAACTTTTTTTTTTGATACCAGTATCTACGTTTCCTTGAGCAAATCCTCTGCACTTATGTTCAACCTTTTTTTTTGACAACAGTGTTCTTTTAGTTGGGCTCTTTGCCCTTTGGATGATTGACCTTGTGACGCTTTCTACCGTCGCGTCGGGTTGCCTTGAGCGCCAATTTTTTATTGTGGTATGCTCCACACGTGTCCACGTGTAGCTTAGTGGAGTACGGTGTACCAGGGGTCAGCTGTCGAGCTTGGCGGAGGGTAATAAACAGTCACGGTATTACAAGCTTTATTTACAAGGCATATATTATCTACAGAGGTTCAATACATACAAGGGTTAAATATATACAGGGGTTCAATGTATTCACGGTGGCTGGCCTATCTCGGGGCCAGAACCAATTATCTCGGGGACCGAACCAATTCAACTCTAAACTCTCGTCGCGTCGCTCGGGATCGGAGGGGGGGTAGAACGAGAGGAGGATCTGTCCGGATATCCCGGTGTCCCACTGGCCGGTGATCCGAAAACCAGACACCTGTACGGCCTCCGTGAAAAAGCCACCGTGCACCAGGTTGGCATCAAAGATACCAAGGCTGGGCCCCTTCAGGTCGGTGGTAAGAAAACAGGAGGTCCGCTGGATTTAGGTCGCTTTTTTATAGTGTTCTCGTGACTTCATAGTGACTCTAACCGGATGAGTGAAAGGCTGCGCGTAGGCGAGTCATCCAAGGTCTTCATCGCTAGACGTTGCCGCGTTTTGTTCTCCCTAAGCGCCGGTGAATCCGGGCAGCGTAAAAAAGCCGGAATAGCGGTACCCGGAGCGCGGTCTCATACTGATATGTCAACATTAAGCATTTGATTTTTACATATGAACGGTGCCATACGTAGGACGTAGTCCGAGGTGACAAGAGCGAATATTGGGGGTGGTCCTAGCGGTTCCTGGAAAGTCAGAATCGCTACGCGCTATTTTTCTGACGACCGGAGCGAAAAATTATCCCTGTCCGATGTTTAGAAATATTTCCGGACAAATAATAAAGACGCGAGTTTACGGCGTGGTGTGAGCAGTGAAGCGGCAAACGCCTGGGTGGCACGAAGCGACGAACGTCACTGGCTATACTCGAACGTCGCGAAATTCGGTAACTTCGTCACAACCTGCTTATCTTTTGGCACATTATTGCCTTCTGCTGCAGGATCCTTCCTTCTCAGAGGTTCTTGGGACTTAATTTTCCTACTTAGCCTGATATGGACTTGACCAAAAATGTAGTTTATTTTTTGATGTTTTCTGTAGATTGGGACTTACTTCCGCCATTAGTCCATTTGGAGCATTTCTCAGCACCTTCCAATTACTTTTATTTGACCCATTGTCCTGGGCATTTACAAGCTTACGGAAATCAGAATTTCAGCTCCGACCATCCGAAGGTGCGACCTGAGAGGACCTAACTGTCGTATCTTTTTCCATTTGAAGAATTTTATCTAGAATTTCTTCCTGTGCGTGCTTTTACTCGTCCGTTGACAAGGGTTTTTCCTGATAATTCCAAATAACATTAGTAATCCGACCCTTATACCGCCACTCATTTGACTGAAAGTTGGTATGTTGATAGATGTCTTGGATGCCTCCTTGGAACTTTAGTGTCAGATAACATCAATTTTGGGTTTTTTGCCATCTTTTTTCCGGAGTAGTTTCTTGGCTTACTTCCCCTCTTTCGATCGGTTTTTTTCTAGCCTCTTCAGCCGGTAGCCCTTCTGTAGGAAATATTGACCTCTTATTGGCAACTTTGTTGAGGGGAACCTTTCCTGACCCTTAATCTTCAGCTCGTCCAGAAGTTTGGCTATCTCATACACGATGCTTTTTATAAGATGATCCTCTGTCTTCCTTGGAATAAAGCCCAAGACTCTCTTAACATATTTTCGTTTACTAGACGAAGGGTTTTTGAAGAGGGAGTAAAATGTTATTAACGGTTGCGACCGCCAGACTCGTGGAGTGTTCTTTGTTCACCGTCCAGAAGACTACATAAACCCTTTACCACGGGGAGGTGACAACTCCTCAAAGGGATTTGTACTGGTAGCATTCAGATGTACACAGTAAACTTCTTAAAATTCCTGCGGTCCCAAAACCGACTTAAACCGTAAGGCTTCTCAGGTCGTCAACCGATCCAATTACGGACACCCACCCCATATCCACTATTCAAGATGGCGGCGAAGAAACGTCCGGATTTGCGAATGAAAAATTCACGCGGCCGTTTCGCAACAGGTTAACGCTCCCGAAAAAATATTTCAGCTGAAGTGCGGCTGTCCTTTTAATTGGTCCTGAAATATTCATCCCGTTGTTTAGCAATAGCAGGGAACCCGAACGGGCGTATAATATTTATAGGGGTCGATGGAACACGTATTTTGGAGGCTCATCAAGTTTATCGGGGGTCGTTTAGATCCCGCTTGAGCTCCCGGTGTGTTCTTATCAGGTGTCGGTGCATGTGGATGCAAAACAATTTTTATGATGAAGAGGAGACGGTGTTGCAGCCCGAGGAAATCGACGATTTGATTTATGGGGAGTTTTAAAATTGAGCTGTATGAGGCTCTGAGTGAAATGACGACGAAATACATATATAATATTATTATTCGTAATTTAAGTATTCGTACTCATTTGAATATCAGTGATACGTCTAATCGCCGCCATCTTGTCTAAACAAACACGCACGCACATCTGCTTCGTATACACAAAGCTGCTAATACACATCGAAAGTAAACAAACACGACCTAATCGGATATGAATATCTACTTCATTTCGCACACCAGCGTGTGTTACTGTTATTTTTACACACATCCGCTTGCCCCAGCGAACTTAACCTATCTCTCTCAAGGAGCCCGAATCGTTTGTTTACGACGAACTTGACCTACTCCGCCATTTTGGGTTCTTTTTAAGACTTTTCGGTCTCCTAGGGCCGATTTGGTCGCTCTAAATCAAAATCGTAAACGAGTGTGGTCGTTTGATTAGTTTGCGTTGGCAGAACTGCGCGATACAGAAAAACACATTACCGCACCGGAGAGTGGATGCAGCGGGCTTTGATGTCTGGTTTTTGATTTATGGGTGTGTTAACTGGGGAAGTGAAATAAACAGGTTGTTCAAGAATTTCTACTGTGAATTCGTTAAGCCGGATGGTGTAGCGATCGGACTGAAATCGCTTGAATGGAAACAGCTTTTTTTCCTTTCTCCACACACCACCGAACAAATCCCCATTTCTTCACCCTCTTTTTCCCACAGAACCCAAGTCAGTAACGTTCAAACGCCTCGCGTCACTTCAAAGTTTCTGTTCCGCCGATGTCTTTGATCCGAGCGGAGCTTTTTGCCCGCACGGGCCTGCTTTGAGTACGTACATATTTATAGATACGCCCCGACATTTTCATTAAAGCACCTAAAAACTTTTTCAATTATTATGCTGTCAACGGCTGAAACAACGGGATAGGGGCGGTTTCCGGCCTCGACGGACCCTACTTGTTGAGCGCGGCGGCGGCGGCGCTTTGTGACACCTACGAGCGCGTCATATATCGTACGTCCAGACCGCAGACGGGTTGGAGACTTTTGGATCGTAGGGGTGGTGGTACTGACAGTGCGGTTACGACACTGGTTGATAAGTTTAGAACTAGTATACTGCTGAGGTGTTTCTTTTCTTTTTTATTTCTACATGTTCCGACGCCAAAATCTCGGAGTAACAAGTGTCTCGGGCCTTGACCCCCATTTTCAATTATCTCCGTCCTTCCCCACTCCCCCCTTACCTGTTCCGGGTCTTTGTGCTTCCCGGGGTTGCATTCTGATGTTGAACCGCACACTTCCTGCTCCACTATACGACGTTTGTTACATTTTTAATACGTTTTCTGTTTAAATTATAACGGTAGACTAAGTTTAGAAGTAAGTTTAAGCCAGACGTTGCATGAAAGGGCTTTTTTTGGGTCAATTTACCCTCCATGTTCTAACATGTTTCACTGGATGCACCGTTTTTGCACCGCTCTCGCAATATGTTTAATTAACTCCGCAACTCAGCTCTCATTAGCAACTCCCCTAGTTATTTACAAGCAAACTTTTCAAAACCGCCACGCATCTCGTCGATTCGGGCAAGGCAAACAAATAGCGAACGAGCTTTTGGCTCGTGTAAACCAGGAGATCGAAAATGTTGCCAGGTAGACCCGGGAAGCTATTGTTCGGCGGGAAAGCTCAAGCTTGCAATTTGGAGATAATTAGAAAAATTGGTTTGAAAAAGCTTTGTTGTCTGAATTTGGAGATGTACCTTCGAAATTTACTTATTAAAAAACTAAAAATACCTTTTTAAGGGAACATTTTGAAAGTAAAATATCTGCTTTGTAAAACTGCAACGTAGGGCCTATGCTGATTTAATAATGGTACAGAGGCTTAGACAGTGTGAAGTGTGAAAAATGGTGGATGCACCACTTGAAGAAAATCTGTGAAAATTTCAGTCGGCCTTTGAGGGTGTAATTTGTCTAATTTCGGAGTTGTTTTTATCATTACAATGTCACATTTGAACAGATAATGACTCCCTGAAGCCTAAAGGGAATTATTGTAGAAAGTGTGAAAAATGGTGGATGTGCCACTTGAAGAAAATCTTTAAAAAATTCAGTCGGCCTTTGAGGGTGTAATTTGTCTAATTTCGTACCTCTTTTCATCATTACAATGCCACATTTGAACAGATAATGACTCTCTGAATTCTACAGGAGAAAATTGAAGATTAAAGAAGGCTTTTGGTGGTGTGGATATATTCTTTGGACATTCTTGTTGCTGCACTAATTTAGTGCCGGTCTTACAAGATTACGGCAAATTGTTTGCATGGATGAATCACAATATGACGAGATGAAAAAAAAACAAGAGACAAATATTAAGGAATAATGAATAAATGGCACGAGTACTCCATAGACACGTCGAGAACAGATGAAATAAATGAGAAGAGAGAACAAGAAAAAACAACACTAGTAAAAAACAAAAAATAGACAACCCCATAAACTTATTGAAGAAATTTTAAGTAGAGAAACCGAGAAACCTGTAAGACTCACGGTTTCGTAGAAAAATATGTTTAGGGACATTTTTTAATTCTACTTACACTCGAATACTCAGAAAGTGATACAGGAATACATTAGAAAGTCGAGATTATGTTTTGAGAATTTTTGAAAGTGAGCGATTTCAATAAAACGAAATTTCGTTAAGGCAATTAAAAATTCAGTTTTGACACTACAAACGTGGAGACGCCATTTTTGAAGTCAACTTACATTAGAAAAGTTAGAAAGTGTTCTGGCAATACATTAGAAAATCTGAATTATTTTTTGAGAATTTTGAAAATCATCGATTTCAATATCGCAGGACGAAATTTGGATACGACACTTAAAAATTCTTAAAAAAATTGAGGTTGATAGTAGAAATGTGGCGACTTAATTTTTGGATCAAGTTTCCACTAGACTACTCAGAAAGTGTTACAACAAGACATTTTGAAGTCGGGATTATGTTTTGAGAATTTTTGAATATTAGTGATTTTGATGTGGCCGGACGACTTTTGGATACAGCACTTAAAAATTATTACAAGATTTGAGATTGATAGTAGCAGTTTGGCGACTTAATTTTTGGATCAAACTTACACTGGACTACTCAGAAAGTGTTACAACAATTGATTAGAAAGCGGGAACTATGTTTTGAGAATTTTCAAAATGATCGATTTCGATATGGAGGAACGAAATTTGGATGCGACACTTAAAAATTCATACAAAAGTTGAGGTTGACACTAGAAGTTTGACGACTTAATTTTTGGACCAAACTTACATTAGACTACCCAGAAAGTGTTACAGCGATACATGAGAAAGTCGGAATTATGTTTTGAGAATTTTTGAAAAGGAGCGACTTCAATGTAGCGTAACGAAATTTCGTTAAGGCAATTAAAAATTCAGGTTTGACACTACAAACTTGGAGACGCCATTTTTGGAGTCAACTTACATTAGAAAAGTTAAAAAGTGTTCTGGCAATACATTAGAAAATCGGAATTATGTTTTGAGAATTTTGAAAATCATCGATTTCAATATCGCAGGACGAAATTTGGATACGACACTTAAAAATTCTTAAAAAAATTGAGGTTGATAGTAAAAATTTGGCGAATTAATTTTTGGATCAAACTTACACTAGAGTACTCAGAAAGTGTTACAACAATGCATTAGAAAGCCGGAACTATGTTTTAGAATTTTTGAAAATTAATGATTTCGATGTAGCGTAACGAAATTTAGTTTAGACAATTAAAAATTCAAATTTGACACTACAAACTTGGGGACGCCATTTTTAGAATCTACTTACATTAGAAAAGTTAGAAAGTGTTCTGGAAATACATTAGAAAATCGGAATTATGTTTTGAGAATTTTGAAAATCATCGATTTCAATATCGCAGGACGAAATTTGGATACGACACTTAAAAATTCTTAAAAAAATTGAGGTTGATAGTAAAAATTTGGCGAATTAATTTTTGGATCAAACTTACACTAGAGTACTCAGAAAGTGTTACAACAATGCATTAGAAAGCCGGAACTATGTTTTAGAATTTTTGAAAATTAATGATTTCGATGTAGCGTAACGAAATTTAGTTTAGACAATTAAAAATTCAAATTTGACACTACAAACTTGGGGACGCCATTTTTAGAATCTACTGACATTAGAAAAGTTAGAAAGTGTTCTGGAAATACATTAGAAAATCGGAATTATGTTTTGAGAATTTTGAAAATCATCGATTTCAATATCGCAGGACGAAATTTGGATACGACACTTAAAAATTCTTAAAAAAATTGAGGTTGATAGTAAAAATTTGGCGAATTAATTTTTGGATCAAACTTACACTAGAGTACTCAGAAAGTGTTACAACAATGCATTAGAAAGCCGGAACTATGTTTTAGAATTTTTGAAAATTAATGATTTCGATGTAGCGTAACGAAATTTAGTTTAGACAATTAAAAATTCAAATTTGACACTACAAACTTGGGGACGCCATTTTTAGAATCTACTGACATTAGAAAAGTTAGAAAGTGTTCTGGAAATACATTAGAAAATCGGAATTATGTTTTGAGAATTTTGAAAATCATCGATTTCAATATCGCAGGACGAAATTTGGATACGACACTTAAAAATTCTTAAAAAAATTGAGGTTGATAGTAAAAATTTGGCGAATTAATTTTTGGACCAAACTTACATTAGACTACCCAGAAAGTGTTACAGCGATACATGAGAAAGTCGGAATTATGTTTTGAGAATTTTTGAAAAGGAGCGACTTCAATGTAGCGTAACGAAATTTCGTTAAGGCAATTAAAAATTCAGGTTTGACACTACAAACTTGGAGACGCCATTTTTGGAGTCAACTTACATTAGAAAAGTTAAAAAGTGTTCTGGCAATACATTAGAAAATCGGAATTATGTTTTGAGAATTTTGAAAATCATCGATTTCAATATCGCAGGACGAAATTTGGATACGACACTTAAAAATTCTTAAAAAAATTGAGGTTGATAGTAAAAATTTGGCGAATTAATTTTTGGATCAAACTTACACTAGAGTACTCAGAAAGTGTTACAACAATGCATTAGAAAGCCGGAACTATGTTTTAGAATTTTTGAAAATTAATGATTTCGATGTAGCGTAACGAAATTTAGTTTAGACAATTAAAAATTCAAATTTGACACTACAAACTTGGGGACGCCATTTTTAGAATCTACTGACATTAGAAAAGTTAGAAAGTGTTCTGGAAATACATTAGAAAATCGGAATTATGTTTTGAGAATTTTGAAAATCATCGATTTCAATATCGCAGGACGAAATTTGGATACGACACTTAAAAATTCTTAAAAAAATTGAGGTTGATAGTAAAAATTTGGCGAATTAATTTTTGGATCAAACTTACACTAGAGTACTCAGAAAGTGTTACAACAATGCATTAGAAAGCCGGAACTATGTTTTAGAATTTTTGAAAATTAATGATTTCGATGTAGCGTAACGAAATTTAGTTTAGACAATTAAAAATTCAAATTTGACACTACAAACTTGGGGACGCCATTTTTAGAATCTACTGACATTAGAAAAGTTAGAAAGTGTTCTGGAAATACATTAGAAAATCGGAATTATGTTTTGAGAATTTTGAAAATCATCGATTTCAATATCGCAGGACGAAATTTGGATACGACACTTAAAAATTCTTAAAAAAATTGAGGTTGATAGTAAAAATTTGGCGAATTAATTTTTGGATCAAACTTACACTAGAGTACTCAGAAAGTGTTACAACAATGCATTAGACAGCCGGAACTATGTTTTAGAATTTTTGAAAATTAATGATTTTGATGTAGCGTAACGAAATTTAGTTTAGACAATTAAAAATTCAAATTTGACACTACAAACTTGGGGACGCCATTTTTAGAGTCTACTGACATTAGAAAAGTTAGAAAGTGTTCTGGAAATACATTAGAAAATCGGAATTATGTTTTGAGAATTTTGAAAATCATCGATTTTAATATCGCAGGACGAAATTTGGATAAGACACTTAAAAATTCTTTAAAAAATTTTGGTCGATAGTAGAAATGTGGCGACTTAATTTTTGGATCAAATTTACACTAGACTACTCAGAAAGTGTTACAGCAATACATTAGGAAGTCAGGGTTATGTTTTGAGAATTTTTGAAAATGAGCGATTTCGATGTAGCTCAACGACTTTTGGATACAACACTTAAAAATTCTCACAAAATTTGAGATTGATAGTAGAAATTTAGCGACTTAATTTTTGGATCAAACTGACACTAGACTACCCAGAAAGTGATACAACAATACCTGAGAAAGTCGGGATTATCTTTTGAGAATTTTTGAAAATGAGCGATTTTGATTTTGCCGGACGACTTTTGGATACAACACTTAAAAATGTTTTCAGAATTTGAGATTTATTGTAGAAACTTAGCGACTTAATTTTTGGATTAAACTGACACTAGACTACTCAGAAAGTGTTACAACAATACATTAGAAAGTTGGAATTATGTTTTGAAAATTTTTGAAAATGAGCGACTTCAATGTAGCCTAACGAAATTTAGTCAAGACAGTGTACTCGGCCTTTGAGAGTATAATTTGTCTAATTTCGGAGTTGTTTTTATCATTACAATGACACATTTAAACAGATAATAACGCCCTGAAGTCGATAGGGAATTATTGTAGAAGCTGTGAAAAGTAGTGGATGCGCCACTTGAAGAAAATCTGTAGAAAATTCAGTCCGCCTTTGAGGGTGTAATTTGTTTAATTTCGGAGCTGTTTTCATCATTACAATGCCACATTTGAACAGATAATGACTCCCTGAATTCTACAGGAGAAAATTGAAGATTAAAGAAGGCTTTTGGTGGTGTGAATATATTCTTTGGACATTCTTGTTGCTGCACTAATTTAGTGCCGGTCTTACAAGATTACGGCAAATTGTTTGCATGGATGAATCACAATATGACAAGATGAAAAAAAAAACAAGAAACAAATATTAAGGAATAATGAATAAATGGCAACAGTATTTCATAGACACGTCGAGAACAGATGAAATAAACGAGAAGAGAAAAGAAGAAAAAAACAACACCAGTAAAAAAACAAAAATTAGACAACCCCATAAATTTATTGAAGAAATTTTAAGTAGAGAAACCGAGAAACCTGGGAGACTCACGATGACTCCCTGAAGCCTATAGGGAATTATTGTAGAAAGTGTGAAAAATGGTGGTTGCGCCACTTGAAAAAATCTGTAAAAAATTCAGTCGACCTTTGAGAATGTAATTTGTCTAATTTCGGTGCTGTTTTCATCATTACAATGTCACATTTGAACAGATAACGACTCCCTAAAGCCTATAGGGGATTATTGTAGAAAGTGTGAAAAATGGTGGATGCGCCACTTGAAGAAAATCTGTAAAAATTTCAGTCGGCCTTTGAGGGTGTAATTTGTCTAATTTCGGAGCTGTTTTCATCAGTTCAATGTCACTTTTGAACAGATAATGGCTCCTTGGAACATATATTGAATTATTGTAGAAAGTGTGAAAAATGGTTGATTCGCCACCTGAAGAAAATCGACTTTTTGAGTATATGACTTCTTCAAGGACAGAACGCCTAAAAACATTTTCTGATCAGCTTTTTTCAGCAAGTTTACTATACTTAGATATATTTAAATTTTAAGTTTACTATTTCTGTATTTTTTTATATTTTTAAAATTACACGATTTTTTAGAATTTCCAAAATACAGCTGAATTTTGTGATTTTTAAATTTTGTAAATACTAATCTAGAATGCTAGGATATCGGAATTTCAAAGTTTGATAAAAAAAATACATTCATTTGTATTTTGAAATTTCTATATCTTAGAATCACGTACTTTTGAAAATCTTTGTACATTTTGGAAACGACCCAATCCAAGTTTCGGAATGACGAGAAGACATTTTTTGAATACCAGTTTGAATTAACTGATGAAGATTCTGTAAACTGGACCTCAGTAATGGATCTTATGTTCTTTATGTGAGCGGAAGACACCATTCAACAACAGCAATTTAACACAAATTTCGTTTAATAATTCCCAATTGAATATTATTTTCTCAGAAACCATAAACCTCAACATCGGCCCATTACTTCCTAAACCTTTCTTTGTCATAATTTCCCCTCTCTATCGACTCCATAACTGAAACCGAAGCCCGGCAAATTCCGGGTTAGGTACCAGAAGCCACGACAGAGTTGACTGGTCAATTTTCCGCTCCACGACCCCGAATTATTTCTACATCATCAGCCTGGCGAATTCGGAGCTCTCCCTAAACCCGCAAACAAAACTTCCATTTTTTCATCAAGACTAAAATTCCATCACAGCGCAATCGTGGCGGCAGTGATTCCTTACTTTTATGGAGTGCAACCTGACTCTCGTGTTTAGATTTAGACCAATGGCGGGGTTTTTAATCGCGGAATTTCGATGGTTTTATGGGCACCGGCGCCGGACCACTTACTCTCGCCAGCAGGATTCGGGCTCCTGCTGGAATTAATATTTGTTGCGAAACAACTACATGGCAATAAACGATTCTGGTTGGACGCTTGCCAGGTCGCCAAAACAGCCCGTGTCTAAAGACTTCCTTCCGTGCGGTTAGCACAATAAACTGTCCACACGTGTGTGTATTATAGGTGTGTCGCAGATGTGTGTATGCAGGGTGATTTTGAGTTGATGTCTTCTGAAGTTGTATAACGACATCGACAAGCTTGCTTCTAATTCCTCCACGTTCAATACGAACCTCCATTACAGTTGTTTACATAAACGTTCTCGCATTATCATGCATTTACATAAGGCTCTTCCGTCCGCATAAAATTACAATGAAAACTCTAAAAAAATAAATTCATACACATCCATTATTCTTAACGATCTGCCTCTCAGCTGGAAAGTCCGCGAGCGGGTCGTAAAGAACGCTCTTGCGCACTAACGTTTTACCGTCTTCGCGAGTCTGGAGGGAACTCTTGCTCTCTTTGCGTTCGTCGGGGAATAAATGGAAAACTGGCTTAGCCGAATTATCGGGCATGTAAAGCTGTGAGCAAAATGGACACGAGCCACATGCATAAAATATTTCCACGAAAATTGCTGCGCCAGATAGGAAGTGGAAGTTTGCTTAATAACTGCTAGTAATAAATTTATGGAATTCGGCTGCCTACGTTTAAGAGGATAAGTTTTTTATTGGGGGATTAAATTTTGCGGTTTAGAGATTGCATTCGGGGGGCGCGAGCTCCAAATTGTGGAAAACTTTATGACCGTTTGATATTTCAACATTCTGACTATGAGGGAAGCAAAGAATTTACAATGTTCCCAAATTTTTATTTCATCTAGTTTTAAATTACTAAGCATCAGAGGATTTGAAGACACAATTCAGCCTAAACTAAATTCTAGTCTTTCCTAGTCTTGATGAAACCTTAAGAGGCTTTTGTAGATATTTTGCTTAAACAGGCGCATTCAAAATAAAAGACAAGAAAGCAAGAGCATTACACAGCTTCTAAAACCAACGTGAACCTCCCTGGATGTAATCTAATAAATCCCGCTCTAAAATAATAATAATCAGCCCGCTCCTGCCCCCGACACGGTCAGTAATCCCATTAAGCCTCGTCCATTTTTGGGCCGCCGAAACTCTCATTTCCGCCCCCAAATTAGCGAAATTACCGAAAGCTCCGAGGCGGGCGGCGTTCCCCCGAGATTCGCAAACTTTGCCGACTGAAGCTCGAATTAGCAAAAAACAACCGGAGCTTTCACTTTCGCAACTCGACCAGATCGAAGCTGCTTGTTTGCGGTCGTGTTAACAGTATCTTGGTTTGCACAGGGACACACTCCCACTTAATTCATCAGCGCGACGTTGAGCGAGGTCGACATTTAATAATTTAAGCGGCCATCGAGTCGTGGGGCTGTTAATTTTTAACGAGACGTGTAAACGTCGGGAAGACACTCGACGTCGCGAAATTGTATGCACAAAGTTTCGTTTGAGAGCTCCGGTGCGGATGTAGAGGGTGATATTTTTCATGAAGATGTCGTTAGTTATATGATGTAAATAAGCAGTAAATTCGGGGAGTACGTCGTAAATAGTAAAATGTGTATACAAAACGCTCTTTTGAGTAGAAGAAATTGAGTGCGGTGTTATTATTTAGCACATAGTTCACCTGGTGTATTCAGAGTGATACAACAATGACTTACAAAGAAGATTAGTGTTAAAATAATGATAATTAATTAATGCAATGACTGAATGATAACTTATCGCCGACACACTCCAGATTACGACATTTCAAAAATCCTATTTCTAATACTCCGAAATTGCAACATTTTAAAATTCAGAATTTAATCAAATTAAAAAATAATAAATAGAAATAAAAATTTTTACGTTCCAATATTGAAAAGCTAAAAAGTCTTAAAAACAAATACAACAAAGTCTTAAACCTGATGTTTCTTTTGATCTGCCATTTTGATACTTTTTCACCCTCATGCCTACTAAAGATTGTTACATCTGCCCTAATAAATCCTTAATTTTAAATTTAGGCATCGTACAAACATTTTGACTTTTCATAGCCTAATTTTATCCGACAATCATTAATTCTTTTATTCCACGCTCTAGTAGCTTGCTTGAGATTATAAATTGCAACGATTTGTGTGAAATTTCATTAATTTCTTGCCTGCTTCCCAAATGCCGCCCACATGTGGGGAACGAGGGGGTATAAAATGCCGATTAACATTGTTCACAGCACAATCAGTAATAAAATTTTGAAACAGGTCTGACCTTATGAATAAATGTCAATTCACGATCGCTTCCATTAAAGGTTGTTGCATTATCAGAGTAAATACTGCATGGTTTGCCTCCGAGGCACATGAAATTTTTAAAACCTCCTATAATAAATAATGATGATCCAAATGAATTGTCTTCAATGAGCAGATTCTTGCACGACCTTTCCCCTCTTGCGAAATGGCCTTACCAGATTTACTCTTGCATACGCGAGTGGGTTTACGCGTCTATAAGGTTCACAGTTATGCAATATTTTTCTGATGGTTTTACGACCGCCTCACATCCAACACGATTGCGGCCAAAGTGGCTTGCGGTCTTGGGTGTAACTGAGGCAATAAATTTTGTAATATGTTGTGCTTTAAAACGTTCTCTAAAATGTATTGTAACCGACGTGAGAATGTGGATTTTGTGAGGATCTTGTGGAGTATTCCTTACACAGCGAGAGCATTACGTCATCTATGACTCATCGCTACAACGTGTTCGAGATAGTGTGACATCATCATCTGGAGTATTCGACCGTAAAAATCTGGTCAAGATTGCTTTGGTGAAAATTACAAACATTGAACTTTTTATTAGATAAGGTTTTCAAAACGCCCTCCTTCTGCTTCTTGACACCGCACAACAACGATTTGTTTCATGGCAATCTTGACCAGGTTTTTATTTAGGCACCCGTTATCTGGAGGCGCCTAGAAGGATTTAGGCCCCGGTATATTTATTGGAGGCCGTCGAACCACTCGCAATCGTCACAGTTAAAGTGGAAGATCAGTGGGTCGAGTCGGACAGTAGTCGGTAACGTAGTCATGGTGTAAATAATGTAGATATTGAAATATAAGAAGTGTAAATAAATTGTATCTGGTGTTTAAATAATTAAATATTAAATATTCGCTCACAAACAGCGTCATCTTGAGTTACTACTGTTTCGTTTTTAAAAGAGTCCAATTCCCAGAATTTGTTGACCATTTGTTCAAGGGTGCGTTGTACTTGAACCTTGAGTTGTAACATCCTGTTCATTGTAAGAGTAATTTACAACAAACGAACCGAGTTTGGTTTGTTGTGGAAATTCGGAAATTTGAGGTATTACAACGTACGATAAATTTAAATCATAGTTTTAATGTATTTCAGGGCAGTGACCTGTGAATAGGCCTGTATAATGAGCCTAATTTCTTTCTTGGATAAGAAGAGAAGATTTTTAACATACTGTGGCGAGTACTCGATAAATTTCAATGATAATTATTCAAAATAAACATGAAACACGTTATCTGATAATGATCTCAGGTTCAGGTTCTTTGTTTTTCTCCACGTAAATTTCTCATACGAAGTTTAATATCTCTCCTTTGAAGTTGAAGGCAATAAGTTTAGTGAGACTCGAGCAGCTTTTTCTGATATTTCAAGTGGAATACACTCATTTTCATCTTCATTGCGGCACAGCTTACGTGATTTTAAAATTTTGGCGTCTGGTCCGCCAATAATGTATGTTTGGTTGCCTAAATACACAAAATTAGCGTGTGAAAGCGTTTTAGCGTGCGTTCTGGATTTATTAAACGTTGTGTGAAATAAATGAGTTTCAAGTGTAGTTACTGGTGTTTTTTACACAACATATTTTTTTAAATAATTCAAATTCTGTCTAATCGTTGATAGGAGTTGCGAAATACGTTGTTTTTTCATAGCCGCTATAGACCTGTTTGTTGTAATATTTTTTTATTTTTTTACAAATATGAAAACTTTAGCATTTAGCATGACGAGCTCTCAGCGATCGCGGTGACAACCGCCCGCAGATTCTACCTGCCACTCGTTTATTTGAAAACCCGCACCTATTTTCGTCCACAACTAGGTAATTCGATCAACCCTCACTGAAAACCCCGCACAATTGCATTAAGTGAGACATCCGGTCGCCCGACAACAAGGAATTTCCATTTGGAAAGTTTCGGGACACTCATTACGACCGTGAGTTTTCATTACTTTCCGGGAAAGGGGGATCGTGCAGTAAATAACTTTTGCTCACTCCTTACGACTATCGACAAGTCGCCCAGGAGGCCATATCTCACGATATTTTATATAGCATCAGGTCGTCGGAAAGCCTGCAAGACACTACTTTGTTTTATTTACGGCGATAGGGGCGGGATGAAGAATGGCACGTGATGAGCGAAAAGAATTTTGAGAGAATGGCGAGGCGGTTTCAATTATTAAATTTCTCAGGGAGTTAAATATGCACGACGCTTAGAACGAGGACTTGTTTTTATTAGGCTTCAACTATTTATAAGTATTTTGCAAATTAATTACGATGAGCTTTTATCTTATTTTACTCCTAATAAGCTCACGTCACTGACAAATCGTTACAGAAAGATTATTTGTTTTTGATATTGTGGTTGCCACCACAAGCACTGTTCGCTTGTCAAGGCTACTTTTTTTTATCACTTTCTTTGTTCCAATTTTTTTATTTGTAATATTTTTCTTGTTCTGTTTGTTATTTCTAGCTTCTAACATCAATTGTCTGTAATTACTTTTCCCCCTTTTTTTTTTCAAAGTATGTATCTTCCTTTTTGTGGTAGTTTCTAAAGCTCTTCTCTCATAAATTTTCTATGTTGTTTTTCTGGTCTCGTCCTCTATAGTAGCTCTTATACTTTTATACTCCTTGTTTTTATCTTTTTCTCTAAACTTTCTGTGATTTTAACTGTCGCAATTGTTTTGTTTTTTGTTGGTGTACCGAATTTGGCTCCTTTGATGATTCCTGCCACAGCACTTTCTTTCTCTCTGTCATTCGTCACTTCCTCTAAATGTGCTCTTCCTCACTTTGTTTTTTCCTCTAGGTTCTCACTATAGTCTCTTTCTACCTTTTTGACCTGTTTGTCTTCTTCCACCCTATCTTATTTTCTCTCGGATTCCCTTTTCTTTCGGGTTTCTCTTTCCACATTTCCCTATTTGTCTTTCTTTCAGGTTTGGGTATTTCTTTATTTGATCTCTTCGGTGATCCTACTTCTGTCTAGTTATTGTTTCTCCATTTCGTCTTTTTATTTCGTTCGTTCGGGTTTTTATTTTCCTCCCTCTCGCTCTCTCTACCCCTGTAATTATATTATTATTTATGTTTGTTTATTTCTTTTTTGTCTTGCTTTCTGGTTTGAGTATTTCGTCTCTTTCTTTAAGGTCTTTATGCCTTATATTGATTAGGATGTTTTATCGTGTTGGTTTCTCTTTCTTTCTCACTTGTTTCAGTCTTCCTCTGACTAGTTTTTTCGTCTGTATTGTATCTTTTCTGATCAAGTATACGACATGCGGCCAGAAAGTTGGCTGCCCTGGCGTGTCCGATATAAGACCTCGGCTTCGCTTCGGTCCAGTAAATCCAACTTTCTGGCCTTTTCACCCTCAGGTCTAAAAATTGTTTCATCTGTCCTAAATCTTTAATTTTAGACATCGGACTGTTTCAATTTAAGTGACAGTTTCCCGGTTTGAAAAAATGAAAAAATCAGCTCCTTTTTTTCAGTACAATCATGGCCCTAATTTTGACTTTTCATAGACTAATTCTATCAGACAATCATTAACTCTTTCATTCCACGCTCTAGCAGCTTGCTTGAGACTATAAATTACACAATTTGTATGAAATTTCATTTAGTTCTTGCCTGCTTCCTAAATACCGCTCAGATGTGGGGAACGAGGGGTATAAAATGCTTGGCTTGAGCTCCTGGGTGTAACTGATGCAATAAATTTGGTAATATGTTGTTCTCTAAAATGTATTGTTCTAAAATGTATTGTAACGGACGTGATTGAGTATTTCGTCTCTTTCTTTAAGGTCTTTATGCCTTATATTGATTAGGATGTTTTATCGTGTTTAATTCTCTTTCTTTCTCACTTGTCTTCCTCTCACTAGTTTTTTCGTCTGGATCGTATCTTTTCTGATCAAGTATACGACATGTGGCCACAAAGTTGGCTGCCCTGGCGTGTCTGATATAAGACCTCGGCTTCGCTTCGGTCCAGTAAATCCAACTTTCTGGCCTTTTCACCCTCAGGTCTAAAAATTGTTTCATCTGCCCTAAATCCTTAATTTTAGACATCGGACTGTTTCAATTTAACTGACAGTTTCCCGGTTTGAAAAAATGAAAAAATCAGCTCCTTTTTTTCAGTACAATCATGGCCCTAATTTTGACTTTTCATAGCCTAATTTCTATCAGACAAGCATTAACTTTTTTATTCCACGCTCTAGAAGCTTGCTTGGGACTATAAATTGCACCAATTTATATGAAATTTTATTGATTTGTTGCCTGCTTCCTAAATACCGCTCAGATCTGGGGAACGAGGGGTATAAAATGCTTGGCTTGAGCTCCTGGGTGTAACTGACGCAATAAATTTGGTAATATGTTGTTCTCTAAAATGTATTGTAACGGACGTGAGGATAACTCATTGCTGCGGCGTGTTCGAGAGAGGGTGACATCATCTTGTGGAGTATTCCCTACACATTGAGAGCATTACGTTATCCATGACTCATTGCTACAATGTGTTCGAGATAGTGTGACATCATCGTCTGGAGTATTCGACCGTATCGCGAGAACTAGATGATGTCATCAATGGAACTATCTGGAGGCGTCCAGAATGATTTAGGTTGGAAGACGTTCCAACCGTCTTTCTCTTTACCATTTAATTATTATCGATATTTGTTTATTTATTTTTTGTCTTGCTTTCTGGTTTGAGTATTTCGTCTCTTTCTTTAAGGTCTTTATGCCTTATAGTGATTAGGATGTTTTATCGTGTTTGTTTCTCTTTCTTTCTCACTTGTTTCAGTCTTCCTCTGACTAGTTTTTTCGTCGGTATTGTATCTATTCTGATCAAGTATACGACATGCGGCCACAAAGTTGGCTGCCCTGGCGTGTCCGATATAAGACCTCGGCTTCGCTTCGGTCCAGTAGATCCAACTTTCTGGCCTTTTCACCCTCAGGTCTAAAAATTGTTTTTGACATTGGACTGTTTCAATTTATCTGACAGTTTCCCGGTTTGAAAAAAATAAAAAAATCAGGTGCTTTTTTTCAGTACAAAATTTTGACCCTAATTTTGACTTTTCATAGCCTAATTCTATCAGACAATCATTAACTCTTTCATTCCACGCTCTAGCAGCTTGCGTGAGACTATAAATTACACAATTTGTATGAAATTTCATTTATTTCTTGCCTGCTTCCTAAATACCGCCCAGATGTGGGGAATGAGAGGTATAAAATGCTTGGCTTGAGCTCTTGAGTGTAACTGACGCAATAAATTTGGTAATATGTTGTTCTCTAAAATGTATTGTAACGGACGTGAGGATAATTCATTGCTGCGGCGTGTTCGAGAGAGGGTGATATCATCTTGTGGAGTATTCCCTACACATTGAGAGCATTACGTTATCCATGACTCATTGCTACAATGTGTTCGAGATAGTGTGACATCATCGTCTGGAGTATTCGACCGTATTGCGAGAACTAGATGATGTCATCAATGGAACTATCTGGAGGCGTCCAGAATGATTTAGGTTAGAGGAGGTTCCAACCGTCTTTTTCTTTACCATTTAATTATTATCGATATTTGTTTATTTATTTTTTGTCTTGCTTTCTGGTTTGAGTATTTCGTCTCTTTCTTTAAGGTCTTTATGCCTTATATTGATTAGGATGTTTTATCGTGTTTGTTTCGCTTTCTTTCAGTCTTCCTCTGACTAGTTTTTTCGTCTGTATTGTATCTTTTCTGATCAAGTATACGACATGCGGCCAGAAAGTTGGCTGTCCTGGCGTGTCCGATATAAGACCTCGGCTTTGCTTCGGTCCAGTAAATCCAACTTTCTGGCCTTTTCACCCTCAGGTCTAAAAATAGTTTCATCTGCCCTAAATTGGACTGTTTCAATTTAACTGACAGTTTCCGGGTTTGAAGAAATGAAAAAAATCTGCTGCTTTTTTTCAGTACAATCATGGCTCTAATTTTGACTTTTCATAGCCTAACTCTATCAGACAATCATTGACTCTTTCATTCCACGCTCTAGCAGCTTGCTTGGGACTATAAATTGCACAATTTATATGAAATTTCATTGATTTGTTGCCTGCTTCCTAAATACCGCTCAGATGTGGGGAACGAGGGGTATAAAATGCTTGGCTTGAGCTCTTGGGTGTAATTGACGCAATAAATTTGGTAATATGTTGTTCTCTAAAATGTATCGTAACGGACGTGAGGATAACTCACTGCTGCGGCGTGTTCGAGAGAGGGTGATATCATCTTGTGGAGTATTCCCTACACATTGAGAGCATTACGTTATCCATGACTCATTGCTACAATGTGTTCGAGATAGTGTGACATCATCGTCTGGAGTATTCGACCTTATCGCGAGAACTAGATGATGTCATCAATGGATCTATCTGGAGGCGTCCAGAATGATTTGGGTTGAACGACGTTCCAACCGTCTTTCTCTTTACCATTTAATTATTATCGATATTTGTTTATTTATTTTTTGTCTTGCTTTCTGGTTTGAGTATTTCGTCTCTTTCTTCAAGGTCTTTATGCCTTATAGTGATTAGGATGTTTTATCGTTTTTGTTTCTCTTTCTTTCTCACTTGTTTCAGTCTTCCTCTGACTAGTTTTCTCGTCTGTATTGTATCTTTTCTGATCAACTATACGACATGCGGCCAGAAAGTTGGCTGCCTTGGCGTGTCTGATATAAGACCTCGGCTTCGCTTCGGTCCAGTAAATCCAACTTTCTGGCCTTTTCACCCTCAGGTCTAAAAATTGTTTCATCTGCCCTAAATCCTTAATTTTAGATATCGGACTGTTTCAATCTAACTGACAGTTTCCCGGTTTGAAAAAATGAAAAAAACAGCTCCTTTTTTTAGCACAATCATGGTCCTCAATGTCATCAATGGAACTATCTGGAGGCGTCCAGAATGATTTAGGTTGGAAGACGTTCCAACCGTCTTTCTCTTTACCATTTAATTATTATTGATATTTGTTTTTTTTTTACTTTCTGGTTTGAGTTTTTCTCAATTTCGTCTCTTTCTTTAAGGTCTCTATGCCGTATATTGATTACAATGTTTTATCGTGGTTGTTTCTCTTTCTTTCTCACTTGTTTCAGTCTTCCTTTGACCTTCGGCTTTTCGTCTGTATTGTATCTTTTCTGATCAAGTATACGACACGCGGCCCTGGCGTTCCTGGCTTTCCTTTCTTTCTGGTCTTGGGTCGTAATATATTATTCAAAAAACTATGTAGTTGACTCTGTTGACTTTTTATTTGGTTGTTCCTTTTTTTCTAGACTCTCGAATATTTCTTCTCCAATTTAATTTTATTACAAGCTTTTATTTAACTTGCTTTGCTAGTATGTTAGTATGTGTGGGTCAAATCTTGCAAGCTAAATGGAAACCACTTCTTGACATCTGATTGACCTGAAATTTTGTATATAGGTACGCTTTCAGTTCCTGTGACAATACAATGAACAATACTCGATATTGTAATACTTTCAAAATGGCCGTGGCCACAAGATGGCGGATTACATTTTCTTTTCAACCCCCTTAATATGGGTGGCAAATGAAATAGCTTGAAGAGTATAAAGCGATACATTTAGTGACGTCACACTAAATTCAATAAGGCCGCCGCTCCAAAATGGCGGATTACATTTTCTTTTCAACCCTTTTAATATGGGTATCAAATGAAAGGTATTGAAGAGTAGAAAACGATAAAGTTAGTGACATCACACCAAGTTCAATATTGCCACAGCAAAAATTAAAGTTCAAAAAAATTAATAGTAAAAAATATTTTTAAAAACAAGCTTTTATTTAAATGCTCCGAAAAGAAGAAAATAAACTTTGAAATAAATCAAACCAAAGCAAACCCAATATTTTGTTACATCATACAATCGCATATGATATAAAAGCTGTGTTTCGGTGCAGTCTCTACTTTTATCTGGGTTGGGTGATTTCTGTTTTTATTTTTATCAAATTTGTTGTTGGATATTTTTGAGTTTTATCCCTCCTGTTTTTCTTTCGACTGGGCTTTGTATTTGGTTCCCTTTCGTCTTTTTTATGGAGTTTCGTTGTCTGTCGGCTGGTCAAAACACTTAGACGAAGTAACAAATTATTTTCACAAAAAATTTCACTTTTGGGGTCAATCTCTTCCGGCTGACGGTCCTCACCCAGAGGACGCAGAAGCTAGAGTTGAGAGGAGCTCTCGTTCTGATTTTGAAAGCCAGTGCACGTCTTTTTATCTGGGTGTCCAGGTAGTCCTTAAGGGTTGAGGGCGCTACTCTGGTGGTCGCGTGGAGAACTACGATGTTACAGTTTGAAATTTGAAAAAAAAAACTTGCCTATATAACTGTGGGTAGGTATCACAATCCGTACAAAATTATTAAGAAGTCAACTAATTTTAACATTATATAGAAATGGTAAAGTACAGGGGTATAGTAAATACGGGAACTGGAATTGTGGTCTGCGCACATAAAACAAGCATTAGAGGTCGCAAATATTGAAAATGGCCATCAAATCCCGCTTTTTACTGAAAGCTTTCAACCAGCTTATGCATTATCTGCCATCGCAGCATTCTGTTGACATCACAATAAAACACAAAAGCGAATTAAACTTACGGAACACACAATAAACGCGCGGAAAACTGCTGTACATTTACAGAAAGTGCACTCGAAGAAAATTGCACTAAAGTCACCTAAATAGAGCAAAAACCAAGGGATTCTACAGTGTTGAGAAAATTCGATTTTGTCAATTTTAGTCCGTAAAGTCGCACTTTTTGACGTAACCATGTAGGTATTGTTTGTGTTCGAGCATTCCGGCATAGGTATTTAATTTGACAGCTGTCAAACCTAACCTCAAAATTTCCATCGCCCCTGAAACGTTTTTTTTTTTTAATGGCAACGCCAGCCAATTTTTTCTTTCGGATTCCAGGCGATCTTTTTATCATTTTTTTTTATTATGAATTTTGTGCGGAACTTTATCAACACTCTATATATCAATCGGTGCACAGTCTAGACACCACTTTTCGATTATTTTCTTTGGGATGGAACAAATGCGTGCTCATCTGCACAAACCGGTAAATAAATTATCTCGGAATCCATAAATTTTCACCGTCCCAATATAGAGCTTGATCGCGGCACTCCAAATAAAATGTGGTTTACCAAGTCGAGCTCGCCCATTATGACGGCCATTTTAAAGCGGCAGACGGGAGATTATCGCATAAATCACGGGGGTGTGGAGTCGCTTTTTATCAGAATTTCCGTTTTTGTCGCCAAAACCGATATTATGATGTTCAACGAGTTTAATAGGTGATGCATATGGGCGTTGGAGCGATTTGGTAATTTATAAAATCGGTGTACGCAACCTGGTGTTAATCAGCGATAATGGCTTCCACACCGTGGTTAATTACATGATAATACAGTTGTATTCAAAAAAATTATGTACAAACCAATTTTGGAAACTCATAATTTCATGGGTATCTGTCGATAGTTCCTGTCTGAAATTTTAATTACCTTTTAGAAATCGCATTAAGAGATAGTCACAGAGCTAATGGAAACTTTGAAGTCTCCATTATTCCAGTTTAATTAAAGTACGAATGTATAAAAAGCCGGAAAAGTGATAATATGTCATTGTCTTCACTTGATGATATTGAAAGAGATTATTGGGGTTCATAACCGTTGGTTTAAATTGAATAATCCGGAAGAAGAAAATCTCGTGTTGGTGTCAGCTGTTAAGGCAGTTCTGGAAAATAGCACTTTAATATTTTTACTGAGAGCTGCCCTATAACAGCTTTTAATGCGGCAGTTTTACTAGCTGAGTTTTAATCAAAACGCCCACACAAAGTATTACACGATCAGATAAATGGTAGAAGGAGCGAGGAGGTGCATAAACTGGTCTTATAGAAAATACAGCATGTTCCAAGAAAAAAAAGCACTTGGACCCTTTTCTCTATATTCACGTTTATCTGCACCACGTGTCTCTGCATCAGTCGGTAATACAGGTCCTTATGCACTTTCACTTTCCAACTCGGGTCTCCACCATTTTCACCCCCATCATCCATTTATGACGTCCGCTCCTAACCCCAAATTCTTTCAACTTCAACCACCGTTTCCTTCGACATTTCACGACAAACCGCCACAAAAACGCCAAACTTCCTCCGCCGGACGTCCAGCCCCCCCTAGAAAAAAGCTTTTAGTATGGAATTACGGCGATCAATCTCGGGGGCGGCGTCGTTTAAACAATTGTCGGGACGTTTAATCAATTTCGGGCTGTTATCAGCAAGCGAAGTCGAGGAGCAACAGGGTCGGGATGCTGGAACGGCGACCAGGTAATATTGATCCGGCCGGCTCGACTCACCTGCCTAGCGCTGCGTCCTATATATAGACGTATTAAACATACATGCGGCCGCCGAGGCGCAGGGCCGGATCTCGACGGACGTAAAGTGGATGGGCTTACTTTCGGCAAATTTCGACGAGTTTGCGGTTATTTGTTGATAAATTAGTGGCGGTGTCACGATGACGGGCGCACGTGCCCGTGGTGGCGACCGCAGCGGCGAAAATTGATGCGGGTAGGCTGTGATGTGTAGTTTTATATATCTGTATACAGGGTGTGACATTCCATCCCCACTATTTAAAGATTTTACATTTTCACGATTTCTTAAATTTTGAATTTTGTAATTCCTTATTATTTTAACCTTTCGCATCCTTAATTTCATGATCCGGGGTTTTATAGGGTTCAGCTTGCGCGACGGGTGATACTTCGATGGAGTATCAGAGTGAACGGTTCTTTCAACTTGTCTTCCTTTTCTTTTTTTGAACATACATTCACAATTTGGTAATCATGCACGATTTTGAAATTTTACGATTACACAATTTCTTTATTTCATCCTTTCAAGATTTAAGTTGAGTTCATAATCAATTTCATGATTTTTTTACTTGATAATTTTTCATACTTCTGAGTTAACGATTTCACTATTTTACTATTACACAATTTTACATACTTTCGTACTTTCAAACTCTTTCTCTTTTGCTCTTTCGTACTTAAAAAATTCACAATTGCTTTAATTGTCATCTTTGATTTTATAATCATTTCATAACGCTTTTAACAATGTTAATATTTCACAATTTAATAATCTTTTATACTTATACAGGATGTCTCAGGACTCTTCAGAGAAAACTTGGCGATTCTGTATGATGGGCCAAAATGTAGATAAAAAATAAATAAGAAAAATTTAATTTAAGAATCTCATTCAGTTAAACGGAAAAGACAAGATAAATTTAACCAAAGAAACCATTTCTGTTGTCGTGTTTTATTATTGTTTTATATTTATTTGTCTCCACAATACAGTTGACCAAACAAAACATATTATTTTTAAGCCAGCGATTATTATTGTAGCCTAGCAACGATTTATACTGAACTGTATTACCTAACGGAGAGCTTCTGGAACTGATCAATTCGAAATTGCGTATTTCTGTTATTAATGGGGAGGAAAGAAAAAATATCTATTTTCTACCCCTCATTGTCATTGACGTCCGTAAAGACTTGGATATTATGAAATCTTGAAATTGTACGAATGTGAACTTATACAGGGTGCCCCAGAACTTCTTAAACGAATATTCGCAATGAAATAATATGAACGATTTTGTAATCTCCGCATCGACCGCTATCTGCCATTAACCGGTGGCACAATCATTCTGGGACACTGTATAATTACGAAATTAATAAAGAATTGTGGAAAGACGGAAATATAATAGCAGTATATTATGACGTTTTGAAACTAACTAGATATTTAAAAAAATAAAGCTCCAAAGGTAGAATAAATATAAAAACGGAAAGACGAAAGTATGAAAGTAGAAAGGGATGAAAGTACGAAAGGATAAAATTGTGAAATTTTATTGAGAAAATTCTGAAAGATGAAATTGTCGAATCGTAAAATTGTGACATTTTAAAATCGAACATGAAAGAACAAAAAACCAAAGGACTGATAGTGATGGCGAATTAATGAAATTATTATGAAATTGTAGAATTGTAGACTTGTGAAATTTTGAAATTGTGAATTTTGAAATAGGAAGTTATGATAGCATAAAAAATTATGACGTTTTGAAACATAATGAAATTGTGAAACCATAATTATGAGATTTGAAAGAAGTTAAGTACGAAAGGAGCGGAAAACAAAACTACGATTTTTTTTTAAATTGATAAGTTCTGAAATTATGAAATTGTGAACGAAGGAAGTTCCGAAAGTCTTCAGCTGTTCGGAGAAACTCACCTGAAGCATTAAAGATTTAGAAATTATGAATTTGATTTTGGAGTTAAAAGTGCAAGAGGATGAAACAATAAGAGGTTGAAAAGATTTGAATGAATAAAATAATGAAACTATGAAAGGACAAGAGGATGCATAAAAAAATGAGAGGATGGAACGAGGAAAGGACGAAAGGATAAAAAATTTTGTACGTCCAGCAGTCTGGGAGGTCAAAGTAAAACATTGACATTATTTTGGCCAAAAACATCTCTAGTCACTCTTGTGGCATTGCGTTGTCTTGTTGAAAAAAATTCCTTGTGTTACAATATGGGTCAGTATACACGTTGGAGGCTTTAGTGTTTATTCAGCTACTTTCGAGGCCTGGTAGCTTCATGTCGTTGGGTCAGAGGAAGACGAAAGTTTGGGTAATAAGATCTTAGTCCAAAGGAACAAATTCCGCGATAAATTGTACTCTTTACTTGTACCCAATTTGTCCCAACTGCTCAAGATGGTACCCACGATTCTGGAATAGCACTTCGTCTTAAGAGATACTCTTCTCGTTGTACTGTCACTCTGGGACGCTCTATACACCTGCGCTGCACTCACAAGTGTTCTTCTTGTCAGTTCCTCCACATTCTTACGCCCTTTTCTCCTGGATATTTCTCGGTTTGCTAAACCCCGTTCTCACCAATAATTCGCCCTCATTCAAAGACTTAGCTGCCGAAAATATTGTGGGGGTGGGGGTGGATTTCTATTCGAGAAATTATTGTGGCGGAACTTGGGAGCTGGGAGGAAAAAGGAAAGTTATGGAAAATAAAAGAAAACTAAAAGAGAAAAAAGGAAAAAGAGTAGACATTGAAGATGATCTGACCATGAACTAACCAAGAGCGATAGCCAAAGAAGAGCGACAAAAAAAAAGGGCAGAGGGTGACAGTGTGTCAAAAATATATGGATATAGGGGAAAAGGGTTTAGGTAGGACGAAGAGAAGGGGGAGTTAGATACAGCAAATTTTTGAATAAGAGCACAAGAAACAGACGACAGGGCAGAAAAGGGAAAACAAATACGGAGAGGAATACGAAGAAACGGAGCACAAATAAGAATAGTATTCTGGAACGTAGCGGGAATAAAAAACAAAGAGAATGAGTATTTGGGAGAATTTGACGTAGTGGGAATGGCAGAAACGTGGGTGGAAGAAAAGAGGTTAGAAAAATTGGAAAAGAGAATGCCGAAAGAGTTTAAGTGGAAGTGTCAATATGCAGAGAGGGAAAGCAAGAAAGGGAGGACTAAAGGTGGTATAAAGATGGGGGTTAGAGAGAGGGACTGTAAGAAGAAAATGGAACTGAAGCAAAAAAAGAAAGAGGGATTATGGAAAGAACGGTGAAAAGTAAACATAGAAAATGGAGAATTGTAGCAGTGTACTACAGAAGTATGAAGGAAACGAAGAGAATAATAGAAGAGCGAGTAAAAGAGCAAAGAAGAAGGAACTTAATGCAACAAGGGGGGAAATGGAAGACGGATAGAAGAGGAACAAGCAACAATTGAAGGAAGATGGAAGGGTGGGACATACTTAGTGGCAACTGCATAAGAGATGATAAAGGGGAATTATTGACTATGTTATGGTGAATGAAGAAGCATGGGATGAAATAGAGAAATTCAAGGTGGGAGAAAGAATGGAGTCGGACCATATGTCTTTGGAAGTGAAGACAAAAGGATGAGAGAAAGATAGAGGAAGTGTGAATGAGGTTAGAAGAAAAATTGTGAAGAATATTTGGACGGAAGAACGAAAAGAAAATTATAGAGCAAGACTTAGGGAGGCAAAATACGAAGAAGCAGAGATAAACGAAAAGGTGAGGGAACTGAGCGATAACGTAAGAAACGCAACAGAAACAAAGAGATAGAGATAAGAGAGAAGATGGGGCTGTGGAAGAACGAGTGGTGGGATAAAGAATGCAGGAAATGGAATCAGGAAGGAAACTAAGAAATTGGAAAAAAGAAAAAGCAACTAAGGAAGAGTACAAGAGAGCACGCAAGAGGCACAAATTAGTATGCAAAGAGAAGAAGCAAAAAAAAACGGATGGAAGAAGAACTAAAGATGAAGGGTATAAAGACGGAAGAAGAGGTATGGAGATACATAAATAGGGAAAGAGAGAAAAAGAGAGATAGAGAGAGTGATGGAATTACAATGGAGGAATTGAGAGAGTTCTTCAGAGAGCTGCTGGGGGGTGATGAAAACACACAAGAAAAGGATAAGAGACAACAACGAGTGGAAGCAATAGAAGAGATAACAAGAGAAGAATTAGAGCAACAACTAAGAAAACTGAAAAGGAAAAAGGCACCGAGGAAGGACGGTATACAGAATGAAGATATATCTATATGATATATCGAACTGAAAGGGAAGTTGACAGGTTTTTAGAGATAATGAATGGATTGTGGAAGGAAGTGTGGAAGTGTGGAAAGGAGAAAAGGATACAGTCAGTTATTATAGGGAATCATTCGCCCTGTCCACTGTACTCATCGACTAACTAAATGGATGAGAAATAACAACCCTTTATTGATTATTTTTTCCTTTAAAAACTAGAACTCACTCTCGTGTTCAATCCAAATTAAAAAAAAAATTAAGTCAAAAAGTGGTTGTCATTCCAATGAGTACTTACAATGAGATTAGAGATATTATCTTAAATCTTAAAAACTCTTCCAGCTTAGACGTTTATGGATTAAATACAAAAATTATAAAACAACTTATTAATTTAATAGTATATCCACTAACGAAACTCATCAATATCTCTATCAATGAAGGTTACTTCCCCTTTTGTCTAAAATTATCGAAAGTCCTTCCTTTGTTTAAAAAAGGAGAAGTTAATGATATCACAAATTATCGTCCTATCTCAATCCTTCCTGTCATCAGTAAGATTTTTGAAAAAGCTCTTCAACAGCAAATTCATGAATACTTTGAAACCAATCACGTTTTCAATTCTTCCCAGTTCGGTTTTAGAAAAGGAAAATCTACAACGTCTGCTATTATTTCATTTATTACATCTATCACAAACGCATTTGAAGATGGTAATCACCTAGGGGCTGTTTTCTGTGACTTGTCTAAAGCATTCGACTGCATTTCACATAATCTGCTAATAGGTAAATTAAAACAGTATAATTTTAATGATGTGGCGGTTAACTTAATTAACTCCTATCTAAGCGATAGATCCCAATTCGTATCTCTCAATGGCAATAGCTCATCATCGCTCCCGATCGAATTCGGAGTGCCTCAAGGATCTGTTATTGGTCCTACACTCTTCCTTATCTATATAAATGATTTATTCACTGCATTTAGTAGCTCTAATTTAATTCTTTTTGCTGACGACACACTGTTCTTTACTGCAAGAAAAGAGGAATATCATTTGAACACTTTACTAGAAACATCTCGTATGGAACTACGCGACTGGTTTGCTTTAAATAATCTCGCCTTAAATGATTCAAAGACTGAAACTGTTCTTTTCAGTCTAAGAAACCTCTCATCGTCAGAAAATCGCAAAGCACCAAAATTCTTAGGTGTACATATCGACACTGGCCTTGTCTGGAACAAACATGTAGACTATGTTGTTTCCTCGACTGGAAAGAACATTTACTTAATGAAAGTATTGAGACAATTTCTTTCAAATGACATAATTCTATCAGTCTATCACGCTATTATACATTCAAAACTCACATATGCGATTTTAGCTTGGGGTCATTCATCGGCCACAGGTCGTATTTTCAAATTACAAAGACGTGTAATTAGAATAATGGCTAACTTGAATTATAGAGAAGATTGCAGGGATTATTTCACTCGTTTAAAGATCCTAACCATACCAAATGCTTATATTTATTCTTGCCTATTGTATGTACGAAGCAATCTCCACCTGTATCACACTCGTGCCGAATTGCATGGAATTCAGTCTCTTAGACATAAGGACAACCTACACGTGGACTTTCACCGTATCCATAAATCCAAATTTAGTTTGAATTATTTTGCTCCTAAATTTTATAACTGCTTACCAGCTGAGATTCGAAACTTATCTTTAACATCTTTTAAGAAAACCATTAAGGAAATTTTGATCTTAAATGTTTGTTACTCTTTTGATGAATTTATGTGCTTAAATTTTTAATCTTAGCATTTAGCCATTATGAATTTGACGTGTGTAAGCATTTTATTTGTATTTTTACACAAATATATATTATTATTATTATTATTAATGCCATTAGTCAATCGGTCAGTTGTAGAAGCAACGGCCCACCCGCCCACCGCATTCACATGTCGTGCCATGAACGAAAAGGTTTTTAGTCACAAAAAACAATTGTGAAATACAAGAAACGAAATGTGTATGCAATAGGAAAATGGTTGTCATTCAGAACCAGTTTGTCAACCATTCAGTCGAAAATGTAAATTTCAGTATATATTTTGGTGTAAATCTCAAAGTGGGTTGATTCTCATTACTGGTATAAGGTTTGTTTGTGACTAAAAAGCTTATGGTTCTGGCATGGTTTGTGAGTGCGGCGGGTGGGTGGGCCGACCTGTCCACTGTACTCATCGACCAACTAAATGGATGACAAATAATAATAATAATAATAAGTTTATTGCCATAAAATCAAATAAACATGACATTGGCTACGTCCAGAAAAAATAAAATTTGTAATATAAAGTAAAATGTAACACAATACAGATAATGTTGACATAAATACACATACACGTTAAGAAGTAAATTCTTTAAAGTCATAGTACGTTGAGTTAATTAGCAGGGATTTTAGTGCTGCTTTAAATTTTAAGTTGTTATGAATATTCTTGATAGAGTCTGGAAGGGCGTTATAGGCTTTTACCGCATTGTAAAACGGCCCTCTTTGAAATGAGGACGTGGAATGTTGAGGAATTCTTAGCCGAAGGCATTGCCTCGTTTGCATGTCCCTGTTGTTATAACCACCTGCATTTGTCGTAAACAGTCTTGAGTTACTCCTTGCAAATAATATAAGTTTGTATATGTATAACGATGGAAGAGTTAGTAGTCCTAGTTTTTTGAAATGAGGTCTGCATGATGTACAAGCAGTAAGACTCAGCATAGTTCTAATACAGCGCTTCTGGGCTAGGAATATTCTGTTACCCATCAATGATGAGTACCAAAACATAATCCCATAGGATAGCACTGGTTGCACAAAGGCTAGATAGAATATGCGTATAGCATCGGCGGAAACTGTGTCTCTGATGTTTCTAATGACGTATATCGCAGAACTTATGGTTTTGTTTAGTTCAGTAACGTGAAGTGCCCAGTCCAAGTTACTGTCTATCACAATGCCAAGCATCTTAACAGATTCACTATTTGGAATCGTTTTGTTATGTTCATCTCTGATAGATATTGACTCATGCTTTCTAAAAAATATGACCGCAGTTTTGTCTGTATTAATGCTCAGCTGATTGTTCAGACACCAACTCGTCATGTTCTCGACTACATTCATTGATTTTGTACTTAATTCCGAGGTGTTCCTAGCTTTAACTATACAAGATGTGTCGTCAGCATACTGCGTTACTATTGCACCATGCACCCCAACATGTTCTGAAAGATCGTTCACATATAGTAGAAACAGTAGTGGCCCTAGAATTGAGCCCTGGGGAGCACCACTATTTATAATTGAAGTTTCAGAGAAATACTCTTGCTGCGTGTTGTTTTGAACTGATTTGGTTGCTACCACATGTACTCGATCTTCCAGATAAGATCTAATTAGAGCAGCACCTTTTCCTCTGATGCCATAAGTCTCTAGTTTCCCAATTAAGATATCATGATTTAATATATCAAATGCTTTTGATAAGTCGAAATAGAGACCTATAACACCTAATTTTTGGTCCAAAGCTTCTACTATGCTGCTGATTGAATCAAACAACCCAGTTTCAGTCGACCTCCCTCTGACGAAACCATGCTGATTGTCACGCAAGATGTTGTTCCTTATAATATGCCCAGATATTCTTTTATATATAATTTTTTCAAAAACAGACAGTAAAGCTATCGGTCGATAATTATTAACGTCAAGTTTGCTACCTTTTTTGTGTACTGGAATTATTCGGCAAGTGGTTTGGAAATGCAGGGGGCAGCAGACTTTACAACAGTGGAGGGTATGTGATCTAAACCGGGTGAACTGCAGTTCTTTAATTGATTGATGACGTTTGTTATCTCCACGGTGTCGGTTGGATACATAAATATTGTTTTATCGCAAGCATGTTTACTAATAGTATGTCTACCTCTAGAAGTTGCTAGGCTTTCAATGGAAGTTTTGACTGAGTTTTGAAAGTGCTTATTAAATTCTTCAGCTACTATTTTTGGGTTCTCGATTAAGGTATCGCCTTTTTTATCACTAGATCTGGTTGAGGGCGAGTGTGATTTTAGACTATTAAAGATTCTGAAAGTTTCTTTTGTTTTATTGTAGGCATTTTTTATTTTACTATCATTTTGCATCTTCCGTCGTGCCTTGATTAATTTTTTAAACCGTTTTTTCTACCTTATAGTTATCAAGAAGTTTCAGACTCTTAGTGTTAACTGCCAGGTGGTGTAAATCTCTAATATTTTGAGACCAGCATTTAACTTCAGCACTCACCCATATTTTTTTATTTTTTAAATTAATGGTCTTTTGTTTTACCGGGAAATAAAGATCAAAATTGTAAAGGAAGATATTTAAGAAGCACTCGAACATCGCGTTAACGCCTCCACCTTTGACTGTTATTTGCCAAGATTCATTCTTTAACGAGTCGACAAAGGATTCCATAGAACTTTTACTAAATGTTCTCTTATTTTGTTTTATGGCTTTATAAATTTTAGGAGCATGGTCAATATCAAAACAAACAGCATAATGATCAGAGATCGATGGATCTAGGATAGTGCATCTGTACATACCCGATGGGACATCACTAAATATGTTATCTATTGTACTGCGAGTATTACTGCTTACACGTGTGGCTTGACTGACGTGTGGGCAAAGTCCGAATGTCCTAAAAATATTTACAATATCATGATGTACTCTATTCTCAATTTGAAAATTTATGTTAAAATCACCACAAAAAATTGTGAAAGATTGTTTTTCATACGAGCATATACTATACTCAAAATGCCCCTCAACAGGAGAAAAATTCAACGTTACTGACTTAGAGGTCAAATCAGGAATACTCATAATTGCAGCACCGCCACCCCTGCCGTGTTCCCTACAAAAGACTGAATTAACAACATAGTCATCAAGAGCAAAACTACTTATTTCACAGCTGGAAAGCCAGTGTTCTGTCAGACATAAAACATGCGGACTAAACTCCTCAAGGAAAACATCAAGTAGATTGGGCTTATGTCGGACACTCCTGGTGTTTAAGCAGATGATTCTAGTAGTTGTTTCAAAAACGGCTTCAGTACTTGCTCTGTTGCTGTTTTCAGTCGTTTCTTCTTCCACTTCCGTTATTCGCGATTCCAGCTAAGGGCGGACCGCCCTCTGGTGGCGAGTTTGTAAACGGTCGAAGGCGGATAGTGCTGGATTGCGCGCATTGAGTTAAACGGTTGCGGTGAGTTTATTGTTTATATACCGTGTTAAATATGCCTCGATTAAAATCAAACAATCGAAACTATTGTTTTTAATTACTTTTGAAAAGCCGGTAAGAAAAGGGACCTTATTTTTCAGTTGTTCTCTGCCAAACAAAAAAAACTTTTGATCGTCAACAAATTTGGAAGTCAAGAGTTCATCGACAGATGAAGAGCTTGGGAAAAAGCCATCAAATCAAATAGAAAAATCACACAATACATGAGAGTCTGCTCTCTGCATTTCAAAGCAGATGATTTTTTCACAGATCTTCCAGATAATAAGTTTCCCAATTTTAAGCTGACCATACGTACCTACTCCTTTTGGGAGTTTTGTACTTATATTTTATGAGCTGTACTCCGGAGGATAATTCTACTGCAAATGTACTCCCTTTTTATTCAAATGTACTACCTGTACTTCTTTTCCTTTGTATCTTAATTAATCATCGATTTGTCTCGTTTCTGTGAGCGCGTTTCTATACATAGATGGTAGGTAATATGGGATACTCATTCGTTTCTGGAAATGCAGAGTACTGAGTAATCATATTATGTTTGTTGAGGTCTTTCTTAGTTTCGCCTTTATATTTGATACGAGAGTTCAACAACAATTTCTTGAAAAGTTATCCGTCAGTAAATAAGGTAATTATGAATCAATTACATAAAAAAATTACTTCAGTTTTCATATACGTATTTAAAGGAAAAAAAATGGTAAGGTAAGCTCAGACGGACAGACGTCGAAAAAATCATTTTAAAGATAACTTACCTACAGAAAGAATTTCCTTTTAACATACATATTGAATGGAAAAATACAATCTTGTTAAATAACAGCCCCCCGGGCGATACCTACTATGTACTCCTTTCTCGTCAACAATAAATGGTCAGCTTAAATTTCTAAGTTAACCCTTGTGAGTGACTAGTTTTTATTAGATGAAACAATTTGTTCTGTGCGGAAATGGCGGAATCCAAGACGAATACAGATAAATCACCCCGATATACTAGAACAGGTGGATGATGTGCCACTGTTGGAAATAAATATGTACATGAACAAGTGCGTTTTTTACTGCTGGAAATATCTAGGCAAGATGTACGTGAACAAGTTTCAGCTTAATACAGAACATACTCAAGCTGAGAGGTCGACGAAAGATGTAACAGTGCAAGATGATGTGAATATTCCTTCACAGAACCAATCGTTATTACGCCGTTGGCGTCGACTTCCATTTGTCACTTTATTGTTTATTGCTTATTGCTTAATAAATTGGTTAATAACATACAAATCGGAAGGTTTAACTACTATAAACGTAAAATGAAGATGTAACCAAAAAGCAAGGTTATGTTACCATCCGCCTTTGGCGGCCATGTTTGTGGCGGGAATCTTAACTTGAATCGCGAATTACGTTACTGGATCCGCATCGATTGGTGCTGGATAAGGAACTGGAATTCTTCATTTTTCTTTGATTGTTGTCCTTGTGATTGGGGTTTTTCCGACTTCCCATTTCGAAAAAATCGAAACCGCTTGATCACCACCCCCGTGGGCCAATTTTCTGGTTTGTAGAGTTCATTAAGTAGGTCCATATCGGCTCCCACTTTAAAGGACCTGCTTCGTGCCTCTTCTCGTGTTGGTAGATCTTGGAACTCTTTTTCTGGATATTTGTCTTCCAAGAAGTCGAGCACATCCTGATCTGACGGAAAAACCGAAATGATTGTACCACATCGTCAAGAGTATAACCGCTTATTTATACTGTAAAATTTGTAATTTTTATTGTATCAATTTATTATGTGTTATACAATCTACAATAGATAATAATCTAGAATGTCAAATCCCGAACCTGGAATTTTGTGTCTGCAATGTATAATGTAGAATTCCAAATTTGGATGCGCAGTCCTAGAATCTCGAATATCTAATCTCTAATCAGTAATCTCCAATATAAAATTTCAAATCTAATATCTGTAAACCTAAAATACCCTCTAGAATCGGGAAGCGAAAATCTCATTCGAAAAGCGCTTAACACTTAACACTTAGTTGGTTTACGGGGGGGGGGGCTTGGTACAGGGCAACAACAATAACAAAGCCCCCCCTGGTACACGCCCCCCCTTGGAACAATTGGGCCCTCCTAGGGACCGCTTTCGACAGGCGGGTCCCCTGGGGCAGGTGGGCCCTTTTGGGACAAATGGGCCCCCTTGGGACAGGTAGGCCCTCTTGGGAAAGGGAGTCCCCCTCGCGACAAGGGGGCCCATGAGACAAGAATGGGCCCTTGGTATAGAAGTCCCCTTGGACAGGAGCCCCCCTTGAGACAGGAGGCCCCTTGAGACAGGTGGGCTTCCTTGCGACAAGTGGGCCCCCTTGGGAGGGAGGCCCAAAATTTTTTGTCGGCCGAAAAAGTTTTGTGAGTTTCGGCATTTAAAAGAAAAATGGCATGTGTTATTCGGAAAAAATTTACTTTACGTGGCATGTCTAGTTACCAAACATACCGACAAATCCAAAGATTTTTTTTGAGACGGGTTCGAAGAGCGAGTTGAACAATACTGCCGAGGTCATATAAAACCCAACGGCCGTGTATACGAAGGCGTTGAACGGACATGAATGGAAAAATAAATGACAAGGTTTTTTTTCTCGCCGTTCCAACTTTTTTCTGGCAATTCCGACTTTTTTCTGGCAATTCCGACTTTTTTCTGGCAATTCTGACTTTTTTCTGGCAATTCCGAAATGCGCGAGGCACCAATTTCAATGATCCATGAAAAAATAAATTTTCACAGACGGTAACTTCCGTGGATCACTGAAATTGGTGCCTCGTGCTACGCACTCGACCACTTAAAGAAACATACTCTAAAAATTTCATATTCCCCTGTACGTGAAACTCGAAATGTGGAGAGTATCTGATATTTTATGATTTTATGAATTATAAACGGAAAATCAAACTTTCACGGAGGACAACTTCCGTGGATCACTGAAATTGGTGTCTCGCGCTACGCGCTCGACCCATTAAAAAAAAAATTATATTTCCCTGTACGTGAAACTCAAAATCTAGACAGTATTTCATATTTTAAGTTTGGGCAACAAAACAGCACCATCGTCTTACCCCTGCCGCTATTGCCAGAAAAAAGTCAGAATTGCAAGAAAGAAAGTCGTAATTGCTAGAAAAAAAAAATCGTTTCAGTTATTTTTCCTTTCATGTCCGTTCAGCACTTTCGTAGCAAAATAGTTTTCTTCTAATAATATTGAAGAATTTACAATTTTCCTGTTTATTCACGTCCTAAACCCTGTTCAATTATTAATGCTAAAAAACAAAATTGTTAAAATTTCGGAACTGAGGCGTTTCGGTTGAAGGTTTTAAATAAATACCTTGGTTTAGAACGGCTATTTACATGCCAATCGTGGTTAATCCAATTTTTTATACCTTTAAAGACATTTTTTAAGTGTTATTGCTCAATTAAAAATAAAAGTCGTTTTTATGTCTCCAACAATACCTCAAATTCTAAAATTAATAGAGTATGGGTATAACCATTCTCCTGCGCTTTTTTCTGTTGAAATCAAGTCAAGCTTTTATTCGTAAAAAAAACAATACAAACAATCGTTTTATAGACAATTTAATGTAACTTAAACTAGACTTTTTTTTCGGTTTTTCGCTTATAACTCGAAAAATATGCGTCCTACCTAAAAAATGGTAGGAACCAAAATTAAAGTTGATAAAATACTCTATAAGAATCACTCCAGAATAGGGTTTTAGGTTGAATCGTTCTCGAGATATGTGCCTATGAAATTCTAGTTCATGAAAAATAGACTATTTAGAAGAAATAATTTATGAAGTTTTGAAATTTTGGTTATGAACTCCCAGAAGGCACCCAAACAAAAATTCAAAGAGTTCCCACTCCCTCAGAGGGATCTTCATTCCTTTTGCCCAAGAAACCGCATCTGGGCGTGACGTCATGAAGCCTTTCAGCAATTTTCTCGCGGTTCAGATTATATATACGCCACCTGTCCCAAAAAGACTCCCCTGTCTCTGTGCCAAAAGAAACACCCTGTCTCAAGAGGGGCCTCAATATTAGCATTTCTTTACTTTATCTATTTTCAATCATGACGTGTTTTGAAAACAGAATTCAATTATTTGTTGTTATAAAATAACAAATTGGGAAATTGAAGTAAATAATTTTTGCCCGAACCTGAAAGAAAGAAATTTCACTGCGACTATGTAACTTAAGTCATACTTACGTTTGATAAAACAAGTTGCAAGCCTGTTCTATACATAATTTTTCAGGTAAACTTTACTCCAAATTTGATTAATTGTCTTTTAAAGCTATCATCAACATGGCAACGTTGCGGACGCCGTATGTGTTAAAAGATGAAGAGTAAATATACAAGAGGACGCAGCATAAGCTGGATAAAGTAATGTGTATATTCTGGATATATTTATATATGTGTGTATATATATTTCGATATAAATCTCTTTTGGTGGATACGATATGAAAATGGTTGTCATTCCGAACCAGTTTGTTAACAATTCAGTCAAAAATGTAAATTTGAGTATATATTTTGGTGTAAATCTTAAAGTGGATTGATTCTCATTACTGGTATAAGGTTTGTTTGTGACTAAAAAGCGTATGGTTCTGGCATCGTTTGTGAGTGCGGCGGGTGGGTTTTCCACTGTATTTATCGACAGACTAAATGGATGAGAAATAACAACCATTTATTGAATTTTTTTTTCTTTAAAAACTAGAACTCACTCTAGTGTTCAACCCAAACTCAAAATTTTTAAGTCAAAAAATGGTTGTCATTCCAAAACCATTAGTCAATCGGATAGTTGTAGATGCATATAAGGTATACGCGATGATTGTGGAAGAGAGACTGATGGAGGAAATGAATTAACGGGGGGTTACCAGACGGGCAGGCGGAATTTAGGAAACGTAGAGGGACCATGTATATATCTTGAATCATATAGTAGGAAATGAGATAAGAAAAAGGGGTGGCAAGATATATGCATTTTCTGTGCACCTGAAGGCGGCTTTTGATAATGTGGAAAGAGATTTACTGTGGGAACATTTGAGGAAGAGATAGATAAATGAGCATCTGGTAACAAAAATCGAGATATATGAAGAGACGATAAGTAGAGTGAGAGTTGATGGTAGGGTGAGTGAATGTTTCAAGACTTATAAGGGTGTAAGAGAAGGTTGCCCACTAAGCCGCAGCCTGTTTGCAGCTTTCTTTCGAGATATTCAGGAGATGTTCAAGAAGGGGCAGGCAGAGGGGTTTGTGGTGGGCAAAGAAAAACTGAGGTCTTTAGCATATGCGGATGATTGGTGGTGCTAGCGAGAGAGGAGAAAGCTTTGAAAGAAATAATAGGAAGCATGGAGAAATGTATGAGGAGGAAAAAGATAACGGTGAATGTAAAGAAATCCAAGATGATGGTGTTTAGAAAAGGGGGTGGTACGAGAAAAGTAAATGAGAGGAGATGGAAGAAAGAGAAGATTGAAGAAGTGAAAGAATGTAAGTATTTAGGTTATGTGATGAATGAAAGAAACACAGCAACAGCACATTTGAGAGAGTTAGTGAAAAAAGCAAATAAGATAATAGAAGCGGTATGGGGAATAGGAGAGAGAAAACTTGGACATGATTTTAGAAGAAGAGTAGTGATGTTTGATAGTTTTGTGAAAAGCGTGATGATGTATGGAGCGGGAATTTGGGGATGGAGAGAGCAAGAAGGGTTGGAAGGGGTGGAAGGAAAATATTTAAAATGGGTGCTAGGAGTAGAGAGAGAGGCGCAGAGGTATATAGTGACGTAGGAAACAAAGAGAGATGGAATAAGAATAGAAGCAGGAAAGAGAGCAATAAGATTTGAGGAAAGAGTGATAGAGAGAGGAGAGTGCAGAATTTTGCAAGAGTGTCTGAAAGAAAAAAGGAAAAAATAGGAAAGGGGGTATGGAAAGAGAGGGAGGCATATTTCGAAAGAAACGGGTATGCAGGCGCGGAGAAAGAATGCGAAAGAGAGGTAGAGTAATAAATTAGTGCAGAGAGATAGAGATGGGAAGTATGAAAAAATAATAGCGGAAGAAATGCCAAAGTACCTAGGAAGAGAGAGTAGAAAAGAGAGAGTGATAATGGCAACATTTAGATGGGGAAATGAGGAGAGAGAGAGAGAATAAATATGGGAGTGAGGATAGGAATAGAGTATGCAGGATATGTGGGGAAAAAAGGAGACGATAGAGCATTTGTTGAAGGAATGTGTATAATTGAGACAGAGAGATGAGATTAGACAAGAAATTTTGAATGAGGACGGAAGAGGGATCGAATGGATGAAGAAGGTTGAGTTCTCCTCTCTTCTCCAGAGGCACCCCAAGTAGCACATTACATTGGCCAGAGCTTGTTTTTATATTGGCCCGTTATCGATTCATTTCCATTGTTATTTCGACGTACCACCAATATTGGTACAATATTGTTTTTCACAACATCGTAAACCAACATTGTACCAATATAAAAATACTTCATTTAGCCACTAAAGAAATTTGTCTATATTGGCCCTATATCTTTTTTTACAATATTGAAACACAATATGGGTCCAATATGTTTTTTTCGTCGCTTTTAGTATATTGTTTTTACGAGATTCATCCAATATTGTATGCCAACATTTTTCTGTAGCTGTGGGTGCTCAATTTATTAAAATTTTGAGTTTTTAGTCTTTCGTAATTTTCATTGCTGTACTCGATGCTTTATCATTTGAAGAAATTCATGAAAATATTATTTTTATCATATTGATAAATAAAGTTAATTTTCCAAACATTTGGAAGTTTTTTCCTCTATGATAAAATAATTTTTGGGATTTACCACTATTGAGAAAATCGCCCATTTTTTGGATTGTTAAATTTCATAACATTGTGCAGTTTCTTCAGAGGGATTTTTTTTTTATATAAAAATGACTATTAAATACCCATGTGTATCTATCTAAATAAACCGCTGAGAATCTCTCCAGTCGCTCAAAGCAAATCACCACTTTTACCTCTGTCGTTTTTCTTTTATAAAATAATCAACGTGATTCCTTTAATTTATCAATGAACCGTTACGGTCGAGCGTAAGGAACGAACCCAATTAATGCCTAGCTACCTGATTTGTTTACAAATCTGCAGCAGATGCAGTGCAGTTCGAGTCTTATTTTTAGATAATTTTTTTAATATCTTTATCTATGTATGAATTCCCCTTACTTTTTGAGAAAATGCTGCTTGAAAGCGAATTTGTTACAGTGACAGATATCTATAAAAAATCGATATAATTTATTACTTACTTTATTCTATTAACCTTAAAATTCTACAGTGATTCTATGGTGTATAACCTTTTTATATAAAAAAAAGGTGATATGTACCTACTTTGTTACTATTTGAAAAAAATTACTCGTTGGTCTATAAATTTGACTTAATATAACAGTTTTAATGATCCGTTTCCCGATGCGTTTTCTAAAAGGTCGGGTAGGGTGGGTACCTGCGGGTTCTATTTTTAGTTTAAAAACATGTTTTTATGCAGTAAGCGGTCATCTGTGCCTGTGAGTAGTGCAACAATAATATTCACCCCGAAAGCCGGAACAGAGTTCCAAATCTCATTTTGTTACGCAGTTGTTAAATGTGTGTTGATTAAATTATTAAGTGGACGACTGGAATTTTTTTACATCATCATCGTGATGCTGAAGAAGGAGATCAATTCTCAAGAAAAGACAAGTTTTGTAACAGCGTTCATCATCAGAAGACCGCGAGTCTTGTAGTAAAGCCAAGACTCGAAAATTAAGTGGTTAGTACAGACTTGTTTTCTCATAGAAATAATGCCTTAAAAATACATTCCCTAGGTCCTCATCTGGATACAAATAGTAGTGTCGATCGAAGGAGTGAGTCTTGCAGTGCAGCAGTTTTTATCATGACGATTTCTCTACTCATGGATTAACTCCAAAAATAAATAGTAAGTATTTTTGGTTTCTGATGCAAGTAAGGCATGCAAAATCTGTGTTTTCTAGGTACTCGTTTGTTTGCAAACCGCTCGACCAGGACAGTTAGTTCTCCTTCTACAACTAATAAATTAATACGCTTAATTAATAGCTAATTTGTGTTATTTAATTCGAGTAGTTTCAATTTTTGTTAGATTCCGCAAAAGTTTAAGAATTAAAAAAGATAACAAAAGCGTTGACACTAATAAAATATGATATATCTGAAATAAAGAAGGATATTAGTGATATGAATGTCAAATTAAATTTTCTAAGTGAAAACGAAAAGCCAGATAGAATTAAATGGCCCGGAGGATAAAATTAAAGATGGTAATGAGGACTTTAACGATCTAGTAAGTACATAATTTAATTTTTGGACGTAAGTACAGTTTTATTTTCTTTTCTTTTTAATCTTTAGGTGGACGTACTTTCTCATGGAGGATTGCCTACCGCCAAGAAAAATGTTCTCTTAATTATGAAACAACTTTTGAATCAAGAGCTAAATCATCAATTCTCTGCAATTCTCTGCACGAAAAAGCAAAAAGGGAAATTTTCGGCACTAAATTTATATAAAGCTGTTCTAGGTATGTATATAATTAATCTTTATTTATATCTTTATCTTTATTTAAATATCAGTATCTACAGGCATTATGCCCAAATGATACAACTTAATTATATATAACAATATAACAAACCATATAAAAGAACATGAAATAGAAAAAGAAAACATAAAAAAAAAAATATATAATCCATTTTACAAAAGCAAAACTTAAATTTTTAATAACCTATTTAATAAATTTTGGCTATTGTGCAAAAAAAAGTCGTGGGTTTCAGAGACAGTATTTGAAAATTTTAACAAGTTGTTTAATGGCGTGTTTAGTCCGTAATTTGTTCGATGGTAATTTAAATAGAAGGTTGATTTTCCTCTTGTATGATGAGATGGAACCAGAAAATTTATATAGGAAAGGATTTCCCCACAATCAACCTTACCATTTAAAAGTTTTTGCGTAAAAAAAATAAATCGGTTAATCCGCCTTTGCTCTAATGATTTGAACCCAACTAGTTCTAGACGTTCGTTATAATTATATTTACTTTTATTTATTTTACATTTAAAAAGAACATAGTTAACTATTTTTCTTTGAACTCGCTCGATCCGATCTATATGCAGCCTATAAAGATGGATTCCAGATAATACTACAATACTCTAATATTGTTCGAACAAGGGAGATAAATAAAGATATTATACATAGAACATTGTTGAAGTCACGTGTTTCCCTCTTTATAAAACCCGTCAATCTCATACACTTGTTTACTATCTCGTCAATATGATAATGAAAACGAAGCTCTGTATCCAGTAAAACACCAAGATCCCTTATTACCTCAACTTGTTCCAACACACAATTATTTATTTTGTATTCCTTGTTTATGCGTATTTTACTTCTCGTGAAGGTTATCACTTTACATTTTTGTACATTGAGTGACATATGATTTCTATCACACCAAACACCGAGAGCCTTCAAGTCATTCTGAAGACCGTTTGAAGCATTTGACCCGTCAGTGACATCAAGGTACATTTTAAGATCATCAGCAAAAAACAAAAAATTTGCATTACTAAAGTACGTAGGTAAATCATTAATGAATAAAGAAAACAATAGTGGTCCTAAATGACTACCTTGCGGCACCCCTGATTTCACCAATATCTCAAATGATCTAATATCTTTAATTTTAACAGTCTGACTCCTATTTTTAAGATACGATTCTAACCATGCAAGAAGATTTCCACCAATTCCATACAAGTCCAGTTTTTTCAATAATATATCATGATCCACTTGATCGAACGCCTTTTTAAAATCAGTATGAATAGAGTCAACACGACCTCCTTCTTCTAGAACCTTACTTATGAAATTGGTGTAAACAAGGAGATTTGTTTCAGTACTCCTCCCACGGTAAAAGCCATGTTGCTGCTCAATAATAATATTCTTAAATGTATCAAACAGCGCTTCTTGAATAATGGATTCGAATATTTTACTAATCTCACAAAGTTTGGAAATCGGGCGATAATTTGATATGTTACTTTTGTCGCCTGTTTTATGTAATGGAATTATATCTGCATGTTTCCAAACTTTGGGAAAATGTCCAAATTTTAACGAAATGTTATATAATTTTGACAAAGGAACAGCTAAGCTAGGACTACAGAGTTTGAGATAATAACCAGGTATGCCATCTGGCCCCGGGCTAGGATTACTCTTTAGATTTACAAGTTTCTTAAAAACATTGTCAGAATTTATCAACACATTAGTGATACTTGTCTTAGGTTCGATCCTACTTGAAAATTTTTTTGCCGGTGGATGATTAATATAAACAGATTCAAAAAAATTTGCAAAAAGGTTACAGATGTCATAATTATTTGTAGCTTCTTTATCATCTAGAAACATAGCATCTGGTATACTCGACCCATTTTTATGTTTGTTTTTTATAAATTTCCAAAACACATTTGAATTTGATTGAATACTATTTTCGCTGACGGAAATAAAATTTTTATAATCTGTATCAATACTCTGTTTCACTTTGCTTCTATAGTATTTGTAAGTGGAGAAAGTGGCATCGAGCTTATTTAATTTAAATTTGTTGTACAGTTTATTTTTTACTTTAATGAATTTTTTTGTTTGAGAAGAATACCAGGAAGGATAACTTTGCGACTTTACGATCTTCTTAGGAATGTAAAGTTCAAAAATATTAAAAATCAGATTATAAAAATTTGTTGTGGAATTTTCAGCGCTTTCGTTAACTAAAACATGATCCCACTCCACTGTATCAAGACAATAATTGATTTCTTTGTAATCTCCTCTCCTAAAATCATACATCCAATTTTGGTCGTCTATAGCTAAAGCTAATTTAGTGCTTTTATAAAGAAGTTGAAAGGTTAAAGATGGATGGTGGGAATCAGGAGGTACAATATTGAAATCATTCCTTAAATTTTCTATAACATCACTTTCATTAGTAAATATAAGATCTAGACTAACGTTCCGGAAATTTTTAATCGAATTATTTTGAAAGAAACCTAAAAAACTTATATTATCAACTATTTGCGTTTCTGTTACCGATGTAGATTGCTTCGGCACAAGGTATCCTTCTTCATCCGATACCCAACTGATGGTTGGGAGATTGTAGTCACCAACACAGCAAATAGTGGAATTGGGATAACGATCAGTCAAAAATTCTAGGGAAGACACATGATTTAGGTACACGTTTAGATCCGATTTTGGAGGGATATAGACGCCACCAAAGACTATATTCTTAGTTCCACAATTAATTTTAACAAAAACTTCCTCAACTTCACTGATTAAATGTGGTAGCTTTAGACACTCCTACTGAAGATTTGATTTTACCGCTATCAGAACACCGCCGCCGCGATTTTTATTTGCGTTATTTCGATCACATCGATAAATGTTGTACGTATTTGGAAACATTTCACTATTTTTTATTTCATCGGTAAGCCACGTTTCAGTAAGTATTATAATGTCGTAGTCTAACGAAAGTGCTTGTTGATAGAGATGTAATGTTTTTGTCCGAAGTCCTCTTACGTTTTGATAAAATACAGAGATAAAATTATTTGGTTTTGAATTTAATGGTTTTTTACAAGATTTACAATTTTGGGTACACCGCTTATGTATTTTATGGTTTTACTGTTGTCGCCGGAGTCCTTCAGTTTTTGCAATTCATCTTGTACATTCTTTAGATATTGGCGTTGAAGTAGGGTTTGATCACTATAAATACGCAGCGAATCAGATTGTAAGTTTTTCTTGTTTCGAAGTATTTCAATTGCCTCTTCCTTAGTATTTAACGTTATTTTAATGGGACGAATTTTACCCGCATTTTGCTTTGCACCCAGGCGAAGTAATGAGATGTTATCGAGATCTATATTTACTGAAATTTCTTCGAGGGTCTCTTTAACCAATTTTGTGTCGTCGCTATCACGAAGCTCTTTCGTAGTTTTTGTAGATTCAGGGGCATTCCAAAGAATAATATTTCTTTCGCGATTTTTTCTTTCGTTGATTTCCACTATTATTTCTTCATATGACTGAGACTGAAGCGCGGTCTTGGTTTGTACAACGACTTCATTCCTGCTGTTCAATTTAGATTTCAACTCCGTGATTTCTTGTTTCAGGGAAGCTAATTCTTCAGTCAAGTTTGAAAGACTGGCAACTTGAGTTTTAAGATTTTGACAGCTGGAACAATAATAGCTTAACTTCCGATTTCTACCCCGAAGACATTCAACTTCCGCTGCCGATAGGCCACTACAACTTGCATGAATTTCGTCTTTGCAAAAGTCACAATTTATATCCTTACGAGGATTCGTATCAGTTTTACAGACAGCGCAAACCATATTTAATCACGAACCACGTCGTCTCCACTCGACCACACACACTAATAAATACATAATTATATTAATTTGTACTTTTTTTTTCTAGAAGCAGTTAGGACTAACTTCAAGGTGACTGACTTGGAAATCACTCAGTACATTGGAATTATCTTAGCTATCGCTGGGTATAGGGGGTGGAAGACAAAAGAGAGTTCCAGGCTTGTATTTATTCATTTTTAAACAGTAACTTAACTTAATATTTTTAGCAGAAAATAAATCACTAATACATATAATCAAGCAATACAATCAGAGTGCATACGACACACCTATTATATATTAATTATAATTTATAAAATTTTTATTAATTATAATAAGTTTACAATAAATTACTAAGTATTTTATTTTTATTTGTTCTTTCATTTTAAGTTTAAAGGTTTCATCTGAAATTTATCGTTGTGAAGATTGGTTTTAGATAATATTACCCTTATGATGCCTTTTAGTGTTTTTGCTACTTTCTAACAATTTTCGGGTACTTTAGTCTATTGCAAAATATTTTAAATTGGTAGTAAATTTGAATTACAAATAATAATAAAAGTAATATATGTATAGAGGGTGTATTACATTGATGGCCTGAATATACCTGCATTACATTTTCATTCAGTTTAACATCGGATTCGATTTATTGCTGTACCAATATTGATACCTGTTATTGAATCAACAGTAGCATACATTGTTGGACCAAGACTTTTACATGTTAATGGACCATGATTGGTAAACGTTGTTGGACCATGGTTGGTATACGTTGTTGGCCCATGGTTGGCAAACGTCATTGGACCATGATTCATATACGTTGTTGGGCCATGATTGGTATAGGTACGTCATTGGGCCATGATTGAAAAACTTTGTAGGGCCAATATTGCGAAATGTCCACATTATATAATGGCCCAATGTAGAAAAACAAGTTTGGGCCAATATATCCTCAAGAATGGCCCAATATTGGCTGAATATTGTTGTGCTGCCTGGGACACTATGTGGAGTGGGATAAAAAGCTGTTAGTTATTGTGTTGAATTGTCGATTTATTTAGTTTTATTTATTATATTATATTTTATTTTATTGGGTTATGGGAAATGTATTAATCGGATACTTTATAAACCTGTAAAGGTAATAAATATATATACTACTACTACTACAAAAGACACTCAAAAGTGCTATCGTATACGGAAAAATTTCCCTTAAAAAATGTTGTAAATATATTATGACTAGGTATATCTTCGACATTTTACATAATTAGTTAAATATTAGTTTTGTATGATTGTGGTGCATCCACCATTTTCCATAACCCGACAGTTTACAAATGTCCTTCTTTACAATCCCGTGCCAACTCTACATCACCCCGCCGTCCATTTTACCCCGAACAATCGCAGCAGCTCCAAAATTTCCTTTTTCGCTCCGAATCTAATTAAAACGCCCCCGGAACGCGTTCATTCCGAAACAATCTTCTCCACTAAGTTGTTTATTGATACGGTCAGGTGCTCCGAATACAAATGTCCGCATTACAGCTCAGCTCCGGCAGACCGAGGAGGAATTCAAACAGTGCAGCATTTTGAATGGGACCGCCACCGCTCTTTGTGCGCGAAATTTAATTACACACTAACACTGATTTAATAATGCCTTTGATGTCCCTGTAAATACAACTTTAGTGCCGATTCCGGGAACGCCGTAATTGGGTCGTCTCGAGCTCGTGAAATATGGACTATGGCATAGTTTTTCTCCGCGCGCGATGGCGATGTCCTAGGAGAGATAGGCTTTTATGGCTTTGTTGTCGGGGAAATTGATTACAATGTTCGGACATGAGGTGTGTATTAATGCGGACCACAATTGTTACAAAAAATACGGAGTTAGTATTTAGTAATATAGATTCTTTTCGCATTTTGAACATTCCAGTTGAATCCAGCATCTGTGGTAAGCTGGTAAGAGATAAACATTTTTAATTTATTTTATCGCAGATCAAACGTCCGACGCACATCTCTCTTCCTTCCTCCGTATTAATTCCATTTTTCCTCTGGTATATCGACCGCTCGCTGAAGCGAACTCCTAACTTCACGAACAAACATCCCTTTAATTAGGAGAGCGTTCGCTGTTTTGTTAATTTTTCTAGGCTTATCGTTGCGGACTGCCATCCAAGAACTCTTTAATAACTTCGACACGAAAAGAAAAATTGCCTAGGAGCAGTTTCGGTCTGCGCCTCGAGGTAATTACAGCGACATTGCGGCAAATCGCGTTACACCAGAAAGTCGATCTGCAGACACACACGGTTTTAGACGAAGACATCGCGTTTCCAGCCCTTCGACAATAGAAGGAAAAACGTCGGCGCTGCTCTACTTCGCAGAACTTGAATAAGCATTGTCGAGTCTATTTCGGGTTGATTGAAGCGGAAACGCCGCAACCGGCTGGGAATTATGGGACAAACATTGGTTTTTAATAAAGACGGAGTTCGTGCTTGTGATTTGACGAAGGGGGGAAATGGGTTTTATTGACCACCGGTTGAGAACCGCTGGTGGCGTCGGGGCAAACAGGGTCGAGTTCCGAGTTTGCTCGTGGTAATGGATTGTAAATCGGTAATAAGCACACAAAGGCGGGATTTTGTCCATGTTGTAATTAGGAGGGTTGATTCGATTTTATTCCCAGTTTCTCACATTTTTATTTCTCAATTTTTCAAATTTCCTGATGGTCTCTGTTTCTCATTTTCTCTCAAGATTTCATGTTCTTCTGTCCCCAAGTAGCCACAAATATATTAAATATAAATATTTTAAAAAATATTTTTAAATATGTTTATATTTTATTCAAATGTAGATAAAATAGGCAAAAAGTACTGTATAGTCATTCAGACGATTTCAGTTTGCCTGAAATAAAAAGATTTGTTGGCAGCAGCTGAAATAATTTATTCAAAACGCTTCATCCCTGGTCCTGTTTAGAATGTCTAACATGAAACTATGATCGAAAATGAAAAACAACTTATTACCTTGAGTTTTCTAAAAGACAAAAACGAATTAATAATTTTAGCATCTATTGAGATATAAACTGAAGAAAGGCTATCAAATAAATGATAAATATCTGTAATTAGAGTGCTCTATAATTAAATAGATTTTATTAAATTAAAGAATAATAATATAAACAAAAGAAAATATTAGAAATATAATAAAAATAAAACACATAATAAAATTATGATGAAGAATTAATTATTAATTTTTAGTCGAGCTTCTTCGGATTCTTCGGGCATTGAGTGTCGCCAGGCAGGTAATGGTTTAGGACCCTTTGGGTTTCCCTAACTGGCCGACAACCGTTTTGCCCGAAGTTTTGTTTGTCTGAATCATATACGTGCAAGAGAAACAAAGCACGGACCAGCAAAACGTGCACATGCGCAAAATAAAGACTGGTAGAGCGACAAACCAAGTTACAATTAATGAGTAGAAATTAAAGAAATTATCGTGCTAATTAATAATAATTCGGTTCAGTTCAATTTTATTTCAATGATCTCCTTGCACGTAAAAAATAAAAGATATAATACAATGTAAACTCTATATAGGGAAATTGAAGAGACCCGGTATTTTTTACGGCATAAAGAGTTTTCGTTATTCAGTTAGCAAAAGAAAGCACTATAATAACAATATAAACCAAACAGACCTTAGCAATTTCTACATTTTAAGGAGTTTTTCGTTGTATAATACTATATAGAGTTTACACTGTACTTATAATTATGTACCTGATGTTTACCGAGCACATTTTATGCAATAAAGTCTCGGGAAATTATTTTTTTCGTTTTAACCGAGGGGCTGTTAACTTGGAAAAAATTTGTACAACTAATTCCACATGGAATTAATTCAAGGTAATCACGAACAATTCCGGTAATTCCGATTCGAGGAATTAATTCGCATGTAATCGTGGTAATCGCAGTAATTCGTAGGTAATTTTAATAATCAGGAAATAATTCCCACAAAAAGTAACTAATTCCGGTAATTCCGGTAATTCCAACAAAAGATGAAGCACTTCATTCAATTGAGTAGTATACAAAATTTTGAAACTTTTTTTATAAATAAAACTGCTTAAAATAGAGTACTAATATTTTTTGGTTTTGCTCAAATCATAACCGTTTTCGTGAAATAAATGTACAACGTATACAAACGTTTTCTACAGATAATTCAGCCAACCAAAGTGTCATTTGTGCAACATCATTAAATATTGGGAAACTGTTAAGGCCACGTGCCCGGAACCAAGAAGACCCACCCATCCATTTTCCAAAATTATCAATAAAATAGCGACCCATCTCTTTAGAAAATATGGCAACGTATCTCTATCCCGTTGGGTTAAATGATCTGGAATTACAAATGCTTTAACTTTACGTTAATGACAAAAATGTTTCTTAATATTAATGTAAAGTAGAGATAGTAAAAACAGTTCAAACTAATTTGTTTTGTTACAACGTATACAAGCGTTTTCTACAAGATAATTCAGCCAACCAAAGTGTCATTTGTGCAACATCATTAAATATTGGAAAACTGTTAAGGCCACGTGTTCGGAACCAAGAAGACCCACCCATCCATTTTCCAAAATTATCAATGAAATAGCGACCCATCTCTTAGAAAATATGGCAAGGTATCTCTATGCCGGTTGGTTGAATGATCTGCAAATACAAATGCATTAACTTCACGTTAATGACAAAGTTGTTTCTTAATATTAATGTAAAAGTGGAGATAATCAAAATAGTTCAAACTAATTTATTTTGGTACATAGTATACACGCGTTTTGTACAAGATAATTCAGCCAACCATTTGCAACATCATTAAATATTAGGAAACTGTTAAGGCCACGTGTTCGGAACCAAAAAGACCCACTCATCCATTTTCCAAAATTATCAATGAAATACCGACCCATCTCTTTAGAAAATATGCCAATGCATCTCTATGCCGGTTGGTTGAATGATCTGGAAATACAAATGCATTAACTTCACGTTAATGACAAAATTGTTTCTTAATATTAATATAAAAGTGGAGATAGTAAAAATAGTTCAAACTAATTTGTTTTGGTATAACGTATACAAGCGTTTTCTACAAGATAATTCAGCCAACCAAAGTGTCATTTGTGCAGCATCATTAAATATCGGGAAACTGTTAAGGCCACATGTTCGGAACCAAGAAGACCCACTCATCCATTTTCCAAAAACTGTTTGGTGTTTAGCTGGCGGTCTCTCGAAGACGTATAGTTGGACCTGTTTTTTTTTTGTTTTTTTGAAGGAACGGTAAATGCTGAGAGATATCGCAATAATTTACTCGAACCTTTTTTCCAAAACCTTCATGATGGCGAACCTCTACATGGATACTTCCAGCAGGATAATGCATCAGCTTACAGGACAAGGGAAACTATGTAGAAATAAAACCTGGATGTAATTCAAGTAATTCCAGAATAATTCCATATTATTTGAAGGTAATTCCAGTAATTCTAGGGTAATTCCGGTAATTCCAGTAATTCACGAGTACTTCCTGTAATCACAAGTACTTCCATAATTTTGAGTACTTGAAATAATTCCATGTAATTCCAAACTAATTCCGGCAATTCCGATAGTACTTGGAATTAATTCTCGCAATATGTACAACTAATTCCATAGTTAACTCGGTTTTAACCGATTACAGCACAAAATTTATGAAAAGAAGTTTTTTTGTTATCTCAAATTAATATACCTACACAATATACAGAGAATATATACAAATATACAAAGCAAAATATCCTTTCCAGCATAGAAAAAATATATTAAGCAAATGTCTCCAATAAAATATAGGTAATGCATATTACTAAAATATATACTTCGAATATTTTCCACAACATATTTTATTATCATTCTTTTAATACATGTAACTAACATACAAAAAAGATTCAATATTTTCCAAATATAAATAAAAATAAATAAATTTGGCTACTATTTTCCGCATTTCCAAGTTTCAGTCCCATATTTTCAGAAGCAAAATTTTTCAATTTTCAGTAGTTAGGATCTCCCAGGTTCTGAATTTCTTTGGTTTTCAGTTTATCAGATCTCTCTCAGTCTTCCAGGCTCTTATATTTCATTGTTTCTGTTTTTTTACTAGACCTTTTTTTCAGGTTATCCATTTCTCTGATACGTAACTTCTTAGTCAGATCTTCAGTTTCTCAATTCCTCAATAAACGTCTTATATTCCCACGTTGCCCAGTATTTAGTTAGTTGTTTTTAGTATTCTGGAATAATTGTCGAAAATGTCTCGATGATGTCATCAATTAAACTGGACGCGCCTAGAAGGATTTAGGCGCCGGTATATTTATTGGAGGACGTTCCAGCGGGAGGCTTGGATGGAAGAATGAAGACCGAAGGCAGACGTGTAATGACTCTGAGTAAAATCCTGCTGGGCTTAATCGGACTACATGGATGTGGGAGATGGATTTTGGACACGTGTGCTGGAGGAACTCCATGAGGGAGTACCTGGTGGACACCTGAGAGAATCGACGATGTTTGGGGACCTGTGTGAGAAGTTTTATTTGCTTTCCATGGTTAATGGATAGCATTCCGGAAGTTTGGGAAGCAACGTGCCTGTTTCCCTTTACCGAGTCTCTTAATTATTTCCTTCTGCTGCTTCTTCCTTTAGTGACTCTCCTAATTATTTCCCTCCTCTGCATGTTTCCCCATATCGGGTCTCTCAACTAAGTCCTACCGTTGCCTGTTTCCCCATAGCGAGTCTCTTAACTATTTCCTCCCGCTGCCTATTTCCCCATGGCGAGTCTCTTAATTATTTCTTTCCGTTGCCTTTTCCCCCTTAGTGAGTCTCTTAACTATTTTCCTCCATTGCCTGTTTCCCCATTGCGATTCTCTTAATTATTTCCCTCTGCTGAGTTCTTCTTGTTAGTAACTTTTTTAACTATTTCCTTCTGCTGCCTCTTCTTCCTGTTTCTCTCAGCCGCCTTTTTCCCCATCCAGGCTCTTAATTATTTCTTCCGCTGTCTATTTCTTAATTGTTTCAAGGTTTTTGAAATGTATTTAGTTTCTCAAGTGTCTTTCTGAATGTCTTAATAATAAATTTTATTCTCAAATTTGTTACAAAATGTAATTTGTGTCAACCCCTAGAAATTTCTTCGGTTTCTCATTTTTTTTAAATTACTCAGTTATCTCAATTTGTTCAAAGTTTTTGAGTTCTCAATTGAGTTTTTTTAATTTTCGTGTCTTAACTTCCTTAAATTTCTTTGGTTTCTCAAGGATTTAAATTTCTTCAAATTTCTCTGCTTTTTCGAGTGTCTTATTAATTCTTCATTCTTCAAATTTCTTAGGTGTCTTAACATTTTTCATATTTCTAGTCATGTATCAAGACGATTTTTGAATTAATTCATAGCGGCCTCAAATGCATTTCACGGCTTATTTTGACGGGTATTTTCGCAAAGAATCTCGCACTTTCCCCAAATAAATTGAAATCTAAATCAAGTAGGTATTTAGTTAGTTGTTTTTAGTATTCTGGAATAATTGTCGAGAATGTCTCGATGATGTCATCAATGAAACTATCTGGACGCGCCTAGAAGGATTTAGGCGCCGGTATATTTATTGGAGGACGTTCCAGCGGTAGGCTTGGATGGAAGAATGAAGGCCGAAGGCAGACGTGTAATGACTCTGAGTAAAATCCTGCTGGGCCCAATCGGACTACATGAATGTGGGAGATGGAGTCTGGACACGTGTGCTGGAGGAACTCCATGAGGGAGTACCTGGTGGACACCTGGGGGAATCGACGATGTTTGGGGACCTGTGTGAGAGGTTTTATTTGCTCTCCATGGTTAATGGATAGAATTCCGGAAGTTTGAGAAGCTACGTGCCTGTTTCCCTTTACCGAGTCTCTTAATTATTTCCTTCTGCTGCTTCTTCCTTTAGTGACTCTCCTAATTATTTCCCTCCGCTGCATGTTTCCCCATATCGGGTCTCTTAACTAAGTCCTGCCGTTGCCTGTTTCCCCATAGCGAGTCTCTTAACTATTTCCTCCCGCTGCCTATTTCCCCATAGCGAGTCTCTTAATTATTTCTTTCCGTTGCCTTTTCCCCCTTAGTGAGTCTCTTAATTATCTCCTTCCGGTGCCTGTTTCCCCCATTGCGAGTCTCTTAATTATTCCCTTCCTCTGTATTTTCTTCCCGTAGTGAGTCTCTTAACTATTTCCTTCCGCTGCCTGTTATCCCATTGTGAGTCTCTTAATTATTTGCTTCAGCTGCCTGTTTCCCCATAGCGAGTCTCTTAACTACTTTCCTCCACTGCCTGCTTCCCCATTGTGAGTCTCTTAAGTATTTCCTTCTGCTGTCTGTTCCCCTTAGTGACTCTCTCAACTTTTCCCTTCCACTGCCTTTTCTTCCCTTAGTGACTCTCTTAAATATTTTCTTCAGCTGTTTCCCCCTTAGCGAGTCTCTTAACTATTTTCCTCCATTGCCTGTTTCCCAATTGGGATTCTCTAAATTATTTTCCTCTGCTGAGTTCTTCTTGTTAGTAACTCTTTTAACTATTTCCTTCTGCTGGCTCTTCTTCCTGTTTCCCCATAGCCAGCCTCTTAATTATTTCTTCCGCTGTCTATTTCTTAATTGTTTCAAGGTTTTTGAAATGTATTTAGTTTCTCAAGTGTCTTTCTGAATGTCTTAAAAATAAATTTTATTCTCAAATTTGTTACAAAATGTAATTTGTGTCAACCCCTAGAAATTTCTTCGGTTTCTCAATTTTTTTAAATTACTCAGTTATCTCAATTTGTTCAATGTTTTCAAGTTCTCAATTGAATTTTTTTAATTTTCGTGTCTCAACTTCCTTAAATTTCTTTGGTTTCTCAAGGATTTAAATTTCTTCAAATTTCTCTGCTTTTTCGAGTGTCTTATTAATTCTTCATTCTTCAAATTTCTTAGGTGTCTTAACATTTTTCATATTTCCAATGATGTATCAAGACGATTTTTGAATTAATTCATAGCGGCCTCAAATGCATATTTCACGGCTTATTTTTCGCAAAGAATCTCGAACTTTCCCCAAATAAATTGAAATCTAAATCAAGTAGGTAGATTCTGATTGTAAATGACAGATGGGTTAAGTAATTCTACTGTTTAGAAAATTCATGTTTTATTTCTAAATTATGGGTTGAAAACAGACCCACGGGTGTTGGGTGCATAGATGGGCGCAATGCTGCTCTGGTAAGTCCTATTATATAGTAGTAAGTATTGTTGGCCTTTTACTGGGGATGACCTCGATGGGTCCTTTTAACTTTTACCACCACCGGCACCAATTAAATACCACTATGTGGATTTTTTATCCAATTATATCGGGTCCAAGTTTTCCTTGGAGAATTGGAGGAAACTGAGAAGTTGAGCAGGAAGTGTGAAACTTGCGCTGCCATAAAAATGTTGAGGGGACCGAGACGTCAACAGAGTGGTAATCCACGTGGTAGTTGAAAGCGTACTCCTCCTAATGGGAGTCGAAGGAGACTGTGTTGTCTCAGGGTATTAGGGAATTGGCAATCGTGAAGATCGCTTGTGAATTCGACTGTTTATCTGGAGAACAGTCAGAAGCACGTTGGAAGGAGTTTTCCGTTTCACTTGGTTCAACCGACTGGTGTACTGCTGCAACCCGAAAGGACATTGGTAGAATGTCTTGTGATGTTTCGGGGCAGTGTAACGGACGTGAGGATGACTCATAGCTGCGGCGTGTTCGAGGTCGTCTGGACTATTCCGTACAATTGTGAGAATGTCTCGATGATGTCACCAATGAAACTAGAAGGATTTAGGCGCCGGTATATTTATTGGAGGACGTTCCAGCGGGAGTCTAGTCGCATTGACCAGTCAGCCAACCAGTCGCATCGCAGTTTGTCACAGTTGAAGATCAGTGGGTCGACTCGGACAGGCAGACGATGTATAAATAAATAGATGAGTCGGTTTACGTGACTTGTAAATAGTGTAAATAAAATTGTAGATTTATTATCATGAATATGGTGATTGGACATTAATATTGTAATATCAAAATCAAGTTGATTGTTTCTGATTTCTATTGTAGATTCTCCATTTTTGCAAATTTTCAATATTGAGCGCAGACAGTAGTTAAAACGTATCAAAAATATCAAAATATCCAATCTGCATAGAATTCGATTATAAAGAATGATGATTGATCAATTCTGATAGTGAGCGGATAAAATTTCTTAATATATATTTTTTTTAATTGAATTTTTAGCAACGCATCCACCATTTTTGAAGCTTTTTAAATATGTCTCTACGACGCTGTGCACGCTCAGTAGTTCTGCCAAAATGAAATTTTATCAATATTTATAGTATTAATTAAAACACATTCATCACTTTTGAAACTTATAATATTGCTTAACGACGCTGTCCGCGCTCAGTAGTTCTATCAATATCAGATTTGATGAATATTTATTAAATTTATTTTTTCAGATTTTTTGTCGATATTAAAGACAGCAGAACTGGTGGATTTAGCGCTTCACATAAATTGCTTTCCTCCAATTTTTTCTGTCGAAATCGAGATTCATATTCAACATTTTTTTCAACTTCTTACGTCTCTCAACGACGCTGTCCGCGCTCAATATTTCCAACAATATAATAAAATTATGTCGATAGAATGTTAAAAATAACATAAGTAGGTGGAATAAAATTAGTTTTGTTTTCTTTTTTTTGGGAGAGAATTGAAATTTTAAATCCACATCCCATATTTTTAAAACTTTTTAAATATGACGTCTCCCGTTTTTTGCCGTTGAATATATCACCACTTTTGAAAATTCTCATATTGATCAACGACGCTGTCCGCGCTCACTAGTCCTATCAAATTTACATTTGATCAGTATTTTATAGTATCCGAATGAAATTTATTTCTACAGATTTTTTTCAAAATTCTCATATAGTTGAACGACGCTGTCCGCGCTCAATTATTCCACCAATGTAATAAAATTATACCAATAGAATGTTTAAAACGACAAACGTGTACCGCAAAGTATAGGGAATAAATTTTTCTGTTTTTTTTTTTTTTTTGGTGGGAATTTAACGCTTTAAGGGCTCACAATTTTGGATCAACATCATAAAATGAAAATTATTTATTACGTTTTTTTTTTCTGGCGTTATTAGAAATATATCCAAAACTTTTGAATCATTTCATATTGCTTAAGGACGCTGTCCGCGCTCAGTATCTATCAATATGAAATTTTACCAATATTTATAGTATACGAATTAAATTTATTTTAAGTTTTTTGGTCAAAATTAAAGACACAAAATTTTTCCGCCCCACTGAAATTGCTTTCTTCCATTTTATTTTGTCGAGATTGGAGATTCATATTTATTATTTTTTAAAATTCTCATATCGCTCAACGACGCTGTCCGCGCGCAATATTTCTACCAATATAATATAATATATTTATATTATAATTCTACCATACTATATGTTATCTGCGCTCATTGATCTGCCATTGATTTCGATCATTATTAACAGTAATATTGAACACGTACAGCGTCATATACAAGACATAATAATTTAAAAATTAAAAAATGGTAGATGCGCCGCTCCATGTAATGTTGTAAATAAAATAAATAATGTAATAATTTCACATTTTGTTACCTAATCTTTCTTTTATTTCTTTCTTTCTTCTTTCTTTATTTTTCTTTCTTTTATTCATCATTTTCATTTTTCTATACCCATATAATTCCCTATAATCAACTTTGCACAGTTCCACGATTGCCATAACCTGTCACAATGTTATAATTTTACAGTTTTGCAGGTTTCGCCTTTTCGGTCTGTCATACTGTCACATTTTGAATTACATAACATTACAAAATTTAGTAACAAAAAACAATAAAAGATGGTGATTGAACAGATCGAAACAAAGGAATTAATTTGTCCTAATTTGTAGTTTCAATAAAATGGTGGATGCGCCGGGAAAACATTCAAGCGTCGCCAAATGCACGACCCACTATATCACACACAGTATCCACTTCCACGGCACAGAAATCAGCCAACACCTCCACTGCCGCTTCAATAGGCCCTAATCAACCATCACTTGAATCGCTAATTTTTCCCCGCAAACACAGACATTCAACAACGCATTCCGAGCGCGAATTCCATTGAAATTCAACCGCGGCTTCTACTCTCTCCATTTATTATCGCTGAAATGGCTTTAACGTCGACTATTGTTTGCACACGAAACGACAAACAAAAATTCTGTTATTATACGTAAAAGATACATTGAATTTCATCGTCGCTGCACGTTTCTAAAACGGGAAAAATAAAACAGCGATAATTGTGACGATAATTGAAATTAAATCCTCGCCGGTTTTGCTGCTCGTTTCGTTTTTAAATTACGTCCGAATGACGCCAGGATGTGCATGCAGCTTTCACTTTCGAGATGGCAGGTGGTCCGGGACGTCGATTTTAATAATGGATAGGTAGCAATTTCGAGTAAACCCGGTTTTACGGGGGGAATGCTCAGGGGAGGGACGTAAAATATTGACGGACTAGTTTGTTTTTATGTGTCGTTTTCTCCCTTCTGCGTTTCATGGACCGGTCGGTGGTTCACCTGTGACTCGTCTTTGTACTTTGTTCTTCGTGACAGAACATTATGGTCCTTTGAGCCGGATCTTTCATCTGACGTAAACAGTTGAGCAGCAACAATTTTCCGACTTTCATAAAGGTACACGTAAACCCAATCAAAGGTTCGAACTTCTTAAATTAGTTTCCCAATTTCGATAAACCGCACACACTTTTTCACCTAAACACTCGAGACTTTAATTAATCTCCGTTTAATTGAATTTATCGACCTCCAGACCCTCTCTTACCCAACGCACCCAAAAAATCGCACCCAAACAAACCACACGTTCCCCCATGAATATTAATCTCGATCGATTGGAGGCAACAAGTATTTTTCGTTTCATGAATGGCACAAGGCTTAATTTTCCGCAACAGTTTTCAATTAGACCTGAATGGGTGCCGACACAAAGCGGGTGATTAAAATAGCCCGTTCGTGTCATGCCAGCCACATGTGCAGCTTGTAATTCCTGCTAGGGGACTTCGGGGACGAATTTCCGCTCGGGTCCCTTTTCTTGGTGTAGCGACGTTATTATTTCCGGACGGAACCACAATCGAAGTTGAGAACAGCCGTTGCTGAAACTTCCATAAGTTTAATTTACTCCTCCTAATCGTTTAATGTTTGCGCGTTTGGGCCACTTGTAGCCATTCTCGGAGCAGTAATGTATTTTATAAACAAGCATGTTATTGATTCGTTGTTGTAGTCACAGCAAAACGAAATTTAAATTTATTGGAGCGCCAACATTGCGAATTGTGTTATTTATTTTATTTTTAATTGGAACGTCAATCAAAAACGAGCTGGGAATCGATGCGTTGCGTTCGGGATAGAAATATTTTGACATGTTGGCTGCATTCTGTATTAGAAGGTGGGAATGAGTGGGTGGAGAAATTTTTGAATTCTTATGAAATTTTATCTAACGGAAAGCAATGATTGGCATCAACTTTCGAATGTGAGAGGGGATTTGTGGAAAAATGTAGTATTTTCTCGTGAGTAATCTTTTTTTCACGTTTCGAAATACACTATAATCAACTACTAGAAAATTAATATTATGTCTTCAATTTATGATTTATTAAAAAACGTAACGATGCGAATTGCGCGTGTCAGCTCCGACGGGCGACTGGAGTTTACTCTTTAAGTGTCTTTGAATATAGAATAGTCAACGACCGTAAATAAACGCATCTCTTATAATACTGAAAGCATGTATGGGCATTTTTCCACTAATTGGGCAACTTAGTGTCTCGCATAATTTTTATTACGGAACTTCTTAATTCTGCTGTTATTAAAATGTACGATAAAAATTAATAATTTATTCTATGAAAGAAAATAAAAGTATTAGTAATAATTATTTATTTATTTTTTAAATATCAAAAACACAGTCCTCTGGTTGGTCAGAAACTTAAAAAACATTTCACAATGATTTGTTTTAAATACAAGGAATTGTAAATACTTTATTCATTATCGATTTAAGATGTCAAAATTCGTTTTAAATTTTAGGAACTTATTCATCGTCCTCCCTATAATTTTCATATTTGTTAAATGGCACTTTCAAGGGCTTTTACTGATGTCAATCTCATATTTGATCTTAAAACGACCCAAATATAGTTAAATATGCGATGTCGAAGCTCGTTTGAATTTTTGGGAATATATTTTAAAGCGCCGCATCCACCATTTTTACTATAAGTTTTCTATTTGTTAGATGACAATCTTGAGGACTCTTGTTATTGTGAATCTCGTATTTGATGTTCAAAATGACTTAAATTTAGTAAATTATATTATGTCAAAGCCCGTTTAAAATTTTAGGAATTTATTTATTTGAAGGGTCCTTGCACCATTCTTCCTATAATTTTAATATTTGTTAAATTACAATTTGAAGGGCCCTTACTGATGTCAATCTCATATTTGATCTTAAAACCACCCAAATATAGTTAAATATGCGATGTCGAAGCTCGTTTGAATTTTTGGGAATATATTTTAAAGTGCCGCATCCACCATTTTTACTATAAGTTTTCTGTTTGTTAGATGACAATCTTGAGGACTCTTGTTATTGTGAATCTCGTATTTGATGTTCAAAATGGCTTAAATTTAGTAAATTATATTATGTCAAAACCCGTTTGAAATTTTAGGAATTTATTTATTTGAAGGGCCCTTACACCATTTTTCCTATAATTTTAATATTTGTTAAATGACACTTTCAAGGACCTTTACTGATGTCAATCTCATATTTGATCTTAAAACGACCCAAATATAGTTAAATATGCGATGTCGAAGCTCGTTTGAATTTTTGGGAATTTATTTTGAAGTGCCGCATCTACCATTTTTATTATAAATTTTCTTTAAAATTTAAATATATCTATGTCGAACTCCACAAACTTTAATAACTGTAAGATTACTAATGGTACATGTTTCGGCAGAATACTTCTGCCATCATCAGCCCTAATTTAACAAGAGATTAATGATACAATTGATGAATTACAAGAGGGGTTCTTACCTTAAAGAATATAAAAAATTATGACATTGACGTAATTTTGAATTAAATTTGACGTTTTCAAAGGGTTACATGATTTTTAAAAGATTTCGTAAAAACAACATTTTATAAATGTAAAAATTAAAAATGGATCAAAGAGAATCTGGTAAGTTTGTTTGAATGAAAAATTAAAATAGTGAATTAATAATGGGATTATTGAAGTTATTCTGTTCATTTAAACAAGATCTGTTTTCCAGTTTCAAGGCTTTCCTTATTTCCAAAGTCTCGAGAAAATCTAATTTCCGGCCTTTATTGCATTTATGAATCAATTTGGAATTTGATGGTGAAAAACTATGTTTCGTTATTAATATATGATTGGCGAAAGAAGAAGGTGTTGATGGTGCAGGATCAAGATCTGTGTTGTTATAGATGTGCCTGAAATGTTCTTTAATACGGTCTGATATTTTGCGACCTGTCTGACCTATGTAGAATGACTCACAAGTAGAGCAGCTTAATTTGTATACACCTGATGATCCATTTTTAATTTTTACATTTTTAAAATGTTGTTTTTACGAAATCTTTTAAAAATCATGTAACCCTTTGAAAACGTCAAATTTAATTCAAAATTACGTCAATGTCATAATTTTTTATATTCTTTAAGGTAAGAACCCCTCTTGTAATTCATCAATTGTATCATTAATCTCTTGTTAAATTAGGGCTGATGATGGCAGAAGTATTCTGCCGAAACATGTACCATTAGTAATCTTACAGTTATTAAAGTTTGTGGAGTTCGACATAGATATATTTAAATTTTAATTTAAATTTACTCCACTTGGATTTAAGAACATTCTTCTTGTTTATAAATTTTCTATTTGTTAAATGACAATTTTGAGGACTTTTGTTGTTGTGAATCTCGTATTTGATGTTCAAAATGACTCGAATTTAGTAAATTATAGGATGCCAAAGCTCGTTTGAAATTTTATTAGAAATTTATTTTGAAGGGCCACATCCACAATTCTTCCAATAATTTTCATTTTTGTTAAATGACACTCTTAAGGGCTTTTACTGATGTCAGTCTCATATTTGAGCTTAAAACGACTCAAATATAGTTAAAAATGCGATGTCGAAGCTCGTTTGAATTTTTGGGAATTTATTTTGAAGTGCCGCATCCACCATTTCTACTATAAATTTTCTATTTGTTAAATGACAATCTTGAGGACTTTTGTTGTTGTGAATCTCGTATTTGATGTTCAAAATGACTCAAATGCAGTAAATTATAGGATGTCAAAGTTCGTTTGAAATTTTAGGAATTTATTTTGAAGGGCCACATGCACAATTCTTCCTATTATTTTCATATTTGTTAAATGACACTTCCAAGGGCTTTTACTGATGTCAATCTCATATTTGATCTTAAGACGACCCAAACATAGTTAAAAATGCGATGTCGAAGCTCGTTTGAATTTTTGGGAATATATTTTAAAGTGCCGCATCCACCATTTTTACTATAAGTTTTCTGTTTGTTAGATGACAATCTTGAGGACTCTTGTTATTGTGAATCTCGTATTTGATGTTCAAAATGACTTAAATTTAGTAAATTATATTATGTCAAAGCCCGTTTGAAATTTTAGGAATTTATTTATTTGAAGGGTCCTTGCACCATTCTTCCTATAATTTTAATATTTGTTAAATGACACTTTGAAGGGCCTTTACTGATGTCAATCTCATATTTGATCTTAAAACGACCCAAATATAGTTAAATATGCGATGTCGAAGCTCGTTTGAATTTTTGAGAACTTATTTTGAAGTGCCGAATCCACCATTTCTACTATAAATTTTTTTATTTGTTAAATGACAATCTTGAGGACTTTTGCTATTGTGAATCTCTTATTTGATGTTCAAAATGACTCGAATTTAGTAAATTATAGGATGCCAAAGCTCGTTTGAAATTTTATTAGGAATTTATTTTGAAGGGTCACATCCACAATTCTTCCAATAATTTTCATTTTTGTTAAATGACACTCTTACTGATGTCAATCTCATACTTGAGCTTAAAACGACCCAAATATAGTTAAATATGCGATGTCGAAGCTCGTTTGAATTTTTGGGAATATATTTTAAAGTGCCGCATCCACCATTTTTACTATAAGTTTTCTGTTTGTTAGATGACAATCTTGAGGACTCTTGTTATTGTGAATCTCGTATTTGATGTTCAAAATGACTTAAATTTAGTAAATTATATTATGTCAAAGCCCGTTTGAAATTTTAGGAATTTATTTATTTGAAGGGTCCTTGCACCATTCTTCCTTTAATTTTAATATTTGTTAAATGACACTTTGAAGGGCCTTTACTGATGTCAATCTCATATTTGATCTTAAAACGACCCAAACATAGTTAAATATGCGATGTCAAAGCTCGTTTGAATTTTTGAGAATTTATTTTGAAGTGCCGAATCAACCATTTCTACTATAAATTTTTTTATTTGTTAAATGACAATCTTGAGGACTTTTGCTATTGTGAATCTCTTATTTGATGTTCAAAATGACTCGAATTTAGTAAATTATAGGATGCCAAAGCTCGTTTGAAATTTTATTAGGAATTTATTTTGAAGGGCCACATCCACAATTCTTCCAATAATTTTCATTTTTGTTAAATGACACTCTTACTGATGTCAATCTCATACTTGAGCTTAAAACGACCCAAATATAGTTAAATATGCGATGTCGAAGCTCGTTTGAATTTTTGGGAATATATTTTAAAGTGCCGCATCCACCATTTTTACTATAAGTTTTCTGTTTGTTAGATGACAATCTTGAGGACTCTTGTTATTGTGAATCTCGTATTTGATGTTCAAAATGACTTAAATTTAGTAAATTATATTATGTCAAAGCCCGTTTGAAATTTTAGGAATTTATTTATTTGAAGGGCCCTTGCACCATTCTTCCTATAATTTTAATATTTGTTAAATGACACTTTCAAGGGCCTTTACTGATGTCAATCTCATATTTGATCTTAAAAGGACCCAAATATAGTTAAATATTCGATGTCGAAGCTCGTTTGAATTTTTGGGAATATATTTTAAAGTGCCGCATCCACCATTTCTACTATAAATTTTCTATTTGTTACATGACAATCTTGAGGACTTTTGCTATTGTGAATCTCTTATTTGATGTTCAAAATGACTCGAATTTAGTAAATTATAGGATGCCAAAGCTCGTTTGAAATTTTATTAGGAATTTATTTTGAAGGGCCACATCCACAATTCTTCCAATAATTTTCATTTTTGTTAAATGACACTCTTAAGGGCTTTTACTGATGTCAATCTCATATTTGAGCTTAAAACGACTCAAATATAGTTAAAAATGCGATGTCGAAGCTCGTTTGAATTTTTGGGAATTTATTTTGAAGTGCCGCATCCACCATTTCTACTATAAATTTTCTATTTGTTAAATGACAATCTTGAGGACTTTTGTTGTTGTGAATCTCGTATTTGATGTTCAAAATGACTCAAATGCAGTAAATTATAGGATGTCAAAGTTTGTTTGAAATTTTAGGAATTTATTTTGAAGGGCCACATGCACAATTCTTCCTATTATTTTCATATTTGTTAAATGACACTTCCAAGGGCTTTTACTGATGTCAATCTCATATTTGATCTTAAAACGACCCAAACATAGTTAAATATGCGATGTCGAAGCTCGTTTGAATTTTTGAGAATTTATTTTGAAGTGCCGAATCCACCATTTCTACTATACATTTTTTTATTTGTTAAATGACAATCTTGAGGACTTTTGCTATTGTGAATCTCTTATTTGATGTTCAAAATGACTCGAATTTAGTAAATTATAGGATGCCAAAGCTCGTTTGAAATTTTATTAGGAATTTATTTTGAAGGGCCACATCCACAATTCTTCCAATAATTTTCATTTTTGTTAAATGACACTCTTACTGATGTCAATCTCATACTTGAGCTTAAAACGACCCAAATATAGTTAAATATGCGATGTCGAAGCTCGTTTGAATTTTTGGGAATATATTTTAAAGTGCCGCATCCACCATTTTTACTATAAGTTTTCTGTTTGTTAGATGACAATCTTGAGGACTCTTGTTATTGTGAATCTCGTATTTGATGTTCAAAATGACTTAAATTTAGTAAATTATATTATGTCAAAGCCCGTTTGAAATTTTAGGAATTTATTTATTTGAAGGGCCCTTGCACCATTCTTCCTATAATTTTAATATTTGTTAAATGACACTTTCAAGGGCCTTTACTGATGTCAATCTCATATTTGATCTTAAAACGACCCAAATATAGTTAAATATGCGATGTCGAAGCTCGTTTGAATTTTTGAGAATTTATTTTGAAGTGCCGAATCCACCATTTCTACTATAAATTTTTTTATTTTTTAAATGACAATCTTGAGGACTTTTGCTATTGTGAATCTCTTATTTGATGTTCAAAATGACTCGAATTTAGTAAATTATGGGATGCCAAAGCTCGTTTGAAATTTTATTAGGAATTTATTTTGAAGGGCCACATCCACAATTCTTCCAATAATTTTCATTTTTGTTAAATGACACTCTTACTGATGTCAATCTCATATTTGAGCTTAGAACGACCCAAATATAGTTAAAAATGCGATGTCAAAGCTCGTTTGAATTTTTGGGAATTTATTTTGAAGTGCCACATCCACCATTTCTACTACAATTTTTTTATTTGTTAAATGACAATCTTGAGGACTTTTGCTATTGTGAATCTCTTATTTGATGTTCAAAATGACTTAAATTTAGTAAATTATAGGATCTCAAAGCTCGTTTCAAATTTTAGGAATTTATTTTGAAGGGCCACATGCACAATTCTTCCTATAATTTTCATATTTGTTAAATTACACTTTCAGGGGCTTTTACTGAAGTCAATCTCATATTTGATCTTAAAAAGACCCAAATATAGTTAAATATTCGATGTCGAAGCTTGTTTGAATTTTTGGGAATTTATTTTGAAGTGCCGCATCCACCATTTCTACTATAAATTTGAAAAATGATTCAAATTTAGTAAATTATCGCTCATCTGCTCTATTAGTTTTTTGCCTCCATTTTCTGTAATTCTTCTTTGGTTTGGTCCCACCTCCATTCCACACCGTTTATTATAATTTGCCATTACACTTTTTATTTTATGTTCAGCGGTTTTAAGGGCAATTTCTCCGTTACGTTCTAATGACGAGATTATGTATGTGTCAACAATTCCACGTCTGAAGTGACAGTGCACAGTCGTTTAAAAAATCACACAAAAAGGAAGAACAGATAAAGAGAGTGAATCAGGGAGAATAAAAAAAAACAAAGTCAAAAATATAATAGCGGGATAAACAGTGCAGTGAATCAGGAGTAAATTATGGAATGCAAAGATAAAAGCAAACACTTAATTAGAATTTACTAGTACAACTTTTTTGTCGTGATTCTAGGTTGCGTTAAATTCAGCGAGTGTAAACAACCATTTTTCATACTTTAAGCCGATTCCAAGCATTGTGCGATCCGGGACTCAATTTCTCCGAACATATTTCCAACTTAATCTTCTCGGCATCCAGACAAACTAGAATCCGCAGTAAATTCAGAACGGGAATTAACGAATTACACCTGCGCACGTATGTAACACCTCTAATCGGCTTACTTAGAAAATCTATATCCAAATATTCCCTCTCGCAGTCGAACAAATAGAGCCATAAGAATCGGGATAATTTCGGCGTTACACCTGCAACACGTTGTCCCAATAAACCCCCTTAAATCCTTAAAAACAAGTGAGAAATAGGCGAAGCCACTGCCATCCATCACCTTAAACTGTCTTCCTGGGAGGCCTCTCTCCTCCATTCATCATTGTCTTGCGATTCGCAGCATTTTTGCCCTAATGATGTCGGACGAGAGAGGCCATTTTTGAGGGATGGGGATAATTTCATTTTGGGGGCAAATTGAATGGTTTGTCGGTGGTTAATTTTTATTGTGTTGGTAAATTTAGCTTTAGCTCTTGCAGCCTGTTGACATAGGGATTTACCTCCATACTTCCAGTGTTTTCCAGTTATTGTGAATTTAAAAACAACGGGCATTTGGGGAAGCTCTAATGGTCTGAAAATCTACAATGCAGAATACTAAAAAAATCACATCTCCACGTCGGTCAACCAGAATACTCTAATCTATCTCGTGACCTCTAGATCGCCGTACTCCGCCCCCAACACCCATCCATTATCAATTACTCCCTCAATTTTAACGCTCCGACGCCTCCCTCTCGCTCCCAACTTTCCCATTCAATATTATACTCATCAAAAATAAAGACTTCATTTTCGAGACAATACGGATTGTTATCTAAACCAGCTCGAGCCTCCGGGTCAAGTGGGAGCTCCCGGATAATTCGATCGAGCGATGGATGTAAATTGCACCCGATGACTTATTAAGTGTTGGATCACAAAGCGAGCATCCTCACCGCGAGAACACTCTAACAAGTTTTTAAATTGATATCGTGCCGGTAACCTGATGCCAGGTCTATTACTGGTCGTCGTTGAAAAAAAATGAGTTACTGGAGGTCGTTTAGGGCCGGATTTAGTTGAAATTCATCACCTCAAAAACTTTTTTATTAAGTTCAGTTGTACAATCTGCCCCAGAGTCGGTCCCAGGTAGTGAGAAGTGTTCCATTTAAAATACAAAATTAAATTTTATTTTGGTATCGTTGGATGATCTTAATGTTAGTAGTCCTTCATGTGCTCTAATTACTCCAGGGACCTTACTATTTAACAGCTCTCTGACTATCAGTATATTTTTATTTGATGGTGTCATGAAGCAAGGACGACAATTCAAGAACACCATTTGAGGCAAACACAGAGAGGTGTCGCTGTTGCTGTCTTTCCTCCCGTCTACAATCCAAATAGTATAAACTTCTCCTTCCACTATTCTACCATCTGCCCTTGTAATCACCTCAAGTCAAACATTACTACCCCTAACCCGCTTAACAACACGCCCCAATCGCCCCCAACAATTATCTCGAGAACAATGAAACTGCAAATTTCCACTCCCGGAAAACTTACACAAACTCCCCCGATAAATCCTTTACAGTTCTGCACCGTCGGACTCCTTACCATCCGCAATTAGAGACCAGCAAAACACCCGGGAACAAAACTCATCTTCTCGCCCCAGACGCGGACATTAATAATGCATCAACATTTTCATTTTCGGCATTCGAAAGTCGAGGAAATTTCCGTAACTCAGTTATGGCCACGGCGAGTACTGTTTGGAGAAGTTTTCAAGACGTTGTTTTTCGCTCCGGTGAGTCCGGAGGAATCCGGGGCCAATTGGGAGGCCGCGGTGAATTATTCAATATGGTCGTCGCTATCAACAGATGGTTCGGAATCAATTCAATCAATCGATTAAACAAAGCGAGGAATCCAGCTGGAGACGTAATTATAAATATTTGTGGTTGGATGTTTCATTCGCCGTATTCGAAGCACGCCCGAAAGGGTCTAATTAATTAGTAATTCCTTTACCCTTTTGTCTAAATTCGCAAATTAATTTCGTAATCTCCGGATCGATGGCAAAAAATTAATTAACGCCCGACTCCCGCGTTTTTTCCTACTAATTAAACGAATGCAAAGAACAAAAGGGAAATGAGTGAAATGGAGTGTAAAGTAAAGTGATATAACAGCGGCAAGTAAAAACCAGCTCTTTGAATATTTCCCGTAAATTCTGGGCTTCTGCACATAAATTTTTATTCACACATCTTTTAAAGAAAATAAGCACTTGGGGTCAGTTGGGACAATTCAAACTTCTTGAATTATTTTCCAGTTCCACCACGATTGTGTTCTTCACTTCTTAGCCAGCTATGTTATATACACTTGATTTTTTTTCTTTTATTCCTTTGTTCATTGTCTGTTCCACCAGTTCATGTTCTTCATTCTTTTCTCTCTGTGTCTCATTTTTGCTATTCTTCTTCATTCTTGACTTTCTCCTTTTTGTCTCAAGCTTTCATAATCCTTCTGTGTTCCTTTTTAATTTTTTATTCTTCATCTTTCCTTATTCATGCATAACACTTAAAAAAAATCGATTGAACAAATATAATTTTGTCGTTTTTGACGTCTGTCTTGAAAGAGCAGCATGCCCACATCCCCCGCATGTAAAAGCACTCTTCCCAACCACTATCGATTTACCAAATTTGCAACAATCCCTAGCGAATATGCGCGTGTGTTTTATTACCCATCATCCCGCCCCCCAACCTCACAATTATAATCCCAGACATACGTGCGTCCCAGGCCGACATCATCTGGGAAAAGTAAAATCGAAACATAGTTCCACCCCTAATTAACAATTCACCACCACGACCGGCTCATTTTGTCGCCCCTCCGGGACAGCAACAAACTGTTTACGACTCTAATTACTCTTTCGAACCGTTTCAAAGGTATCGTCTCTAAACGGCTAATAAAAAATCGATGCGCGAGATTGAGAAGAATGTTCGTTTAAAACGGAGCGGCGAAAGGAAGATGGAGCGACCGAAAGCGGTGACGCTCGGTATTATTTAAAATGGGGGCGGTAACTCTTCTCGAGGTTGAGAAATTTGATGAAATTTTTAATGAAGCGGTAGTCATCGTAAAAGTTTTATTTCGGAGGAGGATGATGGATTTTATTGTCGGACTGTGATAATTGCGCGCGATTCCTACACTTGGAAGTTGGTGATGATTAATTACCGATGCGATAATCCTGATTAATCAGCTGTAATTGCTAATTATTGGTATGTTCATATTTAATCAGTGGTTTCATGTTCGTGTGGAAATGTTATACAGATGGTCGCAATGAAACGGTCAATAAAGCAGTGGGTGGCAATATTTCATTTTTGAAGTGAAACTTCTTTTCGTAGTGTGTAAGATTTTCATCAATTTATTAGCTTCACGATTTCATAATCTTTCATACATTCGATTTTATGACTTCACGATTACTTTACTATTTCACCACTTCGCCATCGCATCATTTCAAGTATATAGCATTTTTTCATCATTTTCTTATTTTGTCATTAGGCGATATCATATTTTCACCATTTAGTCATTTAGCTATTTCCGAAACTGACACATTAGAAAGATTAATTAAATAAAATGAAAAACCAAAAACGTCTATAAAATAAATAGGAATTCGCAGAAAAAAAAATGCAAAAAAAACGACTAATAATAATAGTTAACAGTTCTTGGAAAAGCTGTTACAATTCCTCATTCTTGATGAAATATTGTAATCACGGGTTCACAAAGTATTTATTTAAACAGTTCGCACGAATCAGACGGATTCTGTCGCCCAGTAGTTCTGAGTGACTCCAACAGCGCTTTCGCGTAGTATTTGTAGGGAAGCGGCTTCTCGATCTTTCGATCGCAGAACTATTCCAGAATAATCTCTGTCGTATGAGTTGGCAATGAAATCATGACGAGTTTCTTCCAGAACGTAACACCCCTCAAAGATATTTCGTCCAGAAACATCACGGCACTCCCATCGTAGCTGAATGCTCACTTTGCTCCTTTCCTACATGTAGACGTACAATCAAAGTAACACTCGTCAGTCGTCCACCTCGATCTCCACTCCCGTGAAACGAAAGACCATTTCCAACATACTTCTGACTATCCTCCAATGTAAGCACTCGAATCCACAGGCGATCTTCGGGATTGCTAATTGCCTGATACCCTGAGAGAGGACGGAATACACATAAGGTATCCCAAACACCTTAGGTAGGTAGCCTGAACACTGTAATGATCCCACAAGCCTTTCCTCTAAATTTCTACAATTCTCTAGAAATTATTGTTTGAGACTGTTGGAAAATACAGTTACGTACCAACCTCCAGGCTTCCACTCAGGAAAGTCTGAAGAGTATGAGACTCCCTGGCGGATGCTGGTCCAGTTCTACCCACTAAACCTCCTATCGATGGAGTATTGCTCCACTCCTGGAACCACCGTTAGGCGTTACTTTAAGGCTGGTACCCCCTTTTATCTCTTGTGTAGGCGATCCCGTTCTCTTTCCACCTCTTCCTTCCGCCGCATGATACTCCACTCCACCATGCGAGCTACAGAATCCCACTCGGAGTGACCGGCGAGCATTCCCTCGTTGAAGTTCGCCTTCTCCGGTCACCAACCCAGGGCCCTAAAAGCCTCTAGCCTGTCCAAGAACCGTTCCTTCGCTTTGCCTGTATGTTCTGCCACCTCTCCAGGAGACTTGCCTTGGCCTTGGTGTCAGCCTTTCCCTCTTCACAATAAACAGGTCAGGTCAGGTCACCCTCCTCAGCACCCTCTCGAGAGCGGCCATCCTGCTCTTGAAGCACCACACTCGCTTCCTTCCTTCTCAACCGCTAGGAATACACGATTTTCCAGCCATGATGCCATCACCCACGCTTTGTTGCAAGGGTCACCTCGACGGCAAGCCCTCCAGTCTCGGAGTCTTTTCTCTCTTAAGCCCTCCTTCGGCCTCCTAGACCTTCTCCAGCGTCACAACCGCCGCTTCTCCAACGTTGCTGGCGCTTCCCAGGTCATTCGTTCCTACTCCTCCTCAATAATCAATGGTCTGGCCCCGACGTTCCTTCGATAGTCCCGTCTCCAAGAATCGCCCTGCGATCAGCCTGTCCCAAGCGCGGCCAGCAATCTCAATTTTCAGGGCTCGGTTCAGGTCCGGGTGAGCTTCCTCCTACCAACGATACCAAAATACCCAAAATCCGTAATAGCACAACATAACGATATATCAGAAGTTACATAATGAAATATTTACGCACTCAAAATGAGTGCGTTAATAGCTTTGTTACAACAGCAAATTAGGAAATCGTATATTGTGCAAATAGTGCGGCAAGTCACTTCGTTCGTGCGCTCAACTTCGCTTTCGTGGGCAATCGACAACTTGCCGCACGAGTTGGACATACTATTTTTTATTACGAATACGGAATAAATCCCAATATGAGTCCAGGGGCAAATTCAGTTTTCAGTAGTTTGTTTATTTGAATTTGCGTGTGCAAGGAATAATTTGCGTGCTACAAATAAACTTTGCGCACCCAAATTATCAAATGGGCAAACAGTTACTTTGCAACCGTAACCAAGGTTGCAAAGATACTATTTGTGTGCACGAGCAATAAAATAGTATATTGAAACACTAGTTTTGTAAAACTGATATTAAAAATGTAAAAAGATATTAAGTTCAGGTTTGCAGCACGACTGCCGTAGGCAGATGTGCCTGTAAAGAACGAGTGCTCTTAAGTTTTACAAAACAAGTTTTTCATATAATTTTTCCTAATTTGCATATTAATTATTTTTTAACAAACTAGTGATCGCCCGTCACTCGAAATTCGAGTGGTATTGGTAATCGAATCAATGTAAAAATTAAAAAAAATATGTGAATGCTTACATAAATAGTGTTTAATAAAGACTGGTAACCATGTTACACATTACATTTGTTAATTTGTTTTGTTTAACAGTAATTTTAAATTTAAATAATTTTCTGGTTGATCATAATAAGTCAATGTGTGCATAACGGGGATTCATCCCAAACGTCGAAACTAACCCACCAACGCGATAATACATAACATTGTGAATTTTGAAATGATACACCCCATTAACCACCGATTGATCCAAATCAGCTTCAGAACTTGCGATAGCAAAAGCTGAATTATATGACCTTATGTTCTCAACGAAATTTTTGCATTTTTGTTTATAATTGTAATCTGTAGATGTTATACCTTCGATGAGTGATTGTAGAACCGAAGATGTAGTAAAAGGTGGTAAATGAACCTTTCCTTTGTGACAACATAAAGTAAATGCTTCGGCATTTCTAGATGTTATTTTCGAATTAAAATGAAGCGCCGAACAAAATGAACAACATAATGAAAGTTCACCGAGATTATGTGAATCAACATTTATCGGATTGTTATTCAAGGCCGATTTAAATGAATCAACTATCGTAGTAGTTGTTTGGGACAGTGTCAACTGTTTCTGTTGCAGTAAGTGTTCGTACCGAAAACAATTTGAGAAATTTCTATTATTTGTCTCGCACGGCGCCTATTTCTACGACGCACCTCTTGTGTTTGTCTCCGTCCGGGAATGCGAGGCATTTTGTTTAGAAGAAAAAACAAATGTTATAGAAAGAAATTAAAGCGCCCAAAAAGGTTAAATAAAATGTAATTGAATTGAATGATAAACTAAATTAAAAATTGCAATCGGCAGTCCAATCGATGTTAGCCTGAACCCAAAATAATCTAACGTTACAAACGAATGGAACAAAAAGGAAATCAATTTTTTTATTTACACACATAATCGTTGCAATGCATTCCGCAAAACACCCTAACACCGAAATGTTCTATAAGGACCGTAAAAACAAACTAAATAATATATGTCTTCAGTTGGCCAGTTTCTGGCTGGTTCAAGAGTTTGCCCCGATGGTATATCAACCCGGCACCCACCCAAACATCCATCCATCAGAGCTATAAATGTCTTAATAAGTATGTCTTAAGTTCCCTAGACCATTTGCTCAGGGGTGGGGCTAAGATACCTATATTTAGCTACAGTTGTCGAACTTCTCACTTAAAACTATTCACGCTCATTGAAATCGATGACTGTAATGGACCGCTTTTTCCCTAAAATGATTTGCAAATAATTAATGAACCTGTGGAATTTTTGAAAACGGAAAGTAATGCTCACATAGAACTTGTCAATGTCTTTCATTTAGAAAAACAATTATCAAAATCGGTGCAGTACAGACTGTTTTATTTGGTTCAAATTGATTCATGTTCAACGAATTAAATATATAGAAGATAAAATCAATTTTGGTAATTTAGGAAATTTTGTTAAATTTTGATTTTTCTGTACCTGACGTATACTTGAGATGACTTACATGGAACCTTAACCACAAAATCACACTGACATTTCGTTCAGTGCAAGGTTCAGTGTGTCTAACTAATGGAATCAAAAATTCTAGATTTCAGGTGCGTTAATAGCTTTGTTACAACAGCAAATTAGGAAAACATCATAAAAGTAAAAGTTACTACAGCTCCCAGAACCCAGAAAAACCCAATCTAGCTCGTCGTGGGCGAGTGCTCTGCGTCCAAGAATCTGCAGAATCCTAATTGCCATTATTTTATATTTTTCTTTATGACTAAACAGCGTATGGTTTTGGTACCGTCTGTGTGTGCGGTGGGCGGTTGGGCCGCCCTGTCCACTATACTCATCGACTGACTAAATGGTTGAGAGATGACAAACATTTATTTTTATTTTATTTTATTTTTTTCATTTAAACCAGAACACACTCCACATTTTTAAACTGCCTTCAGAATCGTAAAGTCAAAAAATGGTTGTCATTCCAATTCCACTAGTCAATCAGTCAGTTGTAGATACAGTTGACCACCCGACCACCGCATTCACATGTGGTGCCATGAACGACATGATTTTGGTCACAAACAAGAACTGTGCAATACAAGAAACAGAATGTGGATGCAATAGCAAAATGGTTGTCATTCCGAACAAGTTTGTCAACCATTTAGTCAAAAATGTAAATTTGAGTATATATTTTGGTGTAATTCTCAATTTGGATTGATACTCTTTGCTGTATTTTATATTTTTCTTTGTGACTAAACAGCGTATGGTTTTGGTACCGTCTTTGTGTGCGGTGGGCGGGTGGTTCTTCCCTGTCCACTATACTCATCGACTGACTAAATGGTTGAGAGATGACAAACATTTATTTTTATTTTATTTTATTTTTTTCATTTAAACCAGAACACACTCCACAATTTTAAACTACCTTCAGAAGCTTAAAGTAAAAAAATGGTTGTCATTCCAATACCACTAGTCAATCAGTCTGTGGTAGATGTAGTACCATCTTAAAAAATGAGCTCTTAGCTGTTTGCAATCTTCTTGTATCTTCCCGAACGATTAGAAGGCGCTTAAATGATGCTAGATTGGACAGCAGAAAACCGTCCAATTCAAAGATTGCGTTTTGCGAAAAATCATCAAGTTTGGACTCTTAATGATTGGAAGAAGGTTTTATTTTCAGATGAAATGAGGATTAGCATTAAAGCTCCTGATGGACTTGAGCATGCCTCGAGAAGGCCAGGAGAGAGATTTGCTAGTTGCAGCATCTCTCCAAGAGTAATGTTTGGTGGTGGCTTTGCAATGGTTTGGGGAGGCATCTGTTTCGATGGCCGCACAGAGTTGGTCCCTAGACGTGTTAGGTCAATGAATGCGGATTGTTATCTTGAACACATCGTTCACAAGAACGTGTAATGTAATGCCATTTACTCCTTTTGTGGCGCGAAATTTCTTATTTATGCAGGATAATGCTCATTCTCATGTGGCTAGGCAAGTTATTCGCTACTTAAACGCTGTTGCTATTCCGTTTATGAAATGGCCAGCCAATAGTCCTGCCATGAACCCAATAGAGCATCTATGGGACGATATTAATAAAAAGGGTTAAACGTCGTACATGTCCACCTGCCAATCACAATCAACTTATAGACGCAGCAATTCAAGAATGGGAAAATACTCCTCAAGAAGTCATTCAAAATTTGATCTCCAGTATGCCAAGACGCATTGAAGCAGTAATTAGGAGCAGAGAAGGACATACACGATATTAGAATAGCTCTAAGTCTATAAATTCTATTGTTTTCGTTTATTTTTTGTTTACATGTTTGCGTTTTTTTTTTTTTCAAGAAAAAAGTTTTTTAATAAAAAAAATTAAATAATGTCATGTTTCGCTGATTTAATTTACAAGCTACTATACAGTACCTTACAATAAGCTTTCATGAAAATTTTATTGCAATATTAATTTCAGTAGTGGACTTATACAAGTTTAATTGAGTGGTGCGTTAATTTTGTCCACGAGTTTATATCTCGCCTGGAACCCGCTTACCTTCTGGCTTCCAGGAGTTTCCTACCAACTTCCAGCGTCACTCTGTTGCTGTGCAATCAGTCCTCTGTTTTACCCCCAGGGCCTGGACCTTCTTCCCAGCAATGAACCCTTTAATTTATTCCGTGGTGATCTGCGAGATGCTACTCCTCACAGCCATTATGGCTTCCATTATCTCCCTTTTCGTATATTCTTCCCTTCTTTTATTTTCTGGGCTATTTTTGACCCAGACATCTCCACGACATCTGTGAAGATACTTTTATCTTTTCATTAACCTTACGTATTTCTTTACTTTTTTTGCTGGGTTGGGGCATCCTAGATCATTTTACCACCAAGGGAGATGTGTGTATTTCGGCGTACCACGCTCTTGAGTTTAAGCCGCTGTTTTCTTCGTGCATTTCACTCTTTTCTCGCTCGGACTAATTTCTACTGTAAACTGTAACTGTGGGCGACATTACGGAATGTTACTCTCAATGCCATCGTCTTTCTTCTTTATTCTTCGCTGTGCTGGTGTTACCTGGTTGGATCGTTCGCTCGACACTTTTCCCACTCCCTAGAACAAAAGGGGCTAAATTAATGGAACCTCGACTGGGTGATACCTACCTTTCATACTTTCTTTGTGTTCTGTCGGTAAATCTTGAAGAGATTCTCTTGTTTACATTGTTAGCCAGCGGTGAACCGTAGGTCTATTTGTCACCGCGAATTTTCAATATACAAAAGCTTGCGCAGTATTGTATCAGAGTGGTTTTGAATTTAGAACCTTTTTTCTAAGTACTGTTACGTACCAAAAAATGGTTTGGTACCGCCCCAAATCTAGCTCTATGGAGATGGGCTGGGTCTAGTTTTTTTTTCTACTTAAAGGGCCGCCACCAGTTTTTACCGCAGAAGAGGATGGCTACGAAATTAAACTTTAGTTGAAAAACTGGAAAACTTGAATTTAAATCAAAATAAATTATTAATTATAAATTAAACAAATTAAATGGAATAGTCAGTCAAGTTTCATTCATCAGCAAAATTCAGTTACACAAAACAATTAAAGGAAATAAGAAGTTACTCATAAATCTAATATTTTAAATTAATATACCAAATTGAATTTAAAGACGTCGAGTTATAGCTATAAGTCGAAGTAAGTATAGTGTAAGTCGTTGTATAGTATAGGTATGTATAGTGTAAGAGTTGAACTAAGTCGTGACTTTAAATTATGAATTTAAATGATTATTATTTTAAATTATTGCTTGGTCAATGACCACAAAAAACGACATAAGAAGAAACGAGAACAAGAAATGACGAGAAAAAAAAATGTCTTATCTGGCCCTGGAACTCTGGTTTGGTGTGTGTGAGGACTTCCAGAGGGAGACGACGACGATTCTCTAGCCACTGGCACCAACGAATCCTCAATCGAATCGTTCACGGTGGAACTTCCAAGGAATCTGCAAGACCACCCTCGGGGGCGTAGTTCCACTTAGGTGGTGAAGATCCTAGGGTTCACCCCGAGCCAGCTCCCTAATGAAGAAGATTCCCCTTTAAGTACCCCGTTTAACGAACAGAAAGGCCCTTACCTCCAATGATGGATCCGGACGACTTCCAGAGACACGAAATATGGACGCACCACGTGCACGACTTATTCGGTGGTTTTAATCCCCGCAGGTTGAAAATGATTCCGTCGTTTTGCGATTATTTTTAACGGGGCGAGAGTCACACTCTTCGATGAAACGGATGAGCTAATCCCTTGCGGATAATTCAAATTTAATTGCACGAACACCACGTTTCATTCGTGTTTGACAGACACGCCGGCCGGAAGAAGGCCTCTCCAAGAACCTGCGTACAAGCGAAGCAGTACGACTAACGTACCGCTGCTTGACAGCACTGACAGGTGTGAGGTTATGTAGATGTAAACAAGAGAAGTTCTTCATTATTTTCCGACCAGACACAAAGAAATTTTAAGTGTAAGTATTACCCAGTCGAGGTTCCAGTAATTTAGCCCCTTGGCGTTTTAGGCAGTAGGAAAAGTGTTGCATACTTTCAAAATGAAAGATCGAACCAGATAACACTAGCACAGCGAATAATGGAGAAGAAAAACGATAACATTGATAGTAACAATCCGTAATGTCATGCACAATTACGGTTTACAGTAGAAATTAGTTCGAGCGAGAATAGAATAAAATGTACGAAGAAAACAAGCGGCTTAAACTCAAGAGCGTGGTACACACACCGAATACCATCTTCCTTTTTTGGTAAAATGCTCTAGGATGCCCCAAACAGCAATCCCTTCACAGCGAGGTGATTATCTTCACAGTACTATTACCTGTGTTAGTAGAGTTTGCGCTTGATCCAAATTTTGGCCTTTTCCGGTTGGCGTTTCCGTCGAGAAGACATTCTTGTTCGTGTGGGTGGCAGGTATAATTGAATTTATCCGAAAGGGATTTAGTCATCCATTTCCACAATTGAGTGAGGAGTCATCAACGTCCCTCATTGGAGGGATGGGCTTTTCTGTTCGTTAAACGGGGTACTTAAAGGAGAATCTTCTTCATCTAGGGTTCTGGCTCGGGGTGAACAATAATATAATTATCACCAAATTAAGTAACTGATCTGGATTGGGACTACGTCATCGAATGTGGTGTTCGTTGGAAATCCTTAAGTTTCGTCGTGGACGATTGAGGAGAATTTATTTGTGCCAGGGACTGGAGAATTGTTCCTAGTCTCCCTAATACAACTTAGTATCAACCTCACAGTGCAAACGTAAAACTAATCAGATCGTTAAATCGTCGTTGACTGATAAAATTTATACGGCGAATTATAGCTATAAATCGGGCGTACTTAATTCAATTCGGGCTATTTAATTTCAGATATTAGTTTTATGAGAGTAAATTCTTATTGTTGTCTGAATTTTGCTGATGAATTCTCCTATTGACTGAATATTTCATTTCATTTATTTTAATTGTTAATTTAGAAATATGTTTATTTCAATTCAAGTATTTATAAAAGTTCTCCAGTTTTTTAACTATAAGTTTAATAATTCGTAACCATCCTCTTCCGCGGTAAAAAAAATAAATTCAATAATATGCAGTGTGGAAATTAAGTAAGGAATCAATTCAGTAACTCCTTTAGAATTTGCACTAGTAATAAAAAGACATGTGGTAGGGTTAATTATAGCGCATCCGAGGAACGTGTACAATTTTTTTTTTTTCATTATTTGACAGTTATGACGTTATCAATATTTGTTTTGAATGGCAACCTATTATTTTTATTTTAAATTCGCATAGAAGTTTTTATTCTGTTTTCAACGTTATCAAATATTTAATAGGTTACATAAGGAAAAAATGAATTAAAACCGCGCTAAAGTTCAAATTAGTAAAATTTCAAAAAGTTCTCTGATGTTATCGGAATTTAAGAAAAAAACATAGAGATTGAGAAACTGTTTTTCTATGATTAAATAATAAATGAACTTGATAATATCTTAAAATTTAAATATATCTATGTCGAACTCCACAAACTTTAATAACTGTAAGATTACTAATGGTACATGTTTCGGCAGAATACTTCTGCCATCATCAGCCCTTAAAAAAAAAAAAAAAAAATTACGTCAATGTCATAATTTTTTATATTCTTTAAGGGCTGATGATGGCAGAAGTATTCTGCCGAAACATGTACCATTAGTAATCTTACAGTTATTAAAGTTTGTGGAGTTCGACATAGATATATTTAAATTTTAATTTAAATTTACTCCACTTGGATTTAAGAACATTCTTCTTGTTGATAATATCTGGTGCAGAATGGTGCTCCACCACAATACGCACGGTGCGGAGTTATTTGGACGAAGAAGAAGTTGGCTAGGAAGAAGAGGTCCAATAGAATGGCAGGTTAGATCCCCAGATCTAATCCCATTAGATTTTTTTCTATGGAGGCACGTGCGATAACGACGACGATACGGTTATGATTATCAGTAAATTAGAAACAGAAAGAAAAGCCGAGTGATGAGTCGTAAAAATTGTAATTTCCCCGTCTGTGGAAATTCATCAGAAAGTGCGCCAAATAAAATATTCTTGACCGTGCCAAAGGATTACTGGAGTAGAAATGTCTAGCCATGGGAAATCGGTTTTCCCAAAGTCTGCTGCGATGACCATTTTGATGGGTCTGTTGTAGTTCTCATTTTAATAAGAAGAAAAAACATTTTGTAGAAACTATATAAAATATCTTGCCATCGCACAATATCATCACCTTTTATCCTATAAAATAATGCGGACAGCTTATTTACCGATTTTCAGACATGTCTGCTCTATGTTGCTGCAACTTTTCACATCAGTGGAAACACTGAGTTGCGCTTTCACAAACTACCACAACTATAAGCGACTTTCAGATAAACACAAAGTTTATGTATATTGCCAAACATTTCCTAAACACGCGACAAAGACAAACACAAATAAACAAAAACTTCCTCAATGTTTCTTCAGTGGAAACAGGGCTTTGCAGATCTAAAAACGGAATATGAACAACCAACAAAATTTACAAAACTAATTTGCTTAAAAACGGAGATGAAAAGCTTTTAAAAAAAGAATAAATTCGCGTTTACTTCCCTTTAAAAACGGCGAAACCATTTAGCTCAGCACAACGGAAGAAGCGTAACAGCAAAAATACACATCTCGCAATAAACGCTTTAAAACAACCATCCAATTTAAATTTAGAGGTCTCTAAAACTAACTAAAATTCTTTACACAACGTTGCCACGTCACCCGGCTCTTCCCCATCGAGCGGGTAAATAATTACAATTTTAATACGTAACTAGATTGATTTTCCTTTTGTTAGTAATCCCGCGGGCTGGTAAATATTCATTAGTGCCGTTTAATGGGCCCAGATAAATGGATTAATTTCTAATTTGTTGATTCGGAGCAATAATCGGATCATTTTTACTAAATGGAAACGAGCTTCATTTGAAACGACTGTAAATTTATTAAAATGGCAGATTTGCCTGTAACTAGAATGTAGTGTCTATTAAACAGGGTTTTATGGGAGATCGGGGCGGGATTAGAGCTCCAACGGGTGACATTCATAAAAAATGGACATAAATTTGGCTGATAATCTGCCACAACAAAGTTTTATTTACCTATTAAACGTGACATTATTGCAGATCTTATCAAACATGCAATAAATGCAAAAGAACAAAACGGGGTAACCACATTTCTCCCTAATAAACCCTCGAACTAAATTAACAGACGGAGGATATCCTTTGCATGGGGTCGGCAAACATCGTCTCTGCGGCCCTGCTGGGGTTTTTACTTCTCCAAGTTGGCAACAAGTGGCAGCAGATAACCCTCGCTCTTTACGGCGGCGCTCCTTGAGGTATGTGAAATTTAATGGTCCAACTTCACCAACTCCACTAATGCGGGAACGGTGTCGGGGGCACTTGTCGTTATTCTGCCTGACTTACTACCAGTCGGAACGTCTCTTTGTTTAAATTGAACTCGTGTTTGTCGATTTTCCAATCGCTTTTTCTATCAGGGTGTGTTACCTTCCTCGGGCCAATTAAATTCATCACTTGCACTCTCGGAACCGTCGTCCGTTCTGTAACTTTCTAACAAAGTGCAGCTCAAGCCGAGCACTCCAAGGGACCTCTAATTACCCCTGTAAATGTCACTGCGTCACGAACAGACACCTCCTCAGGAAATTTGTCGGAGTTCCAACTACCATTCATCACTTCAAAACACACCACAATCTTATTAGACCAAATCAATTAAAATTTTAGTAGATGTTCTTGAACGTGCGACCTTTGACGCCCCCCAAATCAATCCAAAACGTCGATACCAACCTTCATAATCCGCCCCTTAATATTCACGACACCGTCTTGATATTTCAATATTGCCATAATTCACCCCTTGGAGCGCACTTAACCTCGAGGAGCTCTACATCATCCCTATAACCTCCGTGTCATAACAACTTCATCATGTTTACCGAAATGAGAAAAACCCCATCGCGTACAATACAGCTTTACGATCGGTCTTTACGAGCAGATACAGTGCGTTTACGACGTTTTGACGAGCCCATCTTCTGTCGTGTTGTTGTGTATAAAGATTTACCATTAGCACGGGTTCCCGCGGTGCGAAAACAATTGCTCTTGAGACGATGGAGTGCTTTTAAAGCGAGATGTGTTCCGACTTTCCAATTAAGTTTGTTTGTGGAGGACATCCAGGGCTTTCAGGCTGCTGCATTTGCAACACTTGCGACTGCTTCGTGCGGCGGTTATGTGTTTGCAAATGAGGGTTACGTCAAAAATGGAATCCGGCTGTTTCGTCGTCTCAGTGGTTGTGGCGCTCTCTGGTCTTGATGACGAGAGTGTTCATTTTTAGGGTTCCGTACCTAAGGGTGCCAACGGGACACTATTACCGTTGAATATTAATGAACAGAATGCTCAACTATTCGGGATTTTCCGATCTCCGTCACGTGACTTTTCGGTAGTTTGTGGATGTCCGTAAGATCGGGTGTCAAGCGAAAAATGAAATGAAACAATTTCCCATCGAAATGTTGCGGCACTTGCAACGAGAATTAAATTGGTTTTCGTCTCGGCTATAGAACGCAATTGATATTTTGGGTGGACAAATTTCAGGATCGGTGTGGTGTATTTTTAGCAATAAATAATTTAAAAAATTATCAAATCGAAGCATGATTTCACAAAAAAAAAGTGTATATTGAATATTCTTGACGAGGGGCTGTTAACTTGGAATTAATTCAAGGTAATCACGAACAATTCCGGTAATTCCGATTCGAGGAATTAATTCGCATGTAATCGTGGTAATCGCAGTAATTCGTAGGTAATTCAAATAATCAGGAAATAATTCCCACAAAAAGTAACTAATTCTGGTAATCAACAGGTAATTCCGGTAATTCCAACAAAAGATGAAGCACTTCATTCAATGGAGTAGTATACAAAATTTTGATTTTTTTTTATAAATAAAACTGCTTAAAATAGAGTACTCCTATTTTTTGGTTTTGCTCAAATCATAACCGTTTTCATAAAATAAATGTACAACGTATACAAACGTTTTCTACAAGACAATTCAGCCAACCAAAGTGTCATTTGTGCAACATCATTAAATATTGGGAAACTGTTAAGGCCACGTGCTCGGAACCAAGAAGACCCACTCATCCATTTTCCAAAATTATCAATGAAATAGCGACCCATCTATTTAGAAAATATGGCAATGCATCTCTATGCCGTTTGGTTGAATGATCTGGAAATACAAATGCATTAACTTCACGTTAATGACAAAATTGTTTCTTAATATTAAGGTAAAAGTGGAGATAGTAAAAATAGTTCAAACTAATTTGTTTTGGTACAACGTATACAAGCGATTTCTACAAGATAATTCAGCCAACCAAAGTGTCATTTGTGCAACATCATTAAATATGGGGAAACTGTTAAGGCCACGTGTTCGGAACCCAGAAGACCCACTCATCCATTTTCCAAAATTATCAATGAAATAGCGACCCATCTCTTTAGAGAATATGGCAAGGTATCTCTATGCCGGTTGGTTGAATGATCTGGAAATACAAGTGCATTAACTTCACGTTAATGACAAAATTGTTTCTTAATATTAATGTAAAAGTGGAGATAGTAAAAATAGTTTAAACTAATTTGTTTTGGTACAAAGTATACAAGCGTTTTGTACAAGATAATTCAGCCAACCAAAGTGTCATTTGTGCAACATCATTAAATATTGGAAAACTGTTAAGGCCACGTGTTCGAAAACAAGAAGACCCACTCATTCAATTTCCAAAATTATCAATGAAATAGCGACCCATCTCTTTAGAAAATATGGCAATGTATCTCTATGCCGGTTGGTTGAATGATCTGGAAATACAAGTGCATTAACTTCACGTTAATGACAAAATTGCTTTTTAATATTAATGTAAAAGTGGAGATAGTAAAAATAGTTTAAACTAATTTGTTTTGGTACAAAGTATACAAGCGTTTTGTACAAGATAATTCAGCCAACCAAAGTGTCATTTGCAACATCATTAAATATTAGGAAACTGTTAAGGCCACGTGTTCGGAACCAAGAAGACCCACTCATCCATTTTCCAAAATTATCAATGAAATAGCGATCCATCTCTTTAGAAAATATGGCAATGTATCTCTATGCCGGTTGGTTGAATGATCTGCAAATACAAATGCATAACTTTACGTTAATGACAAAATTGTTTCATAATATCAATGTAAAAGCGGAGATAGTAAAAATAGTAAAAATAGTGCGAACTAGTTTGTTTTGGTACAACGTATACAAGCGTTTTCTACAAGATAATTCAGCCAAACGAAGTGTCATGTGTGCAACATCCATTAAATATTGGAAAACTGTTAAGGCCACGTGTTCGGAACCAAGAAGACCCACTCATCCATTTTCCAAAATTATCAATGAAATAGCGACCCATCTCTTTAGAAAATATGGCAATGTATCTCTATGCCGGTTGGTTGAATGATCTGGAAATACAAATGCATAACTTTACGTTAATGACAAAATTGTTTCTTAATATTAATGTAAAAGTGGAGATAGTAAAAATAGTTCAAACTAATTTGTTTTGGTACAACGTATACAAGCGTTCTCTACAAGATAATTCAGCCAAACGAAGTGTCATGTGTGCAACATCATTAAATATTGGGAAACTGTTAAGGCCACGTGTTCGGAACCAAGAAGACCCACTCATCGATTTTCCAAAATTATCAATGAAATAGCGACCCATCTCTTTAGAAAATATGGCAATGTATCGCTATTCCTGTTGGTTGAATGATCTGGAAATACAAATGCATTAACTTCACGTTAATGACTAAATTGTTTCTTAATATTAATGTAAAAGTGGAGATAATAAAAATAGTTCAAACTAATTTGTTTTGGTACAACGTATACAAGCGTTTTCTACAAGATAATTCAGCCAACCAAAGTGTCATGTGTGCAACATCATTAAATATTGGGAAACTGTTAAGGCCACGTGTTCGGAACCAAGAAGACCCACTCATCCATTTTCCAAAATTATCAATGAAATAGCGACCCATCTCTTTAGAAAATATGGCAATGTATCTCTATTCCGGTTGGTTGAATGATCTGGAAATACAAATGCATTAACTTCATGTTAATGACAAAATTGTATCTTAATATTAATGTAAAAGTGGAGATAGTAAAAATAGTTCAAACTAATTTGTTTTGGTACAAAGTATACAAGCGTTTTGTACAAGATAATTCAGCCAACCAAAGTGTCATTTGTGCAACATCATTAAATATGGGGAAACTGTTAAGGCCACGTGTTCGGAACCCAGAAGACCCACTCATCCATTTTCCAAAATTATCAATGAAATAGCGACCCATCTCTTTAGAAAATATGGCAAGGTATCTCTATGCCGGTTGGTTGAATGATCTGGAAATACAAGTGCATTAACTTCACGTTAATGACAAAATTGTTTCTTAATATTAATGTAAAAGTGGAGATAGTAAAAATAGTTCAAACTAGTTTGTTTTGGTACAACGTATAAAAGCGTTTTCTACAAAATAATTCAGCCAACTAAAGTGTCATTTGTGCAACATTATTAAATATTGGAAAACTGTTAAGGCCACGTGTTCGGAACCAAGAAGACCCACTCATCCAAGTTCCAAAATTATCAATAAAATATCGACCCATCTCTTTAGAAAATATGGCAATGTATCTCTATTCCGGTTGGTTAAATGATCTGGAAATACAAATGCATTAACTTCATGTTAATGACAAAATTCTATCTTAATATTAATGTAAAAGTGGAGATCGTAAAAATAGTTCAAACTAATTTGTTTTGGTACAACGTATACAAGCGTTTTCTACAAGATAATTCAGCCAACCAAAGTGTCATGTGTGCAACATCATTAAATATTGGGAAACTGTTAAGGCCACGTGTTCGGAACCAAGAAGATCCACTCATCCATTTTCCAAAATTATCAATGAAATAGAGACCCATCTATTTAGAAAATATGGCAATGCATCTCTATGCCGTTTGGTTGAATGATCTGGAAATACAAATGCATTAACTTTACGTTAATGACAAAATTGTTTCTTAATATCAATGTAAAAGCGGAGATAGTAAAAATAGTTCAAACTAGTTTGTTTTGGTACAACGTATACAAGCGTTTTCTACAAGATAATTCAGCCAACCAAAGTGTCATTTGTGCAACATCATTAAATATTGGGAAACTGTTAAGGCCACGTTATCAGAACCACAAAGACCCATTCATCTATTTTCCAAAATTATTAATGAAATAACGACCCATCTCCTTAGAAAATATGACAATGTATCTCTATGCCGGTTTGTTGAATGATCTGGAAATACAAATGCATTAACTTTACGTTAATGACAAAATTGTTTCTTAATATTAATGTAAAAATGGAGATAGTCAAAATAGTTCAAACTAATTTGTTTTGGTACAACGTATACAAGCGTTTTCTACAAGATAATTCAGCCAAACGAAGTGTCATGTGTGCAACATCATTAATATTGGGAAACTCTTTAGGCCACGTGTTCGGAACCAAGAAGACCCACTCATCCATTTTCCAAAATTATCAATGAAATAGCGACCCATCTCTTTAGAGAATATGGCAATGTATCTCTATGCCGGTTGGTTGAATGATCTGCAAATACAAATGCATTACTTTACGTTAATGACAAAATTGTTTCTTAATATTAAGGTAAAAGTGGAGATAGTAAAAATAGTTCAAACTAATTTGTTTTGGTACAACGTATACAAGCGATTTCTACAAGATAATTCAGCCAACCAAAGTGTCATTTGTGCAACATCATTAAATATGGGGAAACTGTTAAGGCCACGTGTTCGGAACCCAGAAGACCCACTCATCCATTTTCCAAAATTATCAATGAAATAGCGACCCATCTCTTTAGAAAATATGGCAAGGTATCTCTATGCCGGTTGGTTGAATGATCTGGAAATACAAGTGCATTAACTTCACGTTAATGACAAAATTGTTTCTTAATATTAATGTAAAAGTGGAGATAGTAAAAATAGTTCAAACTAGTTTGTTTTGGTACAACGTATAAAAGCGTTTTCTACAAAATAATTCAGCCAACTAAAGTGTCATTTGTGCAACATTATTAAATATTGGAAAACTGTTAAGGCCACGTGTTCGGAACCAAGAAGACCCACTCATCCAAGTTCCAAAATTATCAATAAAATATCGACCCATCTCTTTAGAAAATATGGCAATGTATCTCTATTCCGGTTGGTTAAATGATCTGGAAATACAAATGCATTAACTTCATGTTAATGACAAAATTCTATCTTAATATTAATGTAAAAGTGGAGATCGTAAAAATAGTTCAAACTAATTTGTTTTGGTACAACGTATACAAGCGTTTTCTACAAGATAATTCAGCCAACCAAAGTGTCATGTGTGCAACATCATTAAATATTGGGAAACTGTTAAGGCCACGTGTTCGGAACCAAGAAGATCCACTCATCCATTTTCCAAAATTATCAATGAAATAGAGACCCATCTATTTAGAAAATATGGCAATGCATCTCTATGCCGTTTGGTTGAATGATCTGGAAATACAAATGCATTAACTTTACGTTAATGACAAAATTGTCTCTTAATATAAATGTAAAAGCGGAGATAGTAAAAATAGTTCAAACTAGTTTGTTTTGGTACAACGTATACAAGCGTTTTCTACAAAATAATTCAGCCAACCAAAGTGTCATTTGTGCAACATCATTAAATATTGGAAAACTGTTAAGGCCACGTGTTCGGAACCAAGAAGACCCACTCATCCATTTTCCAAAATTATCAATGAAATAGCCACCCATCTCTTTAGAAAATATGGCAATGTATCTCTATGCCGGTTGGTTAAATGATCTGGAAATACAAATGCATTAACTTCACGTTAATGACAAAATTGTTTCTTAATATTAATATAAAAGTGGAGATAGTAAAAATAGTTCAAACTAATTTGTTTTGATACAAAGTATACAAGCGTTTTGTACAAGATAATTCAGCCAACCAAAGTGTCATTTGCAACATCATTAAATATTAGGCAACTGTTAAGGCCACGTGTTCGGAACCAAGAAGACCCACTCATCCATTTTCCAAAATTATCAATGAAATAGCGACCCATCTCTTTAGAAAATATGGCAATGCATCTCTATGCCGGTTGGTTGAATGATCTGGAAATACAAATGCATTAACTTCACGTTAATTACAAAGTTGTTTCTTAATATCAATGTAAAAGCGGAGATAGTAAAAATAGTTCAAACTAGTTTGTTTTGGTACAACGTATACAAGCGTTTTCTACAAAATAATTCAGCCAACCAAACTGTCATTTGTGCAACATCATTAAATATTGGAAAACTGTTAAGGCCACGTGTTCGGAACCAAGAAGACCCACTCATCCATTTTCCAAAATTATCAATGAAATAGCCACCCATCTCTTTAGAAAATATGGCAATGTATCTCTATGCCGGTTGGTTAAATGATCTGGAAATACAAATGCATTAACTTCACGTTAATTACAAAATTGTTTCTTAATATTAATATAAAAGTGGAGATAGTAAAAATAGTTCAAACTAATTTGTTTTGGTACAACCTATACAAGCGTTTTCTACAAGATAATTCAGCCAACCAAAGTGTCATTTGTGCAACATCATTAAATATTGGAAAACTGTTAAGGCCACGTGTTCGGAACCAAGAAGACCCACTCATCCATTTTCCAAAATTATCAATGAAATAGCCACCCATCTCTTTAGAAAATATGGCAATGTATCTCTATGCCGGTTGGTTAAATGATCTGGAAATACAAATGCATTAACTTCACGTTAATTACAAAATTGTTCTTAATATTAATATAAAAGTGGAGATAGTAAAAATAGTTCAAACTAATTTGTTTTGATACAAAGTATACAAGCGTTTTGTACAAGATAATTCAGCCAACCAAAGTGTCATTTGCAACATCATTAAATATTAGGCAACTGTTAAGGCCACGTGTTCGGAACCAAGAAGACCCACTCATACATTTTCCAAAATTATCAATGAAATAGCGACCCATCTCTTTAGAAAATATGGCAATGCATCTCTATGCCGGTTGGTTGAATGATCTGGAAATACAAATGCATTAACTTCACGTTAATTACAAAGTTGTTTCTTAATATCAATGTAAAAGCGGAGATAGTAAAAATAGTTCAAACTAGTTTGTTTTGGTACAACGTATACAAGCGTTTTCTACAAGATAATTCAGCCAACCAAAGTGTCATTTGTGCAACATCATTAAATATTGGAAAACTGTTAAGGCCACGTGTTCGGAACCAAGAAGACCCACTCATCCATTTTCCAAAGCTGTTTGGTGTTTAGCTGGCGGTCTCTCGAAGACGTATATAGTTGGACCTTTTTTTTTTTCGTTTTTTTGAAAGAACGGTAAATGCCGAGAGATATTGCAATAATTTACTCGAACCTTTTTCAAAACCTTCATGATGGCGAACCTCTACATGGGTACTTCCAGCAGGATAATGCACCAGCTTACAGGACAAGGGAAACTATGGACCGAATTCAATTTCCGCTTCGAAGTCCGGACCTGGCAGTTCTAAATTATTTCATATTCTCGTATCTCAAAAACACCGTATTGTATATAGTTGTACTATCGGATGTTGGAAAATGCATTTGAAAATATGAAACCGAGAGTTAACAGCTGCATTGAAGCTGGGGGAGAACACTTTGAACATTTGCTGTAATTGACTGCGCAAGTGTGAGGTCGCGGCGGAAGGTGGGTCATAGTGCTTGAATTATTATTTTATATGAGTAGCCTACCCATAAGTAGAAATAAACGCTCATTGCTTTTATTTGAAGAAAACATGATCCATAGTTTAGACCTTGAGTCCTATATATTTTGGTAAGGGGGCTCCTATATATTTTTTATTAATTTTCTTCTTACTTCTGGGATGATGCGCTACAACGTTCCGAACTCGGAATACACTAATTTTGCGACACCGTGTATAATGTATTTAATATGTGTTACAAATACATTAAATAATAAATAGTCTGTGGTCAAACAGTCGCACAGAGCACTGAATGAGTTTCGAGTTGTGAATGTTGTGTGATTTCAAATGTTCCTTTTTCATATGTATTGCAGGGAATTAGGGCAAACAGCACCCGTTAATGACATTTAGACACGCTCACAGCTGACGTAATAAAACAAAATTAAAAAAATATAATTATTTACCATGATTATAGATGTGTCTACGATTAAAAAAAAAAACCAATTACGTTCAGACTTACAAATTTAATTGATTACGGTCGGATTCTGACCACTGGACGACCAGTAGTAGAAATAAAACCTGGATGTAATTCAAGTAATTCCAGAATAATTCCATATTATTTGAAGGTAATTCCAGTACTTCTAGGGTAATTCCGGTAATTCCAGTAATTTACGAGTACTTCCTGTAATCACAAGTACTTCCATAATTTTAAGTACTTGAAATAATTCCATGTAATTCCAAACTAATTCCGGCAATTCCGATAGTACTCGGAATTAATTCTCGCAAGATGTACAACTAATTCCATAGTTAACAGCCCCTCGATTCTTGACGAGTCGATTAGTCATTTGTCACGATTCTTCTTCAGCCTTTAGGGCAGCACCAGCCTGGCCGCTTTCCATATCTCTGGGAATCTTCCCTCCTCCAACTCGCCAAAAAAAGTAATTGGAAGATCGGTGAAAAAAAAATAGTAAGGAAAAATGACGAACAAATAATTAGACAAAATGATAGTGAAAAAAATTACTTATGATGTTTCTTTTTGTAAATGCAGGACAACAGCCTGTCTGATGGTCTATTGGTAAGGGAGCGAGCATCGTGCGGTGGAGTACTGGGTGCGATTTCTGACCTCAAAAATATGCCACAAGAAAGGCATCGCTACGGCTCGGTGCGTCTATCCGGCCTCGACACCGAAAGGTGCTGATTACGTATGGATGTAAATGCTCCAAGATAATGTGGGTTCAATGCCTCCGGCAGGCATCGATCCCTTTCTGAAATTTGTCGCCTTCACGGTTCCGTTTTATTCATCGAAACACTAAATTTTATTACACGCTCCGGAAAACCCCTGCCCGTCATTATTGACATTCTTTTCATTTTCCCGGAGAAAACGTCAAAGGTAAGCGTTATCGAAAAAAAAAGCGCTCGGGGTGTGCGAACCAAATGGAATTTTTTCTCTTTGCTTTCATTTCTTGTCTCGAGAGCAAATAACTGTCCACAGTAATTACCAGACTCGGCTTCGACTCTCATATAATATAGTCCTTTTATAAAACTAAAAGAAATTAATTAAAAAGTTTCGTTAACTGAAATATTCCCCAAGAAGTTCCTATTTACAATTCTCGCTCTCCGTTTTAATTAATAAAACAGTCTGGACCACTGTTTCGTTGCAGAAACGCTACAGTTTTACAACGGCCAATAAATTTAACGACCACACCACATCTCTTTAATAATTGACATTATAGCTTCAAAGTCGTGACGTATCCATTTTCCCGGAAGTTTTACGACTTCCAAAGATGAGAGAAGTTTGAGAAGTGTGGATTCGAAAATTACAAAATGGGTACAAAATCACAACTCTGGTTTGAATGTGAGCATTGCTTTTATTTAGATACAACACATGTCTTGATCGAAATACACCGATCGCAGTTTACCGCCACAAAACAATAACCTCCCTAATTTCGAATGCTTGACATCGAAACTCACTCTAGCCCAAACGGATCTATCCAATTCGAGAGGAACAGCCCGTGACGTGTAAACCTTACAGCAACAATGTTGCAGTTATCACAGGAACGAGAGCTTACACCCGTCAGACCATTTAATCTCACTGCACTGCCACGAATTCTCGTACGCTCTAATGGAAATGAAGCGATTCTGGACAGACGTTGGGGTTTATTATTTAAATGTGGGCGGCGTTGATGGGGTGTTGGAGGGGCAAATACCATAATTCGGGCGGTTAAATAGCGATGTCTGAATTCGGGGTCGTTTAGGACGATTTGCACGTGGAGATAGGGGTCAGTTGGACAATGCAAATATGATATTGTAGCGTTTATGGGTGCACAAAATATTTATTTAAACAAATCATACTGACATACTGACTGACTTCGGTCTCCAGAAATTTGTCTGCTTAATGGAGGTGTCCGCTTGAAGGAAAAATGTAGGAGGGTTTTTTGACGTTTAATTTTTGACAGATGACATTGAGCTTTATTTTTTCATACTACACTATATATATTTTTCTATTCATTCTTATAGATTTTTTTTTAAATATGAAGAAACGAACAATTTATTTTGAATAAAAAAAAATAAGCACAGGTAACCTATAAATACATCAATAAACCACATAATTGACAGCTATTCATGGCTTACTTTGTAATTTCTGACGGTTTATTTCGCTAACTTGATTTAAAAAAAATATTTTATTTTTTATTTTTTAAGGAGTAAAATTTGTTGTATTTATTTAAAAAAATATATAGTATTATTTGAAAAAATAAAGTTGAGTGTCTATGTCAAAAATTGACAGAAAAATGTTCATAGTGTATGTTTGAAGTATGTATCAGTTGAAGTTCAAATCGGGTTGATAATAAACAGACAGCGTCAAAGGTTTCTTATCAGTTAATCAAGAGATAGACTAGAAAAAAAAAATTATCACATCAAAAAATTCAGTTGCAATGGGCCAGAAAATCAGAAGTATCAAAATCGAAAGTTAAATAAAATTAATCAAAACAAAGTAAAAAAAACAGTGGTCAAAGTATCACAGAAATCAAAAGGCTTAAAAGGACCAAGTTTTATATAGTCTAAAGAATCAAGAGTCAAAAAAACAATATCAATAAAGTGAAAGGTCAAAAAAATCAATCAAGGAGAAAAAATTCAAATAAATGTAGTCAAAAGTTAAAAGAGTCAAAAGTTGATGCAAAGGCCCAAAAGAGTCTCGAGTCAAAATTATCAAAAGAGTAAAAAAAGTGAAGAGTAAAACTGTTGAGAGATTCACATTACTCGAGATCAAAATGATTAGAAGTATGAAATGGATCAAAAGTGTCGATAGTCAAAATAGTGAAGAGTCAAAGGAATCAGTTTCTTAACTAAAAATATAACACAAAAAAAGAGGAACCGAAAAGACAAAATATAACAAAAATTTGAAAAGTTTGAATGAATGAAGACGACAAGGGAAGTTAGTAGAATAAGAATATTGAGAAGGGCGTGGGTAGAATAAGGAGCTTGCTAAATCAATGTAAAAATTTAAAAAAAGTGAATACTTACGTAAATTGTGTTGAATAAAGTCTGGTTACCATATTACATATTACAATTTTTAATTTGCCTTCTCTGAATAATTAAAAAAAAATTAAGACGGAATAATTTCATTATATACAATGTTTTGCGTAAACACACTTGTTCATTGTGCGGTATAAGATGCTCGCTAATGTAAAAACGCAGACCATCGAATGTACGAAACAGAAGACATTACTACCAGTATTGTGTTGAAAAACCTCTTAAAGTATATGATCAATAACGGCACGTTGTTCATTATTAGCCGTTTCATACATTTGATTAAACAATGAATCTTCCGCTTCTCGATTGATTTGTTGAGAAAGTCGCAGGTCAATTAAACGAAAATATTGTGGAATTGGTAAACCAATTTTCCGGCAAGAAAAATTATGCGATAAAAGAATTGTATTTTGCACAGCTTCATTCGTCCTCTATTTCACACTCTTCACACCCCGCACCCAAACATCCATCCAGAAGTATAATTGTGTTAATAAGCATGTTTTAAGTTCCCCACACAACTTGCTCACCAAACCTCAGGGGAGGGGCTAAGATACCTATATTTAGCTACAGTTGTCCAACTTCTCACTTAAAACGATTCACGCTCATTTAAATCTATGACTGTAATGAACCGCTTTTCCCCTAAAATGATTTGCAAATAATTAATAAACCTGTGAAATTTTTGAAAATGGAAAGTAATCTTCACATAGAACTTCAATGTCTTTCATTTAAAAAAACAATTATCAAAATCGGTGCAGTACAGGCTGTTTTATTTGGCTGAAATTGATTCATGTTCAACGTCTAAATATATAGATGAAGTAAATGGAGAAGTGAATAAATATGATTCACTAAATCAAAAACATTAAGATTGTAAAATCACCAAATCGAATGAAAGGAATTGAGGAGAATGACGAATCAGGAGAGGATAAAGGATTTGAAGAAAATGAGAATAGAATCTGAGGAATAGAGTGAATTATAAAAAGTTAATTTAAATAAAAAAGTGCATACAATAAGGCCAGGCCTGCAATAAAGCCATACTATGGTAAATTAGGAAATACTACAAAATATGGCAAAATCATATTTTGTACGCATCCTAATATCTGATAAGATGTCCATCTAAGATTGTAATTTTTTTTATTAGATATACATATTTCGATTTAATATTAATGTTTTTGGTTTTAGAGATTATTCGTTTACATAATTTTAATGTGATATGTGTTTTATGTGTCGTTTCAAACATACATAATATAAAGATGTTTGCATGTGGTTTTAATAAGGCCATGGTTGCTCTCAAAAAATCAAAAACCAGGAGGTAAAGCATTAAAGAGCACATCAAATGAAATTACTAAAGATCTTTTTAATAACAAAACAAATAGTGAGATCAATAAAACATTTCAAAATCAAGTCCTCCAAAAAAAGGAAATGCTTCATGGTATTGCAATATATACTCAAATGATGTGGTGTTAGACATGCAGATCTGCATAAAATGCAAAATTTACGTTCACTAAGGATGATAAGTGCGAATTTTTATTCCCTAGGTGCAAATCTTACTAATATTATAAATGAGAAAGTTTGGATGGATGGATGTTTGTTGCTCAATCACGTCAGAACCGCTGAACGGATCTGGATGAAATTTGGCACAGAGATAGAGTATAGTATGGAATAGGACATAGGCTACTTTTGATCGCGGAAAAATGTACGGTTCCCATGGGATAGATTTGTTTTTGTTTTTCACAGAGCACATATTTTTTTGCAAAGTGTATCATAAATGAATGCAGATGAATGAAAGTAGATAGAGTAGGTATTACGACATCGGGCCCCACTGTCCCAAGCGAGGCCCGATGGTAGATACACCCCCGGGCCCAAGGGGGCTCTTATGGTAGCTACGCCCCCCTCTCCCGGAGGGTCCCGATGGTCGCTACGCCTCCCTGTCCCAAAGGGGGGCCCTTGAGGGCAGTTGAATTATATTTGTTTTCACTTTTGTGTTGTTTCGCAGTCCGTCTAAAAACAATTTTATTGAAATTTATTTAAATTTGGACAGGACAGCGTTTGTCATATCAGCTACCTAATAATTACCCAAATCTAAATTCCGATCTAATATTTACAGCAATTTTACTGCTAGTAGTGCATACATATTTAACGTGTTTTTATAATGGCCTTATTGTAACATAAGGGTTTATTAAGGCCAATTAGATCATACTTAAAAAAGTAATAATACTTTAGTCTTGTTCATTAATTTCATTTCATCTTTTATTAAGTTGACATCAATAGATACTTTAAAAGAATTTATTTTTAGTTAAATAAATGAATGAATGAAGAAAATGAAAATAATATAATCGAAAACACGTTACAATACAAAGAAGACCGAGATGAATGAGGTGAACAAAGAGAATAAACAATATGTAAAGAATCTCCAGAAAACGGAAAATTAAGAACGTGAAAAACCCAAGAAGAATACAAATTGAATAAATAGGGAGAATGCAGAAATTACAAATTTCACAATAACGAAAATATAAGAAGAACCAAATAATCAAAAAGTATAGAAACAAAATAAATAAATGCGTTGAAAAAAACAGAACATTCCAAAGTAAAGTAGAATCCAAAAAGGATTTGTTCAAAATTGGCCATGCACAAAAAACCGCTCATCGTACGACAAGCGATTTTTTGTACATGGCTAACTTGTAAAATTAAAAGAGGATTTAAAAACTAAAAAAAAAAGACGAAATATAACACAAATAAATCAAAATAATGTTGGTAAAGAAGTGAACCAGAAACAGGTGGAGAGAATGAAGACACTGAAATTGAAAGAAAGCAAAGAATAAAGAGGTCAGAGAGAATAAAAATCTGTCAACAATAATTTATAGGCAGTAAAACGCTAAACGAATGCAAAATAGTTACAGCAAAACAGCTTTTAAGGAAAAAAAATCGAAATGATCTCATTGAATTGGCCAAAAGAACAAAATATCAAAAGACTTATATGTGGATTAAAATATCAAAATTACAACACATTCTGAAGCCCGTCTCCGCATTTTTAGCTCACCGTATAGTAACATAATGACCATTTTCCAATTCTCCCATTCGTTATTCTTTCTTCTTGGTCTCAGTAATTCCCAATATATCCAAATCTGCTTTTTCAAATTCCTGGATAAGCTCGTATTCTTTACCGTTATGTTCTATTTGCTTATTCGATTTGTGCCTTATTTTTCCTTTTTCTTTACCGTTTTCCTCTTCATATGTCGTGACTGTACGTCTTTATCTTTTTTTTTAGTTTTTTGTCCGTTGACCTATCTGACACTATTCTTTTTGCATCTGTATTTTGTCTTTCTCTCTGACATCTTTTTTCTGCCTCGTTCGGGTTTTATATCTCGGTGTCCATCATAGTCTAAGAGCCAGTGGCCGACAGACCTGCGGTATTTTAACAAAAATATTTTCTTCATTTATACTCTTATACCTGCGGTTCACGAAATGGGGACTTTTTATTCTGACCGGCGGTTCCTTCAGCTACTGAAGGAGTAAAAATTTGACTTGAGTTCAACATTATAACAACAAGACTTTCGCCTGAATATCTTAAAATATTGTATTATTATTATTGAAAAATTACAATGGCAGACAGCTAGCACGGTTCCAAGGTCATGGCAGACACCTCTGAAAGTCCAAAAAAAAGAAACAATTTACGGTATCAAAGCTGAAATTTAAATATATTGTTAATAATGATATTCTAAGTCTATTTAGCACGACAGACATTTTCTGGGGTTCTAACATCCCGGCAGACAACGGAACGTTACCTCTGGCGCGAGCATCGTTTCGTATTTCATATTTTTTTCCGATTTCACAATTTTGAAAAATCGTATATTTTGATACAAGTGCGCTGTCATTTTTGAATGTTTGAAGCACGAGGCGCACGCCGAGTGTTGCAGTGAGCCCGAGCCTCTGAAAAGTGACAGCGCACGAGTATTGTTAGTTAGTTTTATACCACTTTCTTCATAATGATTTCACAAAACGAGTACAAAAACGCCTTTTCTTAATGCAAATTTTAACTTCGTTCCACTCTCCATTTCGCGGCCCCATGTGTCCCAACACCTCCCCCGAAATTAGAGCCAGGTCCCGGCTTCATCAGTTCGCATCCGCCTCATAATAAATTCGTTAAAGACGTCTTTCTGGATCCGGTCGAGATTGCCCCATTTTTCGGGGCGCATGAATGCAAATCCGGAAACACACCGACTCCGGAACGCATCAAGGATCCGGGATGATTCCGCGAGGATTTACATTCGAACGTCTTCTCCTTTTCAGACAGACATTACGACTCGGTCGGTTTCGCGGCATTGTTCGCAGGATTCCAGATGAGGGATTGCGGACTGAAAGAGCCCTTTTTCGTAGCTTGACGTATAACATACATTTGGAGCATTTAGTTGATTCCTCGGAATGACAATTACATAAATATTCTCGAAATTATTGCAGAAATCCGTTTTGTCTACGATCTCGCTGGCATTCTGATGTCATTATACCACTTATGTGAAAAACGATGTCCTTCAGCACGTGTTGTACACCATGCTTTTTCTTCGACCACCACTCAATAGAAGGAAAAAGTACAGTAACTGTATTTATTGTAATCATAACATATTCTAGTATCTAAAAAAATACCTTTAATTTAAGTGCTTGCACTTGTTTACGATTCTTTCGAATATTATTAGATATATTATTTTATTTAGGTGGAGGTTGTCTTCATTCCATTCACACTCTTCATTTCCTGTGTTCTTTATTATCATTTTATTATCTCTTGTAAAGTTCAAGTTCAAGTTTGTCTTCATTTAACTTATTTTTGAAATGTTAACTTTTTAGGCGCACCTCGTATAAATTTTTGTAATTTTCTATTTTTTTATTATCTTAAATCTTTTGATTCCACGCTTTTGACTATTGCTTTTTTCACATCTTTTGCTATTTTGTCTTTCTTTTGACCAATTCAATGTCACCATTTTGAAAAAAAAATTCCTTGTTTGTTTTCTTGATTTTTATTATTGTCAGTGTCTTCATCTCCTTTATTTTTTTTAATTCTCTTTCTTTGTTTTCACTCTCCTATTTTTATTTTCTTATTAACATTAAATTTTGAGGTTATGGTTGACAGCTGTCAAATTATAAATACATATGCGGGAATATTTATTTATTTAGTTATATACCACTTTCTTCAATATGTATTTCACAAAATAGTATATTGTATAACAAGTGTTGAAAATTAAAGATTTCACACGAGTTTGCAGAATTGAGGCACGAGCCGTAGGCGAAGAAAGAAAGATTTGGAACTTTTTTTTTATTTTCACTTCATCTTTTTCGTCCATTTCATGATCAGAAAAGTCTTTTTTTCTTTTCTTAGAACTCAAATTTTGGGTGTGACCAGTCTGAAATAAACGGTTCAATTAGCGCGGAGCACTTTGTTTCAAAACCGGGCATGTGCGCTGCTGCATGGTTTATTTTCAACGGTTATCGGGCAATAAATGCATTCTGTATTTATAGCTTCCGAATTTATGGACGCAGTAAAGTGATAAAGGACGCAACAAACATAAAGGCCGCCTGTTTTCGAGTCGTAGGACGTAAATGCTGATAATTATTCGCGCCTGGAGTGAGTGGCTCAAGCAGAGATTGTCGTGGCTCGATTACCACTAAACAAACGGGGTGAATAATTGAGTCTTTAATTAAGTGTTGATTTGGTCTTTTCGGGTCTCTGCTGTTATCTTACTTGGGTAATTATACTTCAGAGTTGTAATCATAGATTTTCCAATTGTCCCACGAATCAGTCAGTCGAAAAGTAAGAAATAAAAAGTATCACATCCTGGCTGGTTCCCGCCATCTTAGCAACCCCCCAACCCCCCAGCCGCCATATCGAATGGCTCAATTAAATTAAATTAGGAACCGTAACGTAATAACCCTCCTCAAGACAAATACCAATCGATAGACATAACCAGCTCGGCTTCAGTTTCCGGCTTGGCATTCCAGACAATGGACACTTCGATAGTTTCGGCTGTCGTCCCTGGATTTCGAGCACATTGTTAATTAACTCGACGCCACTGGAGAGGATCCGCGATAACAGTTGGCACTGTGTTTGGGCAACAAAAGAACGGTTTTTATCTTAGCTGAGTTGAGGTCCTGTCTCACATAAATACGGCGTATCAGTGGTGCCAACTCCAGTTCTTTATTTGCGGTGCGGATTTAAATTCAATATTCCGGAGAATCGCTACGAGTAGTTTCATAAAGTTTTATGGAGGAGGTCTGCGCGAACGGAGTTACGAGTTTCGTTTGATGGAGTTTCGAGCACTGTGGGAGCTCTAGGATTTTTTAATGAAGTTCTGCATAAGCGAAAGCCGAAGAAAATTTTTCAATATTTCAAGTAAATACGCCTATTCGTTAAAAACACAAACTCTCGATCCATTAGAGGTCATCAAATTTCAAAGTCAAGCATTTAGAAGAGAGCGGCAACCTGCTCCTCGTCGGGGGTGGCAGACAGGGACTCCCAATTACGCCATCCGATTATCCGCGTCGTTTTCTCCTATTAAGCAATCCCGGCTCGTTAGAATAACAAACGGCTTAATTGGCCGCAACAATAAACGATCGCTTAGAGAAACAAACAACTCTCGTCTCGTTTTCAGCGCCGGAAACGAGCATTGCAGCCGGAGGTGTTGATTTTCCAAGTTTGTTGGTCCTTCGAGCCGGATGCAACGATCACCGTGTTACCCGAAACTCGCCATTGTGCACACTCGACCTCGTTTCAGCCTCCGACGCGCATTGTAGGAGCTCCGCTTATATCGGGTTCGAGAGTCAGGCAAAGCCGGCTTTTGTACTTGCAAATACAATTCGCTTAAAAGCAATTTCTTTCTTTCGGCGAGCATAAAAGGAAAAATTACTAATTTCGCTTCGTTTCGTAATTAAATATTTACAGAGTTGGCCGGGGCGCCCGGGTTTCAGATGTTTTCAGAGATTTGCGTGGGGCGCGAAATAGTTCGCTTTCATCTTCGGATGTTAACATTATGCGAATGACGATCGAGACAGATACGACTTCCGGAGCTTTTGGGATCCAGTTACTCGATTTATGACTTCATCTGCATTCATTCTCCTGTCATCGCTTTCAGTTCCATAAATTCATCGATTTTAGGTGCATCGTTTCGTATCGTGGTTTCCCACTTCCTCGTTCTATCATCTCATAACTTCATAAATGATTCTTCCATCCAGTAGGTCGGTCCTGTATTACCGACCGATGCAGCAACACCTGCTGTAGATAAAAGTGAAGTAAATATAGAGAAAAGGGCAGAGAAATTGCAGAATGAGAAGGGAGATAACAACGAAAGGTAGGAAGAGGATGAAGACGAGTAAATATTTTTATTAATATTAGAAGAGCACTAAGATCTAGGAGGCGAATAAGATCTAGAAAGAAAAAGGAAAAAAGAAATTAAGACCGAGATTGAAAGGCAAGGAGAAGAATTTAAAGAGAAAGGGAAGAAATGAGAGGGAAAGAGAGAGTGACACAGATGGAAGGTAAACATTGTGACAACAGGAGGAAGTGGTAAAGGAAAAGTAAACAGCAGGCCAAAGAGGGGATAAAGGATTTTCTGAAAAAAAAAATTGAGATCAAGTACCTACTAGTAGAAATGGAAGATTGGGAGGGAAAAGAAAAAGTAATGAAGCAAAAGGAAAACCAAGGGGAAGCTAGCGAAGGAAGAACGGGAAAGAAGTAAGAGTGAGATACAAACGGCTAGTAGCCACAAAGATTTTAAATATATTGCGTAAATATTTGTAGTGAGAGGTTTTTCAAATAGTTATATTGTTTATATTTTATTCAAATGTAGATAAAATGTACATTTGAAACATGTACTCAATATTATAATCTATGTATGTTGGTTCTATATTTTTAAAAATATATTTGATAAATATTGTTTATATTTTATTCAAATGTAGATAAAATGTACATTTGAAATATTTTCCTCTTTAATAAAAAGTACTGTATATTCATTCAATTCAATCTGCCTAGAAATGAAATTAAAAGATTTGTTGGCAGCCGCTGAAATAATTTATTCAAAACGCTTCATCTCTGCTCCTGTTTATGTCTAACAGGAAACTATGATCTAAAATGAAAAACAACTTATTAACTTGAGTTTTCGAAAATATTTTAAATAATTTTTATTTACCTGTACGACGTGTCTTGCTTATTGGGTTTATAATAGGTATGTATTTACAACAAGTGTTGAAAGCGTTCTCCATGTTCTTGTACACAAAGTTGCGCTCTTTGTCTGACCCCATTAAAAACATCCTACAAAAGTTTCATTCCGCACATCTCTAGAAAAAACAACATAACCTCAAAGTTATGTAAACAGCGTAGTAGATCATTGACTATGTACTGGCTGTTTTCTCATTTATTTTTCTCATTTAACTGTTGCATAATATATTATGGAAATATTGACAATGTGGTTTGTGTAGATTGACACCGAAACTTGAAGTTTCAATTTGGCAAGCTTTCTCTTCACTTCACCAGGATCAACACAAAAGATTGGAATTGTTTGACATTCTCACGACATGTTGGTGATCCAGCTGTTAATTCAGGGAGTAGTTTCCTCTCTTCTGGGTCAATATCCATAGATTCACTGAATAACGTGCTGTCTACTGATGTTGACACTCTAGTTTCACTTGTTACTTTACCATATTTCACACTCAAACTTGTTCTCTTAAATGTGCAAATCTGAAAAGTACGGTTAGGTAGAAGTTTTTAATTCTTGCGTTTCAGAAGCAAAATACAAACCTTTTCTTTTGCAGCTGTTATTGGATTAGGGTGCGCCTCACTAGGTTTCATTAAGGAAATGTAGAGAGCATAATATGTAAGTGTCTTTAGTGATATCTTCTATGCTTCGGAAATTCTTTCTTTGATGACACCGTTTCACCCGCCGGTCAGCGTTGACACAACTCACGCATTTTCTGATATGTTGGGTTTTCGTACCATTTCGTAGTTGCAAACAAGGTTTAGGAAACGGCAAAAAGTAAAACGTATTTTCCCTGCTTTAGCGACTGTCACTGCAACGTCCATAACCGCAGTGCTTTGTAGCACATTTCCGCGTCTTTTGATCAGCTTCCATGTTCCCAGTTGCAATACTGAACTCGAATTACAACGAAACAACTTCCATTGACAAAGCAACAACGTTTCAAATATAAATTTCAATAATAACTTGTCCGAATTTAGCGCTGGTTGCCTAACCTAAACTGAATTAAATGACAAGTTAGTTTTTGTAACAATTGCAATGTACACTGTTATAAAAATGCCCAGCCTCCTATAACCAAATTAACCAAATTTTTGAACGCTCGTTATATTAAATCACACCAATCACAAAATCTGTAATAGTTGGGAAGCTTGGCTTAGCGATGGTCGAATTTAGACTGTCGATTTCGGATTTTTCGGGCATTGAGTGTCGCCAGGCAGGTAATGGTTTATGACCCTTTGGGTTTCCCTAACTGGCCGACAACCGTTTTGCCAGAAGTTTTGTTTGTCTGAATCATATACGTGCAAGAGAAGCAAAGCCACAAACCAAGTTACAATTAATGTAGTACAAATTAAATTAAATTAAATTTGGAACTTTTAACTTTTTGGTTCACTTCAGTTTCATTTCAATGAGCTCCTTGCACGTATATGTATATGTCCGGGTTTATTTACTGATGTAGGATATTTTAGATATTCTAACTTATTATCAACCATGACATATTAAAAAATTTTAGTCGCTGTTTAAAAAATAAAGGATATATTACAGTGTAATCTCTATATAGAGGAATTGAAGGCACCTGGTATTTTTTTACGTAATAAAGAATTTTATTTATACAGAGATTGCTTCGAAAATTTTTAAATTTTAATTATTAAGAACGAAGATTCTTTTGGCATACAGAATAGTATGTTCTGCAACAAGGTTAAAATGAAAATTCGATACGAGTGGAAGTTTCCGAACGCGAGTGGTAGCGAGTAGATCGAATTTTTATTCTAACCGAGTAACATACTGTATTTTCTCCACGACCAGAAAGTATCAATAAAAAATAATTATATGTGAATAAAACAAGTTATTTACTGAAACAATTATTATATTACATTGTATACTGCCTCAAAGTAAAACCCGAACATCCCGAAAAAAACTATTTTTATTAACAAAATTTTGTACAAAGAGAATAAGCAAAAACAGTTTTCCCATGGGCGATAAATTTGGCGACCGAGGTATATGCTCCTCTTCTAAGAACCTCAAAGAGGTTCTCGCAATATTTAACCCAATATTAAATAAAAAAACATTTTAATAAAAAAAAATGGGGTGTTCGGATTTCACTCTGTCTATTTCGTTGAGCATAAATTTATTAAAGAATATTCATTCTGTCACTTGTTATACCATGAAAACACATGCAAAACACACGGACGTGGACCCGAAATGACTCATAGCTGCACCGGCTTGAGATTATAACGTCATCAATTACTAGAACAGTCTGGATTTACTACTACAATGTACTCAAAATAGTATGACCTCATCTTTTGCAATATCCGGTACACATCGAGAGCGCAATGATGTCATCAATGGAACTATCTGGGGGCGCCTAGAAGGATTTAGGCGCCGGTATATTTATTGGAGGGCGTTCCAGCTGGAGTGGAGGACGTTCCAGTTTTTAGTAGCATTTTTGTTTAACTTTTCTTCAAATAATAATCGTGATAATACGAAAGGTCGGAACGAATTTAACTAAGATATTCATGAAAAGCAAGTAGCATATTCAATTATGAAAATAAATCAATACCTGTCATTTCTATTTTTTATTGCTTGTTGTCAGCAAATGCCAACATTATCAATTGTTTTTACTATCTACTAGTAGAAGAGATAAAACCATTATTGGGTAAGGTACAGAAAATCTATTTCTCATTCTCATAAATAATGATTTTTCTGTAGCTAGTAATAAAAAATCGTTATTTATACCACATTTGACATTCCCAAATTAGTTACGGTAATTCAGGGTAAAATGAAGCTTCAATAAATGCTTCAAGAGGAATAATAATTGCAAGCTCTTAAAAACAAAAATGTTAAAATGTCGGAACTGAGGCGGTTAAAGTTGAAGTTTTTAAATATATCGGGATTTTATAACGCCTATTTGCAGTCAAATCGTGTTAAAATACTTTTAAAGACATGTTTTACGTTATTGCTCAATTATTAAAAGTCAAGGTCGTTTTTAATGTCTAACGATACCCAAAATTCTAAAATTAATGGAATATGGGTATAACAATCTTCCTGCGCTTTTTCTGTTGAAATCAAGTTAAGCTTTTGTTTGTACAAAAAAAAAATACATAAAAATGTTTTTTAGGCGATGATTACGAAAAATGTGATTTTGTACGCATCTGTCAAACTCTACTTTTTTGGGACTGATCTATCAAACTCCACTTTTTTGGGACTGATCTGTCAGAAACTAAAACTTTTGATACTTTTCAAGAAATCTCTCGTTTGCTCTTGAGATTTAACCGAAGGATTTAACATCAGCTGTTTTAGGTCGGTGGCTGCTGTCGAAAATCAGCTGATTTTTAACCGTCTTTGTCATTGTGATGGGGTCATCTGTATTTGTTATAGTCATGTGTACTGCGGCTTTGTGTTATACAATATTGGCGATCCGTGTGATTTGTGTTGCTATTTACACCGGCGGTCATTTCTACACATTTTAGAAAGTGATTTACCATTAAGTTAATTACATCCAACTACAACTACCTATTTGTTCAATGTCGGAAAACAAAAAGAGGAAATCGAATAACAGGTTGGAAAATACTTTTCAGTTAATTGAAGGTGATAGTATAAATTATTTATCCTAGGAGCAAAATGTCAGTCAGTATGTACCTTTAAAAAACAAGTCTGGGGCACAATGTTAAAAAAATCCATTCAAAACACATAACATCTAAACCAACTCCATATGGGAATGAAATGGAACCAGTGGCCTTCAACACCAACAAAAAAACAGCCCCACTTACAACATAAAAAAATGGGAATTGTAATGACATCTTTATCCATGGCTAGCATACTGTCCTGTCATATTTTATGTTGGAAAGCCACAAAGGTTGTTGGAGATAAAATGTCCTTATTTGGGTAAATGTAAATAACGACAGTAATCGTCTAGTCGTTTTATTTCCATGCGTCCCCACTAATTATAGTAATAATGTCTTAAAAAAATTATATGACCAAACTTTTGAATTCATTTGTGATCATCGCCTAAAAAACGTCGTGTGCACCTTGGCCAAAAGTACTTTTTTGGCCTTATCTGCATTGTGTCCTCGGCTCACGCCTCGGCCACAAACAGCAGATGCGTCCAAAAAAGCTAACCTTTACGGCCTAGGTACACAAATTACTATTATGAACAATTTATTGTAACTTAAACTACTCCTTCAGTAAAATACTGTTGGTATTTTAACCAAAAGACCCTCAACCGTCAAAATAGTCAAGAAAGTCAAAATTCGGAACTAAAGCGTTTAGCTGAAATTTTTATTATTTCTTATGGCAGGCGTAAATATTATCGAATACAAAATATCGAACACAATTTGTCGAAAGTACAAAATATCGAAAAACAAATAATCGAAACTACAAAATATTGAACAATAAATATAGAAATACAAAACAAATTTTCGCTCAATCTGGCCTGTCCCCATTTCGAGTTTCACGTACAAGGAAATATAAACTTCTTTAAGGGGTCGAGCGCGAAGCGCGAGACACCAATTTCAATGATTCACAGAAAAACAAATTTTCACTTAATCTGTCCTGTCCACATTTCGAGTTTAACGTACAGGGAAATATGACCTTCTTGGAGTATGCTTCTTTAAGGGGTCGAGCGCGAAGCGCGAGGTACCAATTTCAATGATCCACGGAAAAACAAATTTTTGAAATTTTTCCTGCGACATTTTATTCTTTCGATAATTTGTTTTTCGATATTTTGTACTTTCGATAATTTGTATTTTCGATATTTTGTAATTTTTTTTGTTTTTCGACAAATTCTGTCCAATATTTTGTAATTCTATAATATTTACGCCTCCCATTACTTATTTATTTATTTATTTTACACGTATTTATTTAAATATTATTTCTAGTCAAACTGGGACATTTGCAGTAGCTTACAGTGTCAATTGCAAATTCGTAGCCAAATTTTTTATTAGTACAAACTAGCTTGTACCCGACCCGTGTAGCTAAAATTCACATAAATGACATGAATCTGAGCCATTTTAAAATTTTCATTTTATAATGGTTAGAAATCCTGAACCACATATATGGCTCAGGTTTGCCAAAATAGTTCATTCATTAGTAGATTGTGAATTGAGATTAATTGCTTCAGGATTGTATGATTAAAATATTCTTTTAAGCAACAAATGTCTCCAATAAAATGGAGTGGAATGTACTATATTAGGCACGCAAGAAAAAGTTTAAAGGGTAATTTTCTTTAGTACCTAATATAGTACTCCACACGAGTGTAATATTAAGTCTTATACAAAATCATTCCTAATAATTAAATCCTTTGTGTTTTTTATCCATTTCCCATTAAAAGCTAAGACCTATCGAATGGTTGCTATAGTTTTGTATTTGGTTGATTTGACTATTCCGTGAGTCCGAGTTTTTCTCTCACTAGTGTGTAATGATCAACATTACACCCTCAAATTAGCATAGTAATTCGCTTATTACACACGATTTTGGATAATAGTAGATTATATTATAAGTGACAAAAATGCTTCATTGTCAGCGAGTGAGATCTTTGAATCACGAGTGCGATAGCACGAGTGATACACATCTCGCGAGCTTACAATGTAATTTCGGTCACGTGTAAGATACGACGTTTTATGCCAGACTTGTAATGTCTTGTAAAAGTTAAAAATCAAAAAATTAATGAAATTGTCAAAATGATGTTTCAAAAAATAATTCATGTCTTACCATTGTGTAACCATAGTAATTCATCCCTTTTTATCATTATATCACTTGTGAGAGAAATACTCCATTATACCTTCCTTTTGCGTGGCAAAAATAGTCCTCTAGATGTTAGTCGGGTATAAAAGTAATTACTAAAATACATACTTCAAATATTTTCCACAATATTTTAATCACATTCTTTTAATATAACTAATAATCAAAATAGATTCTATATTTTCTAAATATTTGTAATATAATTATGAAATAAATAAACTTGGTTGAAACGAGATAGAGACTAGAGACTTTCCAATAAGAAGAAGAAGAGACAAGGGTGAAAGTGGGGAATAAGACAACGGAAAAAAGTAAAAGAAACGGGAAAAGGATATCCAGGGTGAAAGTAAGAGAGAAGGCAAGAAAACGGGCGGAAAAAATCAAAAAAGGTTTCGGAAAAAAACCGGGACGACGGCAGTATTTTGAAATATAGAGGGACTAAAAAAAAGAACAGGAGCCAGAGATCGGGAAGAAGGGGATGAAATGGATATGGGAAAAAGGGTGGGAGGTGTTGAATGGAAGTAAAGAAGAAGATGAAGAAGCAGAATGTACCTACATAGGAAGCGAGGAGAAACGGTGATATACTACGGATTAATAAACGAAGAAGCATGGGAAGAAGTAGAATAACTCAGAGTAGGTGAAAGAATAGAGTCAGACCATCTGATAGAAATAAGTATAGGTAAAGGAAGACAAGAGAAAACAGTAGAACAAAGAAAAAGCGCAGAAGAAGGAAGGTCAAGACTAGAAAAGGCAAGATTCGAAGAAAAAGAAATACGGAATATGGAGAAAGAATTGAAAGAATTATTAGAAGAAGCAGCGACAGAAAGAGAAATAACAATAAAACATAGAGGAGCCCGTAGGGAAAATAAAGATTTATTATGATAATTACATCCAGTAGGCTTTGTACATCAAGATGTTCCATCTAACCTGTTTTCACGGGCAACATGATTTTCATCGTGTGTTTCAGCGCTGTCTGGATTAATATTTTCACCGTTTCTTGCTTCATTCACAGCTTTATCGTTTCATCCTGGGATGGCCTAATCTTATCATAATTTCACACCTTCACCACTTAACCTCATTGCTTCACACCTTTTCACCGTCTCCTCGTTTTTTTCTTTCTTCGTTTTCTTGTTGAATCTCTTTATAACAAACACCATGGCTTTACAGTGACCTTGTTTCAAAATTTCGTAACTTCGTAGATTAATTTAATCGTTTCATAGCTCAATCGCTTCATAATTCCATAGTTTTATCAGTTTATAGCTGATAAATTGTTACTGCTTTACATTTACATACTTTCATGGCTTCATCGCTTTTTTGTTTTATCTTTTCATTGCTTCATAAATGCGTTGATTGCTCGTCGCTTTCCATATTTTCATTGTTTTTTTGTTTTATAGTTTGATGGTTTCAAAATGTCTTTGTATCATAGATTCATATAGGCGCCGCTACATATAGATTTGTATTATAGAGATTTATTCCCTCATTCTAAGGTTTTATCGTTTGATTACTTATTTTCTTCGTAAATTTGTCGTAATTTTTCTTGTTTCATATTTTCATCATTTCTTCTTTCGTGTATCGTTTGTTACGTTCGCTTTATAGCTCTCTTCCTTCAAAGTCTCTTTATGAGAATATTTCTCTTGTTGTAATATTAAAAGAATTTTTTATTATAAAGGAACATAACGTACTAAAAGCAAAAAATAATTAGGTAGGCACCAGGTGCCAGTCATCACACCACTCTCCTCATCAATCCAGAGCATTACACTAAAATAAAATCGTGAAATTGTCAAATTTCCAAATTATCAATTACAACGTCTGAAAGTGTTTCATTCGGCATTATATTATAATGAGCCACCTTCTACACCCAAAATAATCTTGTTTTTGCACGACCGTGGAAAAGAACATTACGAAAAGTTCCGTGTAAATTCCCATCTAAAAGGGCCGAATCGACGGAAGGCAGCAACTACGACAAAAACGCGATTTCTCTCCCCTATCGAACCCGATCATTTTTAACCTTCAGACGCATGCAACCCCAACCTGTCAAACCTAAACCCACCCTTGACCTTAATCGACGCACACTCGATGTTCGCGGCGAAAAAAATGAGACGAATTATGTAAAGAGATCCGAGGATGGCGGAATAAAACACTTATTTTCATGAAGGATTCGATTTTATCCAGTAGTTCGGGACAATAACCAGGAGACCCTCGAAGAGGTGGGAACAATGGGAGCACATCTGACGTGATCTCAGCCGATGTGTGCGGGAATCCCCTGAGGGTGTTGCTAATTTTATACGTGCAAACTGCACGGCTGTGTTTACGCGATGTTTTGTTTGTTTGTGTTGGCGTTGGATGGTTGGGAATGTTATTTGTACATTGTCTGTTGCGGATAGGGAAGTTAGGGAAAGAAAGACTGTCTGCCGAGAGATGAGAAAAAGTTTTTCTAACAGGAAACGCATTACTACATCTAAACATATCTGACAGGAGCATAATATTATATTGTTGATGACTATGTATATATAGAAACCAACAAACAGCTTGACCTCCTTATATGCCCTCCGTGAAACGCACAATCTCCGCCAGAACCCTTTGTTCTTGCCCTAATCCCCCAACCCATCAAACACTCCATCTCCGCATAAAAATCCACGTGTCAAGAGCGAAATAACCCAATCGAAGTGATCAAAGGCGGGAAATGGGAGTTTAACGGCACTTAAATCGAAATTATCGAAACGCCGCCAAAAATAGCCGAGAGGAAATTAGCGTCGCGAGCGCCTCTGCTGCCCGAATTCGGCATTAATTAAGGACCGGAAGCTAAATCGAATCACCAGGTATTAGGCACGCTCGATTCGACAATTTTTCCTTAACTAAGATTACGTGGTTCGAGAGGGTCTCCATGATGGTGATACTGCTCAACTGCGTCACGCTGGGGATGTACCAGCCCTGCATGGACGACAAGTGCGAGACCAACAGGTGTAAGATACTCCAGGTGAGTGTAATTTGAATCACTCTGTATAGTTACTTTGAATGTCAACTTTTGGTTATCTAGTTAGTCCAACTGTAAATATGTGACGCCCTTTTTTTGACATTCTTAACATAAAGCTGCAAAGCGACTATAATTCAATCGAAACAAAAAGAGCTGAAAATCCGCGATCCTATCAGGTGCCTACATGCATATCCATGACCCACTTCTCCCATTCCCGCTGAAAGCACGAATTTTGTCGTCACTTCAAAAGAAAAGTTGGTGACAACCATCGATCCGGGAATCCCCAGATAGGAAATTTCACCGCTCCTCGCTATCACTTTAAAACTACACGTCAATGTAAATGTTCGCAAAACTTCGACGTGGGAATTTTGCATTCTTCGGGGAGATAATGGATTCGTTATCAATTTTACATTGAGAGACTCGCCCGAATCGTTAATTAGGCGCTATCGATTTGTTTGCCGAAACAATAACCGCGGAAAGTTTGCTTTAAAGCAGGTGTGCGGTGAATAATTTATTTTATCGTTCGATTTCAGCTCTTCGACGACTTCATTTTCGCCTTCTTTTCCCTGGAGATGACCATCAAGATGGTGGCGATGGGGGTGTTCGGCAGGGGGACGTATCTGGCCGATTCGTGGAACCGTCTGGATCTATTCATAGTGTTGACCGGCGCTATGGAATACATTCTAAACGTGGACAATTTGAATCTCTCGGCCGTCAGAACCGTGAGGGTGTTGAGACCTTTGCGAGCCATCAACAGGATACCGAGTAAGCGTTTTTCGAATATATTCTAGTTTTTCCAAATTGTAAAGGCAAATCCACCATTTTTTAAAATTGCTTAAACTCTCTAGACTTCCTCGTCCTTCGGACTCGTGGAATCTCCATCTCAATTTCAATAATAATATCATCGATAATAATCATACCATTAGTTATATTATAATAGAAAATAAAATGAAAATATTGTAGCGTTTACGGGTTCACAAAACTATTTATTTGAACGAACTATGTACAATTATATTAACAGTTCGCACGAGTCACACGGATTATGTCGCTCAGTAGCTTATTCAGACTTTGACATCGACTCGAGTAGACTAGTCGGACGGCTTCTCTCGCATCGTATTTAAAGAGCGAAGCGGCTTTCTAGATTCGCCTAGAATTGCGGTCGCGATCCTCCTCGAGTCTACGATGAAATCATCACGCCGGGATTCTTCCAGAACGTCACAATATGTTTGTGTTTTCCAATCAGTTATGTTCCACGACTATAAAGTAATGTTAGAAGATTAACTTTATGCAACCATAAATATTTTGTGCTGAAATAAAATGAAACGACACGAAAGTAGATATAACGGATACCCTAATAAACGAGGATACCAGAAGTAATGTTAACATGAAACGGAAATATTCCAGCTTTTTGAACTGGAACTATTATGGATTATTTGCTGCTGTATTGTAATTATAACACAAGTCGGCAACCAAACAACATTTCCAAGCTAACATTGATGAAATACACAATATGATTATTGATTTATCAATTTAAATTATTACGTATTGTAACGTAGCCTGAGCCGGGCGGGTTCGAGGATTTAAAGAAATATTCTGATGCACACCGTAGTTACAAACTTTTATTAAAAAGACTAACAATAAGACTAACTTTTCACTATGTGTAAACTTTCACAATGACACGCGCTGACCACTTGTTCACGATGCTTCCAATAGACTGACTTGCAACGTTGTTTGATCCCTTCTTATACCGCTCCCTTCGTTCTCGATTTCTTCTATTCCCGGAATCATGAGATCATGTTTCCGACGCAAAGGATTATTCCAGAAGAATGAGCGTGGTATAGCATGAGATCACCGCCACAGAGTCTTCTAGACTTATGAGAGCATCCCATGTGAACAATTATTCCCAGACGTTCTCATGTGGACTATTCCAGATTAATTACGTTACCATACGTGGTGAGATCATCATGACATCATTCGCTTCCGGGCCGTCGCGCCGTCGTCTCACTGCCCCCCTTTTCCCGAACAACCTACTTCAATCCTGTTGATTTGTCCCGGAGTAGGGTGCCAAACGATCCAGGTGAACCACCTTCATCTTGGCTCGGGGATTGCGCTGAATCCGGTACACTACGTCGTTGATCCTTTTTACAACCGTGTACGGGCCTTCCCAACTGGGTTGTAACTTTGGGCAGCGACCTTTCTTTCGCCGAGGGTTGAACAACCATACCAAGTCTCCATCACTGAATCCTGCCGAATTCACCCTCAGATCGTAACGCGTCTTCATCCGGTCGCTCGCCACGCGAATGTGACTGCGCGTTAGTTCATGTATATTGGACATGGCTTCCTGTAGTTCGTCTACGTAGTTTCCCACGTCATTCCGCTCTTGTCCCGGTGATCCAAAAGCCAGATCGCATGGTAGACGCATTTCCCGTCCAAACAGGATCTTCGCCGGTGTCTGGTGGGTCGTCTCGTGAATTGCCGCTCTGTATGCCAGCAAAAACAAAGGTAGACGCCGATCCCAGTCCCGCTGATGTTGATCGACCACCTTGGACAAGTGCTGCTCCATGGTCTTGTTGAAACGCTCGACCATTCCATCTGACTGAGGATGCAGGGGTGTCATCCTTGTCTTCCGCACGCCCAATAGTTCGCAGACGCCCTGGAACACTCCAGATTCAAAGTTCCGCCCTTGGTCCGAGTGCATTTCCAGTGGAGGTCCGTAGGGGCAAATCCAATTTTCTACCAATGCCCTGGCAACCGTTACAGCTTCTTGATTGAGTAGGGCATAGGCTTCCGGCCACTTGCTAAAATAGTCGATGACCACAATGATGTACTTGTTTCCCGAATCAGTGGTAGGAAACGGTCCTGCTACGTCGAAGGCTATTATCTCGAATGGTATATATCACATTTTCGACACCAGCTCTCGACATCGTTTCGAACGTTCACCCAATAGAAGCGTTCACGGACTTTCCCCATGGTCTTATTCACGCCCAGATGTGCGCCGGACACTCCACCGTGGATTTCTCGCAAGACCTCCTTCACGCGACACTTGGGCAAAACCAGTTGCATCGTCACCGACTTTCCGTCTGCACTCTCCCATGCTCGCTTCAACAGGCCATTTTCCACCTTGAGTGAATCCCATTGGGCCCATAGTGCTTTGAGAGCAGGACTCTTGTCCGAAATGTCTTGCCATTGTGGTCTCTGATTTCCGTTCTCTTTGCTTTCCAAAATTGCACTAATGTCGCTATCTCCAAGTTGTTCTCCCCTCATCTGCGCCTTTGTCCACCCATCTTGAGGTTGCAGAACCAATCTCTTCACGCCCTCGAATTCTTTGGATGCCTCTTTCCGACTGCAATGTTTGCAGTCACTCCGGCATGGCCTCCTAGAAAGTGCGTCCGCGTTCTGGTGTGATCTGCCTGGTCGTTGTTCGATTTCAAAATCATACTGCTGGAGCCTCTCCAACCATCTGGCTGTCTGTCCTTCTGGATCCTTAAGGCTTAACAGCCACCTCAACGCAGCATGATCCGTTCGGATTTTGAAGTGTTGATCGTACAGGTACTTGTGAAAATGTCCTACTGCATTTACGATCGCCAATAACCCCTTCCTCGTAACGCAGTAGTTTCTTTCCGGCTTAGAAAGCACCTTGCTATAGTATTCGATGACTTTTTCTTCGCCTTCCTGTACCTGCGAAAGGACTGCCCCGATACCATTGTTACTGGCGTCTGTATACAGGACATACCGCCCCTTTACTCTCGGGTAAGACAGAATAGGACCCGTGCACAGCGAGATCTTCAAAGTTCTAAACGCTGGTTCGCTCTCGTTATTCCAGATAAATGGGGTTTTGTCTTCCGTGAGTCTGTGCAGAGGTTTGGCAATGTCAGCAAACCCTTTGACAAATCTGCGATAGTAGGTACAGAGGCCCAAGAAGCTTCTCAGCTGGTGCTTGTCCTTTGGTCGTGGCCACTCGCGGACGGTCGCGATCTTGTCCGGATCTGTTTGTACTCCGCTGGGCGAAACCACATGGCCCAAGAACTTCACTTCTGTCTGGAACAATCGGCATTTCTTGGGGTTGAGCTGAAGGTTGGCATTCCGCAGGCGGCTGAAGATCTCTTCCAAATTTTTCAAATGTTCTTCGAAGGTTCTTCCAACTACCATGACGTCATCGAGGTACACCAAGCAGGTTTTCCATGTCAGCCCTAGCAGAACCAGTTCCATCAACCTCTCAAAAGTGGCTGGAGCGTTGCAGAGTCCAAATGGCATGACGTTAAACTGGTAGAGACCGCTTCTAGTCGAGAGCGCCGTTTTCTCTTTGTCATCGGGGTGGATCTCAACTTGCCAGTAGCCGCTCTTCAAGTCCAGAGTTGAAAACCACTGCGATTCCGACAATAGCTGTCCTTACATCGTTCAGCCGTCTGTAGTCAACGCAAAAGCGAGTGGAACCATCTTTCTTCGTTACCAATACAACTGGTGACGACCACGGGCTTGAGGAGTCTTCAATTATTCCGTCTGCTTTCATTTTGTCCACCATTTGAGCCAACTCTTGGTGTTTTGCGAACGGGAAGTCTTCTTGGCGGTTGTTGGATCGGAGCAACATCTCCTGTGTTGATTCTATGCTGCACCATGTTGGTTCTGCCGGTGCTTTGGTCTTCTGTAGCAAAGATGTCATTCTCCTTGCGGATAGATGTCATGGCCTTCTCTAATTGATGGTTCGTTAGGTGTTTCCAGTCTTTTAGGAAGAGCTTCTCTACACTCGTTCGCTGAGCCTCTTTTCTGTTACACTCAACAGGTTGTTCTTCGCAACGGACGACCCGTAGTACAGGATGGTATAGTCCGATCGTCTGCCCTTTCTGTAGTGTAACACGACTTTCGCCTAAATTCGCTACACGGATAGGAATTCGTCCATTAGTCTCAACGAGTGTTCTTGCTACCATGATCTGTGTTTTTTGTGTCACGTCCGGGTTGGTGGTCACGTTCGGTTCTCTTATTCCAGTCCGGTATTCCCCAGGGTCTTCTTCCAACTCTGCCAGCACGATCTGTTCCGAGTTCTTCTGTACACGGACCGTTTCGGAGACTATCACTTTCACTTCGTCGGCGGATGGTATCGCAGAGTGCAGGGAGATTTCTTCGTTGCCAACTAGCAGCATGCGATTCTTGATGTCCAGCACGAATCCGAACTTCTTCATGATGTCAAGACCCAAGATGAAGTCGTTCACTGTATCAGCCACAATAACTTTGTGAACGAACTCGAAACTCCCCAACTCGAGCCTTGCCTCAACTTCTCCGAATACTCATGCTGCTTCTCCCGTTGCTGTTTTTAGCACCAGGTCGCTCTCTGCCAATTGGAAATCTCCCAGCGGTTTGAAGATGTCTGGTCTTCCGATCGAGACGGTCGCTCTGGTCTCGACGGTCATAGAACAGCCAGCTCCGTTGATTCGACCCTCGAGCAACAGACTGTCGTTCCTTCTTCGTAACTGCGAGACAGAGATGACCCTAGGGGCTTTTGTGGGGCCAGCTAGCACACGCCCCAAAGCGCTAGCTGGACTGGACTCCCGATTCCTATGGGTCTGCTCCGGTGACCTCCTTAAACGGCAGTCTCCTCTTAGGTGGCCCACTTTCCTACGATTAAAGCATCTGGGCCTGCCTGTCATGCTTCCGTGTCGCATTTCCTCAAGCAACGTCTTTATTTCTCGCAGCAGGTCGTTTCCGTCCTTCGGGGCTTCCTCCATAGTTACTGTTCGCAGACGTTGAGCCGCCGGACGACAAGCGTTTTTAGCGGCCTCAATCTCCAGGGCGTGCACGAGGGCATCGGCGCATTTTTGATATCTACCTAGTCTCAACATTTGCTGCAACTCACCGTCGCGGACCCCATCAATAAACGCGCTTGTTCCAAGTTGGTGGTGGAACTCGCTAGGGGCGCTTGGGTAGGCCAGATGTACCAGTCTCTCAACGTCCGCCGCAAACTCCTGCAGGCTTTTGCCATTCTTCTGAACTCGTGACTTCAGCTGCGACTGGTACACTTGGTTCAAGTGGAGGTCTCCATACCGCAGCTCGAGAGCGTTGCCCACGGCGACGTAGTTCTTTTGTTCTTTCTCCGGGACGGTTTGCAGCATCTGAAGAGCTTGTCCTCGCAAGGATAATACCAGTGCAGTGGCTTTCTCTTCTTCACCCCAGTTGCCGCTGCCTCGAATTGCCTCCTGTACATAAACCACGAGGTCTGGCCATCAAAAGTCGGAGGTTTTAGCCTTTGTGATGACGGCTCTGTCACGACCGACTGCCCCGTTGTTATCCTTTTCAGCTTTGTTTCCATTTCCTTGACTTTCTTTTCCAATTCCTCTTTCATTTCCAGAACTTCTTCTTTTACAACTTCTTCAATTTCCAGAACTTTCCTTTCCACAACTTCAACCTTCTCTTCCACGTCTTCCATCATTTAGAGAATTAAAAGGGCTATCTGAATCAAGAGAAAAAATAGGGGGTTTCTATTTAAAAACAATATCAATGACGTCATCACTCGAAAACAAATGACTGCTTGAAATTTAATTTGGGATAAAAATATTAATTTTTATAAACCAAAATTGACCCGTATAATAAAAATTTTGAAAAAAAAATTTATTTAATTTTTAATGAATTTATTCCATACTTTTGCCGCTCACTGTATTTATACATTCTGTAAAATATATACACTGAAATATACTGTCAATACCTAGGATATAATAACCACTATATTTTCAGCCTTTACAACTTTGGTTCGAACACGAATAAACAGATAACACAAGATGTTTGCCGAGACGTCCTAATAAGAAACGTGAAATACTCGTAAAATGGAAAGATATCAGTTTTATAATAATATCAGTTGTTCAGCAGCTGTAGCGACTTCTTACACAAGATGTTTTTATTCAACCGTAAACATTTCGTGCTGAAATAAAATCAAATGACAGAAGCTTGCCGAGATTTCCTAATAAAGGACGGCAAGAAAAGCGAAGCTTTTCATGAAAGATAAAAGAAAAATTGTAGTTTGCTGGAGTGACATTATTTTATTATTTGCGGGAATCCTGTATTACCGACTGATGCAGCAACACGTGGTGCAGATAATAAGCAACGGGGTTAATTATGAAATTGATTTCAAAGGAGATAAAAATTGGAAAATGTAGAAATTCGCCAATTTGGATGCCAAAACCAAAAATACCAAAACGATAATTCAACTTACTGCTGCTATTCGGTGGAGATTTCTCCAACCATCCAAAGATAGAATTCAACGACTTCGTACTTATTCGACTGTGTTTTCGCATAAACAAAATAAAAAGCGGAAATCGTTAATAGGTAAACTTTTCAAGAGCTCTTAAATAAAAAAATTAAATTAAAGTTTCCAAGAACTTAGGAAGGAAAAGTTTCTTCAAAGCCTTATTCTATAAAACAACTTCAATTTCAGATCCATGTATTTACTCCGGCGATGCTTCCCTCCCTAGTTCCTAGTAATCCGTGTCATCTCGTTCAACAAACCAACATTTATTCACCGACATATTTCCGCCCCTAGATTTACACCAGACGATCTGAAGTCAGCGTTTGAATAATCGTCAAAGCCAAACAGGTCCTTCGTTTGCATAACCCACCCCCGAAAGGCCGCTACAACGCCTCCGTCAACACTTTTCCGCCCCCTCCTCTCATTGTTAGCGCAAAGTTCGTGCTTCCAGAATTTATATACTTACAGAAGTTGATGACATCGCGCTCGTACCGAAAACGCTCCCAATTATTCACGTTGATGGCCCTTGTTCTTAGATTTTTTTCCTTCTGGGATCGTAAGCTCGATGGTGAGTGGGATTGCAATTAGGGCGAAATAAAGGTTTATACCTACTCGGGAGGGATGAAATCAACTTCGACGAGACTTAAACTATAGCTAAGAAGATTAAATTATTGCGCGGCAACCAGATTACGAGGGCTGGGGTGTTTAGCTGGGGAGTTTCAAGGAAGTTAGATTGGAGCAGATTTTAACGATAGTGGGCAGAGTGTAAATATCGTTGGTATTTCCTTATTTTCGTATACAGTGTGGAAATTAAGTACATATAAGGTATAAATATTTTTTTAATGCCAACAATTAGCAAGCTGACTAATGTTATCGGAAGTTAAGAACAAACATAGCCATACCAATACAATGTTGACAAGTTCTACAGTGGTACAAAATAATTGTGTCTAAACTGTTTTTCTCTGATTAAATAATAAATAATAATATCTAGTTGCAACAAGATGGTGCTGCACCACACTACGCTCGGTGCGGCGTTATTTGGACGAAGTCTTAATTTTTTTTTTTTGCGTATTGACCAGAAGGAGCTCCCCGTGATTCCGACCTTCACGGGGTTCCTTGCTGGTCAGGTCCTATTCGTACATCATAGCCACTCCTCAAAACCATGAGGTAAGTAGCTATGAATCCCGTGAATCATGTGCCCTGAGCAGACGCAACGACCCCAAGATGACCGCTTTCTGCATTCCAGCCGCAAGGGTCTCTGCCGGTTTACGGCAGGCAGGAATGATTTTCAGATTGGAGACGAGCGAGTCCTTGATGCCTCCCATGCACCCAATTACCAAAACGACGAGCTTCACTGAGTAACTTGAGTACAGCCCCCTAAGTTCAAAGAGCAGGTCTTGATATTTTGTCCGCTTTTCCTCCTCCTTGACGCAGATGTTATTTTCAGCAGGAGCCGAAAATTCAATAACAAACATCTGCTTGGAGGAGTGGTCCAATAGAACCACGTCAGGCTTGTTCGCTGTTATCTGCCTGACGGTGGAGAACGAGAAGTTCCAATAGATTCGGCACCTCTCGTTCTCCACAACGGACTCAATATCGTTCGGGACATAAGGCAGCACTGGTGTCTGGTCTATCGCATAATGGTGTCTTAAATGAAAGTATAACACTCCCAACGCCGCATTGTGGCGATGGATATAGGCCGAAGCTGCATACACCGGGCATGCCGCCAATATATGCATTGCTGTTTCAGGGGCCCTGTGGCAGGCCCTACAGCTCACATTCGGCACCTCTATACCCATCACGCGGCTGCGATAGACCAATGTGTTAATTACACCATCTTGCGTAGCGCAAATGAATCCCTCAGTCTCAGACTTCAGTCCACTTGATCTCAGAAAGGCAAATGTATGCCTTTTGGATAAGCCAAGGTTTTCAATGTTCTTGAAGAAAACACTATGCATTGACTTATCCATATGCCTTCTATGAATTCATATGAAGTCTTTATTATTATTATTATTTTTTTTTTTGCGTATTGACCAGAAGGAGCTCCCCGTGATTCCGACCTTCACGGGGTTCTTTGCTGGTCAGGTCCTATTCGTACATCATAGCCACTCCTCAAAACCATGAGGTAAGTAGCTATGAATCCCGTGAATCATGTGCCCTGAGCAGACGCAACGACCCCAAGATGACCGCTTTCTGCATTCCAGCCGCAAGGGTCTCTGCCGGTTTACGGCAGGCAGGAATGATTTTCAGATTGGAGACGAGCGAGTCCTTGATGCCTCCCATGCACCCAATTACCAAAACGACGAGCTTCACTGAGTAACTTGAGTACAGCCTCCTAAGTTCAAAGAGCAGGTCTTGATATTTTGTCCGCTTTTCCTCCTCCTTGACGCAGATGTTATTTTCAGCAGGAGCCGAAAATTCAATAACAAACATCTGCTTGGAGGAGTGGTCCAATAGAACCACGTCAGGCTTGTTCGCTGTTATCTGCCTGACGGTGGAGAACGAGAAGTTCCCATAGATTCGGCACCTTTCGTTCTCCACAACGGACTCAATATCGTTCGGGACATAGGGCAGCACTGGTGTCTGGTCTATCGCATAATGGTGTCTTAAATGAAAGTATAACACTCTCAACGCCGCATTGTGGCGATGGATATAGGCCGAAGCTGCATACACCGGGCATGCCGCCAATATATGCATTGCTGTTTCAGGGGCCCTGTGGCAGGCCCTACAGCTCACATTCGGCACCTCTATACCCATCACGCGGCTGCGATAGACCAATGTGTTAATTACACCATCTTGCGTAGCGCAAATGAATCCCTCAGTTTCAGACTTCAGTCCACTTGATCTCAGAAAGGCAAATGTATGCCTTTTGGATAAGCCAAGGTTTTCAATGTTCTTGAAGAAAACACTATGCATTGACTTATCCATATGCCTTCTCATGAGCATATCTTGCTCAGAGATTCTGACGTGGGCTGTAAGACGGAGCAAATTGAGCTCGGTAATAGAATGTGGCCGAGCTCGCTCAACGTCAAAGTCAAGACCGAGTTCATCTGCTGCTCTTTGTGCCGCCCTAAACAAAAATGCCCCGACTCCCCGCCTCTCGTGATCCCTGACAAGAAGCAACAAGGGATCCGAACTTTGGATGATCTTACAGGCTATACCCAAGATTACCCTGTTATGAAGACACTCCAAACTCAAAAGTCCTCGGCCTCCCTGGTTTCGTGGAAGATATAACCTCGGAACGGACGATTTTGGATGCAAACTGCGCTGTAGATGCATCATTTTTCGAGTATCCCGATCAATCTGCTTCAACTCATCCACTAACCATTTAACTGCTCCAAATGAATAGAGCAGGATCGGAACGGCAAGCATATTTGTGGCAAAAATCTTGTTCTTCCCCGAAAGCTCTGACGACCAGATTCGTCGAAGTAGATTTTTGTACTTGCCGCAGAGAGACTTTTTTACCTGGTGTGACGCTTGGATGTGGCACTGCTCCACACCCAAGTACTTGTAAGTCTCTCCGGCGTTCAGATGTCTCAGAACGCTTCCGTCAATGAGTTGAGCATCTTCATCGAAATACTCGCATCGTCCTCTTTTGAGATGAACCTGAGCACATTTGTCCCAACCGAACTCCATGCCAATAGCATCTGTGTACTCCTGCACTATGCGCAATGACTGCGTCAGTTCTTGCTTTCCGGAAGCATATACTTTTAAATCATCCATGTAAAACAAGTGCGTGATCTTATGCTTCCGGTTACCGGGTGTACCACAGCTATAACCCTTTGCACCGCGCAAGGCTACGGACAGCGGCAACAGTGAGATGCAAAACAGAAGAGGACTCAAGGAATCTCCCTGGAATACTCCTCTTCTGAATGATATCAACTCTGTCTGAACTCGGTCCCGTCGGGATGTTATCGAGAACCGAGTCTTCCAGAGTGACATCAGTTGTTTGATGCATCTCACCAGTGTATCGGGTATCGCAAGACATTCGAGCAAGTGAATAATGAGCTCGTGAGATGTTGTGTCGAATGCCTTACGATAATCGATCCAAGCCATAGATAGGTTGCGCTTATATTGGACGGCATCCTGCGTGACGCACCTATCGATCAGCAGGTTTTCCTTGCAGCCGTCCACGCCCCTTTTACAGCCTCGCTGTTCGAAAATTTTCGAATACACCGGGTTAATGGCGTGGAATATTCGGTAGTACAGGAGTCTGGTGAAAATCTTGTAGCACGCATTTAGGCAAGTTATTGGCCGGTAGTTCTGAGGCTGAGACAAATCACCCGTTTTAGGTAGTAAAACGGTTCGCCCCTCGACAACCCACTCCGGAATGGGCCGCTCACAATTAAGCCAGGAATTAAATACCTTGGCCAGACGCTTGTGCGTGCTTCGGAATTTCTTCCACCAAAAGGTATTAATTCCGTCCGGGCCTGGTGCGGCAAAATTTTTGATTCCCTTAAGGGTCTCGCCAATTTCTTCCGGGGTTATCGGATTGCACACCACTGGTCTTAATTGAGATCTTCTTACGAAGTTCTCAAATTGTGCAAGGGCTGGAGTGTCTTCACGCAACGGTTTCGATCCCTCGTATATTTCCCTCCAGAAGACTTCGACCTCCTGCACCGCCGGCAATTTCTCTGGGATAGAGTTTGCCCGCTGGAAGAGCCTCGAAGGATTTGTCTTGAACTTGTTGTTCTCGACCAACCTTCGCCTACTCCTTACCAGGGACTTTCTTGCAGCCACAAGACTGCAAACTCTATCCATGCAGTGCTGCTTCTCAACAGCAAGCACCGCTGCATTCAGTGTATGATGGGTCCGGCGAAAAAGACGCGCGATGCGCCGGATTTTTGGTGTGAAGGGTTTCATCTTTTTGATGAATTCCATCACACACTGAATTCGAGAAATATCCTGCCTAGCGGTTTCTATCTTCTTGTCTATCTTTTCAAGGCGACATTCGAATTTCCTCTCAGCCTCAGTGCTCTCACCACGTGGGGCCGAAGAAGAAAGCCTCGTCGCCTCTCGATAGACCATTTCGTTCAGGAGCAGGATGTCTGGATCCTCAGGGAGGTTCCTATCGAGTGATTCGTCCGCTGCAACTACATCGCTGGCTTTGGGTGGTGGAATTTTGTGGAGAGACTTTCTGTTCGGAGGCATCTCCAAAATTACCGGAACAGCGTGGCGGATCTCCGGCTCGTCCGGCTGTACCTCCACCAACTGCTCCGGTGCTCTCTCGTATTGAATGCGACGAAGATAGGCCACATAGTCGCGGAGTTTTTGTGGCGCGAAAAAGTGATGCTCCGGGTGTTTCTCACCCCACAGAGCATGCATCCTTGCCATGTAACCCCTTCGTCGCGGCTCGCTCGTCTCGTAGCAGTCGAGCAGGTCATTCCTTAGAGTGTTGGTCCACTCAAAGCGTCCATGGGCATTGCCAGAGTCGTCAACGGGTGATTCGTTTTCCGAGACCCCACCACCTTCACCTTGGTCCCTATCCGACTGGGACCGGTCGTGGGGGTCTTTCCCTGTTGGGGTAGTAACAACAGTTTAGGGTTCCAATTGGTTGTTAGCCAAAAGGAACCCCGGCCGGTACTGGGGTCAAGATGGCTTGACCTCCCAGGTGCGCCAAGAGCTACCGGTCCGATTTGCACCTTCAGCTCGGCAAGGTGGTGGCGCTACTCACCAAGACCAAAGATGTTATGTGGCCTGCCTGCCTGTTCTCTATTATTATTATTATTATTATTATTATTATTATTATTAAGTAGACCATGTTCAACAGGACAAAGCCCATTTACAGAACATGTAGTGTCACATTCAGATCGAAAAAGCTGAAGAAGTATGTCGTATATCAGATAAGTTACAGCAGAATATATCCAGGTTGCAGTCTAAATCATTATAATTATTCAACATTTGAGTAAGCGGAGAGCCAACAGCGATGTTCGTATTTGGCGTTGAGACATTAAATGTATTCTTAGATCGAGCATTAGGTCTATTAGTCTTAATGAAGATCCGCTCAAGCAAGTCAGGACAGTCATACATACCGTGGATTATCTTAAACAGGAAAACTATAGAATGTTCGACCCTACGAGATTGCAGCGATGCCATATCAGCTTTATTGAGCAGCAGCTCGTGTGGAAAACCTCTCTGTGGGTATGTTCCTTCTGTGCCATAAAAGAAAGACTTCAGGAATCTACGCTGAACTCGCTCCAATGCAGTAATGTACACGTCATATATGGGTGACCATACCAGCGAAGCGTATTCAAGTTTAGAGCGAACATACGTGAAGTATAAGAGTTTCAGTGTATCCATGTCCGAGAACTCACGACCCATGTGGATTATAAAGCCTAAGATCCTAAAAGCTGAACTTGTGATAGTATTAATATGATTTTTAAAAGAGAGTTTCGTATCGAAAATGACACCCAAATCACGAATGACTTCCGGTCTCTCAAGGAGTACTCCGCGAATTCGGTAATCATGGAATACAGTTGTGGTTTTCCTGCTGAAAGACAACATTACATTTAGCGGCATTGAGATGTAACTTGTTTTTCGTACACCAGTTATCGATTTTATTCAGGCTTTTCTGCAGTTCAAGAACATCATCAAGAGAATGGATAATTCGGAATATTTTAAGATCATCTGCAAATAGGAGAAAGTGGGTGTTGAGATCATCAGAGATGTCATTAATGAAGATGTTAAAGAGCAGAGGACTAATTACAGATCCTTGAGGTACACCAGTTTCTTGCTTGAAATTGTAAGATTTATAACCTTTAAGATACACAAATAAGTGTCTATCATCTAGAAAAGAACCTAGCAGTTGAATTAAGTTATCCGAGAAACCAATGAGATCGCATTTGGCCAGTAGAAGTTTATGGTCGATGCTGTCGAAAGCCTTCGAAAAATCTGTATAAATTATATCAACTTGCTGCTGATTATCAAGAGCATCACATAAAAATTGGGTTAATGAAACCAGATTAGTCTCGGTTGACCGTCCTTTAACAAAGCCATGTTGATTTTGAATTAATACGGATGATAAGTGGTGACAAAGAATTGGATGTAGGAGGTACTCGAAGATTTTTGCAAAATTTGGGATGAGCGCAACCGGTCTATAATTCTCTATATCAGCTCTGTTGTTTTTTTTGTAGACCGGACGGATTTGCGATGTCTTCCACTGAGTTGGAAATATGTTAAACTTTAAGATTAGATTGAAAATAATATACAGTGGTTGGATGAAAACATATTTACAGTCCTTAATGATGAAAGCGGGTATCAGGTCAGGTCCGCAGGTCATGGTCGGCTTTAGCTTGTTAATTGCCTTGAGCACTTCAGATTCTGACACTTCTTTAACATGCAGGACATTCGTATTTGAAATGGCTGTGGAGGGAGGTTTTGACACATTATGATCTATAAAGGAGCCTGAAAAATGTTTGGCAAAACTATCTACGATTGATTGAGGGTCCGAAAGACAACCACCATTGTAATTCATGGTGCATGGAATAGAGCAGGAATCAGATTTCGATTTTATGAATGACCAAAATGCTTTCGGATCAGATTTTAAGTTATTGTTAACTCGGTGTATATACGACGTGTAGGCAGTACTGATTTCTTCTTTCAGACGAGCTCTGATAGATTTAAAAAAATTATAGTCATCATCAAGTCTAGATTTTTTATAGCGTCTCCAGGCAACACTCTTTAGTCTAAGATTATGAATAATGGATCCGTTGAACCACGGGGGAAATTTGCGTTTGTTACTAATATTTTTTTTCTTAGGCGCATGAATATCAAAAAGCTTGTTTAAGATCTCGTACAAACGTGAAACAGCATCGTTAACGTCAGTGTAAGCAGAAAGAGAAGTCCAATTAATTTTTGACAGATCACTATATAGCAATTGAAAGTTGCACTTACGAAAATTGTATTCAGATTCCAGCGAAGAAGGAAACGATTTACGATAGATACCTTGGAGAGATAACTCAGCATTAAGCGATGGATGGTAGCTATCTTCGGGAACAAAAGTGACCGTCGATCTTGTAACCGTACATTCGATATGTTCACTGGCGAACAGGAGATCCAGAAGTCTATAATTATTATTTAATATATTATTATGCTGTCTCAAGTTGTAAAAGTTTGAGAAATGCTGAATTAGGGTCATTCGAGCAGAAATGAAATCATTAGCCCCATGCGAGGCAAACTCGGGTATGTTGAAATCTCCAAGCACTATTAGACTAGAGTCGTATAAAGTGTATAAAGACATGAGACTATCAAAACAGATGGTTAGCATATCAATGTCGCATGAAGGAGGGATATAAATAAGAACGATGTATACATGTCGAAGGCGACTGGCGGAGATTTTGACCAACAAAACATCGATTAAAGGTGGGATGTTACGAGTAATGTCATTACTTATGACAGTTGCCTGAATATTATGAACAATAGCCAAAAGAACTCCACCGCCTCGTTTACACCCTGTTGCCGAGAAGTCGCGATCTTTTCTGAAAATCTGAAACTTCTCTAAGTCCACTAGTTCAGCATCAGACACCCCATTATGCAGCCAAGTTTCAGTAAGAGCAATCACATCGAAGGTCGTATTTAACACCGAAGATAAGTAGAGCTCTTTTACCTTCGTGCATAACCCTCTAACGTTCTGATAGTAACATGTCACCGTGGTATTTCCAACATTTTTATTATTTAGATCGCAGGATTTAGACCGTATTTGCTATTGTTCATTCAGAATTTTGTTTTTGAATTTAACGAGTTGCGATTTATAAACAGTACATTTGGTGAGGTCCCAGGTGGCATGTTGAACGTCCACCTGTTCATTTTCTGCGATCTTATTACAGTGAATGCATTTCAAAACTTCTGACTTGCAATCTTTTAGCAAATGCTTTTCCGCACACCGAGGGCAAACAGGGTCTTTTTGTGTACACTGATTTGCAAGATGGTGGAATCCAGAGCAGTTATAACACCGACGAAGGTCTACAGCATCCCAAATTTTGCAATAGTTATACCCAATAAGAAGTTTTCCGGCCGCAATTATTGCTCGATACGTATCAACATCTACCTCAATGATTGCCTTATTTAACTGATTGTTATTTCGTAAAGGGAAATATTTTTTAACTTCGCAATGGCAACTATCACCGAATAAAGACTGGTTCTGAGGAATAATATTATTTGAAAAGGTTTCAGCGTCAATATTGCCATCAATTCCAGCCACTCTGATTCTAGGCCGAATGGTCGTCAAATGTTTGACACTATAATCTAATAGTTTTTTGGAAGCAAGGTCTTTTATTTTATCCGATTCCGCCTGCGAATTACAACTGATAATAACACCGCCTTGTCTAGTAGGTTTCACAGAAGTAATACCAACATTTGCTTCAAATGGGTTAATATTTGAAAACAACTCCTGTTTTGTTATAGACAATGTCTGCTTTTGCTTTGGCTGCAGTATTACAGATGTTTTTTTTACAACACTAGAGTAAGAGGCATGAGCGCCGGCAGTATTAATGTTCGGTAACAAAGTTTTTTCGGCTAAATCCGAAAGGCTTTTATTCTGGGAATTGACGATCTGCGTTTGGGTTTGGATTAGCGACTTACATTCATTCAGTGAGTTTAAGATTTGGTCTAGCTTGTCTTTTTCTTGCGGGGCCTGACAATCATCACAGAAAAAATGAAGGTTTTTATATTTACCCAGAATTTTAGCATCGGCCTCGTCAATTTTCACGCATCTTAAATGTAACGCGCCTTTGCAGCGAGAACAATTAAGAAATTTATCACTTCGTTTAAATTCAGCGTTACACAGTTTGCACGGCGACATTATGAATGAAAAGCAGTAATAATATAACCTAGCTGGACACTGGTCACTGGAGAGGTAAAAGCAGCTCCAATGACTACTTTCCCCTTCAGGGGTCATCACAGTGTTAAACAAAAATAATAATAAGTAGCATCCACAAGTCAGTAAAAATGAAATTTAACAGAACACGCACAGCAACAGAAACTCGACCGCACACCGGCACACACACATTCAAGTCTTCCCAAGAAGATGGCTAAGAAGAGTCCAGGCTAGGTCCCCAGATCTAACCCCATTAAATGTTTTTCTATGGGAACACTTAAAAAGCAAGGTGTATCAAAACCGACCCAACAATTTGGATGATCTTGAAGGAAGAATTTGACATGAGTGCAGTTTAATAACTCTCCAAACCATTCAAAATGTATCAAATTGTAATCTTCTCTCTCCTCTCTCAGCCCCTCACATTCTTTCATCCTGTGCTCTATTGTTTCTGCTCTTTCTCTGCACACTCTCTCCTCTCTCTTTCCAGTATTTGTTTTCTCTTTCCTCGTTCCCACATCTAAACCTTGCTATTACTTTCTTATCGTTCTTCTCTCTTTCCTTTCTCAGGTATGCCGGCAGTTCCTCCATGATTAGTGACCTATACTTCCTATCACTATCTTAATCATTTCCTTCGTAATCTGTTCCCCTTTCTCTTGTTCTCTTGTTTCTTCATCCTTCTGTCTTCTTTCCGTTTCGTCCTTTCCAAGTATTCTCTACATTCTTCTATCCTTATCTTCTCGTCTGCCCTCTTTTTCTCTGTTTATGTATTTCCAAACTTCTTCTTCTGTGTTGATTCATCTAATTTCTTCTTCTTTTCTTTTTTTTTCTTCCTTCTTCTTCTCACAAGTGTCTTTATATTTCTTTAATTGCGTCCGGTATTCTTCTCTCGATCCCTTCCCATTTCTCCATTTTCTCATTTGCTTTCTGGCTAGTTTGCATTCTTTATCCCACCATCTATTTCTTCCCATTATTTCTCCCACTTCTACTTCTATTTTCTTTGTTGTCTTTTTGTTTCTCTTTTTCTCTTTCAATATGTTGTAGCGCACTTCTGTACTTTGGTATGCTTCTTCTTCCCAGATTGTTTTTATAATATTGTTTTTTTCTCGGATTTTTTTATTTTTATTTCTTCTCCGGCGATTTCTATTTCTAACGGTTGGTGATCTGATTCCACTCTGTTTCCCACTTCGAATCTTCTTACTTCATCCCATGCATGTTGATTGACTATTGCGTAAATTCCCCTGTATCCTCTTCCCACTTCCCGCTCAGTACATCGTATCCCCTATCTTCTATAAATTCTGTCTTGTCCTTCGATGTTCTTCTCGCATCTTCTGTCTCATTATTCCGTCTTCCTAATCTTGTCCCAATTCTCGCATTAAAGTCCTATCAACTATACTCATCGACTGACTAAATGGATGAGAAATGACAATCATTTATTGAATATTTTTTTCTTTTGAAAACTAGCACTCACTCTCGTGTTCAATCCAATTTCAAAATTCTTAAGTGAACAAATGGTTGTCATTCCAATACCCTTAGTCAGTCGGTTAGTTGGAGATGCGGTAGATCACCCGCCCACCACATTCACATGTGGTGCCATTAGACATATGGCTTTTAGTCCCAAAGAACAACTGTGGAATACAAGAAACGGAATTTGGATACAATTTGAAAATGGTTCTCATTCTGAACCAGTTTGTCAACCATTTAGTCAAAAGCGTAAATTTGAATATATGTATATACAGTGTGGAAATTAAGTAACGCATAAATTCAGTAATTCTGTTGATATTAATTTTTTGAAAAAAATCTTGAAGGGGTATAGCGATTTTAACTTCAGCAAATATTTTCAGCCTATTGTCAGTTTCTTATGTCATTTGTTTTTTATGTTATGACGTCATCGACTTTTTTTTTAATGACAACCTATATTTTTTATCATTGATTTTGGTAGTACTTTTTATTCCATTTCCAACCGTATAAAATTTTCAATATGTTATATTTGAAAAAAAATCGAGAAAAACAGTCTTAAAGTTCAAATATTAAAAATTCAGTTAATTGGGAAAATGAATGTATCCACCTAAGTTTGACGGAAAGTTATCGACGACACATTCGTTTTTATTTTGAAATTATAAAAATAGTTGAAAGATCGAACTAGAAATTTATTATCTGCTCAATTTAAAGTTAGTAACAGCGATAAATTCGTGAGACAAAAATTATAATAAACAGAAACTAAATTGATTAACCAGAAGAAAAAAAACTCTAACAATACCATAAAACACAAAAATAAGCACAGTAATAACAGTCGTTAAATTACGTTTACACTAAATGTTCAAATTGACGACCCTGTACCATCTGACAATACCCAAGACGATTATAAAATTCATTTCTCACATTCTGGATAGTTTGAGACGATACTATCCTAATCTCATGTTGAATTCTTTGCCTGAGATCATCTAAATTATTGGGTAGATTGTTGTACACTTGTTGTCTCCCAATCCATCTTCCTGGGAGAACTTGATCCAAGTAGCGTCGCACATCAATTGCGTAATGAGGCGGAACGCCATCTTGTTGTAACCAAATGGTATAATTTGCTAGGTCAGGGTTATTTGCATTGGGGAATAATGCAGCTAATGCAGGCATCAATTCCAACTGTAAAAATTGCAGGTATCTATCTCCAGTCAAATTGTTTTAAAAAAAATGGACCTAGAATTCTATCGCCAATAATTCCTGCCCAAACATTAATTTTCTGAGGATATTGGGTATGGACTTCCCGCATCCAATGGGGATTTTCCCTAGCCCAATATCTACAATTCTGTCTGTTGACCGTTCCATTTAAACAAAATGTTGCTTCATCCGAAAATAAAACACGCTGGGAAAACATTGGATCGCGAACGCAAATTTCCATCATCTGCTCACAAAATTCTTGCCTACGATCAAAGTCATCTTCTGCCAACTCATGCACCAATTGCATCTTATATGGGTGAAATTTTTGAACTTTCAAAAGTTTTAGAACTGAAGTGTGGCTTATATTGTGGTCCAAAGCAATGCTTCTACTAGTTGCATATGGATTGTTTTCAATTTCTAGTAGCACGTTGTGCATCTTCATTTAATGTCGCCGGACGTCCAGTTTTTGGAAGATTTTTTACAAGCCAGGTTCCCGAATTTTTTTTCAATCCTACTAATTGTTGATTGATTTATGGACTGATCCGGGTATTTTTCTCTAAAAAGTTGACACACTTCTTGATGTGTTCTAGCTCTGTCGCCATAACCAATCATGATTAACACTTCAAATCTCTGTTTTTCGCTCAATTGTACCATTTTTATCAATAAAATAGTTTTTCTAATTTAGAAAAAGCAGAATAATAACACTTATTTTATTGTGACATTTACAAATTGTGTAATTCTTATAGCCGTAACCAATTTTTTTGTTTTTACATCGGCAACTAGATAAATTTTCCCAATTTAAGGAATTTTTAATATTAGAACTTTAAGACTGTTTTTCTCGATTTTTTTCAAATATAACATTTTGAAAATTTTATACGGTTGGAAACGAAATAAAAAGTACTACCAAAATCAATAATAAAAAATATAGGTGGTCATTAAAAAAAAGTCGATGACGTCATTACATAAAAAACAAATGACATAAGAAACTGACAATAGACTGAAAATATTAGCTGAAGTTAAAATCGCTATACCCCTTCAAGATTTTTTCCAAAAAATTAATATCAACGGAATTACTGAATTTATGCGTTACTTAATTTCCACACTGTATATTTTGGTTTGAATCTCTTTTGGTGTATACAATCTGAAAATGGTTGTCATTCAGAACCAGCTTGTCAACCATTCATCAAAAATGTAAATTTGAGTATAATATAGTTTGGTGTAAATCTCAATTTAGATTTATTCTCATTACTGGTATAATGTTTCTTTGTGACTAAAAAGCGTATGGTTCTGGCATCGTTTGTGAATGTGGTGGGTGGGTGGACCGCTCTGTCCACTATACTTATCGACTGACTAAATGGATGAGAAATGACAACGATTTATTGAATATTGTTTTCCTTTAAAAACTAGAACTCACTCTCGTGTTCAATCCAATTTCAAAATTCTTAAGTGAACAAATGGTTGTAATTCCAATACCATTAGTCAGTCAGTCAGTTGTAATTTTTTGCAGAAATGACAAAAGTCCCTCAAAGAAGCTTCTGCAAAAAATAGTTTCTTGCGCTTTAGCTTTTGAGACTTTATCAGGCTTCAAAAATCGCAAAAGAAAACATGTTTTAACGGAAATTTATTCTTTGGAACGTTGGAAGAGAAAGGATTAAACTAAACCAACCAAATGAGAATATCTTGGTTAATTTTTGAGTTATGAGAGTTCCATGTCAAACTGCATTTTGTTGGTCTCTTCAAGTGCTAAAATGATGATACGTTGTAGATTATAGATCGATGTTATTGAGCTATTCATCTTTAAGAGCGGCAAAGATTGGAAAACATTCGAGAGTCCTCCTGAGCTTTGCAATTTGAACATAATATAGACGGAAAAGATGACGTTCAAATTAAAGAAATTATAACAATTCTTTCTTCTGTCTCATTTATGGTCTCATTTGTTTTGTTTTACTCATCTCTTTACTGCATACTGTGATTATTTTAACTTTTTTTGTTCCTAGTTTTAGATTTATTTCTGTTATTCCAGTTCTCTGTAGTTTTTGTTTTGTTTTTATTTCGTCCTCAATTTCTTTCCTTACTCCTGTGATGATGCCTCCTTTCGCTCGTCCTTTCTGCTGCTTGACATCTCCATACATAGTCTCTCGGCATTCTCTCTTCTATCTTCTTCCACTCCTTTTCATCTACCCACGTTTCTACCATTCCAGTTACGTCAAATTCACTTATGTACTTCCAGAAATTTTCCCCTTTGTTTCTTATCCCCGCTACATTCCAATATACCAATTTTATTCTTCCTTTTATTTTCTTCTGTTGCTTTTCCGTTGAATCATGTACCTTTTTTCGTTTCTGTCTGCTTTTTGTTTCCCGGTTCTTTCCTTTCTCCTTTACAAATTTTCCAGTCGCTAGGTGTCATCGTTCCTTTTCCTCCAATTTTCCTCTACCTGAAGTTTCCTGTAGCTTACACTTTCCGTATTTCCTTCTTCCCTTTCCCTCTCGCTATCGCTCTTATCTTCTTCTGTATCTCTCTTTTTGTCCTTGTTAGGTCGTTGGTTACAAAGATTTTCGGCCCTGTCTTATTTCTTAGTTTTTCTTTATTTCTCATGACGTTTAGCTTCTGTTCCCAACTCTCAGTTTTTGTTATTATCATTTCTTCTCCCTTTATAGCATAGGCCTCTGTTATCTTCACTTCTGTTTCCAACTCCTTTTCAACCCATTTCTTTTCTCATGTTTTGTACCGTCTCTTTTAGTCTTAACCCTGTTATTACTATGTTATTTGTTCTTTCACCTCTTTCTTTTTCCTCTATCTGTCCTATCTTCTTTTCTAGGAAACTTTTATCTTTTCTCCATTTTTCCTCTTTTTCTTCCATCGCTTTCTTCAATTGGTTCACTTATTCTCTCTTCAACTCTTCCATATCTTCAGTGAGCTGTCTGTTGTCGTTTTTCAGCTTATTCACTTTTTTCCTCGTCTCTCTTGTGTCTTTTTTGATTTGCTTAAGGTCCTCCATTTTATTTTTGTCATTTCCTCCATCTCCTTCCCCACTTCTTCGTACCTTCTTTCTTTCCCTGGAGATCTTGCTGTTTTTTTACTTTTTTGAAAGGCTTCTGGACTTTCTTCTGTCTCTTAATTTCCTGTTTTTCTCCTCTCCTCGCACTCTATCTCTTCCTACCTTTTGTTTATGTTACTTTTTCCCTTTTCTGGTGTTTTCTTCACTTTTCTCTGTTTTGATTACTCTATTTTCCTCAATTTTCTTCGCGACACTTCTTTCCACATGCTCTCGTGACGGTCGGTAATAAAAGGAATCTCTAAAACATACGTGAACTTCCTTAGTTTATTTTGCCGTTTTTTCTTTATCATCATGATACACCTCTATCCAGTGGAAATCCAATTTGTTTCTTTTAGTGTGTTTTTGTGTTATTTCTATTTCTTGATCTGGTCTCTACGCAGTTTCGTCTCATTGAATAATTCTTTATAACATTGTCATGCTTCCACTTTGCCCACTATTTTATTAAATATAATATCTATAATGAAACTGTTGCATAAGTTCGGCGATGATGTTCGTGAATAATTTCCATTAATATTAAATGATATTGCGTTTCTATGGGAATATTGATCAGTTCCACTTTAATTTCGACTGTATACATCTTTTGAATTATTTATTAATTAAATAACAACGGGAAACCTAAAAGGAAGAAACGACCGAGTTAAAAATGTAAATACTAAATCAGGATCGAGGGGGTAACCACTGCATGTAATCGTGGAACGGCGCTATTGTAATCACTTTGTAATCGTAATGCGATCAAATATAATTTTTGTGAAATCATATGTAATCTTCTTGCAATCATAAATAGAACTTAATGAAATCGTGAAATCTTGTATTCATTATGTAATCATCATGTAATCGTCAAGTAATCATCATGTATTCATGGTGTATTCATCATGTAATCATCATCTAGTCATCATGTAATCATGATGTACTCATCATATATCATGTATTTATCCATGTAATCATGATGTTATCATGTTGTAACTAGATTTGTATTTTGTTCTTATTACTACTTTTCGCTTGACTAGATCGGCCTCTGCGAATAAAATCGCAGTCATTTACTGTGGTCTGATGCTGTGTGTTAATATGCACCTCGATAATTATGCCCTTTCTTATATTCCCGCCTTCAATTCGGCCTGTCTCGTGCGGTGCTCGTGATTACATTCTTTCAACTAATTGTGTAGTTTTCATTTTTCTTTTAGGCCTAATGTTAGGTTTTTCCTATCTTTGCGGTCATAGGGGTCATAAGTTTACAGTTTGCAACATATTTTTTTCGTAATCTATTTTTTCCAATTTCTCGTGATAGCAGTTTTATAAAAGGTACATAATTCAATAATTAAATTTGGTATCCCTGAATTCATTTTTATTAACATAATAAGAATTTTTGACTTTGTGTTATACCCAGTGTATACAGGGTGTTATGAAAATAGTTGCAGAAAATTTAACCACAAGTAGAACTTCTTCGCAAACGCTTCCTTCCGGAGTTAAAATTAAGAATAGTTTGACACCTAAAACCAAACCCGGCTATGGACCCACGTTCATTGATTGGCAGGAGTGCACAAAAACTTTAGCCGATAAATGAATCGAAATAAAAACTGTTTAAATGAAAACATGTACTCACCTACCATAATATGCATAATATTGAAGTACGTTAGCATGTAATAATAAACTCTCTAACTTCCATCAGGGATAATCCTTGTTGTTGTACGTGCGATAAACGATAAATGTTGACACACCGACACTTCGAAGCACATCTTCGAATTAAAATTTCAGGTTCAATTTCCAAAACACGGTTACATCTGGGACGTCTGAAATCTGGAGTTGGAGAAGCACGAGAATCGAGCACACACAACAATACATAGCGGCGCGACACTCAACTGATAAGTAAATTTTACTATCAAAGACAAATTTTTTGTCCCAAAAAATTTTGGTGTTTACCTCGTTCGACAAAAACGTTCTGATGCGTTCAAGTTCATGTAGGCATAGGCGGAGGGTGAAATAAGGGGTCAAAAAAATTTGAACAAAATTGTGGATTTCAGCAAAGTGGTAAATAGAAAAAATGTTTATTTTGACGAGTTCTACTTATGGTTAAATTTTCTGCTAGGACTTCCATAACACCCTGCATATACTTGTGTCGCCCAAGCGATAGAGTAATAAAACTTAAGGGTGGGACACCACTTGCGTAAAGCGTTGTACGCAACTGTCATATTCATAAAGAAGAAATTCCATATAAACTTTTTTTATATAACTGAAATCTTTATACCTACATGCCGTTTTCGTAACAAATTGATAAAGAGTAGTATTAAAAAGCTTGATTTATAGATATAATCGAAGAACAATGACAAAAAGCGGAGAAAAGAGAAAAATACGTGTACCAAAAAGTCGAAGAACTTGCTCAGATAAGCTATTAATTTAAGTTTGGTGCATCGGGCTTTCCAAAATGCTGGAGTATTTAAACTCCACCAATAATGGTACATTACTATTTTTATCGGTTTCAGGATATTAAACAGATGTTTTCACTAATAAAAGTTGGCTGGTAGGTAAGCCATAAATGTATCCTGTATGTAAAATTGGTAAGGTAATATTACCTTACCGAAATGTCAATTGTCAACATTTGTCAAGAAAGTGAAAACGAATTAATGTGAAATCTAATAAATGTATGTAACATTATTTATTAAAATAGCATAAGATAAGACGGAACTATACCTTATAATTTAAAAATAACAATGAAAATAACGAGAAAAAAAATACAACTGCTTTTTGTCACCATCACAATAAACATTTATGGTGCAATCTTTCAAAAAAGAAATTGTAACGGGATCGTCTGAATCAATTGAATTGACGATTTCGTCTATAGCATCTCGTAGACTATATAACATGAAGCCCTAAAACGTGTTCTGTTGTTTAATAAAGCTGTTTTGTGAGATAACAGCGTATCAAAAATCGCAATTTGGGTTTGCATTTTCAAACGCTGTACATTTACCGCCTTTTGTGACGTCATTTCGGGGGAGCATTCTCATTTGTCCGCCCATCTAGTAACTTTGAATTTTATTTGGTGATTTTTTTCCCGTGTTGACGTCACAGAAAGGCGCGCGTTTCAAATAAGACAGATGTTTCGAATTTTTTTTACATAGTAAAGAATAATAAACAAAAAAAATAGGGGTACAATATTTTTCCGTCTAGTTTCTAGAAACGCTGTTTTTGAAAATTGTGGGACGACCCCATTCCTGACAAATTCAAAATCGAAACTGATGAATACTCCATGTGTGAAGATGTATTTTATTGCACTATTTCTCTTGTATGGTCATTGTAAATAATTTCAGCTGAAAGTGCTGAAACCGCCGAACTAGAAGTACCAGAAACAATTGAACTAGAACTACCAGAAACCGCTGAATTTGTACTACCAAACATTCTTTTTGCCATCTTAATCTTACGGAAAAAATTGCAAAAATGTTCACTAAATTCACATAAATGAGAAGATGATCACCTGAAATCGATAAACTATTCCACAAACCACGAATGTTATGATCCATAACAGCCTTAGATGTCGCTCTACGAGCTCGGATTTCAATGACATCTGCGGCTGTAATAAATGTCATAACATTTCTAGGTATGTTAATAGCTATTAACACCGCCCGCAAAGGGGCGGCTTTATTACTCTATCTGTTGGGCGACACAAGTATATCTTTAATGCTTTTTCAATTAAAAATATTAATTTGGGATAAGGAGAATAATTTGCTATAGAAGACATGTTTGATCGTATTATTTTTTAAATGTAATCATCATATAGTCAAGGTAATCCCGTGTAATCATTGTGAAATCTTTTGTAATCATTTAGTAACGCGAATGTAGATACTTGAAATTGCATGAAATCCTATGAAATCCTCCGTGAAATCATAATGTAATCACTCATGTAATCATATGTAATCACCATGTAGTCACATGTAATCACATGAAATCATATGAAATCACAAGTATTCACTATGTAATCAAGTGAAATTTGTAATCCGTGGTACACCCTTTTCATCAGTGGTTACCCCCTCGATCAGGATCTCATTGAAGGACTGAAAGGAAAGAGAGGAACCAAGAAACTAAAAAATGTCTTTTCCACTGAGAGCGTCATATTGTCTCAAACCTGATCCCCAAATTCCGACCGAAAATATTGATAAAACCCAACAACTGGATTTATTCAAAACAGGTCAAACGTGTGCACTCGAGCTGACGAATCCTGAAGCTTATTGGCTATCGACCTCGCAAGATATTGTCCTGCAACCAACGTAACCATCTAATATTGAAACTTGACCCTCTATTCCAGATTTGTGTTGACTCGTCTCGTTTAATTAGTGACTCAATATCTTCACAACTTCTGGAGTTTTAATGCAATTAACGCTGATTCGAATTCTGTACCTAGAGTAAGTAATCCGCGAATTCATTCCTTGTTTTATAATTGTGTTATTAAATTATTCAAAGTAGCTCTGGGGACGGCTTGGCCAAGGATTTTGAAGTTGTGTTTTAACGGCTTTTATGACTTTCTTAATGAAGATTGGATGTTAAAAAAGGGCGCTGGTTTCTAATTCAGGTTAATGCGGCTATAATCCGGCACTTATTTGTAACACTTGATGTTCATTAATTCAGCTATATTCGTTGCCATTTGAACTATTAATTAATAAAAATTATGATCAGTGAAGCTCTAATAAACAAAATCTTTGGAATTTGTTACAAATATTTCATGTAATATCTTTATATCAGTGAACCAGACAATTCTTCTTGCTAATACCAAAGTAGATTTTTGAATTCAATCGAACTGATTCGAGTCGCTATTATTATAATTTGAGCAGTTTTAGAAAATAAGGGATTATATTCCATTCTTCCTGTGAGATTTTCAGAATTTGAAATTTTGTAATTAAAATTTGTAATAAAATAAAATCACAGAGGACCCAGCCCTATAATATCTTTATTAACACAGCGCTACACCCTTCAAAAGACAAGTGACAGCGCGCCTAAAATCCCAATGTTGCCAACTGTCATCGGGCCCTAACCTAGTGGCGCACGCACTTTCTTGACGTCATTAAATAATCGTTTACAAACTTAAAATCCTTCTATAAATTATTATTTATGCCGAAAAAGTTTTCGCGTTTAAAGTAAATCATTTTTAAGCAGTTGCCTTCAGTTTATTTTAGGACTCACTTTTGTGGAAACAGATTATGAACTTATTACAATTTAACTAGGTCGCTCAGGCTTATAATGTAGTTCTTGTAGATCTTTATTAAATTAGTTTAAAAAATAATTAACTTTTAAAAAAAAAGGAAACCGACTTCAAAAAACCCAAAGTAACTAAAACTAAAAAGTAAAAAATAAAAATTTCCAATTTCAGAGTTATTTGTTGTTCCGGTTAATGTAATTATTTATTTTTCCGTTTAATGAAATTCAGAAATTATTGTTGATTATCTAATTATTAATTGTTTTATAATTTTTAAGTCGGTGCCAAGTAAAACATAAAATTATACATTTTAAAGTTATAATTCCCTGATAATTTCAGACTTCTTAATTCACGATTATGATTACTGAATTAAAGTTTTCAGAACACATTTGATACATTAGGTAAAAGCTATATATTCGTAGTAATAATTTTGCATGATTTAGGTTGGATTTACCGAGAGATGAATTATTGTTAGATTCGAAATAAATAAAAAATTATTTATTATGTAATTCCTATGAATTGTTTTTATAATTTTTTTCGTAGTGACTAATTTGTTATTTATTGTACGAAGGTGTATAATTTGCTTTTATGGCACCAACTTCAAAATTATAAAACAATTAATAATTAGATAATCAACAATAATTTCTGAATTTCATTAAACGGAAAAATAAATAATTACATTAACCGGAACAACAAATAACTCTGAAATTGGAAATTTTTATTTTTTACTTTTTAGTTTTAGTTACTTTGGGTTTTTTGAAGTCGGTTTCCTTTTTTTTTTTAAGTTAATTATAGATTGTCTTTGTGGTTTCTATGGGATACAGCATGAGAAAATGTGGATTATGTTGAAAATAGAAAATTATTGTTTGTACGGTCAAAACTGCAAAAAATTGTAGATAGGCCTTCAATACCTTTCAAATGAGGTATCACTCGACCCATAGTGCCATTTAAGATTTTGGGGCTAACAGCCCCCTCGCGAAGAGGGCGAAGCGCCGAAACTTGAAAAGAATCTGAAAAGATGTGCCCCTGGCAAATAAAATCGACCTGTTCGAGGATTTTTCAATCAGAGTTATCAATTCGGAGAAATCTGGACTGGGGAGTTTTAAATGAGACAGCCTGTATATTATAGACATAAATCGATTGGTGCAGAAAGCATCCAAGTACCATATCATGTATGCTAAAATTTGCGACTAATTGATAGTGCTTATATGCCAAGGGCATAGTAAAACACAATTGTAGATCAATTTTCCATAGTTTTTTCGTTTCCTGAAAAGTTTGCAAAATGTTACTTGGCTTGTTTTAACAATAAACGATTCAATTGAAATCGGCTCATAAACAAAGAAATTATATTTGAAGTCGGTTTCGGTAAGACACAATAAATCACGTCGTTGACCACTGTGTATTTATTCTCGGCTTGTCAATGGGGTTGGGTTGAGGCCATAAACCATTCATTTCGAGCAGGTAGCGTCATTCGAACACATTTCCATTTGATTTTGAGGAATTTCCTTCTATAACTTCGAAATCTTACGTCCAATACGAATTAAATTAAAATGGGAGCATCCTGAAGGTATACTGAATATAACGCAAGAAGAATAATTGAAATCGGTTCATAAACAAAGAAGTTATGCGCGCACAAGCATATCCAATCACCACATTTCCATCTGATTTTCAAGAGTTTCCTGCTATAACTCCGAAGTCTTACGTTCAATATGAATGAAATTAAAATGGGACCACCTTGGAGCCATACTCAACCCAACGCAAAAAGAATAATTGAAATCGGTTCATAAACAAAGAAGTTATGCCCGAACATACATACAAAAAAAAAACATATATACAGTCGAATAGAGAACCTCCTCCTTTTTTGAAGTCGGTTAATAATGCTTGTGAATTTTTAACTTCCACATCCATACACCAGCATTAAAATTATTTCCCCGCGTTTTTTCCTCTCCTCCAAAAACAAAATCATCCCAATTCCTCTCCTCTCCACACACGGGAAAATAAATAACAAATCGATGAAATTCTCCCCGAGTCTTCATGTTTATCCTCCATAAATCCGCATCACGTCTTTTCATATCTACTCCCCGTCGAAAAAATCCTTTCTCCTTTGAATTAGAACGAGTCCTCGACGGCTTTGAAAACCGGGCGAAAAATGTAATTGAATTGAAATGTACAAAATGTCTTTCGGTCTGCACGACTGTATTTCGTGAGAGTAATTACAACGACCGGGGCTTTATGGCGTCCGCAAATAAAGAAAACTAATTAGGAGCGGAAGAAGAGTTTCGTAAACATTTTATTAACGGAAGGCGAGGACTTGAGTTTACGGCTTTCGCGAACTGTGTGTGTGTCTTTGCCAGTGTGTGTCAAAGGAGCGGAACGCCCGGCGGAGAAAGTTTTGATTATTATGGATAAGAGGGAGTCGTCGGAACGGGAACAATCTGGGTTCCAATTACATAGTTATAAGAAAATGGGCCCCGTTTGGGCTGAAAATCGCTTGTTGTCACGGCAACAAAGGCCAATAATGAATATTGTAATATGAACGGTATTTATTTTTAACCGACTTCAAAAAAGGAGGAGGTTCTCTATTCGAGTATGTTCGGGCATAACTTCTTTGTTTATGAACCGATTTTAAGGATTCTTTTTGCGTTGGGTTCGGTACAGCTCCAAGGTCGTCCCATTTTAATTTCATTCATATTGGACATAAAACTTCGAAGATATAGCAGGAAACTCCATGGAAATGTGATCGACTGAGGGTACACCAGACGGAGGCCGCATTGTTAGTTTTATGACAACTACAGATTAAAGTAGGTACCAAATTGTGGTCAAGGACATGCTTAGCTAGCGATAACATCATAAATTCGGTGAATAATTGATTTATTGTGTGTGAACTGAAACCGACTTCAAACATAATTTCTTTGTTTATGAACCGATTTCAATGATTCTTTTTGCGTTGTGTTCAGTATAACTCCAAGGTGGTCTCATTTTAATTTCATTGATATTGGAGATAATACCCTGTAGAATCAGGAATGGAAAATCTGGAATTTATGAATATAATCTCGAATCCTCGAATATCGAATCTTGAATATCAAATATCCAATCTTGAATTTGGATTGATGGTCCCGATCATTTGACATTATTTTTTTAAATTTATTTAACACTTGTGCTCTTATGCACTTTCACTCATTGTTTCAATATTTCTGGTTCTATTTTTTTAGCGCTTCTTCCTTTTAAACCAGCTGTCGTTCGAGAAACGTCCTTACTAGGTTTCCCAATCACAAAATTGTAAAATAATTAACTTAAAAAAAAAACACAAACCGACTTCAAAAAACACAAAAGTAACATAAGTTAACTAAAAAGTAAAAAATAAAATTTTTCAATTTCATACTTATTTGTTGTTCCGCTTAATGTATTGTATTGTACTCTGGGGTCGTAGGGCTATTCACCCTCTCAGGACGTCGACCATCGTTGTTCTCAGGAATCTCACTTTCTTTGCAAAGTTCAGGATGTCACTAATAGGCCTCTTCTTCACTTCTAACACTTTTGAAGTGATTAAGCCTTAGGTTAGCTAATGCGTCGCACCTGCAGATTATGTGACCATCTAATCATCTGCGGTTTTAATCCCCAGGTATTGCCAAACAGTCTGCGACAGGCCCAAAAGGCCTTAATTGCTTTGGCAATAGTTTTCTTAATGTGTTGTTTCCAATTTAGTTTAGAGTCCAGGGTGACCCCTAGATACTTCACTTGCTTGGAAAGTTGTATCGATAGTCCATGTACTTGGGGAGCTTTTGGATTTAACTTTCTACGTTTGCTAAATGGAACTATGATGGTTTTCTTAGGATTTACACTCAGTTCCTCCCTTCTGCACCACCTGTCGATTATTATTTTTAGGGCTTTCTGCATTAGGCTTGATATTGTTGCGTTTCTGGGTTCCATTTATTTATTTATTTGAACACTATGTACAATTTATTTATACTTCTTATATTACACTATTTTACAATTTACTGCTTCACCGGCACGTCTCGTATTATTTATTTACACATCACGCGGAAAAAAGTGACTGTCCGACTCGACCCACTGATCTTCGATGATCCAACTGACTCACTAGACTGGTTGCCGCTGGTACGTCCTCTAATAAATATACCGACGGCGATGCCTAAATGCTTCTATGCGCCTCCACATAGTTCCATCGCGCTCTCGATCTGTACCAAATATTCCAAAAGATGATGTCATACTCGTGTACGTTGTAGTATAAATCCAGCACATTCTAGTAAATGATGACGCCGCTACAGCGATTAGTCATCTCGGGTCCACGTCCGTTACACTATAATTCCTTCATGCTTCCCTCTGATTAAGATGACGATGTACCCTACTACATCATAACCTTTTTCAGTTAATTCTTTAAGTAATGAGTCCACTACGATTGAGGCACCCCACCTTTTGGGCAGCCCTTCGCTGTGGTTATTGATGTTTCGTCTCCACCCAGCGAAGCCGTTAGGAAAAGAGACTTATTGGGCGATAAGATTTGGCCTCTTCCCGTTTTCGAGGCCGTTTTCCCGTTTTCGGTATAAAGATAATCTTATGCTTTCTCCAAGCTCTCAGTATGTAGCCCAGTGCGTAGCTGGCTTTGAGGTATAAGGTCTACCCCCTTCTCCAGCAAAGCTGGAAAGATCCCATCCTTGCCCGGTGATTTGTAGGGCTGAAATGTATTAATCGCCCATTTCACTTTTTCTAGGGTGCCAGACTTTGGCTTTCCCGGTTGGACCTGTGACATCCTCTGGTAGGGGATTCCTCGTCTATGTGGCGTTCAAGATTTTCGACTTCCTTAGACCCAGGGAAGTGTGTCGACGGCAACACTTTTAAACTTCCCTGAGCATCTTCGTTGTAGGGTATATCTCGTTGTTTGATGAGCCCAATTGGGTTTGAGTGGTCTTTTGACAGTACTTTTTGGATACGCGTCGCTGGGGCGAGAGTGTCGATCCCCTCGCAGAAGCGCTTCCATGACTGTCTTTTGGCCTTCCTCAGTTCCTTGTTGTACTTGGTGAGGGTTGCCTTGTAGTTATCTCACTGCCCTAATTTTTTGCCCCCTAGCCCCTGTTTTGAGTCTATTTAGTTCTGCGTTCCACCAAGGTACGTCTCTGGAGGCTTTTTTCTTCCTTAAGGGACACTTCCTCGTATGAGTCGGTTATTGTTTGAGTCAGATGGACTGAGGCTGCTTCTAGGTCCTCTTCAGTTGTAATATCGTAGCGGAGTCCTTCCAAGTTAGACCTAAGGGACCGTCTTGTTTGGTATTCTGAACTTCACGTCTTCTATTTCAGAAGCCTCCAGATCAAACGCAATTGACGTGGCTCATCCATCACCCTCCAATTTTTAACTATGTGCGTCATAAACTTAGTCGCTAAGGTGAGGTCAAGTACCTCTTCTCTAACCGCGTTTATGAAGGTAGGTTTATTTCCGCGATTTATGTATATATTATTAGAGCAAACATATTCTAGTAGATCCTTACCTCTACCATGTGGTGCGCACTGACATCGCAGCCTCTGAAGGTGCGCTGGCCTCGTCACCAGGAAAATAGGCCGAGGCTATTATAAAACACCTCTTTCCTTTCCCCATCTGCAGCTCCACCACAGCGGCAACTAGATCCCTAGTGATGAATGGAAACATGATTTATATCTTTCCTGAACATTAGAGCTGCTCTTGGACTGTTGACTTGGTTCCTTACAACAAGGCTATGTGTCCTCTCTGGTAGTCCTCTAACTCGGCCACTATTTAAACAGGGCTCTTGGATTAGCCCTATTTCAATTTTTTTTATTATCCTCCAGTTAAAGGCACTAGATGCTGCCTTTGAGTGCTGAGGGTTAATTTGCGAACACTTAATTGCATTGAAGAGGACGGTTTAGGTTCTTCAGCAACGGGCTTGGAGTGCCTTTAGAGCTTTCCTTTGCTGCCTTGGACGTTTTTGGCGCTATTCGCTTAGGATTTGGTTTCCTTCCCTGTACCGATTTTTTGGTCAATTTGTTGGGGGGTTGACTCACGTTTCTTTGCACTGCCTTTGAAGTCGACTGCTGAGCCTCTTGAGCTTTTTCGGATTTGCTCTTCTTCGGCCGTAGTTGAAATTTATCGCTAACCCGATAGCTCATTTTCTTCAGTTACTCCGCAGAGTGCGGATCTACTGATAAAGTTACCTCCAGTGTAGGTCCCACGGCATTTCTCCGTAGTACTCTCCAGTTGGAGGCACTGAGGTTGCTCGTTTTGCCGCTCTATCAGACCCAGGATTTTTTCAGTGCGGTACTCGTGATTCTCCGGTAGATATCCCACAAGAATCTCAGTGTGAGGCATTTCCTCCTCTTCCTCTATTTTTAGGGACGCACCTTCTGAAGGCTTTTTGTTTCATAACCAATCATGATTAACACTTCAATTCTCTGTTTTTCGCTCAATTGTACCATTTTTATTAATAAAATAGTTTTTCTAATTTAGAAAAAGCAGAATAATAACACTTATTTTATTGTGACATTTACAAATTGTGTAATTCTTATAACCGTAACCAATCTTTTTGTTTTTACATCGGCAACTAGATAAATTTTCCCAATTTAAGGAATTTTTAATATTAGAACTTTAAGACTGTTTTTCTCGATTTTTTTTTTCAAATATAACGTCATAACATAAAAAACAAATGACATAAGAAACTGACAATAGGCTGAAAATATTTGCTGAAGTTAAAATCGCTATACCCCTTCAAGATTTTTTCCAAAAAATTAATATCAACAGAATTACTGTATTGTAGGTCATGTTGGCTATATGTCCAATTTTTCTGGCTTCTTTCCCTTCCCAGTTTCCTAATTCTTCCTTCCTGCAGTTTCAATTCCTTTTAAACTGAATATTTTCTGTTTTGATTTCGTGATATCACTTAATTCTTTTTGAAGATTATCCAGTTTCCCTTCTATTCTGATGTCACTTTCTTCTGCTCTTTATATCTTCGATAATCTGTTCCATTGTACTTCTTGTTTTATTTTCCGCCGGGATTCCCGTATTACCGAGCTGAAGGTAAACACGTGGTAGAAAGGTTAAGTAGCGAAAAATAGAGAAATAGAAGGTGATATAAAGAAAAGATTAGAGAAGATATTGAGAAAAGCGAGAAGAGGTATTAGAGAAAGGTAGGAAGAAAGAATTGGACAGGGAAGATGAGATATAGTCAGGAAAAAGAATAAATCGGCGAAGCCGGAAGATAGCGACATCTAGGAGGCGCCACAGGAAGCGGATGAACAAAGACGATAGAAACCGCTCGCTCAGTCAGGGAAGCCTGGACTCTTACCTGGAGGAAAGGAAAATAAAGAAAAAGGTGAGGGTAGAACAGAAAAACAAGAAGAGGAGGAAGAGAAATTTTTTCAAAAAAGTAAAAAGACGGCGAGGTCTCCTGGAGTAAAGAAAACACAGAAGACATCAGAGAAAGAGAAGGAAACGGACACAGAGATGGAGAAAAAAATATTGGAGCTGCTGCAAGACTTGAAGGAGGAGATGAAAGAAATAAGACGAGAAGAGAGAGAGGCATAGAGAAGAATTTAAAGAGAAGGAGAAGAGATGGGAAGGAGAGAGAGCCTGGTGGAAGGAGAGAGTGGAAAAGCTGGAAGAGAGAATGGAAATCGAAGAGAGAAGAAAGAGGAAGAACAACATCGTGATAACAGAATGGGACGGGGAAAGAAAAAGTCATGTAAAAAAAGACATGAGCACAAACGAAAATTGAGAGAGAAGAGGGAAACAAGGGGGATATACATAGACAACGACCTCACAAAGAAAGAGAGAGATGTACAGAAGAAACTAAGAAGTATGGCGAAGGAAAAAAAGGAAGAAGGGAAAGAAGTAAGAGTGGGATAAGGAAATTAATAGTGGACGGGGAGCAATGGAGATGGAATGAAAAGAGAGAGACCTTAGAGGTTTTCCAATAAGAAGAAGAAGGGGAGGAGGGAAAAAGGGGGACAACGGCAAAGTAAAAATTACAATGAAACGTAAAAAAAGAAACAAAGAAGGAAGTAGGAGGGAAACTAAGGAAGGAAGGGGAAAATCAAAGAAGGTAACGAGAAAAACAGGGGTGAGGGCACTATTTTGGAATGTAGCGGGACTACGGAAAAAAGAAGAAGATTTTTGGGACTATGTGAAGGAGTTCGATATTGTTGGAATAACAGAAACATGGTCAGAAAGCTGGGAAAAAATAAAAAAACTGTTACCAAAGGAGTGCAAGTGGGAATGGCAAGGGGCGAGAAGGGGAAAGGAAGAGCAGCAGGGGGAATAATAACAGGGGTAAAAAATGGAATAAAAGAGAATATTAAAAAGAAGGGAGAAGAGGAAGGTCACATGGTGAGAAACGTTAAAATAGACAGTAAATGGTGGAAAATAGTGACAGTGTACAGCAAAGAGATGAAAGAAACAATAAGCAAGATAGAAGAAACATTAAAAGACAACAGGGAAGAATGTTTGCTTCTGGGAGGGGATTTTAACGGGAGAATTGGGGAAAGAGGAGCCAGGGATTGGGAAGAAGAGAGCGGAGAGGGAAAAAGAAAATCCAAAGACAAGAAAGAAAACGCGGAAGGGAAGAAGTTGATGGAATGGATAGAAGAAAAAGGATGGGAAGTGCTGAATGGAAATAAACAAGGGGTACATAGGCGGTAGAGGAGAGACGGTGATAGACTACGGAATAGTAAACGATGAAGCATGGGAAGAAGTCGAAGAATTCAGAATAGGGGAAAGAGTAGAGTCAGACCATCTGCCTAAAGAGATAAGTATAGGAAGGGGGAGAGAGAAGAGAAGAGGAGAAGAAAAAATAGAGGAAATGCGGAAGGTGATAATTAAAGTATGGGACGAACAAGGGGTGGAAGAGTATAAGAGAAGACTGGAAAAAGCAAGATTTAAAGAACAAGAAGTAGAAAGTAGAAAATGGAGAAAGAATTGGTAGAAATATTGTAAAAAGCAGCGACAAAAAGAGAAATAACAGTAAGAGGTGGAGGAACAAAAAGAAAGAATAAATGGTGGGACAAAGAATGTGAGCAACGTAAAAAGGAAGCAATAAAAGAACTAAGAAAGTGGAGAAAGACTAAAGGGAACAGAAGTGGCTTTTTAGAAGCGAAAAGAAGATACAGAGAGACATGCAGGGAGAAGAAGAGGCAGAAGAAGGAGAGAGAGGAGGAAGAGATAAAAGCAATAAGAACAGAGAAGGAGGTATGGAACTATATTAATAGAGAGAGAAAGAAAAAAGAAAATGGGAGCGAGGAGATAACGATGAATGAGTGGGAGGAGTACTTCATGAGGCTGCTGGAGGGAGAAAAGGAAAAAAAGAAAACGGAAATAGAGACGAAGAGAAACCGAGTAGAACCTGAAGGAGAAGAAATTACAATGGAAGAGGTGGAGAGGCATGTGAAGAAACTGAGGAAAGGGAAGGCACCAGGGAGGGATAGAATACAGAATGAGTCGTGGATGTATGGGACGAGAAGAGTGATAGAGAGGCTGGTGGAGGTAATGAATGGGGTGTGGAGAGGAGAAGGATTCCCGGTAGGGTAGAGAGAGGGGGTAATTTACCCCATTTACAAAAAAGGGGAGAAAAATAAAGTAGAAAATTACCGAGGGATAACTCTCCTAAACACAGGGTACAAGTTGTATGCATCAATTCTGAATGAAAGGATGAGCAGAGAGATAGAGGAAAACGGAGCATTACCAGACATCCAAGCAGGATCTAGAGAGGAGAGGGGAACTATGGATAATGTATACATCCTGGACCAATTGACGAAGAGTGAGTTGAAGAAGAAAGGGGGGAGGGTGTATGCATTATTCGTAGACTTTAAGGTGGCTTTTGACAAGGTGGACAGAGAGAGGATGTTTGAGTGCCTGAGGGAGAAAGGGGTAAGTGAATGGCTGGTAAGAAAGGTGGAGGAGATATATGAGAAGACAAAAAGTAAATTGAAGGTAGGGGAGAGGGAAAGTGAATGGTTTGTGACAACAAAGGGGGTGAGGCAAGGTTGCCCGCTCAGCCCCTTGTTGTTCACGATGTATGTGGCAGATATGGACGGAATGTTAGAGAGAGCACAAGCGGGGGGGTGTGTGGTAGGTAGAAAAAAAGTGTGGAGCCTGGCGTTTGCGGATGATGTGGTAATGGTGGCAAAGAGTGAAAGAGAAATGAAGGAAATGATAAAGAGTTTAGGAAAATATGTGAAGAAGAAAAGACTAGAAGTGAATGTAGAGAAAACAAAAATGCTGGTGTTCAATAAGAGAAAGAGGAAGAACGAAGAGAGTGATTGGAGGTGGGAGGGAGAAGTAATAGAACAAGTAAAAGAATTCAAATACTTGGGGTATGTGTTCAATGAAAGAGCCACAGATAAAGCACATATTAGAGAACTGGCAAGAAAAGCGAACAAGGTGATAGGATGTGTATGGGGAATAGGAGAGAGAAGGTGGGGAGGCGATTTTAAGAGGAGAATGATGATGTTTGAAAGTCTTATTGAAAGCGTGTTATTGTACGGAGCAGAGGTCTGGGGATGGAAAGAACAAGAGGAGATAGAGAGGGTGCAAGAGAAATATCTGAGGTGGGTGCTAGGGGTGGAGAGAGAAACGCCAGGGTACATAGTGAGAGAAGAATGCAAGAGGAATAGGTTGAGAGTGAAAACGGGAAAAAGAGCGGTCAAGTTCGAAGACAGGATGGAAGGGAGGAAAGAATGTAGGATACTAAAGGAGTGCTGGAGAGAAAAGAAGAAGAATTCAGAGGAGAATGATAGGGAGAATTACTACAGGAGGAATGGGTATGCAAGCAAAGAAATAGAGAGACTGAGAGAAAGAGGCGTGTGGATGAATGTAGAACTAAGTGAAAAAGATAGGGATACGGATAGACAAGAGAGGAGAGAAAGAATTAGAGAATCCAGATACAACGGGAAGTACGGAGGATGCATGATCGAGGAAGTACTTGGAGAGCGAGAAAGAAAGAAAGATGATGGCGAGGTTTAGGTGCGGAAATGAAGAGAGGGAAAATAGGTATTGGGCAGAAGATGGAGGAAGAATGTGTAGAATGTGCTATGAGGAAAGAGAGACGATTGAGCATATGTGGAACGAGTGCAGTGAGATGAAACAAAGAGAGAGAAAAGAAAGAGAGGAAATACTGAATGTAGATGGAAGGGAAATTAAATAGATGAAAGAGGTATGGAAGAGGAGGGAGAAGGGAGAAGAGGAAAGGGGAGGGGAGAAGAAATAGAGAATTTTATTTAGTTTTTTTTATTATTATAATTGTTAAGTTTACTTGTATATGTATAGGAATCAGAAAGCCCGTAGGGCAAATAAAGATTTATCAAGTTTTATTTTCCGCCGATTGGATACAATACTTTAAATTTTAAATTTACAGCACTATCCTCTACATACGAAGTAACCAAACTGTCAGTGAGTCAAAGAATTTAAATTTGGATTTAAACCATATTTAGAATACAAGATTCGGTAAATTCGGGATATAAAAATTTAGAGAAAACTTGTCTTTTCGCTGCGAACACTCTTCTTGTGTGGAAACGAGTCACGTCCGTCTCGCAAGCACGCCGGCACGAAAACTCATCAGCCGATAACGCAATTTCAATTGACAACCACTCATACATTTCATAATTGTTTTGTTCCTTTATTGTGTTAATTAAACACCTGCAATTACTTACTTCGACGTAGCGTCATTAAACCCACAACTTTTGCCTCAAGGAAATGTAACCCATCCTCACTGATCTTCGCGGTAATTACCAGTCGATTAATAAACGTCACAGAGATAAGGAAGCGTCAAATTTATCACAGCTTTGGCAGTTAGCCGTGTTCCGCAAAGTGAATCAATAACTTGTTTCGGATTCATAAAAGTCGCGTTTCGGGACATTCATCACGAGCGAGTCGAGAGAGTGGAATTCCGAATGCAACAGGGAATTGCCCTGGAGATGCAAATAGAATCTGGAATGCTGCTGGAGTTTTAATGTTTATATTACGGACAGAAAAAGGGGGAGGGTTGATGCAGTTTGGTCACGAAATGTAATTGTGTTTATTCTTGACCCGGCGCATCCACCAAATTTGAAGACCGTAAAAATTTGGAAACAATTAAAACACTGCCAGAACAGTAATGAAAGCCAAGCTGGCTCCAAAATAAATTTGTCACTAAACTTTGTGCATCGAGTGTTACAAATTATTATAGCCTCCTTGACCCACATTATATTGGGTGCCACTTTTCATCTAGAAGCGATTAACACAACTTCAAAAATATATTAGCCGGAGTGGTCAAGCGGCCCTTACAAAACCAAGCACATCTACTCGGAATAATTCCGTATAATTAATAATGCAATTTAACTGAGAGTGCATTAGTAGATTACTTACTGCAAGTGCAGAATTTTAATCAGCATTGTTCGTAATTGCGTTAAAACTCCCAGAAGTTCTCTCTACCATATCATACCGATTAAAGTACGAAATTACGACACAACAATATTGTGAGAGGTCGATGGGATTCGTCAGCTTGAGTGCACATGTTTGACCTGCTTTAAATAAATCCAGTTTAATATTTTGATGCAGAATTTGTGGATTTCTATTTGCAGGTATGCGCATCCTCGTGATGCTTCTCCTGGACACCCTGCCCATGCTGGGCAACGTACTGCTCCTCTGCTTCTTCGTGTTCTTCATCTTCGGCATCGTCGGAGTGCAGCTGTGGCAAGGCATCCTTCGACAGCGCTGCACGTTCCCCCAAGACCTCAACCGCACGTATAACAACACCCTGCCGTCGTAAGTCACTCCTTTCGCCCCCGCGGTCGCAAATGGACACGCAATTCGAATCATTTTTTGATCGGGACACTCGAGCCCCATGTGCCAGATGTGGTTGCACTTGAATTCATGCTTCTGGGTGTTTCACGTTGGGACGGAGGTTCGAGGAGGAAGTTGGGGGAAATAATTTGATCTACACCGAACATAATCTATTAATTACTCGCTGCTGTGGCAGTGCTAATTAATTAAATTAAATTAATTAATATATAGAGTTCGCTATGTCATTACACGCGTTTCCATTGTCTGCCGACTTTTATTGAACCGCTAAACGCAGCCTCCACTTCACCGAAGCTGCTGCATTAAAACTCTCCAACATTTCAGACTTCTTTGTTGCTGGCAATGTTGCAGGATTACATCCCGGAGCGTCCGCTCCCGAAACTATGATTGATAGATGCAATTTTTCACGATAACTGGCTGCAACAGCAGCTGCTGATGCGAACTGCATAGCTCTTAAATATCGACTGCAAGCATCGGCTTTAATCTCTCGTGGAGTTAGTTTTTCTGTTGGCGGCTAATTGGAGTTGCGTTGGACAGAAACGAGTCGAGGAGTAATGAAGTAGTTTTAGGAGTCTCGGTTTTTCTGGAAAATGTTGCAGGGATTAGTTTTTTAGGCGACACATTTTAGCTGGATGTTTTTTGTCTTCCAATGAGTGTATTTTATTGCTCCAGGGGAGCTAATTTCACCCTTTACGTTTCGTCTGTTATATGCGATGAAATATTAAAATTAAATAACAGCAAATGATGAAAGACGACGAATAAAGTATGAAGGATGTTTCCTTTATCCATTCCAACTTCATTCTCTTATCTCGCGCTTCGTCCTTCTTTCCTATTCTATCCTCCATATTTTATGCTTTACATTAATTTTTAAAAAGATTGGTAAATGCAATAAAATTATTCAAGGAAAACTTCATTTCCTAAAAATATTTAGTTACCTAATTTTCCAACACCGTGTATATGAAACCCCCTGTATATTTTTTTATATTATTATTTGCCATAGTAAGTGCTATACAGCTGTGTAATGTTTTTTAAATTTTTATTGAAGAACAATGCAGTTATAATTTTTTTTCAAAAAGTGGTTAAAAACGCAGATTTACAAAAAAAATATATAGGGGCCTTGCTATTAACCATAAAATTATAATATTTTGTACGTAAGTAAAAAATAAATAATTAATATTAAATTAATTAATTAAATTAAATTAAATAATAAATAAGTTTCATCCTTACCATATTCATACCATCTACAGGAACTTTTGATTTTTCGGTGTGGATTAGTAATCAATTGAATCAAGATCCTGACTTTCTGAATAAGCTCTTGTTTACAGACGAAGCAACCTTTCATAAAAACCGACATAATTTTCATCAAATCTGTGGTTCCAACATGATGGGGCGCCATCCCGACATGAAAAGAACATGGAGGATACATCGATTGTTTAATTGTTAATTTATTGTTTAATTTTTTAATCATTGTTATTTTTGTTGTAATTTAATATTACAAATGATTATAATTACCGTTATAATCCATCCGAACAACAGTTGTTTGAATTATTATGATATTCTTCTTTGTCTTTTATATTAAGATTTTGGATTTCTCAGCACAGTATCAATGGGTAAATGATGATAATACCTAATTTTACAATTAACTTTAAGAAAAATTGAAATAACTTCAAATTCAGGTTTAAGTATTAGTCGCGTCAATGAAGTCTTTTTCTCGGAAGTCCTCAGAAACAGCTCCGATTTTGATATGTTTTTTTTAATATTTCCTTTTTTGTATTATTTATAATCAGAAACCTTTTGGAGCGGGGACATAACTATTAATATTATTTAAACAATATGTATGATATTTATCTAAAAAAAATAGTTTTGCGTTTTTTTTAACAGACTTCAAAAAGGGAGGAAGTTATCAATTCGGTTGTATGTTTTTTTTAATGCTTGTTACCTCAGAACATTTATATATTTATATTTCATTTATGTTCACCGATTTCTTCGTCAATTGTGGACCGATTTTCAAAATTCTTCTTTTATTTGAAAGGGTATACTCTTAAGGTGGTTCCATTATCAAAAAATTAAAATCTGACCAGGGAATCCCATGGAAATCGAGAAAAATACTAAAATTTTCGCTCCCTTTTATTAACCGACTTCATGTATGTTCACCGATTTCTTCGTCAATTGTGGACCGATTTACAAAATTTTTCTTTTATTTGAAAGGGTATACTCTTAAGGTGGTTTATCAAAAAATTAGAATCTGACCAGGGAATCCCATGAAATCGAGAAAAATCCTCAAATTTTCGCTCCCTTTTATTAACCGACTTCATGTATGTTCATGTATGTTCACCGATTTCTTCGTCAACTGTGGACTGATTTTCAAAATTTTTCTTTTATTTGAAAGGGTATACTCTTGAGGTGGTTCCATTATCAAAAAATCAGGACCTGACCAGGGAATCCCATGGAAATCGAGAAAAATACTAAAATTTTCGCTCCCTTTTATTAACCGACTTCATGTATGTTTACCGATTTATTCGTCAATTGTGGGCCGATTTTCAAAATTCTTCTTTTATTTGAAAGGGTATACTCTTAAGGTGGTTTATCAAAAAATTAGAATCTGACCAGGGAATCCCATGAAATCGAGAAAAATCCTCAAATTTTCGCTCCCTTTTATTAACCGACTTCATGTATGTTCATGTATGTTCACCGATTTCTTCGTCAACTGTGGACTGATTTTCAAAATTTTTCTTTTATTTGAAAGGGTATACTCTTGAGGTGGTTCCATTATCAAAAAATCAGGACCTGACCAGGGAATCCCATGGAAATCGAGAAAAATACTAAAATTTTCGCTCCCTTTTATTAACCGACTTCATGTATGTTTACCGATTTATTCGTCAATTGTGGGCCGATTTTCAAAATTATTCTTTTATTTGAAAGGGTATACTCTTAAGGTGGTTTATCAAAAAATTAGAATCTGACCAGGGAATCCCATGAAATCGAGAAAAATCCTCAAATTTTCGCTCCCTTTTATTAACCGACTTCATGTATGTTCATGTATGTTCACCGATTTCTTCGTCAACTGTGGACTGATTTTCAAAATTTTTCTTTTATTTGAAAGGGTATACTCTTGAGGTGGTTCCATTATCAAAAAATCAGGACCTGACCAGGGAATCCCATGGAAATCGAGAAAAATACTAAAATTTTCGCTCCCTTTTATTAACCGACTTCATGTATGTTTACCGATTTATTCGTCAATTGTGGGCCGATTTTCAAAATTCTTCTTTTATTTGAAAGGGTATACTCTTAACGTGGTTCCATTATCAAAAAATTAGAATCTGACCAGGGAATCCCATGGAAATCGAGAAAAATACTAAAATTTTCGCTCCCTTTTATTAACCGACTTCATGTATGTTCACCGATTTCTTCGTCAATTGTGGACCGATTTTCAAAATTCTTCTTTTATTTGAAAGGGTATACTCTTGAGGTGGTTCCATTATCAAAAAATCAGGATCTGACCAGGGAATCCCATGGAAATCGAGAAAAATCCTCAAATTTTCGCTCCCTTTTATTAACCGACTTCATGTATGTTCACCGATTTCTTCGTCAATTGTGGACCGATTTACAAAATTCTTCTTTTATTTGAAAGAGTATACTCTTAAGGTGGTTTATCAAAAAATTAGAATCTGACCAGGGAATCCCATGAAATCAAGAAAAATCCTCAAATTTTCGCTCCCTTTTATTAACCGACTTCATGTATGTTCACCGATTTCTTCGTCAACTGTGGACTGATTTTCAAAATTTTTCTTTTATTTGAAAGGGTATACTCTTGAGGTGGTTCCATTATCAAAAAATCAGGATCTGACCAGGGAATCCCATGGAAATCGAGAAAAATACTAGAATTTTCGCTCCTTTTATTAACCGACTTCATGTATGTTCACCGATTTATTCGTCAATTGTGGGCCGATTTTCAAAATTCTTCTTTTATTTGAAAGGGTATACTCTTAAGGTGGTTCCATTATCAAAAAATTAGAATCTGACCAGGGAATCCCATGGAAATCGAGAAAAATACTAAAATTTTCGCTCCCTTTTATTAACCGACTTCATGTATGTTCACCGATTTCTTCGTCAATTGTGGACCGATTTACAAAATTTTTCTTTTATTTGAAAGGGTATACTCTTGAGGTGGTTCCATTATCAAAAAATCAGGATCTGACCAGGGAATCCCATGGAAATCGAGAAAAATACTAGAATTTTCGCTCCCTTTTATTAACCGACTTCATGTATGTTCACCGATTTCTTCGTCAATTGTGGACCGATTTACAAAATTCTTCTTTTATTTGAAAGGGTATACTCTTGAGGTGGTGCCATTGTCAAAAAGTCAGGATCTGATCAGAGACTCCCATGGAAATCGAGGAAAATTCTCAAATTTTTCCTTCCTACAAGTATTGATGAACAATTTTTAAATATTTTTTTATAAATGTCTAAAATAAATAATCCACAATTCATAATAATTTTATAATTTACTTTCGTATATTATTTGTAGAATAAGTATTGAAAAACTATTTTTTTTATATAAATATAATAAATAGTGTTTAAACAATATAAATAATTATTTCCCCACTTCAAAAGGTTTCTGATTTTGAATAATATATAAAAACAAACATTCACAAAAAAAATCATTAAAATCGAAGCTGTTTTTGAGGACTTCCGAAGATTGACTGTTTTATGTATTTATTGACGCGACTATATAGGTAATGCTTAATAAAAAAGAAAGAGGTGAATAACACTAACATAATAGTGCAAAATTATACAGGCTGTTCTATTTGAAAAAAAAAAGTTTTGGGGATGGAAAGATATCAAAAGTTGTTTTTTTTTCTCTTAAGTACTACATTGAAATAAAAAAGTATGGGCCACACATGATGTCTCTAACTTTTTCTTATTTACTTACAAAATATTATAGTTTTATGGTTAACACCAAAGCCGTTATAATTTTTTTTTGTAAAGCTGTTTTAACCATTTTTTGAAAAAAAATCATAATTGCATTGTTCTTCAATAAAAATTAAAAAACATTACACACCTGTATAGCATTTACTAGGGCAACAATAATATAAAAAAATATACAGGGGTTCCATTAAACAAAAAAAAAGTTGGAATACGGTCCTGAAAAATTGGGTCCGGTTAAGTCTCTAAATATTTTTGAGAAATGCAGTTTTTCCTGTATAATTTTATTACACTGACCAATTTTCTTAAAAATTAATAGTAAAGGCATCAGAGACCGATCCCACACTAATCACTCACCCTGTATATTTTCTAAAATGTTGGAGTAAAAAATGTCAATTAATTTCATGAAATTCGCTACTACATTTTGTTGCTTCAGTATGGCTTCTTATGATCTGGAGCAGTGATTTGAACCACAGTGGCATTAAGGAATTAAGTTTTTCTTGTAGAAATTGTCCCATTCTTCTTCAGTCGCTACAATCAGCTCCTGAATGGTTCTGGTGGGTTTTGTCTTAAAATTGCTTTACTAACCATGTTCCACACATAACCAATTTGATTCATATCTGGCGAGCTTGCTGGCCTATCATTCTTGTGCGGTTTGATCGAATACTATCCTCTGTAAAAACCAAAAAAAATTCTCCTTCACACTTTTCCCCTTCCTGCTGACTTCCCACTTCCCTACTCCCCTAGTTCCCTTTTCCCTTTCCCATTTTGCCCTTACTTATTTTATGATCTCTCCCTTTTTTTTCTTTGTATTTTTTTTTCTATCTTTCAAGTCCTCATACTCCTTTTATGTCGCTCCTCTATTCTTTCTAGTTCTCGTTCCATTTTATTTTTTTCCCTTTCCCTTTCTTCTCCGCTTATTCCCCGCTTATTCCCCCTTTCTCCTGCGCTTATTGCCCCTTTCTCATCTCTCGTCCTGCTCCTTCTCCCCCTCCTCTTCTCCCTTTACCCTTTCACTTCTCCCTTCCTTTTTTATTATTTCCTAATCTCGCCCCCCTTATGTTAACGACCTTCTTTGCCCTTCCAACGTTCTCAACCCCTGTTTCCCTTCCTTGTTTCTCTTTCCTCCTCTTTCTGTTTGTCCTTCTTTTCATCTCTAGCTTTCTTTATTCCTCTTGCAATCTATCTAGTCCTCATTCTTTCTTTCTATGCCTCTTATTATTTCTCTTCCTCTGTTTATTCCTCTTTCCATTTTATTGTCCTCTATTTCTTTCACTTTTACTCTCTTTCTGTTACTTTTTTCCCTCTTCCTTTTTTTTACGTCACCTGTTCCTCTGTTCCATTTCTTTTAGACCCTTCTACCATCTTCTTTCTCCCTTTTTATTTCAAGTATTTTTCTCCTCATGCTCTGTCTTTTTCTCTTCTTCTTTCTTTCCACTTTTTCTTATACTCTTTTCTGTCGTCTCCCGTCCAAGCCTTTCCCCCTTCTCACCCGCTCCTTACTCTTCCACCTCCCCCACTCACCCACAACCCTTTTTCCAGTTTTCTATTTTTCTCTTGTCCCGTTCTCCTTTTCACATCTTCTTCCTTTCTACCTTTATTTTCTTTCGGGTCGTTCCTACTTTATTTCGTAGTTTGCCTTTTTCTCCCCACATTCTCTTCCTCTCTTATTTTTTTGGTAATTTTTTTCTTCCTAGCCATTACTTTCTTCCACTCATCTCTTTCCCGTACCATTTCCTCCATTTCTACTCCTATCTTTCTACCTGTTCTGTATTTCACTTCCTCTGTATCTATCCGCTTTTTCTAGTCTTCTTCCCCTCTTTCTGTTTTACTCTATATTGCTTTTATTTTCTTTCTAATCTCTCTCTTTTTTTATTCCAATATTCTTTTCACTTTGTTTCCTCTTTGAATTCAATCTTTTATGACCTCATCTGTATTGTCAGCTTCTTGCCTTTTTCGTCTCTTCTCACTTATTTTACATCCTTTTTGTTATTTTCAGTCTTCTTGTTTTTTATCCCGGCTTATTTTTAATCACAACTTTTGTTAAATTCTCTATTGTAGTGTCTTTTAAATTCTCTCTTTGTTGTATTTTTATTCTTGTGGTTTCCCAATTTCTTTTAGTCTAGTGGTAATTCTAATTCTACTCAGTCATTTCCTTTTGGCTTCTTCTCATTCTCTTCTTTTCTTCTTAGTCACCTTCCGTTTACATTTTCCAATTTCACCTTGAGGTGTTCCTGTTTTATTTTGGCGTTTATCGATGTATGTATTACGGCCATTACATTTTTTTCTGTGTGAAAATCTGGAGAACTGGGATTGAAAGAAATTGAGAACCTGACTGCTGTTGCCATGCCATGGATTTTCATGGTGCTTCGTAGTTTTGGGAGTGAGTGTAGAACGACAAGATTAAAGCAGAAATTACAAATTTGAGATTTAGGACTACTATTAAAAAATGTGTATCTCATTTCACATTATTTCTAACTCACGACTCCCCCTCTCGAAATCGGCCTCCCTCCTCCACACCTCCGCCCTCAAGCACTTGTTGCTCAGCTCACACCTCCCCCCACCGATCCCCTCCACTTGTTGCTACCCCTCCCCCGTTCTGGCCACATGGGTGCAAAGCGAACACAGTGTATATATCTCACATACTAAATCTGGCATTAGCATAAACGTCCCCGTGCGTATTGCATGTCACATTTTTATCACAGTTGAACCCCTGTTTGAATGGAGCGGCTTTGATCTGTTGCAGAGAAGTCTCGGAAGAATACGTTGTGCGCGTGCCTGTGACGTAAGATTATGTGCCGCAAGCCTGAGTGTTGACTTCTACTATATACAAGCGTCTCGTGCCTGTCACTTTCGACTATATACTTATGTGTACATTCGGCGACGTTGGCGCATCGGACGTGCGCATGCTCCGAAGCGGCAACGCCGCGCCGTTGGTCATCTCTCTCTTTCTCGCGGGGTGACCGATGTTGCATGCTGGATCGATCTGCCTGCTGTGCGCGGCCGCCTTGTCGGGATCCTGGACCAGAGTAGACACTTGTTGCATAGATAGTTTCTGATTTTTTACATTTTACGTAAATTAGTAAGTTCGTAGGTGACATACAGTACGACATATATTTTTATATGTAAGGTGATTTCGAACATGTGTCACTCCTTGAAAAGTCCAGTATCTCGTCACTCATTCCACACATTCTCATCTCAATTCTCTCACTACCTTCCTATAAATGCATCGAATAGAGAAATGACTGTATGTCTTAGATTGTATGTTACACACAACCACCCCCTACTGGTGCAGCTCCAACGTCTCTGACTCGGTAATTTTTTTCTGCACGTTGAGACGTCCATCCATCACTCGAAGGATATGAGTCCCGACGTCATCAAGATTGCCATCAAACACAGTTAGATATGGAGCTGAAGCCACTAGGGAGTTACGGATTACACCAGTAGGGGCGCACAATTTGCATATCTACGTGAACACCACACTTCGGGCTAACTGTCGGGCTTTGCGCGGGTGAACTTAATTTGGGAATGTGTAGTATACAGTCGCGGACAGAAAATGTATGTCAGTCCACTGCCACAAAGTGCAAAACAATTATTCTAACCTTTTTTTATTGTCATTTAAAACATGCCATCCAAAATGACGGCCGAGGTTTTCTGTGAATTCTTGACCGGAACGTTCGCTCGATCTTTTCCTTCAGTAAATGCGCGGCTTAAAGTGGAAGATCAAATAAAGAACGTTGTGTACTAGACGCGATGTCTTTCAGACTTTTATTGGAAGGGGGAAGTGCCTTTGAATGACGTCTGATTCAGAGAGGAGGGGTTCAAATTGGCGCATTGTTAACATTGTGGGTCAACTATGGCTTGATTTAAACAAGAGTTTTTTGTTAGATTTAGATTAGATGCATGTTTGTTCTTGCTGTTGAAAATCTTGGCGGGAGTGCTGATCATATTGGCAGAAATTTGTTAATGCCAAACGTTCGTGTTCCTAAAGCTTTATACATAATTTGGAACAAATGTAGAGGGAGGATGGGTATATCGGATGTTACTTTATATTTCAGTTATGAGTTTCCAAATAAAAAAAAAATGATTTGTGAATTTCTACCCTGATTTTCGAAATGCTAACGCTTGAAAGAGGCGTGCGGCGATGTTTGCGGATTTAACTACCTATGTTCAATAGCGCTGCATAAATCGAAAGTGGTATTATTCTAGAATACTTCCCTGTCCGCCAACTGTTGGCACGCGAATAAACCGACTTCCCTTTGACCAACTTTTTTATGTATCTCGAAGCTCCACCATCGTACGATATATCTGTCGAGTTTACAATACCGAGGAGTGCGACGTAAAAAAACACTTCCCAAATAACACGTAATGAGTAAATAATCCTGTGTCAACATCAAAACTTCGAACATAAATCCCAACCATCGCCCGCGTCGTGCCGTTTCCATTGCCCAGACGTCCAGCCGCTCATATTTATCTCCCCTTCAACAAACGATCCTTTCAAACTTCTCGTTATTAATCCGAGATACAAACCTAGCAAAAACCATTGTCCCTCCATGGTTTGTTTGTTCCGCTCTACTTTCATTGTGGACGGACCTGCCCGGAGGAACAGGCTCTCACAATGGACATTTGTGTGTCCGCGAACGCAGAGTTTTAATCATGTACGAAGGCTCAAACAGAAGCAACGGTTTGCGATTTCGGAAAGGCGGAATCGAGTTCTTTTAGTTATCTTGGTTTTGTACAGTTGGGGAGACTGCCACGGCCGCCGGGGCTTTCCAGTGAAGAGCAGTGTTGCCAAAAGCGGTGAAATTTTGAAATATTACTGCGGATACAACAACTGTTGAAGTGTTTATATCTTGAGATTCTATCGTCTTGTTGTAGCTACCGAAAACAGGTCTACGAACGATCTGAACATCCCTTGCGTGTGCTTTCCGGTCGACCTCGCAGCGTTTTTCATGAATTTCAACGAGGCGCTCTGTCGCAATGAATGTCTGACAGACGTAATGCAAATTTGACGACTTCTTTCGTACGAAAACATTTTTAAGTCAGACTTCAGCGCTGTTCCATCCGGGAAATCCAATCCTAAACTTTTACCGCTCTCATTAAAATAATTCCAACGAACAGGAAAGCCTTCCGATTATCTCCACATTAAGTCTGTTCCTCCACTTAAGAGCGGAATTAAATCCTCTAACTTTTTCATTAAGTTTTCTTGGGCTGTGCGGAAAACTCGTTTCTAAATAAATAAGTGGTTCGAAACATCAAGGGCCAATTTCAAAATACTAGTATTTTTCATGCATAAATTTGGATATTGAAGACGCAATATCAGCAACCAGCCTTACTAACACGTCTGTAGCCCAGACGATAACACTTTTGTTTAAATATAAAGCTTAGTCTACCTAATTATCCACCGTCAAAGCACCCACCGCACCAAAGGACCACCACGTTTATTCAGCAACCCTCTCAACCGAGCCGACAGTTAGCCCAATTACACTTCTCGCTACCACCCCACAAGAGCACCACTCCTTCGGGACGTTCCGCTTTAAAAATCTTTATTTTCCAGCGACATATCCCGTTATTACAAGCTGCAACAGGATCAGGAGTACATTTGCAGCAAGCCGGAACAGTCGGGGATGCATCTGTGCATTCCCTTCCCCGAGTACCAAAACAGCAGCTTGAAGTGCAACCTCACCATTGACCAGAAGCGCGACCCCAGGTACGTCAACAACGATTCGACGTGCATCAACTGGAACATCTACTACACGGAGTGCACGGATCGGGGGCCCAACCCTTTCCAGGGGACCATCTCCTTCGACAACATCGGACTGGCATGGGTGTCGATTTTTCTGGTAATTAGATTTAGCAGACTACAGTTTGAAGAATTGATCAGGATCTCATGGTCTTCATGATTCATACTACCGTTCTTTTTTTTCTTCATCATTTTTCGATTTCACAATTTCATAAACTTCATAAACGCAAACGTTCTAAGTAAGTTAAAACTAGATTCGAACGAGTGCTTGAGCAATAAGTCGTTTAGCACCTGTTACTAAAATCGCCCAAACTCTTCCAGGTCATATCTCTGGAGGGCTGGACCGACATTATGTACTACGTCCAAGACGCCCACAGTTTCTGGGATTGGATCTATTTCGTCCTGCTGATTGTGGTAACTACACCCTGTAGCTACACTTCCTCCTGTTGGTTACATGGTGTTGACACTTTCCAGATCGGCTCCTTCTTCATGATCAACCTCTGCCTGGTCGTCATCGCCACACAGTTCTCCGAGACCAAGAAGCGGGAGATGGAGCGCATGCGCCTAGAGAGAGCCCGCTTTCAGAGCAGCAGCACTCTCGCCTCTTCCACGAACAACAGCGAGCCCACCAGTTGCTACGCGGAGATCGTCAAGTACGTGGCGCACATATGGAGAAGAACCAAAAGACGAATGATGAAAAAGATCCGGTTGTTCCGGATGCGACGAGAACAAAGAAGGGAGAAAAAGATGATTTCGGGGGAGACCATCAGGCTCAACTACGCCAAGAGGCACCACCCGAATTGTCCCCGAGTCAAGCAAAATGTGGATGCCCACTTATTTTTTTTTTGAGCGACTGACTCTCTAATTTTAGCCCCCTAGCGCCCCCAGCCCTCGTGTGCTTTCCCGTCGCAGTTCCGTGGAAGAGCCCGAGTTATCCAAGAGACCGAGTTTGTTGCGAGTACCCTCGGTTTCGAACCAGGAGATCTCCACGAACAATAACGACAGCCCGACGAATTTGCTGTCGCCGACGACTTGCGGCCAAAATAACCGACGCCGCTCCTCCGTGATGTTCAGCGACGTGGTGGTGCTGCACGGGGAAGGCGATCCTTCGCCGGGGTCTTCGGCCAATATCGATAAAAAGAACGTGTGCTCTAGTGAAAAAACCACTCAGGCTGGTAAGCAGATTGACATTTAGCACCAAGTGCATTCACAACTCTTTAATTCCAGGTGACGGCAACATCTGGCAGATCTCCTCTCTCCCCAACCAACAACAGATCCTCCAAACCCAGCAGCAGATCGCCCAAGACTGCTGTGAGCTCATGAACGGTGAAGCCATGACTTGCCAAGAACTGCTAGCTTTGGGGGCCATCAACGCAGCTCTACCCACAGGGCAGATCGTCCTCGATACCTTCTTCAGCTCCCTGACGAAGGGCACCAGGACGCGAAACCCTGAAGATCTGTATGTACAACACCCCACGGACGACGACTTCAGCTGTTGCCAAGATTTATGGCACTGCGAGTCGGAGTACAACAACGAAAAACGCTCGAGATTTTATATCGCTTGTTGTACCATCGTCAAAGGGGTGGTGAAAGGCGTGCGTTGCAGCAGGAGGAAGGTGAAGCAGTTGGTGGAGCACAAGTACTTCCAGCAGGGGATCCTGTTGGCCATCCTCATCAACACGCTGTCCATGGGAATAGAGTACCACAACCAGCCCGAGTACATGACGCACTTGGTCGAGACCAGTAACGTGATTTTCTCGGCGGTGTTCGCAGTGGAGATGCTGCTGAAGATAGTGGCAGACGGCCTCTTCGGCTACATATCCAACGGGTTCAACGTCTTCGACGGGGTCATCGTGGTCCTGAGGTACACCAACCCCCCCTGGTGGTCTTCTCAATCTACATTGTGTCTTTCAGTGGCGTGGAACTCTTCCAGAGATTCCTCGGCCAGAGCCACACCGACTCGGGCCTTTCGGTCCTACGGACCTTCCGACTTCTTCGCATCCTGAAATTGGTCCGGTTCATGCCGAACTTGCGGCGACAGCTCTTCGTCATGTTGAGGACCATGGACAACGTCGCCGTCTTCTTCTCCCTTTTGATCCTTTTCATTTTCATCTTCAGGTAAGGCCCGTTACGGCGACCGCTGACACCACAGAAACAAACTACCAACAGTTACAACACAGAGACGACAAACGACATTGGCGCGCAGGGGCTGGTAGGGGTGGCATTTGATTCGTAGGGATATGTTGCCGTTCTGTTTCGTTTTGTTGGTGTTAGATCGTCGTTTCCTTATTATTAAGCAGCGGATTCTAGGGCATTAGATTGGCTGTTATGCCCCAACCACATGAGTTCAACTGTAACTCTAATATATATGCATATACAGCGTGAGTCATTTAAAATGCCGCACTTGACAAGTTTTGAGCGACAAATCTACATACGTGACAGTAGTTTAGCAAACCATTCGCATCTATCCGTGACCTTAGAGGTCCTAAAGATCTACAGGGTTGAAGAATTGGCGGTAAATTCGAATAGTGGGCGTATCCCCTGGTCAGCAAGGGCGAGAAATTATTTTTTTAAATCCAAAATTATTCATATCAACAGTGAAATGTTGAATGTGAACTATGGAACAAATTTTGTTACACGTCGCATGATCCCAATGCGCGTAAATATGTAGTTTTCGTTTGCTCAGGTCGCCAGTCTGGCGCTAATACGCTTCTCGACCCTGTAGTTTTATGAGTTTAGGCTATTTTAATTGTAAAAAGAACACGACGGAAATAGACAGTTAAATTATTTAGTGTTATTTTCACACCTTCATTCGGGACCAAATCGCCCTGCAGCCCCTCTATCACAGCGACGGAACGTCCATTTAGGCCCGAAGGCTTTCGCCGAAGCCCTGGTGGTGCGCATCGGCCGACGTCGCACTACCTCCTGAGATCACAGGCCCCTTTTGGCACCGCCTCCTTGCGTCATTTAGATTAAACAAAATGGTATATAAATTATAGAAAAGTCAGAATGCGGAATACGGAATGGACAATTATATGAACTACTTGCTATACTACTCATGACATAATTATGTGATCCTTGTATATTTGTCAGGCGCAGCAATTTACTCACCCTGTGTATTCCGCCAGTTCAGACCTTTTCGACAGTTTTTTGGTGCCTAAAATCCGTTGCTTACTTATTATACTCCACATCACTATACTTTATACACTCTCTCTGTCTCTTATCCTACATTAGCACCTACTTATCGGATAGACAGCACATTGTGCGGTAGAGGCTCGCACCAAACCGCTCTGATCCTACTTCTGATGTCAGATACGGCGGTGCGAGGCTCGACTGTACGTCGGCGCCCGCTCCACTTTTACGAGTCGACAGATATAAACAATAAACCATAAATCACAGAGCAGACTTATAAGGGCGGAAGCGTTAGGACGTTCTACTTACTCAGCACCGAATACATTCAAACATTCCAATTATCATCACAACTGTGCGCGCAGATTAGTAACCGTCTGATTTTTGGGATGTTCTAGTATCCTCGGTATGAATCTGTTCGGGTGCAAGTTTTGCGAGAAACATGACGATAACAAAAAATGTATATCTGACCAAGATGAAGACAAAGATAGAAAAAATTTTGACTCCCTGTTGTGGGCTCTAGTTACTGTCTTTCAGGTATTTAAAACTTAAAATCAAACTAAATCAGGATCCGCCCAAAACACCCTTGCCGTGTTTTCAGCGGATGTTCTAACAACCATTGGTGCTATTTCTTGTACGTGTCAAAAGTTGAAAGTCATTAGTGAATCCGAGCAAATAGCACTCTTGCCGTTTTTAATCCGATAACGTTGTCAGCGAATAAGGTAGGTGCAGCTCTTTCCGATTTTTCCAACTTCTGCATGTTTTATTCCGAATTCTCGCACCCAAGCGAAGCTGGCTGCAATAACAAGGGACCCACTGCGGATCCCTGCAGTAACGCTAGCCAGTTTCGCACCGGCACTGACTTTAACACTTCTTCCGCTTGTTTCGAGCACACCCACTGTGTTGAGCTATGTGTCGATCAATATGTCACCCCTGCTCTTTTGTCTGTTTTTGTACTAACAGTCATTACAGAGACACGACCGTAGAAAGTCAGTAGTTCACGTGGAAGTGTAGATTTGAAGTACAAGTACGTAGATCGCAAGCACCACGAGCTGGTGGTAACTCGAGTAGACTGTAGCTGTTGGCATTGTGGTTTGAGGGAACACCAGAGACACTACAACACCATAGATACAGATGTAGACTAGTTTTGAGTGGTGTGTCTTGACAGTGAATTTGAAATCTTAGAGTGAGGACACAACGATAACAGCATTCAAATGAAATATTAATCTTGAGTGTCATGGAAACCTCTTATAACAGACGTGGTAGAAACCTAAAAACATAAGAACCGAACAGAACAATTTGACGTGTGTCTGATAACGTAGTTTAGAAATCTTACGTACCAACTATGTTGTGTCTCAATAAACACCTTTGCCAAGTGCATCCACACTCTAAATTGACATAATTGATCTCAAGACACCCAAATTTGGATCAGTGCTTCTTAAACTCTCCCGACTAACTCCATCTTCCAAAGTTAACACCACCAAAACAAAACTTCTTAGAGCCTCCACCCTTCCAAGTCTAAGAAGCCCTGACTCTCCCGCCGCAATCTCAACAAGCTTAGCCAAGTTTGACCTATTTTTGGCAGCATTCTCGGCATGTACCTCTTTGGTGGTAAGTTTTGCAACTATAGAGCCGACGACGGCAGCATAAAAGAGTGCACCTGCGCGATGATCGTCAGCGACGACGAGCGATGCGAGTGCGACCGAAAGCACTTCAACAACTTCCTCTGGGCCACGGTCACAGTATTCCAAGTGAGAACCAAACCTTCTTTTCTAACACCTCCTGATCCCCGAAAACCTCATTTCTAACAATCTTTCTTTAGATCCTAACTCAGGAAGACTGGAACGTCGTGCTCTCTAACGGCATGGCCAAGACCTCCCACTGGGCGGCACTCTACTTCGTCGCCCTGATGACCTTCGGCAATTACGTTCTTTTTAACCTGTTGGTAGCTATTTTGGTAGAAGGGTTCAGTTCCGAGAGGAACGAACGCAGGGAGAGAGAGCAACGAGAGATGGCAAGGCGGAAGATGTCGTGCATGTTGGAGGCCGGGAGCTTGAGGGACAGCTCCGAGGAGAGCAGCAGGTCGGTGTCCAGCTCAAGCGGGAGTTACGCGCAGGTATGGACGTACTCATGTAGTGGGAAGGTGTGGTAAGAAGGTGTTTCAGGACGCGAAGAACTGCTGGAGGTCGGCCGAGGAACTGCGAAAGAACAAAGACTTCAACGAACAGCGACTGATCAACTGCAACTGCAGGGAAAAACTGATCGACAAGGAATGCGGGTTCCTGGAGGAGCCCAAGTGCAACATACAGAAGGAGTCGATGTTGAGGCAGCCGCCCAGACAGGTAACAAATCTCTAATGATAAAAGAAATCCAACTCCCCGCCGTCTTTGTATATCGGTTATTAATAAAACTCAGTCGGACACAGATTATTATCTTCCTTTCAGACGTCTCCCCCGATAATCACACATACTGCGGCCACCCCCCAAGACTCTCCCAGTACGACCCTGGACGACTTCCCCGAGTTCCGTTACAACGTCACAACCGTCTGCGCAGAGTCCCCAGGCGAAGACAGCAGCCCTGGTGGTCCCTCGAGCACCGAGTCGACAAACAAGACATCCGTAAGATATTCACTTGGTAAATCCAAGCACACCAGAATTTTCCCGCAGAGCCTGAGCCTCCTCAAGCCGCCGACGCTCTCGCCGCCTCCGTTAACATTCCGCCAATTTGAGCGGCCCCCAGAAGAGCCCCCGCCGCCCATCTCCGGCAAGATCGTCATTCACAACGAAAAAATTGGCTCAAAAATTATGACTTTCTCTGAAAAGGTATCGCTGCCCAAAGAGCAGAAGAGCAACAATCAGGACAAGGCGCGAATGCAGAGGAAGTGCTCCTGGAAGCTGAGCAACAGGCCCAGCTTGAGACGAAAGAAGAACAGGAGCGGTTCCGATTCGGAGGCGACGCCGTTGAACAACGGTCGCAACCACTCCCAGTGCAACGGCGGCGGCGTGAGTAGACAAGTAAACAGCTTCCACACTCACTTCGGCTTCGCTCCTTGCACGACTGCTTTCAGACCAGCCTACGCAACGACCCGCTCTTGCAGTCGGCGATCCGTATACAGAACGACACCCAGAGCGACGCCCCCAACAACGCTGTCAGAATCAGATCCAACACTTACAGCTCTGTCTCACAAGTAAAAGCACGCGTGCAGCACTAGCCTTTGGTTAACGCGAGTCTTGTAGGTGTCTGCGGCACCCGCCTTAACACGGCACAACTCCCTAGTAGCGTCAAGCTTGATCCAACCGAAAATTAACACGCAGATCAACAAACGTAGCAGTCCGAGTCTGTCGAGAAGGTCGATCCAACAGGAACCCAAGTCCGTCAACAGCCTCAACGATAAGAGTCTGCCAGAAAGGTTGCCGAAAATCACGATGGAAGATTGTGCAGGGAGGGAAAGGAGACTCCCAAGACTGCTGGAGATGTGCGAGCCGACCGGATGGCTGAAGGAGCGCGAGGACTTCTCCTTGTACATTTTTCCGCAAGATAATAGGTAATCCTTTTTGTACTTTCCAGACTGTCTTAAAGGCTGTCGGTCGCAGGTTCCGGCAGTGGTGCTTCTGGTTCGTCAACCAGAAGTGGTTCGACAACGCCATCCTCCTGTTCATCGCTATGAACTGCATTACATTGGCCATGGAGCGACCCAACATCCCCCCCGATAGCAACGAACGAGTCTTCCTCTCGAGTAGCAACTACATCTTCACGGTGGTCTTCACCGTGGAGATGTTCGTGAAAGTGGTTGCGGCGGGCATGTGCTACGGACCCAACGCCTACTTCACTTCCGGATGGAATATCATGGACGGCTCCTTGGTCATCATCTCCATCGTGGACCTGCTGATGTCGCTGATCCGTTCGAGCAGTCCCCGCATCTTCGGCATCCTTCGGGTAACGCTTTTCTCTTTACTGGCTCCTTTACCCGGTTGCTTGTTCAGGTGTTTCGACTTCTCCGGTCGCTGCGTCCACTGCGCGTCATCAACCGGGCTCCTGGTCTCAAGCTCGTCGTGCAGACCCTCCTCTCGTCACTGCGACCCATCGGCAACATCGTGCTTATCTGCTGTACCTTTTTCATCATCTTTGGGATTCTCGGAGTGCAGCTCTTCAAGGGTTCCTTCTACTACTGCCAAGGAGAAAACCTAACCGGCATTGTCACCCGCAACCACTGTGAGGCGAAGAATTACACCTGGGAGAACCAGAAGTACAACTTCGACGATCTGGGCCAAGCCCTCATGTCGCTTTTCGTTTTGAGCTCTCGGGACGGCTGGGTCAACATTATGTACAACGGCCTGGATGCTGTGGGTGAAGACCAACAACCCATCATCAACTACTCCGAGTGGCGACTGCTTTACTTCATCTCTTTCATCCTCCTGGTGGGGTTCTTCGTCCTCAATATGTTCGTTGGAGTGGTAGTAGAGAACTTCCACAGGTGCCGCGAAGAACAAGAAAAAGAAGAACGAATACGCAGAGCCGCCAAGAGAGCCCTGCAGTTGGAAAAACGACGACGCAGTAAGCACATGCGCCCCCCTTACATATTCCATACTAACTCCCTCGTTGTTACCAGAAATGAACGAGCCCCCTTACTACATCAATTACGCCCCTTGGCGGCTTTTCATCCACAACGTGGTGACGTCCAAGTACTTCGACCTGGCCATAGCGGCGGTCATCGGCCTCAACGTCGTTACTATGGCGACCGAGAGCTACAGGATGCCCAACATCCTCACGTACGTCCTCAAGATCTTCAACTACTTCTTCACGGCCGTGTTCATCCTCGAGAGCACAATGAAGATCATCGCTTTGGGCTTCGTCCTCTACATCAAGGATAACTGGAACATCCTTGATGTCCTCATCGTCATGCTGTCCGTCGTGGGTATCGTCCTCGAGGAGCTGAAGTCCAACATCATCCCCATCAACCCCACGGTTTTGCGGGTGATGCGCGTCATGCGAATCGCCCGCGTCCTCAAACTACTAAAAATGGCTAAAGGTATCCGCGCCTTGCTGGACACAGTCATGCAGGCGCTTCCCCAGGTGGGCAACTTGGGCCTGCTTTTTTTTCTCCTCTTCTTTATTTTCGCAGCCCTGGGGGTGGAGCTATTCGGGCGACTGGATTGCAAAATCAACCAGTGTCAAGGTAAGACTACTGCATCTCGACTGCAGTAATAATGAATCCCACAGGTCTGGGTGAACACGCCCATTTCGAGAACTTCGGCATGGCTTTCCTGACGCTCTTCCGCGTGGCTACCGGAGACAACTGGAACGGTATAATGAAGGACACGCTCAGTGACGGGAACTGCAACAAATCGGCAGAGTGCGTAACCAACTGCTGCGTGTCCAAGATCATCGCACCGATCTTCTTCGTGATCTTTGTGCTGATGGCCCAGTTCGTTTTGGTCAACGTCGTGGTGGCGGTGCTGATGAAACACCTGGAGGAGTCGCACAAACATCTGGAGGACGAGCAGGACCTCGACAACCAGCTGGAGCGGGAGTTCCAGGAGAAGCAAGAGATGGAGGAGAAGAGGGAGCTATGTCTGGCGCTGCAACTGGACCAAGAGTGCCAAAGACAGCATAAACCTTTAACGAAGGCAAGATTGAAAAACTAATCTCCATCCTCCATATTCTACTCTTTTAGTCCTACATTCTTGGTCCTCTACCCCTTTGTTTGTCCTTTGTATATTTTTTTCTCGCCTTATTCATTGTTTGTCCTGTTGTCTTTTTTAACCCTGCGTCAGATCTTAAGGTTCTCCAGACAATATTTTCTGGTTGTCAGGCTTTCAGATTTCATAGGTATAAAAACAAAATGAAATAGAATGATTTTTGATGTACCAGCATTGTAGAAGTTGCACAAAAGTCATCCATTAAAATCGTCTCTGGCTCAACTACGTATAGTTGCAGCCACATTAAGACAGTTTTAACCCCGGAACCATTGCAGGTGCTGTCACTGCCATCGAACTTCACCTACAACCCCCCTGGCAGCAAGACGACCCTCGAGCGCCGTCCCTCCTTCACCCAGACCCGGCGCCAAACCCTGCACAGCCACCAGCCCATCACGCTGCTCAATATGGACGACATCCGCAACATCGACGAGTCCGTGTCCGACATCTACAGCATTCAGGAGTACAAGTCCACCGACACGCTAGAGAAGAACCACCGCCAGCAAATGCAGACGAACCTCGACGAGATCGTCTCCCTGAACCAGAACGAGACGCTGCTGAGGGTTCCCGAGGAGCGACACCCGCTGAAACGAATCAACGAAACCAACGAGGAAGTGAAGCCGAAGTTCTACGGCAGCACCAAGCACCTTTTCGCCAAACAGCTGTCCATGGACGTCACTGAGGAGACGCCCTTCCTGGCCGAGAAGAATAAAAGCGAGGAGAACGTCCAAAGGATCATCACGGAAAGGAGGAAGCTGGATGAGAAGCTGAAGGAGTTCGACGAGTACGATATCTTCGAGGTGCGACACGGAAGCGAGGAGAACCTGGTGGAGAAGAGAAAGACGGAAAGTGAAAACGAAAATCAGTGTTAGTAGAGGTAGACGGTTTTGATATTCGTGGATTCCCCTAGCTACCTATTTTTATATGTGTACATAGCGTCAGTGATTGTAAAAAGTACTTTTCTAGCCTACGTTTTATTTTTACATATCTGTAGTCAATGTTTTAGGATTTTGTACACTTGTTGTTACGATGAGGAATTGTCGGCAGAAATCCCATTTCTAGCTACTCAATATCAAAACTACGCATTATACAGGGTCTTGCAAATTAATTACTAGGTTAGTCTGGGTGGCCGTTCCGTTCCCCACACCCGCTTGGTTACATTGCGCCATCCAGTTTATGTTTAGCGAACTAGTAACTAGGATCTAAATGGACGCCTTGTGGCAGCTAATCGAATCAACTAAACGACTAGACTACGTACACTATTAGATAGAACAAAAGTAGAGTAAATTACTCTCAGAAAGGTCAGCGGAGGCCGCCATAGAACCTAAAGCGTGTTAGTCAGATCGATGTCTCTATGGGCAATAACTTCGTGGGAAACAACTCTCAAATCGACAATCTCAATTTCGCCTTCCAGGAGCTTCTGATAGCGAGCAAAGAATGAAACTCAAAACTAAACTAAAATTGCGTAATTAAAATAGTGTGTTTATTTTGTTAATCAAAAACTGCGCCCGGCCACAAAATCGGCGGCGGTTTTTGCTAGTTACGAGTTGAAATTTGGGGCAGTCTGTGATATTTTTGGTCCCTGTTTTAGATTAGACTTTCCGAATTAACTTCAGGTCGTCTGAGTTATTCTTCTAGGGAGGAGGCCCGTCGCGTCTCGGGCAGGGGAGACGCGGGGGGTTCGCCGAACGTAGGTGCTTTCCGTAGATGGTTTCTTCTATCCGTGCCTTCTGTCTATAGCAGAACTACTGCATCTTTGGTTCCATTTTTAAATGATCAGTTTTAACCGAAACTCATTATGTAAATTATTGTATCTAGTAACTTTAAACTGAAGAATAAAGACTTTAAAACCTATTTTGGAGAGGTGGTTTTCTTAATTTACAGGCTGCATCAGAAGTCATAATATTATCATAGTATTTTCGGAAAAATGTATGCGTCCCCATTGTGTGAAAAAAGGATAGCACTTGGAGGGCGAACAGACCAAAACAACTAACAGGGTCCCTAAGTTTTAATTAAAATACTTGTACAATTAATTGTTGCAATAACAACGTATCTTATCCTACAAATAATTTACAAGAGTATAAAAAACCGTGCTTCCATTTAATGAACCAATGGAAACACAATCATCACCTCATTGCACAGAAGACCAGACCGGGCCAGTCGACGACCATCTTGTTTACTGGGAAATCGCTCACCTGTTTGTTGCCAACTGCAAAAATCCAGACCAGTGATGAGAAGAGGTTCGAAACAGGCGCTTTATGGATGACCGACTTGGTCGAACGAAGCGACTCTCCACTCCTGAAGTCCTCCAAGCGTCAAAAGTGTGTTCGGCCGTGACTTGGAAGACTTCACTTATAGTCGCCGCTTCCTCCGACCGCATGATAAATACCTCGCTCACAGCGTCGTAAATATTTGAGCTACAAGGAGTACTCGTATGTGCAATGTATAAATACCTCGTTTAAAATGTCAGGTAAGTACAAAAACAACCGAATGTGTGAGTGCGACCAAGTGGCGACACCATCTCGATCGAAACAGCTGAAAACTCATAAAAAATGTGGAGTTCGTTCGGTATAGGGCAGAGCGTGAGGCACCAAGAACCGGTTAATTTAGATGTCGAGCTCAGGGCGGCAAGTGGACACTGAGGTGGTCGTGTGAAATATTAGGTTGGCTACAGTGTCCAATTGTCGCTACAGTTTGCACATATCACTTGGTAGAATCCTTATATGAGTCCAAGAAAAAGTGGTGTGTAGAACACCGTTAAAAAACACATAAAGATTCCACCACAATCTTGGGAATGGCGAAGCAGTCGCTATTTTCGTACAATAATAAGTACACTTATACAACCACTAACCTGCAGGGCAGCTGAAAAACAAGTTTAAAGGGTAAACTAGAAAGCCACCTACCTGGAGTGCTTGATCTTACTGGTCTAACGGAGATAACCAATCAGCGGCGACTTTGGTGACGACTCCTCCCTAAAGTAACAATGACGTTAATACTGACCAATCGGGTCGTGGTTAGTACAACCTGAGTCGCGGTCGGAGCGATGCTTCCTCTCTCGGTCTCTGTCCCTTCCTCGTTCCCGGTCCCGCTCTCTGTCCCTGTCCTTGCTCCTGCGCGGGTCCCTATCCCTCCTCTCCCTGTCCTTCCTCTCTTTGTCCTTCTCTGACCTGTAGATAAAACAACAAAGATTAACCCTTTCTTTTCCTTGTCCGTGACCTTGAAATTCTCTAGTCTGTCGTTTTAATTCCATGATTTAGTCTCAATTATTCTCTTCTATCTAATCCTAAACCGTTTATCAGATTGCGATAAAACTAAGTGAGTTCTTGTGTGCACGCCCAATAAGATTACAAGATATTTTTGACAATAAATTTCAAGGTCAAACAATTATCAACTTTTAATTTTTAAATATAATCGTATTTTAAAAGTGTTCTTTTTTAAATTCAACCATGTATTTGATGTATGTTGTTCCATAAGAAAATGTTTGTGAAAACAAACAAAAAAAGTTTAATTAATTATACTGAATGATTCACGAAGTTACGCAAATATTTAAACCAGTCTTTAATATTTAAACATAAAAGTGTAAAAAAATAAATGGCTTTAAAATTTACGCAAAAACCGATTGAGAAACGCTATCATTATCGAAGAACTTTAAGTAAATATGTAAACCCTTATCTCTTAGCCTAAACGAAAAATAGGTTTTTTGCTGCACTGAGTGCAGTTGAATCACCAATTAATAACTTCCAGTTTTGACGGCTTGACAGTGCATTAAATTTTCTTGAGATTTTCAAAGTGACATGACCGCCGACCGTTAGCCGCTCTCACCTGTGCTCCAACCGGCCCCTCTCAGCCTCCTTCTCTCGCCTCTTTTCTCTTTCGCGTTCGCGCTCTCGCTCGCGCTCCGTCTCGCGGGTGCGGCGCTCCTCCGAGCCGGGCCTCCCCCGGCCCGAGCGCCGCTCCTCTTTGGCGGTCTGGACCACCGCCGTCACTTCGTCCAGTGCAGACTTGAGGCGGGCGAAGCCCACGTGCTGCTTTCCCATCAGGTGGTCGTCGATGCGTTGCTGCGCGTCTCCCACGATTAAGAACGCGCCGCACACTTGACAGACCTCCATTTGTTTTTCTTGGGCGGCGGCGAGCTCCGCCGTCGCGTTCCAATGGCTGGAAACAACATCTTTGATCAATTCGTAATCAGTTGGAAAGATGTTTCGGATGCGAGGAGAGAAAAATTGTTGAAAAAAATTTCGATACAAGTGCGCTGTCATTTTTGAATTATTGTTGCAATGAGCCCGAGGCCCCTAAAAGTGACAGCGCACGAGTATTGAACAGCGTTTTTTGTATTCGTTCCGGCAAAATGGAAAAAAACGAATTAACATGAAATTTTGAGGTTAGGTTTGACAGCTGTCAAATTAAATACATAATTATGCTGTAATAACGGGTGTTTTTTTTTTTAATTTGGCGTCGAAGTTGGCCATAAATGCTTAACTGTGAACGTTCCATCCAAGTAGCAATAATTATTAATTTGACATCTGAACCTATATCTAACCTCACTTTTAATATAATTAATCGAAAGTTCAACACGATAAAAAAATTGGCGCCCATTCATAACAAATTGATTGTCATCGCCAACTATGACGCCAAATTTTAAAAAACACCCGTTATTGATATACGTTATTATACCACTTTCCGCATCATGTATTTCACAAAACGAATAGAAAATCACATTTTTTTAATTTCTAGGAAGTTAACTTCAAAGGTAGTGAACGTAAATAGATATAAGACAAAGGTAGAAATAATTGCAAAGTTAGCTAAAAACACAGCAAATACTGATAAGGAAATAAAGAAAAAACAAAATTAGACAAACAACACAAAAAAGAAATTATCCCAAGGCTCGTCTCAAAAGATTACATAAAATGAAACAAACGTCAAAGTGATAGGTGACACTAAGAGTTTATGAATTCCTCCACTAGATAGAGCAAATAAGGATAAATAAAAACCTCCACAATGCAAATTTTAGACAATACTAAACTAGGAACTATGAACGCGTTTGAAAGTCAACCTTCATATAAGGCGATGAACAGGTAAGTTAGGTTAGATCTCCGCCCTAAAGCCGTAATAAAATTACCCATTCTCAATCTGCTTCCTCAGGGCGTCACGCTCCTCCTTCAGCTGGTCGCACAGCTTCATCAGCCCCTGGGCCTGCTCCACGTTCCCATCGGTCCCGGCCTGTTCAGCCTCCGCCTCCAGGCCGTTGATCCTCTCGTTCAGAATCTTGATCTGCTCTTGATTCTTCTGAGACTGCGCCGGCGAGATGGACGGCATCTCCGACTTGCCGCTAAGCGCCAGCCGCATCTTTCCCTTCTGAATCTTCCGTTCTACCTCGTTGATCATCGAGGAGCAGAAGCGAATAAACTCTTCCTGGTAGTGGATTTTCCGATGCGGCTTGGCTTGCTGGAACATCTTGCGCACCTCCTCGTCGTGCACCTTGGAACAGGCGCCCAAGTCGGCGCGCGTGTTCACAAACAGATCGTGGGGGCAAAACTTCACCATGAAGTATTTGCAGTACTGAAAAGTGAGGTTAGGTGGGGCGCGGGCGAGAAAGCGGGGCTCACCTCGGGGTCCTCCCAGTTGAGCTCCTTGACCTTCTCGTTAGGGGCCACGTTGCGGTTGCGCCCCATGAGCTCGTCCAAGAGCTGGGCGGCCGCGAGAACAGCCATCTTCGAGGGCTGTGTTTGCTTGTTTTGTCGATGAGGTTTTAGGGATTTTGGTTCTCGATCCACAAAGCAGTTAGTTATCTTTTTATGTGTGCGCGCACTGCTTGAGGGACAAAGAGAGCAGATACATCTGCGTGTAAACCAGTAAGAGACAGATAGTTAAATAGTTGCAATCAGGTTTTGTAAAAAGATTGGTGGAAAAAATACGATTGTCGAAGAAGGAAACAATAATTAATTATGTTGAGCTTATCTATATCCACCACACGACATTGTGCGGTTAGACATCCTTCCAAACCAACGATTTTGAAGCACGGTTGTATGATTGGTTGCATACATCAAAGAATAATAGCGCTTCGAGTTATTTCAATTAATGCAATAATAGTATGTAGACAATAAAATTTGTAAATAAATAGCCTATTAAGTTGCTAAAAATTGGCGGGAATATTATCTTAAACCTTTTAAAACAACTTCAAAAAAACATTTTTATTAAAATAAATAACATACTAAATATACATATCTCTAAATTAAATAAATAAACTTTATGATTTCGTACATATCGTATGATGATATAGTACATGTTTCTTCAAACCATACTTAAATCTCGCTTTGCAGTCGCACTTATCGCATTCGTGCCACTGAATCTCATGATCTTGTAAATGTTCCAAGTGTCTTTTTGTTTCCCCTTTGTAATCGCACTTACCACAAATAAACCACTGAATTTCATCATGTGCTAAATGTCTAGATTGCACATGCTGTTTCAAATTAAATTTGAAGCTATGCGCTGAACTTCAGCTTGTTGTAAGTGCTTGCTTGCTATGTGGCGTTCTAGAGTATTTTTCTGTTTGCCTTTGTAATCACACTTGTCACAAGCAAACCACTGAATTTGCCGACTTCCAGCGTGTTCGTTGCGTATTTTTTTAGAGTGCTTTTGACCTTTGCTTTATACTCGCATCTGTCGCATTCAAACCACTGAATTTCATGGTGCTGTAAATGTTTGCATCGAATGTGGTTACTCAGTTCAACATCATGGTTTAGTTTAGAAGCTGGGTGGGTTTAAATAAGAGAAAAAACGAATTGAGGTTATGTGCCTTCAACACAGGTCTTGCGGTGGTAAAAATAAAGAAAGAATTTTCAAAATCGGTCCACAATTGACGGAAAAATCGGTGAATATACATAGAAGAAAACATACAGCCGAACATAGAACATCCTCCTTTTTTGAAGTCGGTAAAAATTATAATTATTTTACCAAAAATGCGTTTCAATTTCATGACAACACCAAGAGAAGAGAAATTGCTAATTAATAATAATGAACAGAAAATTATGGAAAATGGGAAATACTAAAATGATAAAAAGTCGAGAGTAGCATACATTGATGTGAAACAGTGATTATGAAACATATTGAAATTGTGAAAGGACAATTTATTGTAACATTTGAAATTTCACTACTGTCGGTTCCGGAGTCTATAGGCTATTTTTTTATTATTTGTCCACCACGTGTTGCATTATGTTTGTTAAAACAAAAAAACCTACAATAATGTAAATAAAAATTGTGTTGGTAATACGTTGAATGACATTTGTTGACAACTGTCAGTAACACGTCAGCTCGACAGCGTGTAACAACGATGTCTTATCAGTAGATTCGGTGCAAAGCCAATTGTGCGAAGCCAACATGACGTCACGTTTGGGCTACGTATTATACAGCCAACTACGCAAGTATAAGGAATAATTATTTAGGAAAACTACAAAATAAATAAAATGAGCGGTAATATTTATTATATTGTCATGATAATTAATAGCTGAATATATAAAAACAACAAACAATTTTTACGTTTGTTTAAACAAAAAACCCTATATTAATGTGAATAAAAATTGTGTTGGTAATAACATGGATGACATTTGTTGCCAACTGTCAGTGACACGTCAGCTCGACAGCGTGTAACAACGATGTCTTACCAGTAGATTCGGTGCAAAGCAAAATGCGCGATACCAACATGACGTCACGTTTGGGTTCAATATTATGCAGCCAACTATGCAAGTATAAAGAACAATTATTTAGGAAAACTACAAAATAAATAAAACAAGCGATAATATTTATTTTATTATCATGATAATTAATAGCGCGATATAGAAGAACAACAAACTATTTTTACGTTTGTTAAAACAAAAAACCCTATATTAATGTGAATAAAAATTGTGTTGGCAATAACTTGGATGACGTTTGTTGCCAACTGTCAGTGACGCGTCAGCTCGACAGCGTGTAACAACGATGTCTTTTCAGTAGATTCGGTGCAAAGCAAAGTGGGCGATACCAACATGACGTCACGTTTGGGTTCAATATTATGCAGCCAACTATGCAAGTATAAAGAACAATTATTTAGGAAAACTACAAAATAAATAAAACAAGCGGTAATATTTATTTTATTATCATGATAATTAATAGCGCGATATAGAAAAACAACAAACTATTTTTAGGTTTGTTAAAACAAAAAACCCTATATTAATGTGAATAAAAATTGTGTTGGCAATAACTTGGATGACATTTGTTGCCAACTGTCAGTGACGCGTCAGCTCGACAGCGTGTAACAACGATGTCTTATCAGTAGATTCGGTGCAAAGCAAAGTGCGCGATACCAACATGACGTCACGTTTGGGTTCAATATTATGCAACCAACTATGCAAGTATAAATAACAATTATTTAGGAAAATTACAAAATAAATCAAACAAGCGGTAATATCTATTTTATTATCATCATAATTAATAGCGGGATATAGAAAAACAACAAACTATTTTTAATATTATGCGAGTATAAGGAACAATTATTTAGGAAAACTACAAAATAAATAAAACAAGCGGTAATATTTATTTTATTATCATGATAATTAATAGCGCGATATAGAAGAACAACAAACTATTTTTAGGTTTGTTAAAACAAAAAACCCTATATTAATGTGAATAAAAATTGTGTTGGCAATAACTTGGATGACATTTGTTGCCAACTGTCAGTGACGCGTCAGCTCGACAGCGTGTAACAACGATGTCTTATCAGTAGATTTGGTGCAAAGCAAAGTGCGCGATACCAACATGACGTCACGTTTGGGTTCAATATTATGCAACCAACTATGCAAGTATAAATAACAATTATTTGGGAAAACTACAAAATAAATCAAACAAGCGGTAATATCTATTTTATTATCATCATAATTAATAGCGGGATATAGAAAAACAACAAACTATTTTTAATATTATGCAAGTATAAGGAACAATTATTTAGGAAAACTACGAAATAAATAAAAGAAGCGGTAATATTTATTTTATTATCATGATAATTAATAGCGCGATATAGAAGAACAACAAACTATTTTTAGGTTTGTTAAAACAAAAAAACCTATAATAATGTGAATAAAAATTGTGTTGGCAATAACTTGGATGACATTTGTTGCCAATTGTCAGTGACGCGTCAGCTTGACAGCGTGTAACAACGATGTCTTTTCAGTAGATTCGGTGCAAAGCAAAGTGCGCGATACCAACATGACGTCACGTTTGGGTTCAATATTATGCAGCCAACTATGCAAGTATAAAGAACAATTATTTAGGAAAACTACAAAATAAATAAAACAAGCGGTAATATTTATTTTATTATCATGATAATTAATAGCGCGATATAGAAGAACAACAAACTATTTTTAGGTTTGTTAAAACAAAAAACCCTATATTAATGTGAATAAAAATTGTGTTGGCAATAACTTGGATGACATTTGTTGCCAACTGTCAGTGACACGTCAGCTCGACAGCGTGTAACAACGATGTCTTTTCAGTAGATTCGGTGCAAAGCAAAGTGGGCGATACCAACATGACGTCACGTTTGGGTTCAATATTATGCAGCCAACTATGCAAGTATAAAGAACAATTATTTAGGAAAACTACAAAATAAATAAAACAAGCGGTAATATTTATTTTATTATCATAATAATTAATAGCGCGATATAGAAGAACAACAAACTATTTTTACGTTTGTTAAAACAAAAAACCCTATATTAATGTGAATAAAAATTGTGTCGGTAATAACTTGGATGACGTTTGTTGCCAACTGTCAGTGACACGTCAGCTTGACAGCGTGTAACAACGATGTCTTACCAGTAGATTCGGTGCAAAGCAAAATGCGTTATACCAACATGACGTCACGTTAGGGTTCAATATTATGCAGCCAACTATGCAAGTATAAAGAACAATTATTTAGGAAAACTACAAAATAAATAAAACAAGCGGTAATATTTATTTTATTATCATGATAATTAATAGCGCGATATAGAAAAACAACAAACTATTTTTAATATTATGCAAGTATAAGGAACAATTATTTAGGAAAACTACAAAATAAATAAAACAAGCTGTAATATTTATTTTATTATCATGATAATTAATAGCGCGATATAGAAGAACAACAAACTATTTTTAAAAACAAGAAGAATGTCCTTAAATCCAAGTGGAGTAAATTTAAATTAAAATTTAAATATATCTATGTCGAACTCCACAAACTTTAATAACTGAAGGATTACTAATGGTACATGTTTCGGCAGTCCAACCATTAAATATCCAACACGTAAAAGAAACACTTGCAGTTGAAACAGAAATAATCACCAATCATTATAATACACCATTGATACCCGATACCATTCCATCACTAGTAACTACATTAACTACCTTATCTAAAGACAATATCACAAAGAACATTTCAGATTCAAACATGATTAAAAGCTTAAAAACAAAAATTAAAGAAAACAACATTTGTATTAGTAAAGCTGACAAGGGTAATTGTTTGGTAATACTTAACAAACAAGATTACTTAAACAAAGTAGAGAATTTCTTAAAATCTGGTGACTTTACAAAACTCAAAAAAGATCCTACTTCAAAATTTGTTTTCAACCTTAAATCTACGCTCAAAGACGTTTCAGAAACTATTAAATATTTTGACCCAAAAGCTTTCACACTAATACCCATGAATCCTTGCATACCTAGACTATACGGTCTACCTAAAATACATAAAACTCAACCCTTTCCCATTAGACCAGTAGTTTCGTTTGTTAATTCACCTGTATCAATACTTTCAAAATGGCTTAATACAATTCTTAGACAACATTTAGATTTTAATAACAAATTTGCAATAAAAAACTCAATAGATCTTTGCTCCAAAATTAGAAATTTCCAAATTCCATCAGACACTAGACTTGTTTCATTTGACGTAGTTAATTTATTCCCCAGCATCCCACCCAAATCTTGCTTATTAATTTTAAAAAACCTACTATTTAATTCTAATATGCCAACCATACATGCACTAAATTTACATTCACTTTGTGAGACTGTCCTAGATCAAAATTTCTTTCAATTTAATAATAATTTTTATTCACAAGACTCAGGCTTAGCAATGGGCTCTAATTTGTCACCTCTTTTAGCAGAAATATTCATGAATAACTTGGAAGATCAGTTTTTAACTTCTTCACCTTTTAAAGATCATTTTCTCTTTTGGTACAGATATGTAGATGACATAATTGTTTTATTCAAAGGATCTGATTCTGAACTTGATAACGCACTCAGCAACTTAAATTCTTTAAACCAATCCATTAAATTCACCGTTGAAATTGAAATCAATTCCCAAATCCCCTTTTTAGACTTGTTAATCACTAGAAATAATAATAGTTTTGAATTTGACATTTATAGAAAACCTAGTATCACAGATTGCGTAATACCTTTTGACTCTTGTCACCCTGTTTCCCATAAATTTGCAGCTTTTCATTCCTTTTTCCACCGATTATTTTCTATACCACTATCAGATTCATCTTTTCAAACAGAACTTAATAACATTAAACAAATCGCTTCAAATAATGGATATTCTTTAAAAACTATAAATAAATTATACTATAGATACTGTAACAAATTCAAGTACACACACTACTTGGTTAAAAATCCTTCAGAAACAATTTCCTTTTCAAATTCATTAACATATTTTGGCGTCGTCTCAGAGAAATGTTCTAAAATACTTAAGAAAAACGGTTTTAAAGTTTCATTTAAAACAGATAACAACTTATCCAGATTTTTTATTAAAAATAAAGATCCATTAGATTACAAATCATCATCAGGTGTATACAAATTAAGCTGCTCTACTTGTGAGTCATTCTACATAGGTCAGACAGGTCGCAAAATATCAGACCGTATTAAAGAACATTTCAGGCACATCTATAACAACACAGATCTTGATCCTCCACCATCAACACCTTCTTCTTTCGCCAACCATATATTAATAACGAAGCATAGTTTTTCACCATCAAATTCCAAATTGATTCATAAATGCAATAAAGGCCGGAAATTAGATTTTCTCGAGACTTTGGAAATAAGGAAAGCCTTGAAACTGGAAAACAGATCTTGTTTAAATGAACAGAATAACTTCAATAATCCCATTATTAATTCACTATTTTAATTTTTCACTCAAACAAACTTACCAGATTCTCTTTGATCCATTTTTAATTTTTACATTTATAAAATGTTGTTTTTACGAAATCTTTTAAAAATCATATAACCCTTTGAAAACGTCAAATTTAATTCAAAATTACGTCAATGTCATAATTTTTTATATTCTTTAAGGTAAGAACCCCTCTTGTAATTCATCAATTGTATCATTAATCTCTTGTTAAATTAGGGCTGATGATGGCAGAAGCATTCTGCCGAAACATGTACCATTAGTAATCCTTCAGTTATTAAAGTTTGTGGAGTTCGACATAGATATATTTAAATTTTAATTTAAACTATTTTTAGGTTTGTTAAAACAAAAAACCCTATATTAATGTGAATAAAAATTGTGTTGGCAATAACTTGGATGACATTTGTTGCCAACTGTCAGTGACGCGTCAGCTCGACAGCGTGTAACAACGATGTCTTATCAGTAGATTCGGTGCAAAGCAAAGTGCGCGATACCAACATGACGTCACGTTTGGGTTCAATATTATGCAACCAACTATGCAAGTATAAATAACAATTATTTAGGAAAACTACAAAATAAATCAAACAAGCGGTAATATCTATTTTATTATCATCATAATTAATAGCGGGATATAGAAAAACAACAAACTATTTTTAATATTATGCAAGTATAAGGAACAATTATTTAGGAAAACTACGAAATAAATAAAAGAAGCGGTAATATTTATTTTATTATCATAATAATTAATAGCGCGATATAGAAGAACAACAAACTATTTTTAGGTTTGTTAAAACAAAAAACCCTATATTAATGTGAATAAAGATTGTGTTGGCAATAACTTGGATGACGTTTGTTGCCAACTGTCAGTGACGCGTCAGCTCGACATCGTGTAACAACGATGTCTTACCAGTAGATTCGGTGCAAAGCAAAATGCGCGATACCAACATGACGTCACGTTTGGGTTCAATATTATGCAGCCAACTATGCAAGTATAAAGAACAATTATTTAGGAAAACTACAAAATAAATAAAACAAGCGATAATATTTATTTTATTATCATGATAATTAATAGCGCGATATAGAAGAACAACAAACTATTTTTACGTTTGTTAAAACAAAAAACCCTATATTAATGTGAATAAAAATTGTGTTGGCAATAACTTGGATGACGTTTGTTGCCAACTGTCAGTGACGCGTCAGCTCGACAGCGTGTAACAACGATGTCTTATCAGTAGATTCGGTGCAAAGCAAAGTGCGCGATACCAACATGACGTCACGTTTGGGTTCAATATTATGCAACCAACTATGCAAGTATAAATAACAATTATTTAGGAAAACTACAAAATAAATCAAACAAGCGGTAATATCTATTTTATTATCATCATAATTAATAGCGGGATATAGAAAAACAACAAACTATTTTTAATATTATGCGAGTATAAGGAACAATTATTTAGGAAAACTACAAAATAAATAAAACAAGCGGTAATATTTATTTTATTATCATGATAATTAATAGCGCGATATAGAAGAACAACAAACTATTTTTAGGTTTGTTAAAACAAAAAACCCTATATTAATGTGAATAAAAATTGTGTTGGCAATAACTTGGATGACATTTGTTGCCAACTGTCAGTGACGCGTCAGCTCGACAGCGTGTAACAACGATGTCTTATCAGTAGATTCGGTGCAAAGCAAAGTGGGCGATACCAACATGACGTCACGTTTGGGTTAAATATTATGCAGCCAACTATGCAAGTATAAAGAACAATTATTTAGGAAAACTACAAAATAAATAAAACAAGCGGTAATATTTATTTTATTATCATGATAATTAATAGCGCGATATAGAAGAACAACAAACTATTTTTACGTTTGTTAAAACAAAAAACCCTATATTAATGTGAATAAAAATTGTTTTGGCAATAACTTGGATGACGTTTGTTGCCAACTGTCAGTGACACGTCAGCTTGACAGCGTGTAACAACGATGTCTTACCAGTAGATTCGGTGCAAAGCAAAATGCGTTATACCAACATGACGTCACGTTAGGGTTCAATATTATGCAGCCAACTATGCAAGTATAAAGAACAATTAATTAGGAAAACTACAAAATAAATAAAACAAGCGGTAATATTTATTTTATTATCATGATAATTAATAGCGCGATATAGAAAAACAACAAACTATTTTTAGGTTTGTTAAAACAAAAAACCCTATATTAATGTGAATAAAAATTGTGTTGGCAATAACTTGGATGACATTTGTTGCCAACTGTCAGTGACACGTCAGCTTGACAGCGTGTAACAACGATGTCTTACCAGTAGATTCGGTGCAAAGCAAAGTGCGCGATACCAACATGACGTCACGTTTGGGTTCAATATTATGCAACCAACTATGCAAGTATAAAGAACAATTATTTAGGAAAACTACAAAATAAATAAAACAAGCGGTAATATTTATTTTATTATCATGATAATTAATAGCGCGATATAGAAAAACAACAAACTATTTTTAGGTTTGTTAAAACAAAAAACCCTATATTAATGTGAATAAAAATTGTGTTGGCAATAACTTGGATGACATTTGTTGCCAACTGTCAGTGACACGTCAGCTCGACAGCGTGTAACAACGATGTCTTTTCAGTAGATTCGGTGCAAAGCAAAGTGGGCGATACCAACATGACGTCACGTTTGGGTTCAATATTATGCAGCCAACTATGCAAGTATAAAGAACAATTATTTAGGAAAACTACAAAATAAATAAAACAAGCGGTAATATTTATTTTATTATCATGATAATTAATAGCGCGATATAGAAGAACAACAAACTATTTTTAGGTTTGTTAAAACAAAAAACCTTATATTAATGTGAATAAAAATTGTGTTGGCAATAACTTGGATGACATTTGTTGCCAACTGTCAGTGACGCGTCAGCTCGACAGCGTGTAACAACGATGTCTTATCAGTAGATTCGGTGCAAAGCAAAGTGCGCGATACCAACATGACGTCACGTTTGGGTTTAATATTATGCAGCCAACTATGCAAGTATAAAGAACAATTATTTAGGAAAACTACAAAATAAATAAAACAAGCGGTAATATTTATTTTATTATCATAATAATTAATAGCGCGATATAGAAGAACAACAAACTATTTTTAGGTTTGTTAAAACAAAAAACCCTATATTAATGTGAATAAAAATTGTGTCGGCAATAACTTGGATGACATTTGTTGCCAACTGTCAGTGACGCGTCAGCTTGACAGCGTGTAACAACGATGTCTTTTCAGTAGATTCGGTGCAAAGCAAAGTGCGCGATACCAACATGACGTCACGTTTGGGTTTAATATTATGCAGCCAACTATGCAAGTATAAAGAACAATTATTTAGGAAAACTACAAAATAAATAAAACAAGCGGTAATATTTATTTTATTATCATGATAATTAATAGCGCGATATAGAAGAACAACAAACTATTTTTACGTTTGTTAAAACAAAAAACCCTATATTAATGTGAATAAAAATTGTGTTGGCAATAACTTGGATGACGTTTGTTGCCAACTGTCAGTGACGCGTCAGCTCGACATCGTGTAACAACGATGTCTTACCAGTAGATTCGGTGCAAAGCAAAGTGCGCGATACCAACATGACGTCACGTTTGGGTTTAATATTATGCAGCCAACTATGCAAGTATAAAGAACAATTATTTAGGAAAACTACAAAATAAATAAAACAAGCGCTAATATTTATTTTATTATCATGATAATTAATAGCGCGATATAGAAGAACAACAAACTATTTTTACGTTTGTTAAAACAAAAAACCCTATATTAATGTGAATAAAAATTGTGTTGGCAATAACTTGGATGACATTTGTTGCCAACTGTCAGTGACGCGTCAGCTCGACAGCGTGTAACAACGATGTCTTTTCAGTAGATTCGGTGCAAAGCAAAGTGCGCGATACCAACATGACGTCACGTTTGGGTTCATTTTTATGCAGCCAACTATGCAATTAGAAGGAACAGTTAATTAAAAAATCCACAAAATAAATAAAATAAGCGGTAATAATTTTTTATCATCATAATTAATAAAATTATGGTATAAAACTAGCGGACTACATACAAAATTAGACTGTTGTGAGTGTAACAAATATTTTACATCTTTTTTATTTTACTTAAAAATGCGCTTCTTATTTAACATGTCGTAATTTCTTTTCTTAGTTAACTACTAGATATAGCCATCACGTAACTGATTTAAGAAGAAGTAGGAAATATCACTGAAGCGGACTGAATAAAAAAATAAAAAATAAAAAACAAAAAACCGAGGACGAATACTTAAGACTTGGCGACATTCTTGTAAATCAAGGAGATCCATTTATAATTGATTTGAGAAAATGGGGAGAAAGTAGTGATTCCAGTGATGAAGAATTCGACACCGAATAAATACTGAATGTGACAAAAATAATGACTTGACGTGATCTACTACTAAGAGTAAGTAATTATTTTTTATGATGTTTTTTTTTTGTCAGAGAAAGCTCGTACCTCCTCGTGGTCTCTGACGGGTAATAGCAATTTTGATTGGATATGCAGTTGTCATCTACGTACACTTTCAGTTAAGTGTCGCCTAAATTGAAACTTAATAAATGTTCAATAGCACTGCATAATTCGAAATTGTTATTAGCGAAATCGAGCATGTCTTTTATTGAAACCTCCTATTCCCTGAATACTTCCCTGTCGGCCAAGTGCTGGCACGCGTATCATCCCGTGCGGCTTGCCTTTAACAACTTTTTTATATGCCTCGAAACTGCACTTCCGTGCGACATATATCTCTTTGGTTTACAATAAGTTCATAAAAAATTTAGATAAGTCTTAATATCGCGTTTCAAATACTTTTCAGTCATTTCGAATTTAAACAGGAAAATTATGTCGACAAATTCAGAGGTGTCTTGACATCGCGTTTCAAATAATTTTCAGTCGTTTCGAATTTAAACAAGAAAATTATGTCGACAAATGTCTATAAGAAATTGAAAAAAAAAAGAAAAAGTAAAAATGAAGGATGTGCCCGCTCAAGGTAGGTTCCAAAGAGCGAAAAAAAAAGAGTAATAATGAAGGATGTGCCGTCAAGGTAAGTGGCATTAAATAGCTTCATACTTGTTTTGATATCGCGTTTCAAATACTTTTCAGTCGTTTCGAATTTAACAAGAAAATTATGTCGACAAATTCAGAGGTGTCTTGATAAAGCGTTTCAAATACATTTCAATCATTTCGGATTTAAGCAAGAAAATCATGTCGACAAACTCAGAGGTGTCTTGACATCGCGTTTCAAATAATTTTCAGTCGTTTCGAATTTAAACAAGAAAATTATGTCGACAAATTCAGACGTGTCTTGATATCGCGTTTCAAATACTTTTCAATCGTTTCGAATTTAAACAAGAAAATTATGTCGACAAATGTCTATAAGAAATTGAAAAAAAAAAGAAAGAGTAAAAATGAAGGATGTGCCCGCTCAAGGTAGGTTCCAAAGAGCGAAAAAAAAGAGTAATAATGAAGGATGTGCTGTCAAGGTAAGTGGCATTAAATAGCTTCATACTTGTTTTGATATCGCGTTTCAAATACTTTTCAATCGTTTCGAATTTTAACAAGAAAATTATGTCGACAAATTCAGAGGTGTCTTGATAAAGCGTTTCAAATACATTTCAATCATTTCGGATCTAAGCAAGAAAATCATGTCGACAAACTCAGAGGTGTCTTGACATCGCGTTTCAAATAATTTTCAGTCGTTTCGAATTTAAACAAGAAAATTATGTCGACAAATTCAGACGTGTCTTGATATCGCGTTTCAAATACTTTTCAATCGTTTCGAATTTAAACAAGAAAATTATGTCGACAAATGTCTATAAGAAATTGAAAAAAAAAAGAAAGAGTAAAAATGAAGGATGTGCCCGCTCAAGGTAGGTTCCAAAGAGCGAAAAAAAAAGAGTAATAATGAAGGATGTGCTGTCAAGGTAAGTGGCATTAAATAGCTTCATACTTGTTTTGATATCGCGTTTCAAATACTTTTCAATCGTTTCGAATTTTAACAAGAAAATTATGTCGACAAATTCAGAGGTGTCTTGATAAAGCGTTTCAAATACATTTCAATCATTTCGGATCTAAGCAAGAAAATCATGTCGACAAACTCAGAGGTGTCTTGACATCGCGTTTCAAATAATTTTCAGTCGTTTCGAATTTAAACAAGAAAATTATGTCGACAAATTCAGACGTGTCTTGATATCGCGTTTCAAATACTTTTCAATCGTTTCGAATTTAAACAAGAAAATTATGTCGACAAATGTCTATAAGAAATTGAAAAAAAAAGAAAGAGTAAAAATGAAGGATGTGCCCGCTCAAGGTAGGTTCCAAAGAGCGAAAAAAAAAGAGTAATAATGAAGGATGTGCCGTCAAGGTAAGTGGCATTAAATAGCTTCATACTTGTTTTGATATCGCGTTTCAAATACTTTTCAATCGTTTCGAATTTTAACAAGAAAATTATGTCGACAAATTCAGAGGTGTCTTGATAAAGCGTTTCAAATACATTTCAATCATTTCGGATCTAAGCAAGAAAATCATGTCGACAAACTCAGAGGTGTCTTGACATCGCGTTTCAAATAATTTTCAGTCGTTTCGAATTTAAACAAGAAAATTATGTCGACAAATTCAGACGTGTCTTGATATCGCGTTTCAAATACTTTTCAATCGTTTCGAATTTAAACAAGAAAATTATGTCGACAAATGTCTATAAGAAATTGAAAAAAAAAGAAAGAGCAAAAATGAAGGATGTTCCCGCTCAAGGTAGGTTCCAAAGAGCGAAAAAAAAGAGTAATAATGAAGGATGTGCCGTTCAAGGTAAGTGGCATTAAATAGCTTCATACTTGTTTTGATATCGCGTTTCAAATACTTTTCAATCGTTTCGAATTTTAACAAGAAAATTATGTCGACAAATTCAGAGGTGTCTTGATAAAGCGTTTCAAATACATTTCAATCATTTCGGATCTAAGCAAGAAAATCATGTCGACAAACTCAGAGGTGTCTTGACATCGCGTTTCAAATAATTTTCAGTCGTTTCGAATTTAAACAAGAAAATTATGTCGACAAATGTCTATAAGAAATTGAAAAAAAAAAGAAAAAGTAAAAATGAAGGATGTGCCCGCTCAAGGTAGGTTCCAAAGAGCGAAAAAAAAAGAGTAATAATGAAGGATGTGCCGTCAAGGTAAGTGGCATTAAATAGCTTCATACTTGTTTTGATATCGCGTTTCAAATAATTTTCAGTCGTTTCGAATTTAAACAAGAAAATTATGTCGACAAATTCAGACGTGTCTTGATATCGCGTTTCAAATACTTTTCAATCGTTTCGAATTTAAACAAGAAAATTATGTCGACAAATGTCTATAAGAAATTGAAAAAAAAAAGAAAGAGTAAAAATGAAGGATGTGCCCGCTCAAGGTAGGTTCCAAAGAGCGAAAAAAAAGAGTAATAATGAAGGATGTGCTGTCAAGGTAAGTGGCATTAAATAGCTTCATACTTGTTTTGATATCGCGTTTCAAATACTTTTCAATCGTTTCGAATTTTAACAAGAAAATTATGTCGACAAATTCAGAGGTGTCTTGATAAAGCGTTTCAAATACATTTCAATCATTTCGGATCTAAGCAAGAAAATCATGTCGACAAACTCAGAGGTGTCTTGACATCGCGTTTCAAATAATTTTCAGTCGTTTCGAATTTAAACAAGAAAATTATGTCGACAAATTCAGACGTGTCTTGATATCGCGTTTCAAATACTTTTCAATCGTTTCGAATTTAAACAAGAAAATTATGTCGACAAATGTCTATAAGAAATTGAAAAAAAAAGAAAGAGTAAAAATGAAGGATGTGCCCGCTCAAGGTAGGTTCCAAAGAGCGAAAAAAAAAGAGTAATAATGAAGGATGTGCCGTCAAGGTAAGTGGCATTAAATAGCTTCATACTTGTTTTGATATCGCGTTTCAAATACTTTTCAATCGTTTCGAATTTTAACAAGAAAATTATGTCGACAAATTCAGAGGTGTCTTGATAAAGCGTTTCAAATACATTTCAATCATTTCGGATCTAAGCAAGAAAATCATGTCGACAAACTCAGAGGTGTCTTGACATCGCGTTTCAAATAATTTTCAGTCGTTTCGAATTTAAACAAGAAAATTATGTCGACAAATTCAGACGTGTCTTGATATCGCGTTTCAAATACTTTTCAATCGTTTCGAATTTAAACAAGAAAATTATGTCGACAAATGTCTATAAGAAATTGAAAAAAAAAGAAAGAGCAAAAATGAAGGATGTTCCCGCTCAAGGTAGGTTCCAAAGAGCGAAAAAAAAGAGTAATAATGAAGGATGTGCCGTTCAAGGTAAGTGGCATTAAATAGCTTCATACTTGTTTTGATATCGCGTTTCAAATACTTTTCAATCGTTTCGAATTTTAACAAGAAAATTATGTCGACAAATTCAGAGGTGTCTTGATAAAGCGTTTCAAATACATTTCAATCATTTCGGATCTAAGCAAGAAAATCATGTCGACAAACTCAGAGGTGTCTTGACATCGCGTTTCAAATAATTTTCAGTCGTTTCGAATTTAAACAAGAAAATTATGTCGACAAATTCAGACGTGTCTTGATATCGCGTTTCAAATACTTTTCAATCGTTTCGAATTTAAACAAGAAAATTATGTCGACAAATGTCTATAAGAAATTGAAAAAAAAAGAAAGAGTAAAAATGAAGGATGTGCCCGCTCAAGGTAGGTTCCAAAGAGCGAAAAAAAAAAGAGTAATAATGAAGGATGTGCCGTTCAAGGTAAGTGGCATTAAATAGCTTCATACTTGTTTTGATATCGCGTTTCAAATACTTTTCAATCGTTTTGAATTTTAACAAGAAAATTATGTCGACAAATTCAGAGGTGTCTTGATAAAGCGTTTCAAATACATTTCAATCATTTCGGATTTAAGCAAGAAAATCATGTCGACAAACTCAGAGGTGTCTCGACATCGCGTTTCAAATAATTTTCAGTCGTTTCGAATTTAAACAAGAAAATTATGTCGACAAATTCAGACGTGTCTTGATATCGCGTTTCAAATACTTTTCAATCGTTTCGAATTTAAACAAGAAAATTATGTCGACAAATGTCTATAAGAAATTGAAAAAAAAAAAGAAACAGTAAAAATGAAGGATGTGCCCGCTCAAGGTAGGTTCCAAAGAGCGAAAAAAGAAAGAGTAATAATGAAGGATGTGCCGCTCAAGGTAAGTGGCATTAAATAGCTTCATACTTGTTTTGATATCGCGTTTCAAATACTTTTCAATCGTTTCGAATTTTAACAAGAAAATTATGTCGACAAATTCAGAGGTGTCTTGATAAAGCGTTTCAAATACATTTCAATCATTTCGGATTTAAGCAAGAAAATCATGTCGACAAACTCAGAGGTGTCTTGACATCGCGTTTCAAATAATTTTCAGTCGTTTCGAATTTAAACAAGAAAATTATGTCGACAAATTCAGACGTGCCTTGATATCGCGTTTCAAATACTTTTCAATCGTTTCGAATTTAAACAAGAAAATTATGTCGACAAATGTCTATAAGAAATTGAAAAAAAAAGAAAGAGTAAAAATGAAGGATGTGCCCGCTCAAGGTAGGTTCCAAAAAGCAAAAAAAAAAAAGTAATAATGAAGGATGTGCCGTTCAAGGTAAGTGGCATTAAATAGCTTCATACTTGTTTTGATATCGCGTTTCAAATACTTTTCAATCGTTTCGAATTTTAACAAGAAAATTATGTCGACAAATTCAGAGGTGTCTTGATAAAGCGTTTCAAATACATTTCAATCATTTCGGATTTAAGCAAGAAAATCATGTCGACAAACTCAGAGGTGTCTCGACATCGCGTTTCAAATAATTTTCAGTCGTTTCGAATTTAAACAAGAAAATTATGTCGACAAATTCAGACGTGTCTTGATATCGCGTTTCAAATACTTTTCAATCGTTTCGAATTTAAACAAGAAAATTATGTCGACAAATGTCTATAAGAAATTGAAAAAAAAAAGAAAGAGTAAAAATGAAGGATGTGCCCGCTCAAGGTAGGTTCCAAAGAGCGAAAAAAGAAAGAGTAATAATGAAGGATGTGCCGTTCAAGGTAAGTGGCATTAAATAGCTTCATACTTGTTTTGATATCGCGTTTCAAATACTTTTCAATCGTTTCGAATTTTAACAAGAAAATTATGTCGACAAATTCAGAGGTGTCTTGATAAAGCGTTTCAAATACATTTCAATCATTTCGGATTTAAGCAAGAAAATCATGTCGACAAACTCAGAGGTGTCTTGACATCGCGTTTCAAATAATTTTCAGTCGTTTCGAATTTAAACAAGAAAATTATGTCGACAAATTCAGACGTGCCTTGATATCGCGTTTCAAATACTTTTCAATCGTTTCGAATTTAAACAAGAAAATTATGTCGACAAATGTCTATAAGAAATTGAAAAAAAAAGAAAGAGTAAAAATGAAGGATGTGCCCGCTCAAGGTAGGTTCCAAAGAGCAAAAAAAAAAAGTAATAATGAAGGATGTGCCGTTCAAGGTAAGTGGCATTAAATAGCTTCATACTTGTTTTGATATCGCGTTTCAAATACTTTTCAATCGTTTCGAATTTTAACAAGAAAATTATGTCGACAAATTCAGAGGTGTCTTGATAAAGCGTTTCAAATACATTTCAATCATTTCGGATTTAAGCAAGAAAATCATGTCGACAAACTCAGAGGTGTCTCGACATCGCGTTTCAAATAATTTTCAGTCGTTTCGAATTTAAACAAGAAAATTATGTCGACAAATTCAGACGTGTCTTGATATCGCGTTTCAAATACTTTTCAATCGTTTCGAATTTAAACAAGAAAATTATGTCGACAAATGTCTATAAGAAATTGAAAAAAAAAGAAAGAGTAAAAATGAAGGATGTGCCCGCTCAAGGTAGGTTCCAAAGAGCAAAAAAAAAAAAGTAATAATGAAGGATGTGCCGTTCAAGGTAAGTGGCATTAAATAGCTTCATACTTGTTTTGATATCGCGTTTCAAATACTTTTCAATCGTTTCGAATTTTAACAAGAAAATTATGTCGACAAATTCAGAGGTGTCTTGATAAAGCGTTTCAAATACATTTCAATCATTTCGGATTTAAGCAAGAAAATCATGTCGACAAACTCAGAGGTGTCTTGACATCGCGTTTCAAATAATTTTCAGTCGTTTCGAATTTAAACAAGAAAATTATGTCGACAAATTCAGACGTGCCTTGATATCGCGTTTCAAATACTTTTCAATCGTTTCGAATTTAAACAAGAAAATTATGTCGACAAATGTCTATAAGAAATTGAAAAAAAAAGAAAGAGTAAAAATGAAGGATGTGCCCGCTCAAGGTAGGTTCCAAAGAGCAAAAAAAAAAAAGTAATAATGAAGGATGTGCCGTTCAAGGTAAGTGGCATTAAATAGCTTCATACTTGTTTTGATATCGCGTTTCAAATACTTTTCAATCGTTTCGAATTTTAACAAGAAAATTATGTCGACAAATTCAGAGGTGTCTTGATAAAGCGTTTCAAATACATTTCAATCATTTCGGATTTAAGCAAGAAAATCATGTCGACAAACTCAGAGGTGTCTCGACATCGCGTTTCAAATAATTTTCAGTCGTTTCGAATTTAAACAAGAAAATTATGTCGACAAATTCAGACGTGTCTTGATATCGCGTTTCAAATACTTTTCAATCGTTTCGAATTTAAACAAGAAAATTATGTCGACAAATGTCTATAAGAAATTGAAAAAAAAAGAAAGAGCAAAAATGAAGGATGTTCCCGCTCAAGGTAGGTTCCAAAGAGCGAAAAAAAAAGAGTAATAATGAAGGATGTGCCGTTCAAGGTAAGTGGCATTAAATAGCTTCATACTTGTTTTGATATCGCGTTTCAAATACTTTTCAATCGTTTCGAATTTTAACAAGAAAATTATGTCGACAAATTCAGAGGTGTCTTGATAAAGCGTTTCAAATACATTTCAATCATTTCGGATCTAAGCAAGAAAATCATGTCGACAAACTCAGAGGTGTCTTGACATCGCGTTTCAAATAATTTTCAGTCGTTTCGAATTTAAACAAGAAAATTATGTCGACAAATTCAGACGTGTCTTGATATCGCGTTTCAAATACTTTTCAATCGTTTCGAATTTAAACAAGAAAATTATGTCGACAAATGTCTATAAGAAATTGAAAAAAAAAGAAAGAGTAAAAATGAAGGATGTGCCCGCTCAAGGTAGGTTCCAAAGAGCGAAAAAAAAAGAGTAATAATGAAGGATGTGCCGTCAAGGTAAGTGGCATTAAATAGCTTCATACTTGTTTTGATATCGCGTTTCAAATACTTTTCAATCGTTTCGAATTTTAACAAGAAAATTATGTCGACAAATTCAGAGGTGTCTTGATAAAGCGTTTCAAATACATTTCAATCATTTCGGATCTAAGCAAGAAAATCATGTCGACAAACTCAGAGGTGTCTTGACATCGCGTTTCAAATAATTTTCAGTCGTTTCGAATTTAAACAAGAAAATTATGTCGACAAATTCAGACGTGTCTTGATATCGCGTTTCAAATACTTTTCAATCGTTTCGAATTTAAACAAGAAAATTATGTCGACAAATGTCTATAAGAAATTGAAAAAAAAAGAAAGAGTAAAAATGAAGGATGTGCCCGCTCAAGGTAGGTTCCAAAAAGCAAAAAAAAAAAAGTAATAATGAAGGATGTGCCGTTCAAGGTAAGTGGCATTAAATAGCTTCATACTTGTTTTGATATCGCGTTTCAAATACTTTTCAATCGTTTCGAATTTTAACAAGAAAATTATGTCGACAAATTCAGAGGTGTCTTGATAAAGCGTTTCAAATACATTTCAATCATTTCGGATTTAAGCAAGAAAATCATGTCGACAAACTCAGAGGTGTCTCGACATCGCGTTTCAAATAATTTTCAGTCGTTTCGAATTTAAACAAGAAAATTATGTCGACAAATTCAGACGTGTCTTGATATCGCGTTTCAAATACTTTTCAATCGTTTCGAATTTAAACAAGAAAATTATGTCAACAAATGTCTATAAGAAATTGAAAAAAAAAGAAAGAGTAAAAATGAAGGATGTGCCCGCTCAAGGTAGGTTCCAAAGAGCGAAAAAAAAAAGAGTAATAATGAAGGATGTGCCGTTCAAGGTAAGTGGCATTAAATAGCTTCATACTTGTTTTGATATCGCGTTTCAAATACTTTTCAATCGTTTCGAATTTTAACAAGAAAATTATGTCGACAAATTCAGAGGTGTCTTGATAAAGCGTTTCAAATACATTTCAATCATTTCGGATTTAAGCAAGAAAATCATGTCGACAAACTCAGAGGTGTCTTGACATCGCGTTTCAAATAATTTTCAGTCGTTTCGAATTTAAACAAGAAAATTATGTCGACAAATTCAGACGTGCCTTGATATCGCGTTTCAAATACTTTTCAATCGTTTCGAATTTAAACAAGAAAATTATGTCGACAAATGTCTATAAGAAATTGAAAAAAAAAGAAAGAGTAAAAATGAAGGATGTGCCCGCTCAAGGTAGGTTCCAAAGAGCAAAAAAAAAAAAGTAATAATGAAGGATGTGCCGTTCAAGGTAAGTGGCATTAAATAGCTTCATACTTGTTTTGATATCGCGTTTCAAATACTTTTCAATCGTTTCGAATTTTAACAAGAAAATTATGTCGACAAATTCAGAGGTGTCTTGATAAAGCGTTTCAAATACATTTCAATCATTTCGGATTTAAGCAAGAAAATCATGTCGACAAACTCAGAGGTGTCTCGACATCGCGTTTCAAATAATTTTCAGTCGTTTCGAATTTAAACAAGAAAATTATGTCGACAAATTCAGACGTGTCTTGATATCGCGTTTCAAATACTTTTCAATCGTTTCGAATTTAAACAAGAAAATTATGTCGACAAATGTCTATAAGAAATTGAAAAAAAAAGAAAGAGTAAAAATGAAGGATGTGCCCGCTCAAGGTAGGTTCCAAAGAGCAAAAAAAAAAAAGTAATAATGAAGGATGTGCCGTTCAAGGTAAGTGGCATTAAATAGCTTCATACTTGTTTTGATATCGCGTTTCAAATACTTTTCAATCGTTTCGAATTTTAACAAGAAAATTATGTCGACAAATTCAGAGGTGTCTTGATAAAGCGTTTCAAATACATTTCAATCATTTCGGATCTAAGCAAGAAAATCATGTCGACAAACTCAGAGGTGTCTTGACATCGCGTTTCAAATACTTTTCAATCGTTTCGAATTTAAACAAGAAAATTATGTCGACAAATGTCTATAAGAAATTGAAAAAAAAAAAGAAAGAGTAAAAATGAAGGATGTACCCGCTCAAGGTAGGTTCCAAAGAGCGAAAAAAAAGAGTAATAATGAAGGATGTGCCGTTCAAGGTAAGTGGCATTAAATAGCTTCATACTTGTTTTGATATCGCGTTTCAAATACTTTTCAATCGTTTCGAATTTTAACAAGAAAATTATGTCGACAAATTCAGAGGTGTCTTGATAAAGCGTTTCAAATACATTTCAATCATTTCGGATTTAAGCAAGAAAATCATGTCGACAAACTCAGAGGTGTCTCGACATCGCGTTTCAAATAATTTTCAGTCGTTTCGAATTTAAACATGAAAATTATGTCGACAAATTCAGACGTGTCTTGATATCGCGTTTCAGATACTTTTCAATCGTTTCGAATTTAAACAAGAAAATTATGTCGACAAATGTCTATAAGAAATTGAAAAAAAAAGAAAGAGTAAAAATGAAGGATGTGCCCGCTCAAGGTAGGTTCCAAAGAGCGGAAAAAAAAGAGTAATAATGAAGGATGTGCCGTTCAAGGTAAGTGGCATTAAATAGCTTCATACTTGTTTTGATATCGCGTTTCAAATACTTTTCAATCGTTTCGAATTTTAACAAGAAAATTATGTCGACAAATTCAGAGGTGTCTTGATAAAGCGTCTCAAATACATTTCAATCATTTCGGATTTAAGCAAGAAAATCATGTCGACAAACTCAGAGGTGTCTCGACATCGCGTTTCAAATAATTTTCAGTCGTTTCGAATTTAAACAAGAAAATTATGTCGACAAATGTCTATAAGAAATTGAAAAAAAAAGAAATAGTAAAAATTAAGGATGTGCCCGCTCAAGGTAGGTTCCAAAGAGCGAAAAAAAAAAGAGTAATAATGAAGGATGTGCCGTTCAAGGTAAGTGGCATTAAATAGCTTCATACTTGTTTTGATATCGCGTTTCAAATACTTTTCAATTGTTTCGAATTTTAACAAGAAAATTATGTCGACAAATTCAGAGGTGTCTTGATAAAGCGTTTCAAATACTTTTCAATCGTTTCGAATTTAAACAAGAAAATTATGTCGACAAATGTCTATAAGAAATTGAAAAAAAAAGAAATAGTAAAAATTAAGGATGTGCCCGCTCAAGGTAGGTTCCAAAGAGCGAAAAAAAAAAGAGTAATAATGAAGGATGTGCCGTTCAAGGTAAGTGGCATTAAATAGCTTCATACTTGTTTTGATATCGCGTTTCAAATACTTTTCAATCGTTTCGAATTTTAACAAGAAAATTATGTCGACAAATTCAGAGGTGTCTTGACATCGCGTTTCAAATAATTTTCAGTCGTTTCGAATTTAAACAGGAAAATTATGTCGACAAATTCAGACGTGTCTTGATATCGCGTTTCAAATACTTTTCAATCGCTTCGAATTTAAACAAGAAAATTATGTCGACAAATGTCTATAAGAAATTGAAAAAAAAAAGAAAGAGTAAAAATGAAGGATGTGCCCGCTCAAGGTAGGTTCCAAAGAGCGGAAAAAAAAGAGTAATAATGAAGGATGTGCCGTTCAAGGTAAGTGGCATTAAATAGCTTCATACTTGTTTTGATATCGCGTTTCAAATACTTTTCAATCGTTTCGAATTTTAACAAGAAAATTATGTCGACAAATTCAGAGGTGTCTTGATAAAGCGTTTCAAATACATTTCAATCATTTCGGATTTAAGCAAGAAAATCATGTCGACAAACTCAGAGGTGTCTTGACATCGCGTTTCAAATAATTTTCAGTCGTTTCGAATTTAAACAGGAAAATTATGTCGACAAATTCAGACGTGTCTTGATATCGCGTTTCAGATACTTTTCAATCGTTTCGAATTTAAACAAGAAAATTATGTCGACAAATGTCTATAAGAAATTGAAAAAAAAAGAAAGAGTAAAAATGAAGGATGTGCCCGCTCAAGGTAGGTTCCAAAGAGCGGAAAAAAAAGAGTAATAATGAAGGATGTGCCGTTCAAGGTAAGTGGCATTAAATAGCTTCATACTTGTTTTGATATCGCGTTTCAAATACTTTTCAATCGTTTCGAATTTTAACAAGAAAATTATGTCGACAAATTCAGAGGTGTCTTGATAAAGCGTCTCAAATACATTTCAATCATTTCGGATTTAAGCAAGAAAATCATGTCGACAAACTCAGAGGTGTCTCGACATCGCGTTTCAAATAATTTTCAGTCGTTTCGAATTTAAACATGAAAATTATGTCGACAAATTCAGACGTGTCTTGATATCGCGTTTCAAATACTTTTCAATCGCTTCGAATTTAAACAAGAAAATTATGTCGACAAATGTCTATAAGAAATTGAAAAAAAAAAGAAAGAGTAAAAATGAAGGATGTGCCCGCTCAAGGTAGGTTCCAAAGAGCGGAAAAAAAAGAGTAATAATGAAGGATGTGCCGTTCAAGGTAAGTGGCATTAAATAGCTTCATACTTGTTTTGATATCGCGTTTCAAATACTTTTCAATCGTTTCGAATTTTAACAAGAAAATTATGTCGACAAATTCAGAGGTGTCTTGATAAAGCGTCTCAAATACATTTCAATCATTTCGGATTTAAGCAAGAAAATCATGTCGACAAACTCAGAGGTGTCTCGACATCGCGTTTCAAATAATTTTCAGTCGTTTCGAATTTAAACATGAAAATTATGTCGACAAATTCAGACGTGTCTTGATATCGCGTTTCAAATACTTTTCAATCGCTTCGAATTTAAACAAGAAAGTTATGTCGACAAATGTCTATAAGAAATTGAAAAAAAAAGAAAGAGTAAAAATGAAGGATGTGCCCGCTCAAGGTAGGTTCCAAAGAGCGGAAAAAAAAGAGTAATAATGAAGGATGTGCCGTTCAAGGTAAGTGGCATTAAATAGCTTCATACTTGTTTTGATATCGCGTTTCAAATACTTTTCAATCGTTTCGAATTTTAACAAGAAAATTATGTCGACAAATTCAGAGGTGTCTTGATAAAGCGTTTCAAATACATTTCAATCATTTCGGATTTAAGCAAGAAAATCATGTCGACAAACTCAGAGGTGTCTTGACATCGCGTTTCAAATAATTTTCAGTCGTTTCGAATTTAAACAAGAAAATTATGTCGACAAATTCAGACGTGTCTTGATATCGCGTTTCAGATACTTTTCAATCGTTTCGAATTTAAACAAGAAAATTATGTCGACAAATGTCTATAAGAAATTGAAAAAAAAAGAAAGAGTAAAAATGAAGGATGTGCCCGCTCAAGGTAGGTTCCAAAGAGCGGAAAAAAAAGAGTAATAATGAAGGATGTGCCGTTCAAGGTAAGTGGCATTAAATAGCTTCATACTTGTTTTGATATCGCGTTTCAAATACTTTTCAATCGTTTCGAATTTTAACAAGAAAATTATGTCGACAAATTCAGAGGTGTCTTGATAAAGCGTCTCAAATACATTTCAATCATTTCGGATTTAAGCAAGAAAATCATGTCGACAAACTCAGAGGTGTCTCGACATCGCGTTTCAAATAATTTTCAGTCGTTTCGAATTTAAACAGGAAAATTATGTCGACAAATTCAGACGTGTCTTGATATCGCGTTTCAGATACTTTTCAATCGTTTCGAATTTAAACAAGAAAATTATGTCGACAAATGTCTATAAGAAATTGAAAAAAAAAAGAAAGAGTAAAAATGAAGGATGTGCCCGCTCAAGGTAGGTTCCAAAGAGCGAAAAAAAAAGAGTAATAATGAAGGATGTGCCGTTCAAGGTAAGTGGCATTAAATAGCTTCATACTTGTTTTGATATCGCGTTTCAAATACTTTTCAATCGTTTCGAATTTAAACAAGAAAATTATGTCGACAAATGTCTATAAGAAATTGAAAAAAAAAGAAAGAGTAAAAATGAAGGATGTGCCCGCTCAAGGTAGGTTCCAAAGAGCGGAAAAAAAAAGAATAATAATGAAGGATGTGCCGTTCAAGGTAAGTGGCATTAAATAGCTTCATACTTGTTTTGATATCGCGTTTCAAATACTTTTCAATCGTTTCGAATTTTAACAAGAAAATTATGTCGACAAATTCAGAGGTGTCTTGATAAAGCGTTTCAAATACATTTCAATCATTTCGGATTTAAGCAAGAAAATCATGTCGACAAACTCAGAGGTGTCTTGACATCGCGTTTCAAATAATTTTCAGTCGTTTCGAATTTAAACAGGAAAATTATGTCGACAAATTCAGACGTGTCTTGATATCGCGTTTCAGATACTTTTCAATCGTTTCGAATTTAAACAAGAAAATTATGTCGACAAATGTCTATAAGAAATTGAAAAAAAAAAAGAAAGAGTAAAAATGAAGGATGTGCCCGATCAAGGTAGGTTCCAAAGAGCGGAAAAAAAAAGAATAATAATGAAGGATGTGCCGTTCAAGGTAAGTGGCATTAAATAGCTTCATACTTGTTTTGATATCGCGTTTCAAATACTTTTCAATCGTTTCGAATTTTAACAAGAAAATTATGTCGACAAATTCAGAGGTGTCTTGATAAAGCGTTTCAAATACATTTCAATCATTTCGGATTTAAGCAAGAAAATCATGTCGACAAACTCAGAGGTGTCTTGACATCGCGTTTCAAATAATTTTCAGTCGTTTCGAATTTAAACAAGAAAATTATGTCGACAAATTCAGACGTGTCTTGATATCGCGTTTCAAATACTTTTCAATCGTTTCGAATTTAAACAAGAAAATTATGTCGACAAATGTCTATAAGAAATTGAAAAAAAAATGAAAGAGTAAAAATTAAGGATGTGCCCGCTCAAGGTAGGTTCCAAAGAGCGAAAAAAGAAAGAGTAATAATGAAGGATGTGCCGTCAAGGTAAGTGGCATTAAATAGCTTCATACTTGTTTTGATATCGCGTTTCAAATACTTTTCAATCGTTTCGAATTTTAACAAGAAAATTATGTCGACAAATTCAGAGGTGTCTTGATAAAGCGTTTCAAATACATTTCAATCATTTCGGATTTAAGCAAGAAAATCATGTCGACAAACTCAGAGGTGTCTTGACATCGCGTTTCAAATAATTTTCAGTCGTTTCGAATTTAAACAAGAAAATTATGTCGACAAATTCAGACGTGTCTTGATATCGCGTTTCAAATACTTTTCAATCGTTTCGAATTTAAACAAGAAAATTATGTCGACAAATGTCTATAAGAAATTGAAAAAAAAAGAAAGAGTAAAAATGAAGGATGTGCCCGCTCAAGGTAGGTTCCAAAGAGCGAAAAAAAAAGAGTAATAATGAAAGATGTGCCGTCAAGGTAAGTGGCATTAAATAGCTTCATACTTGTTTTGATATCGCGTTTCAAATACTTTTCAATTGTTTCGAATTTTAACAAGAAAATTATGTCGACAAATTCAGAGGTGTCTTGATAAAGCGTTTCAAATACTTTTCAATCGTTTCGAATTTAAACAAGAAAATTATGTCGACAAATGTCTATAAGAAATTGAAAAAAAAAGAAATAGTAAAAATTAAGGATGTGCCCGCTCAAGGTAGGTTCCAAAGAGCGAAAAAAAAAAGAGTAATAATGAAGGATGTGCCGTCAAGGTAAGTGGCATTAAATAGCTTCATACTTGTTTTGATATCGCGTTTCAAATACTTTTCAATCGTTTCGAATTTTAACAAGAAAATTATGTCGACAAATTCAGAGGTGTCTTGATAAAGCGTTTCAAATACATTTCAATCATTTCGGATTTAAGCAAGAAAATCATGTCGACAAACTCGGAGGTGTCTTGACATCGCGTTTCAAATAATTTTCAGTCGTTTCGAATTTAAACAAGAAAATTATGTCGACAAATTCAGACGTGTCTTGATATCGCGTTTCAAATACTTTTCAATCGTTTCGAATTTAAACAAGAAAATTATGTCGACAAATGTCTATAAGAAATTGAAAAAAAAAAGGAAAGAGTAAAAATGAAGGATGTGCCCGCTCAAGGTAGGTTCCAAAGAGCGAAAAAAAAAGAGTAATAATGAAGGATGTGCCGTTCAAGGTAAGTGGCATTAAATAGCTTCATACTTGTTTTGATATCGCGTTTCAAATACTTTTCAATCGTTTCGAATTTTAACAAGAAAATTATGTCGACAAATTCAGAGGTGTCTTGATAAAGCGTCTCAAATACATTTCAATCATTTCGGATTTAAGCAAGAAAATCATGTCGACAAACTCAGAGGTGTCTTGACATCGCGTTTCAAATTATTTTCAGTCGTTTCGAATTTAAACAGGAAAATTATGTCGACAAATTCAGACGTGTCTTGATATCGCGTTTCAGATACTTTTCAATCGTTTCGAATTTAAACAAGAAAATTATGTCGACAAATGTCTATAAGAAATTGAAAAAAAAAGAAAGAGTAAAAATGAAGGATGTGCCCGCTCAAGGTAGGTTCCAAAGAGCGGAAAAAAAAGAGTAATAATGAAGGATGTGCCGTTCAAGGTAAGTGGCATTAAATAGCTTCATACTTGTTTTGATATCGCGTTTCAAATACTTTTCAATCGTTTCGAATTTTAACAAGAAAATTATGTCGACAAATTCAGAGGTGTCTTGATAAAGCGTTTCAAATACATTTCAATCATTTCGGATTTAAGCAAGAAAATCATGTCGACAAACTCAGAGGTGTCTTGACATCGCGTTTCAAATAATTTTCAGTCGTTTCGAATTTAAACAAGAAAATTATGTCGACAAATTCAGACGTGTCTTGATATCGCGTTTCAGATACTTTTCAATCGTTTCGAATTTAAACAAGAAAATTATGTCGACAAATGTCTATAAGAAATTGAAAAAAAAAGAAAGAGTAAAAATGAAGGATGTGCCCGCTCAAGGTAGGTTCCAAAGAGCGGAAAAAAAAGAGTAATAATGAAGGATGTGCCGTTCAAGGTAAGTGGCATTAAATAGCTTCATACTTGTTTTGATATCGCGTTTCAAATACTTTTCAATCGTTTCGAATTTTAACAAGAAAATTATGTCGACAAATTCAGAGGTGTCTTGATAAAGCGTTTCAAATACATTTCAATCATTTCGGATTTAAGCAAGAAAATCATGTCGACAAACTCAGAGGTGTCTTGACATCGCGTTTCAAATAATTTTCAGTCGTTTCGAATTTAAACAAGAAAATTATGTCGACAAATTCAGACGTGTCTTGATATCGCGTTTCAGATACTTTTCAATCGTTTCGAATTTAAACAAGAAAATTATGTCGACAAATGTCTATAAGAAATTGAAAAAAAAAGAAAGAGTAAAAATGAAGGATGTGCCCGCTCAAGGTAGGTTCCAAAGAGCGGAAAAAAAAGAGTAATAATGAAGGATGTGCCGTTCAAGGTAAGTGGCATTAAATAGCTTCATACTTGTTTTGATATCGCGTTTCAAATACTTTTCAATCGTTTCGAATTTTAACAAGAAAATTATGTCGACAAATTCAGAGGTGTCTTGATAAAGCGTCTCAAATACATTTCAATCATTTCGGATTTAAGCAAGAAAATCATGTCGACAAACTCAGAGGTGTCTCGACATCGCGTTTCAAATAATTTTCAGTCGTTTCGAATTTAAACAGGAAAATTATGTCGACAAATTCAGACGTGTCTTGATATCGCGTTTCAGATACTTTTCAATCGTTTCGAATTTAAACAAGAAAATTATGTCGACAAATGTCTATAAGAAATTGAAAAAAAAAAGAAAGAGTAAAAATGAAGGATGTGCCCGCTCAAGGTAGGTTCCAAAGAGCGAAAAAAAAAGAGTAATAATGAAGGATGTGCCGTTCAAGGTAAGTGGCATTAAATAGCTTCATACTTGTTTTGATATCGCGTTTCAAATACTTTTCAATCGTTTCGAATTTAAACAAGAAAATTATGTCGACAAATGTCTATAAGAAATTGAAAAAAAAAGAAAGAGTAAAAATGAAGGATGTGCCCGCTCAAGGTAGGTTCCAAAGAGCGGAAAAAAAAGAGTAATAATGAAGGATGTGCCGTTCAAGGTAAGTGGCATTAAATAGCTTCATACTTGTTTTGATATCGCGTTTCAAATACTTTTCAATCGTTTCGAATTTTAACAAGAAAATTATGTCGACAAATTCAGAGGTGTCTTGATAAAGCGTTTCAAATACATTTCAATCATTTCGGATTTAAGCAAGAAAATCATGTCGACAAACTCAGAGGTGTCTTGACATCGCGTTTCAAATAATTTTCAGTCGTTTCGAATTTAAACAAGAAAATTATGTCGACAAATTCAGACGTGTCTTGATATCGCGTTTCAAATACTTTTCAATCGTTTCGAATTTAAACAAGAAAATTATGTCGACAAATGTCTATAAGAAATTGAAAAAAAAATGAAAGAGTAAAAATTAAGGATGTGCCCGCTCAAGGTAGGTTCCAAAGAGCGAAAAAAGAAAGAGTAATAATGAAGGATGTGCCGTCAAGGTAAGTGGCATTAAATAGCTTCATACTTGTTTTGATATCGCGTTTCAAATACTTTTCAATCGTTTCGAATTTTAACAAGAAAATTATGTCGACAAATTCAGAGGTGTCTTGATAAAGCGTTTCAAATACATTTCAATCATTTCGGATTTAAGCAAGAAAATCATGTCGACAAACTCAGAGGTGTCTTGACATCGCGTTTCAAATAATTTTCAGTCGTTTCGAATTTAAACAAGAAAATTATGTCGACAAATTCAGACGTGTCTTGATATCGCGTTTCAAATACTTTTCAATCGTTTCGAATTTAAACAAGAAAATTATGTCGACAAATGTCTATAAGAAATTGAAAAAAAAAGAAAGAGTAAAAATGAAGGATGTGCCCGCTCAAGGTAGGTTCCAAAGAGCGAAAAAAAAAGAGTAATAATGAAAGATGTGCCGTCAAGGTAAGTGGCATTAAATAGCTTCATACTTGTTTTGATATCGCGTTTCAAATACTTTTCAATTGTTTCGAATTTTAACAAGAAAATTATGTCGACAAATTCAGAGGTGTCTTGATAAAGCGTTTCAAATACTTTTCAATCGTTTCGAATTTAAACAAGAAAATTATGTCGACAAATGTCTATAAGAAATTGAAAAAAAAAGAAATAGTAAAAATTAAGGATGTGCCCGCTCAAGGTAGGTTCCAAAGAGCGAAAAAAAAAAGAGTAATAATGAAGGATGTGCCGTCAAGGTAAGTGGCATTAAATAGCTTCATACTTGTTTTGATATCGCGTTTCAAATACTTTTCAATCGTTTCGAATTTTAACAAGAAAATTATGTCGACAAATTCAGAGGTGTCTTGATAAAGCGTTTCAAATACATTTCAATCATTTCGGATTTAAGCAAGAAAATCATGTCGACAAACTCGGAGGTGTCTTGACATCGCGTTTCAAATAATTTTCAGTCGTTTCGAATTTAAACAAGAAAATTATGTCGACAAATTCAGACGTGTCTTGATATCGCGTTTCAAATACTTTTCAATCGTTTCGAATTTAAACAAGAAAATTATGTCGACAAATGTCTATAAGAAATTGAAAAAAAAAAGGAAAGAGTAAAAATGAAGGATGTGCCCGCTCAAGGTAGGTTCCAAAGAGCGAAAAAAAAAGAGTAATAATGAAGGATGTGCCGTTCAAGGTAAGTGGCATTAAATAGCTTCATACTTGTTTTGATATCGCGTTTCAAATACTTTTCAATCGTTTCGAATTTTAACAAGAAAATTATGTCGACAAATTCAGAGGTGTCTTGATAAAGCGTCTCAAATACATTTCAATCATTTCGGATTTAAGCAAGAAAATCATGTCGACAAACTCAGAGGTGTCTTGACATCGCGTTTCAAATTATTTTCAGTCGTTTCGAATTTAAACAGGAAAATTATGTCGACAAATTCAGACGTGTCTTGATATCGCGTTTCAGATACTTTTCAATCGTTTCGAATTTAAACAAGAAAATTATGTCGACAAATGTCTATAAGAAATTGAAAAAAAAAGAAAGAGTAAAAATGAAGGATGTGCCCGCTCAAGGTAGGTTCCAAAGAGCGAAAAAAGAAAGAGTAATAATGAAGGATGTGCCGTTCAAGGTAAGTGGCATTAAATAGCTTCATACTTGTTTTGATATCGCGTTTCAAATACTTTTCAATTGTTTCGAATTTTAACAAGAAAATTATGTCGACAAATTCAGAGGTGTCTTGATAAAGCGTTTCAAATACTTTTCAATCGTTTCGAATTTAAACAAGAAAATTATGTCGACAAACTCAGAGGTGTCTTGACATCGCGTTTCAAATAATTTTCAGTCGTTTCGAATTTAAACAAGAAAATTATGTCGACAAATTCAGACGTGTCTTGATATCGCGTTTCAAATACTTTTCAATCGTTTCGAATTTAAACAAGAAAATTATGTCGACAAATGTCTATAAGAAATTGAAAAAAAAAGAAAGAGTAAAAATTAAGGATGTGCCCGCTCAAGGTAGGTTCCAAAGAGCGAAAAAAAAAAGAGTAATAATGAAGGATGTGCCGTCAAGGTAAGTGGCATTAAATAGCTTCATACTTGTTTTGATATCGCGTTTCAAATACTTTTCAATCGTTTCGAATTTTAACAAGAAAATTATGTCGACAAATTCAGAGGTGTCTTGATAAAGCGTTTCAAATACATTTCAATCATTTCGGATCTAAGCAAGAAAATCATGTCGACAAACTCAGAGGTGTCTTGACATCGCGTTTCAAATAATTTTCAGTCGTTTCGAATTTAAACAAGAAAATTATGTCGACAAATTCAGACGTGTCTTGATATCGCGTTTCAAATACTTTTCAATCGTTTCGAATTTAAACAAGAAAATTATGTCGACAAATGTCTATAAGAAATTGAAAAAAAAAAGAAAGAGTAAAAATTAAGGATGTGCCCGCTCAAGGTAGGTTCCAAAGAGCGAAAAAAAAAGAGTAATAATGAAGGATGTGCCGTCAAGGTAAGTGGCATTAAATAGCTTCATACTTGTTTTGATATCGCGCTTCAAATACTTTTCAATCGTTTCGAATTTTAACAAGAAAATTATGTCGACAAATTCAGAGGTGTCTTGATAAAGCGTTTCAAATACATTTCAATCATTTCGGATTTAAGCAAGAAAATCATGTCGACAAACTCAGAGGTGTCTTGACATCGCGTTTCAAATAATTTTCAGTCGTTTCGAATTTAAACAAGAAAATTATGTCGACAAATTCAGACGTGTCTTGATATCGCGTTTCAAATACTTTTCAATCGTTTCGAATTTAAACAAGAAAATTATGTCGACAAATGTTTATAAGAAATTGAAAAAAAAAAAGAAAGAGTAAAAATGAGGGATGTGCCCGCTCAAGGTAGGTTCCAAAGAGCGAAAAAAAAAGAGTAATAATGAAGGATGTGCCGTTCAAGGTAAGTGGCATTAAATAGCTTCATACTTGTTTTGATATCGCGTTTCAAATACTTTTCAATCGTTTCGAATTTTAACAAGAAAATTATGTCGACAAATTCAGAGGTGTCTTGATAAGGCGTTTCAAATACATTTCAATCATTTCGGATTTAAGCAAGAAAATTACGTCGACAAATTCAGACGTGTCTTGATATCGCGCTTCAAATAATTTTCAATCGTTTCGAATTTAAACAAGAAAATTATGTCGACAAATTCAGACGTGTCTTGATATCGCGTTTCAAATACTTTTCAATCGTTTCGAATTTAAACAAGAAAATTATGTCGACAAATGTCTATAAGAAATTGAAAAAAAAAGAAAGAGTAAAAATGAAGGATGTGCCCGCTCAAGGTAGGTTCCAAAGAGCGGAAAAAAAAGAGTAATAATGAAGGATGTGCCGTTCAAGGTAAGTGGCATTAAATAGCTTCATACTTGTTTTGATATCGCGTTTCAAATACTTTTCAATCGTTTCGAATTTTAACAAGAAAATTATGTCGACAAATTCAGAGGTGTCTTGATAAAGCGTTTCAAATACATTTCAATCATTTCGGATTTAAGCAAGAAAATCATGTCGACAAACTCAGAGGTGTCTTGACATCGCGTTTCAAATAATTTTCAGTCGTTTCGAATTTAAACAAGAAAATTATGTCGACAAATTCAGACGTGTCTTGATATCGCGTTTCAAATACTTTTCAATCGTTTCGAATTTAAACAAGAAAATTATGTCGACAAATGTCTATAAGAAATTGAAAAAAAAAGAAAGAGTAAAAATTAACGATGTGCCCGCTCAAGGTAGGTTCCAAAGAGCGAAAAAAAAAAAGAGTAATAATGAAGGATGTGCCGTCAAGGTAAGTGGCATTAAATAGCTTCATACTTGCTTTGATATCGCGTTTCAAATACTTTTCAATCGTTTCGAATTTTAACAAGAAAATTATGTCGACAAATTCAGAGGTGTCTTGATAAAGCGTTTCAAATACATTTCAATCATTTCGGATCTAAGCAAGAAAATCATGTCGACAAACTCAGAGGTGTCTTGACATCGCGTTTCAAATAATTTTCAGTCGTTTCGAATTTAAACAAGAAAATTATGTCGACAAATTCAGACGTGTCTTGATATCGCGTTTCAAATACTTTTCAATCGTTTCGAATTTAAACAAGAAAATTATGTCGACAAATTCAGAGGTGTCTTGATAAAGCGTTTCAAATACATTTCAATCATTTCGGATCTAAGCAAGAAAATCATGTCGACAAACTCAGAGGTGTCTTGACATCGCGTTTCAAATACTTTTCAATCGTTTCGAATTTAAACAAGAAAATTATGTCGACAAATGTCTATAAGAAATTGAAAAAAAAAGAAAGAGTAAAAATGAAGGATGTGCCCGCTCAAGGTAGGTTCCAAAGAGCGAAAAAAAAAAGAGTAATAATGAAGGATGTGCCGTCAAGGTAAGTGGCATTAAATAGCTTTATACTTGTTTTGATATCGCGTTTCAAATACTTTTCAATCGTTTCGAATTTAAACAAGAAAATTATGTCGACAAATTCAGAGGTGTCTTGATAAAGCGTTTCAAATACATTTCAATCATTTCGGATCTAAGCAAGAAAATCATGTCGACAAACTCAGAGGTGTCTTGACATCGCGTTTCAAATACTTTTCAATCGTTTCGAATTTAAACAAGAAAATTATGTCGACAAATGTCTATAAGAAATTGAAAAAAAAAGAAAGAGTAAAAATGAAGGATGTGCCCGCTCAAGGTAGGTTCCAAAGAGCTAAAAAAAAAAGTAATAATGAAGGATGTGCCGTCAAGGTAAGTGGCATTAAATAGCTTCATACTTGTTTTGATATCGCGTTTCAAATACTTTTCAATCGTTTCGAATTTTAACAAGAAAATTATGTCGACAAATTCAGAGGTGTCTTGATAAAGCGTTTCAAATACATTTCAATCATTTCGGATTTAAGCAAGAAAATCATGTCGACAAACTCAGAGGTGTCTTGACATCGCGTTTCAAATAATTTTCAGTCGTTTCGAATTTAAACAAGAAAATTATGTCGACAAATTCAGACGTGTCTTGATATCGCGTTTCAAATACTTTTCAATCGTTTCGAATTTAAACAAGAAAATTATGTCGACAAATGTCTATAAGAAATTGAAAAAAAAAAGAAAGAGTAAAAATGAAGGATGTGTCCGCTCAAGGTAGGTTCCAAAGAGCGAGAAAAAAAAGAGTAATAATGAAGGATGTGCCGTTCAAGGTAAGTGGCATTAAATAGCTTCATACTTGTTTTGATATCGCGTTTCAAATACTTTTCAATCGTTTCGAATTTTAACAAGAAAATTATGTCGACAAATTCAGAGGTGTCTTGATAAAGCGTTTCAAATACATTTCAATCATTTCGGATTTAAGCAAGAAAATCATGTCGACAAACTCAGAGGTGTCTTGACATCGCGTTTCAAATAATTTTCAGTCGTTTCGAATTTAAACAAGAAAATTATGTCGACAAATTCAGACGTGTCTTGATATCGCGTTTCAAATACTTTTCAATCGTTTCGAATTTAAACAAGAAAATTATGTCGACAAATGTCTATAAGAAATTGAAAAAAAAAGAAAGAGTAAAAATGAAGGATGTGCCCGCTCAAGGTAGGTTCCAAAGAGCGAAAAAAAAAGAGTAATAATGAAGGATGTGCCGTCAAGGTAAGTGGCATTAAATAGCTTCATACTTGTTTTGATATCGCGTTTCAAATACTTTTCAATCGTTTCGAATTTTAACAAGAAAATTATGTCGACAAATTCAGAGGTGTCTTGATAAAACGTTTCAAATACATTTCAATCATTTCGGATTTAAGCAAGAAAATTACGTCGACAAATTCAGACGTGTCTTGATATCGCGTTTCAAATACTTTTTAATCGTTTCGAATTTAAACAAGAAAATTATGTCTATAAGAAATTGAAAAAAAAAGAAAGTGTAAAAATGAAGCGAAAATGTGCCCGCTCAAGGTAGGTTCCAAAGAGCGAAAAAAAAAATAGTAAAAATGGTGGATACGTCGTTCAAGGTAGGTTGAATGAGTATTTTTGTCAGAGAAAGCTCGTACCTCCTCGTGGTCTCTGACGGGTAATAGCAATTTTGATCGGATATGCAGTTTTCATCTACGAAACTTTAAGTAAAGTCTCGCCTAAATTGAGGCTTAATAAAACAACGTTCAATAGCACTGCATAAATCGAAATTGTTTTTAGCAGAATCGAGTCTGTGTTTTACTGAAACCATAATTTCTCTTAATACGTCTCTGTCCTTAGATGTGTAATTTAGAAAATTAAAAAAAAAAGTAAACATTATGGATGTGCCCGTTCAAGGTAGGTTCCAAAGATCTTCAGACCAGTCTTGATATTGTGTTTCTAATACATTTAAATCCTTTTGAACTTAAATAAGAGAGTTATGTCAACAAATGTCTTTAGGAGTGTCATTTAGAAAATTGAGAGTGGAAATGGAGGATGTGCCCGTTCAAGGTAGGTTCCTAAAAGTTTCAGATGGCTGTTGATATTAGATTAGATTAGATTAGATTAGGTGCTGAGGGGTGTGAGGGAATTGAATCATCTCACTGACACTTAGACCACACCGCGGCCCCTTGTGTCACCCCCTCGGGTCCCTCATTGGTGTATCTCATCTGATATAACCGAAAAATCTAGGATGGTTCTAGGCGAGGTACACCTCAAGTTGGCCCAGCCGGGCCATTCCTTCTCCAGTATGGACTTTCTGGTCGAGGCGAGAGCCGGACATTCCTGGGAGATCCAGTCTCCTTTTTTTTATCTGTTTTCTAATAATGTAAACACTCTATTTCAATCATTCATCATTTGCATATATTTGGATTTTTAAAATTTTACAAGGGAAAGTGCATAGGTACTACAACAATAAAACACAAATTAAAACCCTGAAGAGCAAATTATAATAAAAACCAAGCTATGTACCTAAAATTACTATTGTCGTTACAAGAGTGTGCCATAATAAAAAGGTTGTTGCTATTAATAGATAGGATTACTGACTCTACCAACAAAAGTGATTATTCCTTTGTAGCTGATAAAGAAAAGGAAAGGTCTATTGGCGTTAAAATCCACCTGAGTGTTTTGTCGAAATAAAGGATGATTTATGACTTCTAAAAATGTTTGATTAAAACAATATAGTTGTTGAAACTACTCACCAAAGGTAGAAGCACTCGCTTCCACTCCACCTTCGTTGAAATCTATAAACGCCTTTTGAACTACCTGGTCCACAATTAAGTCTCCTGGTTTTCCAGAAATTCCACTGATATCAGCTTGACTTGGGTTAAAAATTCTTGTAAGCCCCAACTGAAACATTGAGCTTAGTTGAATTGCATTGAAACGAGGAAAATAATAATCAGCAAAAACCAAAAGTTGTAGCAAGTAGTTATTTCCAGAACCGATTTCGATGATGGCAAATATAATATAGACGTATCTGCTACTTACGTTTGTAAGTACTTTTTTGAGATCGATTGTATCCTCAAATTTAAATTTTGGTACAGACACATTCACGAGCACAGACTTAAACTGAGCGAGAGCAATAGAAGCGTTCAGACGATTTTCAAGAGCTGTAATCCCGTCTATGTCTTTTGGTACCACCAAAACCAACCCGGCCTCACTGCCCTCAAAAGGTAACTGCAAGAGTTGGGCTTTCAAATCGTCGCTATAAGAGTAATTCAACCATTTCACAAATTGTAAAGTATCGACTTGGACCTCATCCGTTCCACTTCTATAAAAATTTGCTTTCTTTGTGTCTTTGGCATTGAATGGGATCAACCATTTCGCCTTGAGACGCAAAGCGTTGACTAGAACCAATTTGGTTCTATTGTTCAAAATCTTAGGATCGACCAGATTCTTGATGGTACCGTTGGTTTCCTGTTCCACCCACTGATTGATAATACCAGCGGCTTGAGAATTTTGCGCAAAATCAAGATTTCTTACGTTAGCTTTGAAGTCATTAACGGCAATATTTCGGAAGGTGTCTTTAATTTGGAAGTTTTTTTGAAGGAACACCCCATCTGCAATGTTGAAAATCACGTTGTTAGTACTTTGGAGGTCCGTAAGAAGAGACTTTGCTTCGGTTGAAATTAAGCTTTTGTTGTTGGGGAGGTGCAGCGTTCGGTCCAGTTGATCAGCAGTTGGTCCTTCGCAACCTAATCGAAGGAGGGCCAGAATGAGTTCTGCAGAGAGGGGACTGAAGATTATGTTGGACTTCTCGACGGGTGCTATTTGCTAAAATCGATTTTAGTGTCACTTTGAAATTAAAAGATGATACGGACCTTATAGACATCGAGAGAGAAAAAGTTGTTGGCAATTCCCAGATCTTGGTACTGTTGTGCGGAAATTGTGGTAAATAAGCAGAGTAATAGAAACATTGTCTTTGCTTGTCACAAATGTCTATTGTGGACTGAGCTTGAAATTAAAATTCGAAGTTTTTATAGGTTGAAAATTAAAACTGTAAATTACCGACCTTCTTGGTTTAAATGTTTGAGAAATGTGGTTTGTTTTGTAATTATCGGATTTTGTACATTGTTGGCCGTTTTTTGAAATGTTCCGAGTGGTAATTACTTATGATTGTACAATTTAGTACGAGGGGAGATTTTTATATTATCTACCTAGCCATGAAGAAAACAAAGGACGATCGCAACTTTTTGGTATCAAGGAACTGTGACATCTTAATGCTTACTGACCCAGTAAGCAATTGAAAATTTCCGAGTCCATTAAGCTCGCCAAGTCCGAGAAGTAATCAATGAGTGCAACTCTATAGAGATGGAACATCCACCTTATAGTCCGGACTTGGCACCGTGTGACTATTTGATAAATAGTATAAAAATCACCCCTCGTATATCTAAATCGGTAGAAACAAGATTAGAAGGACGTCCCCTCTCGAGTTCGTGTCGGAACTCGGTGCGAATACGCATCACTAGTCATCCTTTAACCTTGCATCTGCGGTGCACACATCCTGCAGAGGGAAGACTTGGAGATATAGATGCAAGGTCTTATTAGTTCGCTATAAAATGCATCTCAGACGTCAAAACTTTGACCATGTACAATATAGTTATGGAAAAATGGATTTCCTACTTGTTGCACACATGATTTTTTCTACTAGAATACATATTTTTAATATTCTATAATTATTTCTAAATTAATAATCGTTGTCGAGATTGTTCAGCTTTCGATACTATGGAGATTTTTTTTTAAGCTAAATGAATATTAACAAGTTGAACTGCAAAATCCGATATTTGATTAAAATCATGTTCCGTTTCCGTTTTAATTATATTTTTATCAGAAATTTCAAATGTCCAAATCGTTTTAACAATTCCGGTAATTTACATGACGCACCTTACATTTTACAAATTTTATTACGCTGTTTACTCCAGTGTTATGCAGTCATATTGCATACGTCTTTATCGTAAACAGCAACAATGCTTTTCGCTCTTATATTTTTTACCACAGTTTCTGCAAGATCTAGAAGTAGCCAACAATCGGTTTACCGTCGACGTTTTCAAGGTTTGTGATTTTTTTTGTTTAATTGATAGAAAGCCAATTTCAGCAAGCGGCAACAAATGAACCGAGAAACGTCATCTTTAGTCCCCTTTCTGCATTAACTGTTTTGGCCCTTCTGCAATCCGGCACCAAAGGACCAACCGCTCAACAATTAGCACAGGTCCTCTACCTTCCGAACAACAATAGTTTGATTCAACAAGAAGCAAAATCGCTCCTTACCGATCTTGAAAGTAGCAACCAGCTCAGTTTCAACATCGCGAACGCAGTCTTTCTCGGGCAAAATTTCCAAATTCGGGACACCTTCCGGAACATTACAGTCAGTGACTTTAAAGCAGACGTAAAGAACGTCGATTTTGTCCAAAATTTCCAGGCTGCAGGTACCATCAATGGGTGGGTAGAAAACAAAACTGCCGGTACCATCAAGAATTTGATTGATCCCAGAAGTTTGAATGCAAAGACTGTACTGGTTCTGGTCAATGCCCTCCACTTTAAAGGCGACTGGTTTACGAAGTTCCAACCCATGTATACCACTAAGGCATCGTTCTTCAGAACCGCTACGTATGTAGTACAAGTGGACACCTTGAGGCATTACGCTCAAAGCTTCAACTACTTTGACAGTAACGCTCTGAGGGCGCAATTTCTGGAGTTACCATTCGCAGGCGATGCCTCTATGGTGTTTGTTGTGCCGAAGGACATAGACGGTCTTGCAGCTCTTGAAAAACACCTCTCTTTCTTCAATGCTTCCATCCCGTTCACCACAACCCTCCTCGATGTGGCGATACCCAAGTTCAAGTTCGATTAAGAAATCAATTTTGGTCAACTTCTAATAAATGTAAGTTTTCTTTTTAAGAACGTTTTTCGGTATCAACAATTTTTAGTTGGGGGTCACCAAAATATTTGATCGAAGCCAAGCTGACTTAAGTGGGATTTCTGGAAAGCCTGGAAACTTAATTGTCACAAAGGCGGTTCAGAAAGCTTTCATTGACTTGAATGAGGGCGGCGTGGAGGCATCTGCTGCTACTTCGATACAAGGTAAATTAAATTAATAGTATATTATTCAACGAGCGTATAATGATGGCTATTATTCACGAGGTGAAGTTTACGGCCACGAGCCGCAGGCGAGTGGCCTAAATCACCGAGAGAATAATAGCCATTATACGCGAGTAAAATACTATACTTTATCCACGACTACTAAATATTTTTGTTGAAATTTAAAAATAAAATAAAAAAAATATGGTATGTTAAGAAACAGATATACGACACGCACATTCAAAGTTGCTGATGGCTCAGTATCGATGCTCCTTGCCTTTCAACCGTGTGTCCCGGGTTCGAATCTGGTCTAGAAAAATTCACTTTTTTTTTTGTATATGTTCAGAACTGAATTGAAAATATTTAGTGGTTTACACGATGAGATTTTAAAAACCGATTGTTTGTAGTAAAACAATATAATATTATAGCCAAATCATCTGACAGCAGTGATTAATGGGTATTATTAAGATCGAGCAAACAGACGTATAATGGGTACATTATACAATAGTCGTGGATAAATACTATTATCTAATAAAGATTATACACGAGTGTTGTTAGGGGCTCTTTCTTCCGGATCAGCTGTTTCTACACTAAGTTTCAATGCGTCCCTTTATCTTCTACATCAAGTATAAAGGTGTGATTACTTTTGCTGGTAAGGTTACCAATCCTGTGTATTCATAGAGGAAAGTGTGTGAGTCTAAGAAATTAAAAGGAAATAAAAAATTTATGATATTTGTTTAATATTATTTGTTAGTCCTTTGGGTACTTTTTAGTAATTTAGTTAATAAGAAGAGTTATTTTCTTGCCTTTCGGCTTTTAAAAGAATGAACAATAACAATGGCTAAATTAATTTGAATTTCTTTCTGTTTCTTCTGTTTAATACTCCTTTAATCCAGCTTAGCCCTTTCCCTTCTTCTCCTAACAGCACTTTCCATCATGTGCTCTATCGTTTCTGCTCCTTCTCTGCACAATCTGCACATTCTCTCGTCTCTCTCTTTCCAGTAGTTGTTTTCCCTTTCTTCGTGCACCTTGTCGATGGTGTTTCTTCCTTTTCTGAGACCCGCTTGTCTATTTGTAACACTTCTTCTTCTTTGGCTTTCTCTTCTCAATTTTTTGTGTATCGAACACACTAGACCCATCCTCCATTGACTTTTAGACGTTGTACTATTTCCTTCATTGTGGTTGTTATTTCTTCTTTTGGATCCACACTTAGTTTTGCAGTCCTTCTTCTGCAGCCGCTTTTCCTATCCGTATAGTAATTTTTTGAAGTATTCTCCCCATTCTTCTATCATTATCTTCTTATCTGCCCTCTTTTTCACCTTTCGTTCTCTGTTTATGTATTTCTAGACTTCTTCTTCTGCCTTGATTGATCTAATTGCCTTTTCTTCTTCTCTCTTCGTTTCTTCCTTCTTTTTCTCACAAGTGTTTTTGTATTTTGTATTTCTTTCGTTCCGTCCAGTATTCTTCTCTCGATCCCTTCTCCATTTCCTAATTCGCTTTCTGGCTAGTTTTTTCATTTCCTTACATTATCTCTCCGCGTCTGCCTCCTCCGCCGGCCGCAGCAGAGCCACTCCAGAGAGAGGCCCCACGTACCAGGGGTTAAACGGAGAGATAGAGAGAGAGTATAAATTAATAATAAAGGCAGCGGATCTTATTAGCCCGGGTTAATAAAGTTAGAAACGTCCCCTACTCTTGCTTCTGCTCCCCGTCACCGTGTACATATTGAGCCCCTGTATATATTGTAAATAAAAACCGTAACACTGACCTGTATTTATTTTACTTCCCTCATGCAAAACTTGACAGCCCCCGGGGGGGCTTATCAGACTCCGATTAACCTACCCGTGGACAAGTTTGGAGCATACCACGTTAAAAAACTGGCGCTCGAGGCAATCCGACCGGAACAAACGTCACAACAGAAATAAACAATTCTAAGACAATGTTAATGTTTCCTTTGACAACGTCCCCTTAGAATGTGCCTTCTTTAATTTTGGGTTTGATAACATCCCTTCAGAATATCTTTTTTGTGTTGGATTTGACCACCTTTTCTTAGAAAGTGTCTTCTTCAAAGTTAGGTTTGACAATATCCTCTAAAAGTGTCGTGTTTTGATTTCGGGTTTGACATGTTTTGAAAAATTGTACTTTTTTATGCTGGATTTGACATCTGCTTGGAATGTCTTCTTAATGTTGGATTTGATTTTTTTTTTTAATGTTGTTTGACAATATCCGCGAAAATGTCTTTTTATTTATTATGAGTTTCACAACATTGTCTTAGAAAATAGCTTTCTTAATGTTTCCTTTGACATCTTCCCACAAATTGTATTTTTAATGGTGAATTTGATAACTTCTTAAAAAAATTTGTACTTTAAATTTTGTATTTGAAAGTTTTTTAGAAAGTATCTTCTTCAATGTGAGATTTGACAATATCCTCTAAACATTGTAAATTCTTTTATATTGGGTGTGACAATTTGCCCCCAGAAAGTGTTTCTTTTGAATGTTTCATTTGACCGAGTCCTTTTAGAATGAATTTTGGGTTTGACAACATCCCTTAGAAAATGTCTTTCTAATGTTGAATTTGAAAACATTTTGTTAGAAAGTGTCCTTTTAAAATTTAGGTTTGACAATATTTTTTAAAAACTAGTTTTCTTTTAATTTTGGATTTGGCAACATCCTCTTAGAAAATGTCTTTTTAAATTTTGGATTTGACATCTTAGACAGTTTTAAGATGGATGTCAAATGAAAGGGCTTGAAAAGTCAAAAACGATACAGAAACGGACATCACACTAAATTCAATATGGCCGCTGCTCCAAAATGGCGGATTACATTTTCTATTCAATCCCTTTAATATGGGCATCAAATGAAAAGAATTGAGGAATAGAAAACGATAAAGTCAGTGACATCACACTTACTTCAATATGGCCACAGCAAAAACTAAAAAGTTAAAAAAAAAAATTAATAGTAAAAAATATTTTTTAAAACAAGCTTTTATTTAAATGCTCTGAAAAGAAGAACATAAACTTTGAAATAAATCAAACCAAAGCAAACCCATAATATTGTTACATCATATAATTGTATACGATATAAAAGCTTGTCGCGAGATTTTTGTGTGTAAATTTCTTTAATAGAAAAATACAATTTCTACTTGGAAATACTTTCAAGATAATATAAATTCTCGGATAATTTTAGTACTAGGACTTTAAATTTTTTCTTTAAAGTACTAGGACGTTAATGTTCCACTTTTGGTATCATCTGAAAACTGTCACTTTAGATACAAGTATGAAATAATAATATATTTTTACTATATTTTTTTTTCTACTATATTGGGTTATTTTCTTCAGTGTTTCCTCATATTTGCATAGTTTTCCCGTTCATCTATATTTTTACGTTCAGTCTATCCTACAGTGAGCGGCAAAAATGTTTTCAAAATTTTTTTTGGACGGGTCAGTTTTGGTTTATAAAAATGAATATTTTGATCCCAAATTAAATTTCAAGCAGTCATTTGTTTTCGAGTGATGACATCGATATTTTTTTTAAATAGAAACCCCCTTTTTTTTCTTGATTCAGATAGCCCTGATAATTGTCTAAACGACAGTATAAAAATTTTGTTATCTTAGATCAAATGAAACATTCAAAAGAAACACTTTCTGGGGGCAAATTGTGACACCCAATATAAAAAAATTTACAATGTTTAGAGGATATTGTCAAATCTCACATTGAAGAAGATACTTTCTAAAAAACTTTCAAATACAAAATTCTAAGTCCAATTTTTTTTAAGAAGTTATCAAATTCACCATTAAAAATACAATTTGTGGGAAGATGTCAAAGGAAACATTAAGAAAGCTATTTTCTAAGACAATGTTGTGAAACTCATAATAAATAAAAAGACATTTTCGAGGATATTGTCAAACAACATTTAAAAAAAAATCAAATCCAACATTAAGAAGACATTCCAAGGAGATGTCAAATCCAGCATAAAAAAGTACAATTTTTCAAAACATGTCAAACCCGAAATCAAAAAAGACACTTTTAGAAGATATTGTCAAACCTAACTTTGAAAAAGACACTTTCTAAGAAAAGGTGGCCAAATCCAACACAAAAAAGATATTCTGAAGGGATGTTGTCAAACCCAAAATTAAAGAAGGCACATTCTAAGGAGACGTTGTCAAAGGAAACATTAAAAAAGACACTTTCTGTTTTCAGGTTGTGAAACTAAAAATTAAGAAAACATATTTTAGAGGATATTGTCTAATCCAACTTTTAAAAAGACAATAAAAGGATGTTGTCAAACCCAAAAAAAAAAAATTTTTAAAAGATATTGTCGAACCTAACTTTTAAAAAAGAGTTGTCAAATCTAACATTAAGAAGACAAATTGGGATGTTGTCAAGTCCAGAATTAAAAAGGCACATTCTAAGGAGATGTTATCAAAGGTACCATTAACATTGTCTTAGAATTGTTTATTTCTGTTGTGACGTTTGTTCCGGTCGGATTGCCTCAAGCGCCAGTTTTTTAACGTGGTATGCTCCAAACTTGTCCACGGGTAGGTTAATCGGAGTCTGATAAGCCCCCCCGGGGGCTGTCAAGTTTTGCATGAGGGAAGTAAAATAAATACAGGTCGGTGTTACGGTTTGTTATTTACAATATACAGTATGTCCCCGGATTGAGTTTACAAGAGGAAAATATTTTTTATTTTTGACTTTACGCCAAAACCTCAAAGGAATAAGATTTTTTGCTTGTCCTGAAACCAGCAAATCTGTAATTAAAACTTCATTATTCTGACCGAGTTGAAAGAAACGTATATTTTTCTCTTGATTTTGGACTTGGTAATGATTAATTTTAATCTTAAAGTTTTCTTATCACGAGGCAAGCTATCGTTTTGGACTAGAATTGTGCGCAGAAATGGATGGGGGGTTAATTGAATAATGATTGTTCTTGTAAAAAATTAGTTTTTTATGTTAATGGTGTTTCTTTGAGTTGCCATTTTTTCATTAAATTAATTTTAATTTATTTAAAATAATTTTTTTCACAAACATTTTTGTTATTTAACTTGCTTAAACTCATTTGTCAACGTGACATCGTTGTCAAAAAAATAAAATCGACAATGTGGTGGGATTTAAAGAGCAGAGAAAAAAATTTATAAGTCCAAAATTAAGAGAAAAATTAAGTTTTCTTTCCACTGAGTCAAAATAATGAAGTTTTAATTACAGATTTGCTGGTTTCAGGACAAGCAAAAAATCTTATTCCTTTGAGGTTTTGGCATAAAATCAAAAATTTTTTTTTTCCTCTTGTAAACTCAATCCGGGGACATACTGTATACAGGGGCTCAATATATACACGGTGAAGGGGAGCAGAAGCAGGAGTAGGGGACGTTTCTAACTTTATTAACCCGGGCTAATAAGATCCGCTGCCTTTATTATTAATTTATACTCTCTCTCTCTATCTCTCCGTTTAACCCCTGGTATTGTTAACTCAAGAGATATATCGTACGAAGGTGGAGTTTCGAGGTACGTAAAAAAGTTGCTCAAAGGTAGCCGCACCGGTTTCGTCGCGTGTCAGAATTGGGTCAACAGAGACGAACTACAGAATTTAAGGTTTCGGTAAAAGACATGCTCGATTCTACTAATAACACTTTCGATTTATGCAGTGCCATTGAACGTTGTTTTATTAAGTCTTAATTTGGGCGATACTTAACTTAAAGTGTAGGTGTAAAACTGCATATTCGATCAAAATTGTAATAAACAAAAACCTGTACAGCATCTTACACCTGCACACGTTCGACAAGTTTTTTATGTCCCTCGAAACTCCACCTCCGTACGATATATCTCTTGAGCCTACAATACGTGGGGCCTCTCTCTGGAGTGGCTCTGCTGCGACCGACGGAGGAGGCAGACGCGGAGAGATAATGTAAGGAAATGAAAAAACTAGCCAGAAAGCGAATTAGGAAATGCAGAAGGGATCGAGAGAAGAATACTGGACGGAACGAAAGAAATACAAAATACAAAAACACTTGTGAGAAAAAGAAGGAAGAAACGAAGAGAGAAGAAGAAAAGGAAATTAGATCAATCAAGGCAGAAGAAGAAGTCTAGAAATACATTCAAAAAATTACTATACGGATAGGAAAAGCGGCTGCAGAAGAAGGACTGCAAAACTAAGTGTGGATGTATCCAAGAGAAGAAATAACAACGACAATGAACGAAATAGTACAACGTCTAAAAGTCAATGGAGGATGGGTCTAGTGTGTTCGATATACAAAAAATTGTAAAGAGAAAGGCAAAGAGAAAGCACCATCGACAAAGAGTACATCTTGAAACACCTAATAGATAAAGAACTCGAAAATGTAAATCTAGGGTAAATAGACAGAGATTATAGGAGCATTCGACAGAGAAAGAAATAAACAAATACCTGGTGATAGAATGGAGGAAATCTATTGCAAATGGAGAACAGAGTAAAAGTAAACGGGAGAATAAGTAAAAGTATTGGAGATGGATACTACGATTGAATAGAGAAAACGTATATCGTCTGAAAGAAGTAAACAGAGATAATATAAGAATGGAAGCAGGAAAAAGAGCAGTAAGATTCGAAGAGAGATTAAAAGAAAGAATGGAATGTAAGACTTTAGAAAAGTGTTGAAAATAGACAAAGAAAAAATAATACAACGAATGTATAGAGAGATAGTTGAGAAGAACCAAGATATACATAAGCAGGAAATGAAAACAAGGATGAAAGAGGCAAGTATAATGGAAAGTATAGTACACTAATTACAGGACCTGTCGGTATACCTGAGAAAGGGGAGCGATAAGAAAGATAAGAGAGTAATCGCAAGCTTCAGATGTGGGAACGAAGAAAAGGAAAATAACTACTGGAAAGAGAGAGACGAGAGAGTTGTGCAAATTGTGCAGAGAAGGAGCAGAAACCATAGAGCACATGATGCAAGAATATGATGAGATGAGAGAGAAGACTGGAAAGTGCTGTTAGGAGAAGAAGGGAAAGGACTAAGCTGGATTAAAGAAGTATTAAACAGAAGAAACAGAAAGAAATCCAAATTAATTTAGCTATTGTTATTGTCCAGCCTTTTCAAAGCCGGAAGGCAGGAAAATAACTCTTCTTATTAACTAAATTACTAAAAAGTACCAAAAGGACTAAGAAATAATATGAAACAAATATCATAAATCTTTTATTTTCTTTTAATTTCTTGGACTCACACACTCTCCTCTATGAATACACAGGATTGGTAACCTTAACAGCAAAAGTAATCACACCTTTATACTTGATGTAGAAGATAAAGGGACGATCTGCATTGAAACTTAGTGTAGAAACAGCCGATCCGGAAGAAAGAGCCCCTAACAACACTCGTGTATAATCTTTATTAGATAATAGTATTTCATTTAATTTACCTTGTATCGAAGTAGCAGCCGATGCCTCCACGCCGCCCTCATTCAAATCAATGAAAGCTTTCTGAACCGCCTTTGTGACAATTAAGTTTCCAGGCTTTCCAGAAATCCCACTTAGGTCAGCTTGGCTTCGATCAAATATTTTGGTGACCCCCAACAAAAAAATTCAATTTTTTTTTTTTTTCTCAAAACTTTCATTATCTAAGATAACAAAATTTTTATACTGTCGTTTAGACAATTATCAGGGCTATCTGAATCAAGAAAAAAAAAGGGGGTTTCTATTTAAAAAAAATATCGATGTCATCACTCGAAAACAAATGACTGCTTGAAATTTAATTTGGGATCAAAATATTCATTTTTATAAACCAAAATTGACCCGTCCAAAAATTTAAAAAAAAAATATTGTTTCATTTTTTATGAATTTATTCCATACTTTTGCCGCTCACTGCATATTGTCTAATGAAAGAAACAGAGGTGCAATATTTTTGGGGGGAATTTTTGACACGAATTTTGAGTACATTCTTACAGACTTGTAACCCGTAAAATCGGGCTGGGGGTGCCACCATTCACATTTTGGAAGCTTCTTTGGAAATCTAAAAATTTACTTCTTTCAGCTTAACTATGGTTCGGTATTTTACATTATCGGATGTTGCACCCAGAAGTGTCATTATTGTTTTCATTGTGGTTTTTATGGGCGGTAGAACTATTTTTGCAGGATGAGTGACTTTTTATGTCACAATAACCTTTTTTTCTGAATAACAATGCTATATTAATAGCGCAATTACGCATGGTGCTGTGTAAATTCCGACTTTTTTTTGCAGACGCTGACCGTTAGTAATCCATTTGGAAATTCCGTGGGTGCAGTCTGTTTAAATTTGTCAAATAATAAAAGGGAAATCCAACTGATTGTAATTGCTATCTGGCATTTATATAAATCCATTTATATCACCATGAAGTCTATCGACTCTGTCTTGATAATTTTTTTTCTGGTTTTTGCTGAAGGAAAAGATTCAAAAAACAGATTCAATGGTTTGGTCTACACAGTACGTTTTTTTTTTATTTCATTTGTTTCTTTTGTAATATATTTAACTTATTATATCAACTACAGGTAATTACTAAATTACATTTTAATCTTTGCACAATTATTGTGTACCCGTTTTTAGAAAATTAAACCCAAAAACAACTTCATCATGAGCCCCATTTCCCTACAAACCCTCCTGCAATTAACTCAGCGAGGCAGCCGGGGCGCCACCGCTGCGGAGCTCCAACAACATCTCAACTCTTCAGACTTGGACGCCTTCCGTACCTCCTTGCACTCTAATAGCATCAACTACACCCTGAGAGCAGCCAATAAAATCTTCGTTCAAAGCGGATTTCCCATCAAAATTGACTTCAAAACCACCGCCAGAAACGACTTTCATGCCGACTGCCAAAACCTGGACTTCACCAACCAACAAGAAGCCGCTAGAACGATTAACGATTGGGTCAGCAACCAGAAAATCGAGAATCTCATCGAACCTTCCACTATCAACCCCGAGACGAAACTGCTCTTTGTCAACACCCTCTATTTCCAGGCGAACTGGTCCAAGCCGTTTCTTATTTTCTACACTCAGTACCGTGACTTCCACCTCTCGCCGAGAAATACGACCAAAGTGAAGACAATGCTGCTCTATGAAGAATACTTTAACTACTACAGAGCTCCAAAAAGTGGGACGCAATTTTTGGAGCTGCCATTCAAGTTCGGTAAAGCTTCCATGGTGATTGTTCTTCCGTTGAAGATTGGTCTCCGGTCTATTGAGAGACACGTCTGGAGGCTGCTTCAGCCCCCTAGATGGAAGAAGAGGTTCTTGAATGTGGCGCTACCGAAATTTCGCATTGATGCCGAAATTAACTTCAGGAGAGCACTACAACGTGTAAGTACCTACTTCTTCAATTTGAGTTGTCAATTACGTAATGAATTTAGATGGGTGTCAGACACATATTTCGTGCCAGCGCAGACCTGAGTGGGATTTCTGGGAATAAAGGCGATCTGGTTGTAGACCAAATCGTCCAGAAAGCTCACATTGATGTGAGCGAAGAGGGAGTTGAAGCAGCAGCTGGTACTTACAAAGGTAAATTGAGAATAATAATCTTCGTGAGTTTCAGTGTTTGTTGTAGTGGATGTCGTACCCATCAGTGTGCCCATAGAACGTCCAAAGAAGTTTATCGTGGATAGGCCGTTTATTTTCTACATCAAAGTCCATGATGTTGTGGTTTTTGTTGGAAGAGTTCGTCGGCCAGACTTACCAGTTAATAATATTTGATTTAATCATACCTTATATTATTTGTCCAAATGGTTGTGACCTCATTGATTATTATATAAACTTTCGATAAAAAAGAATGGTAAAATAAAATATTAATATTCAACACGTAAGAAAAGTACTTAGTATATCTACTATAATTAAATGAAATGCTAATTTAGCATTAACGGCTTAACTAGAAAAATAATACGTTTTCGTAATAATACTCTTGTTATGTAATATACTAATATTATATATTTATATATGTACAACTTAGGCATTAAAAACTATACAATGTATTTACAATAACTTCAATATTAAAAAAAATACTAACACTAAAAATTTGCGTCCCAGCCGGTAGTATCGTCCGGTGGAACGCCGTCCAGGTCCGGGAGACACGTGTCAAAATTCCTTGTGTCGGTGGCGTGGCTGATCTGGGGAACTATGGGTGCGGTTAGTGTGCGGTTTACCAACCGTTTCCATTTGAAGCCTTGAAACCATCTGGAAAAAAAAAACACAATTATATAAGTATCATGTATAGAACGTTTTTTGCAAAACTTACTTGTGCTTTTTGATGTCTTTGACGCCCCCCTTCTGATACCCCAATCTTTCGGCGGGATTATCTTTGCAAAGTTTCCTAATCAGATCGGTTGCGCCATTAGACATGTACCACGGAAAATGGATTACTTTGATTCCTCTCAAGATCATCTCGTACGTGACTTGGGTCTTCTCCCTTGAAAGGGGGAGTGCCGGTAAGGAGATGGAACACCACAACGCCCAACGACCAATAATCGGCACTGATGTCATGAGCTTGGTTTAAAATAAGCTCTGGAGCGACATACTCAGGGGTCCCACAGCAGGTCCAGGTTTTACCGCCGCTAGGGAGCTTTTTGGCGAAACCAAAGTCCACCAGCTTCAGGTAGCCCTGGTCGTCTAAAAGCAAATTCTCTGGCTTCAAGTCCCTGGAACGCAAATAAAAACAGAGTTATTCAATACGTTTTAAAAAAGCAGTATTATTGGTGGCTTTAATAGCAGAAGTAAAAAGCACAACTTACCTATAGATTATATTCAAAGAATGCAAATATCTCAAAGCCTGCAAGATACAAGCTGTATAAAATCTTGTAGTATGCTCGTCAAACTGTCCATTGTCTTTCAGATGGGTCCATAGGTCTCCCCCAAGACAGCATTCCACTAAAAAATACAAATACTTTTGATCTTTAAATGTTTTGAAAAGCTTCACAATAAAATCATTGTTCACTTCCTCCAAGATTTTTTTCTCATTCATTGTGTGTTCCTGCTGACAAGTCTCGACAATTTGGGCCTTCTTAAGCTGCTTTAAGGCAAAAGAGAGGTTGATTTTCCCCTTGATCTCCACGAGCTTCACCCGTCCAAATGCTCCAACACCCAGAGTTGTCACTGTCGACAGGTCTTCGAGATGAACTTCGTCAAACTCTTCGTCCAATCTAGAAAAGAAATATTTTATTAAAAGTGAGTCAAAGTATCAAAACAACAGTAAAATTATACTACAATACCAAAAAAATAAATACTACAAAAAAAACATTTACCTCCTTACTTGCTCCCTATGACAGGATCGTTTACTCTTAAATAAACTCAACATCGTTAAAAATGATTTTTTCTCGATTTCGAAAAAACACGCTTCAATAACTTATGTTCAAAGTAAAAAGGTACCAAGATGTTGGCCCCTATATTACCAAGAAGATACTGAGGAATTATTGATAACGCTACGATTTTATAAGCGGTATTTGAGGGGTGGGACACCCCACCGAAGGGTTAAGGTTCCAGGCAACCTATTTGTTTGTGAACAAATTACCAAAATGAATTATTTCACTTTGTTTTCAAGTTTTTAGGTATTTTGACTAAAATGGGTTGCAAAATGTTTGATATACACAATGACCAATTGAAATTTTTATCTAGCAGGTTAACAAACTTAACTATATGACTTTAATTATGTCTACTACTAATGATATGTAGTATTTTTGAATCAGAACGAAGTACATATAGGATTTTATTTGAAATACAAACCAAAACAGGGTTTTGATTTTTTTAAATAATAATCCGTGTGATTCTGCTTTGTATCTTTCGAAGACATAATTCGGCTTTTTCTTGTTGGTGAAAATCGCATAATAACAACCGGTAGTCTTGTGAACTAACCTCTAGGAAACGAAAAACACAATTAAATATTTTTTGAGTACATTTTTTAAATATTATGATTTTAAATAGGTATGATTCCAAAACGAATTAAAGGAAAGAAAGAAGTTATCATTATTTCTAAAATACATATTGTATTGAAACCAAATACGTACATCAATAGAGTAAAAGAACATAAAAATAGAGAACAAGTAAAAGTCTTTTCTTAAAATGTTTTCTTCTTAAAAGTGGCAGATTTACGTAAAAAAGTTTAAGTCGACCACTTGGAACGATTTTAATTTGTTCATGGCGTTTAAGTCAATTTTCTATCTTGTTTTTTTTTTTTTCGATAAAATGTGTTGTTTCCACATTTCCCTAATGTAGCTTAGTTAATGATCTAATTAGAAACCATTTTGTATGAATTTTTCAAAGAACTCAATCACATTTAATTTGATAACTTGCTGGTACGATTAACTGGAAAAGTACGTGAAGGTGTGAGAGAATCTTTAGTGAAAGGTAAAAAACATTCAAAAAATCAATCATTAGAAAAATTCTTCTTGTGTTTTTCGTGTTCAATTTACATGAGAAACAAATAACGGCATCAATGCTTCATTTCTATTTCGTATTTTATAAACAAGTTTAAATAAAAACGCCATAGCTCGGTGCGTTTTTTGAGACATACTGAGTTATAACCATGTGTCATTTTGACTAATTTGTATTTTTTGAAAAAATATTTTAATTATTAAGTATTTTTAATTAAAGAAGATTTGATAAACACAGTAATGGTGTTGTGTTTACGTCAATATCCTCTTGTTTTCAACAGAAGAACCAACAGGTAAAATTTGAACAATCAGTCAGGCTTATCAATTTACACGGTGGTCAATAAAAATTCTTTAGTGTTTGTCTTCCATTTATGACAGCACATAACTTTGGGGCGAAAACACCCTTTTATTGCCCGGATAGCTAATTAGTCGTTTGTGCGGTAAATTTTATTGGTGTTACCACAATCTGATATTTTTCACAACAAAGCTACTTCACAACCACCCATAAATAAAAACTAGTAGGCTGGAGAGTGGTAAACACTCTCCAGGTCAACTTATTTGTTTGTGAAGAAATTACGAAAATGAATAATTTCACCTTGTTTTCAAAACTGACTAGAAGCGTTGCAAAATATTTATGATATACAGAATGATCAATTAAAATTTACTTAAAACTAAACGCACGTAACTATATGGCCTTAGTTATTTATAGTATTTTAATACACAAATTAATGATGCGCAGAATTTTTTGAACCAGAGCGAATTATTATTATTGTATGATTCCGAACTCCTTTTTAGAAAAAATAATCCGTGTTCCTCCTTTGTATTTTTAGAAAAATTATTTCCATTTTTTCTTATTGGTGAACATCGGATAGCAAAACAGTAGCCATGTGAACTAAACTTTTGAACACCAAAAATGGAATTAAATATTTATTAAATAAATGTAATTAAGCATGACTAAGCATTATCATAATTATTACTCAAAAGAGAGATACTTCTTCTAAACTAGAAATATTTGAATGGACCGGTTACTGATGGTCTGATGACTGTGTCTTTTACGTTATTTGTGTCATCTTTACAATTATTAAATATCGATTCTCTATTAAAGTTGAGCGCCTACAGCGTCGCTGTCTTAAAGAAATTTTTAAGAAATAATCACAAATTCCGAAGGCACGAATGCTAGAAAAAGCTTAAACTTTCGATACAAAAAGAATAGTAAAATAAAATAGTATATTCAACACGTAAGAGAAATGAGTGATTCTTTACTTGTATATCTACTATAATGGAACACCATGTTTAGCATCACCCACAATTTTATTACAATGGTAAAAAAAAGCATGAATACTAATAAGAAAATCGGTGATCGCGGAGTGTATAAAAATTATTGTAAATAGTTTTTTCCCTACTGGTTATAAATGTAGGCTGTGGGTACCCCATGTGAGGTACGAAAATTCACCTTTCGCTCCTAGGTGCGAAAGTGTATCACGCGATTTTTATAATGAATCTGTACCAAATTCCCAAACTGTACAATTTCCTCAAAACAACAAAGTTGTGCCGGTCGTGCAGACCTTGAGCAATTACAAATCCTCGCCTACGATTTATAATCTTTGCCCGCGGTCTGCAAGAGAGGACTTTCTTACCTTGGTTTGAACTATAGGAGTACTATTTTTTACGCGATGATTACGAAAAAGGCTAAAGAGGCCGTTACTTTTTTGTACACATCTGTCAAACAATAATTTGTTGGGACTGATCTGTCAGAATTTGGCAGATGCGTACAATAAATTAAAAATTTTACGGCTCCAAAGAGGCCATACAAATACTTTATGACCAAATTTTTAATTCTTTTGCGATCATCGTCTAAAAAACGTTGTATGCACCTCGGCCAAAAGTGCTTTTTTGGCCGTATCTAATTGTCGGTTCACGCCTTGGCCACAAAAAAGATAACTTTTACGGCTGCGGTACACAAATTACTATTTTGTCAGGCAATGAGGCAAAACGTTAACTTCCTGGACTTTTCTTTCTATCAAATGACAGCAATAATACGATTTCTTAGAAAAATAGACTTACGTCGTTTGCACTCTTTGTGAATTCCGCAAGAAATAAAAGGTTTATCTACAACATTGTTAGTTCAGTGGTGGTCCGTGATCGGTGCGGTTGTGTTTTGTGCTCTGAATGATACTCACTTATTACTACATTCATGGTCTTCATCAATTGATTACTAAAGTTAAGTACACCAATATGTAGGTGACCGCACTGTTTTGTCACTCCTGATAGCGGTTGCCGTTATCAGTATTTCTTTGATAGCCTTTTTGCTGGACATTCTTTTTAAAATGGCAGTCAGATGCCAGAGGTGTAATAAAACTATTGCTAGACATGATTTTTACATTTGATGCCGAAAGACATGTGGTGATAATTACCACAGTTCTTGTGCTGAATGAATAGGACTGTATTTAGAACCATGGTTGAATGCAATTCTGTATCGGAATTGGATTGTGGTTTTTGCAAGGTGTTATCGCCTGATGTTAATACTCTTCTCATACCGGAGGTAATTCAGAACCAACTTGAGGGTACTTTTCAGAATCTCCTACTATCAATCAAAACTGTCTTTGCTTATTTTACCAATAGTATGTTACAACAATTTAAGTTGTTGAGTAAAAAAATTAATGAGCTACAGCAATACAAAACCATAGTGATATAGTGTGCGCATAGAAGTTAGTAATCCAACATAGAATCCAAAATTAAGTCTGACCCTTAAAAGTCAGTCTGGTCTTAAGTCAACAGCCTGAAATTTCTACTGAGATAACCCTCTTGATATTGTTAGCGCGTTTGCGGACTGGATTGATAGCAGTTATGATAACCACAATGTCTTATGTTTTAATGAATTTGAATACTGTTTCCACTTACCATATAATACTGATTCTGAAGCCTGGTGTGTTGAAAAACCGTAAATCGAATTTTACTGCTGGTCATGATAATATTCCAGTTTTTTTTTATAAGATTGTGCTTCCGTGTTTGCTCCTCCACTGACAATTTTATTTAATTTGATTGTTATGAAAAAAAGTAAGTTTCCTGATACTTGGGACTTGTCTAAAATAACTCCTGTTATGAAAAATATTTCCAGAAATCAGATTGACAACTATCGGCCTATATCTTTGATATGCAACTTTTTTTAAAATTTTTGGGAATAGACTTATTCTTTTAAATATCAAAAACAGTTTCATTTCATCACGAATTTGTTAGTGGTCGCTCTAGTTGGTCTAATTGGTGTGCCTCTACCCAATATGTTGCTGATTTTTTTAATGTTGGACACCAAGTACATGCAGCTTACACTAATTTTTCTAAAGCTTTTGATAAGCTTAATCACGGTATCTTATTAGCTATAAGCTATGTACCTGTGGTTTGTTCCCAAGCTTTGATCATATTAATACGTTCCTACTGGTCTGGCAGATTACAGTGCGTTAATAGTATATTATGATACGAGTTTTATAAGAAGCATTTTGTCGCACGCATAGGTTTAGGGCACGACGAGCGTAGCGAGAAGTGCCCTAAAAGAGTAAGTGCGACAAAATGCCTTATAAACGAGTTATCATACAGTATTTTTTCTACTTTGCCACTTTTTATACAAAATAATCAAATTTCACAATCTAGGGAATTTCGCGGCGGTTGGCACTCTTGCTCTACATGAGAAACAAATAACGGCATCAATGCTTCATTCCTATTTCGTATTTTATAAACAAGTTTAAATAAAAACGCCATAGCTCGGTGCGTTTTTTGAGACATACTGAGTTATAACCATGTGTCATTTTGACTAATTTGTATTTTTTGAAAAAATATTTTAATTATTAAGTATTTTTAATTAAAGAAAATTTGATAAACACTGTAATGGTGTTGTGTTTACGTCAATATCCTCATGTTTTCAACAGAAGAACCAACAGGTAAAATTTGAACAATCAGTCAGGCTTATCAATCTACACGGTAGTCAATAAAAATTCTTTAGTGTTTGTCTTTCATTTATGACAGCACATAACTTTGGGGCGAAAACACCCTTTTATTGCCCGGTTAGGTAATTAGTCGTTTGTGCGGTAAATTTTATTGGTGTTACCACAATCTGATATTTTTCACAACAAAGCTACTTCACAACCACCCATAAATAAAAACTAGTAGGCTCGACTTCCCACTTTTCAGGTCAACTTATTTGTTTGTGAAGAAATTACGAAAATGAATAATTTCACCTTGTTTTCAAAACTGACTAGAAGCGTTGCAAAATATTTATGATATACAGAATGATCAACTAAAATTTATTTAAAACTAAACCTTAATTATCTATAGTATTTTAACCCACAAATTAATGTTGCGCAGAATTTTTTGAACCAAAGCGAAGTATGAAATTTTATTTTAAATACAAACAAAGACAGAGTTAATTATTATTATTTTATGAATCCGAACTCCTTTAAAAAAAAATCAGTGTTACTGCTTTGTATTTTTAGAAAAATTATTTCCACTTTTTCTTTTTGGTGAAAATCGGATAGCAAAACAGTAGCCATGTGAACTAAACTTTTGAACACCAAAAATGGAATTAAATATTTATTAAATAAATGTAATTAAACATGATTAAGCATTATCATAATTATTACTCAAAAGAGAGATACAGTTAATTTCAAAATTATCGAGTACACCTCAAAAATCTAGAAGTCGATTTATTACAGTTTTTTCCACATGTGAAGTTGCGTTTTTTAAATTTGAACGTCATCATTTTTATATAGGTTAGGTAATTTTGACAAAATAAAGAAATACATAAAAATATAACTTTATTTGTAGGAGTATTTTATAACTATTAACAACACATTCAATATTTTGTCATAGCACCATTAACTTGAAGTACTGCATTAAGCCTTCGGGGCATAAACCTACCACAAATTTCGGTCTTGGCTCAGTTCATTCCCATCCTTCTTCAATGGAGGCAGAGCGCATTAGCATTTTGAGGCCTAAAGTTTCTTCCTCCGTTTCTTCTATCTATCTTTTTCACAAGTAAACCCCAGATATTTTATATGACATTAAGATTCGGACTATTTGGGGGCCATGGTATTACTTCTACATTATTGGTAGCAAACCATTGCCGATACCAGCATTGTGGTTCACGATATATATGTATAATTTAGACAAAATATAATTCTGTATTGCTTCTGTTGGTCTGTTAGTGGAGGTTTTCTGGTGCTAGCTTTTTTCAACTCTGAAATTCGCCGCCAAACTGTTGATTGGGACCCCGGAAAATTGGTCATGGATGTCCATGGTCCAAAGGATTTTCCCTCAAACGGTTTTAAAGAGCCAGGACCAGGCTACACCACGCTGTCGACACATTTGGGCGTCCCGCTCCTCTTCTTCTAGCAAAATGTCCACATTCTTGCTCCTTTGTTTTACGCGCTGCACGGTGCTCTTTGCAATATTATAATGCTGGGCCCCCTCCCGGATAGACCACCCTTCTTCTAATTTAGAAAGAATGAGCACCTTTGCGTTTTCTGTTAGTTTAGGCATTTTGCTTGTCAAAACTGACATTGACAAAAAATGTTTAAACAAGTGCATTCCGCTAGTTTCACACTGTCGAAAAATAGGTGTACTCGATAATTTTGAAATTAAGTGTACTTCTTCTAAACTAGAAATATTTGAATGGACCGGTTACTGATGGTCTGATGACTGTGTCTTTTACGTTATTTGTGTCATCTTTACAATTATTAAATATCGGTTCTCTATTAAAGTTGAGCGCCTACAGCGTAAAAAGAATAGTAAAATAAAATAGTATATTCAATACGTAAGAGAAGTGAGTGATTCTTTACTTGTATACTATAATTGAACACCATGTTTAGCATCACCCACAATTTTATTACAATGGTAAAAAAAGCATGAATACTAATAAGAAAATCGGTAATCGCAGAGTGTATAAAAATTGTAAATAGTTTTTCCCTACTGGTTATAAATGTAGGCGGTGGGTACCCCATGTGAGGTACGAAAATTCACCTTTCGCCCCTAGGTGCGAAAGTGAATCAAGTGATTTTTATGATGAACTGTACAATTTTCTCAGAACAACTGACAGAAACGGTAATGTCGATTGTCGATAGTGTCAAAATAAGTCATCGTTGCCGCCTACTTTGTTTGTTAGAAATATAACCGTTTTTTTACTTTTCTACAACGAAGTTGTGCCGGTAGGGAAAAAATAGCATTCAAACCTTGTTGAGAAAGTGCCCTTGCAAACCTTGGGCAATTACAAATCCTCGCCTACGATTTATAATCTTTGCCCGCGGTCTGCAAGAAAGGACTTTCTTACCTTGGTTTGAACTATAGGAGTACTATTTTTTACGCGATGATTTCGAAAAAGGCTAAAGAGGCCGTTACTTTTTTGTACACATCTGTCAAACAATACCAAATTTTTGAATTCTTTTGCGATCATCGTCTAAAAAACGTTGTGTGCACCTCGGCCAAAAGTGCTTTTTTGGCCTTATCTGAATTGTCGGCTCACGCCTTGGCCACAAAAAAGATAACTTTTACGGCTGCGGTACGCACAAATTACTATTTTGTCAGGCAATGGGGCAAAACGTTAACTTCGTGGACTTTTCTTCCTATCAAATGGCAGCAATAATACGATTTCTTAGAAAAATAGACTTACGTCGTTTGCACTTTGTGAATTCCGCAAGAAATAAAAGGTTTATCTACAACATTGTATCAAAAGTTGAGTTCAGTGGTGGTCCGTGATCGGAGCGGGTGTGTTTTGTGCTCAGAATGATACTCACTTATTGCTACATTCATGGTCTTCATCAATTGATTACTAAAGTTAAGTACAATATTTAGGTGACCGCACTGTTTTTGTCACTCCTGATAGCGGTTGCCGTTATCAGTATTTCTTTGATGGCTTTTTGCTGCACATTTATTTTTATAATGGCAGTCAGATGCCAGAGGTGTAATAAAACTATTGCTAGACATGATTTTTACATTTGATGCCGAAAGACATGTGGTGGTAATTACCACAGTTCTTGTGTTGGATGATCAGGACTGTATTTAGAACCATGTTTGAATGCAATTCTGTATCGGAATGGGATTGTGGTTTTTGCAAGGTGTTATCGCCTGATGTTAATATTGTTCTTAGGTGATTCAGGACCTAATTGAGGGTACTTTTCAGAATCTCCCACTATCAACCAAAACTGTTTTTTTCTGATTTCACCAATATTCATGGTCTACAACAGCAGACCTCTCTGTTACGTGATGAGTTAAAGAAAAATTTTATTGCAACAACTCAATTTTAAGGTACTGCATTCGTAACTTCTGCAGACCTAGTAAACCATTTTGTCACCCTTAATAAGTCTATCTTTCCCTCCACTTCTTCTTGTGCATATTGAAATTATAGGCTTGTGGCGGCTGGTGGCCTCTTTGTCGGCTATGATTTTTGTTCTCTTCTGATTCTTGGCTGGCAGATTACAGTGCGTTAAATATGTTGGTCATATATCTAGATTAATGTTCCTTCTGACGTACCGCAAGGATCAGTGTTTTGACCCCTTCTATTTGTCTTATTTATTAACGATTCTGTTCCGAACTCAAGCTCTAATTTTTTTTTTTATTATGCTGACGATGTAAAAATCTTTAAAGAAGATTCTTTGTATTATGATTGTTTGATAGAATAAAATGTTATGATAAAACCATCTTAATGATTTTCTTCTAAGGAGTAACAATAATATGTTTCCACTGAATTTTAAGAAATGCCTCATTATGTACTATATGAATAAAAAATCTATACTCTTACATAATATACTCTGGATTCATATGTTTTGAATAGAGTGGAGCCTTTTTGAGATTAGCTCGTTACATTTGATTCAAAACTTACTTTCGGCAAACATATTATTAGTAACATTTGTTCTAGTGCTTTCTAGTGACATCTTTGCGACTTATTCTACGCTGTGGTAGAGACTTTAGAGATCCTAATTGCTTAAAGAGTTTATTATATTCAACTTGAATAATGGGAGTGTGGTTTGGGCCCCGTTTTCTCAGATTTATTTCTCTCGAGAATATTCAACAGATGGTATATATCTCACGAGAGGGTCTTCTCGTATTGCACTTTGGACCGTTTTGAATTTGAGAATTTGAATGATAGACATACCAAGGCCTTATTAAACTTTCTCAAAAAGTTGGTCCACTTTAGAATTCACTGCCCAGCTCGTCTGCTTAGCAAACTCTTTTCTTAGTGCCCAGGGTGGTATCCCGTGACTCTGTCTTCTTCTATTTATTAACACAGTGAAATACTCGCCAATTTATAACACGTGTAGTAAATACAAAATCCACAGAAAAAAAATCGACTTATTTAATTAGGTTCTTCTTTGTGTTAGATGTCTATGACCCTTGCCCTTAAGGGTACAGCAGTAATCATTCTAGCCGCTAGTATCTTGACATAATTACTAAACAGTTATACAATAATAATAACCAGGGTCGAATTATCCATAAGGCAGTGTAGCCAACTGCCTAAGGGCCCCTAATTGTTGGCTTTTGTCATTCCATTCGCCATCCGACATTGCCGAGGCGGAAGGTGGTCTCTCTTTTTTCCCCAGAAATGTGCCCCGAAAGACCCGTCTGAATCGTCAGGATAAATTGTACGCCGAAGCACAAATGCAAGAAAAAGCTTAAACTTTTGATACAAAAAGAATAAACCAGAAGAATGTCGATGAATCAAAGTGGAGTAAATATGAAATTTAAATATGTATATGAACAAACTGTAATAAACGCAAAATTACAATTCTAACAAAAAGAATAGTAAAATAAAATATTACTATTCAACACGTAAGAAAAGTACTTGTATATCTACCATAATTTTATATATAATTATAATTAAATGTTAAATTAAATAAACCAGAAGAATGTCGATAAATACATGTGAAGCAAATTTTAATTAAAATTTAAATATATTTACTTAAATTAAATGTTAATTTTAGCATTAATGTCTAAAAATAATATGTACTCTTGCTATGTAATAGTACATTATTTAATGAGCATATAATGGTGGCTATTATACACGAGAATGGAAATTAAAATACGAGCCAAAGGCGAGTATTTTAACCATTGGAGTGTATAATAGCCCATTATATGCGAGTAAAATACGACGTTTTATCTACAACTGTACTTTTACGTTGTCATTTATAAATTATTTATTTCAAACAATCAAACTACAACAGATTATAATCAAAACATCAGATAATAATGTAACTATTAAAAAGAAATAATTTAAGTATCACATTATTTCGTTTACTTACATATAATTTTTTTTATTTTTTATTGAAATTGAAATTGAAGGTACCTGAACAGTGTTCAAATTTAAAAGGTACACCACAAATATCAAACAAAACATCACGAGCTACTGAACTAGACGGTATATTTCCTAAATCTTGAAAAGCAGATAACACATGAGATCCAGTAGCCTCCTGAAAATCTAGAGAATTTTCATTTTCCAAAGTATCTTTATTTAGAACTTGGCTTGTCAGTGTTGAGCTTGGTGTTGAAACTTCAGTTGATTGGTATGGCACTTCTTGAGGCACAACTGACTTATTGAGAACGTAATTGTGCTGAAGAATTTTTCTAGCTGTTTTGATTTTCTTATTAAGACTTTCGTCAATGTACCCTTCCACAACGTGGGTAGATTTCTATCCCCCGTCGTGCTTTAGATCTGTGATGTCACCTCCACCATCTACTAATAATGTAGCAGAGGACCTTCTAAAGCAGTGACCTGTATAATCACTTGAATTTGGCAATTTCAAGAATGCTGCTACAGTTTTAGGCATTGCAGCTAATTTGTTTTTTCTAATTCTTTGAACCGTGCATTTACCATTCTGATAATTTAAGAAAAAAGGAGTTGAGGGAGAAGGTGATTTTTCTTTGCGTAATTTTACATATTTTTTGCAGATGCCATAAAAACTGTCTGTAACTACAAATTTTCTGCTGACTTTAGTTTTCGTATTAAGAATAGAAACATAAAATGCTTTGTCCAAATCTTGCACATCTTGTTCTTCAAGCAAATATAATTCTTGTAAACGGCAAGCCCCCATAACCCCCATAATCATTGCAACCTAAAAAAAAATATAATTCTGCATTTTGTGTTGCTGAGGTGATGAGACCTACCAACCTTTACATCCAGGTTACAGGGGCTTCTGCAACAAATTTATTGATCTCGTCATAAGACAAAGTGCGGGCTCTTTTTGGCTTGTAGTTTTCTTCTTTGCGTTTTAAGAAAGATTTTAGCTTTAGATAAACTTCAATATTCACATTATGATTTATGTTCAAACTGCTTCTCTACATAGAATAATATGTCCACAATGTAGAGGATTTGTACTTTTGTGCTAACTCCGAAAAGTATGCGAGCAATACCCGCTCAGAAAAAGAACTAATGTTCTTTGAAGATCTCCATTTCATAAAGTTATTGTAAGCAATTTCATAGCTTTTTTTAAGATTTTTGTGGAAATAAATTTTTTGCAGTTATGTCCGCAAGTTCTGCAATTTCTGGTGGCGTACAGCTGATATTTTCGTCGTCACTCATGTTTCTCAATACCGTAAAAAAGATTCTGAAAATAATTGCCCAAATTGTTGAATAAATCTTGCAAAATAAACAAATAAATAATCAATATTAAAACAAACCTTGTGAAAAACTTGACGTTGAGGAGAAATGTCAACAGTTGTCAATATTCATTATTTCATGGCGAGTTAATAATAATTCTTAAAAACCGAGCCTGGTTGTCTGTGTTTAATAGACCTAGTTAAGTATTCATAGTTACAAGTATAATACGTCAATTATTAATCAGTTGTAGATAAAATACTATTATTATATATTTATATACAACTTATGCATTAAAAACTAACTATATTTACAATAGCTTAAATATTATAAAACTAACTAATACTAAAAATTTGCATCCCAGCCGGTAGTATCGTCCGGTGGAACGCCGTTCAGGTCCGGGGGGCACGAGTCAAAATTTTTCGTGTCGGTGGCGTGACTGATCTGGGGCACTATGGGTGCGGTTAGCGTGCGGTTTACCAACCGTTTCCATTTAAAGCCTTCAAACCATCTAAAGAAAAAACACAATTACATAAGTACCATGTATACAACGTTTTTTTTCAAAACTTACCTGTGCTTTTTGATGTCTCTGACGCCCCCCTTCATATACCCCAATCTTTCCGCGGGGTTGTCTTTGCAGTCTCTTAATAAGATCGGTTGCGCCTTTGCTCATATACCACGGAAAATCGATGGCTTTGATTCCTCTCAGAATCATCTCGTATGTTACCTGGGGGTCAGCTCCCTTGAAAGGGGGAGTGCCGGTAAGGAGATGGAACACCACAACGCCCAACGACCAATAATCGGCACTGATGTCATGAGCTTGGTTTAATATAAGCTCTGGAGCGACATAAGCAGGGGTCCCACAGCAGGTCCAGGTTTTACCGCCACTAGGGAGCTTTTTGGCGAAACCGAAGTCCACCAGCTTAAGGTAGCCCTGGTCGTCTAAAATTAAATTTTCTGGCTTCAAGTCCCTGGAACGTAAAAAAAGCAATGTTATTGGCGTACTTTTATAAACAACACATTTTAAAAAGCAGTATTATTGGCCGCTTTGATAGCATAAATAAAAAGCACAGCTTACCTATAGATGATATTCAAAGAATGCAAATATTTCAAAGCCTGCAAGATACAAGCTATATAAAATCTTGTAGTATGCTCATCAAACTGTCCATTGTCTTTCAGAAGGGTCCATAGGTCTCCCCCAAGACAGCATTCCACTAAAAAATACAAATACTTTTCATCTTTAAATGTTTTTAAAAGCTTCACAATAAAATCGTTGTTCACTTCCTCCAAGATCTTTTTCTCTTGCATCGTGTGTTCCTGCTGACAAGTCTCGACAATTTGGGCCTTCTTCAGCTGTTTTAAGGCAAAAGAACGGTTGAATTTCCCCTTGATCTGCACGAGCTTCATCCGTCCAAATGCTCCAACACCCAAAGTTGTCACTGTCGACAGGTCTTCGAGATGAACTTCGTCAAACTCTTCGTTCAATCTAGAAAAGAAATGCTTTATTAACAGTTTGTCAAAATGTCAAAAAAAAACAGTAAAATTAGTAATGAATTTAAATCTAAATACTACAAAAAAAAAAAAAAACATTTACCTCCTTGCCTGCTCCCTATGACAGGATCGTTTACTCTTAAATAAACTCAACATCGTTAAAAATGATTTTTTCTCGATTTCGAAAAAACACGCTTCAATAACTTATGTTCAAAGTAAAAAGGTACCAAGATGTTGGCCCCTATATTACCAAGAAGGTACTGAGGAATTACTGATAACGCTACGATTTTATAAGCGGTATTTTAGGGGTGGGACACCCCACCGAAGGGTTAAGGTTCCAGGTCAACTTATTTGTTTGTGAAGAAATTACCAAAATGAATTATTTCACTTTGTTTTCAAGTTTTTAGTTAGTTTGACTAAAATGGGTTGCAAAATGTTTGTGATATACAGAATGACAAATTGAAATTTTTATCTAGCAGGTTGTTAGTTACAAAAAACAAACTTAACTATAATAATATGACTTTAATTATGTCTACTACTAATGATGCGTAGTATTTTTGAACCAGAACGAAGTACATTCAAGATTTTATTTTAAATACAAACAAAAACAAGATTTTGATTTTTTTTAAATAATAATCCGTGTGATTCTGCTTCGTATCTTTCGAAGACATATTTCGCATTTTTCTTGTTGGTTAAAATCGCATAACAACAACCGGTAGTCTTGTGAACTAACCTCTTGAAAACGAAAAACACAATTAAATATTGTAACGTAGCCTGAGCCGGGCGGGTTCGAGGATTTAAAGAAATATTCTGGCGCACACCGTATTTACAAACTTTTATTAAAAAGACTACTAAGACTAACTTTTCACAATGTACAGACTTTCACAATATCACGCGCTGATCACTTGTTCACGATGCTTCCAATAGACTGACTTGCTCCGTTGTTTGATCCCTTCTTATACCGCTCCCTTCGTTCTCGAATTCTTCTATTCCCGGAATCATGAGATCATGTTTCCAACGCAAAGAATTATTCCAGAAGAATGAGATCAGTGTCTTGTACGAGCGTGGTATAGCATGAGATCACCGCCACAGTCGAGTCATACGTGGTGAGATCATCATGACATCATCCGCTTCCGGGCCGTCGCGCCGTCGTCTCAATATTTTTTGAGTACATTTTTTAAATATTATGATTTTAAGTAGGTATGATTCCAAAACGAATGAAAGAAAAGAAAGAAGTTATAATTATTTCTAAAATACATATTATATTGGAACCAAATACGTACATCACAATAGTAAAAGAACATAGAAATAGAGAACAAGTAAAAGTCTTTTCTTAAAATGTTTTCTTCTTAAAAGTGCCAGATTTACGTAAAAAAATTTAAGTTGACCACTTGGAACTATTTTAATTTGTTCCTGGCGTTTAATTAATTTTCTATCTTGTTTTTGGTCGATAAAATGTCTTGTTTCCACATTTCCATAATCTGGCTTAACTAATGATCCAATTAGAAATCATTTTGGATGATTTTTTCAAATTCAATCACCTTTAATTTGATAACTTACTGGTACGATTAACTGGAAAAGTACGCGAATGTGTGAGAGAATCTTTAGTGAAAGTAAAAAAGATTCAAAAAATCAATCCCTAGAAAAATGCTTATTGTGTTTTTCGTGTTCAATTTACATGAAAAACAAATAACGGCATCAATGCTTCATTTCTATTTCGTATTTTATAAACAAGTGTAAATAAAAACGCCATAGCTCGGTGCGTTTTTTGAGACATACTGTGTTATAACCATGTGTTATTTTGACTAATTTGTATTTTTTTTTAATGTTTCAATTATTTTTAATTAAATAAAATCTGATAAACACAGTAATGGTGTTGTGTGTTTACGTCAATATCCTCTTGTTTTCAACAGAAGAACCAACAGGTAGAATTTGAACAATCGGTCAGGATTATCAATCTACACGGTAGTCAATAAAAATTCTTTATTGTTTGTCTTCCATTTATGACAGCACATAACCTTGGGGCGAAAACGGTAAGATCCGTACTTACAGTAGCAAACACCCTTTCATTGCCCGGATAGGTAATTAGTCGTTTGTGCGGTAAATTTTATTGGTGTTTCCATAATCTGATATTTTTCACAACAAAGCTACTTCACAACCACCCAGAAATAAAAACTAGTGGGCTCGACTTCCCACTTTCCAGGTGAACTTATTTGTTTGTGAAAAAATTACGAAAATGAATAATTTCATTTTGTTTTCAAAACTGACTAAAAGCGTTGCAAAATATTTATGATATACAGAATAATCAATTAAATTTTACTTAAAACTAAACGTACTTAACTACATGGCCTTAGTTATCTATAGTAACCCACAAATTAATGATGCGCAGAATTTTTTGAACCAAAGCGAAGTATGGAATTTAATTTTAAATACAAACAAAAACAAGGTTAATTATTATTATTATTGTATGATTCCGAACTCTTTTTTAGAAAAAATAATCCGTGTTACTGCTTTGTATTTTTCGGAAAATTATTTCCACTTTTTCTTTTTGGTGAAAATCGGATCGCAAAAAAGTAGCCATGTGAACTAAACTTTTGAACACCAAAAATGGAATTAAATATGTATTAAATAAATGTAATTAAGTATGATTTGTTATTTTTATTCTTATTCCTACGAAATTATCATAATTATTACTCAAAATAGATACTAGAAATATTTGAAGGGACAGGTTATTGATGGTGTGATGACTGTGTGTTTTTACGTTATTTGTGTCATCTTTACAATTATTTAATATCGGTTCTCTATTAAAGTTGAACGCCTACAGCGTCGCCGTCTTAAAGAAATTTCTAAGAATTAACCACAGATGCAAGAAAAAGCTTGAATTAAACACCAAGTTTAGCATCACAGACAATTGTATTACTATGGGGAACGGTCAAAAAAACTCATGAATACTAACAAGAAAAACGGGGATCGCAGAGTGTATAAAAATTGTAAATAGATTTTTCCCTACCGGTTAGAAATGTAGGCTGTGAGTACCTCATGTGAGGTACGAAAATTCACCTTTCGCCCCTAGGTGCGAAAGTGAATCACGCGATTTTTATGATGAATCTGTACCAAACTCCCAAAACTGTACAATGTACATTTCCTCAAAACGTCTGACAGAAACGGTAATGTCGATTGTCGATAGTGTCAAAATAAGTCATCGTTGCCGCCTACTTTGTTTGTTAGAAATATAACCGTTTTTTTACTTTTTTACAACGAAGTTGTGCCGGTCGGGAAAAAATAGCATTCAAACCTTGTTGAGAAACTGCCCTTGCAAACCTGGGGCAATTACAAACCTCGCCTACGATTTATAATCTTTGCCCGCGGTCTGCAAGAGAGGACTTTCTTACATTGGTTTGAAATATAGCAGTACTATTTTTTACGCGATGATTACGAAAAAGGCTAAAGAGGCCGAATTACTTTTTTGTACCCATCTGTCAAACTCTACTTTGTTGAAACTAATCTGTCAGAATTTGACAGATGTGTACAAAAAATTAAAAATTTTACGGCTCCAAAAAAAAGAGGCCATATTTTTGAATTCTTTTGTGATCATCGTTTAAAAAACGTCGTATGCACCTCGGCCAAAAGTGCTTTTTTGGCCGTATCTGAATTGTCGGCTCACGCCTTGGCCACAAAAAAGATAACTTTTACGGCTGCGGTACGCACAAATTACAATTTTGTCAGGCAATGAGGCAAAACGTTAACTTCGTGGACTTTTCTTCCTATCAAATGGCAGCAATAATACGATTTCTTTGTGCTCTGAATGATACTCACTTATTGCTGCATTCATGGTCTTCATCAATTGATTACTAAAGTTAAGTACAATATTTAGGTGTCTGCACTGTTTTTGTCACTCCTGATAGCGGTTGCCGTTATCAGTATTTCTTTAATGGCCTTTTTGCTGCACATTTCTCTTTAAAATGACACTCAGATGCCAGAGGTGTAATAAAACTATTGCTAGGCATGATTTTTATATTTGTTGCCAAGACATTTGCTATTACTCAATTTCAAGGTAGTGTGTCCGTTACATCTGTAGACCTTTTTCTCAAATATTCTGAAAAACAAAACCAAAGTGATATAGTGTGCGCATGGAAGTTACTTATCCAACATAGAATCCAAAATTAAGTCTGACTCTTAAAAGTCAGTCTGGTCTTAAGTCAACAGCCTGAAATTTCTACTTAGATAACCCTCTTGATATTGTCAGCGCGTTTGCGGACTAGATTGGTAGCAGTTATGATAACCACAATGTCTTATGTTTTAATGAATTTGAATACTGTTTTCTACTTTAATCATAATACTGATTCTGAAGCCTGGTGCGTTGAAAAACCGTAAATCGAATTTTACTCCTGGTCATGACAATATTCCAGCTTTTTTTTTATCCGATTGTGCTTCCGTGTTTTCTCCTCCACTGACAATTTTATTTAATTTGATTATTATCAAAAAAAGTTAGTTTCCTGATACTTAGGAATTGTCTAAAATAACTCCTGTTATGAAAAATATTTCCAGAAATCAGATTGATCGCCCTATATCTTTGATATGCAACTTTTTAAAATTTTTGGGAATAGACTTATTCTTTTAAATGTCAATAACAGTTTCATTTCATCACGAATTTGTTAGTGGTCGCTCTACTTGATGTAATTATGGTGTGCCTTTACCTACGCAATATGTTGCTGATTTTTTTATTGTTGGACACCAAGTACATGCAGCTTACACAAATTTTTTTAAAGCTTTTAATAAGCTTAATCACGGTATCTTGTTAGCTATAAGCTACGTATGTGTGGTCTGTTCGCCCTCTTTGGTCAACTTAATACGTCTTTACTGGTCTGGCAGATTACAGTGGGTTAACTATGTTGGTCATATATCTAGATGTAGATTAATGTTCCTTCTGGGGGTACCGCAAGGATCAGTGTTGGGACCCTTTCTAATTGCCCTATTTGTTAACGATTCTGTTCCGAACTCAAGCTGTAATTTTCTTTATTATGCTGCCGATGTAAAAATCTTTGGAGAAGATTATTCGCATCGTGATTGTTTATTATAATAAAACGATCATAACGATTTTCTTCTATGGAGTAACAATAATATGGTTCTACTGAATTTTAAGAAGTGCCACATTATGTGCTACACGAATCAAAAATCTATACCACTTCATGATATACCCTGGGCTCATATGTTTTGAAACCTTTTTGTGATTAGGGCGTTATATGTTGGTAACATTTGTTCTAGTGCTTTGACGTCTTTGGGATTTATTCTACGCTGTGGAAGAGACTTTAGAGATCCTAATTGCTTAAAGAGTTTATATTAAATTTAATATGGGAGTGTGGTCTGGGCCCAAATATTCACTCTCGATAATATTCAACAGATGGTATAAATATTATATCCCACGAGAGGATTTTCTCGTGTTGCACTTTTGGACTGTTTTGAATTCGAGGATTTGAACGGTAGACGTACCAACCCCTTATTGAACTTTCTCAAAAAGCTGGTCCACTCCCGATTTCACTGCTCAGTTCGTCTGCTTAGCAAACGCTTTTTCTTAGTGCCCAGGGTGGTATCCCGTGACTCTGTCTTCTTCTATTTATTAACACAGTGAAATACTCGCCAATTTATAACACGTGTAGTAATACAAAATCCACAGTCAAAAATTCGACTTATTTAATTAGATTTTTCTTTTTGTTAGATGTCTATGACCCTTGCCCTTAAGGGTACAGCAGTAATCACTCTAGCCGCTAGTATCTTGACATAATTACTAAACAGTTAAACAATAATCATAACCAGGGTTGAATTATCCATAAGGCAGTGTAGCCAACTGCCTAGGGGCCCCTAATTGTTGGCTTTTGTCATTCCATTCGCCATCCGACATTGCCGAGGCGGAAGGTGGCCTCTTTTTTTTCCCCAGAAATGTGCCCCGAAAGACCCTTCTGAATCGTCAGGATAGCAAAATGATACAGCATCTTCGATTATCTTGTTCAATGAAAATTTGCAATGTTTGCTCACTGCTTAAATTGTACGCCGAAGCACAAATGCAAGAAAAAGCTCAAACTTTCGATACAAAAAGAATAAACCAGAAGAATGTCGATGAATCAAAGTGGAGTAAATATGAACTAAAATTTAAATATGTATATTTAAGTCGAACAAACTAATAAACGAACAAAATTACAATTCTAACAAAAAGAATAGTAACATAAAATATTACTATCAACACGTAAGAAAAGTACTTGTATATCTGCCATAATTTTATATATAACTATAATTAAATGTTAAATTAAATAAACCAGAAAAATGTCGATAAATCCAAGTGGAGCAAATTTAAATTAAAATTTAAATATATTTAAATTTAGTTAAATTAAATGTTAATTTTAGCATTAATGGCTTAAAAATAAAAATAATATGTACTCTTGCTATGTAAAATACTATTATTATATATTTATATACAATTTATGCATTAAAAACTAACTATATTTACAATAGCTTAAATATTATAAAAGTAACTAACACTAAAAATTTGCGTCCCAACCGGTAGTATCGTCCGGTGGAACGCCGTCCAGATCCGGGGGACACGTGTCAAAATTCCTTGTGTCGGTGGCGTGGCTGATCTGAGGAACTATGGGTGCGGTTAGTGTGCGGTTTACCAACCGTTTCCATTTGAAGCCTTCAAACCATCTGGAAAAGAATACAATTACATAAGTACCATGTATACAACGTTTTTTTTCAAAACTTACTTGTGCTTTTTAATGTCTTTGACGCCCCCCTTCTGATACCCCAATCTTTCCGCGGGGTTGTCTTTGCAAAGTTTCTTAATAATGTCGGTTGCGCCTTTGCTCATATACCACGGAAAATCGATGGCTTTGATTCCTCTCAGGATCATCTCGTATGTTACCTGGGGGTCAGCTCCCTTGAAAGGGGGTGTGCCGGTAAGGAGATGGAACACCACAACTCCCAACGACCAATAATCAGCGCTAAAGTCATGAGCTTGGTTCAATATAAGCTCTGGAGCGACATACGCAGGGGTGCCACAGCAGGTCCAGGTTTTACCGCCGCTAGGGAGCTTTTTGGCGAAACCGAAGTCCACTAGCTTCAGGTAGCCCTGGTGGTCTAGAATCAAATTTTCTGGCTTCAAGTCCCTGGAACGCAAATAAAAACAGTGTTATTGGCGTACTTTCATGGACAATACATTTAAAAAAAGCAGTATTATTGGTCGCACAACTTACCTATAGATGATATTCAAAGAATGCAAATATTTCAAAGCCTGCAAGATACAAGCTATATAAAATCTTGTAGTATGCTCGTCAAACTGTCCATTGTCTTTCAGATGGGTCCATAGGTCTCCCCCAAGACAGCATTCCACTAAAAAATACAAATACTTTTCATCTTTAAATGTTTTGAAAAGCTTTACAATAAAATCGTTGTTCACTTCCTCCAAGATCTTTTTCTCTTGCATCGTGTGTTCCTGCTGACAAGTCTGGACAATTTGGGCCTTCTTCAGCTGTTTTAAGGCAAAAGAACGGTTGAATTTCCCCTTGATCTGCACGAGCTTCACCCGTCCAAATGCTCCAACACCCAAAGTTGTCACTGTCGACAGGTCTTCGAGATGAACTTCGTCAAACTCTTCGTTCAATCTAGAAAAAAAATGCTTTATTAACAGTTTGTCAAAATGTCAAAAAAAAACAGTAAAATTAGTAATGAATTTAAATCTAAATACTACAAAAAAAAACATTTACCTCCTTGCCTGCTCCCTATGACAGGATCGTTTACTCTTAAATAAACTCAACATCGTTAAAAATGATTTTTTCTCGATTTCGAAAAAACACGCTTCAATAACTTATGTTCAAAGTAAAAAGGTACCAAGATGTTGGCCCCTATATTACCAAGAAGATACTGAGGAATTACTGATAACGCTACGATTTTATAAGCGGTATTTTAGGGGTGGGACACCCCACCGAAGGGTTAAGGTTCCAGGTCAACTTATTTGTTTGTGAAGAAATTACCAAAATGAATTATTTCACTTTGTTTTCAAGTTTTTAGTTATTTTGACTAAAATGGGTTGCAAAATGTTTGTGATATACCTACAGAATGACAAATTGAAATTTTTATCTAGCAGGTTGTTAGTTACAAAAAACAAAATTAACTATATGACTTTAATTATGTCTACTACTAATGATATGTAGTATTTTTGAATCAGAACGAAGTACATATAAGATTTTATTTGAAATACAATCCAAAACAGGGTTTTGATTTTTTTAATAATAATCCGTGTGATTCTGCTTTGTATCTTTCGAAGACATAATTCGGCTTTTTCTTGTTGGTGAAAATCGCATAATAACAACCGGTAGTCTTGTGAGCTAACCTCTAGGAAACGAAAAACACAATTAAATATTTTTTGAGTACATTTTTTAAATATTATGATTTTAAATAGATATGATTCCAAAACGAATTAAAGGAAAGAAAGAAGTTATCATTATTTCTAAAATACATATTGTATTGAAACCAAATACGTACATCAATAGAGTAAAAGAACATAAAAATAGAGAACAAGTAAAAGTCTTTTCTTAAAATGTTTTCTTCTTAAAAGTGGCAGATTAACGTGAAAAAAATTAAGTTGACCACTTGGAACGATTTTAATTTGTTCATGGCGTTTAAGTCAATTTTCTATCTTGTTTTTTGTCGATAAAATGTGTTGTTTCCACATTTCCCTAATGTAGCTTAGTTAATGATCTAATTAGAAACCATTTTGTATGAATTTTTCAAAGAACTCAATCACATTTAATTTGATAACTTACTGGTACGATTAACTGGAAAAGTACGTGAAGGTGTGAGAGAATCTTTAGTGAAAGGTAAAAAACATTCAAAAAATCAACCATTAGAAAAATTCTTCTTGTGTTTTTCGTGTTCAATTTACATGAGAAACAAATAACGGCATCAATGCTTCATTTCTATTTCGTATTTTATAAACAAGTTTAAATAAAAACGCCATAGCTCGGTGCGTTTTTTGAGACATACTGAGTTATAACCATGTGTCATTTTGACTAATTTGTATTTTTTGAAAAAATATTTTAATTATTAAGTATTTTTAATTAAAGAAAATTTGATAAACACAGTAATGGTGTTGTGTTTACGTCAATATCCTCTTGTTTTCAACAGAAGAACCAACAGGTAAAATTTGAACAATCAGTCCGGCTTAGCAATCTACACGGTGGTCAATAAAAATTCTTTAGTGTTTGTCTTCCATTTATGACAGCACATAACTTTGGGGCGAAAACACCCTTTTATTGCCCGGATAGCTAATTAGTCGTTTGTGCGGTAAATTTTATTGGTGTTACCACAATCTGATATTTTTCACAACAAAGCTACTTCACAACCACCCATAAATAAAAACTAGTAGGCTGGACTTCCCACTCTCCAGGTCAACTTATTTGTTTGTGAAGAAATTACGAAAATGAATAATTTCACCTTGTTTTCAAAACTGACTAGAAGCGTTGCAACATATTTATGATATACAGAATGATCAATTAAAATTTACTTAATATGGCCTTAGTTATTTATAGTATTTTAATCCACAAATTAATGATGCGCAGAATTTTTTGAACCAGAGCGAAGTATGGAATTTTATTTTAAATACAAACAAAAACAGGGTTAATTATTATTATTGTATGATTCCGAACTCCTTTTTAGAAAAAATAATCAGTGTTACTGCTTTGTATTTTTAGAAAAATTATTTCCATCATGTGAACTAAACTTTTGAACACCAAAAATGGAATTAAATATTTATTAAATAAATCTAATTAAGCATGACTAAGCATTATCATAATTATTACTCAAAAGAGAGATACTTCTTCTAAACTAGAAATATTTGAATGGACCGGTTACTGATGGTCTGATGACTGTGTCTTTTACGTTATTTGCGTCATCTTTACAATTATTAAATATCGGTTCTCTATTAAAGTTGAGCGCCTACAGCGTCGCTGTCTTAAAGAAATTTTTAAGAAATAATCACAAATTCCGAAGGCACAAATGCAAGAAAAAGCTTAAACTTTCGATACAAAAAGAATAGTAAAATAGAATAGTATATTCAACACGTGAGAAGTGAGTGATTCTTTACTTGTATACTAGATTTTTATTATGAATGTGTACCAAACTCCCAAACTGTACAATTTCCTCAAAACAACTGACAGAAACGGTAATGTCGATTGTCGATAGTGTCAAAATAAGTCATCGTTGCCGCCTACTTTGTTTGTTAGAAATATAACCGTTTTTTTACTTTTGTACAACGAAGTTGTGCCGATCGGGGAAAAATAGCATTCAAACCTTGTTGAGAAAGTGCCCTTGCAAACCTTGAGCAATTACAAATCCTCGCCTACGATTTATAATCTTTGCCCGCGGTCTGCAAGAGAGGAGTTTCTTACCTTGGTTTGAAATATAGCAGTACTATTTTTTACGCGATGATTACGAAAAAGGCTAAAGAGGCCGTTACTTTTTTGTACACATCTGTCAAACTCTACTTTGTTGGGACTGATCTGTCAGAATTTGACAGATGCGTACAATAAATTAAAAATTTTACGGCTCCAAAGAGGCCATATAAATACAAATACCAAATTTTTGAATTCTTTTGCTATCATCGTCTAAAAAACGTTGTATGCACCTCGGCCGAAAGTGCTTTTTTGGCCTTATCTAAATTGTCGGCTCACGCCTTGGCCACAAAAAAGATAACTTTTACGGCTGCGGTACGCACAAATTACTATTTTGTCAGGCAATGAGGCAAAACGTTAACTTCGTGGACTTTTCTTCCTATCAAATGGCAGCAATAATACGATTTCTTAGAAAAATAGACTTACGTCGTTTGCACTTTGTGAATTCCGCAAGAAATAAAAGGTTTATCTACAACATTGTATCAAAAGTTGAGTTCAGTGGTGGTCCGTGATCGGTGCGGGTGTGTTTTGTGCTCAGAATGGTAATCACTTATTGCTACATTCATGGTCTTCATCAATTGATTACTAAAGTTAAGTACAATATTTAGGTGACCGCACTGTTTTTGTCACTCCTGATAGCGGTTGCCGTTATCAGTATTTCTTTGATAGCCTTTTTGCTGGACATTTCTGTTTAAAATGGCAGTCAAATGGCAGTCAAATGGCAGTCAAATGCCAGAGGTGTAATAAAACTATTGCTAGACATGATTTTTACATTTGATGCCGAAAGACATGTGGTGATAATTACCACAGTTCCTGTGCTGAATGAATAGGACTGTATTTAGAACCATGGTTGAATGCAATTCTGTATGGGAATTGGATTGTGGTTTTTGCAAGGTGTTATCGCCTGATGTTAATATTGTTCTTAGGTGATTCAGGACCAACTTGAGGGTACTTTTCAGAATCTCCCACTATCAACCAAAACTGTTTTTCTTTTTTCTGATTTCACCAATATTAATGGTCTAAAACAGCAGACCTCTCTGTTACGTGATGAGTTAAAGAAAAATTTTATTGCAACAACTCAATTTCAAGGTACTGCATTCGTAACTTCTGCAGACCTAGTAAACCATTTTGTCACCCTTAATAAGTCTATCTTTCCCTCCACTTCTTCTTGTGCATATTGAAATTATAGGCTTGTGGCGGCTGGTGGCCCCTTTGTCGGCTATGATTTTTGTTCTCTTCTGATTCTTGGCTGGCAGATTACAGTGCGTTAAATATGTTGGTCATATATCTAGATTAATGTTCCTTCTGACGTACCGCAAGAATCAGTGTTTTGAGCCCTTCTATTTGTCTTATTTATTAACGATTCTGTTCCGAACTTAAGCTCTAATTTTTTTTTTATATTATGTTGACGATGTAAAAATCTTTAGAGAAGATTCTTTGTATTATGATTGTTTGATAAAATAAAATGTTATGATAAAACCATCTTAATGATTTTCTTCTAAGGAGTAACAATAATATGTTTCCACTGAATTTTAAGAAATGCCTCATTATGTACTATATGAATAAAAAATCTATACTACTACATAATATACTCTGGATTCATATGTTTTGAATAGAGTGGAGCCTTTTTGAGATTAGGGCGTTACATTTGATTCAAAACTTACTTTCGGCAAACATATTAGTAACATTAATTTGTTCTAGTGCTTTGACGTCTTTGAGACTTATTCTAGTTTGTATTCAACTTGAATATGGGAGTGTGGTTTGGGCCTCGTTTTCTCAGATTCATTTCTCTCGAGAATATTCAACAGATGGTATATATCTCACGAGAGGGTCTTCTCGTGTTGCACTTTTGGACCGTTTTGAATTCGAGACGTTGAATAGTAGACGTACCAAGGCCTTATTAAACTTTCTCAAAAAGTTGGTCCACTCTAGAATTCACTGTCCAGCTCGTTTGCGTAACAAACTCTTTTTCTTAGTACCCAGGGTGGTGTCCCTATTTATTAACACAGTGAAATACTCGATAATTTATAACACGTGTAGTAAACAGAAAATCCGTTGAAAAAAATTCGACTTATTTAATTAGGTTTTTCTTTCTGTTAGATGTCTATGACCCTTGCCCTTAAGGGTACGGCAGTAATCACTCTAGCTGCTGGTGTCTTGACATAATTACTAAACAGTTAAAAAATAATAATAATAACCAGGGTCGGATTATCCATAAGGCAGTGTAGCCAACGGGCCTAGGGGCCCCTAATTGTTGGCTTTTGTGATTCCATTCGCCATCCGACATTCCCAAGGCGGAAGATGGTCTCTCTTTTTTCCAAAGAAATGTGCCCCGAAAGACCCTTTTGAATCGTCAGGATATCAAAATTATACAGCATCTTCAATTATCTTGTTACAATGAAAATTTGCAACTGTTTGCTAACAGCTTAAATAATACACCGAAGGCACAAATGCAAGAAAAAGCTTAAACAAATATTACTATTCAACACGTAAGAAAAGTACTTGTATATTTACTATAATTAGATTAAATGCTATTTTTAGCATTAACGGCTTAACCAGAAAAATAATACTCTTGTTATGTAATATACCATTATATATTTATATATATACAACTTATGCATTAAAAACTGTACAGTGTATTTACAATAACTTCAATATTACAAAACTAATTAAGGGGCCGAACGCAGAGGTCTCGAGTAAGACCTGCGACGTGTCCGTGCGGGGGGAAAGCGCTGATCCATGCGACGAACGCCAGGACCGTACCGATAAAAATATATTCGGTGATTGACGATGCTCGACTCTGATTAAATTTTACCACAAATAGAATTACTTCAAGCTAATTACTTTGCTGCATGCTAATAAACAATAAAATAATTCACTAAATTTATAACAGAATTGAACAGAACTCGGATGAAGATAAGTATTATTTATATGAAAGTTAATATTATATAATTATGTTTTTTAGGAAAATGAACATAGATTAAGATGGGCCGTGATCAAAGCAATCGAAAAAATAAAAGAAAATTTCTAGATTGCAAAAAGACGAAGTCATGTATATTTGAAGAACATCTCAGTATTGTGTTTCTTTAGGATATTTTTGCAATAAAGTTTATCGTCCAGAGGTAACTTTATTTATTTTTTATTTATTCGTATGACCCGTAAATTTTTGACCTGTGTACCGAGTGACTTTATCTATATACAGGCTGTCCCATATAAAACTCCCCAGTCCAGATTTCTCCGAATTGATTATTGTGATTGAAAAATCCTCGGACAGGTCGTTTTTGTTTGCCAGAGGCACATCTTTTCAGGTTCCTTTCAACTCCCGGCATTTCGCCCTCTTCGCGAGGGGGCTGTTAGCCCCAAAATCTTAAATGGCACTGTGGGTTGAGTGATGCCTCATTTGAAAGGTATTGAAGGCCTCTCTACAACTAACCACTTACTTAAAAACGATAATTTTTAATTTTTAAGATAATCCACATTTTCTCATGTTGGGTCCCACAGAAACCACAAAGACCAACATGTAATTTCTGAAATTAAATTTATTGAAATTTTTGGGTCATTAGGTTGTTGATTTTTTTGTATATTTAGCAGGTATGAAAATAGGTGGTAAGCTATTTTTCACATCGACATGGGGGCTCAGGGGGGCCCCTTGGGCTGGACTGATTTTTCGGGTCGACTGATTTTTATGTTTTTTTTTTTTGTATATTTGGTAGGTATGAGAATAGGTGGTAAAGTATTTTTTACATAGACATGAGGGCCCAGGGGGGCCCCTTGGGCTGGACCTATTTTCGTTCTCGACCGATTTTTATGAAATATTTTTTTGTATATTTGGCAGGTATAAAAATAAGTGGTAAGCTATTTTTCACATCGGCATGGAGGCCCCTTGGGCTGGACCGATTTTTCGGGTAGACCGATTCTTATGAATTTTTTTTTGTTTATTTGATAGGTATGGGAATAGGTCGTAAAGTATTTTTTACATGGACATGGAGGCCCAGGGGGGGGGGCTTAGGTTTATAACTCAAGAAGGGCTTTTATGATATTTGATTTGTTGGATTTGTCTCCGCTCCGAATAGCAGAATATTTATTGAAACATGGTCAGGGGGCTCAGGAGGAACATTAGGTTCATATCTCAAGAACGGCTGGACCGATTTTTATCATCTTTGATTTGTTGGATTGGTCCCCGCCCCGAATAGCAGAATAACTATTAAAACATGGACAGGTGCCTCAGGGGGCTCCCTTGGGTTTATAACTCAAGAGCGGCTCGACCGATTTTTATGATATTTAATTTGTTGGATTTGCCTACGCCCCGAATAGCAGAATTACTATTAAAACATCCATCGGAAAAATTACAGGGAGCGGGCAGCTAAGTACAGGGCAACGGAAAAGCCCCCCTGGTACAGGACAAGAACAGCTAGACCGATTTTTATGATCTTCGTTATATTGGATTGGTCTTCGCCCGAATAGCAAAATAACTAATAAAACATGGACAAGGGGCTCAGGGGGCTTCTTTGGGTTTATAACTCAGGAGCGGCTTTACCGATTTTTATGATCTTTAATTTGTTGTATTTGTCTACGCCGCAATTGCAGAATTACTATTAAAATATCGAAAAAATTACGGGGGGCGGGGAGCTAAGTACAGGGCAACAACAATAACAAAGCCCCCCTGGTACAAGGCAACAATAACAAATAACGCCGGCCACCAAAATTTGTCGTACCGGGCTTTAAAAATGAAAATCGATTTTTAAGGAGTAAAGTCCAAAGTTTCACTTCTGTTTCGCGTGGACTCCACACACATTTTTTTTTTATGATATCACGAGATTGGATTGACTGTTTTTTTTCGATGGCGATAACTATTAAAACATCAGAAAAATTAAGGAAAAAAAAATTCTCATACATTTTGTATGGAATCCGTATATAACGCCATCTTTGATACATGACAGAAACAAAAATTAACATGGCGTTGTGTGCATTATCCTTTTATATAAAAAAAAATAAAATTAATTTAGCTAATAAGTTGCCACAACATTTATTGATTCTGAGGCGGTACAAAGTTCGCCGGGTCAGCTAGTTGTATACAATTTTTATAATTATTTGAACAAATTCGTTTGGCTACAGACTATCTTGCAAAGCACTCTGTAATTGCCAAATTTATCGTAGAGAAAAGAGTGAACTATACCCAAAGACGTTTATACCAATCTAGGTGTTCCGCAGCAGTAGTTTCGTATAATTCTAAAAGGCCCAGGTACACAGTACAAACATTTATGGCAGGTGGAAAAAGCCCAGGAAAATATGCAAAAGTTGTTGAATTAAGAAACAAAATGAGACAGGAAAAGAAAAACCAACGTAATAATGCAAAACCGGAAGCAAGAAAACAATAGTTCGGGCAAGACAAAGACTACGGTGATCAGTGCCAAAAACCAGATTTGAATACGAGAAGGGGAAGGAAATATTTTTTGGAACAATGAAGATTTCAGAAGAAGAGCTCATATTACTGGAAACAGAAACAAGACATTAAAATGATTGTGAGCCGTGGTATGTGGAAAGACGAAAAAGGCTAACTGTTTCTAATTTTGGTAAAGTTTGCAAGCGTCGTCCATACACCAGCTGTAAGACTGGTTGACCGTTTGCTGTATCCCAAAAATATATTTTCCCAAAGCTTAGATTACGACAAAAGCATGAAAATGTTGCCAAAGAAGAGGTGTCACGAAAAATTGGTAAAGCAATTCAAAATTGTGGTATGTTTATCGACAAAACATATTGTTTCTTGTCGGCATCTCCGGATGGACTGATTGGCGAGGAAGGCCTTCTGGAGATTAAATGTCCATGGTCTGCTCGGGATATGCTACCAGAAGCGGCCATTCAGTCTAGAAAAGTTACTTTTTGGAAAACAAATGGCGAAGTTAATACAAGCCACAACTGGACCTCGACTGGCACTATCAAATTCAGGGCCAAGTACACATAACTAATCGCAAATATGCAATTTTGGCTGTGTAGACACCAAAGGGGATGAAAATCTAAAAAATTTTGGCTTGGCACCGACTTCAACCAGATCATTAGGTAGCACATGTAATAATACATGTATTCAATTATTTTTCACTTTTTGAAGACGGTTCTCTTTTTTTTTTTGAAAAGCTATTTTTTAAAGATGACAAGTTTTGGTCAGAACATATATGGAAAAACAACTGATGCAGTTTTACAGCTACTGTATGTTACCAGAATTAATAGCCAGTCGTAAACATCGAAACATGGAAATAAAAGATCCTCAATGCATATTAGATGCTAAAAAAGCCAAAAAGAACTGAAGAATAATAAACAGAAATAATTAAATTAAAGCAAATTTTTGGTTACATCATCGTTTGCCTTAAAACAACTTGTGTTATAGTGACTACTGCATATGTCTGTCATTTGATGAGTGACAACCGATGACATTTCTTTATTTTATTTATTTGAGTCAATTATTGACTGCTTCGCAGTCGTGCAAATTTCCATCGCAACAGTAGTCAGGCATTCCTATAACCAGGATTATCGGAAAGTCACTATGCACTTATTACATTACTGTTGATAATTGGTATTGTCATGGAGAAATTTCTGTTCCCTATGGACTCTAAAACGGGGCTGGGCCGATTTGATTTTGATGAAATTATCAGGCAATCTTCAGATTAGCCCAGGGGGTGATCCTATGAAGTTTGGTACCGATCGGATTAAAAAAAAAAAACAGTTTTTTCGAAAGTGACAGTTTTTAGTATGTGTTGATCGAGGTGTTGATGTTATGTTGATGTTTAGATATTTCTAAATAAATAATGTTGTTAAAAATAGTTTTATTTTGAAAAAAACTTTTTTGACTTCGGTGCAAAAATCGGTCAGCTCCATAATCTCGATGCAAAAACAAGGCAGCTCCACATTTAAATTAATTAGGTAATTATGTGATTAAATGACGTTCTAATTGAAATAAACAACTTCAAAAGAGTGGTAAAGTGATGAACCAATAGCAAGGAGCGCGTCTTTAACAAAATATTATACACTATTGTTCTCAATTTTAACTGAAACGAATTTATATATGTTATAAACTGGAGCTGCCCGGTTTTTGCACCCAGCCCTTCAAATATGTCTAATAGTACCTTATTGTCCCTTACTCGTACAGTTCATTCAAAATAGTTACGATGAAAACAAAAGTCTTTAAAAGTGACCAAAGAAATCTGTTCGTGTCAAATTGTTTATTGGCAATGTAAAAACATGATTAGATGTTAATATTGTTTTGAATCGTTAAATAAAAGACATTATTATCATTGTCTCAATAAATGTATATCATTTAATTACGTTATTTTATAGATGTAGTTCTCCAGTAGGGCCTGAAATATCCTGAATAGAAAAATACGCAATGTATCGTTATTACTCTACAGTGTGCTAGAGAGCGCCACACTCTTGATGTTAAATTAGTGCGATGCATCCGTTGCAGGACGTTCGCTCTAGTCAAATAATTAATAGAAATATTTTTTTATGTACAACTTGTATTATATAAAATTTCTTTGGGAGGGAGCTCAGCTTACAATTATACCCGTTGAGGAGCTGCCCAGGCTGTGCAAGGCGACTCTGTGGATTCCGGGTCAACCGGTGTCCACTGAGGACGTCCTTAAACGACTGGACATCCAAAATAAATGGGCAAATGTACCAGGATGGATCCTCTTCCATGAGGCCGAACGGGAAGAACCATTGGGTAAACTTCTAGTTTTCGGACTTATGTCTGGAGAAAGAAACATCCTGGCAACTAAGAGCGATAGAGTCGACTACATGTTAGGACGACTCACGCTAAAGATTGTTAGGACCCAAGAGGAGGCCCAGCAGACGCAACAGGCTCCAACGCCGCCGGTGGAACCAGCACCGACGACGATGGAGGTAAGCCCTGCCGATGAATCCTCTAGGATCCTAGAACCTAGGGAGGGGATCATAACCCCTACCCAAAATACGGACGTCGAGGACACGTCAAGTGAACTCCACGATCCTACAGATAGTGTGGATCCGGTCTAATGGCCAAAGGATCCACACTAATCCAAGCAAACCTGCACCGCTGTCGGGAGGCGGCTGTCAACCTAAGTCGTCACCTGACAGCAAAGCAGATAACAATAGCCCTGCTACAAGAACCGTGGTGCGTAGGCAACCGGGTCTGTGGCATGGGCGACAAACCCACAGGGACCATCTACGTGGGGTCCCTCAAAGAAAGACCCAGAACTTGTGTTTATGTTTCAGGTCAACAAGACGCCTTCCAACTGACGGGCTACTGCAACCGGGACATCACGGCCGTGCAGGTCAACCTGGACTTTGGAGGGAATGTAATAAAGGTAGTCTTTGCCTCAGTATACCTCCCCGGCGACTCCAGGGAGCCACCCCCTTCGAAGGAGCTGGCGGACCTGGTTCGACATTGCGAAAGGGAAGGAAAACAACTCATTGCTGGATGCGACGCCAACGCACACCACATCGTATGGGGGAGCGGTGATTGCAACAGCAGAGGAACAGCACTGCTCGAATATCTTACGAGCACAAAGTTAGAAATACTCAATCGAGGGAGCGAACCTACATTTGTCACCTCGAGGTGTCAGACTGTGATAGACATCACTCTCGCGACGCAAGAGATTTCCAAACATATAAGGGACTGGCAAGTATCATCGCACGTGACCATGTCAGACCACAGATGGATAACGTTTTCGTTAGAAGCAAAAGAGATGTTACCGCAGCCGTACAGGAACCCAAAACAAACTGACAGGGATCTATTTCTAGAAAACCTGTCAAATGTCAGGGGTCGGCTCGATATCTCTAATGATCTTAAGACGAACGAAGAACTGGAGAGGGCAGTCACTGACCTCACTAGGTCTCTGATGACGTCTTATGAGCAAGCTTGTCCGCTGAGATCGGGCACCCGCCAGGGCCACAACACCACATGGTGGTGTAAGGAACTGGAAAGGGGAAGAGCCTATCTGCGCAAGCTATTCAATAAGGCCAAAAGGACCAAAAATGCAGCCGACTGGGACGAATTTAAAGAATACCAGCGGCAATACAAAAAAGACGTTCGTTCTAAGCAGAGGTCATCATGGAGAAAATTCTGTGGGGACCTCGAATGTACCACCACCGCTGCCCGGCTGATGAAAATCCTGTCAAAGGATCCGGGACAGCAAGTAGGTAGCTTGAAGAAAGAGGACGGCACATACACGGACTCTGCCGATGAAACAGCCAAGGTACTGATGGCTACACATTTTCCGGGCTGTGTGGACACAACGGATGTGAATCCGATCCAAAGCTGTCCGAAAGCCCCCTCCCTGGAGGACTGGGCTGAGGCTGCGCGGATTGTGAACCATACTAGCGTAGAATGGGCTATAAGAGCTTTCAAACCCTTCAAGTCACCGGGCGTGGACGGAATCTTCCCGGCCCTGCTACAGTGGGGACTTTCGGAGATTCTGGACAACCTCGTGATAATTTTTCGGGCATGTATTGCACTCGCATACGTACCGGAAATGTGGAGGGAGGTGAGAGTTGTCTTTATCCCCAAACCAGGGCGAGGAGATTATTCTCTCGCGAAATCTTTCCGTCCCATAAGTCTCACATCGTTTTTGTTAAAAACCTTGGAGAGACTATGCGACTACCAAATAAGGGATGGGGTGCTAAGGGCCAAACCATTACACCCCAACCAACATGCATATGTTCCAGGGAAATCGACCGAGTCCGCTCTACACGAGGTGGTGGGGCGGATTGAGGGAGCCCTGGAGCATAAACTATACTCCTTAGGAGTATTCATCGACATCGAGGGGGCTTTTGACAAGACCACCTTCGATAGTGTCGGGCGAGCACTTCAGAACCGCGATGTCTCAGGAACAGTACGTGACTGGATTCAGCGGGTGCTGGACTGCAGAACCGTACAGATTAGTGTAGCCGACGCAACTACTCGAGGAGTGGTTAAGAAGGGCTGTCCTCAGGGGGGAGTTCTCTCCCCATTGCTATGGGACATAGTAGTGGACGACCTTCTATGCACACTCAACGAGGCGGGATTCTACACTATCGGATACGCAGATGACCTGGTCATACTGCTTACTGGTAAGTACGAAAATGTACTATGCGACCTTATGCAGGCAGCACTCTGCCTGGTACAAAAATGGTGTAAGAAGGAGGCTCTGGCTGTGAATCCACAAAAGACAGAGCTAATCCTCTTCACGAACAGAAGGAAGATGGGACAGCTAAGGCTGCCCTCCCTTAACGGCATCAAGCTGAAACTCTCGCAGGATGTGAAGTACCTGGGCGTTATGTTGGATCATAAGCTGTCTTGGAAAAAGCACCTGGAGAGCAAAATAGACAAAGCCAGCGTCGCCCTGTGGCAGTGTAGGAGAGCGGTGGGAAGGTCCTGGGGCTTAACACCCAGGATTACCATCTGGCTCTACACGGCCGTCATCAGACCGATGCTGAGCTACGGAGCAATTGTCTGGTGGCAAAGAGTCAGACAAAAAACAACGATGACACGTCTCGGACGCATCCAACGGATGGCATGTGTCGCTGTGACGGGCGCCATGAGAACCACCCCGACCGCAGCTCTGGAGGCTATCCTGTGTCTGCCTCCCATCGATCTCTTCGTGGAGGGCATGGCACTTGCCTCCGCTCGTAGGCTGCGGGAAGGTAACCTTTGGAAAGCTGGGAAATCAGAACGCGGGCACGCCCGCATCTTGAGCGAGGGACTCCACAGAATACCTCTCTTGGGTGCGGGATCGGACCGTATCTGTCCTCAATATGCTTTCGAAAAATCCTATGCAGTGCATATGGATACAGAAGAACATCCGAAGTTTGAGATTTCAATCTTCACGGATGGATCAAAAACGAAAGCAGGCTCTGGAGCGGGAGTTCACATCCCCGAAATGAACTGCAATCTCAGCGCAACCCTAGGGGAATGTGCCAGTATTTTCCAGACGGAAATCGCGGCCATTCTTAGGGGTGCCACAGAAATCACTGGGCGCAATGTCAGTGAAAAAACGATGTGCTTCTTCAGCGACAGTCGAGCAGCTCTGCGGGCTCTGGCCAGTGGCAGGATTACCTCTCAAGTGGTACATGACTGCCATCTGGCACTGTCGAGAATAGCACTAAACAATGTCGTTGAGCTAAGATGGGTTCGAGGACATAACGGTAATGAGGGGAATGAGAGGGCCGACGAGCTGGCTCGACAGGGTGCAACGGGAACACCGGACGGAACCGAACCGCTCATCCGACCGGCCAATCGCTACCTCTCAAACCTGATCAAAACTGACACCCATTCTAGACATTGTGCTAGATGGGAAACGACAACAGGCTGCAGACAAAGCAAGATTTTTATCGAAAATCCTTGCTTTAAAAGAGCCAAGTCTTGTCTGCGTTTGTCGAGGGACAGACTCCGCCTTTTGGTGGGCATCTGGACCGGTCACTGCAGGCTAAATAAACACCTCCACGTGATGGGGGTGGTCAACGACCCAACGTGCAGGGGGTGTTTAGAGGAGGACGAGACTCTCGAACATATCCTACGGGAATGTCCGGCTCTCGCCTCGACCAGAAAGTCCATACTGGGGGAGACATGGCCCAGCTGGGCCAACTTGAGGTGTACCTCGCCTGGAACCATCCTAGCTTTTTTCGACAACGTCGGATGGCTGGATGAGAGACAGGAATGAGGGACGCGAGGGGGTGACACAATGGGCCCGCGGTGTGGTCTAAGTGTCGGTGAGGGGAGCAAATTCCCTCACACCCCTCAACACCTAATCTAATCTAATCTAAATTATATAAAATTAAAGCCAAAGGACTAATGCATGTCCCCTTGGAAGTAAAATTTCATAATCTAAATTATTTACTTCAATATTAACTCTCAAAGTTTGACAAGTTTGGAGTAACATAACTTTGCTTTCGAAATAGATTTTAAAAATTTATTTCCAGTCCGACACGCATTTAACCTTTATTTGTTTGTGTTTTTAAATTCGTGTTGATATTTGAAATAATAAGGTTGTAGTATGACTAGAACGAAACCCTTACAACGCCTAAGTTTCTTTGCCGCGTGAGGCCCCTTAATACTAAAAATTTGCGTCCCAACCGGTGGTATCGTCCGGTGGAACGCCGTCCAGGTCCGGGGGACACGTGTCAAAATTCCTTGTGTCGGTGGCGTGGCTGATCTGGGGCACTATGGGTGCGATTAGCGTGCGGTTTACCAACCGCTTCCATTTAAAGCCTTCAAACCATCTGGAAACACAATTACATAAGTACCATGTATACAACGTCTTTTTCAAAACTTACTTGTGCTTTTTGATGTCTCTGACGCCCCCCTTCTGATACCCCAATCTTTCGGCGGGGTTGTTTTTGCAGAGTCTCTTAATAAGATCGATTGCGCCTTTGGTCATATACCAGGGAAAATCGATGGCTTTGATTCCCCTCAGGATCATCTCCTATGTTACCTGGGGGTCAGCTCCCTTGAAAGGAGGAGTGCCGGTAAGGAGATGGAACACCACAACGCCCAACGACCAATAATCGGCACTGATGTCATGAGCTTGGTTTAAAATAAGCTCTGGAGCGACATACTCAGGGGTCCCACAGCAGGTCCAGGTTTTACCGCCGCTAGGGAGCTTTTTGGCGAAACCAAAGTCCACCAGCTTCAGGTAGCCCTGGTCGTCCAAAATCAAATTTTCTGGCTTCAAGTCCCTGGAACGCAAAAACAGTGTTATTGGCGTACTTTCATGGACAATACATTTTAAAAAAGCAGTATTATTGGTCGCACAACTTACCTATAGATGATATTCAAAGAATGCAAATATTTCAAAGCCTGCAAGATACAAGCTATATAAAATCTTGTAGTATGCTCGTCAAACTGTCCATTGTCTTTCAGATGGGTCCATAGATCTCCCCCAAGACAGCATTCCACTAAAAAATACAAATACTTTTCATCTTTAAATGTTTTGAAAAGCTTCACAATAAAATCGTTGTTCACTTTTTCCAAGATTTCTTTCTCATTCATCGTGTGTTCCTGCTGACAAGTCTCGACTATTCGGGCCTTCTTAAGCTCTTAAGGCAAAAGAGCGGTTGAATTTCCCCTTGATTTCCACGAGCTTAACCCGTCCAAATGCACCAACACCCAGAGTTGTTACTGTCGACAGGTCTTCGAGATGAACTTCGTCAAACTCTTCGTTCAATCTAGAGGAGAAAGAATTTATTAAAAGTGTCAAAAAACAGTAAAATTAGTAATGAATTTTAATCTAAATATTACAAAAAAAAAAAAACATTTACCTCCTTGCCTGCTCCCCATGACTGGATCGTTTTCTCTTGAATAAACTCAACATCGTTGAAAATGAATTTTTCTCGATTTCGAAAAAGCACTAATGTTCAAAGTAAAAAGGTTCCAAGATGTTAGCCCCTATATTACCAAGAAGATACTGAGGAATTACTGATAACGCTACGATTATATAAGCGGTATTTGAGGGGTGGGACACCCCACCGAAGGGTTACGGTTCCATGTCAACTTATTTGTTTGTGAAGAAATTACCAAAATGAATTTTTTCACTTTGTTTTCAAGATTTTAGTCATTTTGAATTTTTTTTGTTTTATAGAATTTATGATATAGGTATAAAATGATCAATTGAAATTTTTATCTACCAGGCTGTTTGGTACAAAAAACGTCCTTAACTATATAATTTTAATTATGTAAACACAAACTAATGATGCATAATATTTGTAACCAGAACGAAGTATAGGATTTTATTTTAAATACAGACAAAAACAGGGTTGATTATTATTATTGTATCACTTTAAACTTTTTTTGGAAAAAAATAATCCGTGTGACTGTCTTGTATCTTTCTAATAATTATTTCGACTTTTACTTATTGTTGAAAATCGCATGACTACTAGTATTCTTGTGAACTAAGCTCTTGCATACGAAAGACCCAATTAAATATCTTTTATCCAAAGTCGTGTGTAATAAGCTAATTACTGATTACACTTAAAAAAAATAAACTTTTTCTTGCGTGCCTAATATAATACATTCGACACTCGTATAATAATAGTATATTATTTATCTAGAACGAGAAGTGAAGTTTAAAGTACGAGCAAGTTGTTTACAAGCAAGTTGTTTGGAATTACTTGTGAGTACCTTTAAAAACACTTCTTCGTTCGAGGTAAATACAACGTTTTATTTCATACTGCAAGTTTAATGAACTAAGTCATAATTAAAAGAAATGTTGTGTTTATCTCGAACAAATTATTCGTAATAATTAAATATGCGGGAACTAACATTCCCATAGTAACAAACGTTTGTCAAAAATGACAACGAAAAAACTGGGTCACGGTGAATGGTTTTGGATATTTTATTCGATTATTCCGTTTAAAATGGAGAAAATTGAGGCGCCTCAAGACATTGTACATGAAGCAGATCACGTGAAGAACAATTTGATGCCACAAAAATCTCGGGAACAATGTAAGAAATGATTGACGTATAATTTTAAAGTACTAGGACTTTAAAATTTTTCTTTAAAGTACTAGGACGTTAATGTTTCACTTTTGGTTTCAAAAATAATCCGAAAAATGTCACTTTAGATACAAGTATGAAATAAAGAACTATTATGAGTACATTTTTTAAATGTAATTTTAAGTAGGTATGATTTCAAAACGACTAAAAAGAAAGGAATTAAAATTATTTCTAAAATACAAATTATACATATTATTTTCCTAAAATGTTTTCTTCTAAAAGTGCCAGATTTACGTAAAAAACTTTAAGTTGACCACTTGGAACGATTTTAATTTTTTCCTGGTGTTTAAGTCAATTTTCTGTCTTGTTTTTGGTCGACAAAATGTCTTTTTTCCACATTTACATGAGAAAAAAAATAACGGAAGCATTGCTTAATTTCTATTTCGTATTTTGTAACAAGCGCCCTAGGTCGGTGCGGTTTTTTTTGAGACATACTGCGTTATAACCATGTTATTTTGAGTAATTTGTATTTTTGAAAAATTATTACAATAATTATTCTTTAATTAAAGAAAATCTGATAAACATAGTAATTGTGATTTTCAGCGGAAGAATCAACAGGGAAAATTTGTCCTATCAGTCTACACGGTAGTCAATAACCTTGGGAGGAAAATGGCAAGATCCGTACTTACAGCAGGTAGTAAACTCCTTTTTATTGCCCGGATAGGTAATTAGTCGTTTGTGCGGTAAATTTTATTGGTGTTACTATAATGTGCTATTTTTCACATCAAAGCTAGCTAGCTATAAAAACTAGTGGGCTCTAGATTTTATCTCAATTGGTTCATCCTGCACGTAAACATTATACCAGGTCAGCATGCATGCCAAAATGCGAATATATTATGTAACTTATAGTATTATCAATAATACATTTTAGATTTTTTAAGCCTCTTTTCAACAGAGTATAGTGGAAAGTTAATAATATATAATTGTCATGTTGGTGGATGCGCCGGGATAATATTTGTGCAAGAGAGTTATTCCTCGCAATGTGTTTACATTAACGAGATTTTATTTTTTTGTATGATGTAAAGGTAGTAAGTAAAAAAACAAAAACAAAAAATAACCGATAAGATAATAATAATTTACGACAGCACGATTGTTTATAATATAATTGAGAGAAATGCCTGCGAGTGAGATTCTTTAATTACGAGTACTATTACACGACTGATACACATCTCACGAGAACAGCCAACACATGCACAAATAAATTAGTGCAGTCGTCAATAAAAAAATTTATAATGTCTGTCTTCCGTTTATCACAGCACATAACCTTGGGGCGAACGCGTCAAGATTACAGGTAATTCTTTTCTTTTTCCTTTTGCTCTTTCACCGATTGTACGTAGTCTTCAATTAGTGCCAACCGTATTTACAGAAGACAGTAAACATCCTTTTATTGCTCCGCTAGGTAATTAGTCCTTTGTGCGGAAAATTTTATTGGTGTTACCATAGTCTATCTAAAATCTACAAATTTGAGAGAAACCAAAAATTTAAAAATGTGGGAGTTTGAAAACAGAAATCTCAGAACCCGAAAACGAAAAAAAAGTGAGAATCGAAAAATCTAGGAGAACTAAGATCGGAAAAAATAGAAAACTGTAGCCTGATAGAAAAAAGAAAAATAAGATGGTTATAATGAGAATTACGCTTTAGAAAAACTGCTTTTAGATTAAAAATCTGACGAATATGCAACCACATTTAAAAGATCGGAGGTTTTTAAACTGGGTGATTTTAAAAGTTCAAAATTTGCAAAAACGCCGAAAGTGGTTTTTAAATAAATTGAACTAATATAATTTTACTAATATCTTGGGGCATCACATTGAAAGAATTTCTAATACGGTTGCTATAATCCTGGGTACTAGTGTCTATTTGGATCAGAAATACAAGGCAAAGAATGTGCGAAATATAGAGTAGAATAAGTAATAAAATCAAATAGATGGGCAAACATAGTTATAAAAGAATAACAAAAATGAATATAAAATTGAACGTTAATGGCAGGGTAGGAATGTCATGTTGGTGGATGCGCCGGGATAAAAATATTTGTGAGTTATTCCCCGTCATGTGTTTATGTTAAAGAGCTTTTTTCTTAGATTTTTTTGTGTGCTGTAAAAATAGTAAGTAAAAACAAGCAATGACAAAAAATAACCAAAAAGAGAATCATAACTTAATAGAGGCCGAAATATTTTACAAAAGATGACAGAACACAAAAATATGTGTTATAGATGAAACGATTGATGAGAATTGGCACAATATATAAGAGATAATACATCAGAAATGACAGAATATTTATGATAACTGTAATAAAACGTGAGATATGATAATAATAATTAACACAGAAAAAATAACATTAACAATAAACTTTATTTTTCAACATTTTAACACAATACGTGACAAGTGCATCTACTAATAATTCCTTAAGACGGCCAAAAATGAATAGGACTTCTTCAGTATCTGTAGAAAAATAAGTGAATGTATCCAAATTTCAGGACCAGTTTTGCTTACCTCTGTAAATGTGTGAAGATTCAAATCAAACACCTTCCCGACTGTCACATTCATGGGAATCTTGGCTCGCTCCATAAAAGTAAGCAGGGCTTTCTGCGACTTCAAGTCGTACGTGTACCATGGTCCCATAAACGCAGCAATAATCAAAGTCTTACTCTGAAAAATTGTGTTTAAGAGATATAAAAAAAATATTGCAAATCTGCAAGGACCAGCAATAAAATTAGTGAAAAGAGAAGTATGAATAAATATTTCAGGATTTTGCAGGTACTCACCTCCTCGAAAATCGTAGTGCCGTAATAGCAGTAAAAGTAAATTTCCACTGTTGCGGAAAAAGAGTAGATTATCACCAGGACAGTGTTGAGGTTCGCAAATTCCAGCTAAAATCAATATGTTGGCGGAAATAAAACTGTAACGAAGACCACTTACTTTGCTCAATTCCAGACAGCATAAACCGATCATGGCGGTGCTCCCAACAAACTGGAACAATAGAGGCCAAGAAAAGCATTCCTCGATTTTTTTGATGTACCTACGATGATTTTCTGATCAAAGTATCGTGTACAAGTTGTGCTTTTACCTGATGATGCTGTGATGATGCTGAATGCATTGTTGAATTCTTCTGTAAATGATTTCCGGTTTGTTATCAGCATGTTGGCCAATATCATCGCCGAGAAATTGCAAATTGTCTTTGAGTATTTTTATCTGTGCGGCTGCAAGATAAGCCAGCCCTGCAACCAAAGGATCCACTGCCCCGCAGATCGCCGTGACGTACACCACTCCTGGAAACAACACTGTACTTTTTTATTTAACAGTTGAGTTTTTACCTATTCCGATAAAGACATAAATGGAGTAAAACAACCACGTGTTGACTGTAGGGTCGAAGGGCAACCACACATTCAACGGGAACTCCTTCTTGGAAAACAAAATAGGTCGACAACTCCAGGAAAGACCGTCGAATATGACACACGTGACGTAAAAGCTTGAGTTCCTTCTACACACCCAGATACAGTCCTCCACGATGGACCTCTGTCTTTCCTTCACCCTTACACGCATTGAAGTCTCCACATAGTAAATACATTCTCTGATGCTTTTGTTGTCTTTAATGAAGAGTATCAACTTGGGGAAGTTAGTCACTTGTGACATTATAACAAAGAGGTTAATGCTGGATTCCAATATATTCGATTCTTCGTTCTTCATATAGTACAGACAGTTGAAGATGGGATCTGGTAGTAGTAAACAGTGAGCCAACAATAATCCATAGACCAAATACAACACTGAGTTTTCTTTACGCGGAAACAATCCCAGAAGACGCAAAATGGTCAAATTGAGACTGAAACACCTCTTGGTGATGTTGTCCATTCTCAAGTTTCGAAACAAATGAACCGGTACAAAGAATTACGACCCTTTTATAATCTCGGTGCGCCACAACCCTATAATTCCAAAGCTCTTTGATGTCGCTGCAAGTTAGCATTCGTTTCACTTAATAATTTATTCGTTTCGCTGTATTTTTTCCATCGTCGGTCAGTCGATGGAGGCGGGCAATTATTCCCTGCAATATTTATTTAAATGGATATTTTTATACATCGGAGAGGAGATAAATAAGGTGAAGCAATTTATCTATTTAAAAACTGCCTGTTAATGTTTTTTGCCAGAAACATCACATTAAAAAGTCAGGGTGTCCCAACGAAGCGTTACATATCAGGATTCCTTAATATCCCATGCAATCATGACGCAAGAATTCGATATTTTGTTAAGTAGAATCCCTGTGATTATAGATAAATGCAAAAAAATGATCATATTATTATTATTATTATATTATAAAAACAAATACTTCCCACGGAATAAACATTAACCAAAAACTTCAATAATTCGACAAGAGCTTCAAATATGGTGAATGTACCAATTCAAATTAAAATTCTTCGTCTTTAATTTTAATATAAATCTAATATCTAAAGGTTTATTTTTATTTTCTGTATAATAATAATTTGCTTTTTCATAAATGATTCATATAGAGTGATCATAACGTTCCGCACAAAATTCATAATTTAGTTATGTAATGTTTTTGAACACTGTAATTATTTTTTTTTTAATGGCAAACACCAACTTTTTTTTAGGTTTTATATACACTTTTTATTCATTCATTTGTTATTTATTCATTCACTATGTTATTTTTATTGTTTTTTTTTCTCACCTCTATATCTCTCAAATTTCTTTTCCCATTTTCAAATTATTTAATTTTCCATGCACTCTTCTTTCTACTTACCTTGAATTTTTTTTTTCTTTCTAATTACATATTGGGCATCTCGGTCCTCTCCTCCTTCTTTGTCGTCTTCATTACACATTGTCTTAATCCCTACTTCCCTCTCTCTCTATCTCTTCTTTTTACTGTGGTCTCTTTTTTGTTTTAGCTCCCTTTATGTTCCCCATTTTAATTAATTTTTAGTTCCGTACACATTGTTTCATACCGATAGATCGAAAACTAAATTAGTCAAAGTTCGCCTTGCACGAAAAGCCGCTTGGGCTAATTGGTCAAATTTGACTAATTTACTTTTCGATCTTCCTGTTTCCAAATTTCTATTGTTTTCTTTTTTTAAGTTTTTTTGTCTCCACATTAATTTTATTAGTTCTTCTCCTTTTTCAATTTCAATTCGCCTTTTCTTCATTTTTGCTTTCGCGTGGCTTCTGTGCTAATCTATTTTCACCAATATATTTTTGCATCTTTATTTCACTTACCGTCTTTGCGTTCCTTTCACTTTTTAATTTGCCCTCTCACTTATTTATCTAATTTTTTGTTTTACAGTGTTTTTTCCTTGCTTCTCTTATGCTTTCCTTTTTCTATAATTTTGTTTGACTCTTTTACTGTGTTACTTTCCTCCTTGCTTTTTGTATAATTTTTTGTTTTTTTTTATCAAATTAATTTAATTTAGTGAATTTTCCTGTAGGATTCCTGTATTACCGAGCTGAAGGTAAACACATGGTAGAGAGGTTAAGTAGCGAAAAATAGAGAAATAGATGGTGATATAAAGAAAAAATTAGAGAAGATATTGAGAAAAGCGAGAAGTGATATTAGAGAAAGGTAGGAAGAAAGAATTGGACAGGGAAGAGGAGATATAGTCAGGAAAAAGAATAAATCGGCGAAGCCGGAAGATAACGACATCTAGGAGGCGCCACAGGAAGCGGATGAACAAAGACCACGGCTTCCTAGATTAGAAAGGAGCGGTGTCCCTTCTCAACGTCAACAGGACAACGTCCCTTTCTAATCTAGGAAGCCGTGACAAAGACGATAGAAACCGCTCGCTCAGTCAGGGAAGCCTGGACTCTTACCTAGAGGAAAGGAATAGAAAGAGAAAAGGGGAGGGTAGAACAGAAAAACAAGAAGAGAAGGAAGAGAATTTTTTCAAAAAAGTTAAAAGACGGCGAGGTCTCCTGGAGTAAAGAAAACACAGAAGACATCAGAGAAAGAGAAGGAAACGGACACAGAGATGGAGAAAAAAATATTGGAGCTGTTGCAAGAGTTGAAGGAGGAGATTAAAGAAATAAGACGAGAAAACAAGGAACTCAAGAGAGAGATAGAGAGGCAGAGAGAAGAATTTAAAGAGAAGGAGAAGAGATGGGAAGGAGAGAGTAGAAAAGCTGGAAGAGAGAATGGAAATCGAAGAGAGAAGAAAGAGGAAGAACAACATCGTGATAACAGGATGGGACGGGGAAAGAAAAAGTCATGTAAAAAAAGTGGATGTAGAGAAGTTTTTGAAGGAAAATTTAGAGGATAGTAACGTAAAAGATTGATACAGGATTAACAAGGATCAAGTATTGGTGGAGATGGAGGGATGGGGTGAGAAGGAAAGAATAATGAAGCACAAAGGAAAATTGAAGGAGAAGAGGGAAACAAGGGGGATATACATAGACAACGACCTCACAAAGAAAGAAAGAGATTTACAAAAGAATCTAAAACGTAAGGCGAAGGAAAAAAGGGAAGAAGGGAAAGAAATAAGAGTGGGATACAGGAAATTAATAGTGGACGGAAAGCAATGGAGATGGAATGAAAAGGGAGAGAGACTAGAGATTTCCAATAAGAAGAAGAAGGGGAGAAGGGAAAAAGGGGGACAACGGCAAAGTAAAAAGGACAATTAAACGGGAAAAAAGAAACAAAGAAGGAAGTAGGAGGGAAACTAAGGAAGGAAGGGGGAAATCAAAGAAGGTAACGAGAAAAACAGGGGTGAGGGCACTATTTTGGAATGTAGCGGGACTAAGGAAAAAAGAAGAAGATTTTTGGGACTATGTGAAGGAGTTCGATATTGTTGGATTAACAGAAACATGGTCAGAAAGCTGGGAAAAAATAGAAAAACTGTTACCAAAGGAGTTCAAGTGGGAATAGCAAGGGGCGAGAAGGGGAACGAAAAAAGAAAGAGCAGCAGGGGGAATAATAACAGGGGTAAAAAAAGGAATAAAAGAGAATACTAAAAAGAAGGGAGAAGAGGAAGGTCACATGGTGAGAAACGTTAAAATAGACAGTAAATGGTGGAAAATAGTGACAGTGTACAGCAAAGAGATGAAAGAAACAATAAGCAAGATAGAAGAAACATTAAAATACAACAGGGAAGAATGTCTGCTTCTGGGAGGGGATTTTAACGGGAGAATTGGGGAAAGAGGAGACAGGGACTGGGAAGAAGAGAGAGGAGAGGGAAAAAGAAAATCCAAAGACAAGAAAGAAAACGCGGAAGGGAAGAAGTTGATGGAATGGATAGAAGAAAAAGGATGGGAAGTGCTGAATGGAAATAAACAAGGGGACGAAGAAGGAGAATGGACCTACATAGGCGGTAGAGGAGAGACGGTGATAGACTACGGAATAGTAAACGAAGAAGCATGGGAAGAAGTTGAAGAATTCAGAATAGGGAAAAGAGTAGAGTCAGACCATCTGCCTATAGAGATAAGTATAGGAAGGGGGAGAGAGAAGAGAGGAGGAGAAGAAAAAATAGAGGAAATGTGGAAGGTGATAATTAAAGTATGGGACGAGCAAGGGGTGGAAGAGTATAAGAGAAGACTGGAAAAAGCAAGATTTAAAGAACAAGAAGTAGGGAAAATGGAGAAAGAATTGGTAGAAATATTGGAAAAAGCAGCGACAAAAAGAGAAATAACAGTAAGAGGCGGAGGAACAAAAAGAAAGAATAAATGGTGGGACAAAGAATGTGAGCAACGTAAAAAGGAAGCAATAAAAGAACTAAGAAAGTGGAGAAAGACTAAAGGGAACAGAAGTGGCTTTTTAGAAGCGAAAAAAAGATACAGAGAGACATGCAGGGAGAAGAAGAGGCAGAAGAAGGAAAGAGAGGAGGAAGAGATAAAAGCAATAAGAACAGAGAAGGAGGTATGGAACTATATTAATAGAGAGAGAAAGAAAAAAGAAAATGGGAGCGAGGAGATAACGATGAATGAGTGGGAGGAGTACTTCATGAGGCTGCTGGAGGGAGAAAAGGAAAAAAAGAAAACGCAAATAGAGACGAAGAGAAACCGAGTAGAATCTGAAGGAGAAGAAATTACAGTGGAAGAGGTGGAGAGGCATGTGAAGAAACTGAGGAAAGGGAAGGCACCAGGGAGGGATAGAATACAGAATGAGTCGTGGATGGATGGGACGAGAAGAGTGCTAGAGAGTCTGGTGCAGGTAATGAATGGGGTGTGGAGAGCAGAAGGATTCCCGGTAGGGTGGAGAGAGGGGGCAATTTACCCCATTTACAAAAAAGGGGAGAAAAATAAAGTAGAAAATTACCGAGGGATAACTCTCCTAAACACAGGGTATAAGTTGTATGCATCAATTCTGAATGAAAGAATGAGCAGAGAGATAGAGGAAAAGGGAGCATTACCAGACAGCCAAGCAGGATTTAGAGAGGGGAGGGGAACTATGGATAATGTATACATCCTGGACCATTTGACGGAGAGTGAGTTAAAGAAGAAAGGGGGGAGGGTGTATGCATTATTCGTGGACTTCAAAGCGGCTTTTGACAAGGTGGACAGAGAGAGGATGTTTGGGTGCCTGAGGGAGAAAGGGGTAAATGAATGGCTGGTAAGAAAGGTGGAGGAGATATATGAGAAGACAGAAAGTAAAGTGAAGGTAGGGGAGAGGAAAAGTGAATGGTTTGTGACAACAAAGGGAGTGGGACAAGGTTGCCCGCTCAGCGGCATGTTAGAGAGAGCACAAGCGGGGGGGTGTGTGGTAGGTAGAAAAAAAGTGTGGAGCCTGGCGTTTGCGGATGATATGGTAATGGTGGCAAAGAGTGAAACAGAAATGAAGGAAATGATAAAGATTTTAGGAAAATATGTGAAGAAGAAAAGACTAGAAGTGAATGTAGAGAAAACAAAAATGCTGGTGTTCAATAAGAGAAAGAGGAAGAACGAAGAGAGTGATTGGAGGTGGGAGGGAGAAGTAATAGAACAAGTAAAAGAATTCAAATACTTGGGGTATGTGTTCAATGAAAGAGCCACAGATAAGGCACATATTAGAGAACTGGCAAGAAAAGCGAACAAGGTGATAGCATGTGTATGGGGAATAGGAGAGAGAAGGTGGGGAGGCGATTTTAAGAGGAGAATGATGATGTTTGAAAGTCTTATTGAAAGCGTGTTGTTGTACGGAGCAGAGGTCTGGGGATGGAAAGAACAAGAGGTGATAGAGAGGGTGCAAGAGAAATATCTGAGGTGGGTGCTAGGGGTGGAGAGAGAAACGCCAGGGTACATAGTGAGAGAATAATGCAAGAGGAATAAGTTGAGAGTGAAAGCGGGAAAAAGAGCGGTCAAGTTCGAAGACAGGATGGAAGGGAGGAAAGAATGTAGGATACTAAAGGAGTGCTGGAGAGAAAAGAAGAAGAATTCAGAGGAGAATGATAGGGAGAATTACTACAGGCGGAATGGGTATGCAAGCAAAGAAATAGAGAGACTGAGAGAAAGAGGCGTGTGGATGAATGTAGAACTAAGTGAAAGAGATAAGGATACAGATAAACAAGAGAGGAGAGAAAGAATTAGAGAATCCAGATACAACGGGAAGTACGGAAGATGCATGATCGAGGAAGTACCGAAGTATTTGGGGAGGGAGAGCGAGAAAGAAAGAAAGATGATGGCGAGGTTTAGGTGCGGAAATGAAGAGAGGGAAAATAGGTATTGGGCAGAAGATGGAGGAAGAATGTGTAGAATGTGCTATGAGGAAAGAGAGACGATTGAGCATATGTGGAACGAGTGCAGTTAGATGAAACAAAGAGAAAGGAAAAAAAGAGAGGAAATACTGAATGTAGATGGAAGGGAAATTAAATGGATGAAAGAGGTATGGAAGAAAAGGGAGAAGGGAGAAAAGGAAAGGGGAGGGGAGAAGAAATAGATAATTTTATTTAGTTTTTTTTATTATTATAATTGTTACGTTTACTTGTATATGTATAGGAATCAGAAAGCCCGTAGGGCAAATAAAGATTTATTGAATAGTGAATTTTTGTTTTTAACGTGAACGTAACTTCTTACAATGCTATTCACACTATTTCACACTATTCACACTATTTCAAAAAGTGAGCATCACAAAATTTTGTTCTCAATATGAATAGTAAGTTAGTACTACAGTATGGGTCGAACTTTCTCATTTATGCCTCACGCAGATTATTTTCGTCACCGCTGGTTTACCCTCCAAGTCTGGGGCGCGTGTAGAAGTTTTACTTCAAAAATAGAAACTAAGAGTTAGGATCTAAGAATCCTTGAAAATAATTTTGCACTAATAATAATCTTTATTAATAATTATAAAAATACAAAACGCATCTAACCGCCCGACGTTGGATCCGCCACCCTCCCCACGAAAATAACCACCCCCTTGACCCTTATGTAGAACAGAAAGGGATGATCCGCCACAAACTCCGCAGGCTCAGGCATATCCATCAACGGCATGCCCACCACTACAAAGAAAAAGTTACCACAAAAAACACACTGAAGTCAACCTACTAATCATTGCAGCAGCTGCAGCTTCCACCCCTTCTTCACTAACTTCAATAAAACTTTTTTGTACGACTTCACTGACCACAAGGTCTCCTTTTTTTCCAGCGATTCCACTGAGATCAGATTCGAAGTCCGTGAAAAGCGTGTTGACCCCCAGCTGAAACAACACTAGTGTAAAATAGAAATTAAGAAGTGCATTGACCCACATTTTTTAGAACTTCTTTGAGTTTGAGGTCGCTTTCGAGTCTAAATTTGGGGATGGCAACGTCAACTAGCTGCCTGGTGAGATTGTGAGGAAGCAATACTTTCTCAATCTGACCCTCTAGAGTCGGCAGATCTGTATATTCTTTGGGGAGGACGAAAGTTAGAGATGCTTCGCCTCCTTGGAAGGGCAGTTCCAAGAATTTCGCGTTCAAATTGGGACAGTAATAGTATAGGTATCGATCCCCCCAGGAGCTGTGTAAAGCGTCGACTTTCACAGTGTCTGAAGGCGTCCTATGGAAAGGAATTTTTCTGGTGTGTTCCAGAAAAAAGGGCTGCGACCAATCAGACTTGAAATACAAAGCATTCACGACAAGTAGTCGCGTTCTTTTGTTGAGGAATTTGGGGTTGAGCAAATTCTGAATCTTGTTGTTTGTTTGTTGCACAACCCAACTGTTGACGATCTGTGCAGTCGCCTTCTTCTCCAAGAAGTCGACATTTTCAACACTGGAACTATAAGCTTCGGTAGCCACGTTTTGGAATTCTTCTTTAACCGTATAGTTTTCTTTGATGTACAGTTTGTTGGCTGTGTACAAAGTGTAGTTGGAGCCTTGTTGCAAGGCAGGTAGCAGTGTTTTTAGTTCTTCTTCTATTTGGGTGAGGTCTTCTGGAAGATGCAAGGCGGCTTGTGCTTCTTGGGCTGTCTCCCCTCTGGCCCCAGAGAGCGTTAGAGCCAGCACTGTTTCAACTGAAAAGGGGCTGACCAAGAAGTTGCCGGGTTCATGTTTCGCAATTTCCTACAACAAAATGTTACCATAAGAAAGGTGTCAGAAAGTCTTTAAGAGCGATCGAAAACAAAATTAGTTAACGTTGGCCATGCACGAAAAGCCGCTGATCGTAATTTAATAGAATTATTTATGAAATGTTTGACTCGTAAAACCATGACTAATTAATAATGAAAACAACGTTTACATGCAGTAAGATGGATAATATTAATGTTCTTACGCGTGTGTATATCTGGTTGCCTACAAAAACGCGGGAAAGGCCAAATATGGCACGGCCTTTTAGGGTAGAATTTATTTAACGCAAAATTTAGAAATTACCTTATACAGTGTGGTTGCGAATTTGTTGTTTGCTGTGATGAATTCTTCACCGCCCGATGCCAAAACGGCAAGAGCACAATATAAGATGACCAAAATTCTCATTGGGGGGTTTTTGCGAACTGAGCATCACACGTGGAGTTCATGCTGATAAATAGTTGTGTCAGAAAAAAGTGTTGCAGTTAGATGAGCGCCACGTAAGTGATAATGATAGGAGTATTCTTATCGACAATGATTTTAATATTTGTTATTAAAACTGCCGCATGAAACGGAAAAAAAACGATGATTTAAATTCACCTGGTATATAATTTTTTATTGCACCTTTTGCTCCCATATCTGTATTTGAGATTATGGATTTTTTTGTCGAATAGGATATACAAAAGTGCTGGGAAGCGTGATTCTAATTGCCTAAATATATTATATTTATTGATTTTAAAAGCATTGTTTACAAATAAGTGAACATAACCTCAAACGTCACTTTCAATTTTTTGCACCTTATTGTAGCAATTTCGAATTTGAAATTAAGGTTTTTGGGGAATTTTCAAATTGAGCGCATCTCTATGTTTACCTAATGTGGCCCATTTATCCTTAAAACATGTTTTTTCCTGACAAAAGTAACATTCTAGGTTATGTTTACTTTATCTGCAGTTTAGTTTTTTATTAAAGCATTGCAGCTCTTCTTGTTTTCAGACTAAATAAAATGGCCCCAAAGGGCTTCCGCAACCCCAGAGTTGCGAAACTTTGTAGATTATGTCTGGCCCATGTGCTCACCTACACTGATATCGTACAAAACGAACGGATCTCTCAAAAGCTGGTCACCCTAACGTCGATCCAAGTAACCGCCAATAATGAAACCATACCAGAATACAAACCTCATTGCAGGTTGCCCCAAACGACGAAATCTCCACTGTGATGTGCTTGAAATGCCAACTGAACCTCAACCTGGCCTACATGATCCAACAAAATATGTTAAGAGCCGAGCGGCGCTTCAGGCAGCAACTAGAAGCCAAGACCGCACCAGCAGTCGACCTTGAAACACATGATGACACCACCGCTGAAGAATCAGATACGGAACACCCCGTCGCAGCCCCTCGGAAGACGATCTGGGAGGACGACCATCACCTAGACGAGAACATCTGCGCCACCTGCTGCAAGGAATTCCCCACTAAGAGCCTCCTGGCTAAACACGAGTACTTCCACAAGAAATCAAAATGCCCTATATGCAGCAAAGAAGTCACTTCCATCAACCTCCGCTCGCACATGGAGATCCACGACAACAACCCCCACGTCTGCGACATCTGCGGGGTGACCCTGAAGACGAAAAGCAATCTGCGGCAACACAAGTACTACACACACAACGCTGCCAGGCACAAATGCGAGTACTGCGACAGGATGTTTGTGAAGAAGACCACAAGGGACTCGCACCAACGAAAGGAACATCTAGGTCTGTGAATCAACAATGTTGTACACTGACTGAGTGGTATTCCAGGCAAGGCCGACTTCGTCTGCGATACGTGCGGGAAGAAATTCTACAGTTGGCGAACACTAACCACCCACGTAAAGATGACCCATCTGAAATTAAGGCCCTTTGTGTGTGAATTCTGCAACTGCGGCTTTTCCAGCAGCTTTGCCATGAAGACACACAGGAGGCAGCATACAAACGAGACGCCCTATAGGTGCGAGATTTGCGGCGAGGGGTTCAGACAGAAGGTGTCGCTGAAGGCACACCGAAAGTCTAAACACAACATCGTGGAGGCGGAGACGTGTAGGTGTCCCGTGTGCGATAAGGGGTTTGCGTCGAAAACGGCCCTGAATGCGCACCGCAGGGTGCATATGTGAGAGATTTTTGGTGTACATAAAATGCTTAAGGAAGTAAATTATGTATTGTAAAAATTGTCATTCTTTGTTGAGGGTTTCCTTGTATAGAGGGTTGTCTACACCGGCCAATATCAGAAAATATACAAATAGGAAGTATAAAACTTAAACCCTTATTCCAGATGGAGTTATAATTCTATGAAATGACAATTTCCAGCATTGCTTGAGTATTTATTTTAGAAATTATTGTTAGGTGTCCCAGGTGACAATTAAGGTTATGTTGATTTTGACCACAAATAATACCAATAAATACTCCTTTATGAAAGCACCTGTATGCGAGAGTTGATTAGCCATCAGTAACACCTTATCGTGTTACCGCATCAAAATGACCCCAATGAGTGTATGCAAATTGGAAGATGGTACCACCAAAATGTGTAGGTTATGTTTGGCCCCCGTAAGAACCTACACCGATATTGTGGAAAACGAAAGGATATCTAAAATGCTGCTGGCCCTAACATCAATACAAGTAACTCGTCTTTGTGTAAATATCCCAAATTTGAAACTCCACTTACAGGTTGCGGCAGACGACGAAATCTCCACAATAATATGCCTGAAGTGCCGCTTAAACCTGAATCTAGCCTACACAATCCAGCAGAACATGTTGAAAGCCGAGGAGCGATTCCGGGAACAACTGCAAACAGCTAAGCTCGAAATTGATGAGATGTCGATCAAGGAAGAAGTTCTAGACACAATTTCAGCAGAACAGCCACTTGCTCCAACCTCTTGGGACCACACCTGCGAGACCTGCGGCAAAGGGTTCCCGTCCAAAGTCCTCCTGGTTCGCCACCAATACAACCACAAAAGGTCAAAGTGCCCTATCTGCAGCAAGGAACTGACGTTTACCAACCTCCACCGGCACGTGCAGTCCCACAGCCACAACCCCCACATCTGCGACATCTGCGGAGTGACCCTCAAAAACGAGAACAACTTGCGACAACACAAATTCTACTCGCACAACGCGGCCAGGCACAAATGCGAGCACTGTGACAAGGTATTTGTTAAAAGGACCACCCGTGATTCCCACATACGAAAGGAACACTTAGGTCTGTAAAGCAACTCTTTGGTGTGTTAACTAAGTGGTGCGTTCTAGGTGAGGCCGACTTTGTCTGCGAAACATGCGGTAAAAAGTTCCATAGCCGTCGCAGTCTGAACACCCACGTGAAGATGAAGCATCTGAAATTGAGGCCCTATGTGTGTGACTTTTGTAACTGTGGGTTTTCAAGCAACTTTGCCATGAAAACGCATAGGAGGCAGCATACGAACGAGACGCCCTACAGGTGTGAGGTTTGCGGGGAGGGGTTCAGACAGAAGGTGTCGTTACGGTCGCATCGAAAGTCCAAACACAATATCCTGGAACCCGAGACGTGCAGGTGTCCCGTGTGTAATAAGGGGTTTGCGTCCAAGGTCGCTGTGTATACGCATCAGAAGTTGATGCATGAGTGATTCAATCCAGAGACCTGCCGCGTCGCTAATTCAATCCCAGTTTTATGGGACTTACGCAGTTATAGATTTTTTTATTAAATCATGTCTATATTTGGTATGTGATTTACTTATTTACCATTAACGGTTATAAAATTTTACAACTTCCGACTTCCCACAGTTGAATTTTTTATCTAGCGAATCGCGATCCAACAGCTTGCTAGATAAAAAAAAAAACGCTTCTTTGGTCAATTCAAGTTTCCTAATTTTTCGGGGTTTCCAGGTTTGTCAGAGTTGGTCGGATGTCTAGGTTTCTCAAACTTCTTAAAGCTTCCAGGTTTATTAAGTTATTTTAGGTTTTTCAATGTTGCCAAATTTGTACTTTCCCAATCTCTCAAACGAAACCAACACAAACCAACTTAAAAGTTCAAGGTCACTGTGGTGATACCAGATTTTTCGAAATTGAAATTTCTGACCCTAAAATGAGACTCCTAAAATCCTCAAAAGTGAAAAAATGATCAAACGGGTTGGTGTGTACCCACCCTTAGCAGCATCATTTCCATCAAAATTGTCAAATAAGTGATCCTAACCTCAATTTCTCGGAAGATCCAAACCTACCTGTATAAAATCAGGCACTTTTGAATTAAAGTCGCAAAACCACCAGTCCTACCAATGGATATGGTATTCCCACGTGAACCCTACCTGTGTCGCCAGTTCATTCCCATCACGAGACATGAGAAATGCAACTGTGTTGTGGTAAGCCTTCCGCAGTTTCTGTAGCTGTAACAAATTCGTGACGACAGGTGAGCCTGAAGCCCTTTTTCGAGTACAACGAGCCCAACACATGGTCCGAGCTGGTCTCCATCGTTGCCAACAGCGACATCAAAGGGCTGGACAGATACATAGGGGACAACAGGCAGTATCGGATCGTGGACAGACACGGCAACAGCCCTTTGCACATCGCTGTTATTTTCAACAAGTAAATGAACAGTGTTGCTCTGCGACCGGTTGTGATAAACTCCCCATATTTTCCAGAATGGATGTAGTGAACTACCTGCTAACAGTCAAACAAGTGAGGGTCAACTCTCTCAACCGGTATGGGCAAACCCCCTTGCACCTAGCTGTGATAAACAATACTGAGGATATCTTCACTGAACTGATCAAGCATGGGGGCGACGTCAACATGGGCGACACCGCTTGCTGCACTCCTCTGCACGCCGCCGCTGCGAGGTATTGTCCCAAGCTGTGCGAGCAGCTACTAGAGTTGGGAGCCGACATCAACTTCCCCAACTTGCTAGGTAAAACTGCTCTATACCATGCCTGCCAATACGGCACTCCCGACAGCGTTTACATGCTGCTGTACCACGGGGCTCAGGCCATCATCACGGACGTCTACGGAATTCTGCCCCTCACTGCCGCCATGCAGCAGTGTGCTGACTGTGACGGTGACATACCAGAGTCACAATTAGACTGCCATGAAATTATTTTTAACCACACCTTTGAGAGGCACAGAGTCAGCGTGAATCTGTCGAATCTGACCGTTGCGATGAAGATACATTCGCCCATTTTCCCCGAACTATTGTCCAGAATCGAGAGCGTCAAGTACTCGTCCTATGACTTGAAAGACTTGGCTGGCAGCGCTGTTAACATCAAACCAGAGTGTTTTAAGTTGTTCACTAGGAGGTTCGGCCATGTAGTCAAGGAAATGCTGATGTTGACACCCCCGGATTTGTGCCCCAAGTTGACGGTGCGGGGGACGGCTGACACAACAGTTTTGAAGGTCCTGAACTTTTTAACTATGATCTTGAAATTCCGACCAACGTACAACTTCATCAAGGGCTCGACTAGCTACTCCTACATTATTAGCAATCTCGTTAGTTTATACAAAGAGCAGGGGCTGTCTAGGACCGTTTTCGAGCAAGCCGTGTACTTCATGTATAGCTACGGCCTTCCTTGCGAGTTCCCCCAGGTGGTCCTTCTATATGAAACCTTCGGTTTTAACGACCTCGTCAAGTTCGTCTTGCAACTAGACATTTTCTACACACTAGATAGGCCCAAAACAGCCGTGCCATATCTACTGTGCGACATAAACCTAACAGTTGACACCTTATTGCTGCAGCTCAGGCGTCCTTGCAAGGAGCAAGAAGCTCTACTAAAGTTTTTCGTCGCCCCCAAAGTCAGAAATTTCTTCTCCAGGTCGTCCGCATTTAGAACTAAATTAAGGAGGCTGCCAACAGTGCCTTCAATGATGGAGTTGTCACGGGAGGCGGCTAGAAAACACATTATAAACACTTTCCAAATAAAGAGCACCGCCGATTTCTACAACTTGCTCAAGAAGATGCCGATTAACAACGTGTACAAAAAAATTCTGACGTACGAAAGAGAGGTGTACAGATTTTAGTCGATATTAAATCAAAGGAGTTGTTATGGATAAAAACTAAAATGTTTTAGTTCTGTACGCGTTTATTGCTGTCAGCTGGACCACACACGTGACACGAAAGGCACTAGTGGCATTGCAAAGTAAGTCGTTTTCAAATGACCGCGATTTTGTAGTGCCATCACTATATTTTCTGTAATTTCAGAAGCTGGAGCTGTAATTTATTAAGTATGTGAAATATTTATTATTGTATGTGCACCTCAGTGTAATACGTGCTGGCATAAAAAGGAATAAAGTGATGTTTGCGATAAGAACTAAGTTTTTTTTTGCAGGTGGACAGTTTCGTAATAGTTATTTACCTAACGTGTTTGGAAAGGGAAATTTCCTGCATGAACACTTGTTTCAATTTCTTCCCAAATTAGTTACAATTTTTTCACTCATTGCTTACTGCTGTTACTTTTGAGTGAGTCAGTTTAAAAAAAAAAAAAAATTGGTTTCAATTCAAATTTGCCGCCTCTGTTGCATGGCAGTAGAACCAGAATTGGAGTATAATTATAATTTATTGTTCTTTTGAAATATTTATTTAGATAGTGGAAGTAAGGTTTTGAGTATAGTCGTTAACAATAACAAAATAAAAATGGATTTGTAAAAAAAAATTTAACTTTTTTCTAGCTAGGGTAATTCGAATTCTTTTCTTACAGTTGGTATCTGTAATGTTGCCCACCCTGATTATCCACAAAGATGGCCGCCTTTGTTGACACTGTTGTCAAAACACATTCATAGGTTAGATATATTTATTCTAAACTTCTCCAACCTGTGTTTGTGCTGTTAGAAACGGGGCCTGGTGCCCCTAAATTCTCTGTGATAATTAAAAAGACATTAAAGTTACATCACCGTTAGAGATGGAGCAAAAAATGGACTTGGAAGTCACCATGGCCTCCTTAAGGCTGAACGATCAAGTCGCGCCAGTCGGTGACCAACCAGAAGGGAACCCACAAGAGCCCCGGCGCTCCTCAAGACTGAAAACTCAAGTTCTCTCTTATACGGAGAAGCGAAGAGTGTATACAAAACCTATGAAATTATTAAAGAAGGAAAGCGCCAGTTACAAGCAAAGCATGGAGAGCTACTATCTAGACAAGCGGATAAAGAGAGCGAGCCCCAACTTAGAGACAATCTATGAAGATAAAGATGAGGACTGCATGAGTCTGAGGCAGTTCCAGCGCGCTATTGTTTTCAATGAGAAGACAAAGACTAAGAAGCGACAGATGAAGGCGAAAAGTGTGTCTTCACAACAAAGGCTTAAAAATAAGTGTAAAGTTTCGCTGGATTTTCTGTTGTCACAACTGGAGAAAGTTGATGATTAGGCTGTTTGTAGTTTGTAATGTGTTCATATTTTATATTTTTATAATTTTATAATAAAGTGCGATGGTCATTTTACAAAGCAACTAACGGAGTCGCTATGACAGCCCTCGTATTCTTTTAGGTTACCTCCGTGACTCCCCAATGTCTCAAGTTGGATGCAAGCGCAGCGATAGTCGCGGGACCCAGGCTCGTACAGCTGCCGTGGTACCCCAATCCAATTTCTCAATATCCCCCCACTTCTATTCGTACACCAGACTCGGGAGCCCCTGTCTGCATCCCACTCTACATTACAAGGGGGGTACATCATCTTTTCCACTTCTTCTGACTGTTTGGCATTCTCGGCCGCCTTTATCAGCTTTCTGACTTCCTTGCCATATCGCGTGAGCTTTCCAGCGGCATCATAATATCGTCCTGTTAAGACCCCTAAAACTGGCATTTTAAAACAAACATAACCTCACTTTCGGTGGCAACCAATTTTCTTGTATTCTTTCCCATAAAAATGAACCCAGTGGTTTAAAGAACGCAGTTCCTCAGGGCTCAGGTCGGAGACCCTGTCATCAGCTTCGTTTTCCTCGAATTTTCCGGTGACAAAACTTCGGGATGAGTCTCGTCCGACGAAGAAGTGGTAGGAGCCCCCGGGGCCGTAATGTTGAGCACCTTTTGTGACATTAAAGACTTTGCCCAGAATAGAGAGGTATAGCTGGGGGTGGTGCACTCCGTTGTACAATTTTAGTTCGTCTTGGGTGAACACTTTTTTGAAGTTAGGTTGGGGCGGAAATAAATACACCAAACAGATGCCGCGGAAGTCGAAGTAGATGGCAACTACAGCGATTAGGAGGGCCCCCAAAAACAGTCTTTGGTACATTTGGAATGTTGGAGGTCAGATAACTGTTTTGTGGAGGAAACAAAGTGAGGTTATGTTCATCGAGTTGGTTACATTGTTTAGAGGTATTAGAGCCCTACAATTATCACACAGCACAGCAGTCTGAAAAGTCACATAACCCACACATTTTATTTGACTAAAATCTACAACTTCGCAGCCCCTGCTTTGGCGGCCAATTTATTCATTACTGTGTGCGCTTCCTCATAGTAGGGTCCACAATCCTGTCTCACTCTCTGCAACCAAGATTGCAACACAGTCCTCCCCATGGTGGGGTCAAATCCGCCAACACCTAAAATGAATCCAAAATCAGAACGGGGCACCAATTTCCACACAATCGTTACGTGGTTGTTCAATTTCGCAAGCTGCAAAAATATCGGCCACCGAGATCGTGCTTCCCGCCAAGTAGGGGCTGTCAGCTAACCACACTGTCTCAATGGTGTTCATGCAGCTGACAACATTGTCTTTATACTGCTGCAACTTTTGGGGGTCCGGTTGTTTCCCTGTAATCAGCGGTAAAACCCATTTGGTCTGAAAATACAAAGCACACCACGCCCTAGTGTTGTTATGCTGCCACTCGAGGTACTCGTCAACAAGGGCCTGGGATTTGGGGTCCTTGGGATACCAATGGTTGTCAACATTGTACTGTTTAGAAATGTAGCGAATAATTGCTACACTACAAACAAAATCGATGTAGTCAGATGGGGGATGTTAGGACAAAGGGGCAAAGGTACCTTTCACTAAGTTTGAAGTCGCCATCATGAATAAAAGGTACCTTCTGAAAGCGATTGAGGTTCGTTTTGAACTCCTCAGTTAGGTGTTCGCCTGGAAACTCATTTTAACATTTATTTCTGGGGGTGTGTGGGTTACCTTTGCGGAGCGCCACTTGGTGGGCTTCAAATGGGATGTTGTTCACCTTTAGGAATATGAACAGGGCCCTAGAGGGCTGCGACAAAAAGTCGAAGTACAGTTTAAGAGTCATTGGAACTGTACAATGAAGATAGATTATTTTGTGTAAACAGTAAAGTGGACAACAACACAAAGTTCAAAGTACTTCTATTAAGAGAGGGGGGGCAGTGGCGTTATGGAGTGGGTTCTCTATAAAGATAAGACGAAGAAACACTTGGGGGGGCGAAAGTCGGAAAGTACATATCTTGTGGTCGGTATGCTGCAAGTAGGTAAAGGCCTAAGGTGGTTTTAACTTCTCCTTGAGTAGGCAACTTTATATACAACGGTGTATATCGGATTACCTATTGGCACCACGTGATTACTCAAAGAGCCCTTTGGAAACAAAAATAATTGTCTTGGTTATTTTTTAAATTTGACATTTGATGCAAAGAAAGCAATGGTGCCTCGTGTAGTGAAGTTTTAAAAAGAACAAATTTCGTAAAATGTGGTATTTATTAATATTATCGATCACAAAGTGAAAATAGAATCAACAGAAACTTGTCTGATGCCTCAAATTAATGCGGCACACTTAGTTATTGAAACTATTCATATCCACAGAAATGCCGACGCCCCTGTGCATCAAGGCTGATGTAAAGATGAAAAACCCACCAAAAGTAACAAACAGGAAATTTGTAAAATTGAGACGCAGAAAAATTAAAGCGGGGAAGTAATAAACACCATCTCGTGTTTAGCCAGGTATGTCGCTGCTCACCCGCGCCCCCGTACTGTTACCGCCCATTTTCCAAACTTTCCATTTTATTTAAGTAAACAATTAATTAATCTGCCGCTCAACCTCGTTTTCCCTCCCATAGCCATCACAAGTAAATATTTTATCAAAGCAATTGGGGCAATCCCACTGCAAAGCAAACATTGTTATCGCTTTTTCTAGAACGCAAATAGGGACTGTGGCGTTTTTATGATCGTGATAAATAAAGGTGACTGTTCTAAGTAGATAAACAACGATTAGATAAGAAAGATAACGCGTGTTGATAACAATGTGCGTGTGAAGAGGTAGCAATTATTTCAAGAACTGGTTTGAATTTGGTTAGTCGGAAGAAGTAATAATAAACTTGCATTAAGTAATGCTTAAAGGAAGAGTTGTTTTATGTCCCAATTTATCTTATCACCGGGAAAGCCGTCACTTCCTGGTTTGCGGTCTTACTAATTTTTGTCCAGACAACAACAATCTCTCACATTTTTATTTCGCTTCAAGCTTTACAAAATTCTCATATAAATTAAGTCTTATTTACAAGACAACATGGTCAGTTAAGTAGCAAAAATAAACGAAACAATAAATTAACGAAACCTAGAAAAATATAATACTCTCTCAGTTCAAAAGTGTGCTAGTTCTGTTTGAGACTGCTGATGTATCGTTCCAGCAGGACCTTGAGTCCGTTGGTGTTGTAAACCTTTAGGAAGGTCAGAAACGACACCGGGAGGTTGTTGTTGCAAATCTGGTAGCCCGTCACGAACTTGTAGAACAGAAAGAAGTCCTTGGGAATGAAGTTCTCCACCAAGGTCATCTCCGAGACGTACTCTTCGACCGTCAGGCTGTCCTTGGTGCTGAAGAAGGCGTTAGGAGGCAGCTTGATGACCTCGTCGAGGGCGCTCTTGTCGTGATGGCCGTCGGAGGTGAGGCTGTCCAAGAAGAGCTGTTTCTGGGCGTCGTCGAAGTACCTACGAAGAAGATTCGGACACTCAGCTCGGAGGATTAGAATTTGGTCGTATTACCTGATGAAGCTGTTGTTATTCTTGTAATGGTAAAGCTTTCCGTGTGGAATCTGCTCGGACTTGGGTCTGGGCGACCTGACGGACTCGCTGCCACTGCTACTGACGCTAATGGTGTCTATTTCGACTGATTGTCTTCGGTTATCACTTCCTATAATTGTACTGACCGAGTGGTCTTTCGATTTCGGCTTGAGTTCCTCTACTTTCCGGGGGCTGATTATTACTCTACTATGCTCGATTTTAATAGGAACTGGTTTCACTTCGGGTTTGAAGCGGCTGTCTTTTTGGTTTTTCCCTAGGAGATCGTCGATCCTAAACAACGGAGGCGGCTTTGTTGGGGGTGGACCTGAGGGTTGAATATGAAATTGTAAAGACTAAAATGAAAAAGAAATCTTGTGGAGAACTACCTTTATCGACAGGAGGGTTGGTCTTCTGGGGTCCCTTCGGCACTCCCTTGTTCTGCTCGAGTTGCAACATCCCGTTCACCATCTTCCCCCTGACGTACGTACTTGGCACTTGCGAAGAATCCTTCTCTTTCACTGTTATTATCACTTCTTGAGCCGCAGCTCCACTCGTGTACTTTTTCCCACAGTCACACTTGCACTCGTGCCTTTTCTCTGAATCCACCGTCAAATCGATCGCTGCCACCACTGGATGCTCCTTCTCCTCCAGCTTCCTCTTTCTCCTCTCCTGATATTTACATTCGTTCCCGTTCCTATACTCCGGATGTCTCACGAACGGGAAGTGCATCCCGGAGTAGATCCCGGCCGGCTGAGGGATGGGCCTGATGGGGGGTCGTGGCACGGGGCGGGGCGGCGAGCGGTTCACGGGGTATGGGGGTGGGGGCGGCAGTGTGGCTGCGGAGCGGAAAGCAGGATAAGGGCAAGGCATATGCGGATAAGGGGGGCGGTATTCGGATGGGACGGGGCGGTACAGTACTGGCGGCTTGGGGGGGAGTTCCCGGCTGTTTCTGCGCTCGGGGACCATTTGCGGCAGGGCGTGGCAGAGTGGCGGCTTCGGGGATAGGGTTTCGAGTATTGTCTTTTTTACGTGGTTGGTTTGGATGACGGAGGTTGGGTGAGCTGTGTCAGGGACGTTCCTGTAGTCCAGGGGCGGTTTCTCCGCGCGGGGGTCCTTCGGCTTGCACGGAGGGTGGGAGGAATCTGGAAGAAACGCTAGAATGTATTGCGTAACGGTGTGCGATAAAGGAGTTATCGTGACCTCCGATATCATTGGAGTTGCATTTTTATGTGCTGTTGGAAGACACGTGGAATGTACAGCAGTTGCCACAGAAATATTTGGGGGTCAAGAGGGACCTCCTTGGAAAGGTCGTTGTGTGCAAAATACGCTGCTCCAAAAAATTGACGGACCAACAATGAACCAGTCCATTATGAAGTTACATAAGTATTCCATTTTCAAAAAGATTAGATTATTATCTATGGATTTTAAAGATAATTAGAAATTAATAAAAGAATTTAAAAAACATATTATCGCCAAGATAACAGGAGAAGCGATAAAAGAAAGTAGGAACAGAAGTAAAAAATAAAAATAAAACACTTGAAGATCAACGAAAGTATAAGAAACAAACATAAAAAGAATTAGAAAACAATCATTCTAAATGGGATAAAATAAATGCAACAGTAAATGAAAATAAAATTAATTGTCGCATCTAATAATAGAATTCTATCTAAATTACCTAAAATATTACATGACACCTAAATGATACGGAAAATCTCACTCCAAGATCCTTGAGAACCCAACTGTTCAAAGATAAGTAAGATAAGGTAAAATAAATAACGACAATAGTTATAAAAAAAATTATAGTCGATCACACACTTAAGTACATAAGAAACGAGTCATTGAGGATAAAATAGTGAGCAGTTATCTGTGTAGGTTCTTGAATAGTAGGATTGAAAGGAATTAAAGAAATCAAAGAAACGAAGGAAGCAATAAAAAATAAAAAATCTCAGAAATAAAAATCAAAGAATTAGAACCACAGGAATAATAGAAATGTGAAATCGGTGGAATAATAGAATTCACCAAAATTAAACAAATTAGAAAAATCAAAAAATTTAAAAAGATCTGAATCAAAGAAGCCAAAAGAATTAAAGTGATCAAAGTAGTCAAAGAAGACACGATCTGAGAAGGAAATAAAACAATTAATTAGCAGAAAGTAGAAGAATCAACAGTTCAAGAAATCAAAAAGAACAATAAACAACGGGAATAAGAGAATTTTAAAAAGGTTAAAAATGTAAATCAACTAACAGCAAAAAGCAAAGGAATCGGAGAAACAAAAAATTTAAAGAATGTTAAAACTAGAAAAAAGAGCTCAAGGGAACCAAAATACCAAAAAATCGACACATCTAATAAGAAGCCCAAAGAAAAAATTAAACAAAAGTATACAATAGAAGGAACTAAAGAAAACAAAGCACAAACATGGTATTTAACGCCTACTAAAGCAACTACGTGAGAAGTGGAAAGGAAGAATTTGGAGAAAATGTCAATAATGAATAAATCTAAATCAAACAAATGACGGATACCACCAGAAAACACCAAAGAATCACAAGAAGTTGATTGAAGAAGATTTGAATGTTGAAAACAATGATTTGTTCTGCACGAATGATCTGAAGGATCTGAAAAGCTGGCAAAAACTGTATCACAAATATGCGTAGATCGCACTTGGCAGCAGACCACCTGAAGAAGAGACAAGAATAGAAAAGAAAAAAAAAAAGATTTAACTATGGATATACAAATTAGTGAAAATTATAGAGAATTTACAAGACCTCAAAGTGATTGAAATATCTAGAGTTCTAAAGTCTATGATACTCGGGAATATCAAGTTGTTAAAAAGTTACCGTACAAAAATAACGCAACAAGTTGTAAAATCTGCGAACTACACGCTTCTGCAGTAACAAACATTTATTACCCACGAACCCGATTACATCTTACCGTTCCGCACGCTGCAACCCCGCGGACAGACTATATGTTGGAAGTACATCTTCGCTCAACTTCAATTTCAACACTAAAAAATCCGACAATTGCGGTTTCACTGATTGCATTCCCACAACCGCATTTTATTATGAAAATGAATCACTTTTGTTCCAGACGCAGACATAACTGTCTCGGGCGTTGTGCAATGCTAACAACGCCGTATCGCCGGCTGACTTATCGAGCAATCTTTAAGCGCAGGGTGGCGTACACTACTTTTTCTACAACGTGTTCTGACGACTTACTTGCTCCCAGCTTGATGAGCTCCATCCCCTCGTGCCGGAACTGCCCCCTGCAGTTCTTGTTCTTCCGTTTCCTCTTGATCTTCTTCCCGTTGGCCGGTTCCTGTTTGTGCTTGGGCCTTTCGGGTTCGACCAAGTCGTAGATTTTCGTGTTGCTGACCTCGTTCAAGAACGGTGGAGGGTGCTCGGGGACATCGTGCTGGCGATAAATCAGTTGCTTCTTGTAATGTCTGATTACGGACGTTTCGGTCATGTTGGGTGCTGGTGCTGCGTGGGTACTGAACCAAAGAGAAAACGAACGTAAAATGTGGCGGGTGGGTGTTTGAAAAGAGAGATGGGTTTTTGGCGAGTTACTGTTGAAGAGGATTGCCCCAGAAAATTTTGCGATGAGTTAAAAACATAATATAACAATGAATGTGAAGCACACCAACAAAAAGGACCAAATGAATACATACTTCTGAATAATTAACAATCAGGGGGCCGACCACTGACATCGGTGACATTGTATAGTTGGTTGTCCACATTACTGTAGACATATTATAAACTCGAGCGACTTTCAATTAACAACATCTGTCTGACAGGTGACAACATTCACGTGAATTTTGTCACCGATTTTATAAAAGTGCTATTTATTACTGGAGGAGTGACAGACTAATAATTAAATATGTAGTGCAATTGGACCATAGAAATATGTAATGGAAAGTGTGGAGAATGGTTGTTAATTACGTTAAATGCGTCCATTAATTACGTGAGACGTTTGGGGGGGCGGGTGTCGAGCCGAATCTCACACAAGCTCACGTGGGAGAGAGGGGAGGGGTCTGGGCAAAAATCACGTAATTTTTTCCAGCAAGAAACTGTAAAATTGCGAGAAAGCGGTTAAATTATGTAAGTAAAACATGTTTTTCCATAAACGTCAGAAAAACGTGCCATTGGATACGTCAATAGGTCAATAGGCAATGACAAATGTCCATTTCTCTGCCTAGACAAACAAAGTGTTCTGAATTGAAATATCTTGAAGGATTGGAAGCATTGGAAGCGACTTGAAAAGACTTGAAGCAACCTGGGAAGACTTCAAATATCTTGAAGGGACTGTAAGCGATTTGAAAAAACTTACAATGTCCTGAAGCAACTTGAGGAAACTTGAATCGGAATGAAGGAACTTGGAATATTTTGAAACTAATTGAAAGACTTGAAAAGATATGAAATGTCTTGAAACGACTTGAAAGACTTGAAGCCAACTGAAAAGACTTGAGATGTTTTGAAAGGACTTGAGGTGACTTGAAATGTTTTGAAGGAAATTGAAGCGACTTGAAAACACTTGAAGAGTCTTGAAACGGCTTGAAAAGAGATGAAGCGAGTGGAAAGGACTTGAAATGTTTTGAAACGAGTTGAAAAACTTGAAGCGAATTGAAAAGATTTAGAGCGAATTGAAGAAACTTGAATCGGCTTTGAAAAGACTTGGAATGTCTTGGAACGACTTCAAAGACTTGAAGCGACTTGAAAGGACTTGAAAGGATTTGAAATGTCTTGAAACGACTTGAGAAACTAGAAGCCAATTGAAAAGACTTGAAAGGATTTGAAGTGACTTGAAATGTTTTGAAGGACATTGAAGTGACTTCAAAAGTCTTAAAATGTCTTGAAGAGTCTTGAAACGGCTTGAAGAGAGATGAAGCGACTTTGAGAAACTTGAAACGACTGGAAAGGACTTGAAATGTTTTGAAAGCAATTGAAGATTTGAAAAGACTTGAAATGACTTGAAAATATTTTGAAGAGACTGAAAGCGACTTGAAGACAAATAGAGCGACTTGAAGAAACTTGAAACGAATTGAAATTAATGTTTTGAGGAGTCTTGAAACGACTTGGGAAGAATTGAAATATCTTGAAGGGATTGGAAGCATTGGAAGCGACTTGAAAAGACTTGAAGCAACCTGGGAAGACTTCGAATATCTTGAAGGGACTGTAAGCGACTTGAAAAAACTTAAAATATCCTGAAGCAACTTGAAGAAACTTGAATCAAAATGAAGGAACTTGGAACATTTTGAAACTACTTGAAAGGCTTGAAGCGACTTGAAAAGACTTGAAATATTTGAAGGGACTTGAGGCGATATGAAATATTTTGAAAGGTCTTGAAGCGACTTGAAAAAATTTACAGCGAATTGAAAAGACATGATATGTTTTGAAGGGACTTGGGGCGACTTGAAAAGTTTTGAAAGGAATTGAAGAGACTTGAAAGACTTAAAATGTCTTGAAGAATCTTAAAGCCGACCTGGGAAGACTTCAAATATTTCGAATGGGCTTGAGGCGATTTGAAATGTTTGAAGAAATACTTGAAGAGTCTTGGAGCGATCTAGGAAGATTTCAAATAATATCTTGGAGGGACTGGAAGTCACTTGAAAAGACTTGAATTACCTTGAAGCGTCTTGAAAGGATTTGAAAGACTTAAAGCCAATTGAAAAGACTGGAGATGTTCTGAAAGGACTTGAGGTGACTTGAAATGTTTTGAAGGACATTGAAGTGACTTGAAAAGTCTTGAAATGTCTTAAAGAGTCTTAAAACGACTTGAAGAGAGATGAAGCGACTTTGAGAAACTTGAAACGACTGGAAAAAACTTGAAATGTTTTGAAAGCAATTGCAGATTTGAAAAGGCTTGAAATGACTTGAAAATATTTTGAAGGGACTGAGAGCGACTTGAAGACAGATAAAGCGACTTGAAGAAACTTGAAACGACTTGAAATGTTTTGAAGAGTCTTGAAACGACCTGAGAAGATTTGAAATCTCTTGAAGGGATTGGAAGCATTGGAAGCGATTTGAAAAAACTTGAAGCAACCTGGGAAGACTTCGAACATCTTGAAGGGACTGCAAGCGACTTGAAAAAACTTAAATTGTCCTGAAGTAACTTGAGGAAACTTGAATCGAAATGAAGGAACTTGGAATATTTTGAAACTACTTGAAAACACATGAAAAATTTTGAATGGACTTGAAATGTTTGAAGAAATACTTGAAGAGTCTTGGAGCGATCTGGGAAGATTTCAAATAATATCTTGAAGGAACTGGAATTCACTTGAAAAGACTTGAATTACCTTGAAGCGACTTGAAAGGATTTGAAAGACTTGAAGCCAATTGAAAAGACTTGAGATGTTTTGAAAGGACTTGAGGTGACTTGAAATGTTTTGAAGGACATTGAAGCGACTTGAAAAGTCTTAAAATGTCTTGAAGAGTCTTGAAACGGTCTGAAGAGAGATGAAGCGAGCTTGAGAAACTTGAAACGACTTGAAATGTTTTGAAGAGTCTTGAAACGACCTGGGAAGAATTGAAATATCTTGAAAGGATTGGAAGCATTGGAAGCGACTTGAAAACACTTGAAGCAACCTGGGAAGTCTTCAAATATCTTGAAGGGACTGGAAGCGACTTGAAAAGACATGAAGAGTTTCGAATGGATTTGAGGCGACTTGAAATGTTTAAGGAAATACTTGAAGAGTCTTGGAGCGATCTGGGAAAATTTCTAATAATATCTTGAAGGGACTGGAAGTCACTTGAAAAGACTTGAAATACCTTGAAGCGACTTGAAAGGATTTGAAAGACTTGAAGCCAATTGAAAAGACTTGAGATGTTTTGAAAGGACTTGAGGTGACTTGAAATGTTTTGAAGGAAATTGAAGGGACTTGAAAAGTCTTGAAGAGTCTTGAAACGGCTTGAAGAGAGATGAAGCGAGTTTGAGAAACTTCAAACGACTGGGAAGGACTTGAAATGTTTTGAAACGACTTGAAAAACTTGAAGCGAATTGAAAAGACTTGAAAATATTTTGAAAGGACTGAAAGCGACTGGAAGACAGATAAAGCGACTTGAAGAAACTTGAAACGACTTGAAATGTTTTGAAGAGTCTTGAAACGACCTGGGAAGAATTGAAATATCTTGAAGGGATTGGAAGCATTGGAAGCGACTTGAAAACACTTGAAGCAACCTGGGAAGTCTTCAAATATCTTGAAGGGCCTGGAAGCGACTTGAAAAGACATGAAAAGTTTCGAATAGACTTGAGGCGACTTGAAATGTTTGAAGAAATACTTGAAGAGTCTTGGAGAGATCTGGGAAGATTTCAAATAATGTCTTGAAGGGACTGGAAGTCACTTGAAAAGACTTGAGATGTTTTGAAAGGACCTGAGGTGACTTGAAATGTTTTGAAGGAAATTGAAGGGATTTGAGAAGTCTTGAAATGTCTTGAAGAGTCTTGAAACGGCTTGAAGAGAGATGAAACAACTTTGAGAAATTTGAAACGACTGGAAAGGACTTGAAATGTTTTGAAACGACTTGAAAAACTTAAAACGAATTGAAAAAACTTGAAATATTTTGAAGGGACTTGAGGCGATATGAAAAATTTGGAAGCCACTTGAAAAGATTTAGAGCGAATTGAAACGACATGAAATGTTTTGAAAGGAATTGAAGGGGCTTAAAATGTTTTGAAGAATCTTAAAGCGACCTGGGAAGACTTCAAATATTTTGAAGGGACTGGAAGCGACTTGAAAAGACTTGAAATACCTTGAAGCGACTTGAAAGGATTTGAAATGTCTTGAAACCTTGAAAGACTTGAAGCGAATTGAAAAAACTTGAGATGTTTTGAAGGGACTTGAGGCGACTTGAAATATTTGAAGAAATACTTGAAGAGTCTTGGAGAGATCTGGGAAGATTTCAAATAATATCTTGAAGGGACTGGAAGTCACTTGAAAAGACTTGAAATACCTTGAAGTGTTTTGAAACGACTTGAAAGACTTGAAGAGAATTGAAAAGAATTGTAATATTTTGAAGGGACTTGAAATATTTTGAAAGGACTTGAAGCGACTTGAAAATACGCATTTTGAAAAATCTCTCGCGAGATTATTGGGGAGGGAGGAGGCCGATCCAAATCTCAGGACATCTCACCAAGGGGGGAGGGGGGGTCAAAAAATCGACTAACGTAATTAATAGACGCTCCCTTAGGCTTAATATCTACATTTTATTTCTTAAATCTATATACACATAGCAAGATCTCTGCGTTCAAGAATCAAAAATAAAACGGCGGAGAATCGAAGGGACTAAAATAGAACGTACAATGACACAACCAAATTAAACAGTAAACCGATTCCCGGCTTGCCTCCATTCTTCAGCGTTTTCGGCTTTGTCCTCCATTTTGTCTTTAGCTGTTTAAGGGCACAAACTATACAACAAACTAATGTTAAAATCCTATGCACACTATAAACAATATTCTTTCTTAACGAACGCCAAGGCAGAAAATAAAAATTAGTTCATAATTATTTTTTCCTTTTTTACTCAATATTAGAGGTTTATTTACAACCCTCTCAACACTTTGAGTATTTAGACTTCGAAATTTCCAACTCACGCCAAATCTCACCGAAATTTTTTTATCGAAATTAAGTGAGATTTGCAGGAGATTATGCCCGCTTGATCTTGTTGTGATCAGTGCGGGAGACTTCGTTGTTACCTGAAAGACGTTGGAATTTAGACCGTCTACGGTTTAGACCTTTTAGACTAAGTTTATTTACAATATGTACGTAAGTACGCTAATGTAGACAACCAACTATAAAAGTAACCGATGCCAGTGGTAAATAGGGTTTTCCCCCAAATAAAAAAGATATTATTTCAGGCTGTATAAGCAAGAGAGAAATTTCTTAGCCTTTAGCGAATAATAGAAATAAAAACAACACAATGAAACAAATTATTCATGCATCCAGTAGGCTCTAAACGGCAAAATTTTCCATCTAACTTTATGTAAGATTTGTTTTGCAGAGGCAACATGATTATGAATCATTTTTGAAGACCCGATTAATTGAAAATAATTTAATTCCAGCTCTTAACTACTGTCTCCTCATGTATCTACTGCAGCAGAAGATTGGTGTTTGTGTTACTAATGTCATCACCAGATGATTTTTCATTCGAAGAAAATTACTGAACCGGTAGCAAAAGCAGAAGATGATATTTCTTGTTCTTGTAAAACAGGATGTGGTGCCGCATGTGGTCATAGGAAGAGTGATTATCAGGTTTATCATAATTATTTTATGAATTTATGGAACAAATTTCTATTTATTTTTTTTAAGTAGAAAAATAAAAAAAAATGGTTACAAACACAAAGAGACAAATAAAGACAAAAATTGAAATTTAAAAGGACACATTACGATATGAATAAAACAAGGAACTAATCTATAAAAAATAAGCTTATAAGTAGCTGAATTTTATCTGATAAAAAAAACAAGGAAGCGATGAAGCTATGAAACAGGAAAACAATGACAATAGAAAACGATAAAGGTATAAAAAAATTACGTAATGAAACTAGGAAACGATAAAAGCACGAAGTGATAAAACCCTGAAACACTCTATCCAACAATTTTATTAAGGCAGGCAGGTCAGAAAGCCATTAAATTGCGAATAATGAAGCTTGAAGGCATAAAAGTATAAAACGACAAATCGATAAAACGATAATAGTATGAAGCACTGAAACTAGGCAACGATCAAATTATGAAACGATGAAGCTATGAAGATAAACTATAAACGTATATGAAGGTATAAATGAAACGATGAAGCAATAAAACGACAAGACGATAAAGCTATGGGAACCATTTAACGAGGAAACGGCCAAGTTTTAAGCTATCGAACGATGAAGCAATACATGTGTGAACCCATGAAACATGATCAATGTTTAAATCCTCCAAAAATTCCCACAATTTTTTTAGTCTTTCCAATTCCTGTTTTTTCTTTTTGATGTCATTGCTTGTATATCTTTAGACCAATTGTAGTGTCATTAAAAGCTTACATTAGCCTTCACCATTGTTAAGTGCAATTATAGACATTTTATTATTTATTCTTGTCACTCTATTATTATTATTTATAGCAATGTTTATGTTTTCCAGGTTTTACATCTACTGTTATCTCTTCAGTCCGTTTGTTGTTTTGAATGTACCTACTTAGTTGCACAATTTGTATAAGAAATAAAAGGTGAGGTTATGTCACTGCGTTTTCATCCGTTTCGACTGTCTCCTTACAAATGCAATAACCGAAATAAACTTAACTTCCTGAACGATTGCCCAAATTGGGCTTCCCTTCCATACGCCCAAATCACACAGCACCGAGCTCGCATCACACCGCAAAAGTCACCAGACTTACCGAAATTTTTTCCATCTAGTTACTTTTTACACTCCCGTTCCCCACGACAACCCAGAACACACACGAATAATAATTCAATTAAACAACGTCCATCAAGGCTGTAAAAACCGGTCAATTAATTACAGTTGTTTTGCATTTAGTGTAATTACACTGAGTCAGATCGCCTTGGCTATGAAACCGCCAGTCTTATCACGAATGCGAAGAAGCAAAGAAAACATGGGGAGCAGTAAGTACACGTTGTCGTTGGACGTAATCTAACGAGAAATCGTTACGGGAAGACGATCAACATTAATTTTTCAATGGCTTTTTTGTTGTTAATGACAAATTGATTAGTGGAAAGAATGGTTTTAGATCCACCTCGATGTACGTTCTCAGTCTGGAGGGTGTTTTTATGGGCCGCAGTTTGGTATTGGAGGTGTAGCTCTTAAAATCTACTACATATTGTTTATTTGCTAAAAAAGTATTAAATATCAAGGACATTGATTGACAGCCCACTCGTGGAGTGTAAAGTCACATTCCATTAGAGCATAATCTTCTTGTTAAATTAAATATTCATTTGTTTTTCCAACACAATAAAGTACAAGATTTAGGATCAATATTCACTCTTTTTAGTAACTAATGCACGTCGTTGATCGGCAAACACACGTCAGCAAATGTAGTAGTTATCAACGACATGCGTTCGTAGTGCACTAGCCTACTAGATAGTCGATCATGGCGTAGAATGTAAAGGTATGCAAATATATGCATAATAAAAATTACATAATGAAGGTTTTATGCATATTTGGCATTTTGGTATCCATTTCAACGTTTTTACCACATGAAATTCCGATTATTAGGTAATATTTATGAAAAGCAAACAGTAGATTTCGGCATGCATAATAATCAACAACAAACTAACAAACAAACAAACACAAACAGCAAGAGGCAGGAAGTAGAATCAAAGATAAAAACTGAAATTCAAAATGACTATCTACAAAAAAAAGCTTGAGTATTAGCCTGAAAGCGAATCATAAACAATAGACCAGTAAGAATAAATTTGAATTAAAGCACAGATAGGTTAAACGACAGGAAACTACAAGAAATGAGATTGAGACCTATAAAAAGTCGACATAAAAATGAAAATAAAGAAGCAATAAATGAAAGGAAATACATCATGTCCTTTTTTTATTTTATATTTCATGCTTCGCGATTTAAATTTCACATTTCATAGTCCATGTTTCAAATTTCACGATATTGAAAATTTCACATTTCATATTTCACGATTAATATCTCTTATTGCATTTCATATTTCGGATCTCGTGTTTCAGATTCATTTTATAATTATTCGAATTTCATGGTTTTCGTTTTGCATTTCATGTTTCATTATTTTCATCTTTCTTATTTCACGTTATATATTCCTTTTTTGCATCTGCATATTTCATATTTAAAGATTTAATTAGCATTTCATGTTTCATATTTCATGTGTCAGATTTGATTTTCATATTCCATATTTTATGAATCACATTTAGAAGTTTAGCTCCTTTCACGTTTTATTTTATATTGCATTTCATGATGTTTTATATTCGATATTTCAACAGTTGATTTTTATCTCAAACTTCGTGTTTCATATTTTACATTTTGTTTCGTTTTTTATGTTTCATACATTGAACACATTGAAAACAATGAGATTATGTTGCCAAATTTTATATACATACTTTATAGGTATATATTTTATTGGTATAGGTATATATTTATATTATACTGGAGGGCATAGTCTAAAGAAGACAGAAGTAGCAGAACCAGAGCTTGAGTGGAATATGCTGTGGTGTTAGTGATGAGGCATGCATGATGGACGCAGAAGAGTTAGATGTCGACGTTGTCATAATATTTATGGGTATCATGATATGGGGTGCGATTGCGTATGAAAGCCGTTCACCACTAGTGTTTGTCTGAGGCAGTATTACAGCTCGTCGTTACTTTGATGATAGTTTACAGCTTCACTTATTACATTTCCTTCAAGGTCTTCCTTACTTTTCAGCAAGATAACTCTCACCCACATATTGCAACAGTAATCAACAATGAACCTTCTTGAAGATTGCCGTCTCAAATCTCCCTACTTGTCGCCGATTGTTATTTCCTTCCGCGACCTGTTCTCCTTTTAGTGACCATCTCTACTATGTCCTTCCACGGCCTACTCTCCCTTTAGTGACATTCTTTACGATGTTCCCCAGCGGTCTACTCTCCCTTTAGTGACACTCTTTACTATTTCCTTCCGCGGCCTACTCTCCATTTAGTGGCTCTCTTTACTAATTCCTTCCGCGGCCTACTTTCCCTTTAGTGGCTCTCTTTACTAATTTCTTGCGTGGCCTGTACTGTCCCTTTAGTGACTCTCTTTACTAATTCCTTCCGCGGCCCATTGCCTCTTTAGTTACTTTCTTTACTATTTCCTTCCGCGGCCTACTTTCCCTTTAGCGACTCTCTTTACTAATTCCTTCCGTGGCCTGTACTCTCCCTTTAGTGACTCTCTTTACTAATTTCTTCCGCGGCTCGATGTCTCTTTATTCACTTTCTTTACTATTTCCTTCCGCGGCCTACTTTCCCTTTAGTGCCTCTCTTTACTAATTTCTTCCGCGGCTCGATGTCTCTTTATTCACTTTTTTTACTATTTCCTTCCGCGGCCTAGTTTCCCTTTAGTGCCTCTCTTTACTATTTCCTTCCGCGGCCTACTCTCCATTTAGTGGCTCTCTTTACTAATTCCTTCCGCGGCCTACTTTCCCTTTAGTGGCTCTCTTTACTAATTTCTTGCGTGGCCTGTACTCTTCCTTTAGTGACTCTCTTTACTAATTCCTTCCGCGGCCCATTGCCTCTTTAGTTACTTTCTTTACTATTTCCTTCCGCGGCCTACTTTCCCTTTAGTGTCTCTCTTTACTAATTTCTTCCGCGGCTCGATGTCTCTTTATTCACTTTCTTTACTATTTCCTTCCGCGGCCTACTTTCCCTTTAGTGCCTCTCTTTACTATTTCCTTCCGCGGCCTACTTTCCCTTTAGTGACTATCTTTACTAATTCCTTCCGCGGCCCATTGTCTCTTTAGTTACTTTCTTTACTATTTCCTTCCGCGGCCTATTCTCTCTTTAGTGACTCTCATTACTAATTCCTTCTACGGCCCATTCTCCCATAAGTGACTCTCTTTACTATTTCCTTCCGCGGCCTACTCTCCCTTTAGAAACATTCTTTACGATTTCCCTCCGAGGCCTACTCTCCCTTTAATGATTCTTTTTACTATTTCCTTCCGCGGCCTACTTTCCCTTTAGTGACTCTCTTAACTAATTCCTTCCGTGGCCTGTACTCTCCCTTTAGTGACTCTCTTTACTAATTTCTTCCGCGGCTCAATGTCTCTTTATTCACTCTCTTTACTATTTCCTTCCGTGGCCTGTACTCTCCCTTTAGTGACTCTCTTTACTAATTTCTTCCGCGGCTCAATGTCTCTTTATTCACTCTCTTTACTATTTCCTTCCGCGGCCTATTTTCCCTTTAGTGACCTCATTACTAATTCCTTCTACGGCCCATTCTCCCATAAGTGACTCTCTTTACTATTTCCTTCCGCGGCCTACTCTCCCTTTAATGATTCTCTTTACTATTTCCTTCCGCGGCCTACTCTCCCTTTAGTGACTTTCTGTACTATTTATTTTCGCGTATATACTCTATAAAGGAACTTGAGAAATGCAAGAACTTGAGAAGATTGTAGAGAACCTGGAAATGCGACGAACCTGCAAGTCTGAGGAACTCAATTTTGAGAATATTAAGGAACCTTTCGAATCCGAGGATCTTGACAATTTGGGGAAGTTGAGAAATTTAGAAAAACAAAAATTTGAGAAACATATAAATTTTTCGGACTTAAAAAAATTGAGAAAGAAACAATTGTGGCAAACCTGAAAGTTTGAGGAACCCAAATTTGAGAATATTGAGGAACCTTTCGAATCCGAGGATCTTGACAATTGGGGAATTTGAGAAATTTAGAAGAACAAATAATTGAGAAACCCATTAATTTGTAGGACTCGAAAATTGAGAAAGGAACAATAGTGGCTTTTACTCTATAAATGGATATAAGAAACTCAAGAACCTGAGATTGTAGAGAACCTGGAAATTCGCCGAACCTGCCGAACCTGACGAAACGAAATTTGAGACATTATTAAGTTTTGGTCTTTCAGTTTTTGAAATTGTTATCACTTATTTGTTAGACGTTGGCCAAGCATATCACATTAAAATTGGTCAAAAATCAAAATAAATGTCTTCTAGGTGTTGCATTTTCAAGGCCACTCACCATATTCCTTATTTCATGTTTCCCATTTTCTAAAATTTGAAATTTAAATGAAATGTCAATTCATATTTCATATTTCCTTATTATTTTATATTTCATATATATTTATATTGTTCGTTTCACTTTTCAAATTTGACTATTCATTTGACGTATCACATTGCACGTTTTATATTTCATGATATCGAGTCACTCATCAGTTTTCGTGAAAATAATTTTATTTTTATATTGTCGCCAAATTTCGTTTTTTGTATCCTACAGTTGTTATTTGTGACTAAAAACCATTTCGTTCATGGCACCCCATGTGAATGCGGTGGGCGGGTGGGCCGCCGCATCTACAACTGACTGACTAATGATATTAGAATGACAACCATTTTTTGACTTAAAAATTTTGAAATTCGATTGAACACGAGAGTCAGTTCTAGTTCTTAAAGAAAAAAAAAATTAATATATGGTTGTTACTTCTTATCACTTATCAACATAGCCCAAGGACAGTACTGAGATGTGTACTTTATTTTTGAGGCGTAGAAACGGGCGCCAGGCACCAGCTAGTTAAATATAAAACTTTCTTGTTTTGCATCTTATTATTGGGATTTGAAAACTAAAATTTCTTATTTTATTCTCTATATATTTCATATTTCATATTTCAAATTGACACCTGATTCATCAAATGTGAAAAACAAAGAGTGGAACATGAAATATGAAACATTAAAGAAACATACAATATAACACAAGATTAAAATAAGTTTAATTAAAATGTTAATTTTTTAGTAAATGTTTACATTTTTTTAGTTGATATAAATTCAAAATATTGGACAATTTGAAAAAGCAGCTGATAAACACAAATACAAATAAATTATAAAGGAAAAGGAGCCAGAGACCAAATGAAAGATCAAATTAAAATCAGAAAGTAAATAGAAAGAATTTTAAAAAAAAAGTCGCAAAAAACAATGTAAGAAATGAATGGAAATAAGCAGTTTAACAGAGATATATAAACACAAATTTATTGATAAAGAATAGTATATGGTTAAACACATGCAAAGACGGCACAGAAAGAAATACATAAAGACAAAATTAAGATTTGGAAGAAAAAAAAAGTGTAAATAGAACATAAAAATGTGAACAATAAAAATGACAAAAACAGGGTTCCAAAGAATATGAGAAAAATCATAAATATAACAAAAAATTTAGATAGAAAAGTACAGACACACCGAAGTCGAGAAAACACTCCAATAGTGAAGAGAACAAAGTGGGAATTAAGAGTCAGGGAAGAGAGACAAAATTTAGAAAAAAAAGTTTCCAACGAAAAATAAAAACAATGTTTTCATGGTCTCCTCGCTTTATACAGGGTCTTCATAAATGATTACATCATGTTGCCTCTGGAAGCCCGACAGTATGATGATTTCATAATCTCATGGTTCTTATTCACTAAACGTACATAATATCCAAGAAATAGAGTTACAATGACCTATATGTTACACCTTCATATCGGGTGTCCCAACTAAAATTTGTGCCCCAACAATTCCAATTTCGAAAGACTCGGAAGAAAACGCTCGAACAGGTCAATTTTGTTATTAAAGGAGACCTAATTGTACCAAACTTTCAAGTCTTAGATCTCACCCCTTGAGCCAGGGGAGCCACCCAATTAAAAAATTTAAATGGCATGGGGGGTCGTGTGATACATCATTTTAAAGCTTATTCAATTCTCTATCCAGATCTACTTTTATCGATTTGTTTCTACAAAAAAAGCATGAATTTGTTATTTTCCAAATCAAGAGTATTTTATGTAGATTTGAAAAATAACAAATTCTTATGCTCCTTTTTGTAGAAACGAATCGATAAAGGTAGGTTTGGATAGAGAATTGAATAAGCTTTAAAATGATGTATCACACGACCCCCCATGCCATTTAAATTTTTTTAAGGGGGTGGCTCCCCTGGCTAAATGGGTGAGATCTAAAACTTTAAAGTTTGGTACAATTAGGTCCCCCTTCTGAGTCTTTCGAAATTGGAATTGTTTTTGGGGTACAAATTTTAGTTGGGACACCCTGTATGTGTCCAACAGAGAAATGAAAGCATGTGTTGGCCATGCATTATCTATTTATTAGTGTATCTCTAATGCAAAGGTTGTGGAAAGGGTGGAAAATTTTAAGGGCTATTTAGCAATTTGGTAATCAATATTGTCAAAATTGTATCTACTATACAAACATTCAGTTGGTCTTCAGCCATTGTCGTCACCACGTGCACGTAAAGAACGATTTTTTTAAAATAAACCACTGAAAAAAATAAAAATAACAAACAAGTGTAGTTAAAACACAAAGTATACAACTAAAACACACACGTGTGAGCGTCCGAGAAATCGTTGCCGCAAAACAATCACCATTAAACTTTCACAGTAATGACCGGGTGCCCACCCCAATTCCAACTCGTCCCCCTTGTCGCCCCCCTCGTGTCAACAATCTCTCTTTTCGCAAACAGTGCTTATCGGTGCTGATAAGAAAGGTTCTCGTGCTACGGTGCTCCGCGGTCGACGGGCAGCGCGAAATTTACCTCATCGTGCGGTGGTCCGTTTTTCGGCAACGTTTCGTCATCGAACCGCCATCTTCAGTCACTCTCGCAGCGGTGCACGGCGATGCATGGCACACGACGTCGGAAAAATAAATACGGACACGCAATGTGATAATCACATTCTAATGTCGTATATTTTACAGCCACGTCAGGATATGTCGTATCGATTGGTCGCGGCTCTCGTTTTTGTCGTTTGTGACGGACTTCTTCGCGGCGGGAACGTAGAATGTGACTCTGGACGAGTTCTGCACCGACTAGTATTTTCTTATCCTGGTCTCTGTTTGACTGTTGCGCTTATCTTATCGAAGGTGATAAGATACCGCAATCTTTATTTTCTGGCCGGTGCTGACAATTGCCGGCAACATATTCGTCGGGACGAAGATAGAGGGGGCGATGATTATTTATTTTAGGCGTACAAATAGGGTTGCGTCACTAAAACGAGCGGTTATCGCGGCTTTTAATAGCGATCCGCGATAAATAGTTGTAAAGTCGCAGCAAAGTGCTTTGTTGAGTCGACGTTCCGTATTTCTAATTGCAGTAGTCGTTCGATAACAGTCGGGTCGGTTGGCATGTTGCAACGGCTTGGGATTCAGTAGGTATGCAACGATTTCTTCGGTAATCACTCTGTTTTGTAGGTAGTTTTATAAATAACTCGTCGGCTGAAACGTAGGTAAAATCAGTCAGTACTTACAATTTGTAATAAAAAATTCTGAGTAAGAGTTGTCTGTTTTATTTCGTCTGGTTTTCACGATTGCAGGAAGATGCTCTTGTATTAGTGTCAAAGCTCTAGATTTTTTTTAGTGCTGATCTTAGATCTTTGAAGTCAGATAGTCCAAAGTTTCATGGCAAGTAAAAGTGTCTATTCAGTCACAAAAGGCAGATCAACTACGCAGCGACCTCCACAGCTTAATTGTCGGAACTAGTCTTCACGAATAAACAAGTTATATAACGATTAGGAGGACGAAAAGGTAAAGGAAAAGAAACACAAAATAATAATGAACAAGAAGAAAGTAAATGTAAGGATATAAAAATAATAATAAGTGGCAAAACACCCCTCGGGTGGTTAAGCCGCTTGATGCTCTATAGATCCACTCCCAGTCTATTAGTTTAAAATTTACGCTGGAAGCACCAGACAATATTTTTTTTATGACAAAGGTAAGCTTTAATATTTTAAAAACAAAAATATTTTCACCACTTACGTTGCTGCAATATTAATTGTTAACGTCAAGTATACCAAGACCAATATTGATCGATCCTTTTACATTTTGGATCCTGCAGACAGATCACCATTTTTTTTTATTGTATAAAAGAACCATGGAGGATTTTCCATATGCTTTAAAAATGGCAAATGCTGTACGCAACTTGTGAGGAAGAACACATTAGGAAAAATTCCAGTGACGATTGCAGGATATTTGAAATTACCACATACCAATTTTGATTGTTTACGGCGTTCATCCGCGACTTTATTAACTGACGCTGGAGCGGATCTAACAAGTGTTAAACGCTTAGGTGGTTGGCGTTCTTTTAATAATTGCAAAGAAGGTATTAATAGCTGCTGAAGATAAAGCACAACCAGTATCCACTATCCACCACTGGTTGCAGTGCAGAATCAACATTCAAAAAATTAAGTTACTAAAATAATGACCTACAATATGTATTCAAAAATGTGCGTATTAATACACGTCGCGTGGTCCCACTTCGCGCAAATACGTAGTTTTAATTATTTAGAATAGTATTTAATTAAAACTAGCCAAACCCGTGGGCTACCCCCACGATAAAAAAAAGCATCCGAGATCCAAAACATGCACTGTTTCCCTGGCAATATGCGAGCTCTGCGCATGGACGAGGTCCCGCAATAGACCGCACCAATCCTGCACGCCCTCAGTCATACATACGTTTCAACTGCTCTTCCTTATAGATGCTTCATGTAGCGTTCTCACTTGGCACATATGCGAGAGTTGGAGTGGGGAAATTGATAAATCCTGCGCTCTCCGCGTTTAATAGAATAGATAGGGAGAGTGTGACGTCAAACTGGGGCCAATACGTCTCTCGATCCTGTAGTTTTATGAGTTCAGGCTATTTTAATATTGTAAAAAGAACACTTCTCACTACCTGAGACCGACTCTGGGATTTTGCAAAGTAATGATATGAAAGAATAGGACAGTCTCAGCGGAAGGGAGAGCTACCCGCCAGCAAACCTGTCATCATCTTCCTGAGGGTGGCTCCCACTCCGAGCACCGCCATTTAGAAGGCGAGGCTACAGTATAGTGGTCATCGGGCAGTGGTCATGCGCCTTACCATCTATCCAGCAGTCGCTAGTCTTTGCAAGAGCCCGACCAGGGGGGTCCATTATCAACACCAAAGAACCACAACAAGGAACCCTAACCAGAAGGTCATTAGGCGGGTCAGAGGACGCAAGGCTGCTTCCTATCCAGAATTCCGAAACCGGCAGATGTTACACGTCGCATGGGCCCATTCTGCGTAGAATAAGGAATTAATTTAAATAAGGAGCGTGCGACATCAGTATTGGTCAGGTCACCAGTCCGGCGCCAATACGCCTGTCGATCCTAGTTTAAGCTATTTTAATATTGTAAAAGGGACACTTCTCACTAGATGGGACCGACTGGGATTTTGCAAAGTAATGATATAAAATAATACGTCGGTCTCAGCGGAGGGGAGAGCTAGTTAAATAGAAAGTTAAAGCCCCTGCTTGATTCTTTCACTCCAGACACCATCGCTCTGCAGCCCTTTCGACATCTCCACGTGAGCGTCCTGCTCTACCTCCTGGGACCACAGCCCGAATATGGACCGAAGGATAATCCTACAGCCAAACTACTTCTGGTAAGCCGGAAACACAAAACACCGATCTAACCAAAAGGAGAGCTCAACTAATAAAATCAAAATACTGGAAAATTTTACAAACCAATCTTGCATTAATCTTAAGGGGTATAAAGTATCAAAAGTGGCAGCGATGTAATAAGCGTAAGTGTTAAAACTAAATCTTCTGAGATTATTATTTCGGTATTATATTGCCGACCAAGACACGCAATCAAAAGAGAACATTATTTGGATTTTGGATATAAAGATATATAATTGGTGGTGATTTTAATTGGGTGCTAGTACTAAAGGAAAAGAACTTATGCAGGCAAGCAATCAATTAAAATGTGAAATACTTTTAACAGGAAAATCAACATATTGGCCTACGGATCAAAGAAAAATTTCGGAGGTAAATCATTTTTTCATAATTAGAAATATTTCGGTTAACTATAACCACGTGGAAAAGGCATGGGGCATTTATTACAAAAATACAATAAGTTTCATGAGATAATACACCATGTCCCAAGAACTAATAGTCTTGGAAAAAAAAGGCTCAGAACAAGCTGACAAAATTCCAGAGCTCCATTTAATAAAACCAACTCAACAACTCAAAATAGAAATTCAAAGAGTCAAAACTGAATCAATTAGCGATTAATTATCTGAGAGAACTAACAAATTACCGTAATACTGTTTATTCCCCCTGGAAAGTAAGAAAGAAAAAGAAATGCAGATAGAAGTTGGACAAAAAGTAATCTACAGAAAGCTAATACATAGATTTGCTGCTGCACACATACCAGCCGAATGAAGGCGACAATACCCCCAATTGGGAAAGGACCACACAAGAAGATGAAATTAGATTAACCACTCCGAAAAAAAATTAGTAGTAGATCATTGAGAGAAGGCACACATAATTCAGAAATTGGGTCATTGCTGAATTAGAACAACAAAGAACTTGAGAAACTGGGGAGTTGTCAAATTCGTAAATTGATCCGATTTGAGAACTTCTGGTGTCAATTTGTGCGTAGAGAAACAAAGTAACCATACTATATTCAGAAATTATTGACATCTCAGGTGGCTATGGCAATGTGATTACAGCTTTAGGAAAAAGTCACTAAAAGTGTGAATCACCTTATGTTTATATGTCAAACCTGTCTCTGTAGATCTTTAATTTTATTGAGGAATTACGTCAAACCATGTTAACCGAATCAAATAAGGTTAGGAATCAGGAAGGCAACCTGAAGAAGAATATCCCCAAAACGCTTGTATTGCCAACCTAAAATTTAGGGAATACCCAAATTCCACAGTCGACTGAGATGTCAATAATTTTTGAATATAGTGTTATGAAAACATAAATAAGGATAGAAATATCACCTACCTCAATCCATTGCGGAGTTATATAAAGGTGAAATTGACAGTTCTACGCAAAAGCGAAATACGATATGGCAATAAAAGGCAGTTTTAAAAATGCAAAACAATACTTCCGCCAAACAATTCGGCCGGAAAATACCGTGTTTTGACTTAATTACCAAGGACATACTAAAACTCTCAAAGAATGCCATAGTATAAAATTAACATTTCTTATTAATGCATCGACTAACATAAGGTATGTTTCTAGGAGATGGAAAGTGGCCGAGGTCATAATTATCCCTAAACCAGGAAAACCAACAAATGAAGTATAATTTTACAAACCGATTTAATTTAAAGAAGTTATCTGAGAAATTATTGTGGAAAAGACTGAAACCTACATAATATAATTGAAGCTCTATAAGCACTCTACCAAAGATTAGGTCCACAGAATTAGGGACATAATAGCGAAATCGCTTAAAGAAAGAAAAGTTTCTTCTGAGATTTTTCTTGACATGGTGCAAGCATTTGATAAAATGCGGCATAATTTATGTCAGATGTAACGGTTCAGCAGAAATTACTTTTATAAAGGCAAAGTACACTTTGTTGAAGTAATTTCCGCCGTTACAATACGCGTCCACCTGCAGCACATACAGATGATCTTGACGTTCAGCTGGCGGCGCGCACGCTGCTGCGCAATTCACCGAAATTCAAGTTTACTCCAGCTGAGAAGCGCACGGAAGCGCACCCGCCTCGTGGACGCGTCACGCTGGATATATGTACTTGCCGGAATGGAACTCAGAGAGATGCGCTGAGTGTCTCCCAGAGAGGAAGTCGTTCGCCTCTCTCTGTAGTGAAAAGGAGATGTTCTGTCGACTCTCCGCTTCGAACTGTTGTGTGCCTTCAGATGTATGAATGCAATTTTCCCTTTGTCTCATAAAGAGCATTTTTTAACTCCCTTCGCGCGGCCCCCTTCGCGACTTCATTGGAAGACCAGGGAGAATTATTTTGGGACAAACCAGTCGTTTTAGATTTTTCTCCAAGAGACCGTTTGTTTATGGAAATATTTTTTTCTTTTCGATATTAATTTGGATTTGTGGTTAAAAAAACCCATCTTGATGATTTTTATTTGTTTTTAAGAGAATGTATAGTTATTGGGAAAAAATGCTCCCTGGTTAGAGCTTCAGAAAGAGCGACCTCCACAGGGAGCCAGAAATTGACATAGTTAATGAGACAATGAGAAATTTTTTTGACGATATCGAACTTGTCAGAAAACTCAAGAGAAAAAAGCCATTTTAATGTGCTCATTAATATATGCTTTGATCAGATTGCAAATCCTTGTAAGTGTTTTTACCAAATAATAAAAAAATAAGTAATTCACTACTACTATTAATTAAAAAAAAACTCTCATGGACATATTTACATTAAATGCTTATGTGTGAAAGAAAATAAAATGATGCATCTTTGGATCAAAGGTATTCTGCTTAGTATCTGGATGATAACCTCCACCGCTGCCTTCAGAACGATAATCTATTGCGAGAGGCATGAAGTCGAAAGACCAAACTAAACTATCATACAATTACATTTATGCTTAAGTAAATGCTGCGGACACGGAACCCAATTTCATGACGCCCACTTTTTGAATAGTTGGGCGTGATTTGATAATATGTATTACAAATGAGAGATTGGGAAATTTTCAAAGCGTTTGCAATAACTAATGACACTAATTAATCCAATTAATAAAGAAAAAAAACGTTATTAAAGACTTTTCACACAGCCATGAAATCACCATTTCGTAAAATGTCAATAGAGAACTAAATTATCATAATTCAGCACGAAAATAACTTATTAGCCAAAAATAAGCCGAATTTATCTCCGTGATAACGATTTCCACAAACATTAACATAAATTTTCTGTAATTAATTAACGGGTTGCATCATACCCGGCTCCAAATCAAAACTGGTAGTGGTCAGTTCGATTTTGACTATTGTGACCTGAATAGCAAATGCAAAGTCCACGTCGAACGAAAATTTTTGCATCGTTATCTGAAAGTGTATATCTAACGAATGAAACAAACAGATTAGATCCATCCTTGGCATCGGGCCATCGAAATTTCGGGAAGGACTTTGGAGATAACAGCCCTCGGTGTCACAAACATGGCACACATGCTCGTTGTGAACATCATGGACGGTGGTAATATATATGTTGTTGCATAATTATTATAAAAAACTGAGAAAATACAGTCCTGATAACAACTTTGCAGTAGTGTTTAATTTTATATATATTTTTGAAGTGAAAACTTCTATACGGACGTACACAAAGCTAGAATTTTCAAGAATAATGATGAGCTTTAAGAGTCATTGAATATAGTAACCCATTTAGGAATGCAACTTTCGGACATCCTGTATAGTAAGTATATTATGAAATAAGAATTAATAGAAAATATTTTGTGATGTGATGAACTTTTCAGGTTTTCCGGTCCTCCAGGTTTAGGTTTTCAGAATGATTTGTTTTAAGACCTCAGCTCCATAAGGTCCTCCGTTGTTGGTTTAAATTTTTCCTATGACTGAATGAAGAGGCAAAATGGATGGAAAAGAACAAATGGACAACTGAAAAGGTTATGGGTGGCATTCAGCTTCAAGAGATCACTTCCTTCAAACACCATGTATATGTAGTTGGAAAAATGTCTGCCAACACGCTGCCCCAATTCCCAAATACTCCGCCACAATTTGAATACTATTTGCATTGGCATTTTATCTCCACATCAATTATTTACGAGCATATTTTTCTGCGGTGTTAATATTTCATGCACATATCAGTCGTGAGCACGAACTGTTGTTATTCTGCAGCTGCCACCGAGCATTCGGCTTTATCGGCGTTAACCTTGGCAGATTTATCTCTCCTCGATTGTGGCGTAAAAAATAAATCGCGAGGATTTACGCTCTTGTTGCGTAAGTGCACGTTTGGGTAGTCAATTGATTCATTTGTTAATTTTACTAATTGGATTTTGTGGGAGCGGACGCGTCGGAAATCAATTCGACGCCTAGAGCAGTTGAATAATTGATCTCCGCGTGTTGTTGACCCCCGATTTTATCAATTGATTTGGAGAGGACGGAATTTTTTGGTTTGTGGCCCAATTTTAGGTTCGATACGTAGATTAATTACTCTCGTGGGTGTATATACGGTTATCTACATTACATATCTTCTAATAAGTATGGAGTATTGTAATACAAAACCACAAAAATAAAAATTGAGAAGTATTTTGCGTATTTTTTATCCTTTCAGTTTTTTGGTACTTCAGGGTCTTCTTAGTTCTGTAGTTTCATCAATTGGAAGAAAGGGAAAAGAAGAAAAAGAAAAAGTCAAAATAATGAGACAGAAACTAAAAATTACTAAACAAAAAAACATAAAAATAAATAACGACATTAAAAGAGTAACATATTGTAACAATAGTTCCAGACTAAAGATAAAAAAAATTAAGAACAATATTGCATAACTGAAAGTAAAACAAACGGAAAAGTTTGATGAGTGGTGAGTAATTATATGTATATCAGCACTGCGAATGCGGTCAATGGCGATAACGATAGACAGCTAAAATCCACAAAAAAAACGTGCAGATAAAGAAACCAAACAGCTCGCAGGGGTTATTTATGAATAAATTTTTTTCTTTTTCCCAGGGATTAGGGCAAGAAGTAACAGAAACTTCTTCAGGGTTATATTATACTCTTACCTAACAGTTTGCTATTTTCTACATAAACTACACATTAAAAAAAAATTTGTTACTTCTTGTCCTAATCCCCAGGGTAAACAAAAAATAATTTAACCATAATAGGGTGAAAGGAATATAACAATAGTTATTTATAAATTCAAAGAGTAAAGAAAATTATGAAAAACAAAAACATTTCAAGAAAAAATTACAAAGAATTTAAGAGAAAAACCATTAACATTTTAGGGAACTTACTGTAGATGGATCACATAAAATTTAGAAGAGGATGAGTTTAGACTGAACTAGGCCTTTTGTCACCTGCTGCTAGTACAACATTAATACTAGATACTAATTATTGTTAGAATATGTATAAGGTCATAGAAACTAATTTCGTTATAACTGTTATCTGAACAAAACACAGTCAATTTGTTTACATTAATTTGGGAGGACGATACTCTGTTTTTTTGTCGACCTTTGAGTTTCAATTACGGAGAAACCCTTTGTTTATATTCAAACAAGTTTAACTGCTGTTACTTCCTTATCAAAATATTCCGCTTTTGTTGTGAGTAACTAATTTGCTAGATAAACAATTTTTTTAGTGTTAACCGCAAACGTTTTGCATTTAAAAATAATGAATTAGTATCACTTCCAATAAAGTCCGAAGACACAAAAATTTAAAAAAAATCTGCTCTGTAGAACCGTACCACTTAAAAAAGCAACTTTCCGATCCTTGTCCCTTTCGCTGAGATTGTATAGTACAGAGAGATCGAAAACTAAATTAGTCAAAGATGACCATGCACGAAAAGCCGGTTGTCATTGTTTAATAGAATTATTAATTATGAAATGCCATCTTGACAATATTAATGTGACATAAATGATTCTATTAAACTGGGAGGCGGAAATATTATCGAATATCGAACAAAATTTGTCGAAAAACAAAATATCGAAAGGACAAAATGTCGCAGGTAAAAATTTTACAAATTTGTATTTTCGTGGATCATTGAAATTGGTTCCTCGCGCTTCGCGCTCGACCCTTTAAAGAAGCATACTCCAAGAAGTTCATATTTCCCTGTACGTGAAACTCGTAATGTGAACAGGCCAAATTGAGTGAAAAATATGTTTTTCCGTGGATCATTGAAATTGTGTATTTCGATATTTCATTGTTCAATATTTTGTACTTTCGACAAATTGTGTTCGATATTTTGTATTCGATAATATTTCCGCCTGCCCTATTAAACTATGTTTGACAAGCGCCTTTTCGTGCATGGTCATCTTTCACTAACTTTTCGATCTGACTGTATCATGTCAGAACTCTGGTGTATTTTGTGTTGCTTACACTTTTAGAGGTGCTTACTATAGCAGCAATATTACAACGTGAACACTGTAATCCTCCCAAACCTATGTTTACCATTTCAGACGCTGAAAATTGTATTTCTGTACGGACTGGGCATTTTATCGCTAAATTCAGACAAATATAGAGCTTTTCCTCACTCTGTGTGTTAGCCACGATTGGGCAAAGAAAAAAGAGCCAGATAAAAAGAAGAACAGCTATAGGAGTGGCACATAAATTGAATGATACAAAAAGAGATACAACATGAAGTGGATGTACATGGCAGAGTTAAGGACAATTGAAAGGACTGAAAAGGTTTTAAGAAAGTAAAATCTGAAAATAAAAAAAAATATATGAAGAATAATTCGGCCCTTCAGGTGCTTGCAAAAATTTTCAGGATTTCGTAAAGACCCTTAAGAACTTAGGCTCTTAGGCTCTTCACGAATTTTTAATATTCTATATGCTTCAATATTATTGAGGACGCATTAAAACCACCCGCGATGTTTAGGTTTTTTCGGGAGGATTTCTCAAGGACCCTCAGAAATTTTTAGTGTTATCCTCGTTGGTTTATGGGATCTTCCTGGCCTCGGGAGTACTTTTCAAAATACTTCTACACTTTTTAAGATCTTTTAAGAGTCTTCCGTTTTCGGGGTTTTTCAGAATTTTTCAGAAAACTAATTTTAGTCCTTCAAGAAGACACTTAAACGATCTTAGCAATTTTTGAAGGCTCTTGTAAACCCTTGAAAGCTTTTTTTTAGTTGTTAGTTGGGTTAGTTGTTAGTTGTTAGTAGGATTCGTCAAGGCACAACAGTTTTTTTCTCTTTTTTCGATCCTTTAGAATTGCTCAGGATTTTTCAGATTTTCTCTGGGTGTCCCTCAAAACTTTTCTTAACTTCTCATGAGTTCTTAACTTCTCATCTATAGCTAAACTAGAAGAATGTCGATAAATCCAAGTGGAGTAAATTTAAATTAAAATTTAAATATATCTAAGTCATCTATGGCTGATAAAGATTTCTACGGACTCTTCAATATTCTTCAAGACTTTTCCAGATTCCTCAAGCTTCAAGCTTGCCCGACCACAGACCTTTTAAGGGTAATTCGGAATTCTGAAGATAATTCCTTAATATCCCGAAACATTTTCAGGAGTCTTTAGGGCTCGTCACACTTTTCAACAAACCTGTAGGGCTTTTCAGTATTCTGCAGGTCTTGTCAAGACGCTTGAATATTCTTGGGTACAGAAGAATCCCGTTCAAGATTCTGCAGGAATCGTCCGGAGTACGATTCAGCAGCATTCGTCATATCTCCTCGCGACAATTTAGAGCTTTTCAGATTTTTTGAAAATATATCTCAAAACTCATAAAAGTTTTAAAATCTTGAGAACCTTTTGCTGTTTTTCAACGACTCTTTAAAGTCTTCAGAATTTCTCGGACATTGTAGAATGTGTCAGCAGTTTCCAAAATCTCTTCAGGACTCCTTATAATATTGCAATGCTGTTCGGTATCCTTCAGAAACTTTTATAGAAATCTTCAAGGTTCTTCGTTATTTTTGTCCCTTTCTTTTTGGCATCCTCACTGCCTTTTAAGACTTTACTTCAGAATTTCTCAGGCTTTCCAGAACCGTTTTGGAAACTCTATTTTAGTCTCTTAGTTTTTTTTCCAGGTCGCTGTATACCGCGAATAGACTGGGGCTGAGTGGGCATCCTTGTCTTACCCCTTTGGTCGTCCAGAATCTTTCGCCCATTCTATTGTTTACTTTTACTCCGTTTCTTTGTTTTCTTTCCTCTATTCTGCTCGCCAGGTGTTTATTTATTCCTTTCTATCACAGATGTTCCCATAATCTCCCAGTATTCGATGTTTCAAGATGTCCTCGAAGGACCTTCAAAATTTTTTAGTATTATCCTCGTTGCTTTTTGGGATCTTTCAGGACTTTCCAGGCTTCTGGAGTACTCTTCAGGGTATTTCAAACTGCTTCAACAGTTTTTAAGACTTCTTAAGGCTCCTCCGAATTCTTCAAAGCTGTTGGAGAACCCCTTTCAAGCTCAATTTCTTTAATCTTTTCAGGAGCTTTTGAGGCTTTTTAGAATTTTTCAGCACTAATTTTAGTCCTTCAGAAAGAAACGATCTTAGCAATTTTTGAAGGCTCTTGTAAGCTCTTGAAGGCCTTTTAGTTGTTAATAGGGTCTATAAGCTCTTTAGATTTTTTCGGAATTGCTCAGGATGTTTCAAAACGTTTTAAAAATCCTTAGAACTAGTCAAGACACATAATTTTTCAGATTTTCGCTAGATGCCTTAAAGCACTTCAAAACTTTTCTTAACTTCTCATGAGTTAAGGGCTTGCTTATATATTCTTCGGAAATTTTCAAGGTTTATTTCTAAGGACTCTTCAATATCCTTCAAGACTTTTCCAGATTCCTCAAGCTTTCTTAGGAGTCTTCCTAACCACAGACCTTTTAAGGATAATTCGGAATTCTGAAGATAATTCCTTAATATCCCGACACATTTTCAGGAGTCTAGGACTTAAATAAAAAATTTAAATTTTTTGAAGAAACCTGTAGGGCTTTTCGGTATTCTGCAGGTCTTGTCAAGACGCTTGAGTATCCCTGAGGATAGAAGAATCCTGTTAAAGATTCTGCAGTATTTGTCATATCTTTTCGGAACAATTTAGAGCCTTTTAGACTTTTTGAAAATGTATCTCAAAACTCCCAGAAAGTTTTAAAAATCTTGAGAACCTTTGGCTGTTTTTTAACAATTCTTTAAAGTCTGCAGAATTTCTCAGACCTTGTAGAATGTCAGCAGTTTCCAAAATCTTTTCAGGACTCCTCATGACATTGGAAAGCTGTTCGGTATCCTTCAGAAACTTTTATAACTTTTTATAACTATACAGAACCCTTCATAAATCTTCGCTTTTAAGGTTTGCATAATTCTTCAGGAGTCTTTAGGATTCCTACATATGTTTCGAGATTCTTCAGGACTCTTCAAGGCTCTTTGTTATTTTTCGCTCTTTCTTTTTGGCATCCTCACTGCTTTTTAAGACTTTACTTCAGAATTCCTCAAGGCTTTCCAGAGCCCTTTTTGAAACTCTATTTTAGTCTCTTAGTTTTTTTTTTCCAGGTCGCTGTATACCGCGAATAGACTGGGGCTGAGTGGGCATCCTGGTCTTACCCCTTTCATCGTCCAGAATCTTTCGCCCATTCTACTGTTTACTTTTACTCCGTTTCTTTGTCTTTTTCCTCTATTCTGCTCGCCAGGTGTTTATTTATTCCTTTCTATCACAGATGTTCCCATAATCTCCCAGTATTCGATGTTTCAAGATGTCCTCGAAGGACCTTCAAAATTTTTTAGTATTATCCTCGTTGCTTTTTGGGATCTTTCAGGACTTTCCAGGTTTCCGGAGTACTCTTCAGGGTATTTCAAACTACTTCAACAGTTTTTAAGACCTGTTAAGGCTCCTCCGAATTCTTCAAAGCTGTTGGAGAACCCTTTTCAAGCTCAATTTCTTTAATCTTTTCAGGAGCTTTTGAGGCTTTTTAGAATTTTTCAGCAGTAATTTTAGTCCTTCAGAAAGAAACGATCTTAGCAATTTTTGAAGGCTATTGTAAGTTCTTGAAGGCCTTTTAGTTGTTAATAGGGTCTATAAGCTCTTTAGATTTTTTCGGAATTGCTCAGGATGTTTCAAAACGTTTTAAAAATCCTTAGAACTAGTCAAGACACTCAATTTTTCTCTCTTTTTTCGATCTTGTAATTTTTCAGATTTTCGCTAGATGCCTTAAAGCACTTCAAAACTTTTACTTTTCATGAGTTAAGGGCTTGCTTTTATATTCTTCGGGAATTTTCAAGGTTCATCTATGGTTGATAAGGATAAGGACTCTTCAATATCCTTCAAGACTTTTCCAGATTCTTCAAGCTTTCTTAGGAGTCTTCCTGACCACAGACCTTTTAAGGATAATTCGGAATTCTGAAGATAATTCCTTAATATCCCGACACATTTTCAGGAGTCTAGGACTTAAATAAAAAAATTAAATTTTTTGAAGAAACCTGTAGGGCTTTTCGGTATTCTGCAGGTCTTGTCAAGACGCTTAAGTATCCCTGAGGATAGAAGAATCCTGTTAAAGATTCTGCAGTATTCGTCATATCTTTTCGGAACAATTTAGAGCCTTTTAGACTTTTTGAAAATGTATCTCAAAACTCCCAGAAGTTTTAAAAATCTTGAGAACCTTTTGCCGTTTTTCAACGACTCTTTAAAGTCTTCAGAATTTCTCGGACCTTGTAAAATGTGTCAGCAGTTTCCAAAATCTCTTCAGGGCTCCTCTTGATATTGCAAAGCTGTTCGGTATCCTTCAGCAACTTCTATAACTTTTTATAACTATACAGGACCTTTCATAAATCTTCGCTTTTAAGGTTTGCATAATTTTTCAGGAGTCTTTAGGATTCCAACATATGTTTCGAGATCATTCAGTACTCTTCAAGGCTCTCTGTTATTCTTCTCTCTTTCTTTTTGTCATCCTCACTGCCTTTTAAGACTTCACTTCAGAATTCCTCAAGGCTTTCCAGAACCCTTTTGGAAACTTTATTTTAGTCTCTTAGTTTTTCCTCCGGGTCGCTGTATACCGCGAATAGACTGGGGCTGAGTGGGCATCCTTGTCTTACCCCTTTCGTCGTCCAGGTTCTTTCGCCCATTCTACTGTTTACTTTTACTCCGTTTCTTTGTCTTTTTCCTCTATTCTGCTCCCCAGGTGTTTATTTATTCCTTTCTATCACAGATGTTCCCATAATTTCCCAGTATTAGTTGTTTCAAGATGTCCTCGAAGGACCTTCAAACTTTTTTAGTATTATCCTTGTTGCTTTTTGGGATCTTTCAGGACTTTCCAGACTTCGGGAGTACTTTTCAGGGTATTTCAAAATACTTCAACACTTTTTAAAACCTCTTAAGGCTCCTCCGAATTCTTCAAAGCTGTTGGAGAACCCCTTTCAATTTAAATTTTTTAAATCTTTTCAGGAGCTTTTGAGGCTTTTTAGAATTTTTCAGCACTAATTTTAGTCCTTCAGGAAGAAACAATCTTAGCAATTTTTGAAGGCTCTTGTAAACTCTTGAAGGCCTTTTAGTTGTTAATAGGGTCTATAAGCTCTTTAGATTTTTTCGGAATTGCTCAGGATGTTTCAAAACGTTTTAAAAATCCTTAGAACTAGTCAAGACACTCAATTTTTCTCTCTTTCTTCGATCCCATAGTTTTTCAGATTTTCGCTAGATGCCTTAAAGCACTTCAAAACTTTTCTTAACTTCTCATGAGTTAAGGGCTTGCTTTTATATTCTTCGGAAATTTTCAAGGTTCATTTCTAAGGACTCTTCAATATCCTTCAAGACTTTTCCAGATTCTTCAAGCTTTCTTAGGAGTCCTCCTGACCACAGACCTTTTAAGGATAATTCGGACTTCTGAAGATAATTCCTTAATATCCCGACACATTTTCAGGAGTCTAAGACTTAAATAAAAGATTTAAATTTTTTGAAGAAACCTGTAGGGCTTTTCGGTTTTTTGCAGGTCTTGTCAAGACGCTTGAGTATCCCTGAGGACAGAAGAATCCTGTTAAAGATTCTGCAGTATTCGTCATATCTCTTCGGAACAATTTAGAGCTTTTCAGACTTTTTGAAAATGTATCTCAAAACTCCCAGAAAGTTTTAAAAATCTTGAGAACCTTTGGCTGTTTTTTAACAATTCTTTAAAGTCTTCAGAATTTCTCAGACCTTGTAGAATGTGTCAGCAGTTTCCAAAATCTTTTCAGGACTCCTCATGACATTGCAAAGCTGTTCGGTATCCTTCAGCAACTTCTATAACTTTTTATAACTATACAGGACCTTTCATAAATCTTCGCTTTTAAGGTTTGCATAATTTTTCAGGAGTCTTTAGGATTCCAACATATGTTTCGAGATCATTCAGTACTCTTCAAGGCTCTTTGTTATTCTTCTCTCTTTCTTTTTGTCATCCTCACTGCCTTTTAAGACTTCACTTCAGAATTCCTCAAGGCTTTCCAGAACCCTTTTGGAAACTTTATTTTAGTCTCTTAGTTTTTCCTCCGGGTCGCTGTATACCGCGAATAGACTGGGGCTGAGTGGGCATCCTTGTCTTACCCCTTTCGTCGTCCAGGTTCTTTCGCCCATTCTACTGTTTACTTTTACTCCGTTTCTTTGTCTTTTTCCTCTATTCTGCTCCCCAGGTGTTTATTTATTCCTTTCTATCACAGATGTTCCCATAATTTCCCAGTATTAGTTGTTTCAAGATGTCCTCGAAGGACCTTCAAACTTTTTTAGTATTATCCTTGTTGCTTTTTGGGATCTTTCAGGACTTTCCAGACTTCGGGAGTACTTTTCAGGGTATTTCAAAATACTTCAACACTTTTTAAAACCTCTTAAGGCTCCTCCGAATTCTTCAAAGCTGTTGGAGAACCCCTTTCAATTTAAATTTTTTAAATCTTTTCAGGAGCTTTTGAGGCTTTTTAGAATTTTTCAGCACTAATTTTAGTCCTTCAGGAAGAAACAATCTTAGCAATTTTTGAAGGCTCTTGTAAACTCTTGAAGGCCTTTTAGTTGTTAATAGGGTCTATAAGCTCTTTAGATTTTTTCCCATAGTTTTTCAGATTTTCGCTAGATGCCTTAAAGCACTTCAAAACTTTTCTTTACTTTTCATGAGTTAGGGGCTTGCTTTTATATTCTACAGGAATTTTCAAGGTTCATTTCTAAGGACTCTTCAATATCTTTCAAAACTTTTCCAGATTCTTCAAGCTTTCTTAGGAGTCTTCCTGACCACAGACCTTATAAGGATATTTCGGAATTCTGAAGATAATTCCTTAATATCCCGAAACATTTTCAGGAGTCTAGGACTTAAGTAAAAAATTTAAATTTTTTGAAGAAACCTGTAGGGCTTTTTGGTATTCTGCAGGTCTTGTCAAGACGCTTGAGTATCCCTGAGGACAGAAGAATCCTGTTAAAGATTCTGCAGTATTCGTCATATCTCTTCGGAACAATTTAGAGCTTTTCAGACTTTTTGAAAATGTATCTCAAAACTCCCAGAAAGTTTTAAAAATCTTGAGAACCTTTTGCTGTTTTTCAACGACTCTTTAAAGTCTTCAGAATTTCTCGGACCTTGTAGAATGTGTCAGCAGTTTCCAAAATCTCTTCAGGACTCCTCATGATATTGCAAAGCTGTTCGGTATCCTTCAGAAACTTTTATAACTTTTTATGACTATACAGAACCATTCATAAATCTTCGTTTTTAAGGTTTGCATAATTCTTCAGGAGTTTTTAGGATTCCTACATATGTTTCGAGATCCTTCAGAACTCTTCAAGACTCTTCGTTATTTTTGTTTCTTTCTTTTTGGCATCCTCACTGCCTTTTAAGACTTCACTTCAGAATTCTTCAAGGCTTTCCAGAACCCTTTTGGAAACTCTATTTTAGTCTCTTAGTTTTACTTCCTGAGTGGGCATCCTTGTCTTACCCCTTTCGTCGGCCAGAATCTTTCGACCATTCTACTGTTTACTTTTACTCCGTTTCTTTGTCTTTTTACTCTATTCTGCTCGCCAGGTGTTCATTTATTTTTTTCTATGAGAGATGTTCCCATAATCTCCCAGTATTGATTGTTTCACGATGTATACATTGTCCTCGAAGGACCCTCAAAATTTTTTAGCATTATCCTCGTTGCTTTTTGGGATCTTTCAGGACTTTCCAGGCCTCAGGAGTACTTTTCAGGGTATTTCAAAATACTTCAACACTATTTAAGACCTCTTAAGGCTCCTCCCAATTCTTCAAAGCTGTTGGAGAACCCCTTTCAAGCTCAATCTTTTAAATCTTTTCAGGATCTTTTGAGGCTTTTTAGAATTTTTCAGCACTAATTTTAGTCCTTCAGGAAGAAACGATCTTGGCAATTTTTGAAGGCTCTTGTAAACCCTTGAAGGCCTTGTAGTTGTTAATAGGGTCTATAAGCTCTTTAGATTTTTTCGGAATTGCTCAGATGTTTCAAAACGTTTTACAAATTTTTAGAACTAGTCAAGACACTCAATTTTTCTCTCTTTTTTCGATCCCATAGTTTTTCAGATTTTTGCTAGATGCACTTCAAAACTTTTCTTTACTTCTCATGAGTTAAGGGCTTGCTTTTATATTCTTCAGGAATATTCAAGGTTTATTTCTAAGAACTCTTCAATATCCTTCAAGACTTTTCCAGATTCTTCAAGCTTTCTTAGGAGTCTTCCTGACCACAGACCTTTTAAGGATAATTCGGAATTCTGAAGATAATTCCTTAATATCCCGACACATTTTCAGGAGTCTAGGACTTAAATAAAAAATTTAAATTTTTTGAAGAAACCTGTAGGGCTTTTCGGTATTCTGCAGGTCTTGTCAAGACGCTTGAGTATCCCTGAGGATAGAAGAATCCTGTTAAAGATTCTGCAGTATTCGTCATATCTTTTCGGGACAATTTAGAGCCTTTTAGACTTTTTGAAAATGTATCTCAAAACTCCCAGAAAGTTTTAAAAATCTTGAGAACCTTTGGCTGTTTTTTACCAATTCTTTAAAGTCTTCAGAATTTCTCAGACCTTGTAGAATGTGTCAGCAGTTTCCAAAATCTTTTCAGGACTCCTCATGACATTGGAAAGCTGTTGGGTATCCTTCAGAAACTTTTATAACTTTTTATAACTATACAGAACCCTTCATAAATCTTCGCTTTTAAGGTTTGCATAATTCTTCAGGAGTCTTTAGGATTCCTACATATGTTTCGAGATTCTTCAGGACTCTTCAAGGCTCTTTGTTATTTTTCGCTCTTTCTTTTTGGCATCCTCACTGCCTTTTAAGACTTTACTTCAGAATTCCTCAAGGCTTTCCAGAGCCCTTTTGGAAACTCTATTTTAGTCTCTTAGTTTTTTTTTTCCAGGTCGCTGTATACCGCGAATAGACTGGGGCTGAGTGGGCATTCTTGTCTTACCCCTTTCGTCGTCCAGAATCTTTCGCCCATCCTACTGTTTACTTTTACTCGATGTCTTTGTCTCTTTCCTCTATTCTGCTCGCCAGGTGTTTATTTATTTCTTTCTATCACAGATGTTCCCATAATTTCCCAGTATTAGTTGTTTCAAGATGTCCTCGAAGGACCTTCAAACTTTTTTAGTATTATCCTCGTTGCTTTTTGGGATCTTTCAGGACTTTCCAGGCCTCGGGAGTACTTTTCAGGATATTTCAAAATACTTCAACACTTTTTAAGACCTCTTAAGGCTCCTCCGAATTCTTCAAAGCTGTTGAAAAACCCCTTTCGAGCTCAATTTTTTTAGTCTTTTTATGAGTTTTTGAGGCTTTTTAGAATTTTTCAGCACTAATTTTAGTCCTTCAGGAAGAAACGATCTTAGCAATTTTTGAAGGCTCTTGTAAACTCTTGAAGGCCTTTTAGTTGTTAATAGGGTCTATAAGCTCTTCAGATTTTTTCGGAATCGCTCAGTATGTTTCAAAACGTTTTAAAAATTTTTAGAACTAGTCAAGACACGCAATTTTTTTCTCTTTTCTCGATCCCATAGTTTTTCAGATTTTTGCTAGATGCCTTAAAGCACTTCAAAACTTTTATTTACTTTTCATGAGTTAAAGGCTTGCTTTTATATTCTTCGGGAATTTTCAAGGTTCATCTATGGTTGATAAGGATAAGGACTCTTCAATACCTTTCAAGACTTTTCCAGATTCTTCAAGCTTCCTTAGGAGTCTTTCTGATCACAGACCTTTTAAGGGTAATTCGGAATTCTGAAGATAATTCCTTAATATCCCGAAACATTTTCAGGAGTGTAGGACTTTAAAATAAAAAAAATTAAAATTTTTCAAGAAACCTGCAGGTCTGGTCAAGACGCTTGAGTATCCTTAAGTACAGAAGAATCCTGTTAAAGATTCTCTAGCATTCGTCATATCTCTTCGGAACAATTTAAAGCTTTTCAGACCTTTTGAAAATGGATCTCAAAACTCCCAAACGTTTTAAAAATCTTGATAACCTTTTGCTGTTCTTCAACGACTCTTTAAAGTCTTCAGAATTTCTCAGACCTTGTAGAATGTGTCAGCAGTTTCCAAAATATTTTCAGGACTCCTCATGACATTGCAAAGCTGTTCGGTATCCTTTAGAAACTTTTATAACTTTTTATAACTATACAGAACCCTTCATAAATCTTCGCTTTTAAGGTTTGCATAATTCTTCAGGAGTCTTTAGGATTCCTGCATATGTTTCGAGATCCTTCAGGACTCTTCAAGGCTCTTTGTAATTTTTGTCTCTTTCTTTTTGGCATCCTCACTGCCTTTTAAGACTTCACTTCAGAATTCCTCAAGGCTTTCCAGAACCCTTTTGGAAACTTTATTTTAGTCTCTTAGTTTTTCCTCCGGGTCGCTGTATACCGCGAATAGACTGGGGCTGAGTGGGCATCCTTGTCTTACCCCTTTCGTCGTTCAGAATCTTTCGCCCATTATACTGTTTACTTTTACTCCGTTTCTTTGTCTTTTTCCTTTATTCTGCTCGCCAGGTATTGGTTTATTCCTTTCTATCACAGATGTTCCCATAATCTCCCAGTATTACTTGTTTCAAGATTGTCCTCGACGGACCCTCAAATTATTTTAGTATTATCTCGTTGCTTTTTGGACTTTCCAGGCTTCGGGAGTACTTTTCAGGGTATTTCAAACTAGTTCAACACTTTTTAAGACCTCTTAAGGCTCCTCCAAATTCTTCAAAGCTGTTGGAGAACCCCTTTCAATTTAACTTTTTTAAATCTTTTCAGGAGCTTTTGAGGCTTTTTAGAATTTTTCAGCACTAATTTTAGTCCTTCAGGAAGAAACGATCTTAGCAATTTTTGAAGGCTTTTGTAAGTTCTTGAAGGCCTTTTAGTTGTTAATAGGGCCTATAAGCTCTTTAGATTTTTTCGGAATTGCTCAGGATGTTTCAAAACGTTTTAAAAATCCTTAGAACTAGTCAAGACACTCAATTTTTCTCTCTTTTTTCGATCTTGTAATTTTTCAGATTTTCGCTAGATGCCTTAAAGCACTTCAAAACTTTTCTTTAATTTTCATGAGTTAAGGGCTTGCTTTTATATTCTTCGGGAATTTTCAAGGTTCATCTATGGTTGATAAGGATAAGGACTCTTCAATACCCTTCAAGACTTTTCCAGATTCTTCAAGCTTCCTTAGGAGTCTTCCTGACCACAGACCTTTTAAGGATAATTCGGAATTTTGAAGGTAATTCCTTAATATCCCGAAACATTTTCAGGAGTCTAGAACTTAAATAAAAAAAAAAAAAATTTGAAGAAACCTGTAGGGCTTTTCGGTATTCTGCTGGTCTTGTCAAAACGCTTGAGTATCCCTGAAGACAGAAGAATCCTGTTAAAGATTCTGCAGTATTCGTCATATCTCTTCGGAACAATTTAAAGCTTTTCAGACCTTTTGAAAATGGATCTCAAAACTCCCAAACGTTTTAAAAATCTTGAGAACCTTTTGCTGTTCTTCAACGACTCTTTAAAGTCTTCAGAATTTCTCGGACCTTGTAGAATGTGTCAGCAGTTTCCAATATCTCTTCAGGACTCCTCATGATATTGCAAAGCTGTTCGGTTTCCTTCAGAAATTTTTATAACTTTTTATGACTATACAGAACCCTTCATAAATCTTCGCTTTTAAGGTTTGCATAATTCTTCAGGAGTCTTTAGGATTCCTACATATGTTTCGAGATCCTTCAGAACTCTTCAAGGCTCTTTGTTATTTTTCTCTTTTTCTTTTTGGCATCCTCACTGCCTTTTAAGACTTTACTTCAGAATTCCTCAAGGGTTTCCAGAACCCTTTTGGAAACTCTATTTTAGTCTCTTAGTTTTTTTTTTCAAGTCACTGTATCTTTCGCCCATTCTACTGTTTACTTTTACTCCGTTTCTTTGTCTTTTCCTCTATTCTGCTCGCCAGGTATTGGTTTATTCCTTTCTATCACAGATGTTCCCATAATCTCCCAGTATTACTTGTTTCAAGATTGTCCTCGACGGACCCTCAAATTATTTTAGTATTATCTCGTTGCTTTTTGGACTTTCCAGGTCTCGGGAGTACTTTTAAGGGTATTTCAGAATACTTCAACATTTTTTAAGACCTCTTAAGGCTCCTCCGAATTCTTCAAAGCTGTTGGAGAACCCCTTTAAAGCTCAATTTTTTTAATCTTTTCAGGAGCTTTTGAGGCCTTTTAGTTTTTTTCAGCTGTAATTTTAGTCCTTCAAGCAGGAACGATCGTAAACTCTTGAAGGCCTTTCAGTTGTTAATAGGGTCTATAAGCTCTTCAGAATTTTTCGGAATTGTTCAGGACCTTTCAAAACGTTTTAAAAATCCTTAGGACTAGTCAAGACATTTCTCAATTTTGTCTCTCTTTCTTCGATCCCATAGTTTTTCACATTTTCGCTAGATGCTTTAAAGCACTTCAAAACTTTTCTTAAATTTTCATGAGTTAAGGGCTTCCTTTTATATTCTTCGGGAATTTTCAAGGTTCATCTATGGCTGATAAGGATTTCTAAGGACTCTTCAATATCCTTCAAGACTTTTCCAGATTCTTCAAGCTTCCTTAGGAGTCTTCCTGACCACGGGCCTTTTAAGGATAATTCGGAATTCTGAAGAGAATTATCCCGAAACATTTTCAGGAGTCTAAGACTATTTTTTTTTTAATATTTCAAGAAACCTTGAGTATCGTTGAGGACAGAAGAATCCTGTTAAAGATTCTGCAGCATTCGTCATATCTCTTCGGAACAATTTAGAGCTTTTCAGACTTTTTGAAAATGTATCTCAAAACTCCCAGAAAGTTTTAAAAATCTTGAGAACCATTTGCTGTTATCATATTTATAGATGTTCTAAGAAGCGTCTGCGACTTTACTGGGAAATTGTGGAGGCGATCTCATAAGTTGGAAGAGATTGGGTGGTTGGAAATCATCTACTACAGTCGAGGGCTATATTGAGAATTGTATTACATTTTGATCTCATCTTCTGGAACTGACATCAAACGACAAAGAATAGTGTCACATCAGCTTCGACTTCATCTTAATAATTATTCCCTTAGTTCATTGAATACAGAAAGTGATAGCATAATTACATTATCTTTTATTATAAATGTCAATTTTAATAAATTAATAGCTGTGTACCTTGTTGCCCTTGTTAAAATTAAATTCATAAACATTTTAGCATAATAGGTAAGTAATGAGATTTCCGTGATTTGCAAATTATTCTCTCACTCCGTGTGCCTCTGCCTTTTTGTAGAAACAAATCGATAAAAGTAGATCTGGATAGAGAATTGAATAAGCTTTAAAATGATGTATCATACGACCCCCCATGCCATTTAATTTTTTTAAGGGGGTGGCTCCCCTGGCCAAAGGGGCGAGATCTAAGACTTGAAAGTTTGGTACAATTTTCTGAGTCTTTCTAAATTTGAATTTTTGGGGGGTACAAATTTTAGTTGGGACACCCGATATTTCATCATCATAATAATAATAATAATAATACTCTAATTCTTTAACGATGTTGGATACAATTATTATTTGAGACTCCTCAAGATTCTTTAGAATCTCATAACTTTTGGGCACCCTTCATAATATTTTAGAAGTCTTCAGAGCCCTTCAGAACTCCATCATCTTTTGATGTTGTTTGGGAAATTTTACAATCATTCACAACTCTTCAGGACTTTTCATAAAATTTCATGCAAAATTGTTCCGGATTTGGGGAATTTTAAGGACCTCAGGCTATTCAAACTCTTTTAAAGTCTTCTTTGGCAATTTGATGGAAAACTTTGACATTTTTAGGTACTGTTTCGACCAAAATTGTTCTCTGTCAAGGTTGGAGTGGGAACAGGTTACAATTAAAATACGCTTTGTCCTTCAATTATAATTGAACAATATATAAAGGTAAAGGTGACAAAATTTAGGGTGATAATTGAACAAATTATTAAATGTAAAAGATGACAAATTTTTACGTTATGATTGAAACAATAGATAGTGTGAACAAAATCTAGATATGAACGTTGACAAAAACTTGGAGCTATCTACTTAAATATCTTAGATTTTGCTGGTTCCGACTCTTCTGGCCACTTTGGCCCCCTTTATTCTCCGCCTGGTGGAATCGACTAGTTGTGGTTATAAAGCCAACGGGAAGAAATCAACGGTAAAATAGAAAAGAAAAAGCAATACTTTTGTACTAGTAGTGGTGCTGCCTAAATTGATAGGGGAACAATTAATTCTGCACAGTAAAAAAACGTCATAACCTTACTCTTTCTCTTAGTTTCATGCACGTAACATCGGCCTAATTACCGATTACAATTCACCACAAATTGTAACTCTTGTTGTTATTATTCTAATTGTTGTTTACCACAAACCCTCAGATAGTTAGAAACCCTAGAGATTTAGAACTCTTTTTAAATATTTAGACTATTCAGTATTTGACTCATTACTGTTGAATCTTGCAGAGTTTTTTGGACAGTAGGAACTGGCAGTACTCTTAATATTCTCTCAAGATAATATATTCTTCAAGAACTTTTAAGACTCGTCAGAATATTTTTGCCGTCTAAGATAGTTTAAAAAAGATAAAAAGTCAAAACTCTTACAATGTAATCTGAAACCAAAGTATCTTAGGAGGAAAGAGAAGAAAAATGCGACGGAAACGTGAAAAGAAAGTTTGAGGGACTACTATAGGAACAAATGATACGAGATGATAATTATATCGGATATTTATTTTCCAGGGGCAACCTTTAAAAAATTTAATGATTTTTATCGCTACTTTCTTTGTATTCTTAATTGGCACTAATGATAATATTAACGACTTGTCTTTACCTTTCTTTAAAATGATAATCTAAATGAGAGATAGATTAATATCTCATTATGGTGGATGCGCCGGGATTTTTGATACCTAAAGCAATGATTGCAATTCTCAAAAGTCTTGCCGCATATATTTTATTTTGGTAATAAGTCAAATCCTGACGGCCAATGCATTTCAAGGGAGTTAATAGGAATTAAGTGTTAGTTGAATTCATCTAACTATTAATTGCGTTCAGAAATGCCGATGTAAAGATAACACGATAAAGACTAACGACACTGATGCCAAAACAATAGGTCCGATAAAAAGCTTCCTCTGCATCACTCCAGATATGAATTGCCAAACAGGTTTCAACCAATTGCGAGGAATATCAACAATATTAAAAAGCGATTACCCGCAGAAAAACATGCTCAAAGTTCTCCAGAAACAAAAGATTCCTGCAGTGCTGTTATCACTAATTTACATTTTAATCTAAGAGACATTTGGGGCTCAAACTTACGAAGCAATAAAAGAAAGTTCCAACACGAGCTGGGTGGCATTTTGATCTTTTAATCATCATGACCACTGAAAAGGAAGTAGAAGCCACACGTGCCGAAGGCCCGAAGGACAAGTACCATATAATCTACATCTTCTTCTTCTTTCTGGGATTGGTGCATCTGCTGCCGTGGACGTTCTTCACAACCGCTACCGAAGTAAGTACCATCCGCTCCTTGGTACACTGTAATAATTCTTCTCAGTACTGGATGTACAAGTTCAGAAATACGACCATAGATGATGACGACGCAGAGTATAGAACTGCACTCCAGGCGAATTTCAACGCGGCACTTTTAATCACTCTTCAGATTTCCGAGGTTGCCTTTTTGATTATAGGGTTGTTGTTTGGGACCATGATCAAGCTGAGGGTGAGGTTTATAGGGATCGTGTCCACCATCTTCCTGCTGTTTGTTATTCTGACTGCGCTTGTGAAAATTAATACTGATTCATGTAAGTAAAGTTTGTTTCCTCTTGGAGCTACTCAATTATTAATTTTTCAATCGCAAATTGTGCTTAGATACTAGTTCTTCGCTATATATAAAAATAATTGTATTTTTTATTTTAGGGCAAGAAGCCTTTTTTGCGTTAGTGATGGCCATCACAGCCCTCATCAATTGTATTCAAAACCCGTCAGTCGCCCCAACCATCTATAAGTTCTAATTTCAGCAATGAACGCAGTCTTCACCATCACTCTCTACACTGCGGTAGCCTGCTTTCCCCACCACTATTTAGCCCCATATCTGACCGGCAGCAGTCTCTCTACAGTTTTTACAGCAGGTCTCGAACTCTTATCTCTGGCCACTGGACTTTCGGTTTTAGACAGCGCTTTGGTCTACTTTTCCATGGGTCTTTTGGTCATCGGAACAACTCTCATCTATATAATATATGTCACAGGTTGGAACGAATTCTACCTGTACCACATTGGCAAGTTTGAGCAAGCCCAAGAGAAGAACAACAGACACGTTGGGTTCAAAGAAGGTTTTCGTTTGTTCAAGAAAATTTGGTCTTGTACGGCCATCATGGGACTGTTTGTTCTTCAGGCTGATGCTTCGCCTGCAGCTTTAGTGGTGTCCGAAGGAGAAGGCCGGGGAGCATGGAATGGTAAGATCGAAATTTCTAGAGATGTTTTGTAAACACTTGTCTTGTAGATATTTATTTCGTCCCGGTCGTCACTTTCATGCTAAAGGCACTATGTGACATTGTTGGAAGACTGATTTCATTTAAGTACATCCCAGTGAGTTCTCACTCTAACCACAGGTACTTTCACATTTCAGTCGGGTTTTTGTAGAAAGTGCCCCAATCCGTACTTGTCATCATAAGTGTGATGAGAGCGGCGGCTCTGATCCCTTTGTTCATGCTGTGTAATGCACAACCTCGACACCACCTACCAGTGCTACTGCCACACGACTACCAGTACATCATCCTCTGTATAGTATCTGCTCTGTCAGGAGGATACTTAGTCAGTATTTGCAGTTACAGCATTGCGAGGTAACACTTAAATACTTTATAAATACAAATGTGACTTGAGTGTGTTGCAGTTTGGTGGAAAAGGAGGAGCTCAAAGATGCTTACCACGTCAATATGATACTCATAGGGTTAATCATGGGGGCGTTGTCGTTTGTCAGTGTCGTTTCGGTGGATCTGCTGTAGATGTGGTTTGTATTTAATATTTTAAATCAGAAATGTGATATTTTGTTACTGTGTAGCAATAATAGTTTGTAGGTATTTAGACTTCATTGGAAAAACATTTTAATTAGTTACATTAGACTGTAATTGCGTTCCGGAGTAATAAAACATTCAGTTTTATTTTAGTTTTGTTTATCTTGAAACTAAAACAAAAAAAATTCGCATTGTAATCTTTATTGTTGCGAGGTGTTTGTGTTGTAAAAATTCCAGGGACCTCTCACAATAAAAGTGTTTGCGTTAATCGATAGTATTGAGTGTGAACTAGAGGTGGTTCTCATCGTTTAGATACATGTAGATACAAGAGTGGTCGCTCCCGTCGGCCCCTTTGATCCAGCCGTTGTGTTTTTGTAACTTTAACTAGAGGATTTCCGACTCGCTTCAGTATTTCCGTTTGAAAGTAAGAAGCATAGGCGCCCGGCATGCAACACCGTCTTTTTTCAATATTAGAAAATAAAATTATTGGCAGCCTAGACTTCCGAGAAAAACCGAACAGATTAATTAAAGCAAGCTAATTGTTATTTCACTTAAGATAAAGTACAGTGTTTAAAGAAATTGAAGTCGTTAAAAAAATCTCTTATTTGATAATAAATAATTTTCGTGATACTTGATTGTTATTACAAATTATCAATACTGTCTCCATGGTTGTTATTTGACTGATATCAGCCACGGCCGTTAAAATTTAACACCCGTGGAGGATATTCTTTTGGTAGGTATTATGGTGGTTCAGATGGTAGCTATGCCCTCCTGTCCCAACGGGGACCCCTATGCCAATGGAGGCCCTGTGCCAAGGGGGGGTCCTATATATCATGAAAACTATAAAATAAAATACGGCCGATAACATATAATAACAAAACATTTATCAGATATTAACAAAGTATTTAAAAACAATTAAATAGATGTTATCTGCAGAGTTAGGAAAATCCCAAGCTGCGTGAAATATTTAAATAACAGTAAATAAGGGGAGGGCATAATAAACATTCTTACACAATCAACACTACAAAACTAACTAGATAGTGTAAAAAAAGATACAAATTAGGATCGATTGTCATTATTCTTCAGGAAACAACACAAAACAAAATGAACGAGAAGGAGGTCAACAGATTTAAAAATATATATATTAGGAGTTTTAAATACATATATTTAAGTTTAAAGATTTAAAATTTTCAGGATTTACAAATTCCAAGATCTGTACTAATGGAGCTAAGATTTTAAAGTTACCCCTGTACCAAGGGGGCCCCCAGGTATTACGAAAACTATAAAACAAGATACGGTCGTTATAACATATAATAACAAAACATTTGTTCATATAGTGCTTATATATTTCTGTGTGATGACAGTGATTTTAATCAATTAACAAAACAAAGCATTTAAAAACACTTAAATTGATGTTCTCTGCAGAGTTTTTATCTACATATTTAAGTTGAAAGATTCGTATGCAGGATTTACAAATTTCAATATCTGTATTAATGGAGCTAAGATTTTAAAGTTGCAAAAGATTGACGGTGTTTGAACGGTCTAGAGGAACTTCAAGCTAATGTATACGGATATAAAATTGCTGATACTTTATTTGGAAAAATGTTTTTTTTTTAGATTTCACGTCTGATGTACAAAGGGTTAATGTATTTTCATAATACCTACCTGTTATTGCAGTCACGGCTGTTATAAAAATTAACAGTACAGGAGGAAGTTTTTGATAATTGTTTCTAGAGCAACACAAACAAAATTGATTTATGAATTGTCTAAAAATTATGAGCCGAAGGTATTATGAAAAGTACTGGACGATATTCGGCCGATGCACAAATAACAAACGCGATTGATTATAAAATGGCGCCGATCTACCGGTCTAACTTAAAGATAGTACTGAGATATCCCCAAAATAGACCATGCAATGCATAGGAGAACTTTAACTTGCCTATCCGGCAAGGTGTTCTGAAGTTAGCCACATCCTGCAGTGGTTGGCAATGCGCCGAAGCTGGCGTGGCTAAGAAAACGGTTGGCGTCCCTTCTAGAGGGTGAAAGGAGGACCGACTTTAACGTTAAAGGCATCAAGTCGTAACTAACGCTTAATTTTTTCTTTTTATCTGATTTTATTCCACTATGAGTTCTCCTGTGTTTAAAGTAGGTGTTCAGCTTTCGTTGGAGTTACACCACATTGTTTTGTTCTGCAAATTAACCATTTTGTAAAACCTAGTTATTTTCCACCTTCAGCTTGCTTTTGTTTAACCCCGAAAGTGAGATCCCCCTCGCGCAGATTTCAGTTTTTGTTTAGTTCGCGTCGGTTAAATTTCCACCATCGAGTCCCCAAACCAAGTGAGGTTGTTGTATATTTGCTCTATATTTTCCTTCCGACTCACCGTCAGGAGATGCCATGAAATTGGCCCGCGTTTGATCCACGTGCATACCATAAATCAGGTAAAACCATTTCAATTTTTACCGTTAGTCGGCCATTTTCGCTACGTCATAAAACCTGCCATGATGAACACGAAATTGTTCAGCCTTTGGATCTACATGTCTTGTTAAGTATTCTAGCCTTTGTTTAAAAATAATGTTCACTATTGCTACTCTAATTATTCCGTGGACCTCGCGTGAACCTAGAAATTTCGTATCAATTGCCTTCAGCTCTTCTTTCTCTGCAGTAGCATAAATTACCAAACTTATGAGCACCACGAATACCTTGCTAAAGTCGTTGTTCTAATTTTATTTGTTTTTAGATATTGTTGTCAATTTCAGAAAGCTCAAATGTGTTGCCCGAACCACAGGGGCGTTCAATTTGAAACAAAGTGATTCTGTAACTTAACATACCTAGATTGAAACTCAAATAAATCCTTTAATAACTACCTGTCTTTTGGTATTAGGCCGACAGCAGCTTACGGTCATTTAAAAGCTATTTTGTCTCTGTTGAGTTGAATTCACCAACACTGAGTAAAAGCTGAAGACAGAAGGGCAAAAAGAGGCATAGTGCCACGCCGAAATGTCTTATCTTTATGTTGTATTGCGCCCGTTCGTATGTAACCGACATCTAGCTATTTTAGACACCGGGAAGCCAAATTTCGGTATCTAATGCTTTTGCTTTGTGCATTTTGGTAGCCTCGTTGCGTTTGCGCCCGCTAGATGTTGCGTTACTGTATATTTTATTATTGTTTGACCGTACATGTTTCGAGGCAACAGATAGACCAAATAGCATTCGGTTCGTGGTTCGCATTGCAGGCTACTGATTTGGGGAGTTATGTCTTCCTACTGCGGCTAACCTGTACCTGAGAGGTGGGAACAAAGTCGTTTCGACTTTGCGTTGTCTCTTGGACTGCAGTGGTACCCAGAAAAAGAAGTTGCTACTAACTTCTGAGCCTACTAGGTTAAAGTTGCAGTACTGTTTTCGGACTACTAATAAATTGCTTGCTTCACAAATACTTTAAATACTTAACAACCAAAATACCCCTAGATAAGTTCACCTTAATACGAAGCCACTAGAAATTGTTAACCACAGTACGAAGTCACAAAACTCAAATGCACAAAATGAAAAAACTTAATAAACATTTAAAACCATAATTTATATTATATAACATGAAACCCTAAAGCGTGCTCTGTTGTTTAATAAAGTTGTCTTGTGAGATAACAGAGAGTATCAAAAATCGCAATTTCGGCTAGCATTTTCAAACGCTGTAGATTTACCGCCTCTTGTGACGCATTTTGATTGGTTCATGCATTTCTCATCGGTCCGCCCGTTTCAGATAAGACAAACGTTTCGGATTTTTTTACCTAGTAAACGCGTGATTTCGAATAAACAAAAACATTGGGGTATAATATTTTTTCGTCTAGTTTCTGGAAAAGCTAGTTTTGGAAATTGTGGGACGACCCTATTAACTTTTCCAATTTTTCTTTCCGTAAGAACCTGACTTGGACTGTTAGGAATACGTAAAAAAAATAGTCAAATCGGTCCAGCCGTTCTCAAGAGATGCGCTTACCAACGTACAGCATTTCATTTCTATTATGCAGGGTTAGTCAAAAGTATGGAGTAGGCGGTCTATCTCCGTAAATATGAATTTTATTACAAAATGTCTTTAATAAAAGTTGTTTTACTAATTATTCTCTATTTCTTAATCTGCTCGTTGTTTTTATATGTCAACGCATTTCCATGGAAACGTAACTAATTTTTGTTTTTTGAATGGAAACCTAGTAATTTTTTGCTGATTTTTGTTTCTTTTTTTTTATTTGAAATGACCTGGTATTTTTTTAATATCCTTTCATAACAAAATTTCTGTGTAAAATCATAATTTCTAATAATAATTGAAATCCTCATGATGGTTGGTTATGGAGATCGACAACGTTCACACCAAGATGAATAATTTATTTAACAATAACGTTCATCCTGTATTCGATATTGTACAATTATTTCCGGATGCAGATCGTCAAAGAATGCCAAACCGAGATTTCAGCAAGATAGCACTCCACCCCATTATGGGGTTGATGTTTGCCTATTTTTGGATAACATTTTTCCAGGTCGTTGAATAGGACGTCGGGGGCCTATTGAATGGCCTGCTAGGTCCCCCGATTTAAACCCCTTAGATTTTTTCCTCTGGGGCCATTTAAAAACTAAAGTTTTTTTAAAACTATCCAAACCTACATTTATCGATTCCTTTCTACAAAAAAAAGCATGAATTCGATATTTTCCAAATCTTCATAAAATAGTCAACTAAAATTTGTACCCCCCAACAATTCCAATTTCGAAAGACTCGAACAGATTTGTTTCTACAAAAAAAAGCATGAATTTGTTATTTTTTTAGGTGTAACCACCTGGTACGAGTTTGTTTTCCAAACTTAGTATTTCAAGGATGCGAGGGATCAAAAAAATGTTTTTTTTTATTTTGAGGCCATATTATGTCAATAATTCAGTAAAATACGTGGATTCTCATGACGGTAACCAGTTATGACATGCTTTTTTTATACCTTTCCAAGGTCTAGAAGGACAAACAAATTATTTTCCGTTTTTAAATCCCTTGAGTTTTTGAATAATTTCCCAATATTTTGGCACCTTCTAAATACTTATAAATCTGCACAATTTCACCGACGTAAGAGTTTTCATTTAAGGCAAAAATAGACGTTACAAAAATTACACTCAAGAATCAAATGAGCGACAAAGATAAGAATATGAGGATAACAAAATGGCGAACAAGAACAGAAAAAGAATAACGGGAAGGCCAGAAGGCAAAAGAAAGCGACTAGGACCACGATGAAATGGAGAGAACTGGAAGGGCGAATCTTGAATGGCCCATATATACAAATTGTTGAAATAAATACAGACAGTGCTGTATCTTCTTAATTTATTATTTCATTTTAACCCACAACCCAGTTATTATTTTAGTTGAATTTCAAGATCAAATCGACGATGAGTCTTTATTATAAATCCCTAGTGTTACACAGTAACAAAGTGTAATATTATTAAACTTAGAGCAGATCTACTGAAACCACGCTGACGAACGACAGCACACCCATAATTAACCCCGTTAGTAGCATATTGACATAGTAGGCATCTTTGAGCTCCTCCTTTTCTACTAACCTACGACATTCAAGTCAAATTTATATTCACATATGTGCACCAAAGTGGTACCTCGCAATACCGTAACTGGAAATACTGAGTAAATACCCTCCTGATATAGAAGATACCACAGTGAGGATGATGTATTGGTAGTCGTGTGGTAGTACCACTGGTAAGTGGTGTCGAGGTTGCGCATTACATAGCATAAAGAAAAGGACGAGAGCTGCTGTTCTTACCACAGTGAGAGCCACAAATACGTATTGAGGTACTTTCTAGAAAGACCGGCTGATTTGTAGACGTGTCTGTAATCAGAATAAGTACTCACCGGGATGTACCTGAAGCAAATTAGCCTTCCAGCGATGTCACCTAGTGCCTTGAGCAAAAAAGTGACGACGGGAACGAAATAAACATCTACAAAACAGTAAATGGAACTTAAAGTCTGTAGAGACTCCGATCTTACCATTCCATGCCCCCTGGCCTTCTCCTTCGGACACCACTAAAGTTACAGGTGCAGCGTTAGTCTGAAAGAGACACAAGCCCATGATGGCCACACAAGACCAAATCTTCTTGAACAAACGGAAACCTTCTTTCAATCCCACGTGCCTGTTGTTCTTCTCTTGCATTTGCTCAAACTGTTTGATGTGATGCAAATAGAATTTGTTCCATCCTGTGACGTAGATTATATAGATTAAAGTAAAGCCAATGACGAAAGTTCCCGTGGAAAAGTAGATCAAACCACTGTCTAAAACGGATATTCCACTTGCCAAAGAGATGATTACAAGAGCTGCAGTGAAAACTTCAACAAGACTACTTCCAGTCAGATACGATGCTAGATAATGGTGGGGGAAACAGGCTGCAGCAGTGTACAGAGTGACGGTGAAAACTGCGGTCATTGCTGAAAGTATAATTCAGATATGATTGGGGTGGTTGAGGAATTTTGATTACAATTGATGATGGCTGCGATGAGCAACACTAACCCAAAAAATCCTTTTTGCCCTGAAATGAAAAATACAATTACTTTCCTGCATTTATTAATAAGGAAGGATTATCTGAATTATATTTCAAGGATGGCTGAAAAATTGAAATAATCTGTGAAGCTCTGAAAGATCGTTGAAAGGTCCCTCAAGATATTGAAAAACATTTGAACTATTTCTGAGGGAAGGACTAATTTTCGAACAATGTAAAAAATGCGTAAAGTATCTAAAAGGAGTTTTGAACCTGAAGGAACTGAAAAATTTGAAGCATCCCTGAGCGAATTGAACGAAATCGAACATTCTGAATTATATTTTAAGTATCTCTAAATACTTGCGATATCTGTGGAGAATTTGAGAAGGTCTAAACAATCTGAGCGATTTCGAGCATCTCTGCTAAAGATTGCTCCCGGTATTAAATTAAAAAAATCAAAATGTACTTGCATGTATCAGTATCAATTTTCACCCACGCCGTCAAAACAACAAACAACACGAAAACGATCGCCACCATCCCTCTGAACCTCACGTTCAAACTGATCAGGTTCCCCCACAACAACGCTATTATCAGGAAAGTAACCGCAGTAACTTCAAGAACAATCAATAGGGCTGCGTTAAAGTTAGCCTGGAGAGTAGTTCTATCTTCGGAATTGGCATCACCATAATCTATGGACGTATTTCTGAACTTGTACATCCAGTACTACAAAAAAATTCGAACGCTTGTAGACAGTACCCTGATACTTACATTGGTATCAGTGTGGAAGAAGTTCCATGGCAGCAGATGCACCAATCCCAAGAAGAAGAAAAAGACGTAGACCACCTTGTACGTGTCTTTCGGACCTTCGGCGATATCAGGTTCTACACCTTCGTCCTTGATCTTCATGATGTAAGGTTTTGGCACTCTGATTGAATGGAGCCATCTTTTATAGAAGTGGGACTAATTCTATTTGAGTGTTGGGTTGATTAGTGATAACGAGATTTCACTGAATTATTTCTGCAAGTAATGATTTTCTAATGTCATGGATATTCGTCACAATTGTCGTCGCTCACAATTGGTGGAAATCTAATCAACTTCAATTTTGTTAGATGAACCGTGTTGCTGAACTTTGAAGAATAGAATAAAAATAAATAATAAAACAGTCCCATAATAATTAGTAATTACAATTATTTATTTATTATTGTTGTACTGTTTACACTATGTGCTTTATCTATGATTGAGTTATATAATCTGTAGATAGTTGTATCAGGAATTGTAACCACATTTGAACTATTCTCATACTTCAGAAGGGCGAGAGCACTAGAGGTGCTTAGTTCTAGTAGTAGGTAGTGACGTAGTCAAAATAACACGATAATAAATCATTTTTTCTTTTATATAAGTGATGATAACCAACCTGTGTGATTAGTGCGTGATTAGAGAGGACAAAAATATTTTTCCTTATAATATTATTCCAAACACACACACCATGGAACACGAAAGATCAGAACATTTGCTCGAAGAAAAAGAAATATGACAGAAAGAGCAAATCAAGAAAGTTAAAGAGAATATTAAAAACTGAATATCTTGTCTGTGGGGGAATTTTGGAACTAACTTTCCGATGAGCTGATGCTCGCTTTCACAAGACTAAAAAACAAAACACAATAATTTGAATAAAAATATTTTTTTAATATACATGTTAGCGCGGTTGATAAGAGTGGTCAAGAGTGGGGCTAGGGCAAAGAGAGGTAAATACCTGGGGCAGACCGAGGCAGGATGCCTTGAGCACTAATCGGGTTAATTATGTTCTTAATGGTGTTTAAGATAAAATAGTATTATGAAATCTTAGAAGCTGTTATACAGATATATTCGTCTTCTGGAATAAAATCTACAATATATAGAATTTCGACCCCAATTCAATTCAGAGGCATCTTCAGTATTATTCCATTAAGTCTTAGATTCCACAAGGCAGTGTACCAGCTCCTCTTCTATATCTGATAAAGAATACTACAAAGAAATCCAGTTCAAATTCTAGACTAGATGGTCAAAAAAAATACCTTTCTAAAAACGACAATGTTATCTAAAAATAACACGAAAATATTTAATAAAGCCATGAATTTGATAGGTTATCTTAAAACCTATATTATGTAGTTGAAGATATGATTTATAAAAAATAAAATTTTGACTTTAAGCATGATTTTCCGTAAAAAAACTTCCAGGTGCATTCACCAAAAGAGTATTAAAGTAAACACAAAACAGTAACATGAATTTAAGAATGCCAAGGAAAATTTTATACAGGGTGTTTTACAAAGGTGGTGCCAAACTTAAGGAGGTTGCATATCAACCTGAAGTCGAAAATGACCCGTTTTGTATCTGGAGAATTTTTTGTCCAAAAACACTTCGATATTTAGTTAATTTTAATTAAAGATAAAGCAAAATGATGCCCACCCGTTGCAACATTTGCGGATCTTGTCGCACGAAAAGACATGCTGCCATTACTCTCCCTAACTGTTGCTCTTGTGTGGCTACAGGGGTTCCATAGATAAAAGACTTGATCGTTGATGTAACCTCAGAGGGAAAAATGCAACGAGGTTAAATCAGGACTTCGCGCTGGCCAACTGATAGGTCCTCCTCTTCCAGACAATTCTTGGTTTAGGTGATTTAGTATGCTAATTGTGCCTGTCAGCTCCGACGCGCGACTGGAGTTTATTCTTTAAGGGTCTGTGATTTTTTTTTAAATTCATTTCTATATTGTCTTAGATATACAATAGGCAAAGGGGGCAACGCATCTCTTATAATACTGAAAGCATGTATATAATTTTATTTTTATTTATTTATATTGATTCGATAAAATATTATTTACACAAAAATATATCACTTATATTATATAAATATATTGTGAGGAAGATTGATGATTGATTTCCTTCACTATTGATATCATCTTGAACATTTCATCAAATCTCACAACTTCTTAATCTCTTAATTTCGCAATCTCCCCATGTCTCAATCTCCGAATTTCTTAATTTCACAATTTTTCAGTTTCTCAATTTCATAATTTCTGTTTTCTATTTTCTCATTCTCTCAACTTCTCAGTTGATCAATTACTGGATTTCCAGATTCGTCAATCTCTCAATTTCACAATTTCTCAATGCTCAATCTTCATCTCTCAATTTCACTATTTCTCGATGCTCAATTTCACTATTTCTCAGCCTCTTAATTCCCCAATCTCCCCCATTTCTCAATTTCGCAATCTCCCAATTTCTTAATATCCTAATTTCTTAATTTCTCAATTTTTCAGTTTCACAATTTCATAATCTCTTAATTTTCCAATTTTTCAGTTTCTCAATTTTTCAATTTCACAATTTTCCAATTTCTCAGTTTCCCAATTTCTCAATTTTTCAATCTCTCAAGGTCCGAATCTCCCAATTTCACAACTTTTCAATGCTCAATTTCTATCTCTCAATTTCAAAACTTCTCAACATTTTAATTTCCCAATCCCCCCATTTCTCAATTTTCAAATCCCCCAATTTTTCAGTTTCTCAATTTTTCAAATTCACAATTTCACAATTTCTTCATTTTCCAGTTTCTCAATGTTTCAATTTCACAATTTTCCAATTTCTGAGTGTCTCAATTTCATCATCAATTTTTTCAATCTCTCAAGGTCCAACAATTTCTCAATGCTCAATCTCTGTCTTTCAGTTTCACAACTTCTTAATCTCTTAATTTCGCAATCTCCTCATGTCTCAATCTCCGAATCCCCCAATTTCTTAATTTCCAAATTTTTCAGATTCTCAATTTTTCAATTTCACAATCTTTCAATTTTCCAATTTCTGAGTTTCTCAATTTTTCCATTTCGCAATCAATTAATTTTCCAATTTCTCAGTTTCTCAATTTTTCAATTTCACAATCTCTCAACTTTCCAATTTCCTAATTACTCAATGCTCAATCTTTATGTCTCAGGTCTCTTCAGGTCCAAATCTTTCAGATTCCCAATTTCTCAATACTCAATCTCTATATTTCAATTTCTCAACATCTTAATTTCCCAATCCCCCAATTTCTCAATCCCCAAATCCCCAATTTCTCAGTTTCACAATTTTTCAATTTCACAACCTTTCAGTTTCTCAATTTTTCAATTTCACAATCTCTCAACTTTCCAATTTCTCAGTTTCCGAATTTCTCAATTTTTCAATCTCAATCTTTATCTCTCAATTCTAAAAATTCTCAATCTCTTAATTTCACAATCCCCCATTTCTCAATCTCCAAATTGAGATTAAATACGATACGTGAACGTCGGCAGAAACGTGATTGTTTACGTGATCACTTTACATATTCACTTCACTGTATATAAATATAAATATCAGTGGCAATAGATATAAATAAGAGAAAGGGGTTGAGGAGTGGAGAAATATATGAAGGAAGAAACTGCAACGACAATAACAAAGAACGCCCGCAACCTGCAATACATGGCACAGTGTAGAGGGTTAATAAAAAATGATAACTCTTTTTGTTAACGCTCGATTTTACTACCCATCAATTTGTCGTATCGGGCTTTAAAAATCTATTATTAAAGAGTAAACTCCAAAAATTTAAATTGTAATTAGAATTTTAAAATTTTTCAAGTCAATCTCACAAAGTTTAATCAAATTAAATTACGAAAGAGATTTTTTTGGGAGAATGTTAAATTACGACGTTATTGAAAGATTGCTAAATTTGACGTTTTTGACAAAGTTACATCACAATGGATCGAGGAGAATCTGGTAAGTTTGTTTACACTAATTAATGTTGGATGGAAAAATTGTTTAGAAAATGAAAATAATGAATTGATAATGGGATTATTAAAGTTATTCTGTTCTGTTTTCTAGTTTCAAAGCTTTCCTTATTTCCAATGTTTGAAGAAAATCTAATTTCCTGCATTTGTGAACCAGTTTGAAATTGGATGGTGAAAAACTATATTTCGTTGTTAATATATGATTGGCAAACGCAGAAGGTGTTGATGGAGGAGGGTCAAGATCTCTGTTGTTATAGATGTGTCTGAAATGTTCTTTAATTTTTTTTGTTTCAAAAATTTAGGTCGATGTTAACCATTCAGTAGAGGTGGAAGCAGGAACCGGCCAATTAAAAAGTCGCCAATAACACCGGCCCACATATTAATAGCAAACTCTTCCTGATTTGCTTTGATCCATCTGGCAATAGGACTGTGATCGGTAAATAAAATGATCTCAGTGCACTTCTTCCCTCTTAGGCATCGTCGTCAATGCACTGTTTTGTCATTCTACTTATATTTATTTTCCTTATCTCTGATACTGATAACATAATGTAACGTTTATCCAACGAGTAAAGCTGTTAATAACCACAATATTTTTATTATTGCCATCCCGTACTACATCCTTGCCATGTAACCTCTTCGTCGCTGCTCCTAAGGGTGTTGGTCCAATGTCATTGCCTAAGTCATCAGTCGGTAAATGTCTACGAGGCCCCACTACCACAGCTTACCTTAACAATAAGGTAAGCTGTGCCACTACCTTCACCTTGGCGCCTATCCGAATGGGACCGGTCGTTGAGGTCATTACCTGTTTTGTTGGAAACAAAAGTGTAGGGTTTCAACATCTGCATGGAGGAGAGGTCCAATAGAACCACGTCATGCTTGTTCGCTGTTATCTGCCAATAGTTCCAATAGATCCGGCGCCTTTCGTTCTCCATAACGGACTATTATTCTATCCTACTCTCCCGGGGCAAGCGTCATCCACTTTTGCCCAAAAAACCGCTCCCGAACGTGACGTCATGAAGCCTTTCTGCCCTTTTCTCCGATGAGAAAATGTTATAGGACTTTAATGTTCTCCATTAAATTCTTCATAAAATTGGTCTCATGAAGTTTTTGCCTATCTTCCACCCACCGCTCATCAATGACGTTGGAAAATGAGTTTAGTTTTAAGCGTACATAAAGAAACAACGCTTTACATACATACCGCTTTACACCATTTTTGCAAAATAAAAATTCCCCAATAAAAAAATCTAAAAATAATTTTAGGCTTTCATAGTAAACATTTTTTATAACATTTATAATAAAACTTATTGGATTCCTGTATTAACGAGCTGAAGGTAAACACGTGGTAGAGAGGTTACGTAGCGAAAAATAGAGAAATAGAAGGTGATATAAAGAAAAAAATTAGAGAAGATATTGAGAAAAGCGAGAAGAGGTATTAGAGAAAGGTAGGAAGAAAGAATTGGGCAGGGAAGAGGAGATATAGTCAGGAAAAAGAATAAATCGGCGAAGCCGGAAGATAACGACATCTATGAGGCGCCACAGGAAGCGGATGAACAAAGACGATAGAAACCGCTCGCTCAGTCAGGGAAGCCTGGACTCTTACCTGGAGGAAAGGAAAAGAAAGAGTTAAGGGGAGAGTAGAACAGAAAAACAAGAAGAGGAGGAAGAGAAATTTTTTCAAAAAAGTAAAAAGACGGCGAGGTCTCCTGGAGTAAAGAAAACACAGAAGACATCAGAGAAAGAGAAGGAAACGGACACAGAGATGGAGAAAAAAATATTGGAGCTGTTGCAAGAGTTGAAGGAGGAGATAAAAGAAATAAAACGAGAAAACAAGGAACTCAAGAGAGAGATAGAGAGGCAGAAAGAAGAATTTAAAGAGAAGGAGAAGAGATGGGAAGGAGAGAGTGGAAAAGCTGGAAGAGAGAATGGAAATCGAAAAGAGAAGAAAGAGGAAGAACAACATCGTGATAACAGGATGGGACGGGGAAAGAAAAAGTCATGTAAAAAAAGAGGATGTAGAGAAGTTTTTGAAGGAAAATGTAGAGGATAGTAAAGTAAAAGATTGTTACAGGATCAACAAGGATCAAGTATTGGTGGAGATGGAGGGATGGGGTGAGAAGGAAAAATAATGAACCACAAAGGAAAATTGAGGGAGAAGAGGGAAACAAGGGGGATATACATAGACAACGACCTCACAAAGAAAGAAAGAGATTTACAGAAGAAACTAAGAAGTATGGCGAAGGAAAAAAGGGAAGAAGGGAAAGAAGTAAGAGTGGGATACAGGAAATTAATAGTGGACGGGGAGCAATGGAGATGGAATGAAAAGAGAGAGAGACTAGAAGTTTTCCAATAAGAAGAAGAAGAGGAGGAGGGAAAAAGAGGGACAACGGCAAAGTAAAAAGGACAATGAAACGGGAAAAAAGAAACAAAGAAGGAAGTAGGAGGGAAACTAAGGAAGGGAGGGGGAAATCAAAGAAGGTAACAAGAAAAACAGGGGTGAGGGCACTATTTTGGAATGTAGCGGGACTAGGGAAAAAAGAAGAAGATTTTTGGGACTATGTGAAGGAGTTCGATATTGCTGGATTAACAGAAACATGGTCAGAAAGCTGGGAAAAAATAGAAAAACTGTTACCAAAGGAGTTCAAGTGGGAATGGCAAGGGGCGAGAAGGGGAAAGAAAAAAGGAAGAGCAGCAGGAGGAATAATAACAGGGGTAAAAAAAAGGAATAAAAGAGAATACTAAAAAGAAGGGAGAAGAGGAAGGTCACATGGTGAGAAACGTTAAAATAGACAGTAAATGGTGGAAAATAGTGACAGTGTACAGCAAAGAGATGAAAGAAACAATAAGCAAGATAGAAGAAACATTAAAAGACAACAGGGAAGAATGTCTGCTTCTGGGAGGGGATTTTAACGAGAGAATTGGGGAAAGAGGAGCCAGGGATTGGGAAGAAGAGAGAGGAGAGGGAAAAAGAAAATCCAAAGACAAGAAAGAAAACGCGGAAGGGAAGAAGTTGATGGAATGAATAGACGAAAAAGGATGGGAAGTGCTCAATGGAAATAAACAAAGGGACGAAGAAGGAGAATGGACCTACATAGGCGGTAGAGGAGAGACTGTGATAGACTACGGAATAGTAAACGAAGAAGCATGGGAAGAAGTCGAAGAATTCAGAATAGGGGAAAGAGTAGAGTCAGACCATCTGTCTATAGAGATAAGTATAGGAAGGGGGAGAGAGAAGAGAGGAGGAGAAGAAAAAATAGAGGAAATGCGGAAGGTGATAATTAAAGTATGGGACGAGCAAGGGGTGGAAGAGTATAAGAGAAGACTGGAAAAAGCAAGATTCAAAGAACAAGAAGTAGGGAAAATGGAGAAAGAATTGGTAGAAATATTGGAAAAAGCAGCGGCAAAAAGAGAAATAACAGTAAGAGGTGGAGGAACAAAAAGAAAGAATAAATGGTAGGACAAAGAATGTGAGCAACGTAAAAAGGAAGCAATAAAAAAAATAAGAAAGTGGAGAAAGACTAAAGGGAACAGAAGTGGCTTTTTAGAAGCAAAAAGAAGATACAGAGAGACATGCAGGGAGAAGAAGAGGCAGAAGAAGGAGAGAGAGGAGGAAGAGATAAAAGCAATAAGAACAGAGAAGGAGGTATGAAACTATATTAATAGAGGGAGAAAGAAAAAAGAAAATGGGAGCGAGGAGATAACGATGAATGAGTGGGAGGAGTACTTCATGAGGCTGCTGGAGGGAGAAAAGGAAAAAAGAAAACGGAAATAGAGACGAAGAGAAACCGAGTAGAACCTGAAGGAGAAGAAATTACAATGGAAGAGGTGGAGAGGCATGTGAAGAAACTGAAGGGAGGGATAGAATACAGAATGAGTCGTGGATGTATGGGACGAGAAGAGTGCTAGAGAGGCTGGTGGAGGTAATGAATGGGGTGTGGAGAGGAGAAGGATTCCCGGTAGGGTGGAGAGAGGGGGTAATTTACCCCATTTACAAAAAAGGGGAGAAAAATAAAGTAGAAAATTACAGAGGGATAACTCTCCTAAACACAGGGTACAAGTTGTATGCATCAATTCTGAATGAAAGGATGAGCAGAGAGATAGAGGAAAAGGGAGCATTACCAGACAGCCAAGCAGGATTTAGAAGGGGGAGGGGAACTATGGATAATGTATACATCTTGGACCATTTGACGAAGAGTGAGTTAAAGAAGAAAGGGGGGAGGGTGTATGCATTATTCGTAGACTTCAAGGCGGCTTTTGACAAGGTGGACAGAGAGAGGATGTTTGAGTGCCTGAGGGAGAAAGGGGTAAATGAATGGCTGGTAAGAAAGGTGGAGGAGATATATGAGAAGACAAAAAGTAAAGTGAAGGTAGGGGAGAGAGAAAGTGAATGGTTTGTGACAACAAAGGGAGTGAGGCAAGGTTGCCCGCTCAGCCCCTTGTTGTTCACGATGTATGTGGCAGATTTGGACGGAATGTTAGAGAGAGCACAAGCGGGGGGGTGTGTGGTAGGTAGAAAAAAAGTGTGGAGCCTGGGGTTTGCGGATGATGTGGTAATGGTGGCAAAGAGTGAAAGAGAAATGAAGGAAATGATAAAGAGTTTAGGAAAATATGTGAAGAAGAAAAGACTAGAAGTGAATGTAGAGAAAACAAAAATGCTGGTGTTCAATAAGAGAAAGAGGAAGAACGAAGAGAGTGATTGGAGGTGGGAGGGAGGAGTAATAGAACAAGTAAAATAATTCAAATACTTGGGGTATGTGTTCAATGAAAGAGCCACAGATAAGGCACATATTAGAGAACTGACAAGAAAAGCGAACAAGGTGATAGGATGTGTATGGGGAATAGGAGAGAGAAGGTGGGGAGGCGATTTTAAGAGGAGAATGATGATGTTTGAAAGTCTTATTGAAAGCGTGTTGTTGTACGGAGCAGAGGTCTGGGGATGGAAAGAACAAGAGGAGATAGAGAGGGTGCAAGAGAAATATCTGAGGTGGGTGCTAGGGGTGGAGAGAGAAACGCCAGGGTACATAGTGAGAGAAGAATGCAAGAGGAATAGGTTGAGAGTGAAAGCGGGAAAAAGAGCGGTCAAGTTCGAAGACAGGATGGAAGGGAGGAAAGAATGTAGGATACTAAAGGAGTGCTGGAGAGAAAAAAAGAAGAATTCAGAGGAGAATGATAGGGAGAATTACTACAGGAGGAATGGGTATGCAAGCAAAGAAATAGAGAGACTGAGAGAAAGAGGCGTGTGAATGAATGTAGAACTAAGTGAAAGAGATAAGGATAAGGATAGACAAGAGAGGAGAGAAAGAATTAGAGAATCCAGATACAACGGAAGTACGGAAGATGCATGATCGAGGAAGTACCGAAGTATTTGGGGAGGGAGAGCGAGAAAGAAAGAAAGATGATGGCGAGGTTTAGGTGCGGAAATGAAGAGAGGGAAAATAGGTATTGGGCAGAAGATGGAGGAAGAATGTGTAGAATGTGCTATGAGGAAAGAGAGACGATTGAGCATATGTGGAACGAGTGCAGTGAGATGAAACAAAGAGAGAGGAAAGAAAGAGAGGAAATACTGAATGTAGATGGAAGGGAAATTAAATGGATGAAAGAGGTATGGAAGAGGAGGGAGAAGGGTGAAGAGAAAAGGGGAGGGGAGAAGAAATAGAGAGTTTTATTTAGTTTTTTTTATTATTATAATTGTTAAGTTTACTTGTATATGTATAGGAATCAGAAAGCCCGTAGGGCAAATAAAGATTTCTTATAAATAATAAAACTTATTATTAATTATAGTACTTGTACCTGCTCAGTACCAAATTTGTAAAAACCGTCAAATCCTGAATGAAAAGGCAAACGCCTCTGAACAAATAATCTGTTTTTGTCTGTTCTTATTGTTGTCGGAACATCAAACACATTATGCACGTTTAGTGGGGACGTGCTTGTAAATAGACCTCCCTCATTACGCCCTTTTATATTCTGCGACTTGTCGCAAATCACCAAAAATTACGTAGGTATTCATAATAATTTAATTCGGAAGGGTAAATATCAGGTAACTAAGTTGACAGTGCTGGCAAACAGAAAAACATAACAAAGCAATAAAATAGGTATACCTGTGACAAATTTACAAATTAATATAATAGTATGCAAACAACACATTGTATAATAATCATGAAGAGGGTAACAAAAAATGGAAGTTGCCTGAATCTCAATAATTTATGCGAACCCCTAATAAAAAGTAGGTACCGATAGAATCAGTAAAGACGATTGGTTGACCCAGTAAAATAAGTTCACACCCACGTCTCTATTGGAACAGCCTCCCGATCCTTATTTTTTAGCTCCATTTTAAGTAAAACCACGGGTCAAAATTTATTTTGGTTTTCGGATTCGGAATCAGCATAACGGCTTTCATAAATTAAGTCTCAATCTTATCAATTTTTTCCAAACTTGACTGGTTTTTAATTGGTTTTTGCAAAACCACTAGCACTAGGATTTTCAAAATTACATAGAGTAAAAAGTGTGTCCTGTTCTTTGTTGTGTCAAAATTTCATTAGAATTGCTTCATTCGTTTTCCTTACATTGGTTCTCAAAGTACTTATGGAAGAATAACACGGAAGGATCCCACCCTTAATAGGGAGTGAGTGCAAGTTGATTGAACAGTTATTATCAATGCAATATGTTTCTAGGACTATCTATGCCCGTTACTATCACCAAAACTTAGATAAGACGTCGGGTTCTACAATTATTGTTTTGCTATTTATCTAAAACTGAGATTTATTTATCTTATCGAAGATCATCTAGTGATTTGTTTGGATTAAGCCTTTTCTAATTTGTACTCAATGATCTTCGTTATTGTTATTGATACATAATTTAAAAGAAGAGATTATTTAATAATATGATTTTTTGGACATTGGTGAGTCGATACAATTGTTTTAAATTATATCATTACACTCACAAGAGAAGAGAAAATTTGTATAAATAAGAAGGATAATAAACATAAACAATATAATAAAGAGCAGTTTGTTCAAAGGCTTTTCTTTCTTTTTTTAAATTTCAAACTCTTATTATTTATTTACCCTACTTTCAAGAGGTTTAAGAAGCGTGGCCATAATCCACAAAACTTGTAGTTTTATTATGTCACCTCCTCGAACGATTTGATAAAACCAAAATCGAAAGGAAAGTAAATGGCAATCAAAAATCGTAATAAAATCATAGGCGCGACCCTGAGGAGTCGCTAAATGCAAACAAACTGAAGTGACTATCATGGCGGGGATTCGTTTCTTTATGGGACACACAAATTATTTCAAACAAAATTAGCAATTCAAAGCTATAAGTATACATAAGTAGAAAAGATTAAGTGCGTCAAGTGTGTGTAATCCACTCGAGCAACTATGGTTTAATACTAAATTAATATTTGTCTTTTAGGCATAAGTGACCTGACGCAATAGATAATACGTTTTATTCACCACAAGGTTATTTTGACTCAGAGGTGGGGCACCAAGTTATAAATATATTGAATCAATATGTTTACAAGCATTCCATTTTTACCATGGCGATTTTTGTGGTAAGACACTGAGCTCCAGTTGTGGTAAACGTGGTGATAACGTGTGTTTCAGCTTGTAGTTTTGGGGGTTTTTACTTCCGTTAACAGCGACGTTGGATCCGGTTACAGTACTCCACCCTCGAGTTACGACGCTCCGTTTCAATCCGAGGACCAGAGTGTGGTAACAGTTTCCACAATCCATGAAGATTTGCCAGCACCCACTCTCCTAACTAGTATCGTCCAAGGAGGTGCAGGTCTGGATCTGGAGCAGGAAGCTCCCTTCAACATTTCAGATACTCAACAGCAGTACGGTCCGGATTCGAAATCGAGCTCCGAAACGGAAGTCCAAAAACACTTCTACTTCTTCTCAGATCCTGAAGGACCAGAAGAAATTCAAACAAGGATGATCGCTCCCCCTGTTCCCATCAAGAAGAACGTCAAAATCTTGTTTATCAAAGCATCAACCCCGGAGGCAGCACCGGTTCAAATCCCCGTTCTACCACAAAACGACGAGAAAACACTAGTGTACGTGCTGGTCAAGAAGCCCGAGGAGACATCCATCATCCTTCCCACGGCCACGCCTGCCAAGCCCATCAAACCTGAAGTCTTCTTCATCAAGTACGCGCCCTCAAAGGAATCCCATGATGTCGTCGCCAAAATTCAAAGCTCTGAGGTCAATGTTGATTCCGTAACTGGCGGTACTCCAGATGATCAAGAAGTGATGAATTCCACCACTCCGCAACCCTCTTTGACCACAGAGATCAACAATGTCCATGGTGATGGTTTACCCGACACTGAGACTGGATCCAACGCAACCGAACACGAGGATTTGGGCATTTACGAAGACGTTGATAATACAGAGATTCGGTCTGACAACGCAGTTTTGCCAGTTTCAGAATTTCAAGGACAAAACGGCAAGTTACCTCAGATCTATGGACCGCCCAAGAAACGATAAAAATTTTGTAATAAATACCTTTTTAAATAACAGCAAATGTCCTTAGTGTTAACCACCCTAAAAAAATACCTACCCTAAATTTCTCAACGGCTCTCCGACTACAACAACCTCTATGTAAGAAAATTGGATACTATAACGATGAAAACAACGCGTAGAATGAAGATGTAACTCCTCTAGACCCTTGTATTCTTACATTTTTACAAAAGTGGTGGATCCACAATTTTTCATATGTTCTTCACTTTTCTTCCTCTCTTTTCTACGTGAAGGCGAAAAGACAAAGATCCGAAAGAAGAAGAATAAGAACAAAAGTATATGGAACGAAGGAATTACTATGCAGTTTTTATAAATTTTATTAAACATTAACACTTTAAACTATGTACAATTTGCACGGTTGATAAAATTTATTAGTCACAATAACTCTGGTTAGTTACTTTCTTCGCTGACTGAATTCTTGTTCACTGCTTATCCAGTACACTACTGACTGTTTACGTCGTGCGCCCCCTTTTTACATCCCTCCTAGTGTTCTCGATTTCTTCTGTTCTGGAATGATGACCTCGTCCTTCCTGAGCGACCGTCGTCTAGAAAACGTTCTGGAGTGATGACATCATCCACTGTGAACACTCGAACAGGTATACGACTTCCGGTGCGACCGTCGTCCAAAAAACCTTGATGGAGTGATGATATCAAACTATCAACTCTTTATAATTGTTGCTTTGCTATCTTTTAGCATTATTGTTGCCATCCACCGGTTAATAATGTCTTTGAAGATTTCTACTCTTATTTTAACATTTATGTCTAATTTTCTATCAGATATTAATGTTTACTAAGAAATACTCTGTCATAGACTTCACGTTTCAACTTATGTCCTCTTGAAATTCTTTGTCTAAAACTAATTTATTGGCTCCGGCGAAACAAATGATCATTTAACTGCAAGTTATCTTACTGAAAGTACTAGTTATGCAAAACAACAAATCATTATTGTCATTTCCACGCATCCTTTATAATAACAAAGGTATCAAAGATTAGATTAACACCGCTTGCCAATTTAAAATCTAAAGGAAATAACACTGAAATCAGCTGAGATATGTGTTAAGTCAATGTCATCACCAAAAATAAATGTTCACGACAAAACATGTATGATTTAAAATTGTTAAAAAAGTGGCATAGAAGAAATAACGCTCAGGATTTTATTTTATTTCTTCAAATAACTAGCACAGCTGAAAAAGTTTTGCATAACTTTAAGTCTCCATCTCAAGAATTCTGTAAATCTTCCAGACAGTGTTGAAGACCATCATAAATATTTTTCCTTCCCATCCCTCGAACCCACCGACTTCCACACATCATTTCAGACCATTTCCTTATGGTTCTGACCAACTTTCGGGCACTCGATTGGCTGCTGGTTTATTTTGGCCAGGGCCCATTCACAAAACTGGCGCCTTTGAGATAAATCCTTAAGCTGTAAAAATTATGTCTGAAACACCCTGTATTATCCGAAATCTGATCGGTGATATAAATGTCTGAATGGAAATCTTAAAAGAATTATTGTTTTATGGTGACAATCAGGATCAAGAGGCGATTTAGATCGTTATCATGACACTACTGCTAAATCAACAAAACTATCCCACTTTACTTAATATTACTACAAAGAGATTATAATAGATCTTTCTGTTTCTTGTTAAAAATTAAGTGTCTACCCACTTAGCCGCTAATTCTCTTGTCGTCTGTCAAATCAACCGGCTTCAAACACGTGAAGATTTCGTGAGTATTGTTGTTGGACATTGTTACTTTAATAATTTAAAAATAATTTTATTGGTATAAAATGCTTCTTGATAGGCAACTTCTTACCGCCGTGCCACTCTATAGATCAGTGTCTTGGCTGCAGTGCGCATGGTCAAGAATCCGTTGCGGCGGGAAATTTAAAATTATTAAAGCTCGTCAGTTTGATATATCCAAAATGATAACCAGGACGTTAATTTCCTTATACCGTAGCCAAAGGCAGCAACATCACCACCTTCTAGTATGAAAATAAATCCTTTGATGATTACACAGTTCTTGTGTCAAACCTAGCAGTATTTTTATGAATCTGCAACTGATGAGGGACTTTCCCGAGAAGTAGCTGTCGGAAACTCTCTCCTTCCTCTCGTAATGCCATGTAACCGAACAATAAAATAACATGACTGTAAAACTGTAAGACTCAAAGATTGCCAAACCATGAAAGTAAAAAATCTGACTGTGAGATTTTGAAAATATGAAATTATAAAATTTTGACATTATGAAATATGAAGCCAGGAGATCGCAAGACTATGAAACTACATAACTGTGAATTTATGAGGCTGTGAAATTGAGAAACTGGAAACCCAAAAACCTTGAAAATTGGGAGGTTGGTGAGCACTATATCAACAGAATATTTCCGAACCCAAAAATAAATTACTTATTGCTACTTAAGATGCTCTTAACTCACAGCTGAACGAATATCTGATTTTGATTGATACTGATATCTATAAATTCTATTAAAAACAAATCCCAGTGTCCCTTATCTGATAACCATAGTAATCTAAGGCTGCCACTAAAAGATAATTTCCCTTCCGTTTTACCATTAAATAGAGATCCAAAACTATGTAATCCTCACAACTATACACCATGGCACTAAGTGAAGACAAAGCACCAAAAAATGTTGAAACCACAAACAGCCATGAGCCTGAAGGCCCCAAAGACAAATACAACATCATCTACATCTTCTTCTTCTTCTTGGGATTGATGCATCTGCTGCCATGGACGTTCTTCACCACTGCCACAAAAGTATGTACAATCTGATAATCAAAAATGTTAAAATTTCTTTGTAGTACTGGATGTACAAGTTCAGAAACACGTCCACAGATGATGACAACGCCGAGTCCAGAACCACTCTCCAGGCTAATTTTAACGCTGGAGTCTTGATCGCTTTGGAGATTTCGGACGTCGCGTTCTTGTTCGTTGGATTGTTGTTTGGAAAGTTGATTGGGCTCAGAGTCAGGTTTATTGGGATCATTTCGATTATTCTTGTGCTGTTCGTTTTTCTGACGGCCTTTGTGAAAATCGATACCGACTCATGTAAGTAAATTGTTTATTCTTAAGTGTAAGAACGTGCGGAAAACTTGCGGAAATATTTCCAAACCACGGCAGTCAAAATATACCAGCAGAAACCATATGGTTTCAACAAGACGGAGCGCCGTCATAGTTTGGTCGTCAAGTGCGCGAATATTCGGATGAAACATTTACCGGTAGATGGATAGGGCGAAGGCGGGTTATTGAATCGCCAGCTAGGTCTCCCAGTGAAATCATGCAAAAAATCGAGTTTATGTCAACAGACCACTACAAATCAAAGACCTACAAGAACGAATAAGAAACGAAATTTAACTGTATCCATACTTTTTAGCGCGCCTGTATATAGTTTTATAGTCTCACAGACAGTTTCACAATCCCACACTATATTCATTCTGCTGCCTATTTCCCCTTATTGAGTGACTAAGTGATTTTATTCTGGTGCCTCTTCTTCCCTATACGCTCCTATAACTATTTCATTACTATATCCTTCCGCTGCACATTTACCATTAATGAACGTCTTAATTATTTACAGCTGCTGCTTCTTCCTTTAGTGACTCTCTTAACTATTTCCCTTGACTGCCTATTACCCTTAGTGAGTCTCTTAACTATTCCCTCTACTGCCTATTCCCCCTTAATAAGTCTGTAAATTATTTAGTTCTGCTGCCTCTTCTTCCTTTAGTGACTCTTTTAACTATTGAATTATATTACCCTTTCGTCCTCTAGTGCTTCTTTTAACTATTTCCCTCGACTACCTGTTCCCCCTTAGTGAATCTCTAAATTATTTCATTCTGCTACCTCCTCTTCCCTTAGTGAGTCTCTTAACTATTTCCTTCTGCGGCCTGTTCCCCCTTAGTGAGTCTCTAAATTATTCATTCTGCTGCTTCTTCTTCCCTAAGGGACTCTCCTACAACTATTCCTTCTGCTGCCGCTTCTTCCTTTAGTAATTCTCATAACTATTTCCCTCGACGGCCTGTTTCCCTTAGTGAGTCTCTTAACTATTCCCTCTACTGCCTATTCCTCCTTAATGGGTCTCTAAATTATTTAATTCTGCTGCCTCTTCTACCTTTAGTGACTCTTTTAACCATTTTTTCTGCTGCCTATTCTCCATGAATAAATCTTTTAACTATTGAATTGTATTGCCCTTTCGTTCTCTAGTGCTTCTTTTAACTATTTCCCTCGACTACCTGTTCCCCCTTAGTGAATCTCTAAATTATTTCATTCTGCTACCTCCTCTTCCCTTAGTGAGTCTCTTAACTATTTCCTTCTGCGGCCTGTTCCCCCTTAGTGAGTCTCTAAATTATTCATTCTGCTGCCTCTTCTTCCCTAAGGGACTCTCCTACAACTATTCCTTCTGCTGCCGCTTCTTCCTTTAGTAATTCTCATAACTATTTCCCTCGACGGCCTTAGTGAGTCTTCAAATTATTTCATTCTGCTGCCTCTCCTTCCTTTAGTGACTTTTTTTTAACTATTTCTTTCTGCTGCGTATTCTCCATGAATGAGTATTTTAACCATTGACTTATATTGTCCCTTCGTCCTCTAGTGATTCTTTTAACTATTTCCCTCTACTGCCTGTTTCCCCTTAGTAAGTCTCTAAATTACTTATTTCTGCTGTCTCTTCTTGCTTTACTGACTCTCTTAACTATTTCCCCCGCTGCCCATTTACCATTAATAGTAGTCTTAATTAATTCCTTCTGCTGTCGCTTCTTCCTTTAGAGATTCTCTTAACTATTTCCTTGGACTGCCTGTTTCCCTTAGTGAGTCTCTTAACTATGTCCCTGTACTGAATGTTCCCCCTTAGTGAGTCTCTAAATTATTTTATTCTGCTGCTTCTTCTTCCTTTAGTGACTCTTTCACTTATTTCTTTCTGCTGCCTGTTCTCCATGAATGAGTCTTTTAACTATTGACTTATATTGCACCTTCGCCCTCTAGCGATTCTTTTAACTATTTTCCTCGACTGCCTGTTCCCCCTTAGGTTCCCCCTTAGTGTGTCTCTTTACTATTTCCTTCTGCTGCCTGTTCCCCCTTAGTGAGTCTCTAAATTATTTCATTCTTCTGCCTCTCCTTCCTTTAGTGACTCTTTTAACTATTTCTTTCTGCTGTCCATTCCCCATGAATGAGTCTTTTAACTGTTGACTTATATTGCCTCTTCGTCCTCTAGTGATTCTTTTAAGTATTTTCCTCGACTGCCTGTTCCCCCTTAGTGAATCTCTAAATTATTTAATTCTGCTAGGTCTTCTTCAGTTGGTGAGTCTCTTAACTATTTCCCTCTACTGCCTGTTCCCCCTTAGTGAGTCTCTAAATTATTTAATTCTGCTGCCTCCTTCCCTTAGGGACCTTCCTATAACTATTTCCTTCTGCTGCCGCTTCTTCCTTTAATAATTTTCATAACTATTTCCCTCGACTGCCTGGTCCCCTTAGTGACTCTTTTAACTGTTTCTTTCTGCTGTCTATTCCCCATGAATGAGTCTTTTAACTGTTGACTTATATTGCCTCTTCGTCCTCTAGTGATTCTTTTAAGTCTTTCTTTCGACTGCCTGTTCCCCTTAGTGAGTCTCTTAACTATTTCCCTCTAATGCCTGTTCCCCCTTAGTGAGTCTTCAAATTATTTTATTCTGCTGCCTCTCCTTCCTTTAGTGACTTTTTTTTAACTATTTCTTCCTGCTGCGTATTCTCCATGAATGCGTCTTTTAACTATTGACTTATATTATTCCTTCATCCTTTAGTGAGTCTCTTAACTATTTCCTTTCCCTCTACTGCCTGTTCCCCCTTAGTGAGTTTCTAAATTATTTCATTCTGCTGCCTCTCCATCCTTTAGTGACTCTTTTAACTATTTCTTTTTGCTGTCTATTCTCCATGAATGAGTCTTTTAACTGTTGACTTATATTGCCTCTTCGTCCTCTAGTGATTCTTTTAAGTATTTTCCTCGACTGCCTGTTCCCCCTTAGTGAATCTCTAAATTATTTAATTCTGCTAGGTCTTCTTCAGTTGGTGAGTCTCTTAACTATTTCCCTCTACTGCCTGTTCCCCCTTAGTGAGTCTCTAAATTATTTAATTCTGCTGCCTCCTTCCCTTAGGGACCTTCCTATAACTATTTCCTTCTGCTGCCGCTTCTTCCTTTAATAATTTTCATAACTATTTCCCTCGACTGCCTGGTCCCCTTAGTGACTCTTTTAACTGTTTCTTTCTGCTGTCTATTCCCCATGAATGAGTCTTTTAACTGTTGACTTATATTGCCTCTTCGTCCTCTAGTGATTCTTTTAAGTCTTTCTTTCGACTGCCTGTTCCCCTTAGTGAGTCTCTTAACTATTTCCCTCTAATGCCTGTTCCCCCTTAGTGAGTCTTCAAATTATTTCATTCTGCTGCCTCTCCTTCCTTTAGTGACTTTTTTTTAACTATTTCTTCCTGCTGCGTATTCTCCATGAATGCGTCTTTTAACTATTGACTTATATTATTCCTTCATCCTTTAGTGAGTCTCTTAACTATTTCCTTTCCCTCTACTGCCTGTTCCCCCTTAGTGAGTTTCTAAATTATTTCATTCTGCTGCCTCTCCATCCTTTAGTGACTCTTTTAACTATTTCTTTTTGCTGTCTATTCTCCATGAATGAGCATTTTAACCATTGACTTATATTGTCCCTTCGTCCTCTAGTGATTCTTTTAACTATTTCTTTCAACTGCCTGTTCCTCCTTAGTGAATCTCTAAATTATTTCATTCTGTTACCTCTTCTTCCCTTAGGAACTCTCCTATAACTATTTTCTTCTGCTGCCGCTTCTTCCCTTAGTAATTCTCATAACTATTTCCCTTGACTGCCTGTTCCCCTTAGTGAGTCTCTTAACTAATTCCCTCTACCGCCTGCTCCCTCTTAGTGAGTTTTTAAATTATTTCATTCTGCTGCCTCTCCTTCCTTTATTGACTCTTCTAACTATTTCTTTCTGCTGCTATTCTCCATGAATGGGTCTTCTAACTATTGACTTATATTGTCCCTTCGTCCTCTAGTGATTCTTTTAACTATTTCCCTCAACTGCCTGTTCCCCCTTAGTGAATCTCTAAATTATTTCATTCTGTTACCTCTTCTTCCCTTAGGAACTCTCCTATAACTATTTTCTTCTGCTGCCGCTTCCTCCCTTAGTAATTCTCATAACTATTTCCCTCGATTGCCTGTTCCCCTTAGTGAGTTTCTTAACTATTTCCCTCTACTGCCTGTTCCCCCTTAGTGAAACTTTAAATTATTTCATTCTGCTGCCTCCCCTTCCTTTAGTGACTTTTTTAACTATTTCTTTCTGCTGCGTATTCTCCATGAATGAGTCTTTTAACTATTGCTTTATATTATCCCTTCATCCTTTAGTGACTCTCTTAACTATTTCATTTCCCTCTACTGCCTGTTCCCCCTTAGTGAGTTTCTAAATTATTTCATTCTGCTGCCTCTCCTTCCTTTAGTGACTCTTTTAACTATTTCTTTTTGCTGCCTATTCTCCATGAATGAGTATTTTAACAATTGACTTATATTGTCCTTTCGTCCTCTAGTGATTCTTTTAACTATTTCCCTGTACTGCCTGTTCCCCCTTAGTGAGTCTCTAAATTACTTATTTCTGCTGTCCCTTCTTTTTTTACTGACTCTCTTAACTATTTTCCACAGCTGCCTATTCACCATTAATAATTTTTTTAATTATTTCCTTCTGCTGCCACTTGTTCCTTTAGTGATTCTCCTATCTATTTCCTTCGACTGCCTGTTCCCCTTAGTGAGTCTCTTAACTATTTCCCACTGCTGTCTGTTCCCCCTTAGTGACTCTCTAAATTATTTCATTCTGCTGCCTCTTCTTCCCTTAGGGGCTCTCCTATAACTATTTCCTTCTGCTGCCGCTTCTTCCTTTAGTAGTTCTCATAACTATTTCCCTCGACTGCCTGTTCCTCTTAGTGAGTCTCTTAACTATTTCCCTCTACCGCCTGCTCCCCCTTAGTGAGTTTTTAAATTATTTCATTCTGCTGCCTCTCCTTCCTTTAGTGACTCTTCTAACTATTTCTTTCTGCTGCTATTCTCCATGAATGGGTCTTCTAACTATTGACTTATATTGTCCCTTCGTCCTCTAGTGATTCTTTTAACTATTTCCCTCGACTGCCTGTTCCCCCTTAGTGAATCTCTAAATTATTTCATTCTGCCACCTTTTCTTTTCTTAGGGACTCTCCAATAACTATTTCCTTCTGCTGCCGGTTCTTCCTTTAGTAATTCTCATAACTATTTCCCTCGACTGCCTGTTTCCCTTAGTGAGTCTTTTAACTATTTCCCTTTACCTCCTGTTCCCCTTAGTGAGTCTTTAAATTATTTCATTCTGCTGCCTCTCCTTCCTTTTTGACTCTTTTAACTATTTCTTTCTGCTGCCTATTCTCCATGAATGAGTCTTTTAACTATTGACTTATATTATCCCTTCATCCTTTAGTGAGTCTCTTAACTATTTCCTTTCCCTCTACTGCCTGTTCCCCCTTAGTGAGTTTCTAAATTATTTCATTCTGCTGCCTCTCCTTCCTTTAGGGACTCTTTTAACTATTTCTTTTTGCTGCCTATTCTCCGTGAATGAGTATTTTAACCATTGACTTATATTGTCCCTTCGTCCTCTAGTGATTCTTTTAACTATTTCCCTCTACTGCCTGTTCCCCCTTAGTAAGTCTCTAAATTACTTATTTCTGCTGTCTCTTCTTGCTTTACTGACTCTCTTAACTATTTCCCCCCGCTGCCCATTTAGCATTAATAATAGTCTTAATTAATTCCTTCTGCTGTCGCTTCTTCCTTTAGGGATTCTCTTAACTATTTCCTTGGACTGCCTGTTCCCCTTAGTGAGTCTCTTAACTATGTCCTTGTACTGAATGTTCCCCCTTAGTGAGTCTCTAAATTATTTTATTCTGCTGCTTCTTCTTCCTTTAGTGACTCTTTCACTTATTTCTTTCTGCTGCCTGTTATCCATGAATGAGTCTTTTAACTATTGACTTATATTGCACCTTCGCCCTCTAGCGATTCTTTTAACTATTTTCCTCGACTGCCTGTTCCCCCTTAGGTTCCCCCTTAGTGAATCTCTAATTATTCCATGCTGCTACCTCTTCTTCCCTTAGTGAGTCTCTTTACTGTTTCCCTCTGCTGCCTGTTCCCCCTTAGTGAGTCTATAAATTATTTCATTCTTCTGCCTCTCCTTCCTTTAGTGACTCTTTTAACTATTTCTTTCTGCTGTCCATTCCCCATGAATGAGTCTTTTAACTGTTGACTTATATTGCCTCTTCGTCCTCTAGTGATTCTTTTAAGTATTTTCCTCGACTGCCTGTTCCCCCTTAGTGAATCTCTAAATTATTTAATTCTGCTAGGTCTTCTTCAGTTGGTGAGTCTCTTAACTATTTCCCTCTACTGCCTGTTCCCCCTTAGTGAGTTTCTAAATTATTTCATTCTGCTGCCTCTCCTTCCTTTAGTGACTCTTTTAACTATTTCTTTTTGCTGCCTATTCTCCATGAATGAGTATTTTAACCATTGACTTATATTGTCCCTTCGTCCTCTAGTGATTCTTTTAAGTATTTCCCTCAACTGCCTGTTCCTCCTTAGTGAATCTCTAAATTATTTCATTCTGTTACCTCTTCTTCCCTTAGGAACTCTCCTATAACTATTTTCTTCTGCTGCCGCTTCTTCCTTTAGTAATTCTCATAACTATTTCCCTCGATTGCCTGTTCCCCTTAGTGAGTTTCTTAACTATTTCCCTCTACTGCCCGTTCCCCCTTAGTGAAACTTCAAATTATTTCATTCTGCTGCCTCTCCTTCCTTTAGTGACTCTTTTAACTATTTCTTTTTGCTGCCTATTCTCCATGAATGAGTATTTTAACCATTGACTTATATTGTCCCTTCGTCCTCTAGTGATTCTTTTAACTATTTCCTGTACTGCCTGTTCCCCCTTAGTGAGTCTCTAAATTATTTCATTCTGCTGCCTCTTCTTCCCTTAGGGACTCTCCTATAACTATTTCCTTCTGCTGCCGCTTCTTCCTTAAGTAATTCTCATAACTATTTTCCTCATTTGCCTGTTTCCCTTAGTGAGTCTTTTAACTATTTCCCTTTACCTCCTGTTCCCCTTAGTGAGTCTTTAAATTATTTCATTCTGCTGCCTCTTCTTCCCTTAAGGACTCTCCAATAACTATTTCCTTCTGCTGCTGGTCCTTCCTTTAGTAATTCTCATAACTATTTTCCTCGAGTGTATGTTTCCCTTAATGAATCTTAACTATTTCCCTCTACTGCCTGTTCCTCCTAAGTGAGTGTTTTTAAATTATTTCATTCTGCTACCTCTTCTTCCTTTAGGGACTCTCCTATAACTATTTCCATCTGCTACCGGTTATTCCTTGTAGTAATTCTCATAACTATTTTCCTCAATTGCCTGTTCCCCTTAGTGAGTCTTTTAACTATTTTCCTTCACTGCCTATTCCCCTATTCCCCTTAGTGAGTCTTTAAGTTATTTCATTCTGCTGCCTCTCCTTCCTTTAGTGACTCTTTTAACTATTTCTCCTATAACTGTTTCCTTCTGCCTCCGCTTCTTCCTTTAGTAGTTCTCATAACTATTTCCCTCGACTGCCTGTTCCTCTTAGTGAGTCTCTTAACTATTTCCCTCTACCGCCTGCTCCCCCTTAGTGAGTTTTTAAATTATTTCATTCTGCTGCCTCTCCTTCCTTTAGTGACTCTTCTAACTATTTCTTTCTGCTGCTATTCTCCATGAATGGGTCTTCTAACTATTGTTTTATATTGTCCCTTCGTCCTCTAGTGATTCTTTTAACTATTTCCCTCGACTGCCTGTTCCCCCTTAGTGAATCTCTAAATTATTTCATTCTGCCACCTTTTCTTTTCTTAGGGACTCTCCAATAACTATTTCCTTCTGCTGCCGGTTCTTCCTTTAGTAATTCTCATAACTATTTCCCTCGACTGCCTGTTTCCCTTAGTGAGTCTTAACTATTTCCCTCTACCGCCTGTTCCCCCTTAGTAAGTGTTTTTAAATTATTTCATTCTGCTGCCTCTTCTTCCTTTAGTGACCCTTTTAACTATTTCTTTCTGCTGTCTATTCCCCATGAATGAGTCTTTTAACTGTTGACTTATATTGCCTCTTCATCCTCTAGTAATTCTTTTAACTATTTCCCTCGACTGCCTGTTCCCCCTTAGTGAATCTCTAAATTATTTCATTCTACTACCTCTTCTTCCTTTAGGGACTCTCCTATAACTATTTCCTTCTGCTGCCGCTTCTTTATTTAGTAATTCTCATAACTATTTCCCTCGACTGCCTGTTCCCTTTAGTGAGTCTCTTGACTATTTCTCTCTACTGCCTGTTTCTCCTTAGTGAGTCCTTAAATTATTTTATTCTGCTGCCTCTCCTTCTTTTAGTGACTTTTTTAACTATTTTTTTCTGTTGTCTATTCTCCATGAATGAGTCTTCTAACTATTGACTTATATTGTCCCTTCGTCCTCTAGTGATTCTTTTAACTATTTCCCTCGACTGCCTGTTCCCCCTTAGTGAATGTCTAAATTATTTCATTCAGCTACCTCTTCTTCCCTTAGGGACTCTCCTATAACTATTTCCTTCTGCTGCCGCTTCTTCCTTTAGTAATTCTTATTACTATTTCCCTCGACTCCCTGTTCCCCTTAGTGAGTCTCTTAACTATTTCCCTCTACTGCCTGTTCCCCCTTATTGAGTCTTTAAATTATTTCATTCTGCTGCCTCTCCTTTCTTTAGTTACTCTTTTAACTATTTATTTCTGCTGCGTATTCTCCATGAGTGAGTCTTTTAACTATTGACTTATTTTGTCCCTTTGTCCTTTAGTGATTCTTTTAACTATTTCCCTCGACTGCCTGTTACCCCTTAGTGAGTCTCTAAATTATTTCATTCTGCTTCCTCTTTTTCCCTTAGGGACTTTCTTGACTGTTTCTTCCGCTGCCTATTCCACTTAGTGAGTCTCTAAATTACTTATTTCTGCTGTCCCTTCTTTTTTTACTGACTCTCTTAACTATTTTCCACAGCTGCCTATTCACCATTAATAATTTTTTTTAATTATTTCCTTCTGCTGCCGCTTGTTCCTTTAGTGATTCTCCTATCTATTTCCTTCGACTGCCTGTTCCCCTTAGTGAGTCTCTTAACTATTTCCCACTGCTGTCTGTTCCCCCTTAGTGACTCTCTAAATTATTTCATTCTGCTGCCTCTTCTTCCCTTAGGGGCTCTCCTATAACTATTTCCTTCTGCTGCCGCTTCTTCCTTTAGTAATTCTCATAACTATTTTCCTCAATTGCCTGTTTCCCTTAGTGAGTCTTTTAACTATTTCCCTTTACCTCCTGTTCCCCTTAGTGAGTCTTTAAATTATTTCATTCTGCTGCCTCTCCTTCCTTTTTGACTCTTTTAACTATTTCTTTCTGCTGCCTATTCTCCATGAATGAGTCTTTTAACTATTGATTTATATTGTCCCTTCGTCCTTTAGTGATTCTTTTAAGTATTTCCCTCGACTGCCTGTTCCCCCTTAGTGAATGTGTAAATTATTTCATTCTGCTACCTCTTCTTGCCTTAGTGAGTCTCTTAACTTAACCCCCTTAGCGAATGTCTAAATGATTTTTATTTTATTATGGTTGACGGTTTCACAGTTTTACTGCTTCACTAGTTAGACTATGATAACTTCAAGTTTCAAAGACCCCGAGTTTCACAGCCTTGTAATAAATATTCATAGTTTTATAGTTTCACAAAATGATTTCCATAAACACCCTTGATGAAAACATATTATGTGAAATTGTGGTTGTTCAATTTTACATTTCATTAATTGTTTTTTTTTCAAGGCAAATTTAATTTACTATCTAGTTGCATTATTAAATCCCCACTTCTAGCTGCAATATTTTTTTATAGGGCAAGACGGATTCTTCGCCTTGGTGATGACCATCGCAGCCGGTGTAAACTGTACTCCATCCACCCTTCTTACTCCTTTCTTCTACACGATCTAATTTTAGCAATGAACGCCGTTTTCAGCATCACAATGTACTCAGCCATTGCCTGCTTTCCTCACCATTACTTAGCTCCGTATTTAACGGGTGGAAGTCTTGCTAGAACATTCACTGCAGTCCTCCTCCTCATCGCTCTAGCAACTGATCTGTCGGTTGTAGACAGTGCTTTGGTCTACTTCTCAATGGGTCTCTTAGTCATAGCGTTAAGTTTGGTCTTCACCATCTATGTCACAAGCTGGAACGAGTTCTACCTGCACCACATAAAGAAGTTCGAGGAAGTGCAGGATAAAAAAAAGAGACACGTTAGTTTCAAAGAAGGTTATCGGTTGTTCAAGAAAATATGGCCTTGTGTGGCCATGCTTGGGCTCTTCATTCTTCAGGCTGACGCGTCGCCTATAGCACTGGTGGTATCCGAAGATGAAGGCAAGGGAACTTGGAATGGTAACGTAGAAATCTGTCACAACAATGTGTACTTACTTTCTTGTAGATGTATATTTCGTTCCCGTGATCACTTTCCTGGTTGGGGCTCTCGGAGATATCGGTGGTACTTGGACGGCGTTTAAATTTTTACCAGTAAGTACTCACTCTCTCTACAGGTACAACTTAGTCATTATTCTCTTAGAAAATGCCCCATTACGTCCTAGTTCTTCTAAGTGCCATCAGAACTGGAGTCCTAATTCCACTATTCATGTTGTGTAACGCACAGCCTCGCCACCACTTAGCAGTGGTACTACCCCACGACTACCAATACATCATCCTTCAAGTAGTCTCTTCCGTAACTGGCGGCTACATAGTGGCCCGCAGCAGCTACAGCGTTGCCAGGTACTCCACTCCTTTATTAAACTTGTCTCAACGTTTTCTTGTAGCCTGGTCACCCAGGAAGAGCTCCAAGATGCCTACCACGTCAACATGGTACTGACAGGGTTAGTCATGGGTGTGCTGTCCTTCATCACCGTGGTCTCGGTCGATCTGCTATAATTTTGTTGATTCAGCAACTCAGCAGTGATAAGAATCTAATTGTCATTGCGATGATTTGAGAAAAAAACTTTTGTGATATTTATAAGTATCTGAAATGCTTCTCATTCTCAGACAACGTAGATAGGTATTTATTCATTGAGTGGGTTACTGGGTAACAACAGAACTCATTAGGATGACAATAAAAGGCATTTTTGCTCGAGTGACCACTTGAACACACTTGTTTTGGTTCTTAGGAATTTACCAAATAGTTGAGATTATTTGTGATAACTACTGTGTATTAATATTAAGAAATATATATTTTATTACTACAAATGTTTTGTTTGTATAGCCCGAGCAGGGTCTTCTTCTTTCACATTTTTAATTCCATTTTTATTTTTCCCCTTTTCATCGACATTCCTAGTGGGAAATAACTTTTTTTTGCACAGGACGATTTTTTTACGAATTCGAATTTAATGTATTTAGGGCATTAGCTTTGATTCCTGAAAATTCTAGCTGTGTGAAGTCAGGCTGACACATTTAAGCGAGACTGTTACTCTACTATTATTCCCTCAAAATGTTTAAGATAACTCATAAACAAACACAGAAAGGCCATAAATTATTTTTTATTACTATCGCTAAGTTTAGTAATTTTCTTAACGATGTGTTAATACTGCCTCATCAGTTAGTTATCTTCAAAACAGGATCTTATCGACTAGATAAAAATATTGATTGTCAGAAAGTTATAACAGCATGACTTTTAGAATATTGGTGTACTTTTAGATATTTTTTATCTTAATCTGAAATCTAAAAGTATAAGTATTATTTTTTGTATTATAAACTGACTGCCCCACAGACGTTATCCTGTCCAAATTTCAATAAACTTGTTCGCGTAACAACAAAAGTAAAAACAAATGTAATTTTATTTTAATTTAGACTGGATCCGTTTCTCTAGATCTTCCCGTTTCTCTTTTCTTTTATTGAAAACATTTACTTGAGTTATTTCCATCCTACGAGCATAACGAACAAAACAAAACAAAATTATATGTGGGGTCCACGCGCGACAGAAGTGAAACTTTTTATTGAAAACTACAACACATTAATTTGTTTTAGATCACAATAAATTTAAAAGAAACAAAAGTCCGAATCTGCTTTGAGCAACACCCATAGAAATCAGAACAAAATGCGTTTAGAGCCGGTATGAATTAATTCAATAAAAATGTACGAATTATTTTCTTGTCGGACGCGAATTAGCCTTACACCGTGCCAAAAGCAAACAGCAGTTAGTAGTGGGAATATATGACGTAGCTGCCAGCGGAGATAAATATAAAATACCCCCACTTATATTATTGAACGCTACGCATTTTCGTGTCAGAAGCGAATTAGGTTTACCCCGCGCAAAAAAATCTGCATACAAATATTATGATCATGATTATGATTTTTGCAGTTTGTCTGAATTTTCTTAGTTTTCTTTACAATTGTGTCGAATTTTATTTTCCTGGAAACTTAACCAGGGCCATAACGAACAAAACAAAGAAGATTTGCGCATAACCATCGTTCGAATCTTGAGTTATTTTTATTGAGTTCATACAAAAATCCCACTGAAAGAAGTACTCGGTTTTCCCAGAATGTTCCAATTTTCTGGAAAACGTTTCCAAGTTTTCTTTCCGTAAGAACCTTATTTGGACTATTACGAATATGAGGAGACAATAATTAGCCAAATCGGTCAAGCCGTTCTGACGTGATGCGTTTTTATATATTTTTTTGCCCAGGTAATATTTTTACGGAAAGAAAGATTGGCCTTTATTCTTTTCTAGAGGCGGGTAAATCTATTTTTAGTGACTGGTTGTAGAGGACAGGGTATACTATAGCATTTTTTGTATACTTGTAATGTCGTTTCATCTCAATAAAATATAACCAACTTTGCAAAAAAATTCAATCAACAAAAATTATTGATCTTTAAGTGTTATTAAAAACTTATTTTGGAATAAGAATGATAAGCAATTGATGCAAAAACAAATAAATCTGTAAACAAAATTATCTTTTCAAAGGTTTATTAAGTTGCAATTTTTAAGAATTTGCAAGGTGTGTTGACAAATTAAACAAAAAAGACGAGAATAAATATTAAGCAAATTAGCTAGTCATCAAGTTGAGTATGTCATTTCTTGTTGTTACGCAGTAACAAAATATATTCAATTTACTCCAGAAGTAAATGTTGCTTAATCTAGAGCAGATCTACTGAAACTATGCTGAGGAACGACAGCCCCCCCATAATCAAACCCGCGAGAATCATGTTGACATGGTACGCATCTTTGAGCTCTTCTTTCTCCACCAAGCTACAAATAAACTTAAGTCATATTTACGCCCATAAGTCCCAAAGCAATACCTGGCAATGGAGTAGGTGGAAATACTGTATAAGTACCCTCCAGTGAAAGAAGACACCAAGTGGATGATGATGTACTGGTAGTCGTGAGGGAACGCAACTTCCAAGTGGTGGCGGGGTTGAGCATTACAAAACATGTACAGCGGTATCAAAGCTGCTGTTCTGATGAAAGTTATGAGGGCCAAGACAAATTGTGGTGCTTTCTGTAAGGAAAAGTCTGGATGCTGAACGATATTCTACAGATACTCACGGGTATGTAGAAAAAGGAAAGTGATCTCCCGGAAATGTCCAAAAGAGACCCCAACATAAAAGTGATGACCGGAACAAAGTAAACATCTACAAAATAGTAAATAGTACCACAAATTGCACAACGGATTTCTACTTTACCGTTCCAAAGTCCTTTCCCTTCCCCCTCGGACACCACCAGAGCCATAGGCGAAGCATTTGATTGTAAAATGAACAAGGCCATCATGACTACGCAAGACCAAATCTTCTTAAACAAACGAAATCCGTCTTTGAATCCAACGTGTCTCTTGCTTTTATCTTCGACTTGTTCGAACTTACTGATGTGGTGCAAATAGAATTCGTTGCTGCCTGTGGCGTAGATCGTAAAGAGCAAGGTCGAGCCTATGACCAAGAGGCCCATGACGAAGTAGACCAAAGCACTGTTTACAACTGACAATCCAGTTGCTAGAGAGATAAGTAATAAACCTGCCGTGAAGATTCTAGCTATGCCACTGCCCGCCAGGTATGGTGCTAGATATTGATGAGGAAAACAGGAAATTGCAGTATACAGAGTGACGCTGAAGACTGCGTTCATGGCTAGAATTAGAATGTGTAGATGGTGGGAGGCGTTATTTTGGGTACGTACAGTTGATGCCAGCTGTGATGCCCATCACCATCACGAAAAATGCTGTCTGCCCTGAAATACAACAGCTTTAGAGCCAGGAATTGATCCAACAGTAACACATAATGTTTGAGATCAGATAAGAAAAAAAAATTACTCACATGAGTCCGTGTCAATCTTGACAAAAGCAGTCAGTATCACAAACTGCAGGAACACGCTGGAAATAATCCCTATGAACCTCACCCTGAGGTTGATCAGGGTCCCATACAGCAATCCTATGATCAGGAAAGACACCTCAGACACCTGAAGAGTGATCGTCACCGCCGCGTTGAAATTCGCCTGGAGAGTGGTCCGAGAGCTTGAGCCGCCCTCTGTCAAAGAAGTGTTCCGGAACTTGTACATCCAGTACTGCAAGGAAATGTCAATACGTACGGGGCACTAAAGCGAGTACTTACACCGGTGGCGGTGGTGAAGAAGCTCCATGGCAAAAGATGCACTAATCCCAAGAAGAAAAAGAAGATGTAGATGATGTAGAACTTGTCTTTGGGGCCTTCCGGTTCCTTTTTGGTGTCTATGGTGCGAGATTCGGCACTTTGGGCTTCGACTTCTTTGTCAATGTTTGGCATGATGCACGATTCGAAGGACTAATAGTACTACTAGTGTTCCGAAAGTTTTGCAGCATGCTTTTATTGATCGGGGGAAGTAAAATTATCTTAAACTCATTACACTAATGCCTTTGTCGATTATATTATGGGAGGGATTACTGATAAATTGTTTTCAGAAGCATGGAATCCATAATTACAATCTGAAGTGATGAAAATTGACTTATTATATCAGTTTCATTGTCTCCAATGACTGGTACCTAATCTTAGTCACTTACAACTATTTTAGCAACATCAACTTAGTTTACGAAATATCATAAGATGATTCGTATGTTTGCACACATTGAAGGCTGTTTCATTTATGAAATTTATAAGGGACCACATTGTATTTTGTATATATGTGTCAGCACAAAATCTGAATTGTCATTTTTCCAAAACGGCAGTCGCTGCGATAAGCCACATAAGTGGTTTATTCGACGAAGGCTTAAGTTACAAATCAAGGAAAGAGAGTTTATGTGTGGATTACAGTACTTAATATCCTTAGTACGAACTTCCTCAAATAAAATTGCGCCGATAGTAAATTTAGAAAGATTAGCAAAAATAACACTCACTATGATTTAATTTGTGATTGTCATCAACATAATACATACTCAAATATATAATTATTATCTGTGTGTATTTGTTTTTTATTGATGCTGGTGTCGGTTCAAAGTGCAGGGTGTTATGGAAATACCTGCAATAATTTTAACCACAACATCAGCAACATTTTGTTTTTTCTTTGACGCTTCTTCGTCTTGTCTATGACACGTTTCTGAGATTTGTGTGTTTTCTTTTAACTCCTCTTGCTTACGCTCCCTGGCGTTTCGTCCTTTTGGAACAGTTCGGTATTAATTCTTTTTCGTTGGTCTTTCTTTTGGACGGCGGGCATGTGAGGTATCTGAGAGACTGAAGAAATAAGGAATAAAATACTAATAAAAAAATAAAATAAAACCGAATCCTGAAACTTGAGTGACTAATAAACTTAAGAGACGGACACATTTCGAAGGACATCCGAAATTTGAGGAACCTGAAACTTGGAAAGGCCTGAAAATCTAAGTCACAGCAACCTGAAAGGTTGTGTCATCCGAAGGACTGAAAAACCTCAGTCACTGAGAATTCTGAGAGATTGAGGAACTTGTAAAGCACAGAAACATGAGAAAGAAGGAACTTAAAAAATAAAAGGTACCTCTCCACCTCACGCCTACCTCCGCCACCGGTCGCCGCAGTTTCTCGCCGGACAGAGACCCAGCTTGTAAACACGGCATAAACACACAGAGAGAGAGAGAGAGAGAGATACCGTATAACTAATAAAGGCAGCGTACATAATAAGGGTTAAGCGGAGAGAGAGACAGAGTAAATAGTAGATTTAGGGACCTTGATACAGCTTTAGGAAGAGAGAGAGAGAGACCGTGTACATAGGGAAAATAATAAAGACCGTAATACCGACTGTTTTGTTTCACTCCCGCACAACCTGCCAGCTGACCACCGGCTTATAGGACTTCGATTAAGCTACCCGTGGTCAAGTGAAGCATACCACGTTAAAAATCTAAGAGACTGAAGAACTTGAGTCACAGCAGCCTGAAAAATTGAACCAGAGAGGTTGTGAAATCCGAAAGACTGAAGAACCTCAGGGACTGAGAATTCTGAGAAATTGAGGAACCTGTAAAGCACAGAAACGTGAGAAAGGAGGAACTTAAAAAATAAAAGTCTGAGTAATAAAATAGATTAAGTAACCTGAGACCCCAATTGAGCACTCAGAGGATTAAACAGCCACATATCTATGAATTGTACAAATTAAGTATGTAAAGTAACAAAAATATCTGTTACTATCATCCTTACTAGTTATAAATAATTTATAATTCTCACTCAGCAATGAACTGTCTTAAATTTATTAATCTTGGACCATAAGTGGCACTCTTGGTTAACAATATCAAATAGTCATGTTTATTGATAGTTTTGTTGACTTAGCATTAATGTTATGATAGAAATCTAAATCGACTCTTGATACTGATTTCAGCAATCGTTATTATGGAATCTCTATAAAGAAGAAAGCGATCTGCCGACATCGATATGATTAAAAAAGTATAATCAACAGTGCAGCATTGAAATTAGCCTGAAGACGAGTAAGTTCTAAACTCCGAGTTCAATCTATTAGTCTAAGAACTTGAAAACCATTCAACCTTCACACCAAAGATACCAAAATATTTCATTGTGAATCTACAAACGCCTGAAAGATTGAAAATCCGAATTTATGGGAATCACAAGAGTTTGCCGTCTGATAAATTCAAAATCTGCAAATCTGACATCCTGGGAATCCACAAACTTGAAAACCGTTCTTGCTCCCTGGCACTGAGTGAAATAGCGCGTAGCTAGATGAAAAAGTTTGACGTTTGAGTCTACTGAATGTATGAATCATTTATGAAGACCCTGTACTAAAAGAGAAACCGAAAATAAAATCGAAAAACACAGAGATTGAAAATAAAGTGATAAGATACGGACGAGACTGAAAATAAACTGAAAACGACAAAAACAAAACTGGAAGAAGCTCTGAAAAAGGATCAAAATAACTGAAGTGAGTAAACAGTAATTAAATAGTTCGAAGAATACTGAAATACATGTAACAAAAACTGAAACCGGAATGAAGAGAATCCGAAAACTTGATGAGAATAAGTTGAAAAAATAAAAAATAAAATTAAAAACTAAATAAAACCCTTAATGAGAATGAGTTTAGTTTTAAGCGTACATAAAGAAACAACGCTTTACATACATACCGCTTTACACCATTTTTGCAAAATAAAAATTCCCCAATAGATAAATCTATATTTGCCCTACGGGCTTTCTGATTCCTATACATATACCAGTAACTTAACAATTATAATAATAAAAAAAAACTAAATAAAAGTCTCTATTTCTTCTCCCCTCCCCTTTCCTCTTCTCCCTTCTCCCTCCTCTTCCATACCTCTTTCATCCATTTAATTTCCCTTCCATCTACATTCAGTATTTCCTCTCTTTCTTTCCTCTCTCTTTGTTTCATCTCACTGCACTCGTTCCACATATGCTCAATCGTCTCTCTTTCCTCATAGCACATTCTACACATTCTTCCTCCATCTTCTGCCCAATACCTATTTTCCCTCTCTTCATTTCCGCACCTAAACCTCGCCATCATCTTTCTTTCTTTCTCGCTCTCCCTCCCCAAATACTTCGGTACTTCCTCGATCATGCATCTTCCGTACTTCCCGTTGTATCTGGATTCTCTAATTCTTTCTCTCCTCTCTTGTCTATCCGTATCCTTGTCTCTTTCACTTAGTTCTACATTCATCCACACGCCTCTTTCTCTCAGTCTCTCTATTTCTTTGCTTGCATACCCATTCCTCCTGTAGTAATTCTCCCTATCATTCTCTTCTGAATTCTTCTTTTTTTCTCTCCAGCACTCCTTTAGTATCCTACATTATTTCCTCCATTCCATCCTGTCTTCGAACTTGACCGCTCTTTTTCCCGCTTTCACTCTCAACCTATTCCTCTTGCATTCTTCTTTCACTATGTACCCTGGCGTTTCTCTCTCTACCCCGAGCACCCACCTCAAATATTTCTCTTGCACCCTCTCTATCTCCTCTTGTTCTTTCCATCCCCAGACCTCTGCTCCGTACAACAACACGCTTTCAATAAGACTTTCAAACATCATCATTCTCCTCTTAAAATCGCCTCCCCACCTTCTCTCTCCTATTCCCCGTACACATCCTATCACCTTGTTCGCTTTTCTTGCCAGTTCTCTAATATGTGCCTTATCTGTGGCTCTTTCATTGAACACATACCCCAAGTATTTGAATTCTTTTACGTGTTCTATTACTTCTCCCTCCCACCTCCAATCACTCTCTTCGTTCTTCCTCTTTCTCTTATTGAACACGAGCATTTTTGTTTTCTCTACATTCACTTCTAGTCTTTTCTTCTTCACATATTTTCCTAAACTCTTTATCATTTCCTTCATTTCTCTTTCACTCTTTGCCACCATTACCATATCATCCGCAAACGCCAGGCTCCACACTTTTTTTCTACCTACCACACACCCCCCCGCTTGTGCTCTCTCTAACATGCCGCTGAGCGAGCAACCTTGTCCCACTCCCTTTGTTGTCACAAACCATCCACTTTCTCTCTCCCCTACCTTCACTTTACTTTTTGTCTTCTCATATATCTCCTCCACCTTTCTTACCAGCCATTCATTTACCCCTTTCTCCCTCAGGCACTCAAACATCCTCTCTCTGTCCACCTTGTCAAAAGCCGCCTTGAAGTCTACGAATAATGCATACACCCTCCCCCCTTTCTTCTTTAACTCACTCTTCGTCAAATGGTCCAGGATGTATACATTGTCCATAGTTCCCCTCCCCTCTCTAAATCCTGCTTGGCTGTCTGGTAATGCTCCCTTTTCCTCTATCTCTCTGCTCATCCTTTCATTCAGAATTGATGCATACAACTTGTACCCTGTGTTTAGGAGAGTTATCCCTCGGTAATTTTCTACTTTATTTTTCTCCCCTTTTTTGTAAATGGGGTAAATTACCCCCTCTCTCCAACCTACCGGGAATCCTTCTTCTCTCCACACCCCATTCATCACCTCCACCAGCCTCTCTAGCACTCTTCTCGTCCCATACATCCACGACTCATTTTGTATGCTATCCCTCCCTGGTGCCTTCCCTTTCCTCAGTTTCTTCACATGCCTCTCCACCTCTTCCATTGTAATTTCTTCTCTTTCAGGTTCTACTCGGTTTCTCTTCGTCTCTATTTCCGTTTTCTTTTTTCCTTTTCTCCCTCCAGCAGCCTCATGAAGTACTCCTCCCACTCATTCATCGTTATCTCCTCGCTCCCATTTTCTTTTTTCTTTCTCTCTCTATTAATATAGTTCCATACCTCCTTCTCTGTTCTTATTGCTTTTATCTCTTCCTCCTCTCTCTCCTTCTTCTGCCTCTTCTTCTCCCTGCATGTCTCTCTGTATCTTCTTTTCGCTTCTAAAAAGCCACTTCTGTTCCCTTTAGTCTTTCTCCACTTTCTTAGTTCTTTTATTGCTTCCTTTTTACGTTGCTCGCATTCTTTGTCCCACCATTTATTCTTTCTTTTTGTTCCTCCACCTCTTACTGTTATTTCTCTTTTTATCGCTGCTTTTTCCAATATTTCTACCAATTTTTTCTCCATTTTCCCTACTTCTTGTTCTTTAAATCTTGCTTTTTCCAGTCTTCTCTTATACTCTTCCACCCCTTGCTCGTCCCATACTTTAATTATCACCTTCCGCATTTCCTCTATTTTTTCTTCTCCTCCTCTCTTCTCTCTCCCCCTTCTTATACTTATCTCTATAGGCAGATGGTCTGACTCTACTCTTTCTCCTATTCTGAATTCTTCGACTTCTTCCCATGCTTCTTCGTTTACTATTCCGTAGTCTATCACCGTCTCTCCTCTACCGCCTATGTAGGTCCATTCTCCTTCTTCGTCCCCTTGTTTATTTCCATTCAGCACTTCCCATCCTTTTTCTTCTATCCATTCCATCAACTTCTTCCCTTCCGCGTTTTCTTTCTTGTCTTGGGATTTTCTTTTTCCCTCTCCTCTCTCTTCTTCCCAATCCCTGGCTCCTCTTTCCCCAATTCTCCCGTTAAAATCCCCTCCCAGAAGCAGACATTCTTCCCTGTTGTCTTTTAATGTTTCTTCTATCTTGCTTATTGTTTCTTTCATCTCTTTGCTCTACACTGTCACTATTTTCCACCATTTACTGTCTATTTTAACGTTTCTCACCATGTGACCTTCCTCTTCTCCCTTCTTTTTAGTATTCTCTTTTATTCCTTTTTTTACCCCTGTTATTATTCCCCCCCCCTGCTCTTACTTTTTTCTTTCCCTTTCTCGCCCCTTGCCATTCCCACTTGAACTCCTTTGGTAACAGTTTTTCTATTTTTTCCCAGCTTTCTGACCATGTTTCTGTTAATCCAACAATATCGAACTCCTTCAGATCTTCTTCTTTTTTCTCTAGTCCCGCTACATTCCAAAATAGTGCCCTCAGCCATGTTTTTCTCGTTACCTTCTTTGATTTCCTCCTTCCTTCCTTAGTTTCCCTCCTACTTCCTTCTTTGTTTCTTTTTTCCCGTTTCATTGTCCTTTATACTTTGCCGTTGTCCCCCTTTTTCCCTCCTCCCCTTCTTCTTCTTATTGGAAAACCTCTAGTCTCTCTCTCTTTTCATTCCGTCTCCATTGCTCCCCGTCCACTATTAATTTCCTGTATCCCACTCTTACTTCTTTCCCTTCTTCCCTTTTTTCCTTCGCCATACTTCTTAGTTTCTTCTGTAAATCTCTTTCTTTCTTTGTGAGGTCGTTGTCTATGTAATCCCCCTTGTTTCCCTCTTCTCCCTCAATTTTCCTTTGTGCTTCATTTTTCTTTTATTCTCACCCCATCCCTCCATCTCCACCAATACTTGATCCTTGTTAATCCTGTAACAATCTTTTACTTTACTATCCTCTACATTTTCCTTCAAAAACTTCTCTACATCCTCTTTTTTTACATGACTTTTTCTTTCCCCGTCCCATCCTGTTATCACGATGTTGTTCTTCCTCTTTCTTCTCTCTTCGATTTCTATTCTCTCTTCCAGCTTTTCCACTCTCTCCTTCCACCAGTCTCTCTCTCCTTCCCATCTCTTCTCCTTCTCGTTAAATTCGTCTCTCTGCCTCTCTATCTCTCTCTTGAGTTCCTTGTTTTCTCGTCTTATTTCTTTCATCTCCTCCTTCAACTCTTGCAACAGCTCCAATATTTTTTTCTCCATCTCTGTGTCCGTTTCCTTCTCTTTCTCTGATGTCTTCTGTGTTTTCTTTACTCCAGGAGACCTCGCCGTCTTTTTACTTTTTTGGAAAAATTTCTCTTCCTCCTCTTCTTGTTTTTCTGTTCTACCCTCCCCTTTCTCTTTCTTTTCCTTTCCTCCAGGGAAGAGTCCAGGCTTCCCTAACTGAGCGAGCGGTTTCTATCGTCTTTGTTCATCCGCTTCCTGTGGCGCCTCCTAGATGTCGTTATCTTCCGGCTTCGCCGATTTATTCTTTTTCCTGACTATATCTCCTCTTCCCTGCCCAATTCTTTCTTCCTACCTTTCTCTAATACCTCTTCTCGCTTTTCTCAATATCTTCTCTAATTTTTTCTTTATATCACCTTCTATTTCTCTATTTTTCGCTACTTAACCTCTCTACCGCGTGTTTACCTTCAGCTCGGTAATACAGGAACGAGTAAAAAAGAACAAAGAAAAAACTAAAAAGAACCAAGAAAAAAAATGAAGAAAGAAATTATTACGGCAAAAAATACAGTCCATTTTTTTTAAATCATTGTGGTGCAAATAATTCATGTTTACATAAAAACGTAATAGTTACTTTTAATATCTATAAAGAATTAAATTTAGGCTGTTACCATTTGCACCACAATGGTTAAAAAAAACGACTGTATATTTGAAGGAAATAACTACAACTGAAGTCAATCAAGACATTAAAATGTGTCTCTGATAGAAACGGAGTAAAAATACAGATAACTAATCTTTCTATATATATAATTCTTCTGTACGTGTCTGTGTCACTGAACTCCTCCTAAACGGCTGGACGGATTGTGATGAAATTTTTTTGTGTGTTTGTGTGGGTCCCTGGATTGTTTTGGCTTATTTGTTTGTGTTCTTTCTTCCCTCTGAATTAATGTAATAAAAATAAACGAGTCAACACAGTAAATATTAGAAGCGTAGCTATGCGTAATTTACTTACAAATGTAAAATAAGTGTGCAATATAGTCGTTTAGTTGTCTTTACCCACTTTATGAACAGTTTTTCTGCAATATTGTTTTTAATAAGCTTGTTTTGTAATTTGTGAATAAACAAACTGGAGAAGCTGTTCAATATTTTTAACTTAGGTAAATAACACTTCATGCCGTAACTATTAAAGCTGGTTGTGGAGACCGAGCGGGAAGTAGGGAACAAAAGATAAGGCCGCCACTTGTTACACAACTTAGTTTTTGTACACTAAATAATAATTATTAATTGTTCGATTGTGAGTCAGTGTGGAGAGAACCAGCTGGTGCGGGTGTGTCTCAGTTATTGCTGTTAATTAGTTATTTGTTAATAAAAGGTGTTTCAGTGACAAGGGGTATAATAACAGTTTTAAATCTATTCGAATTTGCCGCCTTTGATGGCGCCAAAATGAGGTAATTGCGGTACTTTATCTATATAGGCACTTTAGTTCTAGTTTTTTTTTTAAGATTTCTCGCATATCAGAACTTATAAACCCAAAATTTCACCACCCCACCACCCCCCAATATTTTTTAAAAATATAATTTTTCTGTACGTGTGTATGTCACTAAACTCCTAAACGGCTGGACCGATTTTGATGAAATTTTCTGTGTGTTTGAATGGGTCCTTGGATGGTTTAGATTCACAAATGGAACCGGTAGGCGGCGGTGCAGTCGGGTTCTAGGATTTTTTTTAACGAATTGTTTTTAGTTTTTCTTTAAGATTTCTCACATATCAGAACATAATTATAACCCCAAAATTTCACCACCCCACCAAACCCCAATATTTTAAAATGAAAGAATTAGTGGGCAAGACAACATTCGGGCAGGACAACGTCTGAAAATATAATAATGAAAATGAAGAAAATATAATAGAGGTGTATGATGAAGAGTGAAGACTTTATCTTTATCATGAACGTCGAAAGGAGCGAAACATTTAAGAAAGTAAGTAAAGACGCACTATGGTTACGTTTACGTTTATTTAAGGCACGTATTAGCTTGACTATGTATCAAAACCGATACAAAAATATAAACAAAATGGCACGTATATATACAAATAAATACAATGATCACTTTCACATAATACCATAATAAAGCTCAAAATACTCTTCGTTGCTAACGAAATGCCATCGTGGAATGCTCAACAAGTATAAAGACGTACAACCATAAAAATCGCTAACACGACACACGCCCTATGACACCATTTCAAAAATGATTGTTCAAAATAACAAATCTAACAGCATCCGACGAACGTCTTGGACATCGCCATTAAGTACAGTACAAACATCAAACGTATCAAAACATTATAAAAGCGGTTATTTAAAACAACACATGTAACAGTAACAATTAAAATTCTCGTTGTATATAAATAGTATTTTAGTAAAAATATACATCTTCAAAACAAGGCACCGCGTTACTGCTTTATGTAGTCACGACCGTTTTCTATCACTGCGAAGTTGGTCGGCAACATGTAGGAAATGTTGTTGCCGTCCTTCTTGAAGGAGGGGGTTTGGACCTCGGACGTCACATTTATGACGATGAGGCGCTTCTTGCCGCCGAGGGAGCAGGAGATGGTCTTGTTGACCGTTATGGGTAGGTCAGAGCCTTTCAACCTGGAAACGGAATTTTTACTGCTTGTTTTGTATGTAATAGCAATCAACTTACTGCAAATAAGCATTGCAGACCACGCCGACGATCTCCCCGATCCTGTCCTCCTGCTTGACAGAGTGCAGCGACACCACCAAGTCGTTGCCCCCAAGACAGTGCAGGACAATCAGCTGGTCCTGTCCGGGACTCACGCTGATCCCCGTCAGGTCCTTGATCAGAGTCCCCTCTTTCATGTTCCTAAACTTCAAGCTGTCCAGCTTGAAAATTGCCTGGTCGGTGACCAAGATCACTCTCTCTGCGCACTTGTTAAACTTGTTGAATTTCGTGACGAATGAGGAGAATAGGACTTTACTGAAATGTTGGCTGTTCTTCAGGTTGTTGACGGCGTCGTTGAACGTGGTGTAGGTGCTGTTCTCGCCGTGACTGGCCAAATAGTTGCCCTCCCACTTCCGGTTCAACCCGTAAGACGGTCGCTTGTTGACCAGCATGCTGGCGGCTGTTACCTTCAGCTTCATTTCCGGCCAATCGGCTCTAGGGATCTTGCTGAGGATCATAAAGGCGCGCCATCGCTTGAAGAAGTTCTTCAGTATGCGCGCTGTCGGCTGGAGGGACACCGGAGGGGCCGGCCACAAAATGCTCTTACCCAAGTCTTTCGACCTCTTTGCGTTGACAAACTTGCTCTGCAACGCATTGATGTAAATCCTCATCTTCTTCATCCTGTAGGCGTGAACCATTGTCATCAACGCCCTCATGCGTTTGTACTGCTGTCTGGCGACGTATCCTCGCCACGTTTTCTGGATCAACGTCACGATCCCTGGGATGAGTTCGTTGCGGGCGCCCTCTAGAGCGAACAGGGTCTTCGGGGACCTGATGAAAATCTTGGTTTTGCCGTACTTGACGTCGTTGTGGAACTGGCGCTCGTCCATGATGACCTTGACGCCGTCTTTGTCGGTGCCTGCGCGGAAGTTGGGCCAGGTGAAGTGGGAGATCATCTTGTAGCGCTTGAGGAAGCGGTCGTAGCGCTGTCGGTAGGCGAAGCCGGCCCTACGCACCCGGACGTTTTCTACAAGCCCCAAGTAGCTCACTTGGTGTCTAACCCGTTGTTCGTCGAAGGCGCTCGGGGACTTCAGCTCGTTGGGCTTGATACAGCGTACGTAATGGGGCTCCTTACTGTACAGGTTCTGGACTAGGGCTTGCATGGAGTTCTTGAAAAGGGTGCCGGCGGTCGGTGGGCGTTTCGTTGTCTGAAAACCGAAGAAAACGCTAATTTTGTTCGAACGGGAAATTCGAAAGTCTCCTCGTACCTGAGAAATGTGCTGCGACCCCTCGGGGAACATCTCCTTCAAGTGCTGATCTCTAGAATTGTACAACAACCTCTTGAAATCTTGGAAGAGCGTATCTTTATTTTTGTCGAGGAATCCGGTGATACAATACGTGACGTCACCGGCGTAGTGGGTGATGCGGAAATCCACCTTGTGTTTCAGGCTTTTGTCGGCAGGTTTCAGCTGTCTGGAGCTATAGTGGTGGTGGGTTTTCAGCTGCTTGTCTAGTGTTTCCAGGAGCAATTCGTCCGTTACCCTCTCGGCGGTCATCTTTGAGGCGTCGTCCATGATGGAAAGGATGCCCTTGTGGGGGGCCTCAACAAGGTCGCAAATGATCTGGTTGTTGAAGAAGTCGATGTTCTGCCATTCGATACCCTCGCGGTTGTATTCTTCCTGTTCTTGCTTGAGGACCAGTTCTGGAAAAAAATACGATTTGAACGTTCCTCAGTTGGCCTTGGCGTCAAACGTTAGAGCCAACAAAAAAAAGGAAAAAAATCATAATGGGGTTAAATAAGACCTAAAGTTTATAAAAAGGGGCTCAGCTGTGTATACAAAGGCCTCTTCTCATGTCTTCTATAAAACAGTGAGTTTTCTGTCTTCAAACATTTTGTGAAAGCAATAAATCTGCAGATTGGATTAAATAATAATGACCGCAAAAGTAAGTTGCATCTCCTAAGTCGGCCATGACAACAAACTGTCAAAATAAAAGTTTAGAAAAGGGGGTTTAGCAGTGTCTTCAAAGGCTCTTAGGGCTACTCTATTGTCTTCTATGAACAGTAAGTTTCCTGACCTGAATAAAACAATGTGTCCATATGCAGAAGTTTTCTAGATTCCCAATCAGATGAAGTGTCAAAAAACGATTCAAAATGGAGCTTAAATATCCAACTATAGTGTTCCAAAGAATATACAGGTGTCTTTGTGCAAGCAAAAGCCTTCAGATCATCTTCAGATTTGAATAAACAAAAATCAACATGTATCTAGAGTTGGCCATGACATCAAAGTGTCAAAAATAAACAGCGTAAAAAAGGGCGCCCCGCAGGGTGTTTCAGGTTCTTAAAGTTGTTCTAACATCTATGAGACAATAAGTCTGCTGAATTAAATCAAACAGTTAATTTGGAGGTTATATGTTTAAAATTGAACAAACCAACATCAAAATTTCAAACAATTTGGTGTATATTCAACCAGATTACCATTTCTTTTTTGAGTAAGTTTTCTAATTTCATTTTGACCATTACTATTGGACCACTTTGTAGCATTCAGGAGCTGTTTACATATGAATTGAAGAAAAGAAATTTACAACAATAAAAGTGCAATTTGGTGGCTACCTACCAATGAAGAGCTGTTGCAGCTTTTCATTGCAGTAATTGATACAGAACTGCTCAAAGCTGTTGTTGTCGAAAATCTCAAACCCATAGATGTCCAGCACCCCAATCAACGAACTCTTGTAATTCTTACTGTAGTTCTTCTCATCCACCGCAATAGCAGCGTTAATCTTATCGACTAACCACCCAAACAGCCTCTCATACACAGCCTTAGCCAGAGCATCCCTCCCATAACAAGCCTCGGCTTCGGTGTGCTCCTTCCTCATGATGTCTCCCCTCGCAGCAATCACCCTCTCGCACAATGCCGTCGTCATCTCGTCTTTGTTGACTTGGAGCAGGTCGGCGATAACGTCCACCGACTTCTTGTTTTGGATTTGCAATTTCTCGCCGTCGTTGGTGAACTCCACGTTCCCCAGATGGAGTATGGCGGCGACGATCCTCCAGAGGGTGTCTTGTGCGTCTTTGGAGAACTGGAGGGTACTGAGGGATGAGGTGACGTCGCGGAAATCGTTGCGGTCGTTGATGGTGTCCACTTTGGCAGCTTGGCCCTGCTTGACGTAGAAGTAGGCGTCGGGGTTGCGGGAGAGGTAAAGTTTCTTGAGGAGGTCGTCGGGAGAACCTGTGAGGAGCTAAATCCAATATGTTAGACACCAAGAAGTTAGTAAAACACCAACCTGATAGAAGCTATGGAAGTTGCGCTCCCCCTGCTGCTGGTAGATGACCCTCGACTTCTCCAGCAGGTATTTGTTGATGTGCCCCCCTATGGGGTCCCCCTTAAAGTCGAAGTGTATGTCCATGTATTTCCCGAACCTGGACGAGTTGTCGTTGCGGTTCGTCTTTGCATTGCCGAAGGCCTCGAGGATGGAGTTCGACTGTAACAGGACATTCTTGACCCTTTCAATTTCTTTTTGACCGTCTTTGTTTGTGACGGCCGCTATATATTTCATGATGATCTTTGAGGCCTCGGTTTTACCGGCACCGGATTCGCCGCTTATGACGATGCATGTGTCTCTTCCTTGTTGTAGCATAACTTTGTGCGATGCGTCCGCCACGGCGAAGATGTGGGGAGGGTTCTCGAAGAGTTCTCGGCCTGGTGAATTATTAATTTTAGAAACTTCAGCAAATAAATATTAATAGTTCCGCACTGATAAGGCGTTGGGAATATTAATACAGTGGAACTTCGGCAAATGCCCGAAACAGAATTTAGAATGACTACCCAATGAAAAAACTCGGTTGAAATTGGTACGATAGCCGCTGGAATTCATTAATGGATATCGCGGTATCGGCACATAATATAAGGCGTGGAACAAAAACACGCGGTATGAATTAATTAAAATTCGAGATTATCAGTCATCGACCTCGAAGGATGATCTGGGAAAAAGTGGCAACAAAGAAGGAGTGTTTAAATATTAAATGTTTCCGCGGTGGTGCTTCGCTATCATTAATTAGTCGTGTGAAATTGTTGGCTGCAATGTCAATTAACATCCGTTGGCTGTCAACAAGAGGTCATTATTTTTTGCGAATATTTAGACAGCGAGACAAAATTAAGTGCAAAATATAATTATGTTCTTGTCTGTTGTAATTTTCTCCGAACTGCCTCGCAGTTGTTGCAAAAACACAAGGAATATTTTTCTCTTAGACTCCTGTAATTAACAACCAAGCACGGACATGGTCATCCAGGCACGTACTCGTGTCAATAACCATCTAAATTGAACTTGGGTCTTTGCCCCAACGGTTTTCTAAGATTATTTAGATTTTTTTCTATAAAATTATTAACAGTATTCCATTTTTCAAACAAAACGATGGACTTAAACTGATTTGCTAAAACTGAAATTGAAGTCTTTCTTTTCTATTCTATAAATTTTTGTATTTTAATGAAAATAAATCTTCGTGTCTTAATTATACCTACAGTGTGATCAATTGATTTTTTATCTAGCAATATGTCATAATATGTGACGTCACAGCAGCCTATTACATATAAAAAATCAACTGATCGCAATGTACTAAAAAATGGAAATATCAAAAGGTGTACTTTTAATATTTCGACATTTTCAATTAACAACTATACATCCTCTCTTTAGTTTTTAGTATCGTGACTTTTTTCAATTCCCACATTCGTTCTTTCCTGCAGCTAATTTCACGGCCCACTGCGACCCCATCCAGCGGAACTATCCTTCTCAAAAGGTCGCCGCTTTATCGACTCAAAAAATCTTTAACCTTTCATTGCGAAGTGCAAAAAATTCGGGCGGGAAATGACTTTTCCTGTGTGTGTGCCAACGACCAACGACACTCCTTTTATGCGAATCAAAACGGAAAGTGTGCACTACCGAACGTATCTATCCAACGTTATCATATCGGTTTTAACAGCATTCCTAGAGTCTTATGATAAAACTGTCAAGCTGTCAAGGTTAGGCTAGATTAATAAATTGCAGATACCTTTATATTGATCCACGTATTTCTGGTCGTAGATGTTCATGCTTTTGTAGGGATTCACCGAGACGCAGACTTCACCGATGTAGGTGTAGATTTTGCCATTTTTGAATCTGGAAAAAGGTGAAGTTAAAAAAATTGAAAACGAAAGTACACAAAAAAATATATTTAGAAAATGTCTTGAACGAAAGTGACTATCTCATTGTGCCACAAGGGTCCTCGACTTTTACATGCAGCTGCATTAATAATATTATTGTGCACAACTAATTTAAAGGATCCCACAGACCAACGGGAGTGCGGGAATCCCGCATGCGTCTGTGGTATCGTTAATCAACAATAACAGAACACCATGCAAACAGCAACCGAAGATATGTAGATAGAAGAAGATATAATTTTTTTATATATGTAATACCAAATAAAACAAATGGGGATGTGAGTTCCAAAATTCGCTATTTGTATATTTTTTTAAATTGAGATAAGTCTCCTTGCGCCTCCTGCCCTTCATAACACAGAATAAACACCTTGTTCGTTAATATAATATGAATTGGTTTTGTAGTCCTTGTCAAAAGAATGTATTAAAGCATTTTAGGTAGGCGGTTTTTCCTTTCATATCGAAGTCAGGTAGGGATGCGGTACGTCTGGCACCTAGGAGCGGTTGCGTTTACCTGTGAAAAAGAATGGAAATATCAAAAAACCATCCGACCTAAAATTAGCTTTTTAGCGACTCGCTAATTATGTGATGTTGATGTGCCAGTATCGAGAAATTACTATCGATATTGGGGCTGTGCTATTTAAATCAAGTTTTTCATTAGCAGCCATTGATCAGTGTCTACAACACACAAAAAAGAAATCGTTTGTGGCAGTGCGATTCATTACTGTATTGAATTTTGGGCAATACTACTTCTAGGTAGTCTTAAAGAAGGAAAAAAACCAATGAATTAAATTACGACATGGATAAACAAGAAGATACATGAATAAGTGCAAATAAAATAACAGGAACATAAAAATAGTCATTTATCTTAGTCAATGTAACAATATTTAAACAGACTGATAACACTCGTAGAAATTTTCTAATTCCAGGAAACGTAAAGGGCTCATTTTTACTAGAAAATTATAACTATGTATTTGTCACTGCTGGGAAATAATTTCACGTTCTTTATCGTTGCTCCAAAGGAAACTTCCGTATTTCGACGATATGGGTCACCAAACCAAGGTTAAGTATTTGATAATGGACACGAATTTAGTATTACTCGGTTGAATTTAATTTAGTTTTCTGATCATATCAGAATTGCACGTATAACTCTGATTAGAAGATAAAAATTAAAAAAATTATACAACGTACGAGTTGCTAGAACTTGTTTTTGATATGTGGCAAACGAAAAGCGTTATCACAATACATTAGAAATTGGATTTCTGAAGTTCGAAAACAAACGAACGACAACCCAACTACATACGTAAAAAAAAATGCTCTTCTCAAAAACTTTGAGATCATAAAATAGTAATTATACACCAAGGTTGAGAAGCCATTTTTCAAGAAGAAGTCATCTTTCTTAGCCGAGCTATTTTATTTACTAAGATGCGAAGCATCGAGGTAAATAAAAATGCGAGGCTAAGAAAAGGCTTCTCAACCGTGGTTTATATACTATTTTTTTCACTAACAGCACATCTGTTTAACTTTTCTTCAATTGATAATCATGATAATGCGAAAGATTGGAACGAATTTAACTAAAATATCAATGAAAAGCGAGTAGCATATGAAATTAAATCAATACCTGTCATTTCTATTTTTTGTTGCGATGTTGCTAGTGTAGTCCAACTAGCAAATTTAACATTTCGCAAGAAATTCCAACTCCCCAGTTCTACATTGTTGAGCTGTCAGCTATCATTAATAATGACAGAAAATGTCAAGTCAAAACATCAACTACGGCAGTAACCATGCCAACATTGTCAACATTGTTTTTATTATCTACTAGTAGGAGAGAAAAATCCATTATTAGGTAAGGTACAGAATAGTATATTAAAGTATGAGTGGATAACAAGGTCTTTAAAACACGCGCGAGTTTTCGAGCACGACGGCGTAGCCGGGAGTGCTCGAAATAGAGCAAGTGTTTTAAAGACCAGTTATCCACGAATACTTTACGCTATTTTTTATTATACCAGCAATACTGGAAACAAATTAAGCACTAAAAACATATTTTTTGTCGTGATAAATCGAAATGGCGTAATAATATTGCCATTAGTTAAAACGGAAAAATGAGTTAAAACGAGATTTCACCCAATATAGAAGCATTGGCCGAACAAGCGGAATCCAAAATACTACCATCGAAGTCAAAAGACCCATACCTGAAGGAATATGAAAAGTTTTCAAATTTGATGAAGTTATAATGCTACCTATATTTCCTTGACAACCTTTAAAGCTCGCCGTGCTTTAATCGCCTGTATTCGCACGCTCAGGCGTGCTTTAAACGGCGATTCTGATGCAGGTATAATAAAAAATCAATTACTGAAGCATCAAGCACGATATATAATGTTTTCTGAAGCTAGTAGTGAAAAAAATTACTTATGTTTTACAAACAATCGACACATGAGAATTACTACAGTAATTCAACGTCATCAAACCGAAAAATTGTAGAATTCAAGGAAGTGATGAAACACCCTGTATATCTAATTTGAAACAGTTGAACAATAATGTGGCGTACCCAACAGCCGTCTAGATAAAAATATTTGATCACTCTGTATATCTATGTAATTAAGACACGAAGTCGAAATAAAAAACAAGAGTAATCTTATGTTACAACTACAACGTGCCCGCACTTGCCATAACCCATAACAATCCGCCTAGTGAAAGCCACACTTGCATAATACCCAACCATGCCATTATCATGCTTTTCTGCATATGTAACTACACATTACTCGCTATCTGTTTTTGTAATTTCCCTGAAACCTCGTAAATAGGAAGAGGAAAATGTCCCAATATTTACTCAACTTAAGTGCTTTTTTCAAACCATTAACTCTACTTAGTAAATGTACGCTATTAGCACTAAAAGGAAGGGAACACGAAAGACAATGGAGACGTTACAAACGACATTAAGCTAGAAAGTCTAGTTCCCTTTTATGTTTTTTGTAAGCTGACAGCTGATGGATGATTAGCTTATCGCGAGTTCACCTTGGCGTAGTTTTTGTTTTTGTCGCCTTGATACATAAATGGCCTTTTCGTTTATTTATTCCAGTACAGTTAAATTCGACATTTCATGAATTAGAATTGATTCATCCATGGTTAGCGATCATCAATTAGATCGTAAAATCGAAGTTGTAGTAAAAATAGACAAATTGATTTCGTCAAGGGTGGCGCTGTAATTGGAACGAATCGTGAATCACTGCGGACGCTGTAGTTCCCAATTTTATTTTCGGGCTGTTCTATTTTTTACAAACTTTTTTGTTCTTGAACTTGATTGCACCTGATTCAAAATATTATTTTTTACATTCAAAGCCTTGTCTGAATCATTACTTTACGGTCGAAAATTATTGACATTTGGATATTGCTTATCAATATGCTATACATAATTATGATCCATATGGTTGTACATATTGGAAAACAAAAGCATCAGTGGTCTTGTATTATACAGAATGTCGTATCTAAGACTTGCGCGATATCACTTATTTGTCAAAGTAATTAGCTAAAATTCCTCATTTCTTTTGCGAATGTCCCTCAATCCTCGTTTATTTTTTTCTAGCTCTCCTGTATTATTTTTATTCATTGTTTTTATTTCCAGGGTGTTTAAAAACGGTCAGAGCTGTAACTTTCTCATTTATTGTTTGACTTTAATAAAACAAAAACGAAATGGCATGTCTTTGACATATGACTTGCACGGTAAAACGATAATCAACTTTTTTTCTTGTAATGATATCTAATTTTTTTCTTAATTCAACGATGTCCTTTAAGGCGAGACTGGCCCGTTTTTGTTTACTTTACTTTTTTGTTATCTTTTTAAGAACGAGCTGCGGCACACACGAAATATAATACGGTGAGCCGTCGACACGTCCGCCTGCCGCTGAGGGGCGGGGCCTGTGTTACCTTGAACCACGCCAACATTGCTTGAAACTAGCGAACTTTGGGAACAATTTGCAAATTTATTTTTCAATATTTATAAAAACACCTTGCATTTACCGAATACAGAGATCAGTTTGCATTTACCGAATACAGATATCAGTAAAAATCAAGCACCAACACGTTTGTTAAAAAAAAAATTGGCTTCTCATTTTGGCAATTTTTTTTTTTTTTTCTGAACAAACAACGTTTTGCCGTGATAAAGGTTTTTTTTTACTAATTTTGATGCCCAATACGTTAAGATAGCCTAACAATGAAAGCCGTAATTCGGTTCCAAAGTTGAGGCGACTGAGCGTTTCGCCTTAATGTATGATGTTCGATAAGATTTTTTTTTAGAACAGACAATTTAGATTACGTACTTAAGTGTTATTTCCTTCGTTCGTTTTTCTACGTTCCATGTATCAATTCTTTTCATTTTTTAGATATCAACATTTTTACTTTTTCTTTTTCTGTCATCTTTTTGGAGTCATGTTTGTAGATTTTTTTGGGCCTCATTTCATTTATAATGAACTTACATTTGATTTCCTCTTTAAAACTTTGTCATTTCTCTTTTTATTGCTTTTGCGAATATTGCTCCCCCTTTTCATCTTTTACATCGCTTAAGTAAAGTTGGTAGCAATGTCAATGACCGATTTTTCTAAAATTCGTACCTAACCCCACTATTTTGCCGCCAAATTAACTCGTGCGCTTGCATAGTGTGACCACCGTGTACATATGCAAAAGTGCAATTATTGAAGGAATTTTTAGCGCATCAAGCATCGTAATAGCTTCATTAATTTATGATTCAGTTTAAATAACCTGTTTGCCGATTGTCATAATGGGGCTTTAAAGTGCAGATAACGCCGTAAGCCTATAAGCCTTCATCAATCTTTCTGCATCTAATATCATCACATAACACTCACGGACGAAAAAGGAGATAATTAACAACAAAAAACTGAAACAATGTAAAATGAATAACAATTAATTGGATGACATCACCGAGAAAATTATGATTCACATAACAAAGGCTAAGGCAAAACCAAACTTTAGCAACTCCTTGGCTGATGCATAATAAGTACGTAAGTAATTTGATAAAAACTGAGTCATTTATTCATGCATATGTGACAAACGAGAGAAAATAGACTCGGTATTTATGGAACTGGGAGACATATGTGGCCCACTTGGGGGGGCCAGTGGCGTACCGACAATTTAGTGCAATCTACGATAGGATAATCGTTTTATCGAAGATTATGACAATCGCCAAAACGTGGCATAACTAGGGTTTAGATTATGTTGTAACAATCAAGTAGGCGCTAAGGTCACGCTCTTCCACCCAGGACCCAGGTCAGTTACACTGCCGCCTATGACCTGAAGTGCCCGAAGCGCGCAATCCAGTAGGCACCGCCGAAAAACAACTGAATTCAAATTTTAGCCGCTACATTACGCGCGTGCCGATACAGATCAGCTAATGACACCGTGAAACCTCCTATAGCGAAAAAATTCAAAACGTCAACCGCAAAGGCGATCGGCCGTGACTATCTTTTGTTGTTAAACAAATGCACCTGTCGCCACTAACCTGAGCTCTAGATTTTTCATAAAGTTTTCCAGATCGATTTTGTCCAAAAGGACGAAGTCCCCCACGCCTACTTCTTTGTATGTTGCCATCGTGTGTAATTTCTATTTTCGATTAAAAACGCGGCCACATTCTCACTACACCAGGCACGACTGAACTGATACTGATGACTCAACGTGCGATGTTCCATGTTTATTGTAAGTTGACGGCATCGGTGGGACCCTAAGCTGAGACGCACGTCGAATCGAGATGTTCGAGACCAAGTATGCTAGACATAAAGGACGGCTCGGGCCAGCCAGTCTGTCAGACATGCGATAACGTCACTCCACTCAAGCTCATCAGCTTATCGCCCATTTCGTCCAGTTTATAAAGGATCTTTATACATCCAGTAGGCTTTGAACGTCAAAATTTTCATGCCAGTTTACTTTAATTCATTTGTGTATATATCATTTTTTATTTAAAGTCAATTCTTTGTAATTTCTAAATTTTTAGTCACAAAGTTGAGTTGTTCCTTTAAGTAAATAAAAAGATTAAAGACTGAATAAATAGACTAGATATACCCGAAAGTTAAAAAATACCAAAGAGACTAAAAAACTGCCGGAATTATTATAGGACTGTGACGTCGAATGTTTGTCGAACACTTGAGCCAACCTCTGCGAAGTGACCTTGTTCCACACGATTGGCTAGAGCACAGTCACGTGACCATCTGCAGAGTGACAACCGTGGACAGAACTCAGAATTGAACGTCTGAACTTGACTCACACTCACATTTGCAATTACGTCATCATCGAGCCTGTCAAATGTCACCTCGGTAAGTCACAAACACCAGAAATCCGCTCGATTTACGCTCAAAACCCACTTTTGGGGAACAATCCGCGATGCTCCGCCAACGTCTAAGCGACTCCTTCGGGTTGGGATCGTACCACAGCACCCCGCGCTCCACGCATCAACATAACCTCAAACCCGAAAAGCCCCTTTTAAGCGAATGGAAACTCGCAATAGTAGGGTTAGTGCTATCCCTGTCAGTGATCGCAGGGAAACTCTACTTCATCTACAGTAAGTTCACTTTATTACCCGCAGTTGGGAACCCCGTTTTCACTCTTGAAATTGCAGGTGAAGACATCAAGGCATTCGTCTTGGAGCGCCAATTGGACGTGAACGAGATCATCAACGAGGACGGAGAGCTGAGGTACCTCAACGCCTGGAAAAACGTGGTTAAATACAGCAATTTGTGGCTCCCGTTATTGTGTGGAGCCCTAACTACTTATTTTACTTGGGTGATGGTGTACCTGGACTCGCACATGCCGGGCATACAGCCCCCCAGTCCTTTATCGCCAAACAAGTACAAACAGAGGTCAGGGCATTCCTTCCACCTGAATTATGTGTTCGCAGTGCTCATGGGACTACTTGTAGCTGCTTACATGTACTGGAGAAATGTTCAGATAGAATTCTTTTAGTTTATTTATTTATACCAAGGTGGCTGAGAGCATTTTATATATTTTTATAGAGTAGTATGTATTATTTGGTTTGTTTTACATTTAAAACTTTAATTTTTATTTATATTAAATTAAGTGGATATTGCAATAAATGTGTTCTAACAACTTAATGATGTGTAATTTTTTCACGAGGTGACAGTAGTGTATTTCACAATATTGCGGTAGTTTTGTCAAGTTGGCAACACTAATTTCATTCAAATTTGATGTATTTCACAATCTTGCTACATTAGAAGTGAACACTTGTTCTTTTGCTTTTAGATCCAAGAACCATGGAAGTGTTGAAGATTTTTGAAGAAAAATTTCATTCCATTGTTAAGGACAATATCAAGAGCGTATTGCTCGAGAACAGCGAAACAAAAGAAGGTAAGTGATTAAAATTGCCATTTATTTTTTTTAAATTTAAATGTATTTAAGTCGAACTCCACAAACTTTAATAAACGTAAATTTACAATTGTAATATGTTTCGGGAGAACACTACTCCCATCATCAGCCCTTAAAGAATATTTAAAATTATTTAAATTATCTTTAATATTCTTTAAGGGCTGATGATGGGAGTAGTGTTCTCCCGAAACATATTACAATTGTAAATTTACGTTTATTAAAGTTTGTGGAGTTCGACTTAAATATATTTAAATTTTACTCCAATTTGATTCGTCGACATTCTTCTGGTTTATTTAATTTATTATTTTCATATGTTTGTATCTTATCGTGCATTATTTATACGTATATGTAATTATTATGTGAACTATCTTGACAGTTTTTTTTTTTTCTTCTAAGAGGATTTTTATATTGATTGTTCTTTTTTATATACGAAATATACAGGAGTTAAATTAAAATGTATTATATATAGGCGACTTGATTCATTAGGTTTTTTCAGAATTGAGTCCAAACCCAATATAAATTTTTTTTGACATTTTCGAAAGTTACTTACAAAAAGTGAATTAAAACAGGCAATTGGTTATGTACCAAGTACTTAACAATTTTTTGTATTCCCAACGATGGACCACATTTCCCGCGAATAACATTTTTTACCTACAGATGAAGTAGAGTCACCCCTCAAAGCCCACACCCCAGAGCGGACCTCCGCCCTGTCGTGTTCTTACTGCCGCATAAACTTCCAAACCTTGACCCAACAGCGCGAGCACTACAAACTCGATTGGCACCGCTACAACCTGAGACAGTCCCTCCTCCAGAAGCAGCCAATCAACGAAGAGGAATTCACCGAGAAAACCGCGCAAGGTATCCTTGCCCCTCCCTCATTTACACCCTTACTAAACCCTAATTCCAGACGACATCTCGAGCATTTCCGGCTCGGACTCCGAGAAAGAAGACACTTTGGATTCTTACGCGACAGCTCAAGGGAAAATATTCTTGCAAAATGACGCGGGAAAGGTGTTTTCCGTCTACGCCTGCTTGGTATATAACAAGAAAGTGAGTACTAAAGAGGCACCAACATTCCCATCTTAATGGAATCCGTAGGAGGAGCTAACGGACCACGCCCTAACCTCTCGCCTGCAAAACTGCTGCATCAAGAACAAAAAATGGGCGGTGTTCATGCTGGGAGGCGGGCACTTCGCCGGTGCAATCTTCGACAAGGAAGACGCTATCTTGCACAAAACTTTCCATTGCTACACGGTCCGGGCGGGACAAGGGGGAACACAATCATCCCGTGATAATAAGAGTGGCGGTTCCCACCCGAAGAGCGCGGGGGCGTCCCTGCGACGTTACAATGAACAAGCGTTGGTGCAGCACGTTCGCGGTATCGTAGAGACGTGGCAAAAAGACCTGGATGAGTGTGGCCTCATCGTGTACAGGGCGGCGGGACCGCACAACAGGGCGGTGCTGTTTGGGGGACCCGCCCCTCTGTTAGATAGGAACGACCCGAGGCTGCGAACTGTACCTTTTTCAACGAGGAGAGCCACATTTGCAGAGGTGAAGAGGGTGCATGGGTTGATCACTGTGGCTCACGTTTATCGTAAGTACAACAATTTAAAAGTTGACTGTGGACTAGTTTAAGTTTTTTTAAATATATTTTGTCATCTTTAGCAATTATTTTTTATGTTTAGAGTCAATGGAGGCGGCCGTTGAACAGTTTTCCCGACACAAAGTGACAGAGCAAAACAAGAGAACAAAGGTCAAAACGACTAGCATCAACAGGGCTAAATCCAGAGAGGTAGTTGAGCGCTCGATACCGGTGCTGCAAGTGTCCGAGAGCTCGGAAGAAGACGAATTTGTGTTGACCTCTGGGGACCACGAGATCTCCTTCGAAGACCTGAATGAGTTCCAGGACTCTCTGTCGCCAGAACAGAGAAAGAAAAAGAAAAAGCCCAAGAAGAGCAAAGCCAAGAAGCTGAAGGAACAGGAACAGAAAATGAAGAGAGAGCTGATTGAAGCTATACAGGCGGGGAATCGAGACAAACTCAACCAACTTCTGGACGATTTCTCCGAGTCAGAAGACGTGAAGAAAGAGCATATTAATGACGTCCTGGACGACAAGGGCAACACCCTTCTTCATTTAGCGGCAACACATGAACAGCTAGAAATTCTGGAGTTCCTTCTCAATAGAGACGCAGATCCGTGCATAAAAAATCAGAAGCAGCAGACTCCTTACACATGCACCCAAAGCAAGGAAATCCGGGAGCACTTGAAGGAGTTCGCCCGGACGTTCCCCGACAAGTACAACTACAACAAAGCTCAGATTCCCACCAACGTGCTAACCGCAGAAGAAGCGAGCGAAAAGAAGAAGGCCCAGCGAAAGTTGAAGAAGGAAAAAGAGAAGATTAAACGCAAGGAGAACGAGATCAAAAAGAAAGAAGACCAAGAAAAAGACAGGTTCCTGAAACTGAGTGACAGAGAGAAGAGGGCGCTGGCAGCCGAAAGGAGGATCCTCAGCCAATCAGGAGCCGTAATAACCAGGTGCTTTTTATGCGCTCAGGACATAACAGGAAAGGTTCCGTTTGAGTACTTAGGAAACAGGTTCTGTACCGTCGACTGCCTCAAAGCCCACCGGATGCAAACTCCTAACACATTGTCATAAACAACTTTATTCCATAAATAAAAACAACTAAGTACTTAAATGCAACCATAAAATCAAACGGGTGTCGACTGTTCCGCGGTGAAAGCGAACTGCCCCAAACCCTGGATTGTCCTTTTGGGAAGTCGATAAAAAAATCCTATCAATCCTATAAAAATACTTCAAAACCAGTCCTCTAATTCACAGCAAACATTTAGTAACGCCAGATTGGTCCTTTGGTAGAAAATTACAAAATTACATTTCGTGGTAAAATAAGGAGACAGCCGAGAGAGGGAATCAAAATACATGGTCACTAACATCACACAAATGCGGAGACTAGACGAGAAGTGCCCTGCAGCTGTATCACCACTGTACTTAGGTAACTAGGGAGTCATAAGAACGTTACTCTGGCAATTTTGGACTCATCACAGGTACAATAAAGTCTTCCATATTCGGTATCACCATTAATTTCTGCAAAAGAGATTACAGTCAAACAAATTCTCAAACTAAAAATTTCGTCACTATTTAAGATTTCGCACGCCAACTAGCTCAAATCTAGGTTACTCACTTGGAATTCAAGCAGCAATTTCTTCTCTATCCAAGTGGTAATTCTCAGATAAGTAATATTCCGCTCCCCCACTATCGGTTGAGCCGACAACGCCAAATCGGGGGTGGGCCTGAACCCAATCCACACCCTATCGCTAGGTGGTGGCGGAACGTTCAAAACCAGCGTCCCCACCAGCTCCTTAACTTCGACCTTCAACCTGAGGTCAGTCTTGGACACCCCTTCCATCGCCTTTTTGATGTAACGATATTCGGTAGCGGCTTGGAAAATCTTGGATTCGGCTATTTTGTCCATCATTTTCATGAACTTCTTGCTGGTATTGCTGGAGCCCCCAAGACCCTGCACCGGGATCCCTTGGGCGTCCAAAACGGCGGGGTTTTGGAACAAGCACATCGACTCTTCGTCAGAGGTGCTTTCGGCGGAGTCCTCGACGTCCGAGTTGAATATGGCTGATTTCTCCATTATCTTGGTTGTTTCTACACAGAGACAATGCGTTCTTCTTACCCTGAAGGCGTCTGTGGAGGGACGAGAAGGATGGGGTGACATAGGAGGAAAGGAATGGGCGTGTCTGTGAAGCCACCTTAATGAGGGCTTTACAAATAAAGAAAGACCTAGTGTTCCGATTCTTAGAAGCGGGTGGATGATCTCATGATGACATCTCATGAGGTCATATTCGAGATAATTCACCAAAAAAATTCGTGACGTCACAAGTGGATGTTGACGTTTACCGACTCCAAAGAAAGTGAAGTTGACGGAGACAAAATAGTGTTTATTTGTTATCTGGTTTATTCAATCCACAGTGAAATAATTTTAATCTCATAACATATAACTTTCGTCATTATGACCCATTACATCAACTTCAATTTTATTTGGAATCACTTTTTTGGTCAATTTTGTATCATGTTGAGATCATAGTCTATCGATATACCGATTAATGAGACGACACGGCAAGCAGTGAGTCAAGCGACGCACATTCCGAGCGTAAATAACAGGACTTCCTGGACATCCAGTTTTAGACACAACCCCCACTCACCTTGAGGCGGAGGCTGCTTCAACTTCATCAAATTCAGCTTGGTTTGCAATATCAACACCACCAGCCCTTCATACGTGATGTCCAGGTCTACCCACAATCCCCTATCATCGATTACCGGCTTGGACGCCCGGTGGATCAATGGTGGCGTTTGTCCTAGAGACAATTCCGTCACCACTAACTCCTCGATGAAATACGGAAGCTTAATAGAAGACAACTTCCTCTGGATCTTGTCTCTGATCCGCTGAGTGAAAGCGTCGTCTCTCAGACAGTCGAACAGCACCCTCCCTGCGAGGGCGTTCATCCACTGGACGTCAACAGGTGGCAGATCTTCAATTGACTCAGAGCTCCCTTTCTTTGTCTGCAAAAATCACAAATAAAGTTATCAGTTTGAATCTGTAGAAAGACTGTCACGGGCTGTGAGGGACCTTAAAATCAAGGGGGTATTCCACACCAGAACACAGAGGCACCTTATTGAATATCAACATGTATCTCATGTAATCCGTCTCGGTCATGGCCTTGTCGATCAAATTATGTGATGAAGTTTCCGCTGCTAAAGGTTCGCTAAAGGTCGCAGTGGCCCCCCGATGCGTTGCGTTCTTCAGCCGCCTGAACCAATCTTCTTTTTCTCTGTCGGTGCGGCCGAAGATGTACAGTTTTGTCGTGGTGGGGCTCTCGTCCTGTAAACGGCAGGTAGGATATTGCGTTTGTTATCGTTCGCGAAAGACGCACGTCAGTGGGGGACACGGTGCTCCAATCCTCGGGCAGGGTGTCGAGTTCGTCGTCGAAGACGTCGTTGTCGTCGTCTTTACCGAGGTCATCCTGCAGGGCCTTCTCGACGACCTTCTGCTGCTCTTCGTCCAGGGGGCATAACTGGATTCACAATTTCAGTAGGGGATTTACCAGTCTCACACTACTCACGGAATCGTCCTGGGACAGCGGCGACGGACTGCTACCTCTTGAGTTGTCGGAATCCAGATAGAACTCCTCGTTCTCTTCGCTCAACTTGCTAAACCTCTACAACAACAAACATATTTTTCCAACCTCTCGGACAAACCCTGACAAAACTAATCGAAAAATCGATCTAAAACGCAACGTAATTAAACTTACCAAAGTCTGCGACCTTTTTTTCTTAGTAAAACCAAATCGCTTTGGGGGCGGTTTTACGCTGCCAGTCTCTTCGAGTTCGTCCGACTTGATACTAGAAATGGGGGACGGGTCGAACTCCATCTGGTCGTTACTAAGAGTGATGCAAATCGGATACTTCTTGCTCCAATGCCTCTTTTTGGCCAACCCTTCGGGCAGCAATGTTACTTTCGCGTTTAAAAGATTGTACACTCGCTGGTGGGTGAAAACCGGCTTGATTTTGGGCTCATTCCAGAGCGCCCGTTTGGGAACTTTGCTCCTAGTGTGACTCACACGCAGGAGGTTGCCTTGCAGCCGGAGGAAGATCGACTGGGTCTGACTTATGTGGTACGTGTGAGGGTTGTATTTGTCCGGTAACTCGTTAACCCAGCCCTGCAAAAAATAGTTAGCAATTTAGAGTGCTTAAATAAAATTCGGTACCTCATATTTTGTTAGCGGCTGGAACTCCTGCACTGCAGGTATCTCGACGATTTCCTGTCCAGGCCGCGCCACAGCAGGATTCAACGGAGTGTCTAGATAGTAGTTGATCTGGTACAACAGAAAGGTGACAGCGACACCTAGAACCAATCCGGCCAAGTAGCTAGAATACGAATGGATCGCCACGTATGTCACGAGGAATGCCAGAAAGACTATGATGGACCTACAACAGAGAGTGAAAATGATGGTACTCGTCATTTAGTACGTACAGCCACTGGTTGCCCTTTCCGCTCTTGGGTCTGGTCCGGAAGTCCACAAACCCTACAGGTGCGTACACCGTCTTGGGGAACTTCGTCGCCCAGTTAGTGACTTTCAGTTCGCTGCCAGTGACCTCTTTAATGTTGACCACGTTGTCGTCGTCGACCTTGATGTTGTCGAATTGGTCTTCAATGCCTTTCAGGGCCTTTTGATTGTAACTACTACTGTCGTTCAGGTTGGTATCTTCGAGGGCGTCTACAGCGCTCTCAATGTCCGTTTCTTCCGGCAAAGATCCTTCAACCTTATCCACGTTGATTTGATACAAAGTTGAAATACCCTTTTTGCTAATCGTCCCTTCTTTGGTCCCAGTCTTCGGCTTGAGCAGACGGAACCGCTGTCTAAGCCCGCTCGACGCGGCCATACTGACCGGTTTGGCGCGGTCTTCAGTTTTCTTGTCTTTCTCAATGGAAGGAGTGTCGTCGTCGCTGGACATCTCTGCACCTAAACCAGCGAATGGTAAAAACCTCTTGACTGTTGTTAGTAAGAGGACGAACCTTCAGTAGTGGACACTATCCCGCAAGTTTTGGAGATGCTGCTTTCGGAGAGGTCCTCCGATTCCGACAGACTGGAATTGTCCTTACTATCTTTGACCACCCTGCTCTTGAACGGCGACCCTTCCTCCTGGTTCCGCGATTTGATTTCAGTGATTTTCTCTTCCACGCTCTTGGTAATTTTGCCCTAAAACGTCACAAATTTCGGCAATGTCGAGTGAAGGGTGAGATTTACTTTGATGTCGGAAAAAAATCGCCATGGGTCGGACGGCGAGGAAGATGCATCTACGGCAGTTGTAGGAGTGATGTCTATGCTGGTGGAGCGTTTCACCAAGCGAGGGAGGTATTTTAGGGGGCTGCTTTCGGAATCCCCGGTTGCTGGAAGAAAACTGGGTTGTCACTGTGACATTCTGGCGAGATCTTGATGTAACCATGCCAACTTGTATAGAAGCGCATCGGAAGGGATGAGGTACAGAGACCCCAGAGCGACAAATTGCGCTCATACACAGTGGGCTTCGCAAAGAGTCTCTGAACGATTTAAGACGAGCCATCAAGGACACGAAAAAACTGTCCGGCCCGTTATGTTAAATGTGCGTTAAATATTATGAAATCCATTTAAATTTACGTAATTTTCTTGATAACTGTGAAAACCTGCGATTGCCATCAAAACATGATAAGCCCACTTTAAAACAGGAAATTCGATTGCTAAATATTCCTGCACTGCGATGAAACTGATTTAAACTTGTACTTTTTGATCGCAATCTTTGTTTACAGTTTGATTTCAAGATGTCAATGCCTTCAAAATACGTCGTATTCTGCTCAGTTGTGAAAATACAATGAAAACAGAACAACCTTTGGTAAGTACATTCTGAAAAATTAATATGAACATGCAGTGATCATTATGATTACAATAATTAATTTCCGTGTCTAACAAAGCTACTGACATCTGTATTTGTACATTTTGATGAAACTTTTTCAATTATGTTTTATCTTGTCTTTATTTGCACTTTGATTTCCAAAATTCCGGTCGCAAATGTGTTAAATGTCTTCATTGTTGGTTCAGTTGTGTGACCAAGATGGAAACAAAACTAGCTCTAGTGAGTACATTGTATAGAATATAAATTCTAGAAAACCAGAATTCTAAAAACCTTTCTGGCTCAGCAGGGTTTGATTCCGAGACCTCTACACAATTTGGGACCCCGGTCGTTGTATATTTATTTTCTCGTTGCTTTTTTATTTCTTAATTAATTATTTGTTTGCATCTATCTTTGGAGTTTCTTTTCCTGTTCAACTAGTACTAAAAACACCTGCGCTCAGATAAAAAAATTAAATTTTATACATGCGTTAATTTTGCCGGTGAGTATATTTTCCATGATTCACTTATTGCTTTGAATATTGGTCTATTTCTATTGCACTTTCTCATTGTGTCTTTCCATTTTTACATCCTGGCGTATTGTGTTTTGGTGCAATTTTTTTCAGTTCTGTCTTGTAGTCTTATCTCATTACCTATTTAATCTTTTTACTATGTCCCTTTTTTCTGGGAACCTTTTTTGTTTTTCTAATTTCTCATACTTTTCATCTTCTCTTTTTTTTAGACCCTCATCACAGTTGTTTTCCTTTTTTCTTGCAAACATTATTTTTCCTCTATAACCCATAATCATTTCTTTGTTTTCTCTCAACTTCCCCATTTCTTGTACTATTTTTACTTTTTACCTGTTTACGTTCCGTTTTTTTGTGTTACCTTTTTATTCTACTTGAATACGAATTTACGTGTACTTTCTCATTTATTTCAATTTTAATTCTGTTTAATAAACATAAGAAATATTTTTTGGAATAGATATTACATGTATATGAATGGGAGGAACAAGGAAGATAAAAGAAGGACCAGTTTGTTCCCAACATTTAGGCAACCAGTAATTCTTATATACAACATTGGTAGTATATATTTGTAACAACCATAATAATTATTATGTAAACAAAGGAAGATTTATTTATTTATTTATTTATTTATTTATTTTATTTAGTATACCAAAGGTACAGGACAACCTGCTTATTAATTTCTGGCCACATTGTTAACTTGTATATTCAAACTTTTCCCAGCAATTATTTACTTTATCATAACACCAGAAAAAAAAAACCTTGACCATGGCCAATTAAGATCAAGGACAAAGTCCAACTGAGTCAAACAAACAGCGATAACAAAAAACCTTACCGGACGTTCCGGACGAGTCGTTAGCCCCATGCTCCTCATCACTTCCATACACCTCCTCCACTTGTTCAGCATTGGCGTGGAACTTCACAGATATCGACGGCACCGAAGTTGTCACTGATTTACCTACAAACCCCACGATTTAACACTTCGCACCAACCTCAATATGGAACAAAAGGGCAAACTCTAGCTCTAGACATTCAGTGAGAAACTATAAAAAAAGTGTACACCACACGACATATACCTTTTACCTTTTAACATTCCTAATGTAATTTTACCGTCAATTTTTTTGCTCATGATTGTATTAGTATCAAGCTGAGACTGTTAGTTAATAGCTGCAATTGTAGGTGGGAATTACAGGTCCTGGCTAGACAATAGGGGCCTCACCTTTATGCTCCATGCTGGCACATCACAAAGAGACTGTGTCGCACAGCTCCGGATCGATTTTCTTTCTTTATTGTCACTTGACAACGAACTGTTTTCCTTAAATCACCGATTAATTCACAAAAACTCAATTAGCATAATTTGGTTGTCATCGGGAAATCGTTACTGTCAAACCGCAGTGGAGCCAACCAAAATCGGGGTGCGAGATAGAAAACGTTCGCCAACCAAAATCGGGGTTCAAGGCTGAGTCAATACAATAAACGGGAGTGTGTTCATTGTATTAGTTTACAGCGACTATAATTACAATTACATCCAATAATGATAAGATTAATTGCGACAATTTAAGGGGAAAGTGGAAAGTGGGGGAGCCGGGCTGCCAACCGTTAAGTGTCAAAAGTGCCAAAAATTGTGTTGTTGATTGTTAATGACTGGCGACAATTATTTCGGCACTTGCGAAGAAAATAGTGAAAGGGTCCGTTGAAATGTAAGTATTTGAACACTGAGGTGTTGTTTTTTATTTTGGGATTGTTATTCGTCATTAGTTGTTGAACAGAATCGTAAAATTAAGGATTTTCAATTTTGAGGTTATGTTTGTTTTGAACATGATTTTGCTTTTATTGAAAACGTTATGGGAGTACAAACGGCATAAATTCCTTTGAATTGTTACTTACGAACTTCGTCTATTTAACGACGCAGATTTACCGTATCTAAATTAATTTTCATGACTGCCAATTCCTGAAACCTATTTTCATTTTTAGGTTTATCAGGTTTAGCAGTATGTTTTCCTCTTCCGAGCCTTTTTTCGTCTCTTTTACTCTTTCCCCTCTCTTTTTTTAGTCCTGTCTTTTCAACCTTTTTTGTCGGTTTCTCAGCCTTCTTTGTTTTGGCACTTCTTCACAATTTCTTTTCTTTTGCATATTTTACAATCATATTTTTCTATATATATTTCTTTTCTTGTCGTTTACTCATCTTTTCTCCCTTTTCATTTTTACTATTGTTGTTTTGAACAAAAAAAATTCTCTTTTTTTCGCCCCTATGCCATTTATTACACAACATTCACGAGAGTTCTTTCATGTTTTTATTTTTTTTTTCTTCTACAGGGTTTTCATTTTATTCGGTAACGCCTGCCAAATTTTAAATATAGGTAAAAGATAATTAAATTATTTCTATTTATTATTATCCATATTCACAGCTGATACTGGCATGTTTAAGAATATGAAAATGGTTACTATTTACTAGTTTTCAAATTAATTAATAAATTCGCAAAGCAGCCTGTGGTATGAATTATGTGTTGCCTATTTAAAATTTCATACGCGTTGGCGATAAAATGAAAGCCCTGTATTTATCTGAAGTGTTTTTTTTTTTTCTTGTGCGGTGTAAGGTTTTGTACCACTTAGTTACCGTTATAATTATTTTATCTTCTTCTTTTGTAGTGAGTTTTTAAATTATTAATTATTGTTTAGGGCTCCCTACATGTTGTTTTTATTTTTTTTTATTGACCTCTACTTTAAAAATTGTTTATTCTTATTTTGGATTGTCAGTAATTTACTATTTTCTAAAAAATTTACATTCTTTTTATTTACTGTTCCCCTCATGTTTTTCTCTTGTGATAATATACGTGATTTAGTTTTGCAAAAAAAATTTGCTTTATACACGGTGACTGATAAAAACATTTGACGCTGTATCTTGTTTATGATTAACCCGATTTGAACACATGATGCATCAAATAAAATAATTTTAAGGTCACTTTAAAATGAGTGTTTTGAATTTACTACAAATTACACTATACAATATTATTTTACTACAGAGATTTTTTCTCAATACAAAAAATGTCACAACTATAGCCTACGCTATAAAGTAATAAATAATTGAAATAAAAAATATATAGTTTTTTAAATCAAGTTACCGAAAAAACCATCAGAAATCACCAAGTAACCCATGAATAATTTTGTAAGTCATGTAGTTTGTGAAAAAGATGTATTGATGGGAAAACCTGCATTGCTTTTCAAGATTCCACAAGTTACTGTCATCTGTCACAAATTAATGTAAAAAAAGCAGGAAGTGATAATTTAATTTGATGCGCCTCACTCGTTCAAATCGGGTCAAAGATAAGCAAGTTACAGCTTAATTTAATATTCATAGTTGAAATATCAGGAAGCAATCTGATAGGACAGGATCTCCATCCAAGTTTATACGTGTTTTTACAGTTGGCCGTTTTTCATGACCGTCTGATTTATTCCACCCCTTTCTGGGTCTTTTTTTAAATCTATTTTCTCTTGACTTATCCTTTTCAGTCCAAGCCAGCAAACATGGAAAACATAGCTACAGATTCCGGCAAAATTGTCAAAATGGAGGTGGATTACAGCTCCACCTGCGACGAGAAGATCCCGGAATGCCAAAAGCTGGCAAAATCCGGCAAACTCCACGATGCCCTTGACCAACTCCTGGCTCTAGAAAAACAAACGCGAACCGGAGCTGACATGGTATCCACCGGTCGCGTTTTAGTGGCAATAGTCCAGATTTGCAAAGAAGCCCAGAACTGGGCCGCCCTTAACGAACATATCGTTCTTCTGACGAAACGGCGCTCCCAACTGAAGCAGGCCGTGGCCAAGATGGTTCAAGAGTGTTGCGTCTACGTTGACGAAACCCCTGATAAAGAGACCAAGATCAAGTTGATTGACACCTTGAGGCAGGTGACCGAAGGGAAGATCTACGTGGAGGTCGAAAGGGCCAGATTGACTCATAAGTTGGCCCAAATCCGAGAGGAGGAAGGGGACATTTCCGAGGCTGCCAACATCATCCAGGAGCTACAGGTCGAGACCTACGGCTCCATGGAGAAGAGAGAGAAAGTCGAGTTGATCTTGGAACAGATGCGGCTGTGTCTAGCCAAGCAGGACTACATCAGGACGCAGATCATCTCCAAGAAGATCAACACGAAGTTCTTCGACGATGAGGGCACCCAAGACTTGAAATTGAAGTACTACCGACTGATGATGGAGTTGGATCAGCACGAGGGGTCCTACTTGGCTACCTGTAAGCACTACAGGGCCGTCTTGAACACCCCCAGTATCCAATCAGAGCCCAACGAGCGGCAAGCTGCAGCCCGAGCTGTGGTCCTGTACTTAGTACTAGCTCCACACGACAATGAGCAGTCTGACTTAACACACAGAGTGCTGCAAGACAAAGTCCTTGAAGAAATCCCGATGTACAAACAACTATTGAAGTTGTTCACCACGTCCGAGCTGATAAAGTGGTCGGGTCTGTGCGAGATCTACGAGAAGGAGTTGAAGTCAACTCCCGTGTTTGCCGGGAATGAGCTCGCTAAAAAGAGATGGAACGAGCTGAAGTAAGTAGCATTCATAGCAAGTGCTTCGTGAAGTTGATTCATTGCAGGAACCGCGTGGTGGAGCACAACATCCGCGTCATGGCGAAGTACTACACCCGGATCAAGATAACGCGAATGGCCGAGCTCCTGGACCTGTCGGCTGGAGAAACAGAAGAGTTTTTGTCGCAAATGGTGGTCAGCAAGAGTGTACAAGCTAAGACGGACCGACCGTCTGGGGTGGTGCACTTCCAGCAGAGTAAGAATCCCAGCGACGTGCTTAATGATTGGTCCCACGACCTGTCGTCGCTGATGCAATTAGTCAATAAGACCACCCATTTGATCAACAAGGAAGAGTGCGTGCACAAGCATCTCCAAGCTACAGCTTGATTAGTTTTGTAGTTTTTGCTTTATCAATATAGTTTACAAAAACGTGTTGGTATTTATTCGTAGTAGTAGAGGCAATGTGTTGTTGCGTAACACTACGATGATTTAATTTTCATCGTGATGTCAGAGGTCAGGTACGTCTCTGATAGGCTGTGTCAAAACTACACAGCAGGATTGTATTACAGCAGTGGCAACTTCTTTATCCTTTATAATTGCCGCGATTACTGGAACAATGCTTATAAAATACTTAGTATCGTCCGTGGAGTGATAAGTCCGACAGTACTTTTTCTAACCGTGCGTTTATAAATTAAATTTTGAAAGTGCCTGTTCGGCAGATAGCGGTAAGTCAGATAGTTTAGTCTACAAATTGCAAACAGTTGCAACAGATGACTTACTAGAAGATTCCTGGAATTTGTAGTGTTCCCATCGTAAAGTAGCCAGTTTATCACTTACTTTTAGCGAAAAATAAACATGGGAATAGTACCCAATAAAAGCATTAACAATAGTAGATAATCAGATCATGTGATTTGGTGAATCTGAAATCGCTTTAATCGTGATTGTGAAGTATCAAAATGGACAGATTTTTTTCACGAGAATGTCTGCACGTTGTCTGCGATATCTTTTGCAATTGCGTGCATTTTAAATTTGGCGCTTCGTTGCGCCCTTTGACTGGTTTGCCATTTCATCATCTGTTGCGCTAAAACAAGCGCCAAATTTAAATAATGCAAGGGTATCTGATTTTAACACTATCTTTCGCTATTTCCAGCGTGAAATACTGGAGAAGCTGTGATCGCAATGGTAACAACAAATAATATAATACCCTCGGTATGTCGTTTGTTTTTGGTGTTGTTTTCTAAAAATTAAGGCATCCGGCTTGTCCTACAAGCCCGTATGTGTTCCAATATTATGTGGACTCATAATTGCTTTGTATGCAATGAATTACATTTTTTGCCTAACTTTTATTAGCTATGCAGATTTCTTGAAAGCGTTTGCATAACGATCAGTTCATTTCTGGCAGCGTAGATAAACAAGGTAGGTAATCAGAATTTTCAACTAAAATTTAAATATATTCAAGACAAACTCCAGAAATTTTAATAAACGTAAACAATAGGAACATGTTTCGGTAGAAAACTACTCCCATCTTCAGCCCTAATTTAACAAAAGATTAATGATACAATTGAATTACAGTGGGGTTCTTACCTTAAAGAATGTTTAAATTATGACGTTGTTTTGGAAAAATATTAAATTTGACGTTTTGACAAGGATAAAAAAAAATTGTAAAAATTAAAAATGGATTGAGGAGAATCTGGTAAGTTTGTTTAAAGTATATTTGAGTGATATAATTAATTTTCTTTTAGACAAGACCTTTTAAGTAGTCAGTTTTTTTAAACTATTGTGGTGCAAATGGTAACACCCTAAATTTAATTCCCCATACAAAAGCATTACGTTGTTATGGGAACGAGAATAGGGTGTGAATTATTTGCACCACAATGATTTCAAAAAAAAAACGGACTTTAGAGTAATTTAGATAATTATATCAACGGGACTTTTTTGTTTTTGACAAAAAGACATAGCTTTTAGGGAGCTCCTTTGCAAATTCATTAACAAAAGCAATTGGGGGCAATTGAGCTAATGGGTGTCAAAATGGCCTGGGGTGTCATAAGTACTCCTAGCATATTGTTTTATTTTGATCATTAAGAGGTATTTTGTATTGTTTTTAATAATTATAAGAATGTTTGATTATTTGCAATTTTTAAAAATTGATTTTATGCGTGTGTCTTAAAGATTCTGTACTTTTTTTTAAAGAAGGCTACATTTTGATGAAATTTGCAGCTTTTCATATTTTGCTATTTTTTAAACTTTACAAAAAAAAAATTAATATACAGGGTGTTGAATTGATTTTGAGACATAGGGATTTAACATGAGAAATCAAAGATCTGCGAGTATTGGCTCCCCTAATTATTTTACAGTAAAATGTCCAATACAAAAGTTTTAGAGTAATAAAACTCCTATTCAAATTCATTTTTCTTTATTTCATAAAGTCTTCAGGTGTTGAAATAGAACAAGAAAAAGAATTAAAACAAAAAAAAAAAGTGAAAATAGCAATAGCCATGAAATGTCACAATGAAAGTAAACAAAATTTTACAAGAAAAGTTTTTACTTGCATCAAAACACAATATGAATGTTTTTTTCTAACACAGAAGAAAAAGTTGATTTTGTAAAGTGGTACCTTGGAGGATCTTCCTTAAGAGACGTACAAGCAACTTTCGCAGCTTTTAATCCAACCAGTTCCAGCTGTTGGAACAATTCAAAGAATCGTTGAAAATTTTGAAAACAAGGGCAGCGTTGACAAGTTATGTAAGTGTCAACGGCAAAATGCCCTTAGACCGACCGAAAGGACGGGTTCTCTTAAGCGTAGCAGAAGATAAAACTGTATCCTTACGGGAAATTTTGGGAATGCATTATTCAACAGTAGGTACAAAGGATTTTAAAAGCACAACGTCCGAAGTTTCATTCATACAATATGCAAGACATAAAAAAAAATTGAAGCATATAAAGAAAAAAGAATGCAGTTTTGCGAAACTATGATGGAAAAAGCAAACAATGACAGAAACTTTATAAATCGTACGACAATGTGGAAGAACTAAAAGCAGCGATAATAGCAGAACCGCGGCGAATAAGATGTTATCAATTAGTGACTATGAGAAGAAATTTTTCCGATAGGTTGGGTTGCCGGCGGGGATTTATTTGAACACCAATATATTTTTTTTTTATTTAAAATAAATAAAACCAGTTATAACCAATTTATTAATTTTCTTTTATTGCATTTAGAAAAACTAAGAGGGTCTTATTAGAACTAATTCTAATTGTCAATTTAATTAATCTTCTTTATAGTTGTGACATTTCATGGCTATTGCTATTTTCACTGTTTTTTATTTTAATTCTTTTTCTTGTTTTATTTCAACACCTAAAGACTTTATGAAATAAAGAAAAATGAATTTGGATAGGATTTTTATTACTCTAAAACTTTTGTATTAAACATTTTACTGTAAAATAATTAGGGGAGCCAATATTCCCAAATCTTTGATTTCCCATATTAAATCCCTGTCTCAAAATCAATTCAACACCCTGTATGTACAGACGTAGAATTTACTTACGAACCTAAAAATATCCTCAAATTAAACAAATACTATAACATAACGCTGAAATAAAATAAACAACTTGGGGTGTTACGTACACCCCGCGCGCGTGGCTGTGTTATAAAAACTAGCGGGTTAAAGGCTAAACCACAACCTCTGATACCAGCAACCGTATAATTTACCCCTATTTTGTGCACTTTTTTCACATTTTTTTAAAAAGCATCTTTTTCCCTGACATACGTCTCGAACCTTGTCTTCATGACATTTTAAAGTTAACACATAACCCTACTATATTGAAAAGTTTGTGTTACTGCAATTAATATTGTCAATTATCCTAACACACTCTAAAATATTCCAGAAGACCGCCCCATTTATTGAAACACCAAAATCTATTTTCCATCGAATTTTTTTATGTATTTGCAATTGTTACATAACCACACTTTTCATCTTTTTTCTCAACCGCAGACCGCACAAATCAGTGCTTTTATTGTTGCAAATCTGGAAGTGTACCTTTGATGAGTATTTGTGGTAGAAAATTTGAAACCTCATTATTACTTGCACAATCCCTCTACTCTAAAATGTTCCTCCCTTAGATAACCCTAAATGCAGGGAAAGTTGCTTTTGTATGCAACTAATTACCCGCAATTTGTCCACATTCCACATTTTGTTAGCAAACTAATGCAAATTTCTGGAATGGGTTTGCATAATTATCATCTGTGATTATTCAGTTCTTTTCCGGCAGCGAAAACGTCTGCAAGGTAATTAGAGCTTTCCTGCATCTGAAATCACATTTTTTGCATCTAAACTCCTACTTATCCATACTAGTGAGTTATTTGTAATTCCACCTTATAAAATAAATAAAATTATTATAATAAAACAAAAAATTGGCTTTTATGTAGTTCTATAAAGTAGTAATTCTTATTACGCGTATTCCACGTATATTTATAGAACCTTCCAGTCTTGATAATGCCGCACACTTGCAACATAACCTCACTTTTTCACAAGTTTGCAGTTTCACAAACTTTTTTTTGGTCGCTACGACCTCTGGATCACCAATGAGGGCACTGTTATGTTTTATAAAACATATATAACCCCACTTTTTTTTTCAATTGCTATTAACCATATTAACACTTGAGGCAATGGCACTGTTAAATCTAGCACCACTATTTCACTTACCTACCGCTCACTAAGTGGCTCATGACTCATTTAGGGCGAAGATTATCGCAATAAGCAAAACCTACATCTTGCTGTTTTCAACCATATCCCAGAGGTCCCCCAGATACTGACAGGACTCCGTTGTTACTGTTACGCGTTAAAGGACCCCCATAAGGAATGCTATGATGCTGTGAAGCTTACACATAACACATAACCCTCCTTTTGAGTTTTATTTCTAAAATTGTGTAGCCTCACTTCTACCCCTATGCCCCCCGTGCCGTAACAGTGACCCCACCAGGCATATTATTGTTCCTAGATGCCTCATTCAGACTCCTGGCAGGCTGGGAGGCGATCATGGCTCCACTACCTCAGCCTGATTACCGTGGAGCCCACCATGGTCCTCTACATGATGGCTTTCATGACCACATCGGTGGTTGAACAGGCCTTCTTCGTGTACAAAGCGTGCAGAGTAAACCACGGGCTCAACGAAACGGTCTGCAATAATCTAACAGCAGATGAGTACGAAGATCTGAACAAACAGGTCCAGGTGAGCGAATAAGCATTGTCGACTTGTCGATGAACTATAAAGAGGTCTTTTTTAGATAACAGTGTCGGATTTCCATCTGTGGAATGACGTGGCTGGCCATGTGGTTCCCATCATCCTGGCGCTGTTCATGGGAGCCTGGTCCGACAAGCGGGGTCGCAAGCTACCACTGCTCATCGGTCTGGTGGGGAAGCTGTACTACTCGGTGATGGTCGTGGTCAACGCGACGCAACCCACCTGGCCCCTTGAGTACGTGGTATACACGGCCACCCTCCCTATGGCCTTCACGGGGGCGGACGTTGCCATTTTCGCGGCCGCTTTCACTTACCTGGTGGACATTTCGACGGACAAGAGCAGGACCATGAGGGTGACTTTACTGGAAGTCTGCTATTTAGCGACGATGCCAACGGGGATCGCTTTAGGTAATATACTTGACTTACTGGCAACGTGCTCACTCGATTTTCCAGGCAAGGCGCTCTTCAACAACGTGGTGAACAAATCCTACGCCATCATGTTCGGCATCAACGTGGCCTTGTTGTCTCTCGCTATCATCTATACGTTCGTGCGTTTGGACTGGCGCACCAGCAACCGCCAGCAACCCCTCTCGGAAGCATCCAATATCTTCACCGACTTCTTCGACTACAACCACGTGGTCGGCACTTTTATCACCCTTTTTAAACCCAGACGACATGGCCGCAGAACTTATCTGCTGTTGTTGATTCTCATGATGGCATTCTACACCTTCCAAAGAGACGAGAAGAACATGAGCTTCCTCTACACCCAATTGGTGTTCAAATGGGACTTCAACGAATTCAGTAACTTCCGAACGGTGCAGTCTGCCATCCAGGACTTGTTTCTTTTGCTCGCGATACCATTGTTGAGCAGAGTATTGGGGTGGAGAGACACAATTATTATTATGTTAGGGGCGCTGGCGCACTCTGCGGGGAGGATTTTTTATGCTACGGCGGAGGTGTGGTGGGTATTTTACATAGGTAAGGGGTTGGTGCTGCGATTGGGTGGTTTTGTAAAGAGGTGTTTGTAGGAGGAGTGTTTGCGGCTATTGGGCCGATCGTGGCACCGGTGATTCGGTCGATGGTGTCGAAACTGGTGGCCACTACGGAAAAAGGTAAGGAAAATAAAAACGGTTTTTTGTTTCAATTGTTGTTCCTTTGTTATATGTGTAACTTTTCGTCTTTTTTATTCTTCTAATTTTCTTTCCTCTACTACTTTACTAATAATATGACATTGTTCAGTTCGTTGCCTTGTTCTCATCTCCTTTTTTCCTTGTTGTTTCACTTGTTTTACTACTTTCTATTGCTATGTTCAGAAACAAATAAAATAGTAATAGTTCTTCTAATCTTGCTGCACGGATTTACAGGTAAAACCCTAGCGGTGTTGGCTGTTGCTGACAACGCCATCCCTTTGGTCTCGGGCACGATGTACAGCAAAGTTTACAACGCCACCATACATACTCACCCAAACGCTATTTTCTACGCGACGATGGCAACCCAGATGACTGTCTTCATTCTAATCTTGTACGTGTCATACACTTTTGTGCACAATAATGGCTGCGACTGAATTTCACAGCCACCTTTGAGCACAAATCCACCTGATCTCCCTTCATAATTACAACTTTTCGCCAGGTTCATCCACATCAAGGCTAAGGACACCTACCTGATCCACGAAGACGAGGACGGCAAAACCGAGTGCTTAAACACACAAGACGACGTCCCCTCAGAGGAATAATCTCCCCCGGCCCAAGACCAGTATTGCTGCCCTCTATGCCGCTCAATCTAGTATTAAGACACTGAAACGCACATTCCAGACTGTTTTGGTTTCTGTTTTTATTAATAAATGACTAGTTTCGACTGAACTTATCGCTAACATTAGACGTTACACGGCAGTTGCTCGTAGGTGAGGCACATGCCCAGGTTGTCGTCGGGTGGCGCCTCTCGGGCGTTGGGGCCGAAATGTACCCCGATTGTGAAAGGGGTAGCGCTGCTTTCGATCCTACAAGGCGTCTCGCCGGAAGGGCACAGGGACTCCCCACAGTGGATCAGGTCGCAGGAGCCTGGGCCCATGTCACTCGGCTGAAAGGAAAATTGTTTCAAAGCTATATACGGGGTGATTTTAAACATGTCCTCACCATTATTAGATCCTCCGAATCGCACGGCAGCACTATCTTATCCGCGCACTCATCCATAGCCCTACCTTCGGCACCATCCCCAGAGCCTTGAACATCCTCCGAGGCAGTCTCGTTGTTGTTCGGCGATATCCGAAAGGAGTCCTCATGGCACGGCTCGTACGCTATGCTGCACATCCCCTCTTCTTGGCGCATGCAGATGTTGTAGTCTTGATCGGCCAAGTGCCTTCCATTGTCTGCAAAATTCATGGTTTGGACGACACCCGTGGTACCAGTATGGTACTGCAGACAGCCCACTGGTGCCCGATAAATGAAGGGAATTTGGACCACACGGACTTCCCATAAGCGGGACACTGCTCTTCGGTTGAGGGACATTTCGATAGTGATGGGGGTGTCGATGTCTTCCACGTCGAAGTAGGCTGAAACCAACTATCAGAAGTGGGATAAGACAGCTAAATTTCCATATTTACCATGTTGCCCACTGTTGAGTCCACACAATCGTAGTTCCCTCGCCACCCCACCACTAAGCACAAAGATATCATCCTCGCAGACTCCAGTCCTCCTGTTGGGTTGTCCCTAAAGTTCGTTCTACACCACAGCAAGAAAAGAGAGCCCAAACTTACCAAATTAAAATGTATGAAATCCAGTCTTATCTGAGATATCTCGGGATCAATCTTCTTCACGGTGACGGCACAGCTCTCCATGTTCTTCGACAGGTCGGGGAAGTCCGGATTGACGAAGTAGGTGATGTTGTTCTTGATCTCTTGGTTGCAACTGGCTGTGACTACAGAGTAAGTTGTGATGATGGGGTAGTTTTAAAAAATGTGTGAAACTCACATACACAACACACGCCAAATCCGAGGGCACAGGGGCCATGTGAGGAGCCACTCTCGATGCGGCACTCGTAGGCGTTCATGCAGATACCCTTTCTTCGGCCGTCGTTGGAGGTGCATTCTTCTTCGACGGGGACGGGGAAAAAGTTTAAAACTGGACGTAAGAATAAGATAGATTGAAAAAAGATCTTGGGACACCAAGTTTTAAATTATTCAATCAATTTTATCAAAAATAAGTTCTTCCTCTGTTCGCATGCTATTTATTATTAATATATGCCGCAAAAAACAAGAACCTTTACAGGCTAGCCTTGACCACGACTCATTACGCCTGTCGCAATAAAACCAAATAACACAAAATTACATCCATAAAATAAAAGAAAGTACACCCAACCCAATCAGCCATAAACACCGTTCAATAACAATAACAATCTCGCCCAACTAACCTCTGGGAAGCCTTGACTCCGTCTCCGTAGGTACCACCCCGCCGTCTCCGCTCCAAATATCGAAATTCTGCAGCTTCGGTACTGCCACCGCAGCCCCCGTGAAAATCACAAGAAACCATTCGAGCACCTTCCGCATTTTCTCAGCTCAAATTTTTCGCGTCCGAATTGTCCAACATCTGTCGGAACTAACAGTACCGCGGTACTCGCGAACATCTTCGACGAGATCTGGGTCACCGGGTTAATGTATAATACGTACTGTTCTTGTTGCATAAACTTGAACTTGTGCGGAATTTCCGGCTAGGAAAGTTGATTAGGCGATGATGGAGAAATTAAAGAAAAGTGATTAGATGAGAGAGGAGGAGGAATAATTTTGATTGATTGGCATTTGTAAGTCTCAACCTGTGTGTCTTAAGCGGAAATCGAGTCGGTACGGGTTTCCTATGAATTTGGGGGAAATTAAAAAAAGTTTTGACGAATATCACTATAGGGTTTGGCTAGTTAAATTATTATAATTTCAGTGTCAGTAATTTATATGCTAGTTTTTATTTTATTTTTTCTTCTTATTTTGTATTAATAGTTTCAGTTTTGTTGCTTTTATTTCCATATTTCGCCTTTTATGTGTACATTAATCATACATCATTATCATAAATGCAGTTACTAAGAAGAATTATGGTTATGCAATTATTTACTTTAATTCCAAATTAAATACAGAAGATAAATATTTAACGGCCTGAAAGAACTAATTTAAAAATTAACAGATAAGTGGGTAGTTCTATTCAACTTGTCGGGCAAAACCCGCTCCGCAACTTATTAAGGTCGTAGACATTTATATCAGCCACAAAACATCAGATAATGAGGACGAAGAAAACAAACAGCCGTCGCAAAAAAGTAATTTCAATAGATCTGAGATTAAAGTCGATTATGCAATATGGCTCATTATCTCCCTATAATACATGTAATTTTTCATACCGTGGGCCATATTTCATGGTATTTATTACGCTTAATAACAGCTAAACTGGGTCTGGGGTTAGGCCCATGTACTGACCTCACCCAGCAGCTGATGGTAATGATGTCATGCCATGGACCATGGTATTAAATGACACAATTACAAAGGGGCGTCGGCTGTGCGACAGAAATCGAAAGTGTAACACCTCCCCGAGGCGAAATCTTTATAATATATAAGCGTACCATCAAAAAAGTACCAGCAGATCGAACCAGATACTCAAATCGTCCACAATGGCTTTCCAAGTAAGTACAATTCAAAAGTTTATAAAATTTCTGATTTTTTTACAATTCCAGTTCGTCGTCCTCGCCGCCGCCCTGGCCTGCGCCAACGCCGGACTTCTCCCGGCCGCCCCCGCCGTCTCGTACGCCGCCCCAGCCGTATCTTACGCCGCCCCAGCCGTATCTTACGCCGCTCCCGCTCTTTCTTACTCCGCCCCAGCCATCACCTCCCAGCACTCCAACATCATCCGCAGCTTCGGCAATTTGGGCCAAGTCTCCACCTACTCCAAGTCCATCGACACCCCCTTCTCCAGCGTACGCAAAGCCGACGTTCGCGTCTCCAACCCGGGACTTAGGTTCGCCGCTGCCGCCCCCGTCGTCGCACAGACCTATGCCGCTCCAGTCGCTCACTCTGTCGCCGCCCCTGCCGCTATCGGTGTATCCTACTCCGCCGCTCCCGCCGTCTCACACGTTACCTACACCGGGTTGGGAGTCAATTACGGATGGTAAACTGAGAGACGGATCTAACTTATTTATTTATTCTTTCTGTTCTTTGTAAATAAAAATTTCTGTAATCACTCTGTAATTTTTTAAACCCTGTAACTGAAGGGCCTGCCACTTATATTTATCATACGATATACGGATGTCAATTAGCTGACTAAACGAAATTTGTCATGTGCCACCAGAAGGCAAATTCTGCAATATCGATAGCACGATACTTTTGGAAGGAGAACAAATAATAAGTAATCCTAAATGAAATAATTTATTTATCGATTTACAAAAAAAATATAGGCAGCCAATATTATGTACAGACACTACGTTTAGTTAGTGCTTAAAAATCGAAATAAAGAAGTAACAACTCGTTACAAAGATTTCGCAAATTATAGGATAAAACATTCTTGATATACACTTTAAATAACCTGCTTACGAACCGATCGATGCACCTGAATTACATTTAGCGAATTTCCTAAGTAGTTTCACATTCATTTTACATGCATAACTACATAAATTGTGTAAGCTATTTCAAGATTATATAGCATTTTATAATATACCTTTACTAAATTTCGTCGATATACGTCAAGGCTCTCAATTGAATTTTGTTTGTTACTGGGTGGATGCGGTTGTATGAATATGAAGTTGAACGGTTAAAAGCAATTAAAATAAAATGCTAACATCTCAAATAAAAACTGTATAAAGGCACTGTCAAGATTTCAAAAGTAAATAACAGCTTCACTGTAAATTTTAGCACCTGTGTGTATAAAAAATTTCACTTATTTTACATTATGGCAGTCATATGGTGGAACAATGATGTTTGGTATTTAATTTCTTTTTAAATATATGTATGTACTTACTCGAGAAAGAATATAAATACAAATAAATTAACACTTATAACGCTTATAAATAAAACAAAATGTCATTTGATGACTGTATAGGAATAATAAATTGAGCCTCAATAATAATAAAATATTACACGTTACAACTCGCTGCTACTATATGTTACTTAAGACCTAGATTCAGTAATATCTCTGTTACAAATAGGTTAAGACATTATGGTACATTTACATAACATTGCTTTAAAAATGTGGAATAGAAATATTTAAATACAATTGTTTACGTTTCCTTGTATATAAAATATTTTCTTTATAGTAATTGTACTAAAGATACTAAATTTTACCTAACCAGGGAAGTTCTCTACTGATCGTGACACGCCCTGGCGCTCCGCCGAGATCAGCTAACGAAACGGCGATATGTTCACAAATTACATCGCTACATTTCCTATAATTTGCAAAAAAGAAACGCCCAATTCAACAGAAACAAATTCCCTACATCGTCTACGACATTCAACAACTCTCTTAATTTAACTTTAAGTCATTCCGATATGGTGACGAAATTACCTAAAATCAGTCTCTTCAGTGTTTAACTTTCGCGTTCGTCGACAGCGAGTTGTGCTTCAACCCCTCGCTCTTGCCGAAGTCGATGGCGGCATAGGTCAAAGTGACCTCCGCCCCAGTTGCCGCCTCACCGCCGCCGCCGCCGCTCTTGACCGTCCGCGGGCTGCGATTACCGTCGTCTAGGTCCAAGCTGGCATAGTGCAATTGCACATCGGCGGAGCTCACCGAGGGAGGCCGAACGCGGTCGCTGTTCACCGACTCCGGCCGGGAACCCACTATGGTGGATCCAGAGGAACACAGCTCGCTGGTGGCTGAGCCGGGCCGAGAGACGGCGGAGGATGGCCGACCACGGAGCACCTCGTAAGGAGGCTCCCTGCCCTCCTCGAACTTGTCGTTGGTCTCGTCGATCGGCCGGAAGGAGGAGTGGTTGGCGGGCATGGGGACGACCCGAGCGGCCGGATTCAAACCGGGCTTCATAACGGCGTAATCGTCACTGGGGAGAGGCTTAGGGTTGTAGTTGACGTAGTCGGATTTGTTATCGAAATCCATGGGGGTGTAGTCACTTTCAGTCTTTTTCTGTTGCGAGAAGGGCTTGATGGGACTGCAGGGGCTGTTGAGGCTGAGGGGAAATATCGTGGAGGAATTAGAGGGGGTGGTGACGCTGGAGCTGGAGCTGTCCTTTGAGTCGCGTCTGCGGGGGCGAGGCAAGCTCGAGTAAGGCGTGGTTTCGGTGAGAGGTAAATGCATGGGAGGAGTTCCGGTGGAAAGTTTGCGGCCCAGCAGGGCGTATCGGGGGCTGCTGGTGCCGCCCTTTTGGGCGTTGGAGCTCGGGTTTTGGATCGCTATTGGTTGTGATCTCGTCTTGTCTTTCTTCTTCTTATCCTTCTTTTTCCCCCCCAGCGTCATGTTGGCATAGTCTTCACTGACGGTGTGGATCTGGGCACTGTCCAAACTGGACTGCCGCTGGTGGCTGCGGCCTAAAGACATCTCCACATACCCTTCGGGGGTGGGCGGTTCCGTCTTGGGGCTCCCCAAATGGTGGTCAAAGTAGGAGGTTAGGGGGGAGGCTTTGGCGGGGGAGAGTTGGTAGTTGGAGGGGACCCGCTTGTTGAAGGTCATCGTCAGGTAGTCTGTGTTGTTGTTGTTATGGCTGTTTGTGTTGTTATTACTGGAGGAGTTTTTGCCGCCATCCATGTCCATGTAGTCTTGAGAGCCCACGCCGCAGCTGCCGGACTCCGACGAGATGTACAAGGGTCTCGCGGGGGACGTCCCTTGGGACATGTCGACGTAAGGGGAAGGGTCGGGCTTACGCCCGGGTTTCATCTCCACGTAGCCGTGGTTGTTTTTGGGGCCCGGAGTCATGTCCATGTACCCGGAGGAGTTGTTTAAGCTGCCAGATCTGTAAACGTACGTTTAGTTTGTTATCCAATAATTTATAGTATAATTAGTACAGAGTCATACAGAGATTGTTCAGAAATTGCATTTTGTTACATTGCTTTTTGAGGGTTAGTAAAGTCTGCTTATTTGTAATTTGTAAACCTTGAAATCTGAAAACTTCACAGTCAGGATAATTTTATACTAATAGTTTGACAACGATGTCAAGAAATGCGTAGTAAGTGTATTTACCTGCTGAAATCCATTTCCATGAGATCACCCATGGGGCCGATGGAGCTGTGAGAGCCTTGCCCCCTGGTGTTACTGAGAAGAGGGGCGCTGGAGGACTTGGTCCCTTGGTGCGGGTGGTAGCTGTGGGGAGGTAGCACCCTCCCTGGCATCTTCTTCGTCTTGGACCCGACACTCAGTGCTCTCACTCGCAAGTTTTCGTTCTGCCCCAACATGTCCGTATACTTTTTGTAGCACTCCGGCTTTGAGCCCACCGAGTAGGCCCTCGTAGGACGCGCGTTGTCCTCCTCGGACGTAAAATACGACGCGACCTTCTCCAGTGGGTAATCAGAGAACTTCATGTCCGTCGACGGGGTCCCCGAGGTGACGCTACTCAAACTAGTGGTTGGAGAGTTGTTATGATGACGCCCTTTTGGGGACATGTCCACGTACCCGTCATCCGAGCTGTGGAATACCATGGGGATGTAGGTGTTTGGGTAGGGCGAGGAGCTCTCAGTATCCTCTTCGGCGATAACCTCGTCGGGTGTGAGCGAGTGTCCGTAGCGCCCTATAGGGGGGTCTAGCTCGGTACAGACGTCCGGTTCATCGGCAAGGCTGAAGGACGAGCCCGAGTCGGTAGAGTACACCGAAGGGGGACTCACGGGACTGCCCGACGGGGGGCTGTGCGAGTTGTCGTGGCCGTAGAGGGATGCGGGACGGTAGTGATTAAAGTGAGAGCGCAACGTGTTCAACACGTGCATTGCCGGGTGGGTGCCCTCTGAAGTGGATCGGGCTCTCGACGGCATACTGTCGCAACGCTCGCGGCCCGCGGCTACACCTGCAAAAGAAGAAACTGTAACACGCGGGTTGGACTTTTGCCCAGTCGGCTGTGGTCGAACTAGAGAGTTCCCTCACTTCCCGATTACAGTAGACGCCAGTTGCTTTTTGATTTTTAGCAAGCAGCTGCTGTTCTTGATTGACTCCAATAATATAATGTAAGAACACGCCCTACGTGCTGAAAACAACATTTTTTTTTTTGCAATTGGCTAATTTAGCACGTAGCCAACTGAGCACCTCGTCAACAAACCGGCACCCCCACGTTTCGCTCCCCACCAAGCATCACCAGGTTAGTAAAAACTCGTGTGTGTATGTCTAACCTCGTCGGTGTTAGTTAGCGAGTGAAGATGATCTGAAGATGAACATTTGTGCGTGTTTGTGATACATACATTTGGAGGACTGATTGGAGCGCTTGGCTGCCCGCAAAGGGTGTGAAGTGTTTTGATCAGAATTAGGTGCAGGATTCGCTAAGGGCAGTGATTGAGTGCGCTGATGGCTGATTGTTCCGGGCTGGGTTACACTCCCTGCTACGGATAAACAAACACCCGATAACACCCTGTATTTCCACCCGGTACACCACAATGCATACGAGACACCAGATAGACAGTGAAACAGGGACGAGCACGAAGCGGGATATTGCGGTTTTCTAGAACGCGGGTGTGTAAATTCCCGCGAAAAGGACCTGCTAACCTTTTTTATTTGCTGTGAAATGACGGTTTTATTTAACTTTAACCAAGAACTCCTCCAATGGTCTTCAGGATTTTAGAGAATTCTATAGGGCTATTCAGAATCCTTCAAGATTCATCAAGACTTTTTATTTTTTTCTGGTCTTGAGGACGTTTCGAAACGAGACTCATTAAAAGCATATATGGCTATTCAGAATTTTTAAGAATTTTTTATTATCCTTCAGACTTTTCAGGATTGTTTAAGAGTCCTCCGGCCTCTAGAGGCCTCTTTAGAACTTTTAGAGGCAATTAACACATACAATATTCTGTTTTAATTTGACTGGGTCCTTTTCACGCTGAAACAACCGTAAGATCCGTGCTAATTATCCCGGATCGCGTCGCCGATCCTACAGCCTGATTCCACACTAGACAGCCGACTTACGAGAATCACACTGTATATCGCGGGGGCTTGTTGTTGTGAAATGAAAAATGTACAGACCTGATATGGAATGCCGGCGCTCTGCAGCTTTGGACGCCCCCCTCTGGATTAAGTGCTGATAAAAACTTGCAACACCGCTCACTGCAAGCCCCATGCAACCACATTAGCACACTTAACAGCTCGGTTAAGCAAAAATCAGGTTAGTAACAATGTTTGACCACGACAGATAAGCATAAATTAGCCCCTACGCCCCTGGTTATTAAGCATCGTATACAACCCGTGATGCAAAGATGTACCACGGGTCGCATATAGACAACTGACAACAGTAAGAACCATACCAATAGGGTGCTGCGAAGAGCCGCCTGCGGGAACCTGTGTGTCAGTAGTAGTTTGGGATAGATCTGGAAGTTAAAGGAACAGCTACTAGACTATACTACGAAGTGTGGGAGTGACAGAATGGAAACGAGCGAGAGAAATGACCATAAAAGCGCACCTTTATTGTTTCACACAATGGCCTAATTCCGTCACTGCGTGACGTGCATGCGATTGTTTTCCTGGATGAAGTAATCGTTTAGGATCGAAAAACAACACGTAGGAGACGAAAGACGTCACTGCATGCAATTAATTTCGTTAAAATGGAAAAGAAAGTCGTGGGAGTGTCTTTGCGGCTAGATCTGAGAGTGCTGTTCGGGGATTTACCTGGGGTGAAGTTCATGGGGACCTTCGGCGGCATGTTGCTCACTTTCCGGGTCAAGCCTTTGGGCTTGGAAGATTCTGTTGCGGACGAGGAGCGGATGCGGCTGCGGGGGCCCAGCAGCTCCTCCTTGCTCCTGTTGGCGGACATCGCGCTGCAAGAGAAGAAGAAATTAGAAGAGCTCTACTTAATTCTACTATTCTTTTCTGTTTCTATAGCATTTCCAGTTCTGAACGATAGATGGACTTCGGACCAAGTAAATAAAGTATATTACAGAGACTACAGTACTCCGAGCCAACAAATTCAAGTGGTCTCAAAAGAGACCCCTGGGGCACCCCCATTGCACCACACCGAATGACAATTGTGCAAATTCCCTGTTATCGCAACAAAACCTCCTTATATAACCGACTGTTGTCGGAACGACTTTTGCAACTCATCGGTAACGTCACCGCGACTACGCACAACAGCTGATACTCAAATAGGCGCCGCTGTAAATCGTTGATAATCGCTGTTATTATAAATTTTAGGCATATCAGCGGACAAATAAACAAACAAATAACAAACTTGAGAAAATATTCCGAAATCCTTATCATCACGACATTGTTGTTATCGCGTCCTCTTCAAACATGCCAGCATCTGTCTGAAACAAAAACAGGGAGTTCCGCGCTTGTTGCAAAAAGAACGTCCGATTTAGGCGTCAGTAGGACGAGTCGACGGACAATAAACAATGCAATTAGTGCTATTGGTCGGGCGAGCGATCGATTCCTCGGATTGTTTATGCAAAGGAATAAATTAGAAACAAATTAATGATTTCTTTGTAGCTGGAAAATACCGGATTTCGTTAATTTGAGTTTGGGTATCATTTGTCATCGTTGCGTCTTGAGAAGCAGACTTGAGGTCGTGGATTAATAACTGCGCACATAAATAAATACAGTGATGTTAGTAAAATATTATTATATATTTTTTTTTTGGCGGTTGTGATTTACAACAATTTTTTTTTCTGCTGTTTATTTATGTACTGGTTGGAAAAACTGTTTATTATCCTCGAAAGATTTTCTACAAAAGCCACATCGTCGGAAGATCACGAGATGTTGGGTAATTATAATGCCGCAATCATAGGAATAATATTAAATGCCGCAAGTTTAATTTTAATAAATATGACCTAATCTCAAAACTCTTGAAACTGGACAGAAGAAAATTGTTAATTAGAGATGGCGTGTTGCCACAAAACAAAAAACTTACTGAAAAACAGTTGAGTGCACATTCTGGGCGATATTGTTGTCCTCTGTTTGCATCCACAGCTCCCCGGAGCCAAGAGCACTCGATCTGCCAATCTGCAAAAAAAAACAGACATCACTGCAAAAAAATTCCACTAACTAACTTTCCAACATGGAAGTGTGGGTGGATGTTGAACAACCCTATATGATACGAGAGATTTTTTCTTTAACAATATGGAAACTAAAACAATTTTTTATTCATCATTGCGTCATTAAAACAAAAAAATAATTTACATATCTGGTACATTTTTTTAACTGTTCTAAGCTAACTTTAATTAACTTCAGCCTTGAAACTTTTTCATAATTCTATAATTCGGTTCACGATTTCGTTGCCTCAATTTTATTTATTCGGGGTCTTCAAATTAATAATATCCAGAAGGCTTTGAACGCCAAATATCTCCATGGAACTACATGTAAATTTTGTTTCTCAAGGACGACATGAAGTATGAATCATTTACGAAGACCCGACAGTTAGTTTCAAAAAGTGACCCACGTTCAAGATCACCCTGTACACTCGTGCACAGAATACAAACCCGGTTACGCCGCTGCTCTCTTCCCCTATCAAAGCCAACCCCAGAGAGGAAACGTCAACCGACGTTCCCTCTCAAAAGGGCGAAAGAAACACACAAGGTCGGCTCTGAAATTCGAAGGTGTGTTGTGTCTGGAGTCGGGCATTCCCCGAGGTAATTAAACTCATCGCAGGAGGCCGTGAACTTGAAGCGAAGCAGTGCGTCCGTCGCGATCTTGCGCTTATGCAAAACCTAACGAAATTAAATACTCCAAAGGTTGGTAAACCTGGCGGTGTCTAGGAATCGCTATTTTAAGAACGCACGCGTCGTGGGAATAAAAAAACGAACGTCGCAGAGATATTTGTTGTTTTGTCTGGAGATGTTGGCACGCTCGACCGGTGGAAATATTTTTCGACGCAAGGACGCCCGTTCGGTTGGGTTGAGATGGAATTATTGTGACGTTTGGTTAGATTTTTCCTCATTTTGTCAAGTTCTTATTCCCGTTGTTATTTTACTCTTCATTTTATCCATATTGTCACTTTTACAGTAATTTGGAGGAGTCCTGCCACCGAACGTCCATTTAAATGGACAATAGGTATATCTTTGCTGTCATCTAGTAGCCGGTGGCTCAATTTTTACAACTAACCAGAGGGAAAATAAAGCGAAACATCAGATATCCCAACGAAAGAAATAATTGTATACCAGACTTGAGCGTCGCTAAGCAATATGACAAGATTGTTCAGAAATGGTGGATGCGCTGTCTGAAGAAAATTTTCAAAAATTGAAATATGTCAGCAGTAGGAAAAAATGCAGAATCAAGACCAAATAAATCAGTAAAATAACCGGTGTTATATTGTACTCTAAATTCGGGATTCGGCTGTGTCAATCTGTCAATATTGTGAAGCGAATTAATTCTAAAGCTGGCTACAGACTGGGTGTATTTGCGATTCGTGATGTACGTGGGCTATCATTCACGAGTCACTACGAACTGCAGCGAATCGGACAAATCGGAGTAGTCTGTAGTTAGTTTTAGAAATGCTATTTTTTTAACTGCTCGTTCCCGGGTTGCTTTCCGTCGTTGCAAGCCACTCACCTCCAGAAAGAAAAAGTCCCTGAGACTCCCGCAGCTCCTGATATTCGTCAAATTCAATTCGATGGTCGGTCGTTCGGAGTCCCTCTTGATCAGGCTGAGCGTCCTGGCGGTGAGACACAGCCTGTAGTTGCCGGTGAGGCCCGTTGCCGACGTTCCCAGGCCCCGATTAAGTACAGTAACGTGCCACACGTGCTCTGGAAACGAAGGAGACGAAGATGAGAAGTTGGTCAGCTTGTCGAACGTGAGTGCAGCAACGTCGCCGCCACGTGACGACGTGACCGCGTGCGTGTACATGCAAACGACCCCCTTAAGCTATGTCCACACTGTGGATTTTCTTTACGAATTGCGTTTTCAACTTTCAACTCGCTTTTCAGTATAACGCATAACAATAAATGTTGGTATTTATTTCCATGACAGCACGTGCTATGTAGATCAAAAACGGACAAGTGCGGACCTAGCCTTAACGCCATGCAAATCGCGCGACGATCTTTATCGTCGATGCCGAATTTCCGAAAATTTATTCCTGGCCTGATATCATTCGTCTAGACGTTAATTTATTCCGGCAATATTGTTTGTCCGTTCGTACTTTGCATATTCACTGAACGGCACGGCAAAAATGGGAACGATCAAGGCAGAGGCAGAGGCGGCTCGTTGCCTTACCAAAAACGTGACGCTAATTAGATTATTGACTGAATTTCGACTGTCTTCTCTCAAGCGTAATTAATTAAGTTTGGTCGGCTGCCCAAATATTTCCGGATAGTAATACAATGGCTTAGCAACTTTGTATTCGGCATCAAAACGAGATAACATAAATGAGCAGGGAGTCAACAAATCGTTTCGCCACAAGCTGCTCCCTCCCTGTTAGGAAAAGTTTTCTTACCACACATAATGAAAAAAGTTTTCACTTTCAGTAAGGTCCCATTATGGACGAGTTGTGTACAAGATTTATTGCACCAAAATTGATTTCATGTTTTAAGTGAAATGACACAAAAATATAGACAGTTGAACAAGAAAACTAAAAACCAAATTAAAACAGATAAATAAACAATTGTTAGACATAAAACTAGGAATGTCCATTATGTATGTACAATTATCTTAATTGTGGTTTAATGGTTGTAAAAATATCTCGTTGTTTTCAAGACTAGCAAATTTTTATCAATCAACTGTAATTTGAGTATCTTTACAACAAAGCGTCCATGCAAAACATGAATGATCGCACCGGTTGGGTTAGAGCAACAAGGCAAATTTAGCACGGTGTTTACGCATTTGGGGGCCACGCATCTAACTACATACGCTCAAAATAAAAATTTATCAATCTTATTTTAGGTTTTTGAGTGCCTCTTTAATGTTTCTTCTATTCATTCATTGCATTTCTTCATCTTGTTAATTGAGTGAAGTTTGCCCATTTTGACAGCTTTTTACACGATCGCAGAAAAAATATATTACATATTACAGTGAAAGAATTCTTCATGATACATCCTCCATAAATAATACATCTAAAATATCCTTATCACACCGCTGTTCCGTCTTCTCACCTCATTCAACAACACGATTCCGCACCAAATCCGTTCTTATTTTTATCCCATTGTTGATAAACCAAGGTTACGTCCTTGACTCCTCTCACCGCTTATCGCGCTGCTATTATCGTCAGATTAGATTCAGACAACCATTCTCATCCTCAATTTTTCCCCGGTGCGGAAAAGCCACTTCCTCTTCTACCAAAGAAATATTTCGACTTCTTTCTCACGTGGTGTGGAAACCGTGGAGTTGCACTTTCCGGCGCCGGAAATGCGGCGCGTGATTCATTTGAGCCAAAAATAAGATGTGCGAAAAACGGCAGGAAATAACTGAATCGCGATGGAATGTCGAAAGTGGAACAACGTTCAGCGAGTGTGCAGTTGGGATGACCGCGAGTTTCCGAGTGTAGTTGGTGCTGTGGATTGTGGGACGTGAAAGAAAGAGCCTACTTGATCCTTTTGGCGGGTTTACGAACTTCTAATGGTGGGAAGATATCAACACGTACTTGTCTCTGGCAGTTCCATAAGGTTCCCTACTTTATATTTTCTTGTGTCTTTCTCAGATCTGCGCATAAAAGCTTCTTAGACAAATTCGATTTCATCAGTTACCGTAATAATAAAACTGGGCAGACTTGTAAAAGACAGATTGTTCCAACATTGTGCCATATCTTCAGATGACTTGCAGAAAATTAAATAACGATTTGCCTTCATGATTCAGCCATTATACTTCCCTACTCAATTCAAATATTAAGTGTATTTTTTCTAGCCCAAATTATGAAAGGGGACGAAATGTTTGCAAGTCATACACGGGGTTACAGAGCTGAGAAGCACATCTGTCTTACATTTGCATTTCTGTATTTTTGGGATATATATTTCACAAAATGGAAGGATCTTCGAGCATTGTTAATTATTTTTTATTATTCTAGAAACTTCTTTCCTCCAATTTGTCTTTTTTTAGTTTACTCCTTCATGTCTTTTTTCGTCTAAATTTCTCTCTTATTGCTTTTTCATTCCATTTCTTTATACTAGGACTCCCACGGGGAGAAAAATAAGGATTGAAAGAAAATGGGAGACCATCTCAATTTTCCCCTTCTTGCTCCTTTTTTCCAGTGTATATGATTTACTTTGTACACTGACAAATTCGAGTTTGAAATACATATTCGGGCTCGATTACACAGGCGCCGGACACACACTGACCACACCAGTTGTTCATTATACCGAACATTTTAGCATTTAATGCTGAAATATTCGCGCTAATTCAAATGTAAAAATTCTGACGTAAAATTCCGCACGTGTCGCTTGTAGATTAATGTGTAACATTTATGGGCTCATAATTCAATAGAAGCCTTTATTCTGACAATTACTGACGTTTCGGCCCCAAATTTATAACTTCTTGAATTAATTTATCCTTAAGTGGCTAATTAAATATTTGTAAATTTGAGAATTTGCAGTTTCCATTTAAAATTACGTAATTTATTGCCACTTGACGCAGGTATTATTATCTCCGTTGCCAAAGTTGATTTCAGCTGAATGAAGACACGATCATGATCCCACTTCTGATGTTCAGACTTTCTAAATGTAGACACAGTTTCGAATCTTTGTTAGCCAGTCACGACCTTGCCACCAAACAAAACCGTTTCAGATCTCCTTATTTATGATAAAACCGCGGCGTTTTGTTATTTTTAGCTTGCCGAAACTACGCAAACCGCTCTAGTGACGCGCATCTTAATTGTTCCACGATTTTTGGAGCGGTGGCTTTATTGCCCCAGGTGGGAACTCGTTCCCAGACGACGTTTCGGCAGGTTCATCTTCGGGGGCGTGCTGACGTCAACGCAACGGTAACAACAATAAGAAAGCAGTGGTAGGAGGATCCGTATTGTTATTCAGGTTGGATTCCACGTCATAATGGCAGAATTCGCACTTGTTTACGCCGAACACCGACAAAAACAACGCTAATAGAAAAACACTCCGGCCTAGAAATCGATAAAACATCAAGGTTTTAGGTGTTGTGTTCGACTGGGTCCTGCTTAAAAAGCGAAAGTGCAGAGTGAAATACTTTCATATTTTTTACTCGGAAATCTGAGCTAAACTTGTGTCAAAAACAGAACTAGTTAATTAAGAAGTGTTTTATTTGGGAAATTCGAAAAGGACATCCGTATCGTGATTTCTTTAATTGCTCACTCATTACAATATGACACACACATAACTCATTAAACTTGCTAATAATTCAAACCTCTCTAACTGACAAAACAACTGTTATTTACTAGTATTAACGATTAAATATAGAATGCCAAGAGGAGATAAACAAATTGAGACCATTTTAGAGGTCTCCCAATTACAAAAATGGTAACACATTTTTGCCAAAAACTCATCTATGGATGTCATTTCTGATAAATCATTCTGCAGATGTTCAGAAAACTTGTGGAAACCATCTACAGAAGTTCCTAGATAGTCCGATGTTCTAAACGTTGAAATTCTGAAAAGAACTGTCCAGATTCCTCCACATCACAAGCAGAGTATCCTTTATTACAGTTCTCTTTATTGTGCCTTTTGTCTTTGCACCACATCCCAATTACGGTTTTTCTAGAGCTTCTACATATCGTGGTATTTATCCTGTAAATCCTTCGGAATTGTTGTTTTTGCTCTTTATGCATATAAAGTTTAATTCTTTCTTCTCTGTCATTATTTCCAGTCACAATTATTGTTGAAACAATTATTGAATGTGACAAAACTTTTTGCCATAGAAATATACAGAGGTACAAGGAAAAAATAGGTATTAAAATCTATTTGCACTTGATAATGAGAAAAAAAGAACTGGACCTACCTTTGACAAACCGAGAATTTCTTTGGGCCTTCAAAACATGCAAAAACACAACCAAGGCTCCCATGCGACGTCTCAACGTCTTGTCTCCCCACATTCTGCAGAGCCTTGAGGTCACATCTGATGCACCAACAACACCAGGATAAGCACTCTAAAGCTCAATAACTCCTCCGCACATAAATGTTGTTTACGAACTGTGGCTCATTTTATTTCCACCGAGAAATCGGTTTTCCCACCTTCCCGACACTGTTATTTTTACCTGCGAGATCGGTCAGTTTTTCGGTAAACAAATGCGTTATTTTCCTTATTTGTTAGAAATCATCAGACTCATGCGTGACCAGCGGCCGGAAAATTTTCATTACGTCGGTGCCAGGACTTATTTCGAGCCACGGACTGGAAATAACCGGATCCGAACGTGTGTGACACCCTGTAGATCTTCCCCGGTATTTATAGAGCTATTGTTTTTCGTTGCGACGTTGCACGATGTTGCATAATTCGTCGAAAAATCGGCGGGCTTGTAAGTACGTTTAACGATCGGTTGCGCTAACACAGCTCCAGGATGTTTTTATGAGATTTGATTATGTTGTTTACAACATCATCGGTAAACAACGTTCGAAATTAGTCACTCTTGACGGGAATTGTTTGTCGCTGCTATCGTTTTGTTTCGGAATTAATTATTAATTGCGGCAGGGACGGGTGGGCCCCCGGTTTTGGGGGCTGTGGGATCGAAAATGACACGGCAGTTTCGGCGAAATTGTGTACATAATTCGTCCAGGGTCATAGACACTGTTTTGGCCAAGTCTAAAATTGGTCGTTGCGAATAAATTTAATTGTGTACATCTCCGTTATGTTTCGGTTCACTGGCTGTTCAAAGTGATCTTCATGAATTAAGGGCCAAATTCGCTGATAATTAACGACGATAGGTTCTAATTACTGATTTAATTATGTAAATTGGCTACTCGGTACACTTGGTCGACATAATTGGTCTTAGGGTAGCTTTTAACTTCAAGTGTAACAGACTTTTCAGTTTGTGGAACGTATGGTATTATTGGGATAGAAAAGAGCAATTCTCAAATCTTTCTTCTTTTGGTTTCCGAATATTGGGACCTATTTTGCTAATCTTGCTTTATTCTTCGTGACCCTGCTCTTCTACTACTCTTTCAAAATTCATTTGAGCATCTACTTCCACTATGCCTCTATCCCTCTGTACCTTCCATCACCATGTATCTTGTTTTCCTCTGATGGATTTCTAGCCCAACGAATCTTGTCACCTTTACTCTTCTTTTGGTAAATGTTGTTTCTATCACTGTCTATAGGAAATATCCTTGCAAATACCTATATTGGTGGAACATCGTGTAAAATTAAAAAATCTATTATATTAAAATCATCGTAGATAAAATGCTGTATGCAACTCGTCCACAATCGGACTTTGTTAACCTTTTTATAATACTCGCTCGCGGCGCTGTCGATAAACTCATAATTGCGGATTTGTAACAGCACCAAAGAGCCGTCCCCAGATCAAGACCCTCCTCGCCCATTTTTTTAATGTCAGCCTTAGATGATACAATCATTGTTTGCTTACTTAATTCTAGATTTATGGCGCAACACATTAGTCCAAATTAAATTTTAAACGAGCTCCGGCAGGTCTCTAATCTTTATGAGTAATTGGACTGTCAAGTCCTTGGTTATCACAGTTGTTTGGTTGTCCCTGCGGTCGATTGGGTTTTCATGAGAATGCGTGTGGTAAACAATAAACATCAGTTTTTAAAAAAATTACACCCATATAAAATTTATAGCGGTAATTACTCAAAGGGGTAACTACAGCAAACAGCAGCCATAAATTATTAAATCACAACTTGCACGTCTTTTCCAAGACAGACTGTATAGTATTTTATTCAAAGCATGAGGGTCACTTTTCTTCGCCCTCAACCATCAGAAGTGGGATCAACTGACCAGCTTTATTGGCAACCACGACTTATCAATTAAGAATTGAAGGAACCCCGACCCGCATAACCAATCAATAAGTGTTAATTGTGATGACAGCGAGGGCGATGTCACGTGAGGTCGGTGGCATTCCGCGTCGATCGGACCCGAATCGGCACTGCTTGGCGGTCCGTCTCGTTCCACCGACCTCTTTAATGAGATCGCCTTTTATCAAACCATCTGCCGCCGCGAGTTTTGGAGATTGCGAAGAGATCAATGACGTTGGTGCCCGCGGCCCTGGAATGAAATTCCTCCAAGAGGCCGGTCATGCCTCAGAACTGTTTGGGTCGCCCGTGCCGAAGCGAACTCTCGCATTTCTGCACAAGAAGCGGCGCAACGTCTATAGTTGGCCGGTTTGGACTAATAGAAATGAAATTACGGAAAGAACTTTATGCCGAGTTTGACACCGTCGGCTGCTTTATAGGAAAAAGCCTAACCTCATCATTTGACAGAACCATGCGTGGCCATTTTTCAAAAAAATAAATGCACAGCCATCTCGCCCCTTTTATTTTGTGTGTGTATTGGGGGTGCGTATTTCCGCCATGTTGGAAATGCGCTCCATCTCCTCACACCGCCATCCGCGTTTGTTTTGTCCCGTGCCGAAGTCTCGGATTTTTCGTCGGCCGGGGGCGGCAGAACGAGAGGGCGTTGCGGCGCCGCAACGACATTTCGGACTCGGCGTCTAGGTTAGGGCGAGACGCTAAACAACAACAGCGCGAGGGCCGGGAACGGAAAAGGGGTGAGGAAGCGAGGGGGGGCATCGGTTGGACACGAGGCCCGTGGCCCGACGTCTGACGCGTGATTCGACGCCCGACGTCGTATTTCTGGCTGACGTCCTTGGCTCCGATCTAGCGCTCCCAGACGTCGAACGCAGAAAAAATATTGTGGAGTGGACGGATTCTGCTCGCGCTGTGGGCGACCAGACGAAAAAAGACACTTGTTCGTTCAGTGGACACGTCTGGTGCGAGGCGGAAAATGACACTTGTTGTAGATCGCCACACTCGCTTCGCTCAGCTTTGAGGTGTAAATCTGGCAGGCTGAATTTGACTCACTAGCTTCGCTCGGAGAGATTCTTTTCGTATTAGTTTACCAAATTGTCCAAAAACAAGTCGTTTTACTAGGGCACGGTCGAGTAGGGTACGATTCCATTGTGCTGATTTAGATTTAGCAGTTGGCTGCCGGATCTTTATTGTATATTGTATTATCCAATAATTCTTCTTTAATTTCACAATCTGTGTTACAGCCTACTTGCTATTATACCCTTTTTTTTTCAGAGCATTGATCATTCTTCCTTCATGCTTGCAGGTTCTCAAATTTCAGTCCTCAAATTCTTAGACTGGGATTTTTTCTCGTGTTACCAAATTTCTAATCTCAAGAGGTTCACTTTGAGAATTGTCACAGCAAAAATGCCCAAAATTATGTACTTCTTGTGTAATGCTCAAAGAAAGTTTTTTTGGGAATCTTTCTGACAGTCGCATCAAAATAGAAAAGATGGTATGGCTTTCTTATTTCCAAATTTTCCAAAAACAGTATTGCTTACAGATAAGACCTCTATTTGTATCGAGTTTTTACCAACAACAAACTAAATTCCAAAGATCAATTTTGTTCCACGCTCCTTTTACCAAAACAAATAGTTTCTCATCCGCCCTTTGGCCCCGCGATAAGGCTCCCGATCTGGCCCCCATCGAAATCGCTTGGAGCGAGTGATTTCCGTGCGACGAATAGGTAAATATAGAAAACGCAATCGATCGGAAGAAGAGGTTCAGTCAACTTTTGACGGACCGCCATTTTGGAGACGAAGCATCTGTTTACTCGTAAAAGATTCCATCAATCACGTCCTAGATTCGGAGCCGAGGTGGAAACAATCGAAGTGGGAAAGTCGCACGTCAATGGAACGAGCGGAGCGTGGATTATGCAAGGAATTTTAAAATTACGCTCTCAATGGAACGGAGTTGCGACGAGGATCGAAGTTATTACATTGTTATATTTTGAGGACTCCGGTATCGAGAGGTGTGCAAACAAGGCTTGAAGGACCAAACGGTGTTGTTTTGGAAAAATGTCGTTGACATTGTTTCCGTCGAAACCACAACAATTGGGCAATCCCTTCTCATGTTTGCGCTATTTTTATCCGTCCCGTTAGAGCCGCAATCTCTTCTTTCACTGTTAAAAGCTCTACAATGTTGATTCACGGGCATCAAATGGGTTTTGTTGACGAAGGAAGCCCTTAATTGAAGCACTTTTATTTCCAGATTAAATGGCTTTACAATAAGCTTCCTTATGGTGGATAGAGCAGTTATATGAGGTGGCACTTTATATTTCTGTCGCGGCGGCTGACTTCCACTCTCCATGTTGACAAAAAACCACATGAGCCAATTTTAGTCCTACCCACTTTACATAGCTGAAAATGCACTTCGGACAGCTACCGTTTTGTGCGGGTTTTTACCGTTTTATCGCAAATTATAGTGAATACATACGTAAGGTGTATAAACAACGATAATCAGCAATTAGGCGATTGGCTAATGGCACCACAGAAGTGTCTGTATGAAAATGTTAAAGCATTTCTGGTAATCCGACAACCTCAAACCGATTTTATATTATTGCGTTGCGATGTGAAGTTATTTTACATTTTCATTGTATGCTGTCGGTTGCTATGGAGAGGTCTTAATTTCAGACCAGGCAGTAGGGCCCAATTTCATGTGAAATGAAACATGAAGTTGGACCTTACTACCAGGTCTTTAGATAAGACGTCTCCCTAGCAACCCAAAATGAAATCGGGCCGAGTCAAAAAATTCAGCAAAAAAACGACAACCAATCAGAGTAGGTATTATAATGTTTTCGGCTGTTAATAACTTTTTTCTTTTCCAGCCTTATTTACATTTGTTATTGACGTTTAACTAAAACTACTTTTCCACGCCTTACATGTTTTATTATTTTTTTATGGCTTTGTACGAGAATTTATTATCATTTTTTTTATTCTTTTTATTGTTTCTCTGGACTGCTTCGAGTCTGTTTCATCACCTTTTTTGCGATGTTGGTTTATTAATCATTGTTTTTGTTTTCAACGTTATCTTTTCGTCTTATCTTTCTCATTTTGAGGACTATGTAATTAAATACTTTTTATCTGAAATAATATATAGTGACGGAAAAAATAATGGTAATAACAATGGGTTTTATTTCGCAAATACTTTCACCAAATGATGTCGTTTCTGAACGAATTTAGCTTGCATGTTATATTTCAGATCCCTTTCAGCAAATGCGACGTCTTGAGGGAACTTATCCAGGGATGGAGTTATTTCTGATGCAGAATTAGTTGGTTGTCACTCTCTCTCGCGTCCTATGTGCCCCACGATACTGTCAAAACCAGAACGTAGGTCTCAGCTCGACGCGAGCTTCCGGCACGTGTCCCGAAGCATGAGATCGACACTAGAAAAAAATAGCGTTCGCCCTTCGCAAGTCGTAAACAAAGTTAGGAACGCAGGTGGCGAAATCGTCGTTTTTGGCGTCGTAAATGCACTAATAAAATCAAGGTTAGGCTGTAAACTGATACAAACAAGATGATTGATGCACGCGCGGCGCGCCAGATTCGACGGCGGTTTTCGAGCGCAATTTTCGATATGCGAAACGACCGGAAATTCCGAGGATTGTTACGAAAAAAAACTATACACGATTGTTTCATTACATGGCCTTAACGAGCGGCGAAAATCGATGGAACTCCATGAATTTTTATTGCTTTGCGGTTTCAATGCTAAAACGACGAATGATGGAAGTGGAAGTTTCCGATCGGGGCGGGCGTGGAATGGAAGATTTGGGGGTCCAAAGTTCGTTTTCCACTGTTGTCGGTCTACTTATCTATGACTTCCCATGTATAATATTCAAGTTGAAACACCATCATTTGCATCCCACTTCTGAGGTTAAAATATTTATTTTTTATTTTACCCATTGGACCCATTGGAGTCCCTAACTAATACTGAGAGTCCCTCTACACAAACCCACCAGATCGTATTTCAAAATGTCAAACATAGAAATTCTCGTTTTTAGACCGACTTCATGCCCTTTCGGTATTTTTTTTTTATAGGTCAAGTTTTTCGGTTGTCAAATTAATAATAATCACTGTTTTTCTTTGAGACGTAAATAACCAGTTGTGACCTCAGACATCGTAAAAATACAAACGTTTCCATTGACGTGGGAACCGTCGTTGTAGCTCACTTGATTTCTAATTACGCCCAAGACAGTGGTGCCAATTGAATTACTAGCAATTACCGACTGATTCGACTTAAACAATGATAAAAAACAAACCATTTGAATGGTAGTCGTTTTAATTGTTTGTCTTTGACAGGCTCTCAACTCTGCAAACTACCAAAACATTTGAGGTGTCCGAAAGATTCCCCCAAAAACCTCGTGAAATCTGAAAATTCGCAAACCATTTTAAAAGTCTTCTTAGAACCTAAAACCAACCGGAACTGCAAGAACCCGTTTTCAAGGATTTGAAAGGCTTACAAAGTGAAACCTAGCGAGCCCGAGTTTTAAGGCCCCCGAAACTGGAAAAATGCATTTGGACTGAATTTCAGGGATCAAACTAAGAACTGTTTGGAGTCCATTTTAAATTTTGAAGACGAGTTAAAGCCAAACTTCTGCTGAAAAATTGTCTTTCTTTTTTAGCTTCTTCGTGTTGGCAGCAATAGAAAGAGTCCCCAATTCGAACAGCAATAAACGAAACAGATCACCTTGCATTCTGTTTACTCAAAAACTTATAAATCCAGTTCAGCTTTACAGCTCCCACGAAGACATCTTGTGTTTTCCATGCGTCACTGGTCCTATTGACGGGCTCCCCCATCGAAAGCGCTTATCGATTCAAAACAAACCTCCAGTCAATTATTAAAATAAATATGTATTGATATTCCTAATTCGAATGTCGTGTCGTCGCCGAACACCTACCTACGCTACGCGTCCCGCATGCTTAACCCTCCTCATTCATGAATGGACGACGAAAAGAGGTCGTTCCGAAAAATAATATGATTCAACGTGGGAACGAAAATAGACAAGAGTGTAAATTGGCGAATTCCGTTGAACAAGGAGCAGCGGTTCTCCGAACGGATTACTTTCTAATCGAGATTCCTCGAATTTTATCGGACAGTTCGCAATAACAAACGTCGAGAATGTGCCGCAGGGCTCCGCGTTTGGGCCGATGCTGTCATGAACATATGCGTATTTTTAACGTCGGTTATGAAGAAGAGCAGTGTCGGGTTGCGTAATCGCTGTAGATTGCGAGTAAACAAGGGGATTCACACCTGTCAGAATGCAAATATCTAGAAGAGAGAAACTCGACTCCATTAGCAATTCAACGGGACCAGGATACGGATTGTCGCGCACGCCACTGGCTCGTTTCGGCGAAATTAAAAACAAAACGCGGTGAATAAATTATGTTGAAACAGTTGGCGGACGGAGAAAACAAATGCAAATTTTTCTGTGGAGTGGGAGGAACATGTTGCATGAGAATGAGAATAGTTGTTTTTAAATGTTCATATCGAACAGTTATCGGATTTCATTGATCTCACGGTTTATTTCTGGTTGGGTTCTATCTAGGTCCAGGTTATTCGGGAGATGACTTCAAAAGCCTAGTTTTTCGTTTCATGGTTCTAGTTTATTTTTCTAAATTTCACTGCTCTCAGCTGATTTCGGGTTTCAAAAACAGGTTTGGCCGTTGAGATCCGTCCAGGTTCGGAAGGTTTAGGGTACCAAGAAATTTTTCAAATGGTTTCAGGTTGTCAAATTTTCAGCCTTTCGAAGGTTTCAGGTTCCGAGTTTCTCAAATTCCAAGGTTTTTGTGTTGTAAGGTTTACAGGATCGTACGTACTTTGAAGCCCCCAAGAACAGAAAAAGTTAAACTAAAGAAATCTTAAAAATAAAAGGGATCCAAGAAACCGAAACGATCTAGGAGTCAAAAGAGTGCAAAAAAGTACAATAATATAAAAGCGCAAGTAAAGTTAAAGCAATCAAAAGATCCAGAAACCCAAAAATAAGTTGGGAAAACTTCCGTGAAGATTTTGTTTTTCCATGGCCGCCCTATATCCGAATTCTTTTTAGGAATAGCCTCGGGAGTGTTAAACTGTTTCCACTACACGTACTCGTTGATAACGTCCGCCAAGAGTTAGGTGTTATTACATTTTTGTTTTTGTGGTCTCTAATCTCCACGTCATACCACCTGTCTCGCGATAACATTCCAAAATCATTCCTGGATTAATTGAACTTCCTGTTTACAACGATTTCACAATCGGAAAGTATACTCTTCTAATTCTATTATCGTAAGTCGTAAAAAATGTGAACCATTCTGATTTGAATTGCGGTTCCAGGAAGGCGTTATCAGTGTCGAAGTGTCGCGTTATTCTATATCTGATGTTAAATTGCAACGCTCAGTGGAGTTATTAGATGTTATAGCAAGTGGCAATAGTAAATTATGGGACAAGTGGTTGAAGTAAAATTTCAATGTTGAGAGTGGTTACTCGAGACGTTGAAATTTTATCAGCCACGACTGGCATATTACTATTTTTCTTTAATAAACCATTTTTTAACCGACTTCAAAAAAAAGGAGGAGGTTCTCTATTCGATTGTGTTTTTTTATTATTATAACCAATTTCAATGATTCTTTTTGCGTTGTGTTCAGTATATTTTCAAGGTGGTCCCATTTTAATTTCATTCATATTGGACGTAGGATTTCGAAGTTATAGAAGGAAATTCCTCAAAATCAAATGGAAATGTGATCGACAGGGTACACCAGACGGATAGCTTTATGACAACCCGACAATAACGTAGGTACCAAACTGTGGTCAAGGACGTGATTTATTGTGTGTTAACTGAAATCGACTTCAAACATAAATTCTTTGTTTATGAACCGATTTCAATTATTCTTTTTGCGTTTTGTTAGTATTCTGTAGAATCGGGAATGGAAAATTTGGAAATGCTCTTATACTCGACAATCTATTCTTCAGAAGTATAATAAAACAATTAATAATTAGATAATAAACAATAATTTCTTAATTTCATGAAGCGGGACAATAAATAATTCCATTTTGTAAGAGAAACAACAAATAACTCAAATTTAATTTTTTACTTTTTAGTAAACTAATGTTACTTTGGGTTTTTGGAAGTCGTTTTTTTTAAGTTAATTATATTATTTTGATATAATAGAACAATTTGTACAATTATTGCCAATTAGATTTATAAATTTATCGGACGTATTTGTATTCATTTGACAGGACCCAGAAGGAATATCTCATCTTGAGTTTGTTGACAGTTTATCTATACGTAACTTTGTCGCTACCTATATCTTTTCTGCAGATAAAGATTCATCGATGTAACTTTCAGCTATGGCCGACGACTTCCATCCGCCGTGTCTTTTCAACATAGTTATGTCGCCTGCTGCGTTAACTAACATGGTAGCAGAAGTTCTTTGAATTGCATGTCCTGTGTACTGTTGCGGATTGCTTAATTTTAAATAAGCGGCATTGCGCTAATTTTATTTATGCCAACAAATTGCCTTGCACACTTTCCAGCTTGATAACTGCAAAACAATCTTAAATTTTCTAAATCTGGAATAACAAACTTTCTTGTGGTTTTGTTTTTGGAAGTGTTACTATAATTTTATGTCAACTTATAAAGTTCGTCGCACCGCCAAGCGCCTAAAATTCAAAATTCCTGCAAATTTAGTCTGCAAATAATGTTCTATTGATGGTTTCTCATTCATTATTTTACAGTTGCCATTCTATCTTTAATGGTCTCGCTCCCTTTTAGTTTTAAGACATTTCTAGAATTTGTACTTCTTTCGTTTCTGTTTTTCCTTCTTCCTCCATGTAAAATAGATACCAATTACAAAGATTTCATATACGTATTGTTTTTGTGTAAGAACAACCCAAACTCAACAAAAGAAACTTGTCTGAATAATATTTAATTATGTATCTCGGAACAGTCCAGAACCCCAAAACCTGTCCAACCTGAAACACCAATGGTATGGGTCGATAAAGTTTTAGGCATCTAAAAATGAAGACAATCTCTCCTAAATATTTAATCACGTAGGGACCCCAAAATCCAAAATACATTATGCAAAAACACAATTCAAAAGTCCGCCTAAAAACATTATTCAAACATTATTCGAAAATCAGCATAAATAAATTCTGTGCTTCCGATGTCTGAAAATGCCTAAATTGACACTGCAATAAATTAAAATGATTTCTGTATTTTTAGACATAAGAACTGGATACAACCACAAACTTCTTTTCGCGCGGTGTAAGATTTTATATTGTACCTCCTCTCTCCGGACGATTTTTGGATTAATTCATATCGGCTCTAAACGCATTTTATGCTGGTTTCGACGGGTATGGATTAATTTAATGGGTGTTGAGTGCATGGATGGTGTACCAATGGGTCCCGGTAAGTGATGTTACATAATATATAGTTTTCACTTCTGTCGCGCGTGGACTCCACACACAATTTATTTTTTTATGCAGTCGTTGTATACTTATTCTTATTTAACTATAATACTCCCATCTGTCCAGCACAATACATAATTATATAAGAAAATAAAACAGTGAAAAATAAAAACTTCCTGGTTGTTAAATGTTTAACACAATAAAAAATCTTCATTTACCTTTGTTTGGTCTTGGGTTTATCTATACATTTTAAGCCGTCGCCAAGTACCTACACATTGGTATTTATTTCCTGTTTACTCCCTGATGTTTGTCTTAATATTACATGCCTTCCTGTTGAATATGTCAACGTTAATACAGGGTGATTATAAATGTTTTTCCATCAAGTTAACTATGAAGCGGCAAATGGTCGTTAAAAATACGTTGACCAACGCCAACTTGAAATCATTTATAATCACCCTGTATAAATATTAACATGTAACAACTCGTAGATAAGGCATCCCATCCCGTCTTATCGTCTTGCACAATAAATTACTATTATTTTTCATTAATGAAACGTGTAATTTAATCTTGCAATTTTGCGCATACACACCTAGTTTGTAGTTAATTTCTGGTCACCAAGACAAATGGACAGAACAAGTAACATAAAATTAATTAGAAAAGGCTGATGTAAGAGAAAATAACTAGTGGAAAATGAACTGAAGGGTCAAACCATTTTGTTTGTTCACTGATAAGTACATATTTGTATATTTTGTTTCCTGTTTTGCTACATGTTATTTTGCTACCTTTGTTTGCTTTTTTACGTGTTTCCTTATCAGATTATTTATGCCTTCTTGTTAAAGTTGTTCCTGTCGCTAAAGCTTCGAAAATAAACTTTCTAGTCCCAAATTACCTGATAGATTGAAACCAAAAACCTGAGATGGAAATTTTATTGCCTTTGTCTTCACCTATTTCTGTTTTTTGCTTACTACAGTTGCTTTAATTTCTTAATTCTTTCAGTTGTCTATTTATATTGTTTAAACACTATTTATTATATTTATATAAAAATAAAATATTATTCTACAAATAATATACGAAAGTAAAATAAATTATTATGAATTGTGGATTATTTATTTTAGACATGTATAAAAAACATAATTAAAAATTGTTCATCGATACTACTTGTAGGAAGGAAAAATTTGAGAATTTCCCTCGATTTCCATGGGATTTCCTGACCAGATCCTGACAATGGAACCACCTCAAGAGTATACCCTTTCAAATAAAAAAAGAATTTTGAAAATCGGTCCACAATTGACGAAGAAATCGATGAACATAAAATATACATGAAGTCGGTTAATAAAAGGGAGCGAAAATTTGAGGATTTTTCTCAATTTCCATGGGATTCCCTGGTCAGATCCTGATTTTTTGATAATGGAACCATCTTAAAGAGTATACACTTTCAAATAAAAGAAGAATTTTGTAAATCGGTCCACAATTGACGAAGAAATCGGTGAACGATATATAAATATATAAATGTTCTGAGGTAACCGAATTGATAACTTCCTCTTTTTGAACTATTTTTTTTAGATAAATATGGTACATATTGTTTAAATAATATTAATAGTTATATCCCCGCTTCAAAAGGTTTTGATTATAAATAATATAAAAAAAATATTTAAAAAAAATACATCAAAATCGGAGCTGTTTCTGAGGACTTCCGAGAAAGACTTCATTGACGCGACTAAGAAGATAATGACAATTTTCCATTGATTAATCTTGAAGGAATACCATAATGTATCTGGAAGGCGGGAGCATGGTTAAAGATAAATGACATTGAGTGAACTGTCAAAAATTTCTCATTCGTTGTAATCGGTATGTGGAACCGAAATCTGAAGCAACAGCATGTGACGTTCTCCTCTTAAGAAAGTGGAGGAATATTGCAGCAAAGAATACCTAGAAATTTCAAAGCGGAAACAATTAAAAATCCCGCAAATTATAAAATAAATAAAATATGTATGTGCCCACAAGTGTTACGACTTTACTTTAAATAAAACACGGGTTTTTAAAAACATCGTAAATCTAATTGGAAAAAATTATCCGAAACACCTTCGGTCCCGACCGTTTCGCATAATGACTGTATCCCATATGGCAATGTGTGTAAACATTCTGATGGCTCAATTATCCATATTTTGAATATCCAGATACATTAAGCGCTATTATGGAAAGGCTCTGGTAATTATATAGTGTGTTTACTACGTAACTGTCCGTACATCACGTTGGCGAAATATTTGGAGGCCCAGAACCAACTTGATGAGTAAACACAAGTCAACACTGCGTAGGAACCGGACGTGCGTTACGATTTTGTTTTTCACGCTGCCACTGGCGGCATTTAATTCCCACTCTCCGCACGCCGTTAATGGAGGGTATTTTTGCAGCAGTCTACAACGCAATACCGTCGACCCTCTCGTAATGCAAACAACTACGCCACTGCCCCGCAGAGCGCAAATGGCGCTCTTACACTTACCGAACGTGGGCTTGGGTGTTTCTCCGTCGACGATCTCTTCGCCGCCGTGCTGGAGTTTGAGGAGCTCCTTCAACCAGCTGTCCACGTCCTCCTCGTTGTCCAAGACCACGCAGAAGTTGTCATCCTTCGTATACAACGCAATGACGTGTTTATGTTTAGTGTCCGAACGCTTGTTTATGTTGAAGCAGTTCTTCAACGGGATGCTCCTCTTGGGGGGCTGCCCGCTCTGGTATTTCCTCTCAGAGTCGTAGTACTCCAACCTGGCGGACGACTCCGAGGTCTCCGCCCTCAGCACGAAGAACTTCCTTCGCGACGTTTTCAGTTTTTTGAGGTAGCCGCAGCGCACCACGCCGCCCCCGTCGCACCCCGTCATCACCGACATCGGGGGGCTGTTGGCATGTCACTGACGCATCACTAGAGAACACAACGCACTTTGATCACTGCAATCACTACGCACGACACTCGCCACAACTGCACTGAATCCCTCCTTGTGCGCTACTGAAGCCGCGCGTCCATCTTGACGAGGTCGGTCATGTGTTCTAAGCGGTGGATAGCTACGACGGAGAGGCGCCGTCGCTCTCTGTCTGAGCCGTGGGTGGGAATGCCGGTGCCGCCCGCGACGTACGTCCGAGATGTGCGCAGCTGCCGCTGGTTGTAAACAAGAAGAGCGCGTGCGCGAGGCGATTCGATAACGGGAACACCCAGCGTTGCCAATTCGGGACGATTCCGCGGATATCGGGAATTTTCGGATATTTTTAGGGTGTTTACGCACTGCTGACATAATGCGGGTCGCACGGGCGGGCCGCGTGCTCCGGGACTTCCGGCGTGGAAGTTTCAGATCCAGACATTATCTGGATAACATCTAATGTTATCATTTTTATCAGCTTCTCTAATTGTCAAAAATTTTCAGGCTCTCCAGGTTTTCTCGAATTTTGTGATTCCTTATTTCTAATGTAATTTTTAAGTTTTCCCTGCTTGCTTAATTTATCAGGTGAATCAAAAATCTCATTGAGGGATTCTCAATTAATGAAATAGCTTAGTTTCACTACTTCTTCTCTTCTTTAAAAAGAAAATAAAAAAAAAGGAATTCTGACTTCTCAGCAGGTATTTTATTTTCACAAAATTTTTGAGAATTTATGTTCTTAAGGCCTTCAGTGGGTTTTAATTTTTTTATGCTGAACAGAAAATGATTTATACATCCAGTAGGTTTTGAATGTCAAAATTCTCCATCGAAGTACCTGTGAATTTTCTTTTCCACAGGCAACATGATGTATGAATCGTTTATGAAGATAAAAATCAAGCGAAGGATTTCAAAATTTATTTGTCAGTTTTCCTTGGCCGCAGTACCCATTTCTTTTAAATCAGAACCTCCCACACGAATCGAATGTCAACAAGCAAAACTGAGTCAGGCATTGTGTACATTTCCGATGTGAAAAATTTGATACACTAATTATCAAACAATTACTTGATAAAAATACAAAATAATAATAAAAAAATTCCTTTCCAATGATTGTGGTGTACCACGCACGTGATGGCGTTGTGATTCAAATGAAATTAGAAATATGTAATCATTACAAAGTAGATCGCTTTTGCGTTCTGTTGAATTCACCTGTTCCATTTAGTTTACACTCGTCTGATTCACTGTTGTTGATTTCGAATTACGGACTGTGTTTGGACACAATAAGATATCTGCCAAATATGCAGTCTGTTATTTTGTCATTAAATTAAGAGCGTAAAGCGTTTTGGCGCAATTAAAATCTGTTTTGTTCTAAAACTGTATAGATAGGAGCAGGATGGATCATAAAAAGAATATCACGTATGTATTTAGATGTAATAGTAAAGAGAGAAGTAAATAACAAGTGACTATTTAATCTTGAAGGAAATATGGTGGATTGGCACTATTGAATAATTGGCACACCTCGCTATTGACACATTGTCAGACATCGATTATTTTTTAGGTTAGATTGGTCAACTGTTTTAGGTTAAGTTCAGTTTGGTGTACACGTAATAAATTAATTTATTTTTGTTAAAAAAAAAACTCTTTTAAAACTAGATGGAATTCTAGGTTTACCGAGAAAGTAAGTTCTTTAGATTCTTTAGTCTCAGGTTCTTCTGCGTTTTAAATTTATCAGTACATATCTCAGGTTTCCTGTCTCTCAGATACTTCTGTCTGATTCTTCTTTTCTCGATCTCTTCAGTTTTACAATCTCCGCGGTTTCTTAGTATCTATAGGAATAGTTCGACGATGTGTACGATAAATGAAAATGATATTTAAAAAAGAGTAGATACAAGAAATTCAAGAAAACTACAATAGAAATATATAATAAAATAACTTAAAGAAATATCAAGACTTAAACAATAATAAAACTTATTGAGGAAAGACTATTAGAAAAGTATTAGAAAATGGGAGAAAAAAATCTGGATTATAAAAACAAATTGTATTTTACAACAGCAGCACAAATAAAATCACAACCTGGAACCTGCTGCGAGTAGACAGATTACTATCCAGGGTGTCCCAGGACTGGCGCCCCAGAGAAAACTGGAGAAATCTCCCTGATGCACAGATAAATATTCTTAAAGAAAAAAATGGTTAGCTCAAATGGTATTGAAGACGAGAACATTAGAAGACAATGAAATGCTGAAAGTGGAGATAGAAGGACAAAGTAGGAGATACATAGTTCGAAAGTTCGAAGAGCTAAATATCAGAAACTTTGAAACAAAAGCTACAGAAAATAAAGTTGGAGGAACATTGCCAATAAAGTCTTGTACATAACACACAGTTTCTACAAAGAAAGAATGTGAAAGTTGGAAGCCCATTAGTTACAACTCAATGTTGGTGAATTGGATTTTGCATATACGTATTACATCGGCCCTTTAAGGACGTCTAAGAACGTGTCCACAAAGGCAATATTGGGCAGATTTTAATTAATGTTTTTAAATGAAAGGCATTGATAAAATACACCACTACATTACTTTTCATTTAAAAAAAATTCACAGGTTCATTGATTATTTGTCCATTACAGTCACCGACTTGAACTAGCCTGGGTCGTCTGAGTAAGAAACTGGCGAACTGGAGCACGTTGATGCACGCACGAAATCGGTTCGGATTATAATGGTCGATCTCCTAAAAGCTCCGTCTCATAAAATTTATGTTAATTTAAGAAATCTTTTCTAGAACATACAAAATAGTAGCTCGTCTGTACAAATGTAAAAACAATGAGATATATTTTCAGACCACTGACGAATTACAATAGTTGTTCATCTACGGGTATATATTTCCAGGTAACGTGAGACGAGACAGGTAGGGATATCCATACAGAACTGCACTGCTAAAGTAAACAACTCATTTCTAAAAACTATTATCATTGATAGCTTCAGGTATCTACACAACTAAGAGACCTTTCTATTTAAGGATCTCAGGTAATCAGATGCCTTGGAAACAAAATATAGTTCGTCCTTGGTTCGTGAATGTGCGCGTTTTGTAGTTACTCATTGTGTTTATTTTTTTTATTATTTATTTTTTCAGTCGTTCAGCTTTCAACAGTTTTCAGGTTTGTCAGTATGTTCCTCAGCTTCACAATGTGTAGTATCAAATTTCTCACCATCCCATTTTTTTTTTATATATTTTTTTTTTAATTTAATGAGCCTATACTGTTTCCGTGTCCCATTTTTTCATTTTTCTGAATTGCTTTTCCTTTTCTATCCCTGTTTCCAAAGTCTTATTTTTCGCAGTCTCTTTTTGTTCTTCTTCATAAAACTTGCCTTTGTTTACATTGTTGACGGCCGGTCGCACGTTCGGCTGCTCCCCCGCCAAAACCCGCTGGCGTCCGTCACCCATCCGCCGACCGCCACCCCTAAACGTGGCAACACCGCCACACGCAACGGAACTACGATACAACGCACCGTGTCGTGGTCGCCGTCGCCGTAGCCGAATCTGCTGGTGCGACGTGAGGTTCGTTAGGGCGGGGACGAGGAGGGGGCAAGAGCAACGCCCTTCGCAGGTCATTCATACCGCGGTCGCCTCGGGATCCCGCCAAGCGTGACGCGGCTTTTGCTGCTACGTCACTGCAACTACGCTGTTAGAGGCCCTTCGGAGGCAGTGGCGTGCGGGGGTTTACCGTTCGGTTCGATGGACTGGTGTATTGCTGGTTGTCGCCGAACGGGGGTTTCTTCCAGTCCACATCAAGTCAGATTTTTTTCCTGTAGCAGCCCTGAAGTATGCATTTCTTACACATGGACATGGACAGCAAATAAGAAGAATTGAAAATGTCGTATTTATAACCAAAAAAACTACAGGGTGTTCAAAATTGTTTTTAATTCTTCTTTCTTAAAATGACATAACATCTAGAAATGTACATATCTGTAGAATGATAAAAAATACTAATAGACATAATAGTTGGTCTGCATAACCTTACTTACAACAGTTCAACCCAACATTCCGTTTTTATTTACAAATCAAGTATCCCTACGCTGCCACGAAATCTTTCCTTTCTAACTCCTCTATCTCTGCGTCAATCACCAAATTCGCAACCGTCTTCTTCAGCCGCGCCACAGTCAACGGATTCAGCTTCTTCACGGTCTGGGCCACCCCATGGAAAAACGCGTCAACCGGGTCCTCTCCTTTATCGCTTCTAGAATCGTTTGTCCGAATGTCTTTGTCACAAATCAGGATCTCATCGTGTTCGAGGTCTTGATGGGATTCCCCGGACGAGCTGGACTCCTCCTTGATGTCGATTTCGGACGTCAGGACGTCTGGAGAGGAATAGTCATCGCGATCTTTCAGCAGGATGTGAGGGAGGAGGAACTGCAAGTCGTGCTCGTAGATGTAGGGTCGTACCGTTGTTCCCGAGGATTGGCGCTTGCGTTGCTGTTTGACGAAGGCGTCTCTGATACTCTTCCATTGGAGTTTTACCTTGTTCACTGGAAAGCCGAAGAGATAGATAGAAGACATACGGCACAAAGGATCAGACTATAAGAGCGATCCAGGTCAGTGTTTTTTTATGTGACACACCCTGTATAGATAGTATAAATATTCTATAGATAAATTGTACACACAGTGTGAAAATAAATATAAAGTGTAAAAAAAGCATCAAGTTGCTTGTGATTTTTTGAGTGACGAAGACGAATTTAAAAACACATGCGATTTATTATTTCATCTACGAGTTGAAAGTCTGCAACCAGCAATACCTACTAGATTATTAATTTGGCAACAGACGTAGGTACGTTAAATTCATAGACGACATGATGATTTTTAAACAACGACGTCAATTTTTAAATGAACACATGATATATTGAGCAACAATGTTTTTCGAGATAAAACATTTGGGACACTGGTATGTACAGAATGTATTAGAAGTACATGACCAAATTTTAATCTGTGCACGAAAACGCTGATACAAGCGTCTATAATATTTTGTAATAGTATATTGTGCAACTAGTGCGGCAAGTTGTCGATTGCCCACGAAAGCGAAGTTGAGGGGGCAATCGCGTGTGGAAAGAATAATTTGCGTGCGACAAGTAAACTTTGCGCACCCAAATTAATAAATCGGCAAACCGTTACTTTGCAACCGTAACCGAGGTTGCAAAGATATTGTTTGTCTACATGAGCAATAAAAAATATATTGTTTTTGCAATTGGGTCTTTGAAATGAGATTTCTGAAACACTCTGTATATCTGTTCATGAATTTATGGTTTACAAAGGAAGTGTTATGTAATTATCTAGCTTTGAAAATAAAATTGTATACTTTTTTCTTGGTTAGTTACCCAGCCTTATAGTGTGCCCGAATGTCCCGCCACTGACCTGCGGCGTTGTCTTCCCGTCTGTACACGCTCTTCGCCACCTCCTTCCATTGCTCGTTCTTATTCTCGCTACTTTTCATCGTTCGGAACTGATCGTACAGAAGTGGCCTATTTTTCACCTCATGGATTATTTTCATTCCGTGTTTCATTGTCGGCGCAATTTTGACCGATTTAGGGAAACAAGATGGCGGAATGGGCGTTGCGCGTTTCGCGGTTGGCGTTAGCAAGCGTTTTTGAGAATAGGATCGAGTTGGCGGGGACGGAAAGTATGCGCTAGAGCGGATTGCGCATTCTAGTGTTGCAGGCAACTTGATTTTCTTCTATAAATTTATTGTTTTAAGAAGTCAAAGGACACAAAGGTAGACAGAAAAATAACAGGAACACTATAAATGAAAAAGAGAAATCATGGCTGTCTGTGGAGGTTTAGTAACAAACCCGTCCCAAGTAACTTTACTTGATCTTTTAGCACAGTTATACAGATAAAACAGAAGAGACCAGCAAAAAAAAACCTTTATTTCTCATATCACAGTCTTTATACAGCCCAACCATTGGCGTCACTTCCACAACAGGACCACATTGTGGTCCCTCTCCAGTTGGTCCTCCAGCTGCTGCGTAGTCACACCAGTGGCGCAGCAAATCTCGTCCAGATTCGCCATCCCCGAGAATGACTTCTGCAGGCTGGAGCTGGCGTTGGTGTCGCTCAACAAAATGGGGTACTTGTGCACCCTTCTGATCAACCCCTCCAGGACCCCAAACTGCACGAGCTTCCGCTCGTTGATACGCAAATTTGAAGGGTTGAACCTGAGACACAGGTCCCGGATTGTAGTGCCCCTGGTCATCGCGGCGTACATCCTGAAGACGTCCCGGAAGTTAGGGAGCTGTCGCTGGGACACCGCCACGTATTTTAGACATTTATTCTGGAAAAAAAAAATAATGGGGCACTACGGCTCGGTGTGTCTATCCACCCTCCACACCGAAAGATATGGATTTAAATAAAAATATACATGTATTTGAAGGGCTTTAACTCTTATAAGATAGTTGTGATTGCTATACCTGTAGGCCGACATCCTGTGCCAGAATCTTGAGAAGGGGAGTGGTGCAGTAGACGTTTCCATACTGGAATAAAGGCACTAGAGCTACGATACCGTAATAGGCCAGGTTTTGCACACAGGCTTTCACTAGGTTGTTTTCGACGTCCGCAAGGGACGCAATGCGGGCCACGTGGTTGAACCCGTCGATATATGGGGCTACTTGCTGTGTGGTCAGGTCCCACTGCTGATTGGGCAGTTTTTTGACGAAGACTGGCACTTGGTGGTCAGCCACCGGGGATGGGTCGCTTCTTATGTGGACCACCTTTAGGTGAGTGGCAGTGGGGCCTTCTGTTAGAGCACATTCACCTAAAAAAGGTCAACTGGACAATAGAAGGTACGAAGTACTTGAATTAGCAACCAACCTTTGGTATTCAAATCTTTGATCACCTGCTTCAAAATGGGGGCCAGCTTGCTGGCAGCCCTCCCTTCAGACAAAAAGCCACTTTCAATCTCCATTGCCATCAAATAATCAGACAGCTTAGTAACCACGGGCTCATAATGGACCGTCCTGACGTTGCTATCACAAACCAGACACAAGTTGAAATGATAGGCGTTCCTGGGGTACTTCTTGTCGTCGATTCGGACTGGGAACCCTAATATTTTGTAATCTGACAGGGTGCTGCAAAATTGCCCCCTCATTTTGGGTCAGTTCTTGAGTTTAATGCTTACACGGTGATAGTGCTCCTTTGCAGCTCCGCTTTCGTTATAATGTAAACACTGATGCTGTCAAAGAGCTCCTTCGAGATGTACTGTTCAGGCTCCTAAAATTCTGCATTATAAAGATCAACCACAAGGGGATCCATACCTGGCAAGCTATGATCGGGCCCGCCGTGGGGTGGAACTCGCAGAAGAAGATGCAGCGAATGGGGCCCTCTTGGTTGTTGGAATCAAAGGTGCTATGGACATAACCTAAGTTTTCCATTGTGGTACAAATTGACCATGTAATTATTTTAATTTATTATTGTAAATGTAATTATAAGCTAAATAAGCCATGTAAGTAGAATCTTCTAAGGTTTAGGGGCTTAGGTTCAGGCTTGTACTTCTAGCATCTAGACCTCACTCATTTGAAACTGTTGTATTATGGGTTGTCTAACAACGGGGGAATAACAGTATCAGACAAATATAAAATAATATGTGTATTATGCAATAAAAATACGGTCATTATAGCTCCTAATAATTCCAATTAGAATAATTTATCTGTTCCAAGGCCTAATTCAACTTGCATTATCCCCTCCTCGCCCAAGAGGCAGCTTTCTTGCAATTCATTTCGATGAGTTTCCCTCACATGCCTCTTCAAGCTGTCCTTCCTGGTGGTCTTCAGCGGGCAAAACGCGCATCTAAAAAAAAGTTCCTGCTGGGCCTTGTTGTGACTCTGCTTGTGGATCTTTAAAGAACGCTCCAGCGTCGCGCTGAAGGGGCACTGGTCGCAGCTGTACCACTTGTAGTTGGAACTGTCTACCTCTTGTTGGATGGACTTGCACACTTTCATTTTCGCGGTCAAATTGGACGAGTGCTTTCTCTGGTAGTGCTTTTGTAAATTCTCTTTCCTCTTTGTTTTGAACTTGCAGTAGTCACATGCTACAAATTGATCATTTACTGGTTTTGAAATATAAATTTTGTGCTGGTCTTCTCGGTGGCGTTTCAGGCTGTCTTTTCTCTTTGTTACAAAACTGCAGTAGCCACAACTGAAGGACTGAGACTGGTCATAGTGGATTCCCAACATATGTCTCTTCAGTCCCACACTTGTGAGGGTTCTAAAGGGACACAGTTCACACTGCAGCCAACTGGGACCTGTGATGGGACAGTGTGTGGCAGACGCATGTATTTCCAAATCCTGTTTTCTCTTTGTGACGTAATGACACTCTGGACAATTGAAGTAGAGTTTATTTGAATGCACAGCTTCCATGTGACTTGTAATATTCTTTTTCCACTTTGCCTTATACACACACATTGTGCATCTAAACCATTGTATGTCTTCACCATTCGAGTGTTTATTCTTTTTGTGCTTTTGCAAATTTCTGTCACTAGTAGTCTTGAAAGAGCAGTGATCACAGTAAAACCATTGAGACTCAGGGCAAACGTCAATGGTGTGTTTTAGGTAAATTACAACTGAATTGGTGCTGAAATAACAATGTTGGCAGGAGTACTCTAGCAATTCAGAGGCGCGTTTGTTGCAAACATGTTGCTTTGACCACAACAGGAAAGGAGTTGTAAAGGGGCAGCAACCACATTTGTAACGCTCGATGGGGGCGGTGCATTTGTAACGTTCGATGTTGGCGGAAGTACTTTCGGAGGTAAAGGAAGGGAAGTAGAACTTTACGTCCTCATCGGAAATTGTTTCCTGTTTTATGGCGGTAATCGGCTCCATTTTGGATGCTACAAAATGCGACACAATCAGCATTCAATACAAACACTTAATAATTTCCAAACCTGTCGTGGGGGCACCTACGTCACATAACCACACTTTTGATTATTTACACAGTGCTGCCAACATGAAGCTACCACCTTGGCGGGCTCGGAAAAATTGGGTTATGTGACATTTGTCCAAACAGAATAACGTGTTTGTGTGTTATTGTTAATGTTTTTGTTTTTGGAGTGTTTTTGGGCACCGATTATGGGGGCTGTCACTCACTGGTGAGTTGCTCTTTATGAGTAAATCGTTTCATCCAACAGAAAGTTTCCTGGATGTATCAACCTACTCGATTTTTAGATATATAGATTTTTTTATTGCTCAATATTATTTATTTACTTTGTTTATTGTTTTTTTTACTTCTGTAATACTTGAAATACACTCTTTAAAGTAAAATTACAACTTTCATGTGTCACTATTTGTTTGTATCGTTTCGTGCATGGTCTTTGAAATTGTTTAAGAATTTTGACATTTTTGACGATTCTTGTTTTATTTCACTGGAAAGGGGTGGACGAGTTTACGATTTTTGAAGCAAGCCTTTCTTCAAAAGATAAAGCTGAAAAAAACCTCAAAAAAATCCGGGGATTTTTAGTAATTTTGGCACATTTTGGGACCTAAACCTACATCTGGCACAATCTACGACATACGTGCTCTCTTTCAAAAGTTTATACAGGGTGATGATTTTTCATCAAGTTCACTATGAATCATTATTATGATTAAGTTAAATCAAGTGTTATGCCAACTTGATGGAAAATCACCCCGTACACATGTATTAAAAAACACAGGAAAGTGGTGTAATAACGGTATAAGGAGGAATACATAATAAGAAAATTATAATAAGCTGGGATATCACAAGGAGAATGCTTTTAAGTGAGATATAATATGTAGTAAAAGACACCGAGGAATGAAAGAAAAATTATAATAAAAGATTTTTTTTGTTTTGTTTTCTGGGTTGCATAATTTGAATAATTTCATTCAAAAAGCTATATTAGTCTGTACATGTTATCTAATTATCTACAATCAGTTTTTCTACCTACAGTCGCTCACAAGATTCTCTGCCTGCGACTGTATAAAATATCACTATTCTTGTTGATACAGTGGACTTTTTTGTGAATTCTGCAAAACAAGCTAATGAGGTGTATATTGAACTGAGATAATTTTGTGAACTGAATTATAGGAAGAAATAAATTTGCCAGTGTTAAAGGTGTCAGTAAAAGTTAAAGCTAACAGTAAAAGCGATTTTATTTTTCCATATATTTATTCATAGTAAATCTGATAAAGTACAAAAATTTCATGTACCATTTAGTACTATCACACAAAATCTTATCATAATCTTACGATAAAATAACGGCAACACATTTTACAAAGAAGAAACTTGCCCCCTGTTATTTCCACATGATCCATAATACTTATATTATAATACCGAAATTGCAAAATACTGTCGAGCGACTCGCTTAAAATTTTTTGATTAAGTATCAGTATCACAAAAATGAGCCTCTTCCTTACATTATCATAATATACAAAAATCCTCTTGATTAAATCAACAGAAATTCTCAGGTAAACGAATAAAATTTAGCAACAAAAATCAAAAGCACCCGGCGACTTTTCAAGCGGGAAAAATCTCCGGGTGCGACTGTTAACATCAGTCTTTTATCTTAATAAACAAACTGATCTTAACATGCAGGTACATCTTCAAAAGAAATCACTCTTATTATCACTGTTCCCTAATGTATAGTCTTACCAAAAGGCTTCTTGTTGAAGAAGTTCAGTCACTGGTTCTAAGATAATAGAATTTCTAAACACTAACCCTAACATGTTAATAGACATCTTTGTAATTTACATATTGGGGTAAAGCGCACCGAATTTGGCCACTCTCCCCCTGAGTAGCAGCCAAATTGCGTGCGCTTCACGCAGGTGAAGATAAGCGAAAGTGTACATGATAAATGTGTGAAAAAACGTGTGACGGCGATTTTGATAACATCAGTCTTGTCAGTTTCTATTCTAATGTCGAACGGTACAATTTCTTCTTGCTGAGAGTGTACGCCGGACTCACCACGATCGTGCTCCCTCTGCCGAAGTTCCTGCAACCAACATAAGTCTATGCAACCCAAAATACTTCGGAACTCACTTCAAAAACTGCGGGATGAAGTTCCACCCGGTGGAGCTCTCCTTGAACGTCAAATTCAGCTCGAAGGTCGTCGCGGTCCCGACGTCGCATTTGATCGACGACAGTTTCCTGCACTCCTCCAACCCCTCGAAATTGACAAAGATAAGACACCCTCGGATCCCGCAAGGTTCCGACTCCGCCATCGACAGGATGTCGCGCGATATTCGATGCAGCAGGCCGCAGGGTAGCAGGACCTCGCCGCAGGATAAGTGAGTCCTTTTGGCCGAGCGCAGCTCCATCTCGAGGCGGTGACTCAATGATGGTATTGTCAGGCAGAGGCCTCTGTCGTCGGGGGCCGGAAGCAGATCTTGGGGACAGCCTGAAATCGGGAGATTCAAGTAAAAATAGTCGCAGAGATTTATCTTGGAACGTGAAAAAGATGGATGTGCCAACCAGATGAGATAAAAATAGAGGGAGATGCGTTTATGTTATGTTATAATAACGGTTATGATTGAGTGATATTTTCGGGGGATTGACGTGGGAGTTCATAAATCGGATTATTATTAGGTACATCTTTTGAAATGGCACGAAACGGCTCACCAATTTGGTAGTCTAATAAATGTGGAAAAGAAATTATAGTTTCTGTACCATAAGTGTAATATTAAAAAAAATGACGATGCGAGTGTGGTTGCCTAAATACAAACGTATTTCCCCCTGCCTCTCTGTTCCAAATTATATGTTGGCAGGCTAACACTACACTCCTTCGGGCTATTATTTGTAAGTCCACGCAGAAAAGGTTTCTAATATTTAACTCGTTTTCGTGAATTAGGCCAAATTGCAGACTACGAGGGATCTGCTAATAATATGTGTTGCGTTTACAATAAATGTTAACTTTTCATTCGAGAGATCGTGCTCATTTTTTTTTTTTTTTTGGTTTATATTGGACACCCCTCTATTTAAAAAATCGGAAAAAAGTCCTTCTTATATCAAATGCCCAGAAAGGAAGGCTAAATCTACTACTGGATAAACCAAATCTGGATATTTTTATTTAATTTCGAAGGCAGGGATCCCAAATTGTGAAGATGACTCAGAATCCCCGAAAAATAGTCGTCTGCGGTTTCTTGAGCTTCCTTTTCTTTGAGGCTGTATGTGCTTCGAAACCGTAAAAAATACTAAATAATATTTAGTTTCTGAGGAACGACCATGTAAATCACTGCAGATTTAGATTGAGGAGGGTCCAAAACGAAAAAATATCTTTCGAGCTTTCGTGAGGCCTGGATTTTTCAGGCTGGTCTCGTCCTGTGTATCCCGACACCGGTCCTATCCGCGTACTCGACACAATCATGCGTAATAAAGTTCTGGTTTCTTCCACTACACAACTATGCCAAGATTATAGACGTGTGTGGTAGGGTTGTAAAGATATAAATAAGTACATAGTTAAAATGTACCAGCGTTTGCTACATTTGATTTTAGCACCCCTAGTAACCACCGATTTTAACGACCGTTCAGTAAAAATTCGTCCTTTTTGAAAGACTAAATAAAGAAAATCAAGAAAAGCTACACGAGCAGGAAATTAGGTTAAAGAGCAAAAGTGAATAAAAATGGCAATTCGATAGTAATTAATTTTATCATCAGGGATTTAGTCGCAACAATTTCGGTTAATATGCACTACGGGAAAGTTGATCCTATTCCAGATAATCCAGGTTTTCATATAACCGGAGTTCGACTGTATTTGTGCATAATAGTATATTATGATACGAGTTTTATAAGAAGTATTTTGTCGTACGCACGGGTTTAGGGCACGACGAGTAAGTGCGACAAAAGTTATCATACAGTATTTTTTCTACTTTGCCACTTTTTATACAAAATAATCAAATTTCACAATCCAGGGAATTTCGCGGTGGTTGGTCACGTTTGCGAGGTGCATTAACGGCGGCTATGAAAAATAATTAATTTGAAACGTCAGTAAATGAAGTTCTATGACTGTCGGATAAACGATCCAAAAAACTACAAGATTTTCTATAAAAATGATCATACCAAAATATTCTACACATTTTTACGAAGAGATTGAGGTACGGATGAACAGGATCCGTTTGTTCTAAATATTTTGAAACTTAACACAAAATCTGCATAAAAGGACGTTTTGAGGTTGTGGAATATCTCCATCCATAAAATGTTTAGATTCAAATCCCGTCGCACAAACAAGTGGACCCGCTTATCCGCGTCATCACTGACCGGAGACACAAACACTCTCAGTAATCACAATATTATAGTGGCATCACAGTCTTTGGCAAGCGCCATCAGTCCACTTATTTGTGTTACCAGCTTGACCACCACCAGGCATCAAAATTGCGTGCCCCAAAAGCACGTGAAGGCACCCCCCAAACAAGTGCCAACAATATAGTAATGCCAATTCCCATCAACAGCTGTTGCTGTTGTTCCCTAGGCTAGCCACTTGGAGTTGACACCTTGACAGCGAATTATTATAACACCGTTTTTGTCTATTATGACACTCAAAACCGTATCGTAATAGCCTCAGTACGAACGCAAAGTAGAAAAAAAAAGCATTACATTTTGGTTTGTAACATGATTTTCTAATTTTCCTTTTTATTATTTTTTTTTTTAGTTTTTTCTTGCTAGTTACATGATTTTCTAATTTTCCTTTTTATTATTTTTTATTTTTTTAGTTTTTTCTTGCTACATATTTCTGGCTTATTCTGTTACGTTTCATTTTTTTCCGTTAATTTTGGAACTCCCTGTAGAATTAATTTTTTGTGTGGTTGCCGACTTTCCCCTTCCATGTCAAGCAAAATTTTGGTAAAAAATATAAATGTTACGGTAATGTTTATAATCCTCGAGCACAGCACAAAACTTAATTTCTTTATAAATAAATAACATCGGTCGACAAAAAATAAATACATTTTTGCGTCTGATGGATGCTGCTTATTTCTTTTTCCTAATTTGCTGTTGTAACAAAATGAGTGCGTTAATATTCCATTAACGCACCCAGAATCTAGAATTTTTGTTTCCATTTGTTAGACACACTGAACCTTGCACTGAACGAAATCTTAGTGTGATTTTGTGGTTAAGGTTCCATGTAAGTCATTTCAAGTATATATCAGGTACAGAAAAATCAAAATTTAACAAAATTTCCTAAATTGCCAAAATTGATTTTATTTGTTAAAAAATGAAATTAATATGCAAATTAGGAAAAACTCGTTTTGTAAAACTGCAAACCTGAACTCGTGTCTTAATATAAGTTTTACAAAACTAGTGTTTCAATATACTAGTATTTGTTGTGATTACCAACAATAAAAAATTAATTATTACGTTATTACTAGTATAAACGTGGCTCCTAAACTACCACGATATTTTTTCCATTTCTATTTCTTGAATCCACAGAAGCTCAAATGGAATCGAAAACGTGTCAATCATAGGTAATTTTTTTGCCATAAGTTAAAATGTGTGTTAAATTACATATAATTTTTTGAAGCCTAAAAGCATATTTTATATTCCTATTCGAAATTAAGGTAAGATATGCTGTATCATACGACCCCCCATGCCATTTAAATTTTTTAAGGGGGTGGCTCCCCTGGTTCAAGGGGTGAGATCCAAGACTTGAAAGTTTGGTACAATTAGGTCCCCCTTGATAACAAAATTGACCTGTTCGAGTCGAGTCTTTCGAAATTGGAATTGTTGGGGGGTACAAATTTTAGTTGGGACACCCGATATGATATGCTCCGTAAGAAACAGTAGCTTAAATTTGTGGTAACCAGTGTTATATACTTACATATATTTGAGGGCTCAAATTAACAACAAACGTTTGTTTTCATGCTTGAAATTTCCCCAAAATCAATAATTTCAGCAAGCTTTTTAAATTGAAGTCCAATTTACACAGGAACTTAATAATATATAATAATAATATACTATTTCATTAATTAGTACAGGTATAGAGAACCCAGACGCAAATTTGGTGTTGACCGGTGTAACGGAGTTAAATAAAGAAAATAGAATTTCTTTGTTTTCGTCAGAAAGAAATTGTTTTTTTTGTTTCATATCATTAAACGACGTGTTCTTCACGCTACAAAAAGTTTTTTTACTCACTCAGGGGCCCGTGGGGCCGTTGTTACGCCACTCATTGAAACAACAGATCCGACAATAGAAAAATATGAATTGTTAAGTAAATGACCACATTGAAATGCAAATTTCCGTTTTGCAATAAACACTGTAATTACCCCCAGAAAAACCAGCTCGAAAGTGGGTTACTAAGTTCGCACACGTCCCAACCCCCATCTGTAATCCAACACAAACCCCTACTTACTGGAAGGTGCCGACACCGGTGTGTCCACGAAGACCGACTCGATGATCTCGGACGACATAGTCTTCGGACTCCCCAGCTCCGGGGTCTTCGGGAGAACCCCCGATAGCTTGCTGAAGACGGCCTGCAGCTTGGAGTTCTTGGAGGGCCTCTCCTCTTCCCGTTTCCTCAACATCTTCGCTTCCCGGTTTTCGACTTCTTCACAGCCCTTCCGTCATCTCCAGAGGGTCCAGAGAGCCGCACCGGGTGCCGGCTAACAAAGAACTCGAACACAGAAGTCAGCTGATCGAAGCGGGGGGGCGAGGGAACACTTTCAGCCGATTCCGACCAATAAGAGCGCTCTCCACTCTTTATGCTCCCTCTGCCTGGTAACAGCCGTCAAAATCAGCTGTAACGATCGATTGGGGGCTAGCTGCGACGGACGACGCCGCGGCCGTCTCTGTCGGGAAACCGGTTGTTGCTGGGGAGTCCCTTTTTGACTGAATCTGTGTCGTCGGGGCCCCCACACGTTATGGGCTGAGTCAGGATCGTCCTCGGTGGACATTTGGACACACTTTGTGAGTTTGAAGCTCGAAATCGGTGTACTTTCTCGATAAAACGGAATTATTACACATCTGTTAACAAAGAAGCGGCTCCACGTGAGTGGGACAAAGAATCGCGGCGACGTAGGTCGGCGTGCATCCCGCAGTGGTCCGGTTTCCTGTTTATAGGCAGTGCGTCTCCCTCTCTCGATCTCTCTTCTCTTACCGCCTCACGTAGCAGCTCTTGTCGTCAAGGGATCCAGCAAATGTGTTGTATTGGTGTTTAAAAAATATAAACATCTGTTTACGGCTGCACGAATTGATGGCCGTTTCAGAAACAGAATTAATGCTCCATTCTCTTTCGGGCTGGAAACGTTGAATTGGTAATTTCGTTGGCTTGGGTCATGGTACATGTGTCGTGGGTCGGGAAAACGGAAAGTGGAACGATGGAAATGATGGGGTCAGCAATTCGGAAAGATTTATTTTGTTGGGAATTAACAGTACCGAAAAGAAGTCAAGAGTTGTTCTAAGAAAGCGGAATCGTGCCGTGGATGCTGCTTTTTCTGTCGATTTGTATTGTTGAGGCGGAATCGAAAGAGGCTAAATGGGATAAGCAGAAACCGAATTTGGAACAAAGGGAAACGGTTTTGCAACGGTAGAAAGCTCGATTGATTCAACCTGCAAACTGTCAATTAAACACAAACGTAAAAAATAATTTAACATTTTTTTTTTGACAATTGCTGAACTAAATCACCGTCATTACATAAATGGGTGGTAAAAATACTCACAGTAAGGCACCCCTCTAATCTCACGCTTATTGGGGTCTCATTAATCTTTTGAAATATGTACCACTTAAAATAGTAAACCCCTGCACAACAAAAAACATGTCGCAAGGGGAAATCAACTCGAACTTCTTGTCAGCGAGGCTTGTTGAAGAAATGCAAGTGTCATCATCGTTTACACAAATCATAAAATCGCACAGGCTCGAATTTAGCACTAAGGATTGCCAAAATTATCCCGGTGTTTAAAAGTAGAGTAGAGAGCGCAAATAATTCATACAGGTGTCCGGAAATGCCACCCCAATATTTTGTGGGGGATACTTCAAAAACTATTAATAATGGTTGACGTAAGTCCGGAAACGCTTCTTGTGACCTCTGAGAGAAAGAAATGAGGAAAGCCTAACGGCAAACGGCAGTTTCAGGCCCTATTTTACCCGCCCCTGCCGATTGTGTTGAATTTTTGCAATACCCATTGTATCATAAAATTGCCCTCAAAATTCTAACGAGTTTTGTCCAATAATTACAAAATTGATTCAAAAAAGTCGCTTTGGGGTAGCATTTCCGGGCCCATGTTAATTGGAATTTTAGAATGCTATTTCCGGACACTTGTATAGTCGGATATTTAAACAAATTAGTTATCAGTGTAATTCACAGTTACTAATTAATGCAAATATGATAATATATTCAGCAAAACAGGGGGAGTAAGAGACAATAAACAAAACAAACTATAAAAAAATACTTCCCAAAGATTGAATAAGTCAGTAAATTTCAGAAGCAACGACTAAAGAAGAGGCAAAATAAAAAAAAAACTCTAATTTGGACAAAGAGAAAAAGTACGAGGCACAAACAGCAAAAATAAAATTACCCCAAGGACGAAGACATATTAGCTACGTCATCAATAGATATGGCTTTACACATCGGCTTCGCCGATTTCATGTTGATTTGCGACTGGCCGCAAGTGCCGGTTGCTATGGAAACGTCTTAACTAAAGCCCAGGCAGTAAGGCTCAATTTCATGTTTCATTTCACATGAAATTGGTCCTTACTGTATAGTTTCTAGTTAACTCGTTTCCATAGCAACCGGCACTTCCGACCAGTCGCAAATCAACATGAAATCGGGCTGTTACATGACGACAAAAATATATTTTTCAACATTTTTCAGAGATAGTGTTTTTCATGTTTTGTGTTCTTGGACTTTCGTGTAAATATTTGTAGATAAAATAATTTTAGGCATCACTCGCGTTAAAAAATGTTTTGTACCTTCGTGTACAAATTCATCGGTCCTCGCCCCTTACCATATTTTTGTAACGGTACAACGGTAAAGTGACAGTTACGGACACTGCAATATCAACAATGGCGATGTCCTTTGGCACACCAAGATGAGGTGTACAGGGTGTAACACGAATAGATATCAAAATAGTTTTAACCAGGAACAGAACTTGACAAGAGCAACGAAATTTCTGTTTACCATTTTTCCGAGAACTAATATTTTTTTAGCATTTTCCCCCCTACAAATTCACGAGTTGCATATGGATATTTATTTTAATTTGACCTACTGAGAAACATTTTTTTTTTGTCCGGAAAAGTCAGCATCCTTATCAAGTTTCTAATTTTTTTTGCACACTCGGGTGCAGTTACCTGTCGAGAAATTCACAATAATCAGTTTCTCGGGGCAACTCAACCGGGCGTGTTATTGTATTTGACTTTCGTTTTTAAAGTTATCAATCATAAAAGATGCCGGATTTTTCTGGTGTACCTAATTTCCATTAATGTTGGGTATTTTGTTTTGCCTTCATATTTTACTCAACATTTTTTAATCAATTAATTTTCCTATCGTTTATTGTCTACAAATAGTCAACAGACCTGGAAATGTTTTTTGAAAATTTGTAAATTGTTATCGTTTCGAAAAATTATGGATGCGAAAATAAAAAATCCTAAGACGTTTTCATATTACAAGATGCATTCATAAAGCTGTCTTTTGATTCTACACACTACAGTGGATTTGGAAAGTGTCAGTCACAAAAGTTCCTCAACGGACCTGGAAATGTTTTTTGAAAATTTGTAAATTGTGATCGTTTCGAAAAATGATGGATCCGAAAACAAAAAATTCCTAAGACGTTTTCATATTACAAGATGCATTCATAAAGCTACCTCTTGATTCTACACACTCCAGTGGATTCACAAAGTGTCATAAAAGCTACTCAACAGATCTGGAAATGTTTTTTGAAAATTTGTAAATTGTGATCGTTTCAAAAAATGATGGATACGAAAATAAGAAAATCCTAAGACGTTTTCATATTACAAGATGCATTCATAAAGCTCTCTATTGATTCTACACACTACAGTGGATTTGGAAAGTCTCACAAAAGTTCCTCAACGGACCTGGAAATGTTTTTTGAAAATTTGTAAATTGTGATCGTTTCAGAAAATGATGGATACGAAAATAAAAATTTCCTAAGACCTCTTCATATTACAAGATGCATTCATAAAGCTACCTCTTGATTCTACACACTCCAGTGGATTCACAAAGTGTCATAAAAGCTCCTCAACGGACCTGTAAATGTTTTTTGAAAATTTGTAAATTGTGATCGTTTCAAAAAATGATGGATACGAAAATAAAAAATTCCTAAGACATTTTTATATTACAAGATGCATTCATAAAGCTGTCTTTTGATTCTACACACTCCAGTGGATTCACAAAGTGTCATAATAACTCCTCAAGAGTCCTGTAAATGTTTTTTGAAAATTTTTAAATTCTGATCGTTTCAAAAAATGATGGATACGCAAATAAAAAATTCCTAAGACATTTTCATATTACAAGATGCATTCATTAAGCTACCTCTTGATTCTACACACTCCAGTGGATTCACAAAGTGTCATAAAAGCTCCTCAACGGACCTGGAAATGTTTTTTGAAAATTTGTAAATTGTGATCGTTTCAAAAAATGATGGATACGAAAATAAAAAAATCCTAAGACGTTTTCATATTACAAGATGCATTCATAAAGCTCTCCCTTGATTCTACACACTCCAGTGGATTCACAAAGTGTCATAATAACTCCTCAAGAGTCCTGTAAATGTTTCTTGAAAATTTGTAAATTGTGATCGTTTCAAAAAATGATGGATGCGAAAATAAAAAATTCCTAAGACGTTTTCATATTACAAGATGCATTCATAAAGCTACCTCTTGATTCTACACACTCCAGTGGATTCACAAAGTGTCATAAAAGCTCCTCAACGGACCTGGAAATGTTTTTTGAAAATTTTTAAATTGTGATCGTTTCAAAAAATGATGGATCCGAAAACAAAAAATTCCTAAGACGTTTTCATATTACAAGATGCATTCATAAAGCTACCTCTTGATTCTACACACTCCAGTGGATTCACAAAGTGTCATAAAAGCTACTCAACAGATCTGGAAATGTTTTTTGAAAATTTGTAAATTGTGATCGTTTCAAAAAATGATGGATACGAAAATAAGAAAATCCTAAGACGTTTTCATATTACAAGATGCATTCATAAAGCTCTCTATTGATTCTACACACTACAGTGGATTTGGAAAGTCTCACAAAAGTTCCTCAACGGACCTGGAAATGTTTTTTGAAAATTTGTAAATTGTGATCGTTTCAGAAAATGATGGATACGAAAATAAAAATTTCCTAAGACCTCTTCATACTACAAGATGCATTCATAAAGCTACCTCTTGATTCTACACACTCCAGTGGATTCACAAAGTGTCATAAAAGCTCCTCAACGGACCTGTAAATGTTTTTTGAAAACTTGTAAATTGTGATCGTTTCAAAAAATGATGGATACGAAAATAAAAAATTCCTAAGACATTTTTATATTACAAGATGCATTCATAAAGCTGTCTTTTGATTCTACACACTCCAGTGGATTCACAAAGTGTCATAATAACTCCTCAAGAGTCCTGTAAATGTTTTTTGAAAATTTTTAAATTCTGATCGTTTCAAAAAATGATGGATACGCAAATAAAAAATTCCTAAGACGTTTTCATATTACAAGATGCATTCATTAAGCTACCTCTTGATTCTACACACTCCAGTGGATTCACAAAGTGTCATAAAAGCTCCTCAACGGACCTGGAAATGTTTTTTGAAAATTTTTAAATTGTGATCGTTTCAAAAAATGATGGATCCGAAAACAAAAAATTCCTAAGACGTTTTCATATTACAAGATGCATTCATAAAGCTACCTCTTGATTCTACACACTCCAGTGGATTCACAAAGTGTCATAAAAGCTACTCAACAGATCTGGAAATGTTTTTTGAAAATTTGTAAATTGTGATCGTTTCAAAAAATGATGGATACGAAAATAAGAAAATCCTAAGACGTTTTCATATTACAAGATGCATTCATAAAGCTCTCTATTGATTCTACACACTACAGTGGATTTGGAAAGTCTCACAAAAGTTCCTCAACGGACCTGGAAATGTTTTTTGTAAATTGTGATCGTTTCGAAAAATGATGGATCCGAAAACAAAAAATTCCTAAGACGTTTTCATATTACAAGATGCATTCATAAAGCTACCTCTTGATTCTACACACTCCAGTGGATTCACAAAGTGTCATAAAAGCTACTCAACAGATCTGGAAATGTTTTTTGAAAATTTGTAAATTGTGATCGTTTCAAAAAATGATGGATACGAAAATAAGAAAATCCTAAGACGTTTTCATATTACAAGATGCATTCATAAAGCTCTCTATTGATTCTACACACTACAGTGGATTTGGAAAGTCTCACAAAAGTTCCTCAGCGGACCTGGAAATGTTTTTTGAAAATTTGTAAATTGTGATCGTTTCAGAAAATGATGGATACGAAAATAAAAATTTCCTAAGACCTCTTCATATTACAAGATGCATTCATAAAGCTACCTCTTGATTCTACACACTCCAGTGGATTCACAAAGTGTCATAAAAGCTCCTCAACGGACCTGTAAATGTTTTTTGAAAATTTGTAAATTGTGATCGTTTCAAAAAATGATGGATACGAAAATAAAAAATTCCTAAGACGTTTTTATATTACAAGATGCATTCATAAAGCTGTCTTTTGATTCTACACACTCCAGTGGATTCAGAAAGTGTTATAATAACTCCTCAAGAGTCCTGTAAATGTTTTTTGAAAATTTTTAAATTCTGATCGTTTCAAAAAATGATGGATACGCAAATAAAAAATTCCTAAGACGTTTTCATATTACAAGATGCATTCATTAAGCTACCTCTTGATTCTACACACTCCAGTGGATTCACAAAGTGTCATAAAAGCTCCTCAACGGACCTGGAAATGTTTTTTGAAAATTTGTAAATTGTGATCGTTTCAAAAAATGATGGATACGAAAATAAAAAATTCCTAAGACGTTTTCATATTACAAGATGCATTCATAAAGCTCTCCCTTGATTCTACACACTCCAGTGGATTCACAAAGTGTCATAATAACTCCTCAAGAGTCCTGTAAATGTTTCTTGAAAATTTGTAAATTGTGATCGTTTCAAAAAATGATGGATGCGAAAATAAAAACTTCCTAAGACGTTTTCATATTACAAGATGCATTCATAAAGCTACCTCTTGATTCTACACACTCCAGTGGATTCACAAAGTGTCATAAAAGCTCCTCAACGGACCTGGAAATGTTTTTTGAAAATTTGTAAATTGTGATCGTTTCAAAAAATGATGGATACGAAAATAAAAAATTCCTAAGACGTTTTCATATTACAAGATGCATTCATAAAGCTCTCCCTTGATTCTACACACTCCAGTGGATTCACAAGGTGTCATAAAAGCTACTCAACAGACCTGTAAATGTTTCTTGAAAATTTGTAAATTGTGATCGTTTCAAAAAATGATGGATGCGAAAATAAAAAATTCCTAAGACGTTTTCATATTACAAGATGCATTCATAAAGCTACCTCTTGATTCTACACACTCCAGTGGATTCACAAAGTGTCATAAAAGCTCCTCAACGGACCTGGAAATGTTTTTTGAAAATTTGTAAATTGTGATCGTTTCAAAAAATGATGGATACGAAAATAAAAAATTCCTAAGACGTTTTCATATTACAAGATGCATTCATAAAGCTCTCCCTTGATTCTACACACTCCAGTGGATTCACAAAGTGTCATAAAAGCTATACAACAGACCTGTAAATGTTTCTTGAAAATTTGTAAATTGTGATCGTTTCAAAAAATGATGGATGCGAAAATAAAAAATTCCTAAGACGTTTTCATATTACAAGATGCATTCATAAAGCTACCTCTTGATTCTACACACTCCAGTGGATTCACAAAGTGTCATAAAAGCTCCTCAACGGACCTGGAAATGTTTTTTGAAAATTTGTAAATTGTGATCGTTTCAAAAAATGATGGATACGAAAATAAAAAATTCCTAAGACGTTTTCATATTTCAAGATGCATTCATAAAGCTCTCCCTTGATTCTACACACTACAGTGGATTTGGAAAGTGCCATAAAAGCTCCTCAAGAGTCCTGTAAATGTTTTTTGAAAATTTGTAAATTCTGATCGTTTCAAAAAATTATGGATGCGAAAATAAAAAATTCCTAAGACGTTTTCATATTACAAGATGCATTCATAAAGCTCTCCCTTGATTCTACACACTCCAGTGGATTCACAAAGTGTCATAAAAGCTATACAACAGACCTGTAAATGTTTCTTGAAAATTTGTAAATTGTGATCGTTTCAAAAAATGATGGATACGAAAATAAAAAATTCCTAAGACGTTTTCATATTTCAAGATGCATTCATAAAGCTCTCGCTTGATTCTACACACTACAGTGGATTTGGAAAGTGCCATAAAAGCTCCTCAAGAGTCCTGTAAATGTTTTTTGAAAATTTGTAAATTCTGATCGTTTCAAAAAATGATGGATGCGAAAATAAAAAATTCCTAAGACGTTTTCATATTACAAGATGCATTCATAAAGCTCTCCCTTGATTCTACACACTCCAGTGGATTCACAAAGTGTCATAAAAGTTCCTCAACGGACCTGGAAATGTTTTTTGAAAATTTGTAAATTGTGATCGATCACACTACAGTGGATTTGGAAAGTGTCACAAAAGTTCCTCAACATTGATGGATACGAAAATAAACTCATCTAGTTTACTCATCGCCCTGATGATGCCAACATTGTTGGCGAAACGTGCGTTGGCAGTTGTAATAAAATTGTTTTTGGTGTTTTAGGGAAAAAAATAATCGCCGCAAAAAACGGGGGTTGTCTTCGCCCTGAAAACTATACTCATTTTCCAACGTCATTTATGAGCGTTGGGTGGGAGATATGCAAAAACTTCATGAGACCAATTTTATGCAGAGTTTAATGGAGAATATAAGCCTTTTAACATTTTCTCGTCGCAGTTACCGTTTACGAGAAAATTGCAGAATAACTTCATGACGTAACGCTCGGGAGCGGTCTTTTGGGCAAAAGGGGATGAAGCTCCCCCCTGAGGGGTGGGAACTCTTCGGATCTTTTTTTTGGGTCCCTGCTGGGAGTTCATGACCAAAATTTCAAAACTTTATAAATTGTGCCTTCAAAAAAATATAATTTGCTTGGAATAAAATTGCTCAATATATTTTTATAGTTGTTTCTCAGTTTATAGAACTTTATTTCCTCATTTCCTCTGCTGTCCCCTTCCTTTTTAAACTTTATCGTATAAACAAAGTAGCCACTTCCTAAATTTGCTCCTATGTTGCGTTAGCCTGTTTTATTTTTTGCCTTCTTTCTCTCAATATCAACATTTTCTGTGGTTTATCCGGATTCCTTCTTATAGGATCTTTAAATTATTCTTCACACTGTCGTATATAAATTGTATATAATTTGTCTGTATTTTTGTTCACCATTTTTATATTTCGTTTCAATACTTTCTTTTTAGGTTTCTCAATTTCTGCCTGATCTTGTTTCATCACCAGACGTCTGGACAGATCTGTTATTCTAAGTTTAGTAATGTTTTGCTTCCTCTGGTGAATTTCTTCATTTATCTACTTCCGATCTTTTGGGAATATTTGTTGTTTTCCTCTTTTCTCTGCCATATTATATTTTTATTATTTTCTATTTCTCATTTTTCTGTAGTTTTCTTCAAGATCTCGTTTGTCTGTATTAGGTCTGCAGCAAATTGTCTTGAATCTATCAACTATGAAAAATCAATAAAAAAAGCGTTATGCATGATGCAAAAATTTCAAGTAAGAACCAACGGCACTGTTCACACATTTTACTTTTTTTCTACTCTATTTACACCTCTAAAGCCCCTCGCTGTACCCACACTTGCTGCACTTCTTCGAAGACATGAGATAACAGCACACTATCCCAAACGGAAAACATACGAGCCATGCCAGACCGCAGGTGGTAAATTTTCTCCTGAGAACTCCAGCTCGACACACTGGACAATTCGCCTCCGCCCCCTCGTTCTCGGTCACAACTAAAACATTTTCGTTACTCTTCAGGTACTTACTGCTTATTTACAGTACCGTTCGGAGAAGATCCCTCAGGTCCTCCAGTGGGATTCGATTCTGTATATGCATGGCTCCCGTCTTCTTCCCGTCTAATGAACATGCGAAACTAATTGGATGATTGATTTCGTCTGTACTACATGTTCATCTCGGGGAGGCCGATATGTTGATGGATTGCTTGTAGAGGTGACAGCACTTGTCATTACGGCGACTTTGACAGTTCTGCGAGATTTTTTACAACGGTATCAAAAATGGCAACTTGCTTGACGTTGTAAAGTATACAGAACGAACTTCACGGAGAAAATAAAAGAACAGTATGTATAGGATTATAAGAACTAAAGGGAAAGTTAAAGATCTAGTGAGGAGCGGTATACTGAAGACATGGGAGAAAAAAAATGTTCCGGTTCAAGTCCTTTTGACATATTTCACGTTGCTTCAAGACATTTCAAGTGCTTTTAAATCGCTTCAAGACCTTTCAAAATATTTCATATCGCCTCAAGTCCCTTCAAAATATTTCAAGTCTTTTCAATTCGCTTCAATTCCAACAAACATTTCAAATCTTCCCAGGTCGCTTCAAGACTCTTCAAGTTTTTTCAAGTCGCTTCCATTCCCTTCAAAATATTTTAAGTCTTCCCAGGTCGCTTTAAGATTCTTGAAGTCTTTTCAAGTCGGTTCAAGTCCTTTTGACATATTTCACGTTGCTTCAAGACATTTCAAGTGCTTTTAAATCTCTTCAAGACCTTTCAAAATATTTCGTATCGCCTCAAGTCCCTTCAAAATATTTCAAGTCTTTTCAATTCGCTTCAATTCCAACTAAAACATTTCAAATCTTCCCAGGTCGCTTCAAGACTCTTCAAGTCTTTTCAAGTCGCTTCCAGTCCCTTCAAAATATTTGAAGTCTTCCCAGGTCGCTTTAAGATTCTTCAAGTCTTTTCAAGTCGGTTCAAGTCCTTTTGACATATTTCACGTTGCTTCAAGACATTTCAAGTGCTTTTAAATCTCTTCAAGACCTTTCAAAATATTTCGTATCGCCTCAAGTCCCTTCAAAATATTTCAAGTCTTTTCAATTCGCTTCAATTCCAACTAAAACATTTCAAATCTTCCCAGGTCGCTTCAAGACTCTTCAAGTCTTTTCAAGTCGCTTCCAGTCCCTTCAAAATATTTGAAGTCTTCCCAGGTCGCTTTAAGATTCTTCAAGTCTTTTCAAGTCGGTTCAAGTCCTTTTGACATATTTCACGTTGCTTCAAGACATTTCAAGTGCTTTTAAATCTCTTCAAGACCTTTCAAAATATTTCGTATCGCCTCAAGTCCCTTCAAAATATTTCAAGTCTTTTCAATTCGCTTCAATTCCAACTAAAACATTTCAAATCTTCCCAGGTCGCTTCAAGACTCTTCAAGTCTTTTCAAGTCGCTTCTAGTCCCTTCAAAATATTTGAAGTCTTCTCAGGTCGGTTTAAGATTCTTCAAGTCCTTTCAAGTTAGTTCAAGTCCTTTTGACATATTTCACGTTGCTTCAAGACATTTTAAGTGCTTTTAAATCTCTTCAAGACCTTTCAAAATATTTCATAGCGCCTCAAGTCCCTTCAAAATATTTCAAGTCTTTTCAATTCGCTTCAGTTCCAACTAAAACATTTCAAATCTTCTCAGGTCGCTTTAAGATTCTTCAAGTCTTTTCAAGTCGGTTCAAGTCCTTTTGACATATTTCACGTTGCTTCAAGACATTTCAAGTGCTTTTAAATCTCATCAAGATCTTTCAAAATATTTCATATCGCCTCAAGTCTCTTCAAAATATTTCAAATCTTTTCAATTCGCTTCAATTCCAACTAAAACATTTGAAATCTTCCCAGGTCGCTTCAAGAATCTTCAAGTCTTTTAAAGTCGCTTCCAGTCCCTTCAAAATATTTGAAGTCTTCCTAGGTCGCTTTAAGATTCTTCAAGTCTTTTCAAGTCGGTTCAAGTCCTTTTGACATATTTTACGTTGCTTCAAGACATTTTAAGTGCTTTTAAATCTCTTCAAGACCTTTCAAAATATTTCATAGCGCCTCAAGTCCCTTCAAAATATTTCAAGTCTTTTCAATTCGCTTCAACTCTTTCAAGTCGTTTCAAGACATTTCAAGTCGCTTCAAGGTATTTCAAGTCTTTTCAAGTGGCTTCCAGTCCCTTCAAAATATTTGAAGTCTTCCCAGGTCGCTTTAAGATTCTTCAAGTCTTTTCAAGTCGGTTCAAGTCCTTTTGACATATTTCACGTTGCTTCAAGACATTTTAAGTATTTCTTCAAACATTTCAAGTCGCGTCAAGTCCCTTCGAACCATTTCATGTCAATTTTCCTCAAGGTGCATCAGGACATTTTAAGTTTTTTTTCAAGTCGCTTCCAGTCTCTTCAAGATATTTGAAGTCTTCCCAGGTTGCTTCGAGTCTTTTCAAGTCGCTTCCATTCCTTCCAATCCCTTCAACATATTTCAAATCTTCCCAGGTCGCTTCAAGACTCTTCAAGACATTTCAAGTGGCTTCAAAATCGTTTCAAGTCGTTTCAAGTTTCTTCAAGATATTATTTGAAATCTTCCCAGTCGCCGTAAGTCCCTCCGAAACATTTCATGTCGTTTCAAGTCGCTTCAAGTCTTTCAAGTGGTTTCAAAATATTCCAAGTTCCTTCATTTCGTTTCAAGTTTCCTCAAGTTGCTTCAGGACATTTTAAGTTTTTTTTTCAAATAATTTCCAGTCCTTTCAAGATATTTGAAGTCTTCCCAGGTTGCTTCAAGACTCTTCAAGACATTTCAAGTCGCTTCAAAGTCCCTTCAAGTCGTTTCAAGTTTCTTCAAGTTGCTTTATCTCTCTTCAACTCGCTTTCAGTCTCTTCAAAATATTTTCAAGTCATTTCAAGTTTTTTCAAATCTTCAAGTATTTCTTCAAACATTACAAGTCGCCTCAAGTACCTTCGAAACAGTTCATGCCGTTTGAAGTCGCTTCACGTCTTTCAAGTAGTTTCAAAATATTCCAAGTTCCTACATTTCGTTTCAATTTTCCTGAAGGTGCATCAGGACATTTTAAGTTTTTTTTCAAGTCGCTTCCAGTACCTTCAAGATATTTGAAGTCTTCCCAGGTTGCTTCGAGTCTTTTCAAGTCGCTTCCAATGCTTCCAATCCCTTCAACATATTTCAAATCCTCCCAGGTCGCTTCAAGACATTTCAAGTGGCTTCAAAATCGTTTCAAGTCGTTTCAAGTTTCTTCAAGATATTATTTGAAATCTTCCCAGTCGCCGTAAGTCCCTTCGAAACATTTCATGTCGTTTCAAGTCGCTTCAAGTCTTTCAAGTAGTTTCAAAATATTCCAAGTTCCTTCATTTCGTTTCAAGTTTCCTCAAGTTGCTTCAGGACATTTTAAGTTTTTTTTTTTCTATTCACTTCCAGTCCTTTCAAGATATTTGAGTCTTCCCAGGTTGCTTCAAGACTCTTCAAGACATTTCAAGTCGCTTCAAAGTCCCTTCAAGTCGTTTCAAGTTTCTTCAAGTTGCTTTATCTCTCTTCAAGTCGCTTTCAGTCTCTTCAAAATATTTTCAAATCATTTCAAGTTTTTTCAAATCTTCAAGCATTTCTTCAAACATTTCAAGTCCCTTCGAAACATTTCATGCCGTTTCAAGTCGCTTCACGTGTTTCAAGTAGTTTCAAAATATTCCAAGTTCCTACATTTTGTTTCAATTTTCCTCAAGGTGCATCAGGACATTTTAAGTTTTTTTTCAAGTCGCTTCCAGTCCCTTCAAGATATTTGAAGTCTTCCCAGGTTGCTTCGAGTCATTTCAAGTCGCTTCCAATCCCTTCAACATATTTCAAATCTTCCCAGGTCGCTTCAAGACTCTTCAAGGCATTTCAAATGGCTTCAAAATCGTTTCAAGTCGTTTCAAGTTTCTTCAAGATATTATTTGAAATCTTCCCAGTCGCCGTAAGTCCCTTCGAAACATTTCATGTCGTTTCAAGTCGCTTCAAGTCTTTCAAGTAGTTTCAAAATATTCCAAGTTCCTTCATTTCGTTTCAAGTTTCCTCAAGTTGCTTCAGGACAGTTTTTTTTTCAAGTCACTGCCAGTCCTTTCAAGATAGTTGAAGTCTTCCCAGGTTGCTTCGAGTCTTTTCAAGTCGCTTCCAATGCTTGCAATCCCTTCAACATATTTCAAATCTTGTCAGGTCGCTTCAAGACTCTTCAAGACATTTCAAGTGGCTTCAAAGTCCTTTCAAGTCGTTTCAAATTTCTTCAAGTCGCTTCATCTCTCTTCAAGTGGTTTCAAGACTCTTCAAGACATTTCAAGTCGCTTCAAAGTCCTTTCAAGTCGTTTCAAGTTTCTTCAAGTCGCTTTCAGTCTCTTCAAAATATTTTCAAGTCATTTGAAGACTTTTCAAATCTTCAATTGCTTTCAAAAGATTTGAAGTTGCCTCAAGTCCCTTCAAAACATTTCATGTCGTTTCAAGTCCCCTCAAGTCTTTGAAGTCGTTTCAAGAGATTCCAAGTGTTTTCAAAGCCGATTCAAGTTTCTTCAATTCTCTTTAAGTTTCTTCAAGTCGCTTCAAGACATTTCAAGTGCTTTCAAATTAATAAATTAATGGACGTCCCCTAATTGGGCGAAAAGCCATCTGAGTGAAGAGCTCAAAATAAATGATACAAGGAACTAAAGGGAATCACGAAATCAAAATTGAAGGGAAAGGTTACAAAGGAATTATGAAAGATGAAGACGTAAAGGCTCAAGAGACTACAGGACAAAAAATACATTTGAAATGTGTATCTAATTAAAGCCGAATGTATTTTATACTTCTTTCTAGTTTTCCCTTCCTTTTTGTCATCGTCTTCTTGTTCTTTTCACCCATTCGCGCCGCAGCCGCGCGCTCCACAGCGATCGAAGCCGAATAGGTCAGTTCTGCTGGAAATGAGTCTGTGCGAAACAAATGTCTGTAGAAACTGAATTACTACTGTTAAGTTTTCAAGCGGAGTGTAATCGGGAGAGTAGTGTGGTGATCCTGACCCAGTTGCGGTATTTTGAACTCGAGCCAGCAAACAGAGCACTGTTCGTTCGTTTCGCTGATATTTTCAGTATTTTACTATTATGCTTCGCTTCACTGGATGACGCCAAACTCGGAATTGAATGATGAGATGCGGCTCATCTGATAACGCATAATAACATTGACACCGCTCCGGTTATACAACCGCACGATAACGATTAGCCGTGAAAATCGAAGCGAGTCTATAAATCGGTTTCTCTTTGATTTATTTGCACTCTCGAATTTAATTTTTCCTCATTTTTTTTTACTGAGGGGATTGCATTATTTTTGTTTTCTTCCTTTTTGTGTCGTATTGTTCCGTTGTATTTTATGTATGTCTGCCTTTTAATACCTTAATCTCAGGATATTATACGTCCACAGTTCATATGACTCAAAATCAAAATAGGGATGTTTACAAAAAATAACATAGATTTTTTATACATTGAAATACGTGGTGTTGTAATCTTTAAGATCCACCTTACTGTGCTTAGTGATGCAGATATAGACTGTCTGAAAAAAGTATGGATGGAAAAGTGATAAAACAATAAGATAAAGAATTGCTAACAAATAAACCCCAATTGTGGATAAATTGTAGGATATATAAAACAATGGATGGTTTCAAACGAAGAGTTCAACAATTGAAAAGAAGAATGACTAAGATGGTTCAAGTAATTGCAGATACACAGACCTGAATGGTAGACTTGAAAGAAGGATGTAACAAACACCACACCAAAGTCAAAATTAATGATATAGTTCCTCAGTTGAAACAATGAAACGAAATTAAATTTCACCTGTCCACTTTAAAAAAAAGGCGAAACACTTTTTCCCGTTACGCAAAGCTTCGCCAAAATTCGCACACCTGTGTCCTAATCATCTCCATTACACCTTACTCTTCGTCCAAACGCTGTTCCCTTTCGTATGCAAGAGTCTCTATGTGTTATGTATATTTAATTCATTTTGTCGTTTACGGACTGATTACATAATCGCAGTATTGCATCGGGTAAACGACCTGACACACAATGTTGCGATCGCAAAATAATCAATTCAAATGGACTCAGAACAGGTAAGTATAAGGTGCTCGTAATTGCCCAAGCCTACTTCGAATCGCACACTCCGAGTTTATGAAAATGACGACGATAATTGGAACCACCACGGCTTTCGTTTGATGGATCGCCGGTGGAAAGTTACCGGACAAAAAAAAGAACATCTGTTGTTATCTGTTATCTTATCGCTTTAAAAAGGCGACTCGCAGTCTAACGCAAATACGGTTATTGATTTACGGTTTCGCAATAGGATAACAGAGGATCGAGTTGGAAAAAGGAGACTTGAGGCAGTGGCGTAACAATGGGAGGCAAAAACTTGCGTGGCAACGTGTTGCTGCTTAATATTGATGTCAACGTTTATGAAGCGGCGAAACTATGGATTAGGCGAATGTTAAATACAGTGGGGTCTCTGTAATCTATATAATTAGCGTAGCGATATCTGGTTTGTTTAGCAAACGAAAGGAATTGGAATAGAAGACCTAGAGATCAACAATATTTTGTACTATCTCTTTTCTAGTCGTACTAAAAAGTTTGGGGCACTCTTATTAGTAATAATAATAAGATTTATTGTCTTGCCTTTCGGCTTTGAAAAGGATTCCATTTTTTCCCATCCAATAATAATTATTAAGCAAATAAAACAATAATAAGAATAGCTATTTTTTTTCTGTCCTTTCTTCTGTTTAATACTCCTTTCCCTTCTTCTCTCTCCTCTCTCATCTCATTACATTCTTATCGCTCTCCCTTCTCAGTCAGGTATACCTTGACTCTTTTATCCTTGTTCTCATTTCCTGCTTCTGTACATCTCTCAGTACATTTGTTCAATTTTTTTTTCTCCTTTGTATTTCCCCCACTGCATTCCACTCCACTCCACCCGCTTCTCTCATAGTATTTTCTTCCCTCTTTTCCTGTTCTTTCCGCCTTCCCATTCTTTATCTCTTTCCAACACTCTCGTAAGATCTTACATTCCGTTCTTTCTTTTAAACTTTAAAACTTGATGCTCTTTTTCCTGCTTCCCCACTTATCTTATCTCTCTTTACTTCTTCCAGCACGATATAGCTGGCGTTTGTCTATCTAAGCGTTTCCTGCCCCTTCCATCCCCATATTTCTGCTCCGTACATCATGACTCTATACTTGCCGAATTTTTTTTCGCCTATTATTCTCCATACCTGTCCTACCACTCCGTTCGCTTTTCTTATGTCGCTGAAGCTATAATGCCAAAGACTTGATTTTACTGCTCTCATAGTTTTATTTAATTATGGCTCTGATGGCTTGACGTCAAGCTAGAAGGACCATGACTTAAAATTTGGGAAAAATTGAAAATAAACCACATAGGATTGAAAGGCTATTTAAAGGCTAATTTAATGCCGAAGATTTAGTTTTATTGCTCCTACGGTTTTCATGGGAACGATGGCACTGCTGGTTTAACGTGAAGCTAGCAGGACCATGACTCTAAGACAAAAATCAAAAATTAACCCTATAAGAATTTAAGACTTTTTAAAGGCTAATTTAATGCCAAAGACTTAATGAGTCCTGAAAAATTATGAAACCTGAGGAGCTATTGTTGAGCAAAGAAACTTGAGAAGCAATGAGATCTGAAAAATTGTGAAACCCATGTAAGTAAGGGCGAATTATGAAACCCGAGAAAATATAAAACGTGGCGAACTATTAACATGATTAACCAAGAGAAAAGATTAATCTGAAACCTGAGGAGCTATAAGACTTGAAAAATTATGAAACCTAAGTACACTTACCGGCACAAAATTCGATCCATTTGATATTTTTATAAAAACTTTTTTTTTTTGAAGAAAGATGAAATCAAAAATGCGACATTATTCTGTCAAATAGTCTGTAAACAGTTCTCAATCAATGTTCTACAATTTCTGTAGTAAAGCAAGTGAGAAAATTTTCTTTTGATTCGATTGAATTTTAAAAGTTTTTTAGAATTTTTGCGGTCTAGTTCTTTCCTCCCTTTTTGCCACTTTTTGTGGAATTTGAACACAATCTTGCCGTAAGAATAACTAAATTGGTCTTGTTAAAAACAAGTTATGGTCTTAAATCAATTCGACACAGCCAGGGCAATTGCTTTAATCCAAGATGGGTGGTCGCAGTATTATGCGGCTCGTGTGCTTGGTGTATCAAGATGTAGTGTCCAAAGAGCTGTCAAACGTTTTTGCGAAACTGGAAGCTACACCAGAAAAGTTGGATCGGGAAGAAGAAGATCCACAACTCACCGGGATGACCATTTTCTAAGTTTAACAATCCTGAGAAATAGGGACACTACTGCTGTTAGTGCACGAAATCAGCTACAAGAGGTGCGGGGTGTGGCAATAAGTGAACGAACACTAAGAAGAAGGTTAAAGGAACAGAATGTAACTGCAAGAAGACCCGCACATGGCCCTCTCCTTACCAGAGAACATCGAGTAGCGAGGCTTCAATTTGGCCAGGAACATCAAAACTGGTACCGAATTCTGTTCACTGACGAATCAAGATTCTGTCTCAAGTCTTCAGATGGCCGTCAGAGAGTATGGCGTAGGTCTGGTGAAAGATTTGCTCAGTGCAACATTGTGCCAAAAATCTATTTTGGTGGCGGCTCAATAATGGTATGGGGTGGCATTAGTATGGAAGCTCGCACCGAGTTAGTGGTAGTTGACAGGGGAACAAGAATGCAGACAGGTACATTATGGACATCCTGGAACCACATTTTGTGCCATTTGCTCCGTTTATTGGTGAAGATTTTATGGTGATGCACAATAATGCCCGTCCACACATTGCTCGGATCGTTAATGAGTACTTGGACAATGTTGAAATTCGCCATATGAATTGCCCTGCAAGAAGTCCAGATCTTAATCCAATCGAGCATGTGTGGGACCTGATCGGAAAACTAATTAAAGCCCGAATTCCAGCTCCTACAAATTTGAAAGAATTGAGTGAAGCAGTATTTCAAGAATGGGATGAAATTGACCAAGCTGCCATTCAGCATCTTTTTGAAGCAATGCCACGAAGAATAGAAGCTGTGATTAGGGCTCGAGGAGGCAATACGCGTTATTAAGTTGTTAGTTGAGTTAGATTTGTTGTTAAATTTTTATTTATTGTTTAGTTTGTTTTGAAGTAATTTTGCATTGTTTTTGTTTTTCGTAAAATAAAGTGTGAATGTTGGGTTGATTACGATGAAATTGTTCTATATTTCTTAGAAATCTATTAAAAAAGAAAAAACAAAATACGCTGAATGGAACAAAACTTGTTTGAAAGAATGAAATCAAAAAAACTACATGGATCGAATTTTGTGCCGGTGAGTGTAATTCCTGGTCGATTATAAAAGTTGCAATGAAATTTGAGAAAATATGAAACTTGGGGAACCATGAATCCTGAAAAATTATGAAACCTAAGGAGGTATTGTTAAGCAAAGAAACTTGAGAAGCAATGAGATCTGAAAAATTATGAAACCCTTGTAAGTAAGCGCGAATTATGAAACCCGAGAAAATATAAAAACTGGCGAACTATTAACATGATGAACTATTGACCAAGAGAAAATATTAAACTCAAACCTGAGGAGCTATTAGACCTGAAAAATTATGAAACCTGAGGAGCTATTGTTGAGCAAAGAAACTTGAGAAGCAATGAGATCTGAAAAATTATGAAACCCATGTACGTAAGGCCGAATTATGAAACCCGAGAAAATATAAAACCTGGCGAACTATTAACATAATGAACTATTGACCAAGAGAAAAGATTAAACTGAAACCTGAGGAGCTATAAGACCTGAAAAATTATGAAACCTAAGTAACTCCTTGTCGATTATAAAAGCTGAGTTGCAAGGAAATTTGAGAAAATTTGAAACTTGAGGAACCATGCGTCCTGAAAAATTATGAAACCTGAGGAGCTAGAGCTATTGTTAAGCAAAGAAACCTGAGAAGCAATGAGATCTGAAAAATTATGAAACCCATGTAAGTAAGGGCGAATTATGAAACCTGAGTAACTCCTTGTCGATTATAAAAGCTGAGTTGCAAGGAAATTTGAGAAAATATGAAACTTGATGAACCATGCGTCCTGAAAAATTATGAAACTTGAGGAGCTATTGTTAAGCAAAGAAACTTGAGAAGCAATGAGATCTGAAAAATTGTGAAACCCATGTAAGTAAGGGCGAATTATAAAACCCGAGAAAATATAAATCGTGGCGAACTATTAACATGATTAACCAAGAGAAAAGATTAAACTAAAACCTGAGGAGCTATTAGACCTGAAAAATGATGAAACCTAAGTAACTCCTTGTCGATTATAAAAGCTGAGTTGCAAGGAAATTTGAGAAAATATGAAACTTGAGGAGCTATTGTTAAGCAAAGAAACTTGAGAAGCAATGAGATCTGAAAAATTGTGAAACCCATGTAAGTAAGCGCGAATTATGAAACCCGAGAAAATATAAAAACTGGCGAACTATTAACATGATGAACTATTGACCAAGAGAAAATATTAAACTGAAACCTTAGGAGCTATTAGACTTGAAAAATTATGAAACCTAAGTAATTCCTGGTCGTTTATAAAACGTGAGTTGCAATGAAATTTGAGAAAATATGTAACTTGAGGAACCATGAGTCCTGAAAAATTATGAAACCTGAGGAGCTATTGTTGAGCAAAGAAACTTGAGAAGCAATGAGATCTGAAAAATTATGAAACCCATGTACGTAAGGCCGAATTATGAAACCCGAGAAAATATAAAACCTGGCGAACTATTAACATAATGAACTATTGACCAAGAGAAAAGATTAAACTGAAACCTGAGGAGCTATAAGACCTGAAAAATTATGAAACCTAAGTAACTCCTTGTCGATTATAAAAGCTGAGTTGCAAGGAAATTTGAGAAAATTTGAAACTTGAGGAACCATGCGTCCTGAAAAATTATGAAACCTGAGGAGCTAGAGCTATTGTTAAGCAAAGAAACCTGAGAAGCAATGAGATCTGAAAAATTATGAAACCCATGTAAGTAAGGGCGAATTATGAAACCCGAGAAAATATAAAACCTTGCGTTCTGAAAAATTATAAAACCTGAGGAGCTATTGTTAAGCAAAGAAACCTGAGAAGCAATGAGATCTGAAAAATTATGGAACCCGAGAAAATATAAAACCTGGCGAACTATTAACATGCTGAACTATTGACCAAGAGAAAAGATCAAACTGAAACCTGAGGAGCTATAAGATCTGAAAAATTATGAAACCTAAGTAACTCCTTGTGGATTATAAAAGCTGAGTTGCAAGGAAATTTGAGAAAATATGAAACTTGAGGAACCATGCGTCCTGAAAAATTATGAAACCTGAGGAGCTATTGTTAAGCAAAGAAACTTGAGAAGCAATGAGATCTGAAAAATTATGAAACTCATGTAAGTTAGGGCGAATTATGAAACCCGAGAAAATATAAAGCGTGGCGAACTCTTAACATGATGAACTATTGACCAAGAGAAAAGGTTCAACTGAAACCTGAGGAGCTATTAGACCTGAAAAATTATGAAACCTAAGTATCTTCTAGTCGATTATCAAACCTGAGTTGCAATGAAATTTGAGAAAATATGAAACTTGAAGAACCATAACCATCCTGAAAAATTATCTATCCTATCTTCTTTTCTAGGAAGACTTCTCCCCCTTTTTTCTCAGTTCTTCCATATCTTCCTTGAGCTGTCTGTTGTCGTTCTTCAGCTCTCTCATTTCTTTCCTGGTTTCACTTGTATCTTCTTTTACTTGTTTTAAGTCATCCATTATTTTCTCCTTCATCTCTTCCATTTTCAGCCTCATTTCTTTGCTCTAGTGATCTTACTGTTTTCTTGCTTTTTGGTATGCTTCTGGATTTTCTTCTAGTTTCCTCGTTATCTTCTTCTTGAATTTCTCCTTTTTCTTCGCCCCATTCCTCTCCGTAATCTTCTACACCGCACCGTTTATTGTTGATTGTCGGCGTTTTTAAACAGTTTTATTTAGCTGGCCTTGTTTGTGTATTGTGTCTTGTGTGGTTCAAATCTAGTAATTAAAATTGTATCCCCTTCCTGTTGACCGATTGAAATTTGGTGCACGCTTTTAGTTTTAATGACAATACAATTATGTATATTCATTATCATTGTAAATTCAACATGGCCGCCGCCTCAAAATGGCAAATTACATGCTTTTTTAATCCCCTCATTATGGCTATCAAGTTAAAGGGATTAAGTAGTAGAATACAGTACACCATGAAAAAATTCAAAAGCCAAGATGGCCGCCACTACAAAATGTAGGATTACATATTTATTTTTTCAATCCCTTGAAAATGGGTATCAAATGAAAGGGGTTAACTAGTAGAATACAGTACATCATAAAAAATCTAAATTCAAGATGGCCGCCGCTACAAAATGGCGGATTACATATTTTTTAGTTTTCAATACTCTCAATATGGGTATCAAATGAAAGGGCTTGGTTCGAAAAATCAAAAACTTGAAAATAAAATAAGTAAAAAACATTTTTAATTTAAACAGTTTTATTTTGTAAAGAAACATAGTAATGATGCAGATAATGTACTAAAAGCTAAAAAATAATTGGGTAGATACTAGGTACCAGTCACCACACCACTCTTCTCATCAATCTCGAGTATTGATCAGACTAAAATAAAATTGTGGGGCGTAGCGTAACCTGAGTAAATAAAGTACATGATCTTTCTGCGATGTCGCATGATGATTTACTTTTGCACACATTTTACATAAGTTGTCTATTAAGAAGATGCATCCAAAGCATACCTATAATGGTGTGAGTGGTTGACTATAGATAATAAAAATTAGACTCGCCCCACGATTTTATTTTAGTCTGATCAATTCTCTAGATTATTATTACATTATCTGCATCATTACTATGTTTCTTTACAAAATAAAACTGTTTAACTTAAAAATGTTTTTTACCTATTTTATTTTTTGTTATTGTCATTGCCGTTTCTTCCTCTGTATATTCCTGCACTCCTCAACCCCTTTCTTTCTTCCTACGTTCCTGCTATGCCTCTTTTTTACCTTCTTTGCTGTTTTCTTCACTTTTCTATGTTTTATTTACTTTATTTTCTCCTCGTCACTTCTCTCACGTGTTCTCGTGTCGGTCGGTAATTTAGGAATCTCCACTCTTATTGGTTGAAAAATCTAAAAATTTGGGGGCCTTAGAAACCAACGACTCGAAAACTTGAGAGCCTGACAGGCGGAAAATGCGCATTTGTGAATCTTAAAATCTAAAGAGGCCAAGAATTGGAAACCGGAGATCCTGAAACTTTAGGATTAAAACCAGAAAATATGGAAACCCGAAATCTTGAGAACTGGTGGGGAACCTGTGAGTTCTTTAACTTGGAACTGGTAAACTGAGAATTTGTGGATTTGAAAAACTGATAAACCGAAAAATGAAGAAGCTGTGAAATTGAGGAATCTTGAGTATTCAAGGAATCGAGTAAATGAGAAATATGAAAGTCGAGAATCTCAGTGAAAAACTTGAAAAGTAACTACATACTGATTTGAGTTGGCAACAATACAATTTACATCAATTTGGTTGTCAGCCGATGACAGATGGACATTTAAATTTGCACGATAGACAAACAACAAAAATAAATCTACACTTTTTTCTAAAACTATTACCAACTGAAACATTAATTTCTTGATCAGCATGTATAATTTAGGTTGCGAACATTAGCGACTCAGCGACTGGGGCTGATGAAACTGAAAATTTAAGGAAGCGGAAAAACTTATTAAAAGCAAAGCTGAGATGATGATAAGCCGAGTAATTCAGTAACTGAAAGGCCAAGTAACTCGAGGATTGAGAAACCAAGAAAGTAACAAATTGGAAAGTGAAAAACTCGCAAAGGCGAAATTGATAAACTCTGTAATGAACAGTGTCGGAAGTTAAACATAAATGTAAATGCCACAAACACAGCGATGACAACAGCGAATAACAACACATTTCAAATTGACACAGACAACAAAGTGATATATTAAAAACATTCCTATTTACCCTCACCTTCAGATAACAGCTCAAAGGTTCTTTTTCAGTATGTAAATATGTACACGATAAAAGCAAACAAACCAATAAAAAATCGAAACAGATTTCTGGCTTTAAAATGATATAAATGTACACATTGTGATCTCATGCACATAAACTTCGATCATTAGTCAAAAACTGGTTGTATGGGCGTGAATGTGACTTCACAATTCCGACAATAAAAACGCAAAAAACAAACACATCAATTTATAACACTTAACGTGTAATTAGCCACAAAAGAGTCGAAGCATTAAACGGGCAGCTGGTTTTCCCTATCACACTTGGACTTTTTACCCTGTAATTGCATTGATGGCAAAGTCGGGACATAAAACGCAAATTAAGTTTTAGAAAGGACGAAAGTGGTAATTTAAAAGCTTCTTTGTTTAAAAACTTGAGGTACATATACGAAAATCTTTCTTTTTGAACGTGTGATACACATAATTTTTTCCACCAATAGACAAATTACATTTGAGGAAAAAAATTCAATGTCGTCTCTTTATGGATCATAGTTAATTTCGGAACCTGAATCACATTCATAAAACCCCGATAACCATCAATGGGGAGAATCCCGGGACAAAGAGCCCCCCAATGCGCAATCTCCCATCGATTTCCTTAGCAACAGTTCATTTTTATAAACATCCGACTGTATTAACAGTCCTCCCGACCATTTTCCATACGAAATCCCGCAAAACAATCCAGTTTACATAACTGTATTTTTTATCGGCTCGTTTGTCGAGTGAAAAAAGCGTTGCAGTCAGATGGAAATTTCCTAAATCGATGTCAGCTGAGTCCTCGGTTGCGGACGCAAGCGCACGCCGCACGTCCTTGTCCTCTAACTAACCCACCCCAAACGTTCCGTTCACCACTTTCACCCCCTCTGCGCTATCCTCCCGCTGAGATCGTCCGGACAAAGGAAAGTGAAAACAAAGAAATCGGTCGATTCGGGGGTGCAGTTTGCAAACTGAAAAAATGAGTAGAATGAAAAGCAGGAACAAGTGGTTGGGGCGATCAGTAATTATAGGTCGGTAGGCAATTAGAGGTCACCGGAAGTCCGTCAAATTAGGTCAATTGGGCGGTTTTTCGGTCGAAATAATGCCATTTCATTACGACTACCAGTCCCATGGTGATTGATGCGTGGAGCATTCAATCGATCACACTGTATTTAGACGAGAACATTTCCATCTCTAAAAACTGCAAACTGTTGCATCAGCCTACAAACATCTCTCGTCTTCGGGCTGATGCAACGCCGCCATTTTTAGCACCGACTAATCTAAATAAATCCAGAATTTTGATCCCATTATTGTCCGACAATTGATAATAAATTGTGTAAACACTACGAGAAACCGGTTATTTCCAACACCAAAACAATGACTCTGCTTTCGTTTCGTGACCTAAACTGATTAGATGAAACTACATTTTGAAAATTTCGACTCGAATCGAGCCAGCGACAAATGCAGCCCCAAGGAGACTTCTACTGTCAATACAGTGAGTCACGGTGTGATGAAACGTTCAATAAAATTGCCGGTAAGGTCAACTTTTTTTAAATAATAAGGATAAAACCACAGCAATATGTGTATTGAAACAAAGAGTTGGTTCGTGTGGAGAAATTAATGCTTTGTTGTATAAACATCCCGTGTCCCGATAAGAGTTTTACATGCTTGATGAGCAAATATTAACAAATTATTGTTTGTCACACAGATATCCAGACGATGTGTACAAAGTGGTTGATCAAAATAGGGCCGACTGCTCATTCTTATTCTGGGAAGTGATAAAGGCACGTGATGTGTGTAGTCCTATGGACAGTATTTTTTTCTGAAAATGCCCAAAAATACCATTAACATAATGCATGTAAATTAGTCATTTCAAGAATTAACTTAACATTAATTTTTCCTTTCAGTTTGTAGCTGGACCCTTAGCTAGCTAACGTAATTTTTTACATTAATTATATGAATTAAATTTCCAACATTTAAAAAAGAAAAAAGTAAGGTGACCATAAGCCTTAACCCACTCCTTCGTTGTAACGCTGTTAATTAACGGTCAGTCCTCCTATACTTCAACAGCGCTACGGGATTTATGGATGACCCCTAAAGCGTCTTTTCATGGGTCGTTTCTATCTCCACTTTTCCATTTCCATTCACCATCATCTTGGCTATTCTATTGATCATCAGATTTCTAAATTTCTTTATTAGTTCTCCTCCAACCATTTTCCATATTTATAATACCTCCATATAATCATCAGTTTTTTGGTTTACCAATTAAATAGTTCTTCAGCGTATTAAGTTCTCAAATATATAAGTTTCAGTTTATAGTTCTTTCAGTTTCTCCGTCTCAGTAATTTATTTAGCTTCTCAACTTCTAATGAGAGACTGTTCTCAAATCTTCAATTCTGCAGTTTGAGTTAAGTTTATCTAATATAGAGAAACGTGGAGAATTTTCTTCAAAATTCAAACCGGACACGGTCCAAACCCCTACCAAACTCGAACGATATGGGAAGGACGTTAAATTTAGAGTAAAAAAAACTACAAATGGAACAAATAACAACTTCGAATATGTAAACTTTCTGAAATCTTGGACATACTGTTCAATAAATTAGGACCAAGGCTTTAATAAGATACAAATCGAAATAATTCGAAAAAAAATGGCTACATAATATATATTTTTTAAAAATACATTTATAGACCAAAACCTTTCCCAAAATACAATTACAATTAACAAAACTAAAAAAAAAATCTCCGATACAGTTCTTTAGTTGTGCCACTATAAACCTTGGTGAGCTATATATTGTAATTTCTAAACTGACGGTTGCAGGAAATTTATAGTATGTAACCCGTTATTATAAATCTCTTTGAGCACTCGTACAGGCGCATAATATAATGAACAGAAGAACAGAGACCCCAAAGTTCGAATGGAAGTTTTCATATTTAAATTTTTGCATATTGAGTAAAATTAATCAAAGAGCTCTTTGAAAACAAAATTTGACATTTGATCGACTTCAGGATCGAGAAAAAGTAATGGGGCCTAATTTACTGAGATATTAAAAAGTGTAATTTTGTAAAATGTCGTACAGAGTTCAGAGTTTTCTTCTTCCTCTTCTATATTTCTTTTATTCTTTCTTTTCCCAGTTTCCCCAGTGTAATATTTGAAATCTTGGAAAACTTAACTTTGACTAACCAAAGAAATTATCCTGATAAACCGAACTTGAGCTGAAGTGAAAGAACCTGAGATCTTAAGGAACCTGAAACTTGAGGAACCTCAGAATTTGGAGAAGTTAAAAATTTAGAAAATACTAGAGTCACCTAACAACCTGAGAAAAAAACATGAGAAGTGTAGGAACTTGAGATGTCGAAAACCCTGATAACTAAGTGAACCTTCGAGAAACCAAACATGAAGAAATGTAGGAACTTGAGATATTGAAAACCCTCAGAACTTAAGAAACGTAAGATCTTGGAAAACCTGAAACCATCCGGTGTTCCGGTCGCACCCTGTCGAGCCAACTCAACGACATTGTTTAGTGCTATTCTCGACAGTGCCAAATGGCAGTCATGAATTTGTACCATTTGGAATCGTCGAAAACTTGAAATTTTAGAGAACTAGGACTTTGACTAACCAAAGAAATTGACAACCTGACAAACCAAACTTGAGATGAAGTAAAGAAACCTGAAATTTTCGAAGACTCAAGATCTTATGGATTCTGAGAACTTTTTGAGATTTTGAACAATTTGAAATTCTAGGAAATTTGAGACCGTAAGTGATCTAAAAAGTGAGAACTAGAAGTCTTGGAAAAGTTGAGAACTAAGGAAACGTTAGATTTTGAGGAACTTAACCACCTGAGAACTTTCGGAACCTGAGATCTTAAGAAATCTGAAAACTTGAAGAACCTCAGAATTTGGAGAAGTTAAAAATTTTGAAAATACTAGATGAGAAACCAAACATGAGAAGTGTAGGAACTTGAGATGTCGAAAACCCTGATAACTAAGTGAACCTTCGAGGAACCTGAGAACTTAAGAAACCTAAGATCTTGGAAAACCTGTGATCTTCTGGAACCCCAGAATTTGGAGAATTTGAGCTCTTGGAAAAACTGAGAACTTGAGATTTTGGACAATTTGAAATCTTGGAAAACTTGACTTTGACTAACCAAAGAAATTATCCTGACAAATCGAACTTGAGCTGAAGTGAAGGAACCTGAGATCTTAAGGAACCTGAAACTTGAGGAACCTGAAACTTGAGGAACCTTAGAATTTGGAGAAGTTAAAAATTTTGAAAATACTAGATGAGAAACCAAACATGAGAAGTGTAGGAACTTGAGATGTCGAAAACCCTGATAACTAAGTGAACCTTCGAGGAACCTGAGAACTTAAGAAACCTAAGATCTTGGAAAACCTGTGATCTTCTGGAACCCCAGAATTTGGAGAATTTGAGCTCTTGGAAAAACTGAGAACTTGAGATTTTGGACAATTTGAAATCTTGGAAAACTTGACTTTGACTAACCAAAGAAATTATCCTGACAAATCGAACTTGAGCTGAAGTGAAGGAACCTGAGATCTTAAGGAACCTGAAACTTGAGGAACCTTAGAATTTGGAGAAGTTAAAAATTTTGAAAATACTAGAGTAACCTAAGAACGTGAGAAACCAAACATGCAGAAGTGTAGGAACTTGAGATTTTGAAAACCCTCAGTACTTAAGAAACGTAAAACCTGAAACCATCCGGTGTTCCGGTCGCACCCTGTCGAGCTCGTCGGCCCTCTCATTCCCCTCATTACCTTTATGACCTCGAACCCACCTTAGCGTAACGACATTGTTCAGTGCTATTCTCGACAGTGCCAAATGGCAGTTATGAATTTGTACCATTTGAAATTTTGGAAAACTTGAGATTTTAGAGAAATAGGACTTTGACTAACCAAAGAAATTGAGAACCTGACAAACCAAACTTGAGACGAAGTAAAGAAACCTGAAATTTTGGAATACTCAAGATCTTATGGATTCTGAGAACTTTTTGAGATTTTGGACAATTTGAAATTCTAGGAAATTTGAGACCGTAAGTGACCTAAAAAGTGGGAACTTGAAGTCTTGGAACAGTTGAGAACTAAGCAAACGTTAGACCTTGGGAAGCTTAACCACCTGAGAACTTGCAGAACCTGAGATCGTGGAGAACCTGAGATCTTAAGAAATCTGAAAACTTGACTTTGACTATAACCAAAGAATTTATCCTGACAAACCGAACTTGAGCTGAAGTGAAGGAACCTGAAACTTGAGGAACCTTAGAATTTGGAGAAGTTAAAAATTTCGAAAATACTAGAGTAACATAAGTACGTGAGAAACCAAACATGAGAAGTGTAGGAACCTGAGATGTCGAAAACCATGATAACTAAGTGAACCTTCAAGGAACCTGAGAACTTAAGAAACCTAAGATCTTGGAAAACCTGTGATCTTCTGGAACCCCAGAATTTTGAGAATTTGAGCTCTTGGAAAAAATGAGAACTTGAGATTTTGGACAATTAGAAATCTTGGAAAACTTGACTTTGACTAACCTAAGAAATTATCCTGACAAACCAAACTTGAGCTGAAGTGAAGGAACCTGAGATCTTACGGAACCTGAAACTTGAGGAACCCTAGAATTTGGAGAAGTTGAAAATTTAGAAAATACTAGAGTAACCTAAGAACCTGAGAAACCAAACATGAGAAGTGTAGGAACTTGAGATCTTGAAAACCCTCAGAGCTTAAGAAACCTGAAAAACAAACCTTAGGGAACCTGGAAACTTCAGGAACCTCAGATTTTGGAAAACCTTGAGAACTTGAAAACCTTGACTCAGACGGTGGTTTCGCGGCGTATTTGTAGAGAAGCGGTTTCTCGATCTGAAAGATTTCAGTCGCAGAATTACTCCAGAACAATCGAAATCACTTTCATAACACTTTCATATCAATTTCATAACGTAACAAAGATGTTTCGTCTTGAAACGTCACAGCACTCCCATCGTGAGTGTAAAAAGGTGGCCCATCCCTGTTTTAGTCTAACCTTAAGGTTAGATTGTTTTTAATTTCAGCTTCTTGATTCCCACTTTTCTTAACTCCTAAATTCACTGTAGTTTTTTTTTCTTTAGTTCTGGACTAAAAAAAAAAACTAAGAATTTAAAATTCGTGAATCTGAGATATTATTATCGAGAAATTGGTAACTGAATCAGTAAGAAGCTAAAAAACTAAGACAGCCAAATGTTGAACCAAAAAGAAAACAATTTGAGAAACAGATAAATAAAAATAGGTAGACTGTCTCATTTACACAGTCATAAGTATTTACGTGACAACGCCTATAAATGTAACTAGGACCCTGACCGTTTGGCTGAGGGCAGTGTCCGGCTGTGATGTATCTGGCTGAAATATCATTAATATATTTTCTGGAGACTTGTTTCTTTGCATTTAATTATGATTTGTTATAATCGATCTTACTTTTTGCATTTCAACTGACTTTTTTTGGTTCTTGTATTAGTCATATTCCGTGAACTTTATCGTCATCTAACTCCGCAATGGAGTGAGATTGCTAAGTCATTCTTCCAGCACTATATTTGTCTTCTCCAGCACTAGTCATAGTGATAAAATAATAATAATCAGTGTCATTTTGTGCAACTCTTACTAATAAAAATAGATTTTTAGTGTTTAAAAATGGATTTTTGGTTATGTTTCTCTCTTCTTTCATTACGACAATCTTAAAAATAGTAATACATAGTAATGTCAAACACCGTATGTAAGAGCATGAAAAAAATAATTGTATTGTATTGTTCTAATTTCAATATATTTTATATTGTTGTTATCGTTTATAATATTGTTGTAATGATTACAATTTGAAGAGTGACACATAGACGATGTGATAATGAAATTTAGTCAACTATGACGTTTGCACTTCTAGTGGACTAATCCAAAGAACGCATCTTGAAGAACTAGTTTTCGATAAAGTGCGATAAAGCGTTTTATAAATCAGGTTATTTATACAATTTTTTCTATTTTGCGTCGTTTTGAGATTAAAATTAATTCAAAGCTTAGTCATAGTAACCAGTATAATTTTTTATTGTTGTTATGGAAATACAAGTAGAGATTACCATACCTACATAATTTAAATAATTTTGCTGTTCCTTTCCTCTTTTCACTAATGTTTTTCAAAGTAGAAAATATTTAATTAGAAGAAAACCTACTCACTCCAGTGAATTTAGTGCCTTAATGGCTGCTCAAAATAATTTCTAATTAGAGACGTCTTGACCGAAAACGTGTCAAATCAAGGAAAGACTCATTTTTGGCAAACAATGGCCTAATTAACCCCTTTGCTCGTCAGATTCCCGCAAATCCGCGCGTTTCTAGATAACCGTGTCAGTCATATCAGGCGATTATTCACTCTTATCGCCCAAGGTCGCGACTGTAGTCGCCGAGTCTGCCAAAACCTCCATGTACAATATAGCCCCCAAAAACAATCAGATTTCGTCAGCCATCAGGATGATGCAAGAACGAACACAATTTTATGTAAATTGGAAGTTTGCCCGTGCCGGTGCTGATGCAAGAACCGCTCGTGGACGCGTTTTGGACATGTTCCGACCAGTTACAACGGCCGAAGTGGCACAGAGTCCCAAAAGTAAAAAAGGGAAAATCGCCTCACCCTCCTGATGGACGAAAAATCGTGTTCAGGTCCCAAACAAAGAAACATCGGGACGTGACGCGGCGGCGATGCGCGAACGCGGATCGGGCCGGCGTTCGGCTCGCCGATAAAAGCAAGCTGGACCGAAATGTTGCGGCAGTCGTATATTGGTTGTGTGAGGAGTTGGTCGATTTCCAAGAAGCGGCCGCTTCCAACCGAGTGTTTATTTACAAGTGTGATATTAGTTTTAACCAAAATGGAAGTACTTCCTGCTCACCACCTGCAATACCAGAAGAGCTCCGACTGGTACTACCACCCCGACAAGCAGGTCCTGGACTCGCGTTCCGACCATCCGGTGGACGTCGTCTCCAGGAGGTTAGAAGAGGAGATCCGGTCGGCCAAAAGGACGCATCTGTCCTGCGGAGAGCTGCTGTTACCCTGCGGTCTACTGCAGAAGATGGCCGTGGACGTGGTGAAGACGGCGGAGACGGAGCTCTACGGAGTCAGAGGTTGCACTCTCTACCTCTTGTACGAAGGCGAGGAGGACTGCAGGAGGCTCAGTAATTTCAAAATCGACCCGAAAACGCCGTCGACTTTTGAAATCTACCTGACGTTCAAGCAGGCGAACTCCCGGTGGACATTCCTGCCGCAGTTCCTCAAGTAAGTTTGCTCTTTCCCTGGTGCGATCGGCACGATTAGCTAACGCTCTTTTCCTTGCTGCAGGAAAATAACGGGCGGCGGCACGGTGATCATCAGCACCGAGTACGAGCTCACCAAGAAGAAGCTCTACCGCAACTTGAAGAACTAAGCAGAAGACTGACCTTCATACAAAAATCGTTTCTATTTTTATAAAGAGGGAAATCTATAAGCGCAGCGTGATCTTAGTTTTAAGTTGTTTTTATTCGTTTATTTTATTCGACAGTATTTTCCCGGAGGCGACAGCCCGAGGCATTTTAACAATAAGAGGTTCCGGACGGAATCGGTGATTTCTGCCATCGTGATATGTGTTAATAATACAATGATAATACGATGTACCTGCGTACTTAAAACGTTTCAAGTATTCTTAAATTTTATTAATTTAAAGGTTACTGAAACTGAAACTTTTCGATTTACGTAAATGTGTTTTTGTTCTTGTGATATAGAGTAGAGTTGTTTTTCGTTTCGACGTCAATAAAGATGAGACATGCATGATCGTACAAATTTTCAATTAACATGTATGTTAATATATTTTAATGTTAAGAATAAGAGGCTATAACAATTAGAGTGTAAGATATTTTATATACTTGTAGTTTTTATAATGGATGAGTAGCACTGTTGTAACAATAGTTCGGCTACTTTGTGTGATAGTACAGTCTGTACAACTCTCAAGCTTTTGTACTATGAAATAAAAGTAGAAAGTAATAAAAACAAATACAGAAGAACGGTTGTTTCATTGGCTCTGTTCCAGATCGAGGTACTCATTTCGGCATCTGTACATCCAGAGCCGACCGCAGTTCATTTATGCGGTTTTCGACAGTCGATTTCACGGTGAAAGCTCGATTCTGGATTTCTTTAAAAACATCTCGAGTGTGAAGCTTTATCTATTTTTGCCCCGTCGAGCTACGGTCTGAAATTAAGCAGGCACAAAGCTCAAGAAAGGTGAGTACATATTAAGATTCATGGCCTGTCTTAATGAAGGATGTTATGCAATTAGAGGTCAAAAGTGTCAGGAAATACCCCACCCGAAAGTGGAAAAAAGTGTTTTAAGCATAAATATAATTAAACATAAGATTTATATGCAGTAATTGGAACCAAGTTACTGCTTTACAGGAGGATTCGATTACAAAGATTACGAAAACTAATACCAGAGAGTAGGTAAACAATAGAGGAACCATACAATGATGAAAGTCGTGTCACGAAAATGATTTTCACTCCCAGATGGCGTAACGAATTTTATCCGATTTTGTCGCCTCCTGCCATCTGTTAATCACAATTATAACTGTTTTTTACTCAGCGCCTTCTGGTGGTCAGAAACATAAGCTTAGCGGTTATAATGTTTGTGTTCAGATATATGTAAACACAGCAGTTCCGATAACAAAACGATTGTTACCACAAAAGAACGAATGGCTTTCTAGAATTACGTTGCGCTGCAGGTCCAGATATAAACAATAACAAAAATTATACGACCACAACTAAGCAACTGAACTTTTAAAACACTTGGAGCTGCATTTTTTAAGGTACTTTTAGACGGTCAGTTCGGTTTTCCGTTCAGTTTCAGCGCACTAGTATCGAAATATATTATGTATTATTGAACATTTACTACTTTTACCGAACGTTTATTTTTTTGTCGAGCGTTTATTCCTTTTTTATTGCTCATGCAGAAAAATAGTATCTTTGCAACCTTTATTCCGGTTGAAAATGTACAAATAAATTGTTAGATTATATTAAAAACAATAAGTATAATTAATAGTACAACGTGAATCAATCGAAATGCTCCGTCGGGCGTCAGTGTCGTATATACTGCTCCTGCAGCAGCGGAACGACTCGACCCGTGGGCGTACTGCTGACCAAGCTTTGCAGGATCTGGATTGCGTACAAAAAGTAACTGTTTGTCCATTCTATAACAAATTCAGATAAACAAACTGCTGAAATTAAATATAGTATATTGTGCAACTACAATAGACAACGCCGCACGAGTTGCACATACTATTTTTATTGTGAATGCGGAATAAATGCCAGTATATAATTGGGGTTCAGGAGCGAAGACCCGTTAGGGTCCATGGGCAAATTCAGTTTTAATATTTCGATTGTGTTTTTTTTTGTCTAATTTCTTTCAACGTTATTTCTTATTTAATTTCAGCAGTTTGTTTATCTGAATCTGCGTGTGCAAGAAGTAAACTTGTCGCACCCAAACAACCGTTTGGTGTCAAATGGGCAAACAGTTACTTTTCAACCGTAGCAAAGGTTGCACAGATACTATTTTTCCGCCTGAGTAATAAAAAACAAATACGTTGTTGAAATTAAACAAAAAACTATCGAAATATTAAAACTGAATTTGCACCTGGACCCTATACCGACGCTTCACCCCTGGACCCCATTTTATACTGGGATTTATTCCGCATTCGTAATAAAAAATAGTATGTGCAACTAGTATAAATAATAGTATAATAAATACATATAAAGAGAAACACCAAAAACAGTTTCACAAAAAGTTTCTTTGTGACACTACTTTTAGTTTCACAAAAACTCAATTATGACACCAAAGTAGAAAACGATACTTTTAAGAAACTGTATTGTCGTCACTCTATTCGGGCCAGGACATTTGTGCCATAATTAGTAATTAATAATGCTTTTAATATTTTAACACGTTTAAGAGTTACGCCATGCAAACTTTTAATTTTTGTCCCGTTTTAAACGTTTTCTTCGCTTAGAAACGTTGGTAACAACATTAAGGGATTGTAAATATGTACTAGTCAACCATCGTAGGATGGCAGTTGGCCGCGCAGAGAGGGACAAAGTTAGTAAAAAGTTTCGTCGCTGTTAGAGAGAGACGCAGAATGCTATGCTGCCGTGAAAGTACCCTGAGCTCCGCATCAGGGGAGTGGCTTCGACCACTGCGCATCAACCCTCAGATGCCATGCTAACTTTGCTGAGTAGTATATATCTAGTCGCGTCAATGAAGTCTTTTTCTCGGAAGTCCTCAGAAACAGCTCCGATTTTGATGTTTTTTTTTATTATTATTTATAATCAGAAACCTTTTGGAGCGGGGACATAACTATTAATATTATTTAAACAATATGTATGAAATTTATCTAAAAAAAAATAGTTTTGCGTTTTTTTTTAACAGACTTTAAAAAGGGAGGAAGTTATCAATTCGGTTGTGTGTTTTTTTTAATGCTTGTTACCTCGGAACATTTATATATTTATATTTCATTTATGTTCACCGATTTCTTGGTCAATTGTGAACCGATTTACAAAATTCTTCTTTTAGAGATCTGATCAGGGAATCCCATGGAAATCGAGAAAAATCCTCAAATTTTCGCTCCCTTTTATTAACCGACTTCATTTAGATTTACCGATTTCTTCGTCAATTGTGTACCGATTTACAAAATTCTTCTTTTATTTGAAAGAGTATACTCTTGCGGAAGTTCCTTTGTCAAGAAGTCAAGATCTGATCAGGGAATCCCATGGAAATCGAGAAAAATCCTCAAATTTTCGCTCCCTTTTATTAACCGACTTCATTTAGGTTCACCGATTTCTTCGTCAATTGTGGACCGATTTACAAAATTCTTCTTTTATTTGAAAGGGTATACTCTTGAGGTGGTTCCATTGTCAAAAAGTCAGGATCTGATCAGGGACTCCCATGGAAATCGAGGAAAATTCTCAAATTTTTCCTTCCTACAAGTATTGATGAACAATTTTTAATTATTTTATTTATAAATGTCTAAAATAAATAATCCACAATTCATAATAATGTTATAATTTACTTTCGTATATTATTTGTAGAATAAGTATTGAAAAACTAATTTTTTTATATAAATATAATAAATAGTGTTTAAACAATATAAATAATTACTTCCCCACTTCAAAAGGTTTCTGATTTTGAATAATATATAAAAACAAACATTCACAAAAAAAAAATCATTAAAATCGAAGCTGTTTTTGAGGACTTCCGAAGATTGCCTGTTTTATGTATTTATTGACGCGACTAATCTTGCTCACCTTTAGATCTCAAACTCGTATAAAAGTTTTTACGGTAAATTTAAATATGTACGTCCAAGATCGGTAATTCAAAAAGGAACCAAGTCGAGCGACTTAGATCTTTTTAAAAATAAATGTTACATTCCATCCAACATTATAAAATATTATTGGGGTAGGCATTTAGTTCATTTTATCACCATTTTAGTAGATATCAATATGTAACTCAAAATGTCAAAAATGTGACTTAGTCCTTTTTAATAATAAGCGATTCAATTGAAAACTCCAAATTCGGCTTCGGTGGTAAAACTCACCCGGTATGTATATTCATAATGTATTAAGTACAAACACTACGATAAAATAGTCATCGAGTAATATTTTGTAACTAGCTGACCCGACAGACGTTGCCCTTTCCAAATTTTAATAAATTTGTTTTTGGGCAGAGCGCAAAACAATACAAAAGTAAACACAAATATGTAATTTTATTTTAATTTAGACTAGAATGCGACTTTCCAGATTTTTCTGCAGATCTTACCGAATTTTTTTCAATGGGGTCGTCCCCCTCAATTAAATTTGACTAATTCAACTATATAGCACCTCATAGACTATGTAACATGAAGCCCTAAAACGTGTTCTGTTGTTTCATAAAGTTGTTTTGTAAGATAACAGAGCGTATCAAAAATCGCAATTTGGGATAGCAGTTTCAAACGCTGTACATTTAACGCCTCTTGTGACGTCATTTCGGGGGGCATTCACATTGGTTCATGCGCTTCTCATTAGTCGGCACGTCTACATAGTAACTTGATTTTTGTCTGGTGAATTTTGTCCCGTGTTGACGTCACAAAAAGGCGCGCGTTTCAAATAAGACAAATGATTTTTTTTACCTTGTAAATACGTGATTTCGTAGAAACAAAAAAAATGGGCGTATAATATTTTTTCGTTTCTAAAAATGCTTTTATTGAAAATTGTGAGACGACCCCATTGAAAACATACCTACATCCATCCCCGGAGCATAACGAACAAGACAAAAAAAGAACCAAATATGTATGGCATGTCGTTAATATCGCCAATTATGATCAAGAGTGCATGCAAATATGTATTATGATTTTCGCAGTTTGTCCTAATTTTCCGACTTTCCATGGTAATTGCCTCGAATTTTATTTTTTCTAACTAAGACCTTTTCCAGGACCGTAATGAACAAAACAGAAAACGAGTTACGTATATCCATCGTTCGAATCGTGAGTTTTATGGTCTTAAGCTCATACGAAAAACCCACAGAAGAAAAGCAAAACAATAAATTATTTTTAGAGGAAATAATACCGTCAACTTAACACTTTGAGCCCCGGTATGAGAAACAAAAATTCGCTCCATTTGATATTCAAAAGAGTTTTATAATAACAAAATTAATTAAGATTGTATTTTTCCATTGAATGTATTTGTTTGATCTCCCACTAATGGCCAATGAAAATTTTGCTCGGGCAAATTGTACATTTTACTGTAGATTCGTCGTATTTATGTGGAAGTATCAAAAAAGGAAATTCTTTCTTTAAGATTGTCATTTAGTGAGAGACAAATTTCTTCCTACGTTTAAGTGAGATCAAATCTTGAATGTTGGCTGCGAGATGCTGCAGCCTCGTTCAGAATAGAAGAACTAAAATGTCTGGGTCGGATTTGGTTTGTGGTATTACAGTGTCCTTTTGCTTTTGGGGACAAACGAACAACCCATGTTATTTGGAAAATTTAAAAATGAATATTGATGACCTGGGTGTCCATATTTCTTTACAAATAAAGGGGTCCCCCTCGTGATTTACTCATAGGTCTCTGACAGAAGGTTCTCTTGCGGCATGTACATTCCTGTCGGTCTTTTTTGTTTCTGAACATTGTCGCTTGAAATTTTGATAGATCTTTGCCGCTAGAGAGCGATTTTTTGAAATTTGTAAATTTGAAAAAAATATTGCGGAAAAATGTATTGCATTGACCGCACGGAGAACGGGGTACAGTTCATTAAAACTTCTCGTCCACTGGAATCAAAATTGTTCTGATTTTTGACATGTGCAATTAAAACAGCGTGGGGATAATTCACTGTGTGTGGAGACAAGTCGTTGCAGATGTCATTCCGATTCATTAGCGACGTGTTCAATATTAACATTATTAACAATAATAACAACAGTGAATTATTAATAATTAACAAATTCATAATTAACAATTATGTCTGATTTGAGGAATATGTCCTGTGAATTTTTAGCAAAATTGATTGAATTGTATTATAGATTATTTCATTCGTCATCGTTTACAACCCATCTGGGACTTTTAAATTTTTGGATTATAGTGATAATTCGATAATCATCAATGTTCCTTTTTCAAATATGTTTTTATTGTTTATTTCATCAAAACTAAACCGGTGAAATTCAATAAAAGTCAAGTCCGCAATCAAAACTAAATTGATTTTTGGCGTGTGCAAGTAAAACCGCGCGGGGATAATTTACTGTGTGTGCAGGCAAGTCGTTGCAGATTTCATTTTGATTCATTAGCGGCGTGTTCAATATTAATAATTAACAACAATAATTTATTATTAATAATTATAAATTAATGAAATTTATTGAATTATTTTCAGTGCGGATTACAAGGAAGATCAACTTCAACTTTGGTTGCATATTACAAAAGAAATATTTTTTTAAGTGTGCCTCTCCCTACTCCAAAATAGGTTCAAAGTCGAAAAATTCTAACTTTTATCGGTTCTTCGTTTGTTACTATAAAACTATGTGTCCTCCGTAAAAAATTAAAGCTGATAAAATTTCCTACAAAAATAACCCCTTAAAAAGGTACTGGGTTGAATCGTTCTCGAGATATGTGCCGATGAAAATCTAGTCCAAGCAAATTAGACTTTTTAGAAGAGATAATTTATAAAGTTTAGAAAATTTGTTTGTGAACTCCCAGTAGGCATCCAAATAAAAATCCGAAGAGTTCCCACTCCAGCGGGGGAGCTTCATCCACTTTTGCGCAAAAAACCGCTCCCGAACGTGACGTCATGAAGCCTTTCTGCCTTTTTCTCGTAAACGGTAACTCCGATTAGAAAATGTTATAGGACTTATGTTCTACATTAAATTCTGCATAAAATTGGTCTCATGAAGTTTTTGCCTATCTCCCACCCACCATCCCACCAAATTTTATTTCTGTCCGACCTTTTGCGATCAAAAACACAAAAAACCCCCATTGCCTGGACTAATATGAAACTGACTGAAGTAACTTTTTATGTAATTAAATAAAGTGGCGGATAATTTTTCAAGGAACTGTTGTTGAACTCTTGTATCGAACATAAATGCGAAACTGGCGAAACTGAGAGAGCTCAACTAAACACACAAAACAAAATTTATGATTACTTAGCACTCTGCGTTCCGTGAAATGAATGAGCGTCTCAAATTAGGTACGGCCATGCCTATATGCGTTTGATCCTTGCTAGTAGAAACGAAACAGATCGAAGATGCCTGGCGAAAAATTAAAGACCCAAAGAAAAAGGAGTACAGGTAGTACATTCAAATAAAAGGGAAGTACATTTGCAGTACATTTCTTCCGGAGTACAGGTCATAAAATAAAAGTACAAAACTTCTAAAAGGAGTACGTGTGGTCAGCTTTATTTGTTAAAACTGCTGTAAAAATTAGATCGCGTTGATGCAACCCGGGGCTCAATGTGTTAACAAAAAAAAATTTCAACAACGTAATAAAATCAAGATACATTTTGGAATTAAGCAGTAATTGAGAAGTAGGTACACATTTTTCGGCTACAACTGACAACATTAAAAGTTATCGAAATGCATATCAGATTACTTTCTTTGCGTAGACCACGTAATCAATTGTATCTCTGTATTGTATTACAAATTGCGATAGGTTAGTAATCGGAAAAAAGTATTACAGAACGCTGTATAACTGCTCAATCTAAATCATCGCTTATGTTTCTCACTCACAGAGAGCAGCATGTGCTGAACGACTTTTACATTACACGCTTAAAGGTGGCTGATGGTTCCTCTATTCTATTAAATCCTCTTGGCTAATACATAATATAGTGAAGTCCCTTCACGGACACGTCCAAACATCTCGGGCACAATGTTTTTACGAAAAGGATATAAAAGCTCCCTTGGCCCCGCGGTAACAACTGCTGAGTAGCTCTCGTCTTACTCCGTTTTGCTTAAAAAAAAAACGTCGAATTGCAAGGCTCAAACAATCCTATCGTTTGTGTACAGTTTATTAATTCAAAAAAAGTTTTAGATCAATACAATAAACAAAAAAAGTCTCATCAGATGAGTTTCACCTCAGCCATAGATTAATATCTTGACAACTTGCAGCACTAGTTGCACATACTATTTTTTATTGCGAATAAATTCCAGTATAAAATTGGGGTCCAACGGCGAAGCCCCGGTAGGGTCCAAGGGCAAATTCAGTTTTATTTTATTTCGATTGTGTTGTGTTTTTGTTTAATTTCAACAACGTTATTTTTTATTTTATTTCAGCAGTTTGCTTTTCTGAATTTGCGTGTGACAAGCATAAACTTGTCGCACCCAAATAACCGTTTGGTATAATGGTATAAAATGGGCAAACAGTTACTTTTCATCCGTAACAAAGGTTGCAAAGATACTATGTTTCAGCATGAGCAATAAAAACAAAATGATGATGTCTTGGTTTATGTACTCTCTTTGTCTCTCTCTAATTTTAATATTTGTCTTATTTATTTTCATTTCTCGCTCAATGTCATTTATGCCGTTTCATTTTGTCACTTTGTATTTTTTTATTTGTCTGTTTTGTCATTTTTTATTTCCTTACTTTTTCCAATTCCAACCCGTGTCAAAATAGTCAAAAGTAGAATTAGTTCAGTAATATAACAAGTGTCAAAAAAGTTATAAGGAGCAAACGAATCAAGGATGAATATAGACAAGAGTCAAAAGGATAAAAAGGTTCAAGAATCAAAGGAGTCAAACGTCAATCGCCCAAAGAATCGAGAGGATCAAATAAAGCACACAGTTGAAAAAAAATCTATGAATTAAGAAGACTCAAAAGGATCCTATATCAATAGAGATATGACTCAAAATAGTAATATGTATAAAGAATCGTAGATCGAAAAAGACATAAGGAGACGAAAAACAACAATCATGGGTATCAAATATCGAGAATTCAAATAGTAAAGAATCAAAATTGAAAAATTAAAACATGTCAAGTGTGGAAAAATACAAAAGGGTCCAAATTCCATAGTCTAAAGTCAAACGAATAAAAAAATATCAAGATAGTCAAAACAATCCGGAGTCAAGTGTCAAAAGAAAAAGAAAAAATCAATAAATTAAAAGATTTAAAAGAATCAATAGGGGTGAACAGTGAAAAAGTTCAAAAGTCAAGAATCAAAATTTAAAGGAGTCAATAGTCAAAATAACTCAAAAGGCCTCAAAGGTTCAAATAGTCAAAAAGATCAAAGAGGTTAATAGAACTGAAATCAAAAGAATCCCGAAAGAGTCAAACGGTTCAAAAAGGCAACAGAATAAAGAAAATCAAAAGAATGGGAAGAATCGAAGCGATATAAAAATTGGAAAACAGTCGACAGAATCAAAAGTGCAATATTTTGATATTTTTGATTATTGACTTTTTGATATCTGATTCATTTGACTTTTCGTTCAGCCAATCGATTCTTTTTTTCTATTGAATTTTTTCATTCGTTTGACTTTAGACTATGGATTTTGGGTCCTTTTAATTTTTTTGACTTTTGAATTTTTCTACTCTTGACATGTTGGATGTTTTGTAGGAGTGGTTTTACAATATTTTTATAATTTGATTTTGTAGTATTGCTCAGGACTCTTATCTCATCAGGGCCCTTTCTTAGAATTCCATTAGATTCTTCTGGGTTGTCCGGAACTCCTCACAATTCTGCAAAGTTTATGAATTTAGACTTGGGAGCCCCTCAGGATTATTCACGAACTTTTAGAATTGTTCGAAATTTTTTACTATAAGTCTCAGGGTTATTTAGGATACCCCAGGATTCCTCAGGTTCCAGACTTTTTACGTCTCTTTATAATACCCCAGAAGAGTTTTTTTTTCTTTTTTTGTTTAAGTGTTTGGCTACAGATTTGATTTTGCAGAATTGGTCAGGAATATTTTTATACATAATTTCTTCATAATACGTCTATGCTTTTATGCATATATATTTTGCGGCCATTGGGTAAAACAAATTACAATTAGGTTACAGATTTGATTTTGCAGTATTACTCGGGACTCTTTCCCATCAGGGTCCTTCGTTAGAATTCCATTAGATTCTTCAGGGTTGTTCGGAACTCCTCACAATTCTGCAATGTTCTTCTTTTAGGTCCTTCAATGTTTTTGGATGTAGACTTGGGAGTCCCTCAGGATTATTCACGAACTTTTAGAATTCTTCGAAATTCTTTAGTATAACTCTCAGGATTATTTAGGATACCCCAGGATTCCTCAGGTTCCTTAAAGACTTTTTACGTCTCTTTAGAATGCCTCAAGAGACTATTTTTTTTGTTTAAGTGTTCATAATTGTGGGGTGGGGGCGGAGCTGCATACTTTCATGCTTTTATTACTTCCATAATTTTACAATAATTTTATACATAATTTTTTCATAATACGTCTCTGCTTTTATGCATATATTTTGCTGCCATTGGATAAAACAAATTACACTTTGGTTACAGATTTGATTTTGCAGAATTAATCGGGACTCTTTCCCATCAGGGTTCTTGCTTAGAATTCCATTAGATTCTTAAGGTTTGTTTGGAACTCCTCACAATTCTGCAATGTTCTTCTTTTAGGTCCTTCAATGTTTATGGATTTAGACTTGGGGGTCCCTCAGGATTATTCACGAACTTTTAGAATTCTTCGAAATTCTTTAGTATAACTCTCAGGATTATTTAGGATACCCCAGGATTCCTCAGGTTCCTTAAAGACTTTTTACGTCTCTTTAGAATGCCTCAGGAGACTCTTTTTTTGTTTAAGTGTTCATAATTGTGGGGTGGGGGCGGAGCTGCATACTTTCATGCTTTTAATACTTCCATAATTTTAAAATATTTTTATACATAATTTCTTCATAATACGTCTCTGCTTTTATGCGTATATTTTGCGGCCATTGGGTAAAACAAATTACACTTTGGTTACACATTTAATTTTGCAGAATTGATCGGGACTCTTTCTCATCAGGGCTCTTGCTTAGAATTCCATTAGATTCTTCAGGGTTGTTCGGACCTCCTCACAATTCTGCAATGTTCTTCTTTTAGGTCCTTCAATGTTTATGGATTTAGACTTGGGGGTCCCTCAGGATTATTCACGAACTTTTAGAATTCTTCGAAATTCTTTAATATAACTCTCAGGATTATTTGGGATACCCCACGATTCCTCAGGTTTTTTAAAGACTTTTTACGTCTCTTTAGAATGCCTCAGGAGACTCTTTTTTTGTTTAAGTGTTCATAATTGTGGGGTGGGGGCGGAGCTGCATACTTTCATGCTTTTAATACTTCCATAATTTTAAAATATTTTTATACATAATTTCTTCATAATACGTCTCTGCTTTTATGCGTATATTTTGCGGCCATTGGGTAAAACAAATTACACTTTGGTTACACATTTAATTTTGCAGAATTGATCGGGACTCTTTCTCATCAGGGCTCTTGCTTAGAATTCCATTAGATTCTTCAGGGTTGTTCGGACCTCCTCACAATTCTGCAATGTTCTTCTTTTAGGTCCTTCAATGTTTATGGATTTAGACTTGGGGGTCCCTCAGGATTATTCACGAACTTTTAGAATTCTTCGAAATTCTTTAATATATAACTCTCAGGATTATTTGGGATACCCCACGATTCCTCAGGTTCCTTAAAGACTTTTTACGTCTCTTTAGAATGCCTCAGGAGACTCTTTTTTTGTTTAAGTGTTCATAATTGTGGGGTGGGGGCGGAGCTGCATACTTTCATGCTTTTAATACTTCCATAATTTTAAAATATTTTTATACATAATTTCTTCATAATACGTCTCTGCTTTTATGCGTATATTTTGCGGCCATTGGGTAAAACAAATTACACATTTAATTTTGCAGAATTGATCGGGACTCTTTCTCATCAGGGCTCTTGCTTAGAATTCCATTAGATTCTTCAGGGTTGTTCGGACCTCCTCACAATTCTGCAATGTTCTTCTTTTAGGTCCTTCAATGTTTATGGATTTAGACTTGGGGGTCCCGCAGGATTATTCACGAACTTTTAGAATTCTTCGAAATTCTTTAATATAACTCTCAGGATTATTTGGGATACCCCACGATTCCTCAGGTTCCTTAAAGACTTTTTACGTCTCTTTAGAATGCCTCAAGAGACTCTTTTTTTATTTAAGTGTTCATAATTGTGGGGTGAGGGCGGAGCTGCATACTTTCATGCTTTTAATACTTCCATAATTTTACAATATTTTTATACATAATTTTTTCATAATACGTCTATGCTTTTATGCGTATATTTTGCGGCCATTGGGTAAAACAAATTACACTTTGGTTACACATTTAATTTTGCAGAATTGATCGGGACTCTTTCTCATCAGGGCTCTTGCTTAGAATTCCATTAGATTCTTCAGGGTTGTTCGGACCTCCTCACAATTCTGCAATGTTCTTCTTTTAGGTCCTTCAATGTTTATGGATTTAGACTTGGGGGTCCCTCAGGATTATTCACGAACTTTTAGAATTCTTCGAAATTCTTTAATATATAACTCTCAGGATTATTTGGGATACCCCACGATTCCTCAGGTTCCTTAAAGACTTTTTACGTCTCTTTAGAATGCCTCAGGAGACTCTTTTTTTGTTTAAGTGTTCATAATTGTGGGGTGGGGGCGGAGCTGCATACTTTCATGCTTTTAATACTTCCATAATTTTAAAATATTTTTATACATAATTTCTTCATAATACGTCTCTGCTTTTATGCGTATATTTTGCGGCCATTGGGTAAAACAAATTACACATTTGATTTTGCAGAATTGATCGGGACTCTTTCTCATCAGGGCTCTTGCTTAGAATTCCATTAGATTCTTCAGGGTTGTTCGGACCTCCTCACAATTCTGCAATGTTCTTCTTTTAGGTCCTTCAATGTTTATGGATTTAGACTTGGGGGTCCCGCAGGATTATTCACGAACTTTTAGAATTCTTCGAAATTCTTTAATATAACTCTCAGGATTATTTGGGATACCCCACGATTCCTCAGGTTCCTTAAAGACTTTTTACGTCTCTTTAGAATGCCTCAAGAGACTCTTTTTTTATTTAAGTGTTCATAATTGTGGGGTGAGGGCGGAGCTGCATACTTTCATGCTTTTAATACTTCCATAATTTTACAATATTTTTATACATAATTTTTTCATAATACGTCTATGCTTTTATGCGTATATTTTGCGGCCATTGGGTAAAACAAATTACACTTTGGTTACACATTTAATTTTGCAGAATTGATCGGGACTCTTTCTCATCAGGGCTCTTGCTTAGAATTCCATTAGATTCTTCAGGGTTGTTCGGACCTCCTCACAATTCTGCAATGTTCTTCTTTTAGGTCCTTCAATGTTTATGGATTTAGACTTGGGGGTCCCTCAGGATTATTCACGAACTTTTAGAATTCTTCGAAATTCTTTAATATATAACTCTCAGGATTATTTGGGATACCCCACGATTCCTCAGGTTCCTTAAAGACTTTTTACGTCTCTTTAGAATGCCTCAGGAGACTCTTTTTTTGTTTAAGTGTTCATAATTGTGGGGTGGGGGCGGAGCTGCATACTTTCATGCTTTTAATACTTCCATAATTTTAAAATATTTTTATACATAATTTCTTCATAATACGTCTCTGCTTTTATGCGTATATTTTGCGGCCATTGGGTAAAACAAATTACACATTTGATTTTGCAGAATTGATCGGGACTCTTTCTCATCAGGGCTCTTGCTTAGAATTCCATTAGATTCTTCAGGGTTGTTCGGACCTCCTCACAATTCTGCAATGTTCTTCTTTTAGGTCCTTCAATGTTTATGGATTTAGACTTGGGGGTCCCGCAGGATTATTCACGAACTTTTAGAATTCTTCGAAATTCTTTAATATAACTCTCAGGATTATTTGGGATACCCCACGATTCCTCAGGTTCCTTAAAGACTTTTTACGTCTCTTTAGAATGCCTCAAGAGACTCTTTTTTTATTTAAGTGTTCATAATTGTGGGGTGAGGGCGGAGCTGCATACTTTCATGCTTTTAATACTTCCATAATTTTACAATATTTTTATACATAATTTTTTCATAATACGTCTATGCTTTTATGCGTATATTTTGCGGCCATTGGGTAAAACAAATTACACTTTGGTTACACATTTAATTTTGCAGAATTGATCGGGACTCTTTCTCATCAGGGCTCTTGCTTAGAATTCCATTAGATTCTTCAGGGTTGTTCGGACCTCCTCACAATTCTGCAATGTTCTTCTTTTAGGTCCTTCAATGTTTATGGATTTAGACTTGGGGGTCCCTCAGGATTATTCACGAACTTTTAGAATTCTTCGAAATTCTTTAATATATAACTCTCAGGATTATTTGGGATACCCCACGATTCCTCAGGTTCCTTAAAGACTTTTTACGTCTCTTTAGAATGCCTCAGGAGACTCTTTTTTTGTTTAAGTGTTCATAATTGTGGGGTGGGGGCGGAGCTGCATACTTTCATGCTTTTAATACTTCCATAATTTTAAAATATTTTTATACATAATTTCTTCATAATACGTCTCTGCTTTTATGCGTATATTTTGCGGCCATTGGGTAAAACAAATTACACATTTAATTTTGCAGAATTGATCGGGACTCTTTCTCATCAGGGCTCTTGCTTAGAATTCCATTAGATTCTTCAGGGTTGTTCGGACCTCCTCACAATTCTGCAATGTTCTTCTTTTAGGTCCTTCAATGTTTATGGATTTAGACTTGGGGGTCCCTCAGGATTATTCACGAACTTTTAGAATTCTTCGAAATTCTTTAATATAACTCTCAGGATTATTTGGGATACCCCACGATTCCTCAGGTTCCTTAAAGACTTTTTACGTCTCTTTAGAATGCCTCAGGAGACTCTTTTTTTGTTTAAGTGTTCATAATTGTGGGGTGGGGGCGGAGCTGCATACTTTCATGCTTTTAATACTTCCATAATTTTAAAATATTTTTATACATAATTTCTTCATAATACGTCTCTGCTTTTATGCGTATATTTTGCGGCCATTGGGTAAAACAAATTACACTTTGGTTACACATTTAATTTTGCAGAATTGATCGGGACTCTTTCTCATCAGGGCTCTTGCTTAGAATTCCATTAGATTCTTCAGGGTTGTTCGGACCTCCTCACAATTCTGCAATGTTCTTCTTTTAGGTCCTTCAATGTTTATGGATTTAGACTTGGGGGTCCCTCAGGATTATTCACGAACTTTTAGAATTCTTCGAAATTCTTTAATATATAACTCTCAGGATTATTTGGGATACCCCACGATTCCTCAGGTTCCTTAAAGACTTTTTACGTCTCTTTAGAATGCCTCAGGAGACTCTTTTTTTGTTTAAGTGTTCATAATTGTGGGGTGGGGGCGGAGCTGCATACTTTCATGCTTTTAATACTTCCATAATTTTAAAATATTTTTATACATAATTTCTTCATAATACGTCTCTGCTTTTATGCGTATATTTTGCGGCCATTGGGTAAAACAAATTACACATTTGATTTTGCAGAATTGATCGGGACTCTTTCTCATCAGGGCTCTTGCTTAGAATTCCATTAGATTCTTCAGGGTTGTTCGGACCTCCTCACAATTCTGCAATGTTCTTCTTTTAGGTCCTTCAATGTTTATGGATTTAGACTTGGGGGTCCCGCAGGATTATTCACGAACTTTTAGAATTCTTCGAAATTCTTTAATATAACTCTCAGGATTATTTGGGATACCCCACGATTCCTCAGGTTCCTTAAAGACTTTTTACGTCTCTTTAGAATGCCTCAAGAGACTCTTTTTTTATTTAAGTGTTCATAATTGTGGGGTGAGGGCGGAGCTGCATACTTTCATGCTTTTAATACTTCCATAATTTTACAATATTTTTATACATAATTTTTTCATAATACGTCTATGCTTTTATGCGTATATTTTGCGGCCATTGGGTAAAACAAATTACACTTTGGTTACACATTTAATTTTGCAGAATTGATCGGGACTCTTTCTCATCAGGGCTCTTGCTTAGAATTCCATTAGATTCTTCAGGGTTGTTCGGACCTCCACAATTCTGCAATGTTCTTCTTTTAGGTCCTTCAATGTTTATGGATTTAGACTTGGGGGTCCCTCAGGATTATTCACGAACTTTTAGAATTCTTCGAAATTCTTTAATATATAACTCTCAGGATTATTTGGGATACCCCACGATTCCTCAGGTTTCTTAAAGACTTTTTACGTCTCTTTAGAATGCCTCAGGAGACTCTTTTTTTGTTTAAGTGATCATAATTGTGGGGCGGGGGCGGAGCTGCATACTTTCATGCTTTTAATACTTCCATAATTTTACAATATTTTTATACATAACTAGCTGACCCGGCGAACTTTATATCGCCTCAGTATCAATAAATGTTGTGTTAACTTATTAGCTGAATTCACTTTTTTATCAATCATGTTCATTTTTGTTTCAGCCATGTATTCCGATATTTTAATAGTTATTCGTCCCCGAAAAGAAAAAGAAAAAGAAAACATGTGTGTGGAGTCCACGCGCAACAGAAGTGAAACTTTGGAGTTTACTCCTTAAGAATCGATTTTCATTTTTAAATCCCGGACGACAAATTTTGATGGCCGTCGTTATTTGTTATTGTCGTGCCAGGGGGGATTTGTTATTGTCGTTGCCCTGTACCAAGCTCCCCGCCCCCTGTAATTTTTCCGATGTTTTAATATTTAATTTGCTATTCGGGGCGGAAGCAAATCCAACAAATTAAAGATCGGTCCAGCCGTTCTTGAGTTATAAACCAAAGGAGGCCCGTGAGACCCCATGTCCATTTATTAATAGTTATTCTGCTATTCGGTGCGGAGGCAAATCCAACAAATCAAAGATCATAATAATTGGTCCAACCCAAGGGGCCCACCTGGGCCCCATGTCCAATGTGAAAAATAGTTTACGACTTATTCCCATACCTACCAAATATAAAAAAAATACTTCATAAAAATCGGTCGAGCCGAAAAATCGGTCCAGCCCAAGGGGACCCCCTGGGTCCCCATATCCATGTCAAAGATACTTAACGACCTATTCCCATACCTATCAAATATACAAAAAAAAAATCATAAAAATCGGTCGACCCGAAAAATCGGTCCAGCCCAATGGGACCCCCTGGGCCCCCATGTCTATGTGAAAAATAGTTTACCACCTATTCTCATACCTACCAAATATACAAAAAAAAATTCATAAGAATCGGTCAACCCGAAAAATCGGTCCATCCCGAGGGCCCCCATGTAAATGTGAAAAATAGCTTACCATTTATTCTCATACCTATCAAATATACAAAAGAAAAAATCATAAAAATCGGTCGAGCCGAAAAATCGGTCTAGCCCAAGGGGCCCTTCTGGGCCCCCATGTCCATGTGAAAAATAGTTTTAAACCATCCCTGGATTATGTCGATCAAAACAAAACAAAAATTATTCAAATCGGTAAAGCCGTTCTTGAGTTATAAAATTACAACGAAAAGTGGCATTGATTTTTATATAAATATATATTCAACTGACCGATTGACTAAGGGTATTGGAATGACAACAATTTTTTGACTTAAGAATTTTGAAATTGGATTGAACACGAGAGTGAGTTCTAGTTTTTAAAGGAAAAAAATATTCAATAAATGGTTGTCAGTCGATAAGTATAGTGGAAAGGGCGGCCCACCCACCCACCGCACTCACAAACGATGCCAGAACCATACGCTTTTTAGTTACAAAGAAACATTATACTAGTAATGAGAATAAATCCAAATTGAGATTTACACCAAAATATGTTATACTCAAATTTACATTTTTGATGAATGGTTGACAAACTGCTTCAGAATGACAACCATTTTCATATTGTATGCAAATTTCGTTTCTTGTAATCCACAGTTGTTCTTTGTGACTAAAAGCCATGTGGTTTATGGCACCACATGTGAATGCGGTGGGCGGGTGGGCCGTCGCATATATACAACTGACCGATTGACTAAGGGTATCGAAATGACAACCATTTTTTGACTAAAAAATAGATATAGATAATTTTTTCATAATACGTCTATGCTTTTATGCATACATATTTTGCGGCCATTGGGTAAAACAAATTACAATTAGGTTACAGATTTGATTTTGCAGTATTGCTCGGGATTCTTTCCCATCATGGCCCTTCGTTAGAATTCCATTAGATTCTTCAGGGTTGTTCGGAACTCCTCACAATTCTGCAATGTTCTTCTTTTTAATATTTTTATACATAACTAGCTGACCCGGCGAACTTTGTATCGCCTCAGAATCAATAAATGTTGTGTTAACTTATTAGCTGAATTCACTTTTTTATCAATCATGTTCATTTTTGTTTCAGCCATGTATTCCGATATTTTAATAGTTATTCGCCCCCGAAAAGAAAAAGAAAAAGAAAACATGTGTGTGGAGTCCACGCGCAACAGAAGTGAAACTTTGGAGTTTACTCCTTAAGAATCGATTTTCATTTTTAAATCCCGGACGACAAATTTTGATGGCCGTCGTTATTTGTTATTGTCGTGCCAGGGGGGCTTTGTTATTGTCGTTGCCCTGTACCAAGCTCCCCGCCCCCTGTAATTTTTCCGATGTTTTAATATTTAATTTGCTATTCGGGGCGGAGGCAAATCCAACAAATTAAAGATCGGTCCAGCCGTTCTTGAGTTATAAACCAAAGGAGGCCCGTGAGACCCCATGTCCATTTATTAATAGTTATTCTGCTATTCGGTGCGGAGGCAAATCCAACAAATCAAAGATCATAATAATTGGTCCAACCCAAGGGGCCCACCTGGGCCCCATGTCCAATGTGAAAAATAGTTTACGACTTATTCCCATACCTACCAAATATAAAAAAAATACTTCATAAAAATCGGTCGAGCCGAAAAATCGGTCCAGCCCAAGGGGACCCCCTGGGTCCCCATATCCATGTCAAAGATACTTAACGACCTATTCCCATACCTATCAAATATACAAAAAAAAAATCATAAAAATCGGTCGACCCGAAAAATCGGTCCAGCCCAATGGGACCCCCTGGGCCCCCATGTCTATGTGAAAAATAGTTTACCACCTATTCTCATACCTACCAAATATACAAAAAAAAATTCATAAGAATCGGTCAACCCGAAAAATCGGTCCATCCCGAGGGCCCCCATGTAAATGTGAAAAATAGCTTACCATTTATTCTCATACCTATCAAATATACAAAAGAAAAAATCATAAAAATCGGTCGAGCCGAAAAATCGGTCTAGCCCAAGGGGCCCTTCTGGGCCCCCATGTCCATGTGAAAAATAGTTTTAAACCATCCCTGGATTATGTCGATCAAAACAAAACAAAAATTATTCAAATCGGTAAAGCCGTTCTTGAGTTATAAAATTACAACGAAAAGTGGCATTGATTTTTATATAAATATATATTCAACTGACCGATTGACTAAGGGTATTGGAATGACAACAATTTTTTGACTTAAGAATTTTGAAATTGGATTGAACACGAGAGTGAGTTCTAGTTTTGAAAGGAAAAAAATATTCAATAAATGGTTGTCAGTCGATAAGTATAGTGGAAAGGGCGGCCCACCCACCCACCGCACTCACAAACGATGCCAGAACCATACGCTTTTTAGTTACAAAGAAACATTATACTAGTAATGAGAATAAATCCAAATTGAGATTTACACCAAAATATGTTATACTCAAATTTACATTTTTGATGAATGGTTGACAAACTGCTTCAGAATGATAACCATTTTCATGTTGTATCCACCAAAAGAGATTTATACCAAAATATATATACATATATTCAAATTTACATTTTTGACTGAATGGTTGACAAACTGGTTCAGAATGACAACCATTTTCATATTGTATGCAAATCTCGTTTCTTGTAATCCACATATATATCGCATATATACAACTGACCGATTGACTAAGGGTATCGAAATGACAACCATTTTTTGACTAAAAAGTAGATATAGATAATTTTTTCATAATACGTCTCTGCTTTTATGCGTATATTTTGCGGCCATTGGGTAAAACAAATTACACTTTGGTTACAGATTTGATTTTGTTTTCGGAACTCCTCACAATTCAATGTATTTTTAGTATAGGGTTATTTAGGAGACCGCAGGATTCCTCAAATTCCTTAAAGACCTTTCACGACTTTCAGAATACTTCAGGAGACTTGTGTCATCAGAATTTTTTCAAGACAATCCAGGACTTAAGGACTCTTCAGGGCTCTTTAATTTTAATTTTTCTTTTCATAAAATTGAGCTAAAAATCGTATCCATGTTTTAGATATTTTAGGATGTTACAGGAATATCTTCAGTATTCTTCAGGTCTTTTGGGAACTTTTAAAGTTCTTGTGAAGCCTATGATGCCTCAAAATTTCCAGGGTTTTTCAGCACATCGTTAATTTCTTACACTCCCTGTTAGGTCAAGTCAAGACTTTTTAGGCCTTCTTAGTACATATTCCCCAGAAGTTTTAGAATTGTTGAGGATGCCTCAGATTACTCTAATTGCGTCATTTTTATGTTATACGTAGTCTGTTATTCAGCTTGAGACTTCAGAATGCAGATCTGAGGAAAGATAAACGATAAGAATGACACTTGATAGAGATAGAAGAGATCCAAGGATTTCAGAAAGAGCCTGAGGAACTCAAGGAACCGGAGGAACCTAAGTAACCCGAAATATCTTAGGAATCTGAATCACCTGGGGAAGCTGTGCAACCTGACGAACCTTTACTAAAGAATTTAAAGAACCTGAAGGATTTAAAGAATGTGATGCACACAATATTTTTTCTACGATCGTCCCAGAACCTTGCACGATCGTAGAAAAAAATTTTGTTTACGAATTTTTCAGAGGTGCGTAGCCTTGACGATTATATCTTACAATTTATGATTTATTACAGACGGACTGAGATTAAAAATCATTTCAAGGACAAACAGAACAACGTAGGTATTGTTTTTAAGTAGTGGAATATGAGATTAACCTGAAGTGAGCATCGAGTAACACTAGAACCAGGTTTTTAATTACATATGCAAATCATTAAGCTTGTCACAGACGAGTTCCAAACTCGACGAGTTCAGAGTGTATGAAACTTTCAAACCAAACAAGGTAGATTAATTGACCAACACTAGAATTGGAAATTGAATGCATTCAGACCCTTCTCATAACGTAAAATTTATACAGAGAACGAATAAATCCTGGTTTGGTTCTCGAAACCACGCGTACAGTTTTCACTGCTTTCCCACCTCATCTTCTAAACGACAAACTTTCCGTTTTAATTACCGGAAAGTTGAAACAGCTATCTGCAAAACCATTCGTCTCGACCTGTCCATCTTCTATTCCAGCAATGCACCTGTTATCGACAACCGATACCGTCCTGCATTTCCCTCGGCATTATCACCGCCGGGAATTTTTCAAAATGCGGCGATTCGGATAATCCGGCTTTCGATTCGCGGAAAAGTGCTGCGAATTCCGCGAAAACATGTCGAACGGGCGATACGTTAATTGTTTGGTTTGTGATATGAACTTTATCGTGTTGTATTTGTCGACGATATTTACACTTCACCTATTTGCACAGCGGCTATAACCAGTCGAGTAAACATGTTAGATAGCGCTTTGTGGCCGATTTTATTGTCGAACGCTGCAGATGTGTTCCACCACGTTTTCGGAATTTTCCCCTTTCTAGATTATCGGGATCGCTAACTGTGCTAAAAGGGTGGCGTGTGTTAATAGGGACTCAATAGGCACAACAAATATGAAACTGATAGGATTGAAGAGTCCTAATTGAGATATACGTATCTCACTGACCATCTCTTTTACGTCCTGTAGTCATAATTAGTGGATATCGGAATATTTCCAAATTGAACACATTGGTTCTAGTTCTTGTGTTGCACGATGCTCACAGTTTAATCTCGTATTCCACTCCTTAAAAACAATACCTACGCTGTTCTGCGTCCTTCAAATGCATTTTATTCTCAGTTTGACTGTCGAAAGTTGTGAGACATCCTCAAAGATTACATAATTATATATATTATTATTAATTATGTGTATCATCGACTGTTTTCTCATCCTCCTTTCTGAATTCTTCGTTCTTTATCCTTTCTTCTTATTCATTAATCCTGTGAATTTATCGCCTGTTGGTTAGCCATTTCGTTCTTCACCCTGATAAGAAATTAGCCACTAGCACAGGACGGTGGAAACGAATAGTACCAATATATTCGGCACCTTTCGTTTGGTACATAGGGCAGCACTGACGTCTGAGGTGTCAGGAACTAAGGAACTGGGAACTTAAAACTTAAAATTAAGGTTGTACCGAAAAGCTGTCCGCAGGAAATGGCAAAGGCCCTCTGCAACGACCGCACACCCCTCCCCCCGATCCATGGAAGTAAACGTCCAGTTTGAAGCCGAGAAAAGCCCGAGGTTCAGACGACATCCCCAATAGGACACTGGGAACTCACGGAAAAGGGCGCCAAGCCACTAAATAATTTGTGTTTGTAACGGCATTTTAAAACCTTGACTTTTTCCAGATAAATGGAAGCGTGCGACGGTCATCTTCATTCCAAAACCAGGGTAAGACCCGAAATTCCGGCAGAACCATCAGCCAACTGGAAGACCGGTGTAAGAAGTGGAGGATGGCCGTCAACTCCGAGAAGAGAACCGCCCTCCTCGTGACACGCCGGCTCCTCCATCCCAGAAGATGAAATTGAGTTGTTAGACCGGGCAAAATACCTCGGTTTCATCATCGACAAGAAACTTGACATCCGCCAGCACTTGGAAGCCATTTTTATTTTTCTTCGTTTCACCTCCGTCCCATCAGGCAATCCCCTCCCTTTAGCCATGACCCCAAAAAGTCGATCGCCCATCAGGGAAAAACAGAAAATCAGATGTCCGTCAGAATGCCCTTCAGGCATTCCCAAAAACCCTCAGAAAACTTTCACAGGTTCAAAACAAAGCCAAAGATGCCAAAGATTGAGAAAATGAGACCCTCACAAACTCGGTAGTCAGTGTCAGTACCGAGTTCCAATTCAGTACTTGGCAAACGATCTTCGGGGATTATCCTAACCCCTATGGGGACTATCTAACTTGCCTGCAGTAACTCATTTATTGTATGCGGTGCGGTGAGATAGAGGTAACAACTGAAGATGGCTGTCGAGTTTGCGATCCGAGCTTCTGGCAATTTTCCCGTTGATTGTCACTAATTATTTAAAGGTGGTTACCTTTTGGAAAGCTGTTTTTTGCTATTTGTATTGAGGTCAGACCGTCGTACATTGAATAGCGCTGTCGATAAGCTGACTCCTTGCCTTACTCAGTTTCATGGCTTTGGTACCTCCGTCTCCTGTCAGTACCTCCGCTATTGAGACCTGCATCACCAACTTGATTAGTTTTTCTGGCAGGTTTATTTCTCTAACCCCTTCTATAAGTTTTCCTCTGTTTAAACCATCAAAGGCTTGTCGGTGAAGAGTATAATAATACGTGGGTATGGAGTAGCTTTTTTATGTGATGGCCTGTATTAGAAGGTGTGGGACATCTATCGTCGATCTTCCCTTTCTGAAGCCTTGTTGGTATGGCTCTACTATCTTTTCTGCGTATCGTCAGTAGTTCCCACAATTGGATGCGTCTCCTTTTTTAAAGATTAGGGTTGTTTGATCTCTGATCAACTCTTGTGGAGTCAGGAGACATTAAGACACTCTAGTAAGAGGAGACAATGAAGCTGTGGTAGACCCCAGACGCCTAGTCATCGCGGTCGTGCAATGGGCAGTACCCGAGCATCGCAACGATACCCCAACTGATGGTCATGGAGGCAAGATGGTAGAGTTTATGATGTAATATGACCTTTTGAAGGCGCTGTCCTCAAGACTCTGGTGGGAGGGGAGATCCCAAAGCCGGTTTCATGCACAGTGTATGTGCCGGACGACCACGATGGCGAAAGACCCTCAAAAAGGCAGATTGTGGCCAGGCTGAGGGTTGGGAACCACGGTCTGAAGGCACATCTCTGGACGGTGTGGGGACAAACGGCGATGCCAGAAGGCCAGGTTTGGACATTTGCCATGGATGAAGAATCTCTTCAGCATATAAGGAAGGTCGAAATGGCCCCTTATTTTGGCATGGGACGATTTAAGTTTCGTGTCAACGCAGAGAAAGAAAAAGTCTGGGGAGGAAGAGACGAGGAAGGGTGAAGCCCTCCCAACGGCCTCCTCCTCTACCACAACAACCGAAAAAAGCCACCCCTAAAAGAGGACAACTAAAGAGCCCCCAGCGGGCAAAAAGTCTGCTGGAAAAGGCAAGAAGGGCACGGGAAGGAAAAAGGAACCAGAGGCCACTCCTACGCCAACCTCTCCTGTAGAAAATATAAGTCCACTACTTAGGCTCTCGAAAGCCTCGCAGCAGGACTCTGTTCATAGTGCAAGGCTGCATCAGCCATAGTGTGTAGGGGGTTCGACAGGGGGGACATCCATCTAGCCCTTCTGCAGGAACCCTGGATAAATGCCGGAGTCGTCCGCGGCTTACGGCCTCAACGAGGTAAGCTGCTATACTACACCAAGACCCTAAGACCGCGAGCATGTATAGTATATAGTAATAAGGTTAGCTGCACGCTAATTCAGGAGCTCTGCTCCGATAACTGTGTTACAGCTATCCTAACGGCAACTACGGAGGAAGGAGCAAGGACCTGGGTGGTGTGCTCCGCCTACTTTCCCGGCGAAGAAAAAGAATGTCCGCCGCAGTTCCTGAGGGAGGTCATCACCTACTGCGGAATAAGGAATCTCCGGCTGGTGATTGGGTGCGATGCAAACGCTCACCACACAGTGTGGGGAAGCAAGGACGTCAACAATAGACTTCATTCTAGGGGAAGGGTTACAATTTGCCAATATAGGTAAGGAACCCACCTTTGTTACTGCAGTAAGACAGGAAGTATTAGACCTAACGCTGTGTAGTAACAAAGCACACAGCAACATAACCAAATGGCATGTATCAGAAGAGCCAACGTGTTCGGATCATAGGCACATAAGATTCACCACCATTGACGGTGGAAAAATTCCGGAATCCTAGAGAGACGGACTGGCAAGGATATGTTAAATCCCTAAGGGAATCTCGATAGGTCGGAGGCCTTGATCTTGCGGTGGAGCAGATGAACGAGGCTATAAAGAGCGCCTATCAGGACAACTCTCCGGAACGGGTAAAAAAGCATAGGAAAAATACAGTCTGGTGGAATAATCATCTAGAACGACTAAGAGTCCAGGTGAGAAGGCCATTCAATAAAGCCAAGGTTAACCACGACTGGAATACATACAAAATAACACTGACGCAGTATAACAAAGAGATCCGAAAAGCCAAAAGGGACTCGTGGAGGAGGTTCTGTCAAGAGTTAGAAGAAACTCCTGCAGTCTCCAGAATCCACAAAGTTCTGGCTAAGGAAGGCGCTGCGAGCAGGGTAGGCTTCCTAAAGAAAGCTGATGGAACCTACACAGAGATGGCAGAAGAAAGTCTAAGAGAACTAACCCAAGCCCACTTTCCGGTTTTGTCAACTACGGAAGGACCTATCCAGTCTGAGGAGGAACCGAAAAGGTCTAAGAAAACAGACTGGAAACTTGCCACCGACTTGGGCTCTGGACAAATTTCAGCAATTCAAATCCCCAGGGGTGGACGGGATCGGTCCAGTACTACTTCAAAGGGGCAAGGACGTTTTAATCCCACATATGTGCAAAATCTACAGGGCTAGTATAGCCTGGGGTTATGTGCCAAAAGAGTGGCGAATGGTGAAAGTTGTATATTTACCAAAGGCAGGTAGATTAGTAGAATATACACCAAAGTCATTCAGACCCATTAGCCTATCCTCTTTTCAACTGAAGACGTTGGAAAGACTCGTGGATAGGTACATAAGAGACAACGTACTTATCAGAAGGCCATTGAGCGAACGTCAGTACGCGTACCAGCCGGGAAAGTCAAAGGAATTGGCGCTGGACGACCTCAACAGGTTATTATCCAAATCATTGGAAGACAAGGAAATTGCTTTAGCCACTTTCCTGGATATAGAGGGAGCATTTAACAACGCGTCCACTGTGTCCATAGGGAATGCTCTTAAAGAAAGAGGAATTCCCCAACTAGTGTGTAGATGGATAAATGCCGAGCTAAGAGATAGGACAGTGGTGTCCCAGCTTGGCACGGCTACCATAGGGGCACAAACGGGGACAGGCTGCCCGCAGGGAGGAGTGTTATCACCGCTATTATGGGCAGTCTTGGTTGACGATCTAATCTGCAAACTAGTCCAAGAGGGCATCCAATGCCTCGGATACGCAGACGACCTGGTATTGGTAGTACGGGGAAAGTTTCCAGGGGTTATAACAGAGCGAACACAAAAGGCGCTTAATATGGTGGACAAGTGGTGCAAGGAGGAAGGGCTGTCGGTCAACCCCAATAAAACCACAGTTGTACCATTTACAAGAAAAAGGGCACTAGATACCCTAGGGCCACTAGAACTAGGGAATATTTGGGAGTCATTTTTGACCAAAAGCTCACGTGGAACCAACAAATACAAAAAATTTCGCATAAGGCTCGCATCGCCTTGGGGAGGTGCAGACAGCTATGCGGAAAGAAATGGGGATTGAGTCCAAAAATGATTCTGTGGCTGTACACAAGGGTGGTGAGACCCATGTTAACCTATGGATCAGTGGTGTGGTGGACAAAGACGCTGCCAGTAGGGGGGATAAGGCTATTAAGCGGCGTGCAAAGGCTTGCATGTCTGAGCGCCACGGGAGCCATGAGAACCGCTCCTACAGCGGCATTAGAAGTCCTGATGGACCTGCCACCACTACACATTCAGGGAGAAGCTAAGGTCGTCATGTACAGACTAAAGCAGGGGCAAAAACCCATCAGTCAGAGGCACGGTGGAGCACACCTAAAACTCTGGGAGGAGCAAGAGAGGGATACCGTTCTCTTGATGCCCAGTGATGCAATGACTCCACGTTTCAACTTCGAAAGAAATTTCAAAGTCATTATACCAGAAAGAGCAGAATGGGACAAAGGTCCCCCTGTCAAGGCTGAACTGGTTTGGTACACCGATGGCTCGAAGACCGAAAATGGGTCTGGAGCCGGGATCTACGGGGAAAAATCTAAGGAGAAGATCCAGATGTCCCTAGGACAATTCGCAACGATTTTCCAAGCGGAGATAGTGACAATTGACCACTGTGTGAAGGAGTTATTAAGGAATGCCGTGCAAGGCAAAACGATCGCCATATACTCTGACAGCCAAGCGGCATTAAAAGCAATCCATTCCTTCCAGATAAATTCACGGCTGGTATGGGATTGCATACGCTCTCTAAAAGAAGTGGGCAGTAGGAATAGATTATTCCTTGCCTGGGTACCTGGACACGCGGGTTTCAAGGGTAATGGAACGGCGGACGAGTTCGCTAGGGCAGGCTCGATAAGCCCCCTAATTGGCCCGGAACCCTTTTGTGGCATAAACAGAAGTACGGTCAGGACTACAATAAACAGGTGGATCCGTACAAAATCTCAGGAATGCTGGGAGAACACCCCAGGACAGAGACAGGCAAAATACTTCCTTAGCCCAACATGTGCTCTGTCACTGTGAGGGCCTGTGTAGGGTAAGGTTTCAAATACTCGGCGAGGAAAAACCAAGTGCAGAGGAATGCATGCGCGGATCGCTGTCCAGGCTCTGGAGTCTAATCAAAAAGACCAAGCTTGACGATGTTCTCTGAAGACATGCAGGATCCACAATAGACCTCAATGGTCGCGGTGGAGACAGGCCCAGAAGACCGTCTCCCAAACCTAATCTAATCTAAATGATGTAATAACAGCTACTCTTTGTCCTCGTGATCTTTAGGGCTTGACTAACCAGTTCAAGTCTGACAGTGCTATCTGTGCAATGGATTTAAGCCCGGATTTGCACTGCTAGCATCACTCAGAGTGCTCAAATTGGACGAAGTCTAGAAGTTCATCCCGACATTCTTCCAAGCTGTCATGCGCCTGCAATAATCTAATCTACTAGCACCCCAATTGTCAGAGGATTCACATTGGAATGTCGGCAGAATAATTAATCATTAATTACCTTGACGTCAAGGCTCATTCTCAATATTTCTTGCAGAAGACAGATAATATAATTTAACGATAACTCCAGCAATAAATCAACCAGTACTTCAATCTCAGTATTGCAAAGTACACTGCTTTGAGGAAAAAAATGCAACACAGAATTTGTTTTCCACGATTTCTTTACGATGCATTCGTTGGGCCTGCCGTCAATGAGCTGGTCTATGGCCGATTGTGGTGTCTCATCCCAAGCTTCTTGATGAGGTAAATTATTCAGTCCCATACATGTTTGATGGGCAACAAATCCGGACACTGTGAGGGGCAAGGAAGAATCTCCATGTTAGCTTATTCAAGGAAGTCTCTGAGTATTTACCCTTGTCACGATTGTGTAGATAGGGTGTTGCAGTTGTTGTAGGAAAGGCAGAAGAACTGGCTGCAGTACGTTAGCGATATAACCAAGGGCATTCAAACTGCCAGAGATAAAAACTAGAGGTCACTTACTTCCATAAGTAGTGCCACCCCAAACCACAATCCCCTGGTGTAAGTCCAGTGTGACGCCTGACTCTCCTACGTTCATCAAGTGGTAGGCAGAGAAATGCGGCTATATACGGATGTCATTGCCAGCCTGGGACCTAAAGCTTGTCTCCAATCGTTTCCAATGGTCCAACCGATCTCTCATAGTCAAAACTCTCCAGTGGCGTTCGTCTCTGCTTGTCCTGCTTCTTGGGCTTATAGATTCTTATAGTAAAAACGCGCGGGAAAAGAACTGTTCACCAAAAGATAACCAGTTGGAGGTTTTTGTTCGAATTTGAATCATTCCTCGTTTAATTAAAAATTACCTTGGGCAAAATGGTGTCAATTTCAGTGTGTTCAATATTATATTTCGTGTTTTGTTTTCGAGTTCTGTGTGCTGTGTTTGTTTTGCAATCATTAACCACGTATCAATTTTCTCGCTTCGTATTAGGTCTTCATGTTTCCTGGGAATTTTGTTTCAATTTCTTACTTTATCTGTTATACTTCGCCTTGTAGATGTTTTGTTGTGTAATTCATACTTTGTATAATTTTATGTTATACATATTTTCTAGTTATTCGTGATTCAGTGTTGCCGGACCCAAATTACGAGTTACAGAAGTTCAAAAAATTGGCAAATTGCTTACATAAATTGTTATTACATACTTATTTTGATTATTAAAAATAAATCGTTTAGATAGGACTCATCATTATTGACGTCGAAACTAGAAAAAGTACCACAAAATCAAAATAAATTACGCACATTGAAAAAAAAATCAAAACAACCTACAATAAAATTTAAAATACATATTTGAAATATTAATCATGTAATGATAATTAATTAGTGATTTAGCACTAAAAGAAGTTGTGAAACTGGACCACCACAAACACAGAGATAAAAAAATCCAAACAAAAATACAGGCCGATAATTTTTATTTTCGTATTAGGAGGATCTTCCATCCTTATGTGTCTTAAAAAATTTACCAAAATTGGTGGAAAACTGAACAAAAGGCCTATCCCTGATAATATATAAACCAACGTTACATAATTTGCAAAAATAAGAAAACTCGTGAGCATAATTCCCGCTTATCAATTGTTTAGCATTTATTTTTAACACTTGATAAACGTCAGTCCACATAATAACGTCCAAGGTTGCATGGATCTAAATCTGAAGCACTGTGTGCACGAACTTTTATTATTTATAATAACGCTAATAGCAGTCCGAAGATTAGCCGGCCGGCTATTGTGCGAAAATGATGCCTTTGAAAACACACCGCTCGCTGGAAAGTGTTCAGGCAGATCTGGCGATATTGAAATTGATAAATTGAATATACTAAAAGGTAATGTGTTTATGTGTTATTTTTAATATTGGGAGAGTAGTGGAGAAAGCCGCTTTACGGACGGGGAGCATAGAGCTCACTTCGCCATGTCGAGCGAGTTACAAGGCCGACGAGGCAGCATAAATTAACACCACTTAAGTTTAATTGCGCATCTATTGTGGAATACAATTACTAAACATGTGTTGCGATGGGTAATCGGATTTGAAATGTTTGTTTACAAAAAAGGGAAAAAATGAAGCGACTTTTGTGGAACAAAATAGAATTTATCATCACAGGTACAAGACGAGCACTAGGGATAAATAAATCTTCATGCAGCTATTCTGTCGGGTCGCAATGCATAGCATTTTCGAAGTGGTGGCTCCTTGGTCTAAACTAAAGAAATAAAAAGATTATTAGAGAGCGATTTGAGAAAGGCAGATGCGGAAACAGGAATACATATAGATACATAAAGGAATTTTGACTCCAGGTAGTATAGGGCACAAAAATGAATAGTCCTATATTTAGTGAGTGTCGTTAAAACGTCAAATCCGTATGCATACCTTGGAATTCAGTTGCAATAAAAAAATCATAAAATCTTTCGGGCTTTGGAGTTACGACGATGTATTAAAATTTTTCGCTTTTTATGGCATTTATAAATTATGCGCGAAAATGCACAAAACATTTCTTGTTCAATCTCAGTAATTCAAAAAGTAAGATAAATTTGGCTAATCTACGTAGTAAATCATATTTAAATTTGAGTAACAAAAATTTACGTTAAAAAAAAGGTCAATCACTGTTTATTTCGAAATTGCGAGATGAATTATAATTGAATTTCGACATTTTAAAATTTTTAAATTACGGAAAAGACTTCTAAATTTAAAGATGCCAAAAGTGTTAAATATACAGTGGTGTCTCCTATGCTTTTTATAGTATGGGTATATAATTGATAGATCAAGTGACTTACCTGTAAGGAAAGTTGATCGAAATTATATGAGTATTGCCGTTGGAAGAATTACAATGACAACTTGTGGTCGCAGTTTCTTGCGCTCCACCACGAATGTTTAAAATAAATAAAATCCACTTATAGCCTGCACCCAACACGCTGGCCTCAACTCTCGTCTCACTCATTCTCATTGCGAATTTGAGGGTAGTTCTAGAGCGTTAAGGACCCCTTACAGGTAAGTCACTTGATCTATCAATTATATTTCGTATTGCCGTTCTCGAATTACAATGACAACTTGTAGACGTTCAAAGTTAACGCTCTAGGGGTTGTAACAGGGAAGATGAAACTCCCAAATTTAATAACGTTTGATTTCCATGGTACATAAAACAGAACATTATAGAATAGCTTTAGCCTACTATGCCTCTAGCAAAACTGTTTGCAGTTGACGACAAAGGTGACATTTGAAAGTTAGTGATCCAGCCAGCCAGTCTTTCGATTTTTTCAATCGGAACTTCGGTTCTTCATGCGGCTAAAGTAGCGGGATGTCTAATACTGTAGCTTGAAAACAAATAGTATCAACGCCCGCCGAGGAGAGGGCAAATTTAAAGCATTTACTAATTCTTTGGGGAGAGGCTGGAGAAATCAGTTTCCTGTAGGTTAATATTAAGACGTGTATAGTTCTGGGTTCGCAAGGCCTGAGCCCTAGATATGGATGATTCAATTAATGATACGAGGCATAAATGTGGTTTTTCAGGGAAAAACAAAATAATTAATACTGATTAAGAGTTCTTAACCGAAGAGGTTTTAATTCTATCGGGTATGGTTATCTCTAGGCTTTATCATCACACCTTATGATATTGTGCAGTCTAACCTTGGACAGAGTCTGTGGTCGATGTGCTGATATTAGAGCTAATAAGGTCCTAATTTGATTATAAGATTATAGAGATTGAGACTGTCTCTAGAGGATAGAACTATGATAAATAGGAGAGAATTGATGTGGTATCCCAGATTGTTTGGTATTTGGGTTTTGATGGTCTAAGATTTCGAAACCTTTTAAGAAAATTCTGATGTTCTTCAGGAATTGCAAAAATGAAAGAAAGTGCTGACTGTGCTGAATTCACAGTTGAATACAGTGCGTCAGATGTAAATTCATTATTGGAGGATATGGTAACTGTGTCTATGCAATCTGAATACGAGTTACAGTGTAGATCTTTAGAAAATATTCATCATTTGTGAAGGTATACACTGTATTGGTTCATTGTCTGTGCGGAGACTGCCGATTTTATGGCGGATAAGCCTGATTTTGCATGCGCCTTTTCAATAATTGAGGTCCTGATAAAATTCTAACCTTTAGGATAATCTTTCTCCATAGGGGATGACTGTTCCTAAAAGGAATTAAAAGTGGTTTCTTAGTTGGTTGAAGAAGGGGTTGCTGAGTAATAGCTTTCGATAAACCGGGTACAAGGGTTGTGTAACCCAAGTTGGTAAGACTAGTATGCCCGTCGTCCTTTAATCTATTACTTTCCTCAAACAATTTTAAATTAAAGAAAAATGGTGGGAAGGCATAAAAAAAATTGTTTTCAAAAGATACCATATACAGGTGTCCCAACTAAAATTTGTACCCCCCAACAATTCCAATTTCGAAAGACTCGGAAGAAAACGCTCGAACAGGTCAATTTTGTTATCAAGGGGGACTAAAATGTACCAAACTTTCATGTCTTAGATCTCACCCCTTTAGCCAGGGGAGCCACCTCCTTAAAAAAATTAAATGGCATGGGGGGTCGTGTGATACATCATTTTAAAGCTTATTCAATTCTCTATCCAGACCCACATTTATCGATTTTTTTCTAAAAAAAAAAACATGAAATCGATATTTTCCAAATCTACATAAAATACTCAACTAAAATTTGTACTCCCCAACCATTTAGATTTCGAAACACTTAGAGGAAAACACTTGAACAGGTCAATTTTGTTATGAAGGGGGGCCAAATTGTACCAAACTTAGATCTCGCCCCTTTAGCCAGGGGAGCCACCCCCTTAAAAAAATTAAATGGCATGGGGGGTCATGTGGTACATCATTTTAAAGCTTATTAAATTCTCTATCCAAACTTACTATTATCGATTAGTTTTTATAAAACAGAGCATAAGAATTTGTTATTTTCCAAATCTACATAGAATACTCTTGATTTGGAAAATAACAAATTCATGCTTTTTTTGTAGAAACAAATCGATAAAAGTAGATTTGGATAGAGAACTGAATAAGCTTTAAAATGATGTATCACACGACCCCCTATGCCATTTAAATTTTTTGAGGTGGTGGCTCCCCTGGCTCAAGGGGTGAGATCTAAGGGTTGAAAGTTTGGTACAATTTGGTGACCCTTAATAACAAAATTGACCTGTTCGAGCGTTTTCTTCTGAGTCTTTTGAAATTGGAATTGTTGGGGGGTATAAATTTTAATTGAGTATTTTATGTAGATTTGGAAAATATCGAATTCAAGCTTTTTTTTGTAGAAAGGAACTGATAAATGTAGGTTCGGATAGAGAATTGAATAAGCTTTAAAGTGATGTATCACACGACCTCCCATGCCATTTAAATTTTTTAAGGGGGTGGCTCCCCTGGCTCAAGGGGTGAGATTTAAGACTTGAGAGTTAGGTACAATTAGGTCCCCCTTGATAACAAAATTGACCTGTTCGAGCGTTTTCTTCTAAGTTTCGAAATTGGAATTGTTGGGGGGTACAAATTTTAGTTGGGATACCCGATATAAATACGTTATTTGCGATAGAGTCTGGGTCAGGTTTCCACCAAATACATTAAACGCATTTGGCGTTTAATTTGGTTGCAAACAATTCGATCGAAGTGCTATCAAAATGTCTACAAATTTGTTGAAACGCAGAATTACATTACAACATTATGTTTCGGATGTACATATATAGGAAGTAGTAAGGAAAATGTTGCGTTATTACTTAAGAGGGTTCTCCAGTGGCAGGTAGATTTCTGCCGGTCGAAGTACATTTTCCCGCAATATTTTTTTTTAATTTACAATTTTCAAAAAAATCGCTCTGTAGCTGCAAAGATCTATATTTTATCAACACGCCCACAAAATTTCAACGAAAAATCTTCAAAAATAAAAAAGTTATATTCAACGGCGCGCAAAAATGTACAAAAATGTGCGGCATTGAATGTAACTTTTTTATTTTTGAAGATTTTTCATTGAAATTTTGTGGGCGTGTTGATAAAATATAGATCTTTGCAGCTACAGAGCGATTCTTTGAAATTTTTAGATTAAAAAAAAGATATTGCGGAAAAATGTACTTCGACCGGCAGAAATGTACCTGCCACTGGAGAACCCTCTTAAGCGTCCAGCAATTGGTATCGCCTCCCCTCCTCCTTCTTCATCCGAATATTTATTTGGGCCGGAAGGTAAAACCCGGTCGGTTGAGTGCAGATGGACCGGGAGTTTGGGACCGGTGTAGCCGAAGTCCTGGCTTGAAAGAAGGTAACGTCCGAAGATGAATTTCTGAAGAATCTAGGTGGCTTCTTTGTTTCTTGTGCGGCGTTGAAAAGCTTGTCCAAAACAAAGGAAAGTGCCAAGTGGCAATCGCCACTAATTTGTTTCACAGCAGGGTCCAATAATGGGACTGAAATTGAAAACTTCCCCGTTAAAGACCGACGGGACTAAGGCGATGTAGTTGGCTAAGGATGGGTGACCGGTGACAAGATTGGATGAAGACATGATGATAGTGTCGTGACTTCTATGGGCACTTCTAGCCCTTTTGATCCAGCTGAATTAGTGCCCAGCAGCGATTCTAGATGGGGAGTTATGAAGTATTCTGGACAACAATAGAGATTGTAAGAATCCAACTCCGGATGGGGCTGGTAGGTATGGATAACAATAGAGATTCTAATAATCCAAGCACGCCCTGAACTATAGCGATCAGAGAATAATCGGAGAATAACTAGGTTCAGGTAATCCAACTCCGGATTGGGCTGTTATGGACAACAACAGAGATTGTAATATCTAAGCACACCCTGAACAATAGCCATCAGAGAATATAACTATGCTCATGGAGTCCAACTGCTGATGGGGCTGTTATGGTTCATGGAATCCAACTCCTGATGGGGCGGCTGTTATGGACAACAACAGAGACTGTATATGCAAGCACGTCCTGAGTTCTGAACTATAGCGACCAGAGAATACAATATGTTCATGGAATCCAACTGCTGATAGGGCTGGTATGGTTCATGGAATCCAACTCCTGATGGGAGCGGCTGTTATGGACAACAACAGAGATTGTATATCCAAGCCGCCCTGACTCCTGAACTATAGCGACCAGAGAGTACAACTATGTTCAAGGAGTCCAACTGGTCCACTGGATTGACTGGTCGACTGGAAGTCCTTGGACCCGGCTGATGGGACTGGCCGGGCTATTCGATGCATGGATTGGAAGCAACATCGACGCTAGGAGAGGCGGACTCAATAATTGTAGAAATACCCGATACTTGGATTAATTACTGGCTGTTTACATTGTGTTATATAGTATCTTTTAACACAATGTTCTTTCTTTTGCAATAATTAGGTCGAATCGAAGATAAACCCAAAACCAAGCCTGCGATCGTTGTAAAGCACTTTTCTCAATTGTAATAACAAGTGAGCAACAAAATTCGTGATCGTAGGAGCCTCTGAATCCAAAATTTTGAGTCGATTCTTGATCGATACGATTGTGTAAAAAGTCATCGAGTAATGTGAATTGACGATTAATGTAAACAGTAAAGTAAAGAACCGATATACGTTGAGCCAACTGCGATCACGAATTCTGTTGCTCACTCGTTATAATCCCAAAAGTTTAATGCGTCAATAACCATTTTCGAATGTTTTATAGTCATTTGGACTAATGATTAAAATGTCGTCTAAATAGGCGACTCAGGTGACACCCTGGGTTCTCAAGTGACCGAGAAGTGGTCTGAATCTTTGTAAAAATAAGGGCGCGATGCAAAGTCCGAAAGGTAAACAATTATGTTCATGTTCAAGTAACTCACAAGGAGGAATGTTGTCGCACCGCCATTGGGTCGCAGGGCAGTAACGACGGAATAGATTCAGTGGGTACTTACTTGAGCTTTCCGGGATTTCCTTTAAAAACCGCTTGAATTTTGCTTTTCGGTTGGAAGGGTTAGTCCTGGGAACTTTCACTTTGTCCATTTTCGGAGCACTTAAAATACGTCCGTGGTGAAGCAGGAAAAATTTGCAATGAGAATATAATACGTGCGAGACGAGAGTTGGGGCCAGCGTGTTGGGTGCAGGCGATAAGTGGATTTTATTTATTTTAAACATTCGTGGTGGAGCTCAAGAAACTGCGACCACAAGTTGTCATTGTAATTCGAGAAGATTCCTAAAAATCCTGAAAAGTGTCATTCTGAAGTATCCTAAAATACCAAAAAGAAATATGAGATGTAAATCACGAGCGCCAATATGAAATATGAGAGGTGAAATATAAAATGAAACGTGAAATGTAAAATGCAAAAAATATGAGAATGATCAAATATCAAACATAAAATATGCATGATGACACTTTAAATTAAACGAAGCATAGAACACGAGCCATGAAATTTGAAATAGAAGTATGTACTGGATGTAAAGTACTGTCAAAAGACCACTTAAACCCAATTGGGCTCATCAAACAACCAGATGGAGCCTACACCGAAGACAATAAGGTCAGTTTAAAAGTGTTGCTAACGACACACTTTCCTGGGTCTAAGGAAGTCAAAAATCTTGAACGCCACATACGAGTAGACGAGGAATCCCCAACCAGAGGATGTCACAGGTCCAACCGGGAGAATATTCACCCTAGAAAAAGTGAAATGGGCGATTAATACATTTCAGCCCTACAAATCACCGGGCAAGGATGGTATGCCTAAAACAAAATAATCCTTAAAGCCAGCTACGCACTGGACTACATACCGAGGGCTTGGAGAGAGGCTAAGGTTATCTTTATACCGAAAACCTCTTTTTCTTTCTCCTAAAGACTATGGAGAAAATTGTGGATAACAACATGAGAAGCGAACTCGTGGAAAGAGCGACACTTCACAAAAATCAGTTTCCCTACCAGCCAGGCAAATCCACAGTAGACGCTGTACACTACCTGGTGAAAAGAGTGGGAAAATCTATTGAGGCTAAGGAAATTGCTGTTGGAATATTTATAGACGTAGAGGGTGCATTTGATAACACCTCACACATGTCTATAAAAAGAGCAGCAAACAAATTCAGCGTTGAAACGTCCACAATTCGATGGATAGAAGAAATGCTGAAGAGCCGCATAGTAACGGCTTCGCTGGGTGGAGAGGAAACATCGATAACCACAGCAAAGGGCTGCCCACAAGGTAGGGTGCTATCGCCTCTGCTGTGGTCAATCGTAGTGGACTACTTAAAGAATTAACTGAAAAAGGGTATGATGTAGTAGGGTATGCGGACGACCTCGTCATATTAATCAGAGGGAAGCATATCAAGTCTAATGCAGGAAGTCCTAACATTAATCGACAGGTGGTGCAGAAGGGAGGAACTGAGTGTAAATCCTAAGAAAAACATCATAGTTCCATTTAGCCAACGTAGAGAGCTAAATTAAAAAGCTCCCCAACTACATGGACTATCGATACAACATTCCAAGCAAGTGAAGAATCTATAGGGGTCACCCTGGACTCTAAACTAAATTGGAAAGAACATGTTGAGAAAACTATTGCCAAAGCAATTAAGGCCTTTTGGGCCTGTCGCAGACGAAAAGCACAGAGAAAACCACACAGGACAAACTGGGGAAACTACAGCGTCTTGTGTGTCTGGGAATAACAGGGGTAATGAAAACAACCCCAACGACAGCTCTAGAAGTCTTGTTAGACCTTCATGTGCAGAGGGAAGGTCTACAGAGTTCGTTGAGACTAAACCAGACCAAGAAATTTATACTAGGTTACAGAGTGGGTCACCTTAGAATTCTGGAATTTATACAGCCAGACATAATTGACAAACCACTGGATGTAAGACCAAAAACGCTTGACTTTGACTTACCATATGAAGTGGTCATTAAAGACCGCTACATGGTAAGAAGTTAAATAGCAACAATAGATCAAAGGTACACAGATGGATCAAAGACTGAACAAGGTACCGGCATAGGTGTCTACGGCCCGCTATAGGGCATCAATAGCCTTGGGGACTGGACCGACGATTACGCAAAAATGCTTGCGATAGATATATGTGCCCAAGAATGGTTAGGCAGGAAAATGAAGGGCAGACAAATCTATATACTGTCTGACAGTCAAGCTGCGATTAAAGCACTTAAAGGCCACAGCGCCAAATCCTTGGTCGCCTGGGAGTGCAGACAGTCCCTCAAAGAACTGGGTAGAAACAGCAAAGTAACTCTAAGTTTGGTACCTGAACATGAGGGAATAGCAGGAAATACCTAAGCCGACAAACTTGCTAGACAAGGCGCAGAAGCTTCTCCCATAGGACCGGAACCGTTCTGTGGCCTAACCAGGACACACATTAAGACGGCAGTCCAAAAAGGGGAAAAAGAGGCTTACTGGAACAATGTCCTAGATCAAAGACAAGCGAAGATATTTATCGAGTACTCGCCACAGAATGTTAAAAAGCTACTCTTCTTATCCAAGAAAGAAATTAGACTCATTACAGGCCTATTCACAGGCTCTGTAAGATATCATCTTAAAAATATGTCATCAGTATTTTTGATATCTCTAATATCTTCAGACTCTTGATGTCCTCTCTCATCACATCTCGTTGTCCTCTATGGTCTTTCTAGTTTCTTTTACAATTAGTCTCATGGACCTTCTAGTCTAATTAGTGTTTCGTCTCTTTCATGTGAGTTTTAGTCTTTTTTATCTTTTGGGGTTATTGGATCTCTTTTATTTCGTTCAACTCTATATTTCCTTGTTTTTTTTTTTTTTTGTCTTTCGTCTATCTTAGTTTTATTGTTCTCCATTGTCTCTTTCTCCTTTTTGGTCTCTTTTGGTTCTTTTTCTTTCATTTCTCTTCTTGCCTCTCTAATCTTTAGTCTCTTTCGTGGTTTTCCACTCGTCTTCCACTAGTTTGTCGTCCACGGTCTTTTTTCTTTTTCGTTTGTTTGATGTATTTATTTTCTATAGTTTCTATGGTTCTTGTAGTCGGTTTATTGTTTTCAGTATCTTTGATTTTTTTATCTCTAATCGTTCTGATCGTTTTGATCCTTTTAACCTCTATGCTCTTTTTAGTATCTGTAGGGTTTTCTTTATAGTCTATTTTATTTTGTATTTCTCTTTCGTGACATTCTGTACACATGACGTCATGAAGTGTGAAATAACTGTCGAGAAGATTCAATATCTATCGAAAGCTCGAGTTGTAGTCGATGGAGCCGACTAGAATAAGGATGCAGCCGATATATTTATTGGAGGATGTTGCAATCGAGGCCAACCGTCGCATCACAGTGACAGTCGCAGTCGAAGATCAGTGGGTCGAGTCGGACAGTTCCCTTTATCTGTCCGCGATGTGTAAATAAATAGACGAGTTTGCGTGATCTGTAAGTAGTGTAAATAATGCAGTATAAGAAGTCGAAAATAATCTGTAGGTATTGTGTAAATAAGTAATCGAACCCAGAAACGCAACAGTATTTTGTCATTTTTCTCTCCATCTCTTTGGCTCTATTGCTTGTTTTGTCTCTTTTTTACCTGTTGTCTCAATTTGGTGCTATTTTTTTGGGGATTTTTTTTTAATTAAAAAGCCTAAAATAATATTTCATAATATTTATATATTTTTTTATTGCAACAGATCTGTAATGTATTGTTTGCTATTCTGTTGTTCATTTTTGAACACATTTTCTTCCAATCTCTGGTCACTGTTTTTTTAGTTATTTTTAAGTGTCCATCTTAAGGTACTATTGAAACATATTACAGCTTCTTAATTTTTTATTTTCTCCGAAGTCGCTTGCGTTTCCATAGTTCCTTCATTATCTTCGTCTCCATTTATTCAAAATTTTCTCTTTCTATTGTTCCTAACATCACCAGAAATCCATCCAGTTGACAATTTATCAACCCTTATGTCCGTACCTTCTATGTTTATTGTTTACCGATACTGTAGACATTTTATCAATTTCTTGTCCTGCTGAAGTTAATTATTTCAGCATTTTTGCAATATTGTGTAAGGTATCTTCAAGTAAACATACTGCTATTTTAAAATTTATGGATTTAAGAGATGTTACCAAATCAAAATTTTCCTCATTGGTATAATTATCAATGAGGATTGATTTTTCTTGTAAATTTTGTTTCGTTTATGTATTGTTCAGAACATATGTTTATGTATTGCTTAGTGCACCATTGTTTTATTGAATTCGAATTACAAAATATGTACATAATAGGAGCAAAGATTCCATTGAAAATAAGAGTAGATGCTGAGAGGAGACATCTGCTAATCTTTGGAGGAGTGGAGAACAATGAAAGGGTAAGTAAAGTAAAATAATACAAATTAGAAATAGAGAAAACATAAATTATTATTGACTTGGTACTAGAAATGAAAAATGTGGAGGAAATAAAAAAGCAATTATAGAGAATCAGAAGCAAAAAATAAAACACAAGTTTTGAAAAACAATAATTAGAAGAAACGATAATGTAAACGCAAGAGTAGGAAGAAGCTAGGAGATGGAATTGGAGTTTTTTGACACAATGGAGAGGATAAAATGTAAAATACTAGTAACACAATACTTTTGCTTAATGAAATTTTGCAATTTTTATCATTTTGTTAAGGAATACTAAAATTTGGAGTTTGATCTGGAATTTCGAGATTTCTTGCATTCTTGAAAGCAAGTGGAAAATGTGTGCCAGTAGTAATCTAGCATTCACAAAAGTTTTAGTAACTGCTTGTTCTCTTATAGGCTTAAATTTAATCACACGCAAATTTATACAAATAAAACCGAAATATGATAAAGCCGCTATAAATTTTAATCTTCAATTATTCAAAACTTGCTGCAGGCATAACAAAAATCTGATAAAAAACAAAGAATCCAAAGCCGGAAAAATCACAAAGCAGAAGCGTGAAACCCAAGGCTCTAAAAATAGAGGTCTAACATCAACAACAACAAACAGACCAGCTGAAGCCATACAGGATAGAACATGATAAAACTATGAACCATTTCCACCCAGAAGACAAACTGACTCTCTAACAATTCAGTGGACATTATCCGCCACCTCTCATGCATAAAAAACACGCGCGCCACTCACGCATATTAACAACCTCGCATAAATTTCCCACCTCGACAACACTTTTTCTACATTTCCATGTACACGAATTTTTTTCTTTCGGCGTACTTACTAATTGTTGCTTAAACGCGATTTACATTGCAAATGAGTGCGTGCCCGGCATACTGATGAGGGGGTGTTTATTGTGTGTGACCGCTTTTCAAATTTTTATTGCACTTCTGGAGCACGGAAAATTGCTTCCGGTGGGAAAAACATTCGGATTTCGAGTAGATCTTTCCGATTTCGGCGTGTGCGTGGTGGAAATGAGGAAATTCATGAGTCAGGGGGAAAAGTGCTGATGCGAGCTCGCAAAGTTGATTCTGCTGCATGTTGCGAGTGGCGTGATGCTCGGGTTTTCTTTGTAGGTGAATGTGATGACAAAAATACTGCAAGCGCGAGCATTGATGACAATAATTATACAGCGTCTGCAAGAAACTACAGAAAATAAATTAAACAGTAATGGTGGAAAGAAACAATTGAAACGATTCATTGACTCTTCAATTATATCAGTTTTTTAAAAGTAAATACAGTGGTGACTCCTTAATCCGGATCAATTCGAACCCCACTCGATTCGAATTACTGAAGTCCGTTATTTTAACAAAGAAATTGATACTTATCATTTTATTATTTAATTTAAATTAATTTTGTAGTAGCATTTATATTTATTCCTCAATAACTTTGAAAAAACAACCTGTATTTCTTTTAGTTTTTAGAATGTCACTACATATTGTAGCGTTTACCGGTTCACACACTATTTATTTAAACGAAGTATTTACAATTTATTTCAACACTTGTCTATGTACGGATTTCTGCATCTTCTTTTTATTGAATATTGTTGTTACATTTAAGAGACAAAAGAGACAAATAAATCAACAATGATGAAACTGACCAAAGAGAGTAAAGGCACAAAGATGCAACAGAAACAAAAAAATTGACAAAATACACCAAAGAGTTAGATACCAACACACTTCAAATCAAAAGACAAACAAAAAGACAAAAGAGACCAATGAGACCAGAGAGCACCAGACTATAGAGAGCATAGTGATTAAAAAAACTGATGAGGCAATAGAGGCTAAAGTGACTAAAGAGACAAAAAAGATAGACGACGATGAAAAGAGCAAAGAGGATAAAGAGGCGAAAAAGAAACAAGATAATGAGACAAAACGGACAAAAGAGACCAAAAACTAAAAATACAACAGACTAAAAATATTCTCAAAACCGGAAAAGAGAGACAAAACAATACAGCCAAAGTATATCAAAAAAACAAACACACCAGATATTAAAATGACTAAAGAGACCAAAGTGACTGCTGATACAACATAGACCAAAGAAACAAAAGAAACTTTTAGAGCCTATAAAGACAAAAGGCATTAAAGAAACTAGACTAGTGACTATTGGGGAAATGCAATTCAAAAACATCAATTTCAAGAGCATTTTTCTGTTAATGAGCTCCTCCACATTACGCTGCTATCGAGAGTGGTTGAATGCTAATTATCCAAATAAATGGATAGGACGTAGTGGACCTGTGTCGTGGCCGCCTCGTTCCCCAGATTTAAACTCGTGCGATTTTTTTGTGTGGGGCCTGTTGACACAATGCAGGAATTGCGCTTGCGAGAGGAAAATGCTGCCCAAACAATCCTGCCCCAAACAATCCTGCTTGCATATAGAGAATTTACAAATTTCAAATTGGGGAAATCCGGATTCAAATGGCCCACAATTTCCAAATTTGGAATTTATTCAATTTTAAGAATTTAACATATTTATCATTCAAAATCTATACATTCTGTATTAATTTCACCAAATCGAATGATCAGGATTCAGGAATTCGAAATTTCAACGAGTCAGATTTTCCAAGTTCTGTATTTCAATCATTAAAAATACGTCCAGGATGCTACGATTCAAAATTTTCAAATTCTGGAAACAGGAATTCAGCATTTCATCAGTCAAAAGTTTTAAAATCAGAATTGTCACCATTCGAAATTGGAATTTTCACATTTAGCAATTGACAACTTGACTATAAAGAATTACAAATTTCAAATTGGGGAAAGCCGGATTCAAATTGCCCACAATTCCAAATTTGGAATTTATTCAATTTTAAGAATTTAAGATATTTATCATTCAAAATCTAGAAATTCTGGAATTATATTTCACCAAATCGAATGATCAGGATTCAGGAATTCGAAATTTCAACCAGTCAGATTTTCCAAATTCAGCATTTCATCGGCCAAAAGTTTTAAATTTTGAATTGTCACCATTCGAAATTGGAATTTTCAAATTTAGCAATTGACAACTTGATTATTAAGAATTACAAATTTTCAAATTGGGGAAAGCCGGATTCAAATGGCCCACAATTTCCAAATTTGGAATTTATTCAATTTTAAGAATTTAACATATTTATCATTCAAAATCTATAAATTCTGGAATTATATTTCACCAAATCGAATTATCAGAATTCCGGAATTCGAAATTTCAACGAGTCAGATTTTCCAAATTCTGTATTTCAATCATTAAAAATACGTTCAGGATGCTACGATTCAAAATTTTCAAATTCAGGAAACAGGAATTTAGCATTTCATCGGTCAAAGGTTTTAAATTCAGAATTGTCACCATTCGAAATTGGAATTTTCACATTTAGCAATCGACAACTTGACTATAAAGAATTACAAATTTTCAAATTGGGGAAAGCCCGATTCAAATGGCCAACAATTTCCAAATTTGGAATTTATTCAATTTTAAGAATTTAAGATATTTATCATTCAAAATCTAGAAATTCTGGAGTTATATTTCACCAAATCGAATGATCAGGATTCAGGAATTCGAAATTTCAACCAGTCAGATTTTCCAAATTCAGCATTTCATCGGCCAAAAGTTTTAAATTTTGAATTGTCACCATTCGAAATTGGAATTTTCAAATTTAGCAATTGACAACTTGATTATTAAGAATTACAAATTTTCAAATTGGGGAAAGCCGGATTCAAATGGCCCACAATTTCCAAATTTGGAATTTATTCAATTTTAAGAATTTAACATATTTATCATTCAAAATCTATACATTCTGTATTAATTTCACCAAATCGAATGATCAGGATTCAGGAATTCGAAATTTCAACGAGTCAGATTTTCCAAGTTCTGTATTTCAATCATTAAAAATACGTCCAGGATGCTACGATTCAAAATTTTCAAATTCTGGAAACAGGAATTCAGCATTTCATCAGTCAAAAGTTTTAAAATCAGAATTGTCACCATTCGAAATTGGAATTTTCACATTTAGCAATTGACAACTTGACTATAAAGAATTACAAATTTCAAATTGGGGAAAGCCGGATTCAAATTGCCCACAATTCCAAATTTGGAATTTATTCAATTTTAAGAATTTAAGATATTTATCATTCAAAATCTAGAAATTCTGGAATTATATTTCACCAAATCGAATGATCAGGATTCAGGAATTCGAAATTTCAACCAGTCAGATTTACCAAATTCAGCGTTTCATCGGTCAAAAGTTTTAAATTTAGAATTGTCACCATTCGAAATTGGAATTTTCACATTTAGCAATTGACAACTTGATTATTAAGAATTACAAATTTTCAAATTGGGGAAAGCCGGATTCAAATGGCCCACAATTTCCAAATTTGGAATTTATTCAATTTTAAGAATTTAACATATTTATCATTCAAAATCTATAAATTCTGGAATTATATTTCACCAAATCGAATTATCAGAATTCCGGAATTCGAAATTTCAACAAGTCAGATTTTCCAAATTCTGTATTTCAATCATTAAAAATACGTTCAGGATGCTACGATTCAAAATTTTCAAATTCAGGAAACAGGAATTTAGCATTTCATCGGTCAAGAGTTTTAAATTCAGAATTGTCACCATTCGAAATTGGAATTTTCACATTTAGCAATCGACAACTTGACTATAAAGAATTACAAATTTTCAAATTGGGGAAAGCCCGATTCAAATGGCCAACAATTTCCAAATTTGGAATTTATTCAATTTTAAGAATTTAAGATATTTATCATTCAAAATCTAGAAATTCTGGAATTATATTTCACCAAATCGAATGATCAGGATTCAGGAATTCGAAATTTCAACCAGTCAGATTTTCCAAATTCAGCATTTCATCGGCCAAAAGTTTTAAATTTTGAATTGTCACCATTCGAAATTGGAATTTTCAAATTTAGCAATTGACAACTTGATTATTAAGAATTACAAATTTTCAAATTGGGGAAAGCCGGATTCAAATGGCCCACAATTTCCAAATTTGGAATTTATTTAATTTTAAGAATTTAACATATTTATCATTCAATATCTAGAAATTCTGGAATTATATTTCACCAAATCGAATGATCAGAATTCAGGAATTCGAAATTTCAACGAGTCAGATTTTCCAAATTCTGTATTTCAATCATTAAAAATACCTTCAGGATGCTACGATTCAAAATTTTCAAATTCAGGAAACAGGAATTTAGCATTTCATTGGTCAAAAGTTTTAAATTCAGAATTGTCACCATTCGAAATTGGAATTTTCACATTTAGCAATTGACAACTTGACTATAAAGAATTACAAATTTCAAATTGGGGAAAGCCGGATTAAAATGGCCAACAATTTCCAAATTTGGATTTTATTCAATTTTAAGAATTTAAGATATTTATCATTCAAAATCTAGAAATTCTGGAATTATATTTCACCAAATCGAATGATCAGGATTCAGGAATTCGAAATTTCAACGAGTCAGATTTTCCAAATTCTGTACTTCAATCATTAAAAATACCGTCAGGATGCTACGATTCAAAATTTTCAAATTCAGGAAACAGGAATTTAGCATTTCATCGGTCAAAGGTTTTAAATTCAGAATTGTCACCATTCGAAATTGGAATTTTCACATTTAGCAATCGACAACTTGACTATAAAGAATTACAAATTTTCAAATTGGGGAAAGCCCGATTCAAATGACCCACAATTTCCAAATTTGGAATTTATTCTATTTTAAGAATTTAAGATAATATTTATCATTAAAAATCTAGAAATTCTGGAATTATATTTCACCAAATCGAATGATCAGGATTCAGGAATTCGAAATTTCAACCAGTCAGATTTTCCAAATTCAGCATTTCATCGGCCAAAAGTTTTAAATTTTGAATTGTCACCATTCGAAATTGGAATTTTCAAATTTAGTAATTGACAACTTGATTATTAAGAATTACAAATTTTCAAATTGGGGAAAGCCGGATTCAAATGGCCCACAATTTCCAAATTTGGAATTTATTCAATTTTAAGAATTTAACATATTTATCATTCAAAATCTATAAATTCTGGAATTATATTTCACCAAATCGAATTATCAGAATTCCGGAATTCGAAATTTCAACGAGTCAGATTTTCCAAATTCTGTATTTCAATCATTAAAAATACGTTCAGGATGCTACGATTCAAAATTTTGAAATTCAGGAAACAGGAATTTAGCATTTCATCGGTCAAGAGTTTTAAATTCAGAATTGTCACCATTCGAAATTGGAATTTTCACATTTAGCAATCGACAACTTGACTATAAAGAATTACAAATTTTCAAATTGGGGAAAGCCCGATTCAAATGGCCAACAATTTCCAAATTTGGAATTTATTCAATTTTAAGAATTTAAGATATTTATCATTCAAAATCTAGAAATTCTGGAATTATATTTCACCAAATCGAATGATCAGGATTCAGGAATTCGAAATTTCAACGAGTCAGATTTTCCAAATTCTGTACTTCAATCATTAAAAATACCGTCAGGATGCTACGATTCAAAATTTTCAAATTCAGGAAACAGGAATTTAGCATTTCATCGGTCAAAGGTTTTAAATTCAGAATTGTCACCATTCGAAATTGGAATTTTCACATTTAGCAATCGACAACTTGACTATAAAGAATTACAAATTTTCAAATTGGGGAAAGCCCGATTCAAATGACCCACAATTTCCAAATTTGGAATTTATTCTATTTTAAGAATTTAAGATAATATTTATCATTAAAAATCTAGAAATTCTGGAATTATATTTCACCAAATCGAATGATCAGGATTCAGGAATTCGAAATTTCAACCAGTCAGATTTTCCAAATTCAGCATTTCATCGGCCAAAAGTTTTAAATTTTGAATTGTCACCATTCGAAATTGGAATTTTCAAATTTAGTAATTGACAACTTGATTATTAAGAATTACAAATTTTCAAATTGGGGAAAGCCGGATTCAAATGGCCCACAATTTCCAAATTTGGAATTTATTCAATTTTAAGAATTTAACATATTTATCATTCAAAATCTATAAATTCTGGAATTATATTTCACCAAATCGAATTATCAGAATTCCGGAATTCGAAATTTCAACGAGTCAGATTTTCCAAATTCTGTATTTCAATCATTAAAAATACGTTCAGGATGCTACGATTCAAAATTTTGAAATTCAGGAAACAGGAATTTAGCATTTCATCGGTCAAGAGTTTTAAATTCAGAATTGTCACCATTCGAAATTGGAATTTTCACATTTAGCAATCGACAACTTGACTATAAAGAATTACAAATTTTCAAATTGGGGAAAGCCCGATTCAAATGGCCAACAATTTCCAAATTTGGAATTTATTCAATTTTAAGAATTTAAGATATTTATCATTCAAAATCTAGAAATTCTGGACTTATATTTCACCAAATCGAATTATCAGAATTCCGGAATTCGAAATTTCAACCAGTCAGATTTTCCAAATTCAGCATTTCATCGGCCAAAAGTTTTAAATTTTGAATTGTCACCATTCGAAATTGGAATTTTCAAATTTAGCAATTGACAACTTGATTATTAAGAATTACAAATTTTCAAATTGGGGAAAGCCGGATTCAAATGGCCCACAATTTCCAAATTTGGAATTTATTCAATTTTAAGAATTTAACATATTTATCATTCAAAATCTATAAATTCTGGAATTATATTTCACCAAATCGAATTATCAGAATTCCGGAATTCGAAATTTCAACGAGTCAGATTTTCCAAATTCTGTATTTCAATAATTAAAAATTTTCAGTCAGGAAACAGGAATTTAGCATTTCATCGGTCAAGAGTTTTAAATTCAGAATTGTCACCATTCGAAATTGGAATTTTCACATTTAGCAATCGACAACTTGACTATAAAAAATTACAAATTTTCAAATTGGGGAAAGCCCGATTCAAGTGGCCAACAATTTCCAAATTTGGAATTTATTCAATTTTAAGAATTTAAGATATTTATCATTCAAAATCTAGAAATTCTGGAATTATATTTCACCAAATCGAATGATCAGGATTCAGGAATTCGAAATTTCAACCAGTCAGATTTTCCAAATTCAGCATTTCATCGGCCAAAAGTTTTAAATTTTGAATTCTCACCATTCGAAATTGGAATTTTCAAATTTAGCAATTGACAACTTGATTATTAAGAATTACAAATTTTCAAATTGGGGAAAGCCGGATTCAAATGACCCACAATTTCCAAATTTGGAATTTATTCATTTTTAAGAATTTAAGATAATATTTATCATTCAAAATCTAGAAATTCTGGAATTATATTTCACCAAATCGAATGATCAGGATTCAGGAATTCGAAATTTCAACCAGTCAGATTTTCCAAATTCAGCATTTCATCGGCCAAAAGTTTTAAATTTAGAATTGTCACCATTCGAAATTGGAATTTTCACATTTAGCAATTGACAACTTGACTATAAAGAATTACAAATTTTCAAATTGGGGAAAGCCCGATTCAAATGACCCACAATTTCCAAATTTGGAATTTATTAATTTTTAAGAATTTAATATATTTACCATTCAAAATCTAAAAATTCTGGAATTATATTTCACCAAATCGATTGATCAGGATTCAGGAATTCGAAATTTCAACGAGTCAGATTTTCCAAATTCTGTATTTCAATCATTAAAAATATGTTCAGGATGCTACGATTCAAAATTTTCAAATTCAGCATTTCATCGGTCAAAAGTTTTAAATTCAGAATTGTCACCATTCGAAATTGGAATTTTCAGATTTAGCAATCGACAACTTGATTATTAAGAATTACAAATTTTCAAATTGGGGAACGCCGAAGTCAAATGGCCCACAATTTCCAAATAGGGAATTTATTCAATTTTAAGAATTTAAGATATTACTCTTTCAACATTTAGAAATTCTGGAATTATATTTCACCAAATCGAATGAGAGGAATTCAGGAGGAATTTCAGGAATTCGAAATTTCAACGAGTCAAATTTTCCAGATTCTGTAAACGGTAAACATTTTGGACAATTTCTATCAATGTTAATCACTGTAAAAACTTTTTTTATTTTCGTTTTATTTTTATCGCTTTTAAAAGCAATGTCAGCGGTTCTAATAGTACATTTCGGTGCTTTGAATGTAGGCAACAAATTTTTCTACGATTAATGTTTCGTTCAGGGGATTGACTCGTTGGATTCGTTACAAACGATGTTCAATGTATCCACCTCCCTCAGCGATAACACTTTGAGCCCTGTTTATCTTACCAGCTTTTTTGCAGTTTTTACTGCTGTGAAATTGTCGGACCCTTGGGAAACATTCGAGTAAAAAAAAAACGAGTGACACTCAAACTGTTCCGGGGATTAAATTAATTTCCGATTATCTATGAAACCATTACGGATAGGCCCCTGATTCATTAAACATGTTTTATTTACTTATCCATGGCCGACACGAAGGTGAAATCTCATCGATAACACCCTGTATATAAAATGTATATACCGGGTGTTTTTTTTTTAATGGAATGTCCTGTATATTAGTGGGTGAATTGAAAGAGTAATGAATGTTCAGCAAAAAAAGGTACTACAGGTTTATTATTGATGGTTCTGGGGTTATGAAGAATTTTATGTCAAAATTAGCGCTTTTTAAAAAAATTGCAAACCATGCTTTCCTAAAAAAAAAAATACTTCACAAATAAAAAAAATGCTGTCGCTGATACACAATGTATATGCAGTTGGAAGAATTTGGTTTAACACTTTTCCAAATATGCAAGATGACTTTGAATTAATTTTCTTTTATTACTTTGGATGTATGTACATCATATTATTTTTCAATCATTCTGAAATTCTAAATTCGGGTTTTACCACCGTTTTATAGGTTTTGAAATAAAACATAAACGACAAAAAGATAACAGAAATCAAGTAACCTCAAGGTACCACAATAAAAGAACACAGTGGACCCAAGCGGAAACCTTGGATCTATCCTTGTACAAACAGCGAGAGGTTTGCCCTTACCGTCCTCAACACCCATCTCGCACTAAACGAGAACGGAATTAATTTTCCGTCGTTAGCCCAACACAATGGTAATCTCATTTCCATCTTAGTTAAATACAATATTTTAAACAGGAGTGGTCGTAATTTAAAACATGTGAGCGAACAATCGCGTTTGGGAGGAAATGTTTACTGCCGCCAATAAAACAGACATTAAATGAGAACTGGTCTATTTGAGACAATTCGCTAATGAGTTCTGTACAAATCCGTAATTATCACGGTTTTGGCAAGGTTGTCGTCGACGTGTTCTATCTGGATTTTTGACGCACGACTGCAAGTGTGAAAATTCCGAAAATAGGAGCTCGCGAATTGTCATCCAACGATACGTTTCGGTTATTAACCGTCGAAATTGCAGCTGATTTGCAATTTGTTTTGGCTAGTTGGGAGTTGCGCGAGCCCCGAGGCGAAATTTATGGCAAGAGCGTCTTTGGAATGGAATCTTTTTTACGATAGAACTTTATTCATTACCTGACTGTTTGTTATCTGTGCCCCATAAATTGTGCACATGTGTTAAAATTAGTCGAAACTTTCCATAATTTGGTGCATTTGTGCATTAAAACCATAAAGGCCCAAAGAGATTAGAGATTTTATCACTCCCAGGTTGTTAAAACGTGTTGGAACTGGTTTGAGAGGACCCGAGATACCTGCCTAACAACAAACCCTTGATTGTGTGCTCTCCGTAATTTATTACCAAATCATGCCTGTTGAAAAGAACTTTTTCGTGGCTTTGATGCAAATACAATAAATTCGTGGTGAGCCGACGCGACGTTCGCTTTGTTGGAATAATGCTTCAATAAATTCAATAGCAGTTTTCCTCGCAAGGAAAATTGTGGCAATCTTTTATGCGATTGCATCACTCCAACGGTATCTTGTAAAATGCGCTGGACTCTTTTATCTAATGACCCCAAACTCCGCTTACGTGTTCGGAATGTAATTAGTTTTACTAATTAGAGACCATATTTTTCTATATATGATCAACTGAAAATGGAGAAAGTTGCAACAAAAAATCATAGCAGAAACTGTAGATCGTTATTAGTACATAATGCAGAGCTTTTCAGGTTTTCTCTTTTTCCGTTGTGAATATTGAAAAGAGCTCCAAAATGTTCCCCCAGAAATTATTTCGGTAATCGCAGCGCTCGTATGAGAGAAAATTTCTTATACTTTATGTCGGTGTCGCGAAAATATTTTTTTAATTTCACTGATACCACTTGCAATTGTCAAAATATGAACCATATTAATGGTTACCAAAACATCGAACTGGTGAAAGTCAACAAAATACTGATTTTTTAGCGTCGTAGATAAAATATATAATAATTACAGATTGATATTGCATCATAATGAAAACTCCTGCAAAAAACCGCTTACTTATGATGCTCATATCAATTTACATATCATTAACATCTATAAACGGGAAGAATGTCGATGAAACAAAATTTTCCATATTTTTTATCTATCTATCTTTTTCAAAAAACGCCAAATATAACAATCTGCTAATAAAGTAACGTCATAATTTTACATTCTTTAAGGTAAGAACCTCACTGTAATTCATCGTTTGTATAATTAATCTCTTGTAAAATTAGGCTGAAGATGGGAGTAGTAACAATGTAATTTAAAGTTTGTGGAGATTGACTTGATGAATTTTAATAAATTTTAATTAATCCAGACAGACCTGGAAAACTTGAAAACCTCAAAGATAATATGTACTGCAAACCTGAAAATCGGAGGGCCTGAGAATTTGAAAGTCTGTATAAATTAAAAGCCTGAAAACCTGGAAAACAGAAAGTCTAATAAACTCTGAATACCTGTGAAATATAGAGAACACAAGAAAACACTACAAATACCTAGCATATACTGGGAGTCAAATTTCCAAACCTGAGAATCTGAAAGAATTTTAAAAGGGAGACATTAAAAAGTCGAACCTGAAGGCTAAATCTGAAAAGAAGAAATATCATTTCTGAAAAGACAATTTAAAAGCCTGAGATCAGAAAAATCAAAATTTAAGAACGTCTTACTGAAAATCCACTGAAATTTCAAAACCCAAGAACCTGAAAAGCTACAATATAATACATAATTATTATGCATGCACTGGAAAATTTCAAATGTTGACGCGAGAGTGACAAATTTTTAGATTTTTTTTTTTAAATTTACCCGAAGGAATCAGATATTTTCACGCGGAGTACAAAAACTAGAGCCCATAAGGATACCCAATCGGAAACACTCATACTTAAGAAACGCGCTAGTGACGAGAAAAAAAATTAAAACTTAATCTCCAAAAAACTTGGCAATGTGGTAATAGTAATTTACGTTGTAAGTCCGGAAAACTCATTTTTACAGTAACGAGTCGAAATGTTAACAGACGAGGCGATGAAGGAGCCGAGTCTGGAATTTTGAGACAAGTTACTGTAAAAGTTTCCGGACGTATGTCGTAATGCGTTTTATTTCATGCTACAGATACTAAATCATTGTTTTCATTTTAAAAAATTAAATTGGAATTCAGAATTTAAACATCCATGAATTGAGTATCTATGACAACAGCTTGATTTGTTGGTTGTATTTTTTTTACAGGACTTGTACTGTAAAGTCCCATTTTCCGGACTCAAAACTCTGACGTAAAACTAACAAATATGACACAGTATGAAATAAAATTAAATTTTATTATATTTATTACAGTGGCTTACAGTCAGGAGCCCAACATACAGGCCCAACATATGCCCATAAATAAATAAAACTATGAATAAAACAATATGTTGTTTAGTTTCGAGGTTAGAGGATATGTCAAAGTTGTGTGTTCAAATGTTGGCGCGAAAGTGACAAATCTTTTAGATTTTTTTTAATTTACCCGAAGAAATCAGATATTTTCACGCGGAGTATAAAAACTAGAGCCTATAAGAATACCCAATCGGGAACACTCATACTTAAGAAACGTGAATTTCCCCATGTAAAATCGGGTTTGTTTAGATTCAATGCGCTGACCTACCTCAAGGTTCTACGTCATCACTAATAGCGCGCATTATAACGGAGATCTAACTACATCTCGTGAAGTGGGAAGTGATGTCGCAGTTTTAAATTTTTTTGAGAAAACGACGAATTTTTTTTCAACACAACGTTACTTATTTTAGATTCCTCTACAGGATTTCATCGTTTTTGAAAAATGTTGGGCAGTCCCATTTTTTTTTCATCCGATATCCAAATACTAGCGACACCCCTGGGCTACGCCGAACTTCCCTTTAAGAAAAAAAGCATCCGAGGTCCAAAACATGCACTGTTTGCCCGGCAATGTTCAACAACGACCGCACCAAGGCTGCACGCCCTCAGTCGCCAATTTGGCGGTGAAAATACAGTTGTTTCACAATATAGTTTTAGCTGCTCTTCTTCGTAGATGCTTTACATAGCGTTCTCACTTGGCACATATGTGGAGTGGAGAAATTGTTGAATCCTGAGCTCTCCTGAGAATAGATTATTGACCATTTTTCCTCACTGAATATTTTAATTGTAACTTTCACTTACTGCTGTTCTTCATAGATGCTTCTCTTATTCCTTTCTTTTTTGTTTGGATGATCTCGTGTCAGGTCATGATGAGGAAAGCAAAACTAGACCAAGAACATCATAATTACAGTCATAAATGAATGGCTTGGATTTTTTTTTCTGAATACAGCAACGCACAAATGGTAAATTTGAAATAGACGTTACCCTGTAGCAAGAATTAAACTTTCGTTAGTAAAAAACTGCGTCCCTTAGCATTGTTGTTCGTGAATAAAATTCAATAATGTTTGTTGGGAAAATTATTTCTAAAGTAAGCTTAAAATATACAGAAAGCTGTATAATTGGGTGGAAACTTGGGTAGAAAATTTAAAATTTGCTATAGCTTTTAGACGGAAGATGTCATAGTTTACTGACGTCACGTAGGATCTTCTAGGTGCTCTCTACAAAACCCATCATAAAATTATAAAGTTGGGCGAACACAAACACAGCAGGTTCCGGAATACCGAAATTTGGAAACTCCCAAAGTCCTGACCGACCAAGACCAGTTATAAGTAAAAATACCAGTATACCTACCACGAATAAACATGATTATCATATACACAAGTAAATTAACATTAATACCTTAATTATATTGTAAATTGCTTATGTCAATTTTCAGATTCAAGGACAATCTATTAGCAATTTGTCGAAAAAATGTTTGTTTTTTTCGTTGTATATTCCGGCGATAAAAATGATTTATTAATTGAAAAAAATTATAACCAGCGTTCAACAAAAAACCTGGTTAGAGCAAGCTTTGAAATTGCGTTTTTGTTTTATGTTTTTACAGTGTACAGTTTGACTGATTAACAACTGTTCATTATGCATCTTAAAGAAGTGTTGACAAGTGTTTTAGGGCATTAGTTAGTTGTTTTATATAGGCCGCCAGGATTTGGGGGTTTGGGCTGCAATGTCCTGCATGTATCTCCAGGATTTCTATAACGGTTTTTGACAGAAGCATGTATTCACCAATATTAATTTAAGAAGATTTTTGTGCGTTAGTTGGTAAAAAATTAAGGTAAAAGTAAAGTGCATTCAGATCTTTGGGTTAATTGAGTTAATATTTTTAGATATAGGACACTTTATGATTTGGTTTACACCTTTATTTCTTTAAAATGTAGAAATTAAAACACTCTTCCAAAGGATATGACCCACTGACAGTCTGTAACCAAATTTCTACAAATGTTTATTGAGAATTTTACAATCTCTTAGAAGGACACAAAACAGTTACAGCAAATTAATGGTGAAAATGTTTCTTGTAGAGAGTTTGTTTTTCTGATCCCATGAAAAACAGTTTGCAAAAAATCTTCAGTTTCATTCTATCTTGCATCGGCTATGGGTACTTTGTCCATGAAATTTTAAATATGTGGCCAAAGCAAGAAATCACAAGAACTAGGGAACCCATTGTCAAAAGTATGTAAACATCTCAAACAGAAGTGGTACAGATATACGTAAATCCTTTTTTGATGTCGTCACAGGCTCCAACAGAGAGACCAGTCTGTCCTCGGTACATAAAAAATGTGATTAGCATGCAAAAAATATTTTAAATAATTTTTATTTACCTGTACGATGTGTCTTGCTCATTGGGTTTATAACAGGTATGTATTTACAACAAGTTTGAAAGCGTTCTCCATGTTTGTGTACACAAAGTTGTGCTCTTTGTCTGATCCCATTAAAAACACTCTACAAAAGTTTCATTCCGTACATCTCTAGAAAACAACATTACCTCAATGTTATGTAAACAACGTAGCTGAGGGGGTGATCATTAACTATGTGCTGACTGTTTTCTCATTTAATCGTTGCATAATATATGGAAATATTGACAATGTGGTTTGTGTAGATTTACACTAACTAGTGATCGCCCGTCACTCGAAATTCGAGTGGTATGTAGTGAATTTGTAATCAAGTCATTGTAAAAATTGAAAAAAAAAAAGTGTTGAATAAAGACTGGTTATCATATTACACATTACAATTATTTTTAATTTGCCTTGTCTGAAGATAGATTTTATAATACCCAACTTCGTTTATTTGACTTTACAATTATTAGTATATCATCAGTCACTACGGATCTCAGATTGACCTTTAATTGCGTGAAGTAGCTAATTAGTACTTGTAATTACACTTCTCTAAGCTGATTACTGAAACTGTTATTTAATATTGTGGTTTCGATCGGTTTACAAATAACAAGGAACACCTGGTCGCCTCGACAAGAAAAAGTTAATTATGTATTTAACAATGCAAAAAAACAGCGATTTGAGATTGTGGACAATTAGCATCTTTAATTTCTTCCACCTCATTTAATTACAATGTAAACTCTAAAAGAATGTAAATAACGAACTGATAAAACGTTTCCATCGTTTCCTTCCCCGCCGTAAGCGCAGGGAGGACATTGATTTTTTACGATCCCATTACTGAAATTCGCTAGGACCGCCGTAAAAACCAAAAAAAAAAATACATAATATGATACCTCAGTGTCAACAATTCCCTGTCTTAGCTAATTTAGAATGCATAAAAATTTCTTTTCGACCCATTGCTTTCGATAGAAATGAGTCATTTTTACCTGACCCAACTCGTGATTGATTTCTTACAAATCCGAGATTTGCAGCTTTAGCTCCTATTGAATCCAGGAGCTTTTCTGTACATTATTGTGCCTACGTGAGCTCCTCGATCGTAATTCCCTAATTCCCTACGATACGCGATCTCAAGCCCGTACTTTTTATCTACCTGCAAAGGGCCTATTCCTTTGTAGGTTCACAGGTGGAGCCCTTTGTGTCCTCCCAAACCGTTACAAAAAGCAGGTTGAACTACCCCTCTTTTGTTACATCGGCCACCAATCTCTAATTGATGCGTAAATTTAATCTTCAGTGTTAATTTTTTCCTCCGTTAGCGTGCGCTAATAGAATCTGGTATTAATTAGAACGATGTGGACCTGGAAGTCGTTGCTGTCCAAAAAAGTAGCAATCATTAGGTGGCGTTGCCGATTGTTGAAGTCATCGGGTTATGTAACCACAACAAAAAATGTTCTTTGCCAAGGCCAAGGTCAGGACGTCGTGCGCATGTCCTGTATCTAACAGCTGTTATTGATTACAGCTGGGTGCTGTTCTCCACTTCCCTGTTTTTACGATGGTCCTGGCGAATTTCGATAATTGCATCGTAAAAAAGCAAATTTCCTGCCCGCGTCCACGGCAGGGAACGAAACTATGGAAACGTTTTATCAGTTTGGAAGTTTACATTGTAATTTACATGAGGTGAAGATAATCATTGTTCACATTATTTTTTTACATTGTTTTGAATTCTTGTTTAGGTAAGGACTAAGTGTTTCTTGTACTAACTTATGTCGAGCGATCAAGATAATTTGTAATCGAGTTATCCATGAATCCGAAAACGTATGTCGTGCAAATAATGTGTCAACTGAAAGATAAAATAGTGGAAATTCTCAAACAGGATTTTATTGTCAAAAATACCAGAAATTTTAAGGAAAATTCATTTATTTCATTCAACTGTTGTAATAAATGCTGAAAATGTTCTCCAATTTGGGCTAAGCACAAATGAGCCCTTCGTCTAACACCTTGAATAACATTTTGTAACATATCTGGATTATTATTTATTTCATTAATTTTTTCGGTGATTCTGAGCCTTAATTCTTGTAAATTATGAAGAGGCGTTGGGTAAATGGATTTTTTTAAATAAGGCCACAAAAAAAGTCCACAAGTGTAAGGTTACAAGATCTCAGATAAGTCTGTTATCAAAGAACTCTCGGAACATAGCTATTGTGGTCCTTGCTGAATGTGCTGTAGCCCCATCTTGTTGAAAATAGCCAAGTACCAATTCGTCATCATGAAGTTCGTTAATAAAAGTTTCCAAAATCACTTGTTGATACGCAAGTGCACTTAGGTTACCTGAAGAAGGATTAAAAAATTTCTTAGGTGTGATAAACACTTTGTGTCTAATGAAAATGCCATTTTTAAGCAGTGAACAAATAAAGTTCTTAAAATAACTGATTTTATAGAGTAGAGAGACTGACAAAAATAACACAACAACCAACATCAACAACGCAAGCAAGATACTGAGATCTGAGGTTAAGTTCATTCTTCAAATTTATTTGACATTTGATGACAGTAGTTCAGGTGACACCTAACTGGGATTTGATTTATATGCAAGATCTGGCGAAAAATTGAAATTAACAATAAAAAAATAGTTTGTGGAGGCTACATTTTGTTCGCATCTGTTTAAAAATTGATTTCTTAAATTTTTTGAAATCTTAAACTTATTTTTTAAACTTCTTGAATGACATAACTTTAGATGCCACAATTAAGCATCAGTCGCGAAAGACACACGGATTGATGGATGACTCGATTACAAATTATCTTGATCGCTCGATAGAAGTAACTAATTCACTCAGTTAAAGGTCAACCTAAAATCAAGCATAGCTGTGGTTGAGACAAACAAAGGAAAGAAGACTTCGGAAAATGATACAGAAAAGAACAAAATGCGATGAGAGAATTAATAAAGACAAAAAAAAAATAAAAAAAAAATAGAGAACTAAAGTATGGAAAATGAAATGGGATGAAAGGATAAACTGGAATGAAAAAGGAAAACAGCAAAGAATAAAAACATTAAAGATTAAAATAGTTAAAACCGAAAATATTAATGAAATAGCGAAGTAAAAATTTTTGTCCCAGAGATGTGTGGACCATCATTTACGCCCTTATTTTGAGATATATCAAAACGGGGTTTTCGGGGCACCATAGCTACACGATACCTTCACAATTTAAAATTATTAGAAATAATATACAGAGTGTCCTAATATAGTGAATTAAAACAGCAATTAATGCTGAACAAAATGATGGTTCTTGTGTTATAAAGAATTTTAGGTCAAAATTAGTGCTTTTTTAAAAAATTGCAGAAACAATTCCAACAGAGATCACTGAATACTTTTCTGTCAATATTTTTTTTTAGATCCAAACTTTAATACACACTGGTTGAAAGTTTCGCAAAATTTATACATAGTCGAATATAAGTATAACAGAATATAAGTCGTTTTGATATACATATACATAGTTCTGTTTCTAAATGAATTTTTTTCTGTAATTTTTATAGTATTACGGATCGAATTTCTATATAGCCTTCCAAAGGAATTAGTCGGCTTCCAACCACTATGCCAGGACTGAAAGTGACTGTGGCTCGCTTCGCTCGCGTATTAAAATATAAATATAAGTCGTTTTGATATACAGATAGTTATACAAAGTTCTGTTTTTAAATGAATTTTTTTCTGTAATTTTTATAGTATTGTTCGAATTTCTATATAGCCTTCCGAAGGAATTAATCGGCTTCCAACCACTATACCAGGACTGAAACTGACTGTAGCTCGCTTCGCTCGCGTATTAAAATATGAATATAAGTCGTTTTGATATACAGATAGCTATACAAAGTTCTGTTTCTAATATTTTTTTCTGTAATTTTTATAGTATTACGGATCGAATTTCTATATAGCCTTCCGAAGGAATTAGTCGGCTTCCAACCACTATGCCAGGACTGAAAGTGACTGTAGCTCGCTTCGCTCGCGTATTAAAATATGAATATAAGTCGTTTTGATATACAGATAGTTATACAAAGTTCCGTTTTTAAATGATTTTTTTTTCTGTAATTTTTATAGTATTACGTATTGAATTTCTACATAGCCTTCTGAAGGAATTAGTCGGCTTCCAACCACTATGCCAGGACTGAAAGTGACTGTAGCTCGCTTCGCTCGCGTATTAAAATATAAATATAAGTCCTTTTGATATAGAGATAGTTATACAAAGTTCTGTTTCTAAATGATTTTTTTTTCTGTAATTTAATAGTATTACGGATCAAATTTCTATATAGCCTTCCAAAAGAATTAGTCGGCTTCCAACCACTATGCCAGGGCTGAAAGTGACTGTAGCTCGCTTCGCTCGCGTATTAAAATATAAATATAAGTCCTTTTGATATACAGATAGTTATACAAAGTTCCGTTTCTAAAAGAATTTTTTTCTGTATTTTTTATAGTATTACGGATCGAATTTTCTATATAGCCCTCCGAAGGAATTAGTCGGCTTCCAACCACTATGCCAGGACTGAAAGTGACTGTAGCTCGCTTCGCTCGCGTATTAAAATATAAATATAAGTCCTTTTGATATAGAGATAGTTATACAAAGTTCTGTTTCTAAATGATTTTTTTTCTGTAATTTAATAGTATTACGGATCAAATTTCTATATAGCCTTCTGAAGGAATTAGTCGGCTTCCAACCACTATGCCAGGACTGAAAGTGACTGTAGCTCGCTTCGCTCGCGTATTAAAATATGAATATAGGTCGTTTTGATATACAGATAGTTATACAAAGTTCCGTTTCTAAAAGAATTTTTTTCTGTAATTTTTATAGTATTACGGATCGAATTTTCTATATAGCCCTCCGAAGGAATTAGTCGGCTTCCAACCACTATGCCAGGACTGAAAGTGACTGTAGCTCGCTTCGCTCGCGTATTAAAATATAAATATAAGTCCTTTTGATATAGAGATAGTTATACAAAGTTCTGTTTCTAAATGATTTTTTTTCTGTAATTTAATAGTATTACGGATCAAATTTCTATATAGCCTTCCAAAGGAATTAGTCGGCTTCCAACCACTATGCCAGGGCTGAAAGTGACTGTAGCTCGCTTCGCTCGCGTATTAAAATATAAATATAAGTCTTTTTGATATACAGATAGTTATACAAAGTTCTGTTTCTAAATGATTTTTTTCTGTAATTTAATAGTATTACGGATCGAAATTCTATATAGCCTTCCGAAGGAATTAGTCAGCTTCCAACCACTATGCCAGGACTGAAAGTGACTGTAGCTCGCTTCGCTCGCGTATTAAAATATGAATATAAGTCGATTTGATATACATATAGTTATACAAAGTTCTGTTTTTAAATGAATTTTTTCTGTAATTTTTATAGTATTACGGATCGAATTTCTATATAGCCTTCCGAAGGAATTAATCGGCTTCCAACCACTATGCCAGGACTGAAAGTGACTAGCTCGCTTCGCTCGCGTATTAAAATATAAATATAAGTCCTTTTGATATACAGATAGTTATACAAAGTTCTGTTTCTAAATGATTTTTTTTTCTGTAATTTAATAGTATTACGGATCGAAGTTCTATATAGCCGTCCGAAGGAATTAGTCGGCTTCCAACCACTATGCCAGGGCTGAAAGTGACTGTAGCTCGCATCGCTCGCGTATTAAAATATAAATATAAGTCCTTTTGATATAGAGATAGTTATACAAAGTTCTGTTTCTAAATGATTTTTTTTCTGTAATTTTATAGTATTACGGATCGAATTTCTATATAGCCTTCCGAAGGAATTAGTCGGCTTCCAACCACTATGCCAGGACTGAAAGTGACTGTAGCTCGCTTCGCTCGCGTATTAAAATATAAATATAAGTCGTTTTGATATAAAGATAGCTATACAAAGTTCTGTTTCAAATTTTTTTTCTGTAATTTTTATAGTATTACGGATCGAATTTCTATATAGCCTTCCGAAGGAATTAGTCGGCTTCCAACCACTATGCCAGGACTGAAAGTGACTGTAGCTCGCTTCGCTCGCGTATTAAAATATGAATATAAGTCGATTTGATATACATATAGTTATACAAAGTTCTGTTTTTAAATGAATTTTTTCTGTAATTTTTATAGTATTACGGATCGAATTTCTATATAGCCTTCCGAAGGAATTAATCGGCTTCCAACCACTATGCCAGGACTGAAAGTGACTAGCTCGCTTCGCTCGCGTATTAAAATATAAATATAAGTCCTTTTGATATACAGATAGTTATACAAAGTTCTGTTTCTAAATGATTTTTTTTTTCTGTAATTTAATAGTATTACGGATCGAAGTTCTATATAGCCGTCCGAAGGAATTAGTCGGCTTCCAACCACTATGCCAGGGCTGAAAGTGACTGTAGCTCGCATCGCTCGCGTATTAAAATATAAATATAAGTCCTTTTGATATAGAGATAGTTATACAAAGTTCTGTTTCTAAATGATTTTTTTTCTGTAATTTAATAGTATTACGGATCGAAATTCTATATAGCCTTCCGAAGGAATTAGTCGGCTTCCAACCACTATGCCAGGACTGAAAGTGACTGTAGCTCGCTTCGCTCGCGTATTAAAATATGAATATAAGTCGATTTGATATACATATAGTTATACAAAGTTCTGTTTTTAAATGAATTTTTTCTGTAATTTTTATAGTATTACGGATCGAATTTCTATATAGCCTTCCGAAGGAATTAATCGGCTTCCAACCACTATGCCAGGACTGAAAGTGACTGTAGCTCGCTTCGCTCGCGTATTAAAATATGAATATAAGTCGATTTGATATACATATAGTTATACAAAGTTCTGTTTTTAAATGAATTTTTTCTGTAATTTTTATAGTATTACGGATCGAATTTCTATATAGCCTTCCGAAGGAATTAATCGGCTTCCAACCACTATGCCAGGACTGAAAGTGACTAGCTCGCTTCGCTCGCGTATTAAAATATAAATATAAGTCCTTTTGATATACAGATAGTTATACAAAGTTCTGTTTCTAAATGATTTTTTTTTCTGTAATTTAATAGTATTACGGATCGAAGTTCTATATAGCCGTCCGAAGGAATTAGTCGGCTTCCAACCACTATGCCAGGGCTGAAAGTGACTGTAGCTCGCATCGCTCGCGTATTAAAATATAAATATAAGTCCTTTTGATATAGAGATAGTTATACAAAGTTCTGTTTCTAAATGATTTTTTTTCTGTAATTTTATAGTATTACGGATCGAATTTCTATATAGCCTTCCGAAGGAATTAGTCGGCTTCCAACCACTATGCCAGGACTGAAAGTGACTGTAGCTCGCTTCGCTCGCGTATTAAAATATAAATATAAGTCGTTTTAAACAAGAAGAATGTCCTTAAATCCAAGTGGAGTAAATTTAAATTAAAATTTAAATATATCTATGTCGAACTCCACAAACTTTAATAACTGAAGGATTACTAATGGTACATGTTTCGGCAGAATGCTTCTGCCATCATCAGCCCTAATTTAACAAGAGATTAATGATACAATTGATGAATTACAAGAGGGGTTCTTACCTTAAAGAATATAAAAAATTATGACATTGACGTAATTTTGAATTAAATTTGACGTTTTCAAAGGGTTTAATCAAATTTAATTCAAAATTACGTCAATGTCATAATTTTTTATATTCTTTAAGGTAAGAACCCCTCTTGTAATTCATCAATTGTATCATTAATCTCTTGTTAAATTAGGGCTGATGATGGCAGAAGCATTCTGCCGAAACATGTACCATTAGTAATCCTTCAGTTATTAAAGTTTGTGGAGTTCGACATAGATATATTTAAATTTTAATAAGTCGTTTTGATATAAAGATAGCTATACAAAGTTCTGTTTCAAATTTTTTTTCTGTAATTTTTATAGTATTACGGATCGAATTTCTATATAGCCTTCCGAAGGAATTAGTCGGCTTCCAACCACTATGCCAGGACTGAAAGTGACTGTAGCTCGCTTCGCTCGCATATTAAAATATGAATATAAGTCGTTTTGATATACAGATAGTTATACAAAGTTCTGTTTCTAAATGATTTTTTTTTGTAATTTTTATAGTATTACGGATCGAATTTCTATATAGCCTTCCGAAGGATTTAGTCGGCTTCCAACCACTATGCCAGGACTGATTTTACAGAATAGAGAGACTGTTTCACTAGGCAAAAATAACATAACAACCAACATCAAAAACGCAAGCGGCGAGATACTGAGATTTGAGGTTAAGTTAATTCCTCAAATTCATTTGACATTTGATGACAGTGGTTCAGGTTACACCGAACTGGGATTTCATCTATACACCTAATATACATAAGATGCGAAAAATTGAAATTAACAATAAAAAATTAGGTTGTGGAGGCTAAATTTTTTTCGCATCTGTTTAAAAATTTATTTCCTAAAACCACAAAATAATTTTTTAAACTTTTTGACTGACGTAACTTTAGATGCCACAACTAAGCATATCAATCGCGAAAGACACACGGATTCGAATTCATGGATGACTCGATTACAGATTATCTTGATCGCTCGATATTTCAATATTCTGGACATCATTTTATATCCATGCAATTGATCATTATCTTTTGATCGCTAGATAAGCTTTAATAGAGTGTTTACACATTAAAACAAATTTGTGTGAAACCTGTGAAAAACTTATTTTCTGATATATTTTTGTTCAAAAACTATATTTATTTATTTATATTCAAGTTCAATGGTAATCATAGTTATTAAAAGTAGAGACAAGATAAGAATAAAATCAAATTTGAACTATGAAATCAAATTTGAAATGGGTTGAAGTCTCAACCTAGCAGCAACACAATTCAGTGGTTGTAATGTGATCAGTGACAAAACGCACTAGTTACTGGTGCCAATTAAAAAAACACTGACGTAAAACTACTTTTAATAATCCCTTTGTACGGTATAGATAGTTATCGAAAGTGTCCCAATTTGCAGCAATAAAACCGTTTTTCCCTCTCTCTCTTCCATAAACTAACAATAGCTTTCGCAAAAACGACAAACAACATGAAAGCGATGAGTCAGTCCAGTGGCGTGATCCGATCAAAATCAACAAAACCAACAAATTGTGAAAACCGGCCGAATCGAAAAGTCACGTACGCCACTGCGGCAATCAACTTTCCTTCTTCCACGAGAGCTTAGATGAGATCTGTTTCATCTCGAATAAAGTCGAATAACCGGTTGCGAGACCTTGGCCACCGTATTACTCCCCGTAAACTAGGTTTCTTTGTTCTTTTCTTTTCGTTGCCTCGAGCCGTAAAACTCGTCATTTCGGTCGCTCTCGACTGCCTTTTTTTTCCGTGGTTCGGCTAACACCCAACCGAGACTCTAGCTGTTGACTCACCCCTTATCACCGGTGTGATAACACAATAGTATTGTTTGTTTTCATAAATAATTATGCGGATGACAAGCCCGTATTGCTCCCACCACGTACAGCACAGAGCATAAATTAAATGACTTCCAAGTGCTGTTTATTTTTACATTATTAATTTTTATTCAGTCGTGGTGTTAATTTATCACCATGGTAAAATGCCAAGATAACTCGGATTGCCAGTTACTTCACGGGACGATCGGTAAACAAGTTCTTTACACGTTTGTTTTCAATAAAAAACGCCCGGTGTAATCGCGATTTCGATCGTGGCGCTCTTCATAAAAACTGGCGATGTTTCGTGGACATCTTCAGCATGGAAACGAGCACAATAGTTTAATATGTCAACCATACCGGGGGCGAAACTCATCTCGGCTATATTTTTACAACTTCATAATGTTAATTTTAGTGCCAAAAGAATATGATTGTTTCATTTATTTTTATATTGACCTGCTATGATTCCCTTAGAGATTTTTCCACCATTTCAATGTAATATTTATTCGTACCCTTCGCCCCCTTTTCTAATACTACCCCAAATCGCTCCCATGACCCATGACCCATTTTCTTCTTTATTATACAGGGTCTTTATGACTGATTCATTGCGTAGGTATGAACTCCATGTAAATTTTGTTATGCACAGGCACCATGATGTAGGAATAATTTATATAGACCCGATATATTATTATATATGGCGTTCAAAGCCTACTGGATACATGAACCATTTATGAAGAGCCTGTATTATACCATTATGAATCTTGTAGTTTCATTCCTTCTTTCTTCCCTTTTAATTTTACACCCTTTTATTTTCATCGACATCGTTTACATTTCTTCTTTTTATTTCTCTTATTGTGCTTCAAACATGTGATTCTTTCATTTTTAGCGTAGTGACATGTTTAGATGAAAATTCACCTATTTGTTAGAGAATCTTGACCGAATAGCAACCAAGGAGTTATTTTATCCTATACAATTTCGGGGTTTTATTGTGAAATGTGCTAAATTACCAGCTTGCGACCTTTCTGCTTTTGGTGGAGGTAAAAAATTAAGAGGGCTAATTAACGAAGCGACGTGAGGGAGATAAGAGACTTGGGGGAATTGACTTACTGATTCTAAATATTTTGTTTATAAGTTGATCTACAGAAATAACAACCATTTGAAAACCACCAAATAATTAGGGCATAAATCTGAAAAATAATTTGATTTGATTGATCCTTCAGATCCTTGAGGCCTTATAGTCCTTCGAGTCGTACAGATTAATCAGATCCTTTAGGTCTTTCAGGTTATTCAATTCTCTGGTTTATGATCCATATCTTTCCTGTCCCCCAATGTTCATTGATATAATGATTTATTGAATATTTAATAATAGTGGTCCTTAATGTGGTTGCAACAGGATGGAGCTCCTGTACACTTCTAAGAAGATATTTAAATGACTGGTTGCCGAGACGTTGGATTGGTAGGGGTGGTCCTGTCAAATGGCCAGCAAAATCACGCGATTTAACGCCTCTAGATTTTTTCGTTTGGGGTTATGTAAAGGATAATTATAGTCTATCGAATTCTTACGTAAACCTAAGTCTGTCTACCGCTGTCATTTCTGAAGTAATTTAATAAATTATACAATAAACGACTATCTCCATGGCAACAAGTCCAAAACGATCTGATCTTAATACGCGATTTTCGCAATTTCGGGAAACTTTCTAGGTTTTTGTAAAAATTACCTAAAGTCCTAACATTTTCCGAGGCAAACCTACATTGAAAAAAAGCTTATTTGGTGGGGTAATGGAATATAGGGTATTTCATTTGAAAAAAAAGTTATTATGTAATTCCTTCAGAAGGCTATATAGAAATTCGATCCGTAATACTATAAAAATTACAGAAAAAAAATCATTAAAAAACAAAACTTTGTATAACTATCTGTGTATCAAATCGACTTATATTCATATTTTAATACGCGAGCGAAGCGAGCTACAGTCACTTTCAGTCCAGGCATAGTGGTTGGAAGCCGACTAATTCCTTCCGTAGGCTATATAGAAAATTGGATCCGTAATACTATAAAAATCACAGAAAAAAATTCATTTAGAAACAGAACTTTGTATAACTATCTGTATATCAAAACGACTGATATTCATATTTTAATAGGCGAGCGAAGCGAGCTACAGTCACTTTCAGTCCTGGCATAGTGGTTGGAAGCCGACTAATTCCTTCGGAAGGCTATATAGAAATTCGATCCGTAATATTATAAAAATTACAGAAAAAAAAACATTTAAAAACAGAACTTTGTATAACTATCTGTATATCAAATCGACTTATATTCATATTTTAATACGCAAGCGAAGCGAGCTACAGTCACTTTCAGTCCTGGCATAGTGGTTGGAAGCCGATTAATTCCTTCGGAAGGCTATATAGAAAATTCGATCCCTAATACTATAAAAATTACAGAAAAAAAAAACATTTAGAAACAGAACTTTGTATAACTATCTGTATATCAAATCGACTTATATTAATATTTTAATACACGAGCGAAGCGAGCTACAGTCACTTTCAGTCCTGGCATAGTGGTTGGAAGCCGATTAATTCCTTCGGAAGGCTATATAGAAAATTCGATCCCTAATACTATAAAAATTACAGAAAAAAAAACATTTAGAAACAGAACTTTGTATAACTATCTGTATATCAAATCGACTTATATTAATATTTTAATACACGAGCGAAGCGAGCTACAGTCACTTTCAGTCCTGGCATAGTGGTTGGAAGCCGATTAATTCCTTCGGAAGGCTATATAGAAAATTCGATCCCTAATACTATAAAAATTACAGAAAAAAAACATTTAAAAACAGAACTTTGTATAACTATCTGTATATCAAATCGACTTATATTCATATTTTAATATGCGAGCGAAGCGGGCTACAGTCACTTTCAGTCCTGGCATAGTGGTTGGAAGCCGACTAATTCCTTCGGAAGGCTGTATAGAAAATTCGATCCCTAATACTATAAAAATTACAGAAAAAAAAACATTTAAAAACAGAACTTTGTATAACTATCTGTATATCAAATCGACTTATATTAATATTTTAATACACGAGCGAAGCGAGCTACAGTCACTTTCAGTCCTGGCATAGTGGTTGGAAGCCGATTAATTCCTTCGGAAGGCTATATAGAAAATTCGATCCCTAATACTATAAAAATTACAGAAAAAAAAACATTTAAAAACAGAACTTTGTATAACTATCTGTATATCAAAACGACTGATATTCATATTTTAATAGGCGAGCGAAGCGAGCTACAGTCACTTTCAGTCCTGGCATAGTGGTTGGAAGCCGACTAATTCCTTCGGAAGGCTATATAGAAATTCGATCCGTAATACTATAAAAATTACAGAAAAAAAAACATTTAAAAACAGAACTTTGTATAACTATCTGTATATCAAATCGACTTATATTCATATTTTAATACGCGAGCGAAGCGAGCTACAGTCACTTTCAGTCCTGGCATAGTTGTTGGAACATTTTGCGAAACCGTACACCCTGTATAGAAGTATCAATTTAGATGACTTTCAATCCGTGTGTATTAAAGTTTGGATTTTAAAATTTCATTTCTTGCTGACAATTTTTGGTGTCAAATTTAATTTTTTGCTAACAATTTTTGGTGCAAAATTTCATTTCTTGCTGACAACTTTTGGTGTCTACTTTCATTTTTTGCTGACAATTCTTGATGGCAAATTTTATTTCTTGCTGTCAATTTTTGGTGTCTAATTTCATTTTTTGCTAACAATTTTTAGTGCCAAATTTCATATTTTGCTGTCACCTTAATTTATTTTTTTTTTGCCCACCATTTTTGCTGTCCAATTTAATTTTTTGGTCACAATTTTTGGTGGCAAATTTCATTTTTTGCTGACAATTATTATTGGTGGCAAATTTTATTTCTTGCTGACAATTTTTGGTGTCTAATTTCATTTTTTGCTGACAATTTTTGGTGTCTAATTTCATATTTTGCTATCACCTTAATTTAATTTTTTTGCCGACCATTTTTGCTGTCCAATTTCATTTTTTGGTAACAATTTTTGGTGTCAAATTTTATTGGTGTCTAATTTCATTTTTTGCTGACAATTTTTGGTGTCTAATTTCATTTTTTTGCTGACAATTTTTAGTGCCTAATTTCATATTTTGCTATCACCTTAATTTAATTTTTTTGCTGACCATTTTTGCTGTCCAATTTCATTTTTTGGTGACAATTTTTTCTGTCAAATTTAATGTTTTGCTAACAATTTTTGGTGTCTAATTTAATTTTCTGCTGACAATTTTTGGTGTCAAATTTAATTTTTTGCTAACAATTTTTGGTGCAAAATTTCATTTCTTGCTGACAACTTTTGGTGTCTACTTTCATTTTTTGCTGACAATTCTTGATGGCAAATTTTATTTCTTGCTGTCAATTTTTGGTGTCTAATTTCATTTTTTGCTAACAATTTTTAGTGCCTAATTTCATATTTTGCTATCACCTTAATTTATTTTTTTTTGCCCACCATTTTTGCTGTCCAATTTAATTTTTTGGTCACAATTTTTGGTGGCAAATTTCATTTTTTGCTGACAATTATTATTGGTGGCAAATTTTATTTCTTGCTGACAATTTTTGGTGTCTAATTTCATTTTTTGCTGACAATTTTTGGTGTCTAATTTCATATTTTGCTATCACCTTAATTTAATTTTTTTGCCGACCATTTTTGCTGTCCAATTTCATTTTTTGGTAACAATTTTTGGTGTCTAATTTCATTTTTTGCTGACAATTTTTGGTGTCTAATTTCATTTTTTTGCTGACAATTTTTAGTGCCTAATTTCATATTTTGCTATCACCTTAATTTAATTTTTTTGCCGACCATTTTTGCTGTCCAATTTCATTTTTTGGTGACAATTTTTTCTGTCAAATTTAATGTTTTGCTAACGATTTTTGGTGTCTAATTTAATTTTCTGCTGACAATTTTTGGTGGCAAATGTCAAGTTTTGCCCACAATTTTATTTTTTTCCTTCTGTTCTCTCTCATCTTTTATTGTCGTATTTTTATATTGCATTATGTTCCTATTATGGATATTTTTGTCTCCTAGGATTGAATATATATTAATATGATTTTAATTGTTAAAATAACACTTTTAACTGAAAAATAACACATTTTAATTAAATCAATTAATGAGTAACAAAAAAAGAAAAACACGAAATACATATTTTTTCCATTGACTGCTTGGCAATTTCGTTTCTTATTCGTTTTTGTAGGTCTTCGATTTGTAATGGTCTGTTGACATACACTCGATTTTTACATGACCCAACAGAAAAAATCAAATGGTGTCAAATATGGAAACCTAGCTAACCATTCAATAAACCCGTTTTCGGTGTGGCGGTGCTCCGTCTTGTTGAAACCATATGGTTTCTGCTGGTAAATTTTGATTGCCGTAGTTTGGAAATATTTCCCTAAGTCCTCGTTTTGAAACCCTCGTTCTGGAGATCGGTTCCCGGTTTGGATGATCCCCACAGGGACCTCGAAATCGAAAAGTTTAAGTAGATTTCTAAGTTGAACTGGTTTTTACATAATGTGATGTACAGCAATAAATATTAAAGAGAGAAGTAAATTGTTTTCAGAGGTTTAACCTTGAGGAGGTATCTAAGAAGTTACATTATGGTCACCTATTTCTGACACACTCTGTATGTGTAGTTGTAAAAATGTTAAGTTAGAACAAAGACAATAGCTTTATTGTGGCAAAAATCCAAGCAACGCCAAGGTAAAATTACCATCAATAAAAAACTTCATTTCAATACCAACTTTCATGACATGGATGAAAAGTGACGCTTTGTTCACCGAGGAATTTTTAATGATCATTTAACTCCAATCCGGCCCAACCGTGAATTAACTTCCCCCATTTGCCTTCCACACCCCGAAACTCCACGCAGGTAACTCGATTGTTTCTTCCCGGTAACAATCGGTTGGATGGACACGAGATAATCGAGAACATGCAGGGGACAGCTCTTTGTTAATTTAACCCCAGCGTAATAAATGGAAATTCGGCCTGCATGGAAACAAAGGCGTTTAGGGCAGGCGATCCCCGATATAGGTCGGTTCCCAGCCGGCGCAAGCGTGCACGAGTCCTCTTTGTTGGGGACCTTCGATGGATGCAACCGTGAAGTAAAAGTAAAGAACTGCCTTTGAATATTAGATCAGCTGTTGAGGCGCTGTTTTTACATCTGGGATTGACGGTAATGAGACTGTTCGAGTGTGGGCGAACGTTCTCGCCTTGACTTCTCACGAGAGGTTGTTTTTTCAAGAAACTGAGACCTTTAATTTTTAATTTCACCAATTAGCTGATTCTGAAATGGGATCTTCATTAAAATTGCACCGGTCGAGGGAAAATAAATAAATTTTTGCGCCTTCTTACCAGCTGATGTTACGGGCTCCATAAGGGACAGTAGCTGTGATATAACATCAAATGCAAGTGACCTTTCATGTTTTACTCTTACGTTGCCAGTCTTTTGGATGCATTTTATTAATTTCCATTCTTCTTCTCTTCTTATACTGTCGAATGCTTTCTCCATGTCTATAAAACAGACGTCGTTACTTTTACTGCTTCTTCTTTTATTCGTCTCAGTCTACTTTGTTGGGGCTGATCTGTCAAACTTCTACGGTCACTTTTACGGCCTAGGTACACAATGGTAAATTTCGATGCAGGTGCGCTGTCAACGCACTTTTCAGGGTCGAGGCGAATGCAGATGCAAAATGAGAAAAAACGCGAATTATCATCAAATTCTTAGGTTATGTTTGAAATATACAATGGAGAAAGTAGTATATAACTAAATATACGAATTTTCAGGCATATTTATTTAAATTGACAGCTGTCAAACCTAACCTAACTCTTCGTGCTTCAATAATTCGCCCTCGCCCCTTGACAGCGCATTTGTATCAAAATATACTACATATTTGAGGAAAAAATTGAATTATTATCCATTACTGACATCCCCCAAGAAAAAAGCAAAATAAAAGTTTAGCTGCTTTATCAAGAGCACCAAAAACGCTTTTCAAATGTATGCAAATACCTATCACCTTGACTTCTATTTTCAAGGTTCCGAATGTTTCACTTGGTGGAATACTGAATACTCGATTTTCGGACTTTGAGGTTCGCTATCCCACTATCAATTATTCTAATCAGGAGCGGCTCGTGACTCCTGAACTGCGGGCCACAGGTCTTCATTACGCCACTTCCAAATATGCGATAAGGAAGCCAAAAAGTTTACATGCGAATTCTTCCAAATGGGTCGTTCATTTTTAATTGAATATTTATCGCATCCAAGCCCCGCCTTTTTCTCGATCTTAATTAATTGGCAATTTCGGATCGCTTAGTTAGTCTCATTTCCCACCAAGGAAATGTGGAGAGAAATCAGTCTTAATCTCAATAGTAATTTAAATATTAATATAGTAAGGCTGTAAGGATTTTAATATTAATTCATCCAGTTCCAGGTTGTTTGGCTACATTTAAACTACATATTAATTCCTTCATGCAAATGATGATTTTTTATTCATTACGCAACCTTGAATCATTTGAGTCTTCGTTAGTTGTTTCTGCTTTTGCAAAATTAGTCAATTCGCACGTAGGATTTTAATGGAGTCAATAAGTGTGTAAAAAAGCAGGTAAAAACTTTAATTGGCCGCAAGATTTATGGCCAATCTTTTTTTGGTTTTTCGACCCTGAATAGTCGACAACCGTTCAACTGATTGTTGAACACAATTGTCATAAAAATTGTATTAAAAAATACGACCGTCACCCAAATGGTAATCAGAATTTTGCAAAAGCCCTTAGAATTGATTGTCGGTTTGACCCAGAATATCTTTTTATTTTTCAAAGAGGGAGCTGAAAAAATGCCATGGGTCATCCAACTTATCATTATTGTTTTGAATAAATCTCAGATGTATGGGCTGCGACATCTTGCATAAGACAGATCCAAGGACAAACTGGTTCTGTTAGTGATTCAGAAGCTGTAATATCAGATTAAATGTTTAGTTCTTGATTTATGGCTTTCCCGATTTCTTATTTGTTTGCTTCATCAAAATGAGCAACTAAAATACGGGGTTCTAAAAGAGGACTAATTTTGCTTCACTCATAAATTTGGACCGTCTTTATTAACTGTTTACCGGTTTCGGCAACCTCGCCATCATCTGAATAAATTTTACATAAAATCCGAAGTTATACAGCATGATCAAATAGGACTGTTTGAGTTGGTAATACTGAATTTCATTTTTAAATGGTAGAATTTAGAACTTTCAGTTGTTGACGTCTGACACTGAAAGCTGTTAAAAGGGGTTTTACCGAGGCTTTTACGTTACACCACGATTTTTTTGGAATGGCTTATTTTCTAAGAGGGATTTTTTACCCAATTACTGGTTGGCAGTATTCTCTGGAAGCAACATATAATCTGTTTCAAGAAATGTTTGCGGAAATGTTGGTCACTTTTGCAGTACATATTTCAACAGCATTGTATGCGCGTCGTTGAACGCTATTTAAATACGGGAACGTAGCCAAGCAAAAGCCAACTGGTAGACCCTCTACCTTAACTGAGGAAGTTGTTGATATATCACTGGTATGCAAAGAAGTCCTCGCAAATCCATAAGGAGGATCAACCTTCCTATCCAAAATGTTTAAACAATTCGTACTCCGATTTTCCATATTGTTCCAATTCCCGATTTTACAGGTTCATCATAATGGAAGTTGCTCTACTGTCTCTAAAAAAAATAGGGTACCACCCTTACAAAACTTCCCGGCTTTATTAACCGCTTCCGATTACCCCCGCCGAGTTCAATTCTGCCACTGATTCAATGAACTAATGAACGACAATGATATAATTGACCAAACCTTTTTGTTTATATTATTTACAGAATATGGTCAGGTGAAAATCCCCACGCTGTTAGAGCTGCAAGTTTGCACCCCGTTAAAGTTGGCGTTTGGCTGGCGGTTTCGAGGCAGTGGGTGTATGGGCCGGTCTGTTTTAATTTCACCATCAACTCAGAAAGATATATCTGGCATATATATTCTGGAGCCATTTACAAACCAACTAGCGGATGAGGAGCGGCAAATTGGATATTTTCAACAGGACTCCGCTACACCGCCTACAATGATCCATTAATGAGAGAATTTCGGTGAAAGAGTGATTAATGCGGGAATTTGGCCAAGCAGGTCTCACTACGCTAGATTTCTCTATATTTGGGCTACTGAAAGACAATGTCTTGAGGAATGTATTGCATACTGCCGAAGAACTGCAAGCAGCAATCGTTCAAGAAGTGGCAAACATTACTCCACACATGCACACACAATGTCCTCGAGAGCCTAAAACGAAGAGTTAATTTATGTTTAGAGCAAAATAGGGGGAATTTTGAGCATTACCTTTGATTTGATTATCGTTCTGTATTTCAAGTTTAATTTAATTGAATCGTTGTCCACGCCGAGGAAATTGACAGTAATACAAAGTCATACCAATAGACGTAAATTTGCCACCAAAGGGACTTGGATCGCGAATTAATGGAAACTGTAATAAGGAGGCATGAAACTCGAATAACTGTCAACCCTTGTCAAAATAACGTAAATAACATAAGAATCAAATTATCGGCTCTTTGATAAAATTTGACAAAACCAGTGTTCTGTATTCCTTCTGGGTGCTCTTTCCCTTTTAGACTGCCGTTCATCAGATGAGAGCAAAAATAAATAAATAAAACTAGCGACAAAAAATGTTTAATAAAGCTAAGGTAAAATTTGCATTATTATTCTAAATAATATCTGGTTTTGAAAAAAATAAATCACACTTTTGATTTTGAGATTTTAATTAATTACTTACACTATTGCAGTTTAATCTAAAGCGCGAGGTGGTGACATCTAGCGATGTTTTGTCTGTTTTCCAAACGCAAGGTTTTGAGCGATTGGCACGACTTGAAATTACTGTCATCGGCGCGGACAACGCCTTGAATGAATAGAATTTCTATTCACCTAACCAACAATTTTCTCTCAGTTGACGTTACGTCAAATATGTGTATCCGGCTGCAGTGTTGCAAATAGCCGAACAAAAAAATTTCATAAAAGTAATACCAACTGAAACAGTCTTTCTTGATCACTCGGTATACAAGGGTCGTCATACACTTATCAAAAACACATACATTTAAAAAAAAAAAACAATTAACGACTCTTACTTTGGAAAAATTCTGTCTGATTGTAGCGTAGTTGCCAAAACCTTTTGAGTGAAGTATAAAATAGGACCCCCCCTTTTAAAACCTAATAATTTTTATCACGAGGTCAAATTAAAAAAATTACTTAAAATACGAAGATTAAAACCCATTGATGATTTATGAATTATCGCATAGATTCTTGTATCTTATAGTTTTTGAATATCTTCAGCAATAGGCAAAGAAGAAACGTGAAATAAAAAATATATTTCTTCCCGTCACTCTCATCTTTGTCTATACCTATCCTAAAAAGACGCTTGAAAAGGTACCTATTAAATGTAAAGAATGACACAATTTAATGTAAGTATTGATACAAAGAAACTACCACACCAAAAGGAACAACAACAGGACCTTGGAAGAATACTTCGAGGTATCGGAGAGGAAAACGTTCTCGATCTTATGAAAGACGAGGAGATCGAGATAAAGCAGTCCTGTACGCTGGTGGAATGCTGCTGCCTAAACTGATTGGAGAAACAGTCAAGTCTGCACATTATAAAAAAATCCGTCCTTACCTTTTGTTTCACGAGTTTCAACCACGTCATACGAAACCCTATCCGGTTAATTACACCTTACAATTATCCAAAATAACTGTGATATTAAATCCGTATTAAACGATTTGTTCTAAACTCTCTCTGCTATTAGAACCTAAAAGCGAGCGGTGATATCTGTTCCGTGTTCACGCTTCCATTTACCGACTTGGAAAAGAAAGAATTTTTCGTTGCAGCACCAATGAACCCTGCACCCGTTTTTGTCCATCTCGTTTGAACCCGGTGCGCTGACGCACGGATTTTAAAATTGTAGCGATACCCACGGTTCTTGTATCTTTGCAGGGCAGCCGAAGCCCCTTTGCAGTGATGCATATTTATCTCTAAGGCCTTGAAGATGCCCACGATTGATTTCTGTCCTTTCGGAGGAAAAAGGTTCCGAATCGGATTCCGAGTTGACCCCTCGTTCTGCTCCATGGGGTTCGGGCTGGGGATCAGGAGTATCCATCGCGGTCCCCCTTTCCTCAACCAATAGTTATCGAATGAATAAACACTTCTTTTAGAAACACAGAACAAAAAAAAAGAGAAACTAATCAAAAACCAGAACAAGATGGTGGGATCTTGGAACAAACAAAACTACAAAACGAAACAACATAGAAGATCACGAGTGAGCAACAAAATTCGTGATCGCAGTTGGCTAAACGTATATCGGTTCTTTCAATTTACTGCTTACATTATTTGCCAAACTTTTAACCTATTTTCTCTGTCAAAAATTTGAATTCCTGCGTCCAAACTGTTGTACATTTCAAGCCCCGTTTCCACTGAAGAAACACTGATGAACTTTGTGTTTCCCTTTGTCGCGTGTTTAGCAAATGTTTGGCAACTACTAAGGAATTGCCAACATACATAAACTTTGTGATTCCATCTGAGCAACTGAAAGTCGCTTATAGATGTAGCTTGAGAAAGCGCAACTCAGTGTTTCCACTGATGTGAAAAGTTGCAGCAAAATGGAGGAGGAAGACGTGTTACTATCACGTGTCGATTTTTCCTTTGATGTTATCGCTAGATAGTCGCGTCAATAAATACATAAAACAGGCAATCTTCGGAAGTCCTCAGAAACAGCTTTGATTTTAATGATTCTTTTGTGAATGTTTGTTTTTATATATTATTCAAAATCAGAAACCTTTTGAAGTGGGGAAATAATTATTTATATTGTTTAAACCCTATTTATTATATTTATATAAAAAAATTAGTTTTTCAATACTTATTCTACAAATAATACACGAAAGTAAATTATAAAATTATTATGAATTGTGGATTATTTATTTTAGACATTTATAAATAAAATAATTAAAAATTGTTCATCAATACTTGTAGGAAAGAAAAATTTGAGAATTTTTCTCGATTTCCATGGGATTCCCTGATCAGATCTTGACTTTTTGACAATGGAACTACCTCAAATAAAAGAAGAATTTTGTAAATCGGTCCACAATTGAAGAAATCGGTGAACCTACATGAAGTCGGTTAATAAAAGGGAGCGAAAATTTGAGGATTCTTCTCGATATCCATGGGATTCCCTGGTCAGATTCTATTTTTTTTTGATAATGGAACCACCTTAAGAGTATACCCTTTCAAATAAAAGAAGAATTTTGAAAATCTGCCCACAAATGACGAATAAATCGGTGAACATACATGAAGTCGGTTAATAAAAGGGAGCGAAAATTTTAGTATTTTTTTCGATTTCCATGGGATTCCTGGTCAGATCCTGGTTTTTTGATAATGGAACCACCTCAAGAGTATACCCTTTCAAATAAAAGAAGAATTTTGAAAATCGGTATACAATTGACAAAGAAATCGGTGAACATACATGAAGTCGGTTAATAAAAGGGAGCGAAAATTTGAGTATTTTTCTCGATTTCCATGGGATTCCCTGGTCTGATCCTGATTTTTTGATAATGGAACCACCTTAAGAGTATACCCTTTCAAATAAAAGAAGAATTTTGTAAATCGGTCCACAATTGACGATGAAATCGGTGAACATAAATGAAAAATAAATATATAAATGTTCTGAGGTAACAAGCATTAAAAAAAAATTGACCGAATTGACAACTTCCTCCCTTTTTGAAGTCTGTTAAACTATTTTTTTTAGAGAAATATCATACATATTGTTTAAATAATATTAATAGTTATGTCCCCGCTCCAAAAGGTTTCTGATTATAAATAAAATAAAAAAAGCAAATATTAAAAAAAAAAACATCAAAATCGGAGCAATCAACAGAAACACAAAGGTTGCTCAATGTTTCTTCAGTGAAAACGACGCTTCAGAGAAGAAAGTTAGGACATTATAACTGCATAAATAACAAGTGCCTAATTCAAATTTATTCCCCCCTTTCAATGCTCAAGATACTCTATTTCAAGAGGATGTAATACAGGTCCTGCAATAATGAGAATGTAAGGATCCCCAAATCCACCTGGGACATCCCCTGGAGGCTGCAAGCCAGAATCTTCTGAGGTTCAGATCCTACTCTAGCAAGCCCAATGCAAAGGGTGTTTTCAGTTACTACAAATCCAATAAGAGTCATTTTTACACCATTTTGACATCTACCTAAATTATCCTGTCCCTTGTTCTTCAGTATCTCCAGCAGTTGCTGCGAAGCCTCACTCACAGACATGAATTTAAGTGGCATGTACTCCTTCTTCTTCTTTGTTAAACTCTCTAATGTGGGCTGCTTGACCTTTATATCTGCCACATTTGCCTCCAGTACATACTCTGTCATAATACTCAGACAGACCTACCGAACAAAGAGAAAGTGTGCATCCTATTGCTATAATTAGAAACAATCCTCTCATAAAAACTGTCTGGTTTTCAACCTTCAGTCCAATAGGGAATTGAGACAGTCTCCTCAAAACTGTACAAATGCAATCCACAGCATTCAAAATGGAAGCATTGTGGACCACCCTCGTATCAACCCTATGCTCTCTTGCTCTCAGCACCAGGTCCGTGTGCAAGGCAACATCTGTAGTTTCAGTCCCTGAAAGGACGTCGTCGGCTCCTTGTTCTACCAAGTCTTGATCTGCTACCATGAGTTTCCGGCCGCAGAAGTCCTCCTGGCTTTCCAAGAGTCATTATAATAACTGAAGTTGAAATATTGGGACTTACTAGCGCTTCGGTTCCACAGGTTAGGATCGACGTGTAGGCCTCTAGATAGACTTTGTCGCAACGTTTTATAATTTCCAAACCTTTGGCTGTGATGTCATTGCAGTCACCGATTATGTAGTTTTTATGTGTAGTATTTATATGTAGTTTTATGTAGTTTAAATGTGTGCAAGAGCACTGAAAGAGTGAGGTTAGAACGGGGTCATGGGGTGATTATGGTTGCCTGGTTTTAGGGGCAATGCTTTAATATTCTGCTAATAATTCGGTTATCAAATAAATCTCTTAATAAGTTGATGGAAGCTCTTGTTGTGTGCACTGTAGCTTCATCCTGCTTGAACTAACCCATCGTTAGTTCGTCATCGTGCAGGTCTCTGGGGCTTCTTCCATAACTTGTCTCACTCTTTCAACCGTTTCAGGTATTCGAACATCTCGATATCTACCACTACCTTCTTTTCAGTTAACACTTCCAGTAGCATCGATTTTGAACCTTGCAGAAATTACTGTAACTTATAACAATATCACGATATTCAGCTCGCAATTCTTCCCAGATATCCGGAATAGAATGTTTCCAAATCCCGTTTACCTGGGAAAATAAGGCTGTACGGGTGCCACCCAAGTTAACTTTTGCAAAAGAACAGATTTTTATTTCAAATTAGATTTGACAACTCGATGATTTTTTACACAATCGTTTGATCAAGAATCGACTCAAAATTGTGGATTCAGAAACTCCTACGATCACGAATATTGTTGCTCACTCGTTATTTTTATATGGAAAATCTACAACAGAACTACCATAGGTAGGTCAATATAAAAGGATAAGAAAATAAATGAGGGAATGTGAGACTCAAATGGAAAAAATATACAAAACAATAGAAAAAAATAAGATACCAGAAAAATATGGATATTGAAAGATAAAATAAATTATGTACTAAAATCAGGCCAAGCAAGAAAATAGTTAGACAAAAAAAAGGAAAGAAAGCGATAGAAATAATGAAGCGAAAATAAAGAAGAAATTGTAAAAATAGGGGTTTAGTGTGTATAGAGAAGAATTTCACACGAGATTACAATGCCATTTCGGTCACGTGTGATATACGACGTTTTGTCCAACAGTATTTTTTCAACAACAAAGGATCTTGAAAAGATATTTTTTAAGTGACATTCTCTGACATTGCTTGACATTGACATTTAAAACATAGTCATTAGTATTGTACTTTTACTTTAAAATTAAATTTTAATCACTAGTGATTGAAATTTGATTTTAGTCACTCAAAACTAACGTGTAAGATACCTGAAATATGCAATTGTTGGACAAAATAATTTTTTTGTCAAAAAAAGAAGAAGGTAAATAGAAAATTGGCTTCTCCACAAAAATCAAATGGATCCAACAAAAACAATACCAGTAGAAGAACAAAATAAGTTAAATTGGAGAATTACTTTTTGAAGCAAAATCAGTGTTTGGACTTACATATTGAGACGACCGCGCGACGGCACCGTAAGCGGATGATGTCATCACGTATGGTAACGTGATTAATCTAGAACAGTCCACAGGCCATGAGAATGTCTGGGAATAATTGTTCACATAAGATGCTCTCAAGAGCCTAGAAGATTCTGTCGCGGTGATCTCATACTGTACGACGCTCGTACAAAGAGGATCATCTCATTCTTCGGGAATAATCGATCGCGCCGAAAGGATGATATCATTATTCCCGGAATAGAAGGTGTGCACGAAAATTTCTTTAAATCCTCGAACCCGCCCGGCTCAAGCTACGTTACAATATTTCAATTTAGCGTACCTTTTTAGTAACATTTTTATTAACTTTCGTACCTCCACCTTTTTGTTCTTTTCACTTTTGATTTTTCGCTGTTTCCTGTTCCACTTTTTATCTGTTTTGTTGTTCCATTAATTCACTATTTCACCTCTTAACAATTTCCTATCAATCTTTTCATCCTTTAGTAGTCATTTCTATTGCTTCGTCTGTTACATCTTTCACTGTCTTGCTGCGGCCCTTTCACTCACTGAATACATTAATCCACTGTTCTACTAATTCACTACTGCACATCTTCGGCCCTTTCGTCTTTTTAATGTTTTTACTGTTTCGGTATTTCATTATTCATTATTCAGTTTCTTTTTCTCTTTCGATTATTGTTGTCAGGTTTAATAACAGTCTTTTTATACTTTTTCGTTTATTAGTGTTTAATTTAGAGACTGTTCTTTGCTATTCTATTCGATTGTCTCTGCCGGAGCCAACAGCTGTCCTTCACATTTTGTTTCAGTTTTTTTGGTGCTTATTACGAAATAATACTGATAAATAATATAATATGTTGGAAATCTAAAGAACTTTTGCCGATTGTGAGCTAATGCTTGGTAATAACTCCATTTAGGTGACAGCATAAAAGGTTCCTTTGACTTGTCGGTAATGACACATTAGGTAATTCACATTAGCGAATAAGCAATGAATCTCTCTCTCTCTCTCTCTCAACTAACTAAAATTTATTTGTATAATCAGGTGTACAGTACGTACAAACGGGAATCGTTGAAAAGACCACAAATATTTTTTGTTCTGATTCTAGAAGATAATCTTACAGACGGAAATCTAATATATAAAAATCAATATTTGTTTGTTTGTTTGTTTGTTCGTATGTTATGCGCGACTAAACCGGTGAACAGATTGCCATGAAATTTTGACTACAAATAATATTCGGAATGGGGAGTAACAAAGGGGGGTTCACTACCCCTTTTTGGTAAAAAAAAAAATTAATCGATGGAAAACAGAAGCTGTGCCGCAATAATGGCAAAGTTCCTGTATTACCGAGCTGAAGGTAAACAACGTGGTAGAGAGGTTAAGTAGCGTAAAATAGAGAAATAGAAGGTGATATAAAGAAAAAATTAGAGAAGATATTGAGAAAAGCGAGAAGAGGTATTAGAGAAAGGTAGGAAGAAAGAATTGGACAGGGAAGAGGAGATATAGTCAGGAAAAAGAATAAATCGGCGAAGCCGGAAGATAAAGACATCTAGGAGGCGCCACAGGAAGCGGATGAACAAAGACGATAGAAACCGCTCGCTCAGTCAGGGAAGCCTGGACTCTTACCTGGAGGAAAGGAAAAGAAAGAGAAAAGGGGAGGGTAGAACAGAAAAACAAGAAGAGGAGGAAGAGAATTTTTTTCAAAAAAGTAAAAAGACGGCGAGGTCTACTGGAGTAAAGAAAACACAGAAGACATCAGAGAAAGAGAAGGAAACGGACACAGAGATGGAGAAAAAAATATTGGAGCTGTTGCAAGAGTTGAAGGAGGAGATGAAAGAAATAAGACGAGAAAACAAGGAACTCAAGAGAGAGATAGAGAGGCAGAGAGAAGAATTTAAAGAGAAGGAGAAGAGATGGGAAGGAGAGAGAGAGAGTGGAAAAGCTGGAAGAGAGAATGGAAATCGAAGAGAGATGAAAGAGGAATAACAACATCGTGATAACAGGATGGGACGGGGAAAGAAAAAGTCATGTAAAAAAAGAGGATGTAGAGAAATTTTTGAAGGAAAATGTAGAGGATAGTAAAGTAACAGATTGTTACAGGGTTAACAAGGATCAAGTATTGGTAGAGATGGAGGGATGGGGTGAGAGGGAAAGAATAATGAAGCACAAAGGAAAATTGAGGGAGAAGAGGGAAACAAGGGGGATATACATAGACAACGACCTCACAAAGAAGGAAAGAGATGTACAGAAGAAACTAAGAAGTATGGCGAAGGAAAAAAGAGAAGAAGGGAAAGAAGTAAGAGTGGGATACAGGAAATTAATAGTGGACGGGGAGCAATGGAGATGGAATGAAAAGAGAGAGAGCCTAGAGGTTTTCCAATAAGAAGAAGAAGGGGAGGAGGGGAAAAGGGGGACAACGGCAAAGTAAAAAGGACAATGAAACAAAGAAAAGAAAAAAGGAAACAAAGAAGGAAGTAGGAGGGAAACTAAAGAAGGAAGGGGGAAATCAAAGAAGGTAACGAGAAAAACAGGGGTGAGGGCACTATTTTGGAATGTAGCGGGACTAGGGAAAAAAGAAGAAGATTTTTGGGACTATGTGAAGGAGTTCGATATTGTTGGATTAACAGAAACATGGTCAGAAAGCTGGGAAAAAATAGAAAAACTGTTAGCAAAGGAGTTCAAGTGGGAATGGCAAGGGGCGAGAAGGGGAAAGAAAAAAGGAAGAGCAGCAGGGGGAATAATAACAGGAGTAAAAAAAGGAATAAAAGAGAATACTAAAAAGAAGGGAGAAGAGGAAGGTCACATGGTGAGAAACGTTAAAATAGACAGTAAATGGTGGAAAATAGTGCCAGTGTACAGCAAAGAGATGAAAGAAACAATAAGCAAGATAGAAGAAACATTAAAAGACAACAGGGAAAAATGTCTGCTTCTGGGAGGGGATTTTAACGGGAGAATTGGGGAAAGAGGAACCAGGGATTGGGAAGAAGAGAGAGGAGAGGGAAAAAGAAAATCCAAAGACAAGAAAGAAAACGCGGAAGGGAAGAAGTTGATGGAATGAATAGACGAAAAAGGATGGGAAGTGCTGAATGGAAATAAACAAGGGGACGAAGAAGGAGAATGGACCTACATAGGCGGTAGAGGAGAGATGGTGATAGACTACGGAATAGTAAATGAAGAAGCATGGGAAGAAGTCGAAGAATTCAGAATAGGGGAAAGAGTTGAGTCAGACCATCTGCGTATAGAGATAAGTATAGGAAGGGGGAGAGAGAAGAGAGGAGGAGAAGAAAAAATAGAGGAAATGCGGAAGGTGATAATTAAAGTATGGGACGAGCAAGGGGTGGAAGAGTATAAGAGAAGACTGGAAAAAGCAAGATTTAAAGAACAAGAAGTAGGGAAAATGGAGAAAGAATTTGTAGAAATATTGGAAAAAGCAGTGATAAAAAGAGAAATAACAGTAAGAGGTGGAGGAACAAAAAGAAAGAATAAATGGTGGGACAAAGAATGTAAGCAACGTAAAAAGGAAGCAATAAAGGAACTAAGAAAGTGGAGAAAGACTAAAGGGAACAGAAGTGGCTTTTTGGAAGCGAAAAGAAGATACAGAGAGACATGCAGGGAGAAGAAAAGGCAGAAGAAGTAGAGAGAGGAGGAAGAGATAAAAGCAATAAGAACAGAGAAGGAGGTATGGAACTATATTAATATAGAGAGAAAGAAAAAAGAAAATGGAGCGAGGAGATAACGATGAATGAGTGGGAGGAGTACTTCATGAGGCTGCTGGAGGGAGAAAAGGAAAAAAAGAAAACGGAAATAGAGACGAAGAGAAACCGAGTAGAACCTGAAGGAGAAGAAATTACAATGGAAGAGGTGGAGAGGCATGTGAAGAAACTGAGGAAAGGGAAGGCACCAGGGAGGGATAGAATACAGAATGAGTCGTGGATGTATGGGACGAGAAGAGTGCTAGAGAGGCTGGTGGAGGTAATGAATATGGTGTGGAGAGGAGAAGGATTCCCGGTAGGGTGGAGAGAGGGGGTAATTTACCCCATTTACAAAAAAGGGGAGAAAAATAAAGTAGAAAATTACCGAGGGATAACTCTCCTAAACACAGGGTACAAGTTGTATGCATCAATTCTGAATGAAAGGATGAGCAGAGAGATAGACGAAAAGGGAGCATTACCAGACAGCCAAGCAGGATTTAGAGAGGGGAGGGGAACTATGGATAATGTATACATCCTGGACCATTTGACGAAGAGAGAGTTAAAGAAGAAAGGGGGGAAGGTGTATGCATTATTCGTAGACTTCAAGGCGGCTTTTGACAAGGTGGACAGAGAGAGGATGTTTGAGTGCCTGAGGGAGAAAAGGGTAAATGAATCGCTGGTAAGAAAGGTGGAGGAGATATATGAGAAGACAAAAAGTAAAGTGAAGGTAGGGGAGAGGGAATGGTTTGTGACAACAAAGGGAGTGAGGCAAGGTTGCCCGCTCAGCCCCTTGTTGTTCACGATGTATGTGGCAGATATGGACGGAATGTTAGAGAGAGCACAAGTGTGTGGTAGGTAGAAAAAAAGTGTGGAGCCTGGCGTTTGCGGATGATGTTGTAATGGTGGCAAAGAGTGAAAGAGAAATGAAGGAAATGATAAAGAGTTTAGGAAAATATGTGAAGAAGAAAAGACTAGAAGTGAATGTAGAGAAAACAAAAATGCTGGTGTTCAATAAGAGAAAGAGGACGAACGAAGAGAGTGATTCGAGGTGGGAGGGAAAAGTAATAGAACAAGTAAAAGAATTCAAATACTTGAGGTATGTGTTCAATGAAAGAGCCACAGATAAGGCACATATTAGAGAACTGGCAAGAAAAGCGAACAAGGTGATAGGATGTGTATGGGGAATAAGAGAGAGAAGGTGGGGAGGCGATTTTAAGAGGAGAATGATGATGTTTGAAAGTCTTATTGAAAGCGTGTTGTTGTACGGAGCAGAGGTCTGGGGATGGAAAGAACAAGAGGAGATAGAGAGGGTGCAAGAGAAATATCTGAGGTGGGTGCTAGGGGTGGAGAGAGAAACGCCAGGGTACATAGTGAGAGAAGAATGCAAGAGGAATAGGTTGAGAGTGAAAGCGGGAAAAAGAGCGGTCAAGTTCGAAGGGAGGAAAGAATGTAGGATTCTAAAGGAGTGCTGGAGAGAAAAAAAGAAGAATTCAGAGGAGAATGATAGGGAGATTTACTACAGGAGGAATGGGTATGCAATCAGAAAGCCCATAGGGCAAATAAAGATTTACAGTAATGGCAAAGTAAAGCTGGAACCTATAAGGGATCGACCAGAACCACTCAGAGGTCTATTCATCGGCACAGATATGTTCTTATTTCATCAGTTAGAAATTCCAATGCTTTTCAAATGATATCATTTGGGGCTAGAAAAATTGTATCTGAGGCTAAGCTAACTATAGATACGTACCAACATTTCAGTCCAAGTTCAAGTCTGTCATTTACCTGGTTCACTCCTGCTGGTATTTTCTAAGATTTACAGCAATTATTATCGGTGGTCTAACCCGATAATGTGTCATAACAACGCTTTGATAAAAGGCACTGTTCACGATTGGCTAGGTATACCTCCCCAATACCCCGGAGTTTACTTGTCGTTACTTGGCATAGTTCTAGTGTTAAAGTTTAAGTCTTTCTAACAATAGGTACAGTAGTTAGTGAAATTCAGTGCTTCATTAATCAATCCCATCTACTGGTCCTTCGAGCAGAGCATCGCATTTCAACAAACCCATTTTTAGTTCTTCGATCCGGATCATTTTGGACTTCATCAGCAAAACGCACACACATTTTTTTTATTATTATTACAGTTCCCAAATCCAAAAGCAATTTTTCAGAATACGAATGTATAGGGCACTTTTGACTGCGTAACATCAAATGTCAAAAAAAATTCTGCTGAAAGTCGTTTAATACAGAGTGATCAAGAAGGACTGTTTGAGTTGGTATTACTTTTAAGATACTTTTTTTGTTCGGCTATTTGTAACACTTCAGTCTAATTTCACAACGTTTTAATTTCAAATTTGAAATGTCAAGACGTCAACAACCGGAAGATGTTACAATTCTACCATTTAAAAATGAAATTCAGTATTACCAACTCAAACAGTCCTTGATCACGCTGTTTAATAAAAAAATATGAAGTTCATCGGAATGCATTGGTTGGTCCTAAAGTTTCCGCTCTGGCTACCCGTATTCGGACCTAAAACGCAATTACCAACCGATAAAGTGAAAACAACTAGCTTTTAAACTGTCACATCAATCAAAAAATTAGATGCGAGCAAATTCAATAGTGTCCTCCAAGGAAATGGATATCAAATGTATTCCCAAGAAAATGGAAGACATTAGTTCTGTAATCGGTGTCGAATTTGTATAATTTACTATACATTACAACCCTAAACATAACATAAATAACATCTTTGTGTCTAAAAATTGAAACTTTACAGACGACATGTGCGTCATCAACGCTGTATTTAAACTCTGGCTATTACCAACTGCGTTGTTGTTAGAAACCTTCATTCGGGACCAATTTGCCGCAAAACCGGTCCTTTTGGTCATTCCAAACATGGCCAACTTAGACACCCGACTGACCTTCCTTCTTCGTTTAAATAACCCCAAAGTCATCATCAGTGGCACACCTCGATGCAGTTTACCACCGTTTGAGCAATACATTATTGTTCTAACCGCCCCTACCGCGTTGGTACCACTCCAGTACTCCAGTGTTAACACCCGAGGTCGATTCTTGGTGATTATCGAAAACGAGTCTACGGAAGATGACATTAAGTTCGTCCTCCAAACGTTGTGGAGTGTCTACATCTACAACGTCGTCGTTTGTAGCAACTGGACGAAATTGGTCACGTGGTACCCCTACAGTAACTGCGGGACTGTCACGGATCTGGTCACAAATGACCCCGAACCTTATGAAGATAAAGGACTTAGATATTTGAAAGGGTGTCCCATCAATGTAACTTGGGATGAAATCCCTCCGGCTGTTAAAAATCCTTTTTATAAATCGGATCCTGGGTACTGCGTGAGAGCTTTGGATGCCTTTTCAGAGGTCATCGAAGCCAATTTGAGCTACTCCAACGAGAATTTGTCTTATGCCGTTCCCAGCCCACACGGTTACGGAAATCTAGTCAACTACATGAAAGAAAATCGCATCGATGTAGCCTTCATGTTCCTACCTGATCCCAAAGCTCTGACTGCTCACTTTGAAGTGAGTATTTCCTTCTATGAAGTCCGCTGCTTCTTTGTGTTACCTCCACGTAGGAAAATCACCAGCAGTACCGAGATTTTCGTCATCTTCTCAACTACAGTTTGGATGCTCATCACTGTTTCGGTATTACTACTGGCAACAGTGTTGAAATTTGAAGTCGTCAGGTTGGTACTACAGGGTTCGACCATATCGCTACCCAAAGCCACTACAAGAAGGCTCGTATTTGCAGTCTTGTTTTTCTACGTGACTAATTTGAACTGGATTTACGTTAGTCAGTTAAGCGGCGTCATGAGCAAGCCTAGTTACGAGCCCAAGATCTCGACGTTGAAGCAGTTGGCTTTGAGTGACAAAAAGCTGAGGTACTCTTCAGTGTGGGATCAGTACTTCACGGGTGATTACTCCAATATACTCAAACTAAGAGTGGCGATTACTGATGGTATGACGTTTGAAGATGAAGTCAAAGATTTTGCTCAGAGTCTAGACCACGGGTTCATCAATACAGACACGAGGCAGTATGTTTTTAAGAACCACGAGAAATTGATCTCTGTGTCCAAAGAACAGGTAAAGTCTAAGCGATTTGAAGACATCCTTTAAGTATAGTCTTTAGATTACGACGTTGAGAGCCTTCTTCATGGTGCGAAAAGGCTTTCCTTTGTTGGACCGGATGAATGAGGTGTTGATGCGTATCATAGAGGGTGGGTTGGTACACTACTGGCTGTATGAAAGTCAGATTAACACCAACAAGACGCTAATTCCGGACTATGAAGACGTGGAAGGGCATTTGGACCTGGAGCGGCTTTTTTCGGCGTTCCTGCTTCTAGGAGCTGGACTTCTACTAGCATTTGTAGCTTTCATGGTGGAATTTTTATATGTGAAGATGTAGAAGACAATATGTACAAATAAATTGTGGTCGTTTTTTGAGAAACGGGGTTGGCAGCATAAGCCTACAAGTCTTAATAAATGAACACCATTAGGCCAAAACCTTTCTTTCTGTCTACTTTCCTCTGTCACTTACTTTAACTGTCGTCAGATTTCAATCGCCAATAACTAATAATGCCTTAACAACGGTTGAGCCCACAACACATGCACGCGTTTGTCGTCAGACTAGTGTAGATGCATGTTTGTGATTGATGGAAATTAGCGTTGTACATTATAAACGCGTTTGGTAGAACGTTGATTCAGGTGCCATTGTGAAGAGCTTGCAAACCTTTACTAGGACACATAGTGAGATTTTATCTCGACGACGTCTTCACGTAAAGATCTACGGTGTTTTTCCCTCACATGTTATCTTACCTACGTGCATCTATTTGAAGCCATGGGATTTATAGGAGTGGGAATGGAGCCATAAAGGACCCAATCCCACTCCTATTAATTACCACCTTCCTTAGTCTTAAATATTTATTCAATTTTTTATTTTTTATTTTGTTTCATCGTGTCACAACCTCAATGATAGAGGTCTTATATTTGATTGTTATATATTTTATTGTTCTATTGTTGCATTCAAAATTTACTTTCCAATTTTCAATTAAATTTTTACTTATTATTATACTAATAACAATAGATTTAAGAACCCAATAAAACCAATAACAAAGAGAGTGCAATGAACTCGTCTAAAGATGTAAGAGAATTCGTTTCGTTGTCTTATAAAATTTAAAACTTTGAAAACGAAGTGTTGGAAAAAATATAGAAATATATGTAATATATACGACCCAAGACAAGAAAGTTGGATTTCCAGACCGCAAAAACCGCTGTTCCCAGAGCGAGATGCGGCCGGGAAGACCGTACTTTCGGCTAGGCGATCAAAAAATTTATGTTTTTATGTTCCGCATTTCACACTTTTATATCTTAAAAGTTTAATTTTCTCATCGTTTTTATTGGTTTAATTTTGTCGTTCGCTTTCTTTTTACAAAATTCAAAAGTGACACTGGAAATTTGGAAAAATAAAATTGTAACCATTGAAATATTTTTCTTTCCTATTTCAAATAGTTTAAATGTTTAATCAATGATCAAATGTTTAATGTTTTATTTCCTTGTACTTTCAGGCTTTTATTGCTTTGTATACACAGATTACAAGACATCACCTGTTACTCATTATTTTAAACGCTCTGAACAACATTTGACCTTTCCGGTCGTTGATAATATTACTGATAGTAATGAAAACAGTAATGCAACATTTTTATAAATTAAAGTGATGCAAAAATATGCAATTTCTCCATGACTTGCAAACTGCAGCACTACAACAGTTAGCGATCCCATCGGTTTTCAGTCCTTTAAAACGTCCATAACTTTTTTTTATTAAGTTATTGTTTGAATGTTAATAATGTAATGTGTAGATGCAAATTCAATAAGGTCTAAAATTTTATTTTTTATTCGTTTTGTGAAATACATAATGGAGAAAGTGGTACATTATACAACTTCATACATCGATTTTCCCGCATATGTACAGCTGTTAAACCTAACCTCAAAATTTACGAATACGAGCTATTAGTGTGACGTAGAACGTTGAGGTAGGTCAGTGCATTGAATCTAAATAAACCCGATTTTACATGGGGAAATTCTCGGTTTTTGTACTCCGCGTGAAAATATCTGATTCCTTCGGGTAAATTTAAAAAAAAAAACTAAAAGATTTGTCACTTTCGCGCCAACATTTGAATACACAACTTTGACATATCCTCTAACCTCGAAACTAAACAACAGATTATTTTATTCATAGTTTTATTTAATTATGGGCGTATCTTGGGCCTTTGTGTTGGGCTCCTGACTGTAAGCCACTGTAATAAATATGATAAAATTTAATTTTACCACATTGCGGAGATCTTTGGAGATTAAGTTTTTATTTTTTTTCTCGTCACTACCGCGTTTCTTAAGTATGAGTGTTTCCGGTTGGGTATCCTTATAGGCTCTAGTTTTTGTACTCCGCGTGAAAATATCTGATTCCTTCGGGTAAATTAAAAAAAAAATTTAAAAGATTTGTCACTTTTGCGCCAACATTTGAACACACAACTTTGACATATTCTCTAACCTCGAAACCAACAGATTATTTTATTCATAGTTTTATTTATTTATTGGCATGTGTTGGGCCTGTGTGTTGGGCTGCTGACTGTAAGCCACTGTAATAAATATAATAAAATTTAATTTTACCACATTGCGGAGATCTTTGGAGATTAAGTTTTTATTTTTTTTTCTCGTCACTACCGCGTTTCTTAAGTATGAGTGTTTCCGATTGGGTATCCTTATAGGCTCTAGTTTTTGTACTCCGCGTGAAAATATCTGATTCCTTCGGGTAAATTAAAAAAAAATCTAAAAGATTTGTCACTTTTGCGCCAACATTTGAACACACAACTTAGACATATTCTCTAACCTCGAAACCAACAGATTATTTTATTCATAGTTTTATTTATTTATTGGCATGTGTTGGGCCTATGTGTTGGGCTGCTGACTGTAAGCCACTGTAATAAATATAATAAAATTTAATTTTACCACATTGCCAAGTTCTTTGGAGATTAAGTTTTTATTTTTTTCTCGTCACTAGCGCGTTTCTTAAGTATGAGTGTTTCCGATTGGGTATCCTTATAGGCTCTAGTTTTTGTACTCCGCGTGAAAATATCTGATTCCTTCGGGTAAATTTAAAAAAAATCTAAAAGATTTGTCACTTTTGCGCCAACATTTGAACACACAACTTTGACATATTCTCTAACTTCGAAACCAACAGATTATTTTATTCATAGTTTTATTTATTTATTGGCATGTGTTGGGCCTATGTGTTGGGCTGCTGACTGTAAGCCACTGTAATAAATATAATAAAATTTAATTTTACCACGTTGCCAAGTTCTTTGGAGATTAAGTTTTTATTTTTTTCTCGTCACTAGCGCGTTTCTTAAGTATGAGTGTTTCCGGTTGGGTATCCTTATAGGCTCTAGTTTTTGTCCTCCGCGTGAAAATATCTGATTCCTTCGGGTAAATTAAAAAAAAAACTAAAAGATTTGTCACTTTCGCGCCAACATTTGAACACACAACTTTGACATATTCTCTAACCTCGAAACTAAACAACAGATTATTTTATTCATAGTTTTATTTATTTATGGGCATGTGTTGGACCTGTGTGTTGGGCTACTGACTGTAAGCCACTGTAATAAATGTAATAAAATTTAATTTTACCACATAGACAAGTTCTTTGGAGATTAAGTTTTTTTTGTTTGTCACTAGCGCGTTATTATTATATACTATTTCCAACGACCTATGTGTAAAATACCAAAAATCGCGCTAATCTTTGCAATCGAAAATTATAAATCGCGCATAGCAAGGCGGAACGTAGAATAACTGACAGATGATAAATATAAGAAAGAAGCTTAATTGGGTGCGAAGGTTACAGACTTACTTACGGAGTAGAAGAATTAGAATTAATTCTGCCGAACACTTTATTAAGTGGCTTTTTATTAAATAGTTCAACAAAGGTGACTTTTTAGGTATCAGAATGTCTGATGATTACAATAAAATACAATTACGGTTTTTTTTCTTTTGAGTGGTGGTCGAAGTAAAAGCATAGTGTACAACAAGTGTTAAAAGATATTTCAAGCACAATATACTAATTTTCATTGATTCGTGGTTTTCATATAGTTTTCAAATAGTTTAGACGACCTAATGGTGAGCCACCCAACAATATTTATCGTTTTAATGTTCACTTGCACTTTCAAGCTTTTATTGCTTTGTGCATAAATTATGCATCACTTGTACAATTACTCATTATTTTAAGCGTTCCGATCTGACATTTGACCTTTCCGATCGTCGATAATAATTTTAATAAAGAGTAATGCCACATTTTTATAAATCAATGCATAATACGATTTCTCATGACTTGCAAACTGCAACACTGCAGGTAACGATCGCTGCTGTTTCCAATGGCGCATAATAAAAACTCTGCCGAAAATAAAATTGCGCGTTTAGCAACAAACCCATAAAATAGTTGCTTTATTTGCACACATCCAAGGTGAAGTTTATCGTTTTTGTTTATCGCTAAAATATTTGCGGAACTTATCTAAAGTGATGCGGTCCATTTGCGAAACTAAACAGTTTCCGTATCTGCAAATAGGTCGTTTTTTGATATGGTCGTTACGTAATTGAAAGACGCAAAAATATGGTATAATTCTCAACATAAACACACAACTGGCCTTGGGAACGCCGATACCCGTGCCAAAATAAATTTTGGGTTTGGAACTGTTTTGTTTGCTTCATTTTGATAGACGTTAAAGATGTACAGCAGCCACATCTGTGGTGACCAAATTCAAATAAATGAGCTGCGAGATAATTAAGACCAAGATCTCTTCAGGTTCCGACTAAACACAGCAGCCAATCAGTGTCAATTAATTCAAAGCTCCGCCCATTCGGTGTTGTTGCCGCTGATACCGGAAAAGAGCTGATAAGAAACGTTGACTTTTAAAGCTTAGTAGAGCAATTTAATTAATTGAGATCCTTGCGTAGTTGGGAAGTCAGAAACATGTGCGTGGTGACAACGGTCAATTAGTGTGAACTACGTTGAGGCACCGCCCACCCGCCGTTTTGGCCAATTAAAGTTATTACAGAAGTGTGTTGTTTCCAAGCAACTGGATTGGAACTTTTTTTTCATTTTAGTCCTAGTCCTAGATTCCTCAGGAACAAGTAAATGTGGTTGTTTTTTAGATCACCTGTAGAAATAAATATTGGCATGGTAACTTTAATGAATGAAGTATTTTCGGCATAAAAGCCATAAAATAGAAAAATACACAAACCGGCTTTCAACAAACGCATCTGCATCACCTCTTTTATCCATCCTTTTTGGCAACTCTCCTATCTGCACTATCTACCCACGCTCATCCTCCTTGGCAACTGCACTTGCAGTCCGTGTTTATTGTTGCACTCGAAATATAATACGTAAATGTTTATCTTTCAACCTTAACGATAATTTCGATATTATGTAAGAGCGCTGCACCAGTTACAGGCTGCACCTAAACCTAATCTTTTCTCTCGATTTCGCAATAGCGATTTTTTTCCTTCGGTCGTGCCAAACATCCGACGAGAACCTATCGCTCGAAAAATGGGTTCCTATGGTGCTGTGCGTGCGCCGTGTTGTTATGGAGACTCAGCTGATCTTTCTTCTGGGTTCATTGGCTTTGTCTTTGGTTCCTAGTCGTACCGCGTCGATATAGTGGACGAACGATTTGATAGACGTTCTTTGTGGTCGTCCATTAATTATGTGAGCTCAAAATGGGGGGGAAGGGTCCAGTAAAATCTCATCTAAAGGGAGCAGGGGGTCATTGAAAATCTCGCGCCAACTTTTTAATTAAAAAATACTTATTATTACATAGCATATAAAAAAACATTAAACTTATTATTTTACTTTTTTAAGGTTTTCTATTTAATCTTAAAAATAAACATGAAATTCCCCGAATTGAGACAATTGCCGCACAATTTATTTACCACTCTTCTCGTGGAAATCCCCGCCAGTTTGAAAAATCGTTCAACGAAAAGTACAGAACTGTAGTCTATTTTTATTGTTATGTTATTATTTTTCCCCTTTATATTCCATCAGGCTCATCAAAGTTTGACTTACAACACATAAGGAACATAAAATCTTGTATGAAACTCGGCTGTAATGGGAAATTATTGACTCGTCTTGTTTATGAATAGTAGCTCGTTTCGCTCGCCCATACATAATAAAATCGTGACAAACGAAAAAGACGAAATAACATTTTTATAGTAAAAATATGCAACGAAATGAAACTTACGAAGGTCTTCAAAGTTTGATTTCAAACAATACAAAAGGAACATAAAATCTTGTATGAAACTCGGCTGTAATGTATTGTTTATGTAAGTAATGCCTTGTTTATGAATAGTAGCTCGCTTCGCTCGCTCATATATTTTAAAATCGTTACAACCGAAAAGGACAAGGTTTTCATTGCAAAAGAATGTATCCTTTTTAATTTTGGAACTGCATAAATATCAAATTAAGGTAGCAAATTTTTGAATATAAAAATTTTGAATTCATAGAATTTTAGAAAAAGTGATCGAAATGGGAACAAAAATAACACCAAACAATGACTACAGTATTGGTAAATATGCAACGAAATGAAAAATTACGAAAGTCTTCAAAGTTTGACTCCGAACAACACAAAAGGAACATAAAATCTTGTATGCAACTCGGCAGTAATGGGAAATTATTAACTCCTCTTGTTTATGCATTGTAGAAAATTATTTCGTTATTCATTTTGTTACGAGTTGGAATATATGAGCGAGCTAAGCGAGCTGGTATTCATGAACAATGGGAATCAGTAAATTACATAATCAATCCAGTTGCATACAAGATTTTGTGTTCATGAATAGTAGCTCGCTTCGCTCGCTCATATATTACAAAATGATTATAATTTTTTATTGTAAAAGAATGTATCCTTTTTAATTTTGGAACTCAAAGTTGGCATTTGAAAATGCAAAAATATCGAGTTAAGGTAGCAAATTTTGAATTAATAGAATTTTAGAAAAAGTGATCGAAATGGGAACAAAAATAACACCAAACAATGACTACAGTATTGGTAAATATGCAGCGAAATGAAAAATTACGAAAGTCTTCAAAGTTTGACTCCAAACAACAAAAAAGGAACATAAAGTCTTATATGCAACTCGGCTGTAATGGGAAATTATTGACTCCTCCTGTTTATGCATTCTAGAAAATTCTTTCGTTATTCATTTTGTTACGAGTTAGAATATATGAGCGAGCGAAGCGAGCTGGTATTCATGAACAATGGGAATTAGTAAATTACATAATCAATCCAGTTGCATACAAGATTTTGTGTTCATCAATAGTAGCTCGCTTCGCTCGCTCATATATTACAAAATGTTTAAAAAAATGTATTGTAAAAGAATGTATCCTTTTTAATTTTGGATCTCAAAGTTGGCATTTGAAAATGCAAAAATATCGAATTAAGGTAGCAAATTTTAGAATATAAAAATTTGGAATTCATAGAATTTTAGAAAAGTGATCGAAATTAGAACAAAAATAACACCAAACAATGACTACAGTATTGGTACATATGCAACGAAATGAAAAATTACGAAAGTCTTCCAAGTTTGACTCCAAGCGACACAAAAGGAACATAAATAAAATCTTGTATGCAACTTGGCTGTAATGGGAAATTATTGACTCCTCTTGTTTATGCATTGTAGAAAATTATTTCGTTATTCATTTTCTTACGAGTTAGAATATATGAGCGAGCGAAGCGAGCTGGTATTATTCATGAACAATGGGAATCAGTAAATTACATAATCAATCCATACATACAGGATTTTGTGTTCATGAATAGTAGCTCGCTTCGCTCGCTCATATATTACAAAATGATTAAATTTTTTTATTGTAAAAGAATGTATCCTTTTTAATTTTGGAACTCAAAGTTGGCATTTGAAAATGGTGGTTGAATTGGTGTATCGAAATTAGCGAATTTTGATATAAAAATTGTGTACCGGGGCTCGCAGGCTCAGGGGGGCCTCGAACCCAGACCACCAAGCATACCAAACTTGCCATAATTTCTCCCACCTTAACTTCAATTCTTTCTGTTGTTTGTATAGTTTTGCCAACTTTATTTTCACTATTTTCAATTTTTTCATTGTTCTATAAACTGTTGAACTTGAAAAAAAAATCCTGTTCCATGAAAAGTCTTTATTGTTGTATTTAAATATGTATGTAGTTTGTATAAGCAACATTGAACAATCAAAACATAACGTTTTTAATGAATTTAATTTTTGAACATAACAGGAATACGAGACATGGAATTTTTTATTCTCTAGGACATTATAGAATAGGCATACTACTCTCACCTTTCGATTATCTTGAACGACAATCGATATTTATATCGTCGCTGGGGAATCCCCGGCATTTTATAAAATATATTATATTGATGGCACTTGTGTTGTTGGTACTTCACGTGCATTTGGGGCACGCGATTTTGTTGAGGAATTTTGTCTGGGGGTGACCAAGCTGGTAACATTAGCAACTTGGCGCATTAGAGTGGGACAGGGGCTGGCGGTTTTGGATGGAAGGACTAAAATACGAGTATTGATGTTTCAAACTAATTCTTCTTCATACCGCCGTTAAGGCGAAACGCTCAGTCGCCTCAACTTTGGAACCGAATTACGGCTTTCATTGTTATTTCATCTTAACGCGTTGGGCATCAAAATTATTAAAAAAAAAACTTTATCACGGCAAAACGTCGTTTGTTCAGAAAAAAAATTTATTGCCAAAATGAGAAACCAAATTTTTTTTTTTTTTAACAAACGTGTTGGTGCTTGATTTTTACTGATCTCTGTATTCGGTAAATGCAAGGTGTTTTTATAAATATTGAAAAATAAATTTGCAAATTGTCCCCAAAGTTCGCTAGTTTCAAGCAATGTTGGTGTCGGCCCCGCCCCTCAGCGGCAGGCAGACCTGTCGACGGCTGACCGTATTATATTTCGTGTGTGCTGCAGCTCGTTCTTAAAAAGATAACAAAAAAGTAAAGTAAACAAAAACGGGCCAGTCGCCTTAATGCACCTCGCAAATGTGGACAACCGCCGCGAAATTCCCTAGATTCTGAAATTTGATTATTTTGTTTAAAAACTGGCAAAGTAGAAAAAATACTGTATGGTAATTCATTTATAAGGCATTTTGTCGCACTTACTTTATTATAAAACTCATATCATAATATACTATTTATGATATTAAGTGATAATGAAAAACGTCAAATTCTTGATATTGGGCCAGAACAACAGGTGTTGACTTTTCAACTTCTAAATATGGACTAGTTAATCGTTTTTGGCTGTGTTATTCCAAAATACTGGATGCTGCTTAAAGCTCCTTACTAAATCTCACACAAGAAAACTCATACACTATGTAGTTTTGATGCTTTTCTATGTTCTATAGAGCACGATAAAGAGCTGATGATAAAGTAGCTTTGCAACTTTAAAATATTCATATATTTTATTTTTTTTTACTTCATAAAACCTAATCAGTTTATATAGGGCCCTCATTTACTTACCGATAAATATTTTTGTCTCTTCGTGGTCAAAATTGCAAACAAGTCATACAAAGTTATTTTTTACAGGACGATTACCAACACCAGCCCAAGATCAGGACCAGAACATCAAGACTAGAACCACGAATCAGAACAAACCCATAAGTATCAGCACTTTACGACTAAACCCAGTATCAGGACATAGTACTAGAACCTGTCATCACATTGCAACAGAACCGAAATATTAGGAGAAACATTTGTACCATAACATGTTTCTCCTAGTTTTTCGGTTCTGTTGCAATGTGATGACATAGGTTCTAGTACTATGTTATGGTACTACTGTCATTTTGTACCATAACATAAGCACAGGCACAACAGGACCGACTAAAGGGTTTTTGAGAAGTGTAGCTCGTTTTATTTGAACATATTTCAGAACTAGGAAATCAAAACCAGGACCATGTCTAGGACCACTACGTGAGGCCCGGCCCAGAACTATAGAACAACAACATTAGAATCAGACCCATGACCAGGAACCTTATAACAAGCAGTAGAACCAGTATCGTGACATTAACAACAGAACTAGACCAGCACAGGAACAGGACCAGTACTGCTTTATAGCTCGTAGTAGTAGTAACAAAATATCGAGAATATATTATACAGCGTGATCAAGAAGAATTTTACCATTTTTAATTGGTAGAATTGTAACAACTTCCGGTTGTTGACGTCTTGACACACTGAAAGCCGTCATTTATGTTGTGAAATTACACCGAATGGGCAGCAGTCTGGATCCCGACACTATTGCCAATGGAACTCTAAATTCGTGTTCATACGTTGTGGAGAGCGCAATTTGACCCAACGTTACGATTACTGGAGACGTATGACCTAACCTACAATTTTCTTTCAATTGACGTTACGTTAAATATATGTGTATCCGGCTGCAGTGTTACAAATAGCAGAACAAAAAAAGTATCTTAAAAGTAATACCAACTCAAACAGTCCTTTTTGATCACTCTGTACAATGGCGGACAGAAAATCTTTTTAATTTTTCTGTCATTTTGACTTTTGAGGTTAATAAGATTGGTCAAAGTCTTTGTTTGATCACAAGTATCAAAAATGATAAAACCAAGAAATAAGGTGATCGTACTTTTAAATGGTGTTTTACACGTTTGACAGTGGACTGCCACTAACCTACAAGATTTTCTGATTCAAAGATTACCGAGTGTAGGAATTGTAGAAAAGAAAGTAAATACAGTTACGGCCACGGAATTTTGGCCGTCACTTATCATTTATTGTCACAAGATGTAAGGCCACCCTTAGGTATTAGTAACCTTACTTTCTACTATTTCAAAGACTTGTCATTTTGACACTGACTCACTCGCATGAAAACACTAACAGTGACAAATTTTTAGATTTCAATCTCAAAAAGTCAATCATAATGACAATAAAGAATGGACTACATCCATTTTCTTTTAATTGACATTAAAGTGACGGCTAAAATTCCATGGCCGTGACTGTACATATAACCTAGAAAAGTGAAGCAAACAGCGAGGAAGTTAAAAGAAGCGTAGAAGGAAGGTAGGAAGAAGGAAATTGATTGAGGAGTGTAGAAATATACGGAGGAAGAAACGGCAACGAGAACGACAAAGAACTCCGGCAACCAACAATACACCACACAGAGAAGAGGGTTACGAACAGGAATGAGACAAGGTGAAAAAATAGGAGAAATTCAAAAAGAGGGAGGAAACTGAAAGAAATAGAAAGCTAGAAGAAATCCCAGAAGCATCCCAAAAGGCTAGAAAATAGTAAGATTAGCAGGGAAAGGAAGATGTGATGCAAGATCTGAAGTAAGTAAAAGAAGATACCTCAGAAACCAGGAAAGAAATCAGACAACTCAGGGAAGATATGGAAGAACTGAAGAGAAAATTGAACCAACTGAAGAAGGCGATTTAATACAGGACAGACGGAAACGAAGCTGGAAGAAAAAGACAAAGGCGAAAGAGGAAATAACATGGGAATAAGCATGAGCATAGAAGTCGAAAGACATGATAGAAGGGAATATATGGACATGGGAACAGAAGCAGAACGACATGAGAAACAAAGAAAAACTGAGAAATAAGGAAGGATAAAAAAATTCATAAACGATTTAACAAGGAAAGGAAGAACAAAAGGAGCAAGTAAAGAAATTGAATGATGAAACAAGAACCATAGAGAACGGGAATAACAGGGAGGAATCTGAAACTAGGAACAAAAAAGTTAAAATGGTAACAATATACAGTGAAGAGATGGGCAAAAGAAAACAAATGTTAGATTGAAACCATAAGTCAGACAGAAAAAAGAAATGTAATGATTGGGGGAGAATTTGATAAGATTAGAAAGATAAAATAATGGACAGAAGAAGCGAAAATAGTATCGAAGGATAAAACAGAAAATAAACAAGGAAACAAAAATGATAAAATTTATAGAAGAGCGATAATACGAGGTACTAAATAGAAATAGTTGTAGAAGAAATAAAAAGAACAAGACACAAGAAAGAAGAAAACATACACGAGTACAGAATTGCGCTACAACAGATTGAAATAGAAAAGGGAAACAAAAAGATACCGAAACAAGAATGAAGAATGACAACAAAGAAAATAAAAGTGGAAGTAGGGGAAAGAATGGAAAGAAACAGTTGGTGGGACAAGAATGTAAATAAATGAAAAGACTAGCCAAAAGAAATACAAATACACCTGTGAAAAGTTAAAAGAAGAAAAAAAAAAGAAGAGGAAATTAGATCAATCAACAGAAGAAGTCTGGTAAAACATAAACAGAGAACGAACGGTGAAAAAGAGGACAGATGAAAACATAACGATACTAAAATTGGGAGAATACTTACTTCGAGGGACTACATGAAAGTAAGTACTGGAGATAGATACTGAGATTGGATAGAGAAACGCTAGCGTATGTCGTTGCTGATGGAAGAAGTAAAGAGAGATATGGTAAGGTTAAGTAAGAAGAGCAATACTTGGAGAGACATTAAAAGAAAGAACGAAATGTAAGAACTTACAAGAGTGTTGGAATGAAATAATGGAACAAATGTACTGAGGATCTTGCAACCCGATAGTTTAAGAGTCTGAGAAATTAAGAACCAGTGAATTAAATAGAATGAAAAGCTGAAAACACGAGAATTTGAAAACTTGAAAACAGTATAAACTAACAATTTGAAAGCCTGAAATTTTGTGATCTTGAGATCTCGAAAATTTGAAAATATTCAGATATTGCAAACTGAGAATTTGGGAACTTGTGATATGACAACTTAAAAACAAACCTAAAATAAAGTGAGAGCCGAAAAACCTCAACAAATCAACCCCGACAATTTGAAACCTAAAAACTGAGATTCTGGTGACATGAAATTTGTAAACCTGAAAACATTACAGTGACAAGTTTGAGCGTGAATCCTGAAAATTTAACAAATTTTGAAACGACGAACTTGGAAACCTGGACACTTAAAATTAGGAATGAAATATTAAAGTCAGTAGTAATTTGGAAAATTTAAGGATAAAGGACAAGTCAAAAGATAACCAGCAAAGATCAAGAGGAATCAATAGGAAGAAAAGATAATCAGAAGGTTCCAGAGAAAATCGTAAGAGACTTGGAAGAATAGGAATTGAAGATCAGAAATCAGAATGATTGGGCAAGAATAAAGGAAGAACGAAGAGGAAGTCTAAAAAAAATCATTAGGATCTAAAAGCAATCAAAAGATATGGAATATCATAGAGACTCAAAAAGAATCAACAGGAAACAAAAGAGATCAGAAAAAATCTGGAGGAATTAAGAAAAAAGATGGATCAAAACGTATCACATAGAAGTACAGCACATCTGTATAAAAGAAGGAATCGACAGAAATTTAGAGGAAGCGAAGAATCAGAATCAGTGTAGATAACCAAGAATAAAATTTTGGTGCAATGAGGAACAATAAAAAATGATCCTGAAATTTTAAGTTGAAAAGTAAAATCTACAGAAATCCAAAGAGAGGCCTAAGCGTCTCTGAAACTAGAAACCTGAAAATCTGGTATGCTGCAAACCTGAAAACATTGGGAGATCCTGGACTTTAAAACCTAAAAAGTTTTCTTTCATCATTCTTTGTTCGTTATTCAGCCTTAAGGTATTAATTCATTCATTCATTCATTTGTCATGAATTCATCATGAATATATTAATTCGAATTACATTCTTTCTACAGGGCCCATTGGGTGGCCTCACTTTCATAATTTGGTCTACTTGCTGATGCTGTGGTTAAAATTATTGCAGGTATATCACGGCATAATATTCGAAATTATTTGTTAATGTTTCAGTTTGTTTCTTTTTTGTTCCGCCAGTTGATGGGATCGTTTGGATTCCCCACTTTATAATATTCTTTCTAGAATTTTGGTTTCTAATTTTCTATTTTAGTCTTCATGCCTGTCATTTTTATCGATAGAATAAGCATCTTTTTCTAGTTTGCATAGAAACAAAACTTCATTTGGAATAATCGACACTATATTTTATGCATAAGTCTGAATTGGAAATACAGCAGCCAATATTCATCCACTTCAATTACAATACATCAATTTTAAATCGCACATGACATTGTTCCTTTATTCAGGCGCATCCACCATATTTCATCCTACATTTCCATTATAAATGCGCAACGTAGTGCTCGGTGAGGTTGCGACTTTCGACATACATATTGAAAACAAAAACCTCGTAAAACGGACCCACGTGGTCGGTTACTCATTCATTTTAACGGCCAATAAAGCGCGGATAAACAACAATCGATTCAGATAGGCCTTATCAACATTTAAAAAACAAAAATTAAAAGCGAATTCTTTCGGCATAAGTCATGTATTTTTAGCATTAAGTGCATTTCGATATCCAAGGTCGGGGCGATAATTATTTAATTTTTGCACATAGGGAATTCCAAGGGAAGGTGACATTTTCGCGAAGTTACGAATGGGTTTTTGATAAAAGTGTATGATTCTGAACAGTGTTTTAAATATTAAACTTTTGACTATTTGATTTAAAATTTGAATGTCAAAGTTAGTTTGTTAGTGTTTTATTTTCTTTAAATTAAAACAATTTAACATGAGAAACATAAACGTCACAGGCTGGGCCATTGCATAAAGAAACGCCTACTCTTATTCATAATTTAAATGACCTCATGGTACATGGATATACAGTGAATGTAGAAAAACATTCCGACACTGTTTTTATTTTAGAGGTATTTTTAAGCGACAACTCAAAATTGACCTCGAAATTTTTAGAAAATAGTTCATTTAATTGTTGGCATTATTTTAATTTTTGATTATTATAAATTTAAATGATGATGATATTACTTAGTGTTAGTTATTTACTGGAAATCTATTGTTATTATTTAATTATAGTATATGCATTTCAAGCTATTCCTCGCCACTTTACGACGATCCAATTATACGTCTAATTAATTCTAAAATTAGCAATTCAGGAGCTTGGACAAAAATCCTCTTTTTGCATTTAATGAATGTTGAATCAAAAATAGAAACAAACACATACTTATATATCGCTTGAACGATCAACATTATCAATTATTTTGAGGGACGTTCGCTATTAATAAATGTAATTGAACAAAGTCCAGAGAATTTTATACAATAGCATGAATTTAGATATAATTTAATAATACATTACAAGAAACTCTCAATTTTACTTGTTATGCAAAATCGGTGGCACAATTTAAATTTCAAATTGTACCTAAATGAGCGAAAACCTTTTTATTGAATAACTTTACATTATTGTTAATTAAAAAGGGGAATTAATTGCTGTACTAAAATTAGAACTGGGGGTTTTAGAGACTGAACGATGTGGAGGCTAAAACCTGAAACGAGCTGAAAATTGACGATCCAAACAGAGAAATGAATAAGTGACCAAATTCATTTCCAAGACGTGATTTATTGAAACGATTAAATTAATGAAAAAACGACCCATTTTATGCATATAAACAAATTTGGTTTTCATAGTGTTTATTATTGAACTTAATTGATTTAATGACTATCAATTCCTTGTTTTTGAAAACATAATACAATTTTATGTGCATATTTACTGTGAATTTTTTCGATAGATATTCATTCCCCTTGGATGTTTATGAGGACAATTATTCTAATTTACATACTGGACATAACAAGTCGAAGCTTTTTAAATTGCGGTGTTCTACGAATAGTTGGTTATTGAATTTGGCAAAAAATTTTGTATATAAAAATCAAAATTTGTTCACTGCTTAAAATTGGCATTTTCATTAGAACACAAAGCGTTTATGGTTGAGTCGTATTCTCGAAATGGGCAGAAAGTAGACGGCGTGTGGCAATATTCTGTTCAAGATGGACAGAATTTTCTCCACCCAATTTCGAGAAACATCCACTTTAGAAAGATAAATAGGAAGTGGTCGATTAAAGGATAAAAGAACACCAGAAAACGTTGAGATTGTGCAACACGTAATGGAAGAAGCCCCTAGAACACCCACTCGGCAATTGGCACAGCAAGTGGACTTATCATATGGCACATATCAAGCAATATTTTTCTCTTATATTCTATCGCTTTAAAATTGGAGATTAGATTTTTAATCATTTCTTGTCATGTTGTCCTTCCCTTCTTTTTGATATTCTCGCTGTTCCTGTCTTTGTACCCAATTTTCTTGTTGTGCAGTTTCAACCGAGTACTGACAAGTCTTGTAACATATAATCGTACAATAATTTGTAGTAAGAGAGTAAAGTAATTTGTTTTCCATACTCGGTGTTCGATGTGCAAAGTGGTAAAAGACGTTTGTTTATTTAATGTAATTTGAAAGGTCCACAGATCCATCGAATGGTGTTAAATTGTTGCATTTCTATAATGAGAATGTATTTATTTACGCACAGCGTCAAAACTCATGAACCCCCCTTTTTAGAAAAAAGAGCAAGAACAATATTTTTGTAGATAATTGCATGATCTACAACTTTTCTATGGTAACACTTACCGTTCACGAGAAAAATGCCGATAGCGATACTTTTGACCTTTGACCTTGAATAATTTTTTTAGCAGACGTAGGATCGGTGAGAATTTTTGATTTTTTTATTTGTAATAGTGCATGTACAAATTTTCAGCTCTAAGCGAATTATATTTGTGTCTCCTTTGACCGGACTAAAGTGTTATCATGTGTGGTGTCTAAAAGCGTCCTCTCTTTTCCGCGTTCCGTGCGCTAAAGTAGAATTTCTTTGGGGGACATACGTGATGTACAGCATGCGTTTTCATTCGCTTGACGTAAAGAGACTATCTTCAAAGCACCATAAACGACTAATCGTTTTTACCTTGCCACTAATGCAAGCGGGTGTCATTAGCAAGCTCATAAACTTTTCGAAAACAAGTGCACGAATGAGACATTTTTTGAATCGGTATTCACGGTAAACAATAGCAAATGCCATTTTTTCATTGTACTCTTCTGCTTCCATATTAATATGTTGCAGAAACCATCAATTCACCTTGACATATGCCAACAGAAATAATGAATCATTTCGCACATTTAATATTCATTTTATGTTTCAAAACACTGAATGCTTTAACGAGTTATTGAATTTCAAATGTATGATAATCTCGGGTGTACTATTGTATACTCGGTTTATCGCGTTACCTCATAAATTAACATGTTTCTTCGGTTTCCTCGTATTTTTCGGCACTTTTTTTTCGACACATGACACCAGTGCGAAATGGACACCGAGATGAGGATGGCGTTTCAAAACATCAAAACAGTGCTCATTTGTATGTTAGAAAATGGCAAAGTTCAACGATTTGACTGCGGCACTGCTACTAAAACGGTGAAAATAAATGTAGATTATATTGCCAGTTTGCTACTGTTCTACAGAACTTGGAAATCTGGAACAAGAACCGTGTAGTCTCACCGCGTCGATCAAATTCGGGCTAAGAATCACACAAAGGTCGAGAGCAGAAATGATTTATTTTTTGTTACTTTGTTTTTTTAAAGACATGTTGAGTTTTTTCGTTTGCAATTGAAAAACTAGAGGAATGAGGTGAGCAGTTGGAGAATAAGAATACATATTATAAGAGATGTCGCTACGAGGCTACGAAACAACAAAATTATGGATTCGAACTTCAGTTTTAATATTTTAATATTATCATTAAAATATCTACATATAAGTATATCTTCATTCAACTCTTTTTTTTGTATGATCATTACTCGTTTAGATATTAATCTTTTTCTTATATGTATGTCCTCGTGTATGTCTATTTCAGCAACTGTCAAACTAAAAAAAATGCGCTCAGGATTGGGCGGGCATCCCACTCGGTATAGATTTAGAATTGTCACAATTTAACATTTCTATTAGTGTCTTATGAATAAAACTTCCATTAAAATTTCTAAATGCAGAAAATCTATCTCAAGACGGTGACGAGCTGAGAGTTTCTTGTTACAGACACGTGCGGGATCAAATCCCCGGAAACCGAAGCTGCAGAGTTACCAGTCGATGACTACTGACCACAAATAACAACAACACTACAAGAGAACCAGGTGGAGACGATCCAGTCGCATCTCTATTCTTTTCTTTCTCTCACTTCTCTCTTTCCCCAGCATCTATCATCTCTCTTTCATCTCTCTCTCTCTGCTGATTGCAACTTTCTCTGCCCTCAGTCTCTCTCAATTGCAATTTCAAACCCCGCCAGCACTAGAGCGCAGCAGAAATCAACGTTCAACAACATTCACGACGACGATCCTGGCACTGGTTTTCTGTGGTTTTCCAGGGCTGTAACGCAGATGTGGTGAACAAGTCAAAGAACGCATCAATGTGTGAATTCAAAATCATTCCAGACCTCTCCATCAAGATCTTGAACTCTTTTCGCTGAAGGGCTGCAGCCTGTAGCAGCAGTGTAATTATAATAAACCTCTTTATGTATCTATATAATATCTTAGTTTTTACCTTTTCAATATTCCTGAGTTTCAAAATCAAAATCAGAGTTTCTGAACCAGCCCAATTACCCAATCCCGCAGTCATGTTAAATTAAAAAAATTATATCAGTAGTATGGAGATGATTAGTTCAGAGAGAACTATATAAGAGAAAAATCAGCAGCTCTTGCTTTCAAAATTTTTAGATAATCATGTTAATAATTTAATGACTTTGAAATGTGCGAATTAAGTTCTGAAACCTGAATGTTTTTACAAAAAAATAAATTTTCTCATTAAAAAAAATCCTTAAGTCATTCATTTCTCCACCTGTGAAGTTTGATTTCTAAAAGGCCACACACGAGAACCCACTTAACATTTAACATCTTTATTTGCCCAACGGGCTTTCCCAACCTTGTATTTTGTATTATTTCTAAACAACACATCTTCATTTCTTCTCCCTTTCTCCCAAATCTTCTGTCTTCTCCCTCCTCTTCCATACCTATTTATTTCCCTTCCATCTGTGTTCAGTATTTCCTCTCTTTTTCTCTCATCTCACTACACTCTTTCCAGATGTTATGTTCAATGGTTTCTCTCTTCTCTGCCTCTCTTCATTTCCGCATTTAACCTCGCCATCATCCTTTTTTCTTTTCGACTCTCCCTCTCCAAATAGCTCGGTATTTCCTCAATAATACATTTCTCGGACTTCCAGTTGTACTAACATCTCATCCATATCTGCCACTTACATCGTGAACAACAAGGGACTGAGCGGGCAACCTTGCCTCACTCCCTTTCTTGTCACAAACCATTCACTTTCCCTCTTCCTTCACTTTAGTTCTTGTTCTTTCGTCTATTCCCTCCACCTTTTTTACCAGCCATTCATTTACAAATTGAGAAACAGAGAGCCTGATAAACAAAGTAACTGACAAACTGAACAACTCACAAATTGAGAATCTAATGAAAAACTGCTAAACTAAAAAATGCAAAATTGAAAGACTGAAATATTGGAAAAGTGATGGATTGAGTATCTAAACAGAGAAATTGACAACCAGGCAATTGAAAAACTAAGCTAGTTTCATATTGAGCAACTGAAAAATTGGTAAACTGACAAACTGAGTAAGTGAGCAATTATTTAGAACCCCACAGACTGATCAACTGATAAGCTGGGCAAGTATTCGAACTGAGAAACTGACAGATTTTGAACTTGAGCAACAGATATTTAGAAACTAAAAACAATTTCCAAATTAAGAAATTGAAAAACTGAGAGCCTGATAAACTGTTACTGAGTTGCTGAGGAAATGAACTACTGACAAATTGAGAAACTGAACAACTGACAAAGTAAGGAAGGAAACTGAGCAACTGACCATTGAACAACTTAACAAACTGAGAAACAGACACACTGTAACCTTACAAACTAAAATTGAGAAATGTCAAACTAAGAAACTGAAAATTTGGGAAATTAAAAATCTGAAACAATGCACAAATGAGCAAGTAACAAATCCCAATTTGAGCAACAGAAAAACTGGAAGTCCAGAAAATTGGTACACTGAGCAACTGAGCAATCATTGATAAATTGATATACTAAACCGCAGATATTGACAAGTGAAAAACTGATTTTGGAATTGTAACGTTTCCAAACTGACAAATTTGGCAACTGAAAAACTAACAAAACGAGAAACTGAGAAATTGAGAAACTGTGACAAATTAATAAACTGAGTATGGGCGAACCAACTATCTCACATATTGAGAAACTGGCAAACTGATCATTAGAGCAACTGAGAAACGAAAAGACTGGGAAACTCAAACTGTGTAAATTAGGAAACTACTGAGCAGGTGACAACTAATTAAATAATTGAGCAACTGGCAAATTGGGAAATCGACACACTGAAGTACTGCCAGATTGAGAAACTCATAAACTGACATGAGAAATTATGAAATTAAGAAGCTTTAAATCTTCGGATTTACTAATCTACCAATTTAGAATGTAAATGTACAAATCTGGGAGACTATGAGAGGTAGTTAGAACTACTACTCAAAAAACTGCAAAACTAAGAAAATTATGTATTAGGAACTAAGGGACTAAACAACTAAGAGACTAAAGGACTGAGGAAGTATCAGATTAAACTACCAAGAAATTAAGGGATTAAAGAACTAGCTTACTAACAGAATAAGAGACTACAAGTCTACGAAGTCACGAATCCTCCGAGCTCCTAATTACGAAGGCGCTGAACGGACATGAATCGAAAAAGATTTTTTTCTGGCAATTCCGACTTTTTTCTGGCAATTCCGATTTTATTTTGGCAATTCCGACTTTTTTCTGGCAATTCCGACTTTTTTCTGGCAATTCTGACTTTTTTCTGGCAATTGCGACAGGAGTAGGACAATGGTGTTGTTTTCTTGCCCAAACTCAGAATGCCTATAGTGGTCGAGCGCATAGCACGAAGCACCAATTTCACTGATCCACGGAAGTTACCGTCTGTAAAAATTTGTTTTTCTGTGGATTACCACTTTCTGTGGACCACTTACGGTTGTCATTTAGTGAGAGACAAATTTCTTCCGATGTTGAAGTGAGATAAAATTTTGCACATTCGTCGTGAGATGCTGTAACCTGGTGTAGAATAGTGGAACTAAAGTGTCTCGGTGAGATCTGCTTTGTGATATTACAGTGACCTGTTGCTTTTAGGGACCAAGAAAATACCCAGTTAACCAAAGATTATTTTCTGTGTTATTCCGTAGGTTCAAACTGAATATTGACCTGGGTATCTCTTTACAATAGGGTCCAACCTATTGCTTCTACCTACCCTCAATAAAACTAAGTAATAAATACCTCATTTATTTTAAACGTTGTTGAGCGAATCCTTTTTCGCTTGGTGTGTAGTATTTATTGAATAAAGAAATTATGATAAATATAAAATAGCAATATTTATGGTGGCGTAAAGAAATGCATTATAAAAATATAGGACTAATATTCTGAGAATATAATTTCGACAAAAATCAACAATGTGGATTCAGTGTTGTCGTTTGTTATTGATAAGTGACAATACAATACTGTGGTATTGTCACTGTGTAATGCTAGAGTTTAAAACAATTAATTATTAATTAATCGCGTTATGTAATGTTTTTAACACGTTCGCTACGGCCATTTAAAAAATAATTAACTTAAAAAAAAAGAAACGACTTCAAAAAACCCAAAGTTAACTAAAGTAAAAAATAAAAATGTTCAATTTAGTTATTTGTTGCTCCGCTTAATGTAATTATTTATTGTTCCGTTTAATGAAATTCAGAAATTATTGTTTATTATCTAATTATTAATTGTTTTATAATTTTAAAGTCGGTACCAAGTAAAACATAAAATTATACATTTTAAAGTTATAATTCCCTGATAATTTCAGACTTCTTAATTCACGATTATGATTACGGAATTAAACTTTTCAGAACTCATTTCATATATTAGGTAAAAGATAATATATTCGTAGTATGTCCCAATTTTGCATGGTTTAGGTTTGATATACCGACAGATGAATAAATTATATTATTGTTAGATTTGAAATAAATAAATAATTATTATTTATTATGTAATGTATTATGAATTGTTTTTATAATTTTATTCGTAGTAACTAATTTGTTATTGTAGGAAGGTATAAAATTTGTTTATGTTTTTATGGCACCGACTTCAAAATTATAAAACAATTAAAAATTAGATAATAAACAATAATTTCTGAATTTCATTAAACGGAACAATAAATAATTACATTAAGCGGAACAACAAATAACTCTGAAATTGAACATTTTTATTTTTTACTTTTTAGTTAACTTGTTACTTTGGGTTTTTTGAAGTCGGTTTCTTTTTTTTAAAGTTAATTATTTTACAATTTTAAGTGATTAAACAAAAATTAAATACTATAAAATCTATATAAAAACAAAAATTAAATGCTATAAAATCTATATAAAAACCAAAATTAAATGCCATAAAATCTATGCAATACAAAATGGTTGTTGGTTTTTATTCTATGACGTCATCATCAATTTTTTTAAATGACAACCACATTATTTTTGGTAGACTTTTTCCTCCCTAAATGGTGACCTAAAAAATTGATACGTTCACGTAGTTACCCTTATTATCAAAATTTTTATTCCTAATTAATTGTAAGATACCTTTATAATTTTTCTATTCCTTTCCACTTTGTTCCATTTTAATTGTTTATTATTCCGTAACCCTTTTTTAAGTTAATTTCTTTCTTCTTTTTTTCTCCGTTCCCTTTCTTTATCAACTCTTAATTCTTCTTTATTTTGAATTGCTTTTAAAATATAGGAAAAAAAATTCATTCATCATACTCCTAAAAATGATGCAACTTTGGCATTTTTTTTATGAATAAACAAATGCTGATATGGGGTTTGTAATACCGTCTTACCCTGAAATAAGATGTCCTTTATCGATTTTTCACAACCGCATATTCAAATAATCAAAACTAAACCCATGAAGTTCAATAATCGGCTGACCTCTCGGCCACAAACAACAGATGCTCCTAAAAATGAAGCAACTTTGGCATTTTTTTATGAATAAACAAATGCTGATATGGGGTTTGTAATACCGTCTTACCCTGAAATAAGATGTCCTTTACCGATTTTTCACAACCGCATATTCAAATAATCAAAACTAAACCCGTGAAATTCAATAAAAGTCAAGTCCGCTGCAATCAAAACTATCTTGATTTTTGGCGTGTGCAATTAAACCGGGGGGCGATGATCCTCTGTGTGGAGACAAGTCGTTACAGATTTCATTCCTATTCATTAGGTATTAATTGCGTTATGTAATGTTTTTAAGCAAATCGCTCGGACAGGTCAATTTTTTTATGCCACCTGCTATGCAATTAAAAAAAAAACATTTTTAATTTTTTGCCAAAGAATTTCATTTCTATAAATTATTTCAATTAATAAACCATTTTGATCGCCGGAATATACAACGAAAAAACAAAATTTTTTTCGACAAATTGCTAATTGTCTTTGAATCTGAAAATTTACATAACCAGTTTACAATATAATTAAGATATTTATTTTAATTTACTTGTATATACATGTACAATAATCATGTCCTTTGTTTATTTGTATTTGCTTGGTCTCATCGTTTATACAGATACAAGCAACTTTTTTTGATAAATACTGCAAAGTATTTTTACTTATAACTGGTCTTGGGTCGGTCCGTATTTTGAGAGTTTCCGAATATCGGTATTCCGGAAGCTGGAAAGCATCATAAAAAAACCTGCTGTGTTTGTGGGCTTTGTCTTCGCCGCACAATTTTATGATTTTATGGCTGAATGGTATGAATGGGTTCTATCTTATACCTGACCGTTCCCCTGACTGCTGTAAAATGCGACATCTTCCGATCCAAGGCCACACCAAATTTTAAATTTTCTACCCAAGTTCCTACCCAATTATACAGCTTTCTGTATTTTTCAAGCTTACTTCAGAAATAATTTTCCCGACAAACATTATTGAATTTTATAGACGAACAACAATGCTAAGGCACGTGAGTTTTTTTCTAACGAAAGTTTAATTCTTGCTACAGGGTAACGTCTATTTGAAATTTACGAATTGTGCGTTGTTTTTCAGGAATAAAATTCCAAAGAAATTCATTTATACTCCTGAAAATGAAGCAATTTTGTCATTTTTTTATGAACAAACAAATGCTAATATCGGCTTTGTAATACCGTCTTACCCTAAATTAAGATATCGATTTTTCATAACCGCATAGTCAAATAATCAAAAATAAACCCGTAAAATTCAATGAAATGGTGACATGTTTCCCGTGCATTTGGTATAGGCTCTATCGCTGCTCTATACTCCAAGAAGGTAATATTTCCCTGTACGTGAAACTTGAGGCCCCAATTTTAGTAATCCATGGAAGTTGCTGTCGTCGTTGTCAGTTATTTTTCCGTTCATGTCCGTTCAGCGCATTCGTACAATGGTGCTATTTTATTGCCCAAACTTAAAAGATGAAATACTGTCCACATTTCGAGTTTCACGTACAAGGAAATATGACCTTTTTGAAGCATGTTTCTTTGAGGGGTCGAGCGCGTAGCGCGAGGCATCAATTTCAGTGATCCATTGAAGTTGCCGTCTATGAAAATTTGTTTTTTCCAATTCCTCCTAATAAAATGCTCATTTTATATATCAAATCTCATTATTAAAGCAGTAGTTTAATCAAAAGGATGAATAAAATGGGAAAAGAGTCGGCCTAATCTGCATACCAGTAAGTCCTACAAGAAAAAAGTTCACAGGAGAAGAAAAAAACGTTTCAATTTTGAATTATGTAAAAATCGTGAAACCTGTTTATACTAGGAAACTAACGGAATACAAAATTAATTATATCGACGAATCAGTTGCTCAAAAAATATCCACGTCAAGAAAAATTTTGCCAGATGCAAATTGAAATGAAAGGCCTGGAACATCCACTCAACTTAACTACTTAACCACTGTACTTAATAAAAGTAGAGTTAAAGTTCCTTCTTTAAGTATTCATAAAATTAGTAATGGTACAATTTATGTAAATGAGTTACCTAAGAAATAAACCTTTTTGAAAATTAGAAATTGGAAAAAATATTGTATGATACACGTGAATAAAGAAATTTTATCCACTCAAAAACATTATCACACTCGGCTGCGCCTCGTGTGCTAAACTGTTTTTTCGTGGATAAAATTTGTCTTTATTCACTTATACCATAAATAGCTATTTCCGTTTATCATTCATAAAATCATAAAATAAGAGATACTCCCCACATTTCGAGTTTCACGTACAGGGAAATATGACCTTCTTGGAGTATGTTTCTTTAAGTGGTCGAGCGTAGCGCGAGGCACCAATTTCAGTAATCCATGGAAGTTATCGTCTGTGAAAATTTGTTTTTCCCTGGATCATTGAAATTGGTGCCCCGCGCCACGCGATCGACCCCTTAAAGAAACGTACTCCAAATATGTGGACAAAAATGTGGACAGTATTTCATATTTTAAGTTTGGGCAACAAAACAGTGCCACCGTCCGATCCCTGTCGCAATTGCCAGAAGAAAGTCTGAATTGCCAGAAAAAAGTCGGAATTGCCAGAAAAAAAAAATCGTTTAGTTATTCGTACCTAATGCAAGTATGGTACAAAAATTTTCACTGTTTGTAATTTTTAAGTTCATTGGTGACTTTTATGTTCCCACTTTAGTTCTCTTTCAACGTAATCCCATATAATTTTTCCTAATATGTATTTATTTACTTTTATGGATTTTAAGCAATTTAAAGGCTTTCTGGGGTTGTGTCGAACGAAAAAACGTTGTATTACACTCGTTCCTGTGTAGATTGAACGCCTTACGCCACTCGGAGTTTACAAAAGCACTCGTTTCACTCGTGCTTTTATAAACCCCTTGTGGCATAAGGCGTCCAATTTACACAGGAACTCGTATAATAAACTACTATTAGATTCTTAGAGTCTTTTCATTACCTATTTCAGAACCTCTCATATATTTTATATTTAAAAATAGCTATTTTTGTTATAAGTACACGAATGGTTGCTGTTTCCGGACGAGGCGGAACCGAGTCTGAAATAGCTGATGAGTTCGCAAAAACTTTTTAAGTACGTGTAACCAACAAGGTTTTTTTGTTATAGCTCCCCAAATTTTTATTTAAAGATATGTATTTCATTGTGAGTTTTGGATCCGCCAACATTTTTTTTTTCGACTTTTCGCGTTATCCTCTCGCGCTGTAAGAACTGGGATTGGGCCTTCCGTTCTCTTCTGCAATTAGTTTGACATTGAGTCACACTGACGTCTGATTTTCTGACGTTTCTCTAGTTAGCTCATGCCCATCAAAGCTACTATGTTAAAAACTTTATCATGGTAAAAAACCCATTTCTGGTTCCGTAAACTTTTTGAAAATAGTCGGCACCCTCAAAAAATAGCTATTTAATCGAAAATAATCCACAAAAGGTTGCTATGACAACTTTTAGGGACTAGGCCCTAAATGTAAAATTTTACGGACTCAAAGAGTCCCTAAAATTGTAATTTTAGGGAGCGGGTACAAAAATAGTATATTACGTATCTAGTCCGGAAAGTTAGCGTTTGCTGGATAAGTAAGCAAATACCAGGATGAGTCGCAGACGAGCATAACTTACCAAGCAACTTACAGTGAAAGCACTTTTCGGACGTGGCGCGTACAACATTTTTTGGGCACCCGTGAGTAACAGAAATCCCACAAACATAATCCTTTTTAAACCGCAAGTAGCCGGTTTGGTCGACTATAATCATTATATCTAGATAGGTAGTTATCTTAGTAACGAGTAAACAATTTTTTTTCATTTTGCGAAAATACTTGAGTTTTTTATTTCACAGGACTAGTTCTTTGCACAGATATTTTACAGGACTAGTCCTGTACTTTCCGGCCGGGTGCCCAAAAAATATTTTTAGTAACCCTTCTTATTATTTTTTTTTGTGACTTGGAAATGATTCGATTGAGTTTTGACCGATTCTTCTAACTTGAAACTCTAAAGCATCAAAACCATGAATAGATGGTGTTACGAATAAACTATGAAAATACAAATCTACAAGACTTGTCATGTAATTGCGACGGTATCCAAAACAAAATGTTAAAAAACCGTTACTGTTACTGACAGGTTTTTATTTATTGTTCGATTCATTCGCGGAGGGCAATCAAATATGTAGGTGGACACATCCATACCCGATCAGACAAAACAGTCGAGAACGAAGGAATTATTTAACATCTTGAAACCACCAAAACTGTTACATAAGAGACTGATTCTCTTCTATTTTAACTCATTGCGTCTACACTAATCGCCCATCGACCATGATTTAACGACGTACGTTTACCTGCGCTCGTCTCTTTCTTCATTTAATTGTATGATTTCTTCCGAGAGGTCATACGGTCGTCAGGTCCTACCGGATTCGCAAACAGGTTCGTTTATATTACAGTGTCTAAGAAGACGGCCAGAAGCCACGAGCACCACTATTTTCGAACCGGTTCGACTTTTTTGTATTGTCTTTCCTCTTGCCTGTATTCAGCGGATCCGATCAATTCGATCTTCAGCGAGAGAGAAGGAAGCGAAGCTGGGTTCGGATAAGATCTACGGTGTCATTACGGATTTGGGAAAAAAGTTAATGACGGTCTTTATTAATTTTTTAACGATAACAGCCTGGATTTTGACATGTTGTTTGCAATTATTGTCTTAACTTCGGTTTGCATTCAAAATTGAAAATAAAACAAATCATTTTTATCCACTTTAATTGTTCATACACAGAATACATATATCTCAATATTTAATAGCAAATTATATTTTGGGAACTCCTACGCTCTTTATCCCTTTGGTATTACAAATAATCTGCATTATTGTCTACCCATCAGTATTACTGTAGTCCCTAGAATCGTTTGAATATGCCGCCTATGACTCACGCAGGAAAGTCGTTAATGTCACTGCAGCGAAAATGTAAGTGTCATAAAAACCAAGTTGAATTAATGTGCATAGATACTAAAATTATGTCTGCATTTGTTTAAATTTAGAAAATATTAGATAAGGGCACAAGGAAATGCCACAAAGCTCACTCACTACAAAATGAACTGGGGATATAAAAAACGAAAATTAAAAATTCACACAAGATAATGATGACATAAAAAAGAGCTAGCACAAAAGTGAGAGCAATTGAAAAGAAAAACTTGACTCTGGGACACTTTAGCACCCACAGAAATAATTGAAGAGAATTTTCATCAATATTTTTTTTTTCGCGCAGGGGTCTGCTAATTTTTTTAGTGCTGCCAAAACAACCTTTGTTGGCATGTATGGCGCTGTGGTTCTCTTGGCTGTCTGTCATCCAGAAAAGTAGAATTCCGCAGTTCAGGGTAGCGCGTTAAAATAATCTTTTTACAAAAAATTATTTTCTCAAAATCATTGACTGCGGATAATAGTTTAATTAATTAATTATTCTTGGTCATTGTCTGCATATTTTTCCATTTTGCTGAAAGCTGAGGGTCGTAAAGTTAACTTGACCCTAAACTTAATACATTTGATAAACTTAAGAAACCCAAACAAACTTTAGAACCCAAAAAGCGTAAGAGCAGCAATAAACCAAAAAATAAAGTGTGAAATATAGAGGATAATAACTTGCGCCAGCCGTTTACACACAAGCAAATTATAAGTCGACCTCCTTGGCAAAAAGAGAGCGAAGAGACCTGCGATAGGCCCAGAGCCCACTTAAGGGTGTTCAAATCAAAATATATTTGGAGTAAGCGCTGAATGGCATTTTGCTTCACTGTACCAACATCAAAATGTTATTGAGAATGAATCAGGTTAGGACTTTTAATCCATCGTGGAGTCCTAAAGTCTAGTTAAGGCAAAAATAATTTTATATTAACATACTGGCTGTCCTAAATAATACACTAAACAAAAAACCCCGCAAACAACCCAAAGAAACTAAAAAGACATTTGTTTTACCGAATGCATTGCAACGGTTGTGTGCAAGTAATTTTGTTTTTGTTCTTTGTAACGTTATTATTCAGAATTTTTTTTATTATGGGTTCCGGCTAACATCGACCTCTGTTTGGGAGCTTTAATTTCTTCTTATAACATTAATTTGGTTACACTATTTACGTAAATACATATTCACATTTTTTTTTTATTTTTACATTGATTCGATTACCAACCCAATACATACACTACACTCACTCACTACAAAATGAACTGGGGATATAAAGAACGAAAATTAAAAATTCACACAAGATAATGATGAAATAAAAAAGAGCTAGCACAAAAGTGAGAGCAATTGAAAAGAAAAACTTGACTCTGGGACACTTTAGCACCCACAGAAATAATTGAAGAGAATTTTCATCAATATTTTTTTTTTCGCGCAGGGGTCTGCTAATTTTTTTAGTGCTGCCAAAACAACCTTTGTTGACATGTATGGCGCTGTGGTTCTCTTGGCTGTCTGTCATCCAGAAAAGTAGAATTCCGCAGTTCAGGGTAGCACGTTAAAATAATACTTTTACAAAAAAATATTAATACTGCGGATAATAGTTCAATTAATTAATTATTTTTGGTCATTGTCTGCACATTTTTCCATTTTGTTGAAAGCTGAGGGTCGTAAACTTAACTGAACCCTAAACTTAATACATTTGATGAACTTAAGAAACCCAAACAAACTTTAGAACCCAAAAAACCGTAAGAGGAGCAATAAACCAAAAAATAAAGTGTATAATAACTTGCGCCAGCCGTTTACAAACAAGGAAATTATAAGTCGACCTCCTTGTCAAAAAGAGAGCGAAGAGACCTGTGATAGGCCCAGAGCCCACTTAACGGGTGTTCAAATGAAAATATATTTGGTGTAGGCGCTGGATGACATTTTGCTTCGCTGTACAGAATGTCATTGTGAATGAATCAGGTTAGGTGGGACTTTTAATCCATCGTGGAGTCCTAAAGTCTAGTTATGGTAAAAATTACTAACATACTGGCTGTCCTAAATTAATTACTAACTGGACTAACTAAACTAGACTAGACTAAACGAAAAACCCCGCAAACAACCCAAAGAAACTAAAGTACCTAAACAACTTAAAGAACTGGAAGAACCCGAACAACACGAAGAATCCAAGGAAGGTTGTAAAGATTGCATTGAGAAGGTTTGTAAAATTTCACCTTGGAGGTATTTTCTATGTGGCAAGGAACATACGAAATGGTCCTCTTCAGGAGTCATGTGTAATGAAGAAGAGTCGTAATAACAGATGAAGAAAACTAGAAGTTGTAGAATACCCACCCTGCTCACCAAATCTTGTACGACTTGTAGCTATTGGCTAGCAAGGGACCTCAGAAAATGAGTGACAGATAGGCCTCTGCAACCATATCTATGCAGAAGAGGAGGGGACTGTAAATATGAATAAAATTTTATTTTTCTACTGGCTCTCCTATAGCGAATCCAAAAAATTCAGTGCGTTCTTGTTCTTTTTGAAACAAACATCAATTTTCTTGACGCAATTAACACAATTACAATATTACTCATTATTACTAGTGACGCCCATGGGTTTTCCTCGCACTACGAACACACATTTCGCGTACCATTGGTCAGATTAAAATGTTGTAGTCTCGTTGGTTGTATGTTGAGTCCTCCTTGGATGCTGATGGGTCGGCCTCGTCCTTCATCTCCATTGTACTCGCAATATTCTTTAGTTATGTCAAGATAGACCAATCTGCTCGAATTGACAAGCATCGAACCAAAAATATAGCCCCACATCATGCATAATAAATTTGTCGCTACCAAACGATACCAATATTAAAACTGTGAGTGGTACAGTTGAAAAGATATGAACATTTGATTTTAGCAAGTGACTCCTAAATAACCGATCGCATGGTCCCATTCAGCGCAAATTCGTAGTTTAGTCTTTTAGAATAGGAATTAATTAAGACAGGGAGGTTGTGACGTCAGTACTGATCAGGTCGCCAGTCTGGTACCAATACGCCTCTTGACACTGTAGCTTTATATGTTTAGGCTACTTCAATTGTAAAAGGAGCACTACCTGGGAACGATGGAGGTTGTGACGTCAGTACTGATCAGGTCGCCATTCTGGCACCAATACGCCTCTCGACAGTGTAGCTTTATATGTTTAGGCTATTTCAATTGTAAAAGGAGCACTACCTGGGAACGACTCTAGGATTTTCTCAGCGGAGAAGAGAGCTATATTATTTTTAACGACTCTCTTTCACTTGGGACCCCATTGCCCTGCAGCCCCCTCTATGAGAGTCCCCTTCTCGACCACAGCGACAAAACGTCCATTTCGTCCATCTTCTGGGACTAGAGCTCTCTTCTGGGGCTCCGCTTGCCTCAAAACTAACTGAAAGTATGTGAAGAAAATGAACCAGCTTAACAACCAGACAGACAGAGGTTTATTGCGGACAGTTACATCATTTATGGTGTTTCATTAATCTATATATATACAGTGTGGAAATTAAGTAAGGAATAAATTCAGTAACTCCGTTAGTATTTGCGCTGGAAATAAAACTTAAAAAGCATGTGGTAGGACTAATTATATCGCATCCGACGAACGTATACAAATTTTTTTGCATTACTCTGTTTTGACAGTTATGACGTCATCAATATATTTTTTTAATGGCAACCTATGTTTTTGACTTTACATTCGCATAGAGTTTTTTATTCTGATTTCAACGTTATCAAATACTCTAAAAAATAAATAAAAACGGCACTAAAGTTCAAATTAATAACATTTAAAAAAATTAACAGAGCTGTCTAATTTTATCAGAATTCAAGGAAAAAACCATACAAATCCGAACAAAACAAAGTTCCCAAAAGCAATCAATGAGAAAAAATAAGAAAACAACCCTAAATTTCAAAGTAGGGCTGACAAATTAACAAAATTAACAAAAAGACTATTGATGTGAGAATTAGAAATTAAAGATATTACACCAAATGTTCAAACTGATGACCCTGCATCATCTGATAAAATCCAAGACGATCATAAAAAGCAGCCAATACGTTTTGAATGGTTTGGGGAGTTATTAAATTGCACTCATGTCGAATTCTTCCTTCAAGATCATTCAATTTGTTGGGTCGGTTTTGATACACCTTGCTTTTTAAGTGCCCCCATAGAAAAAAATCTAATGTGGTTCGATCTGGGGACCTAGTCTGCCATTCTATTGGATCTCTTCTTCCATCTTTTTGGAAACACTTTGTCCAAATAACGCCGCACCGGACTTAGTGTGTTGGAGCACCATCCTGTTGCAACCAGATATTATTATTTAGAAGTTCATTTATTATTTAATAGGGAAAAACAGTCGAGACACAATTATTTTGTACAAATTCAGGACTTGTCAACATTGTATTGGTATCTCTATGGTTTTTTCTTAAATTCCGATAACATTAGACAGTACTGTTAATTTTGAAATTTTACTAATTTGATCTTTAGCGCCGTTTGAATTAATTTTTTCCTCATCTAACCTATTAAGTATTTGACAACGTTGAAAGCAGAATAAAAAACTATTCAAATGTAACATAAAAAATATAGGTTATCATTAAAAAAAAATATTGATGACGTCATAACTGTAAAAAAAACTGATGAAAAAAAATTAGTATTCGTTCCTCGGCTGCGCTATAATTAGCCCCATCAGATGCATTTTAAGTTCTATTTCTAATGCAAATACTAACGGAGTTACTGAATTTATTCCTTACTTAATTTCCACACTGTATATAAATATCAATGCCACTTTTCGTTTTAATTTTATAACTCAAGAACGGCTTTACCGATTTGAATATATATTTTTTATTAGTTCGACATAATCCAGGGATGGTTTAAAACTATTTTCCACATAGACATGGGGGCCCAGGGGGGCCCCTTGGGCTGGACCGATTTCTCGGCTCGACCGATTCTTATGATTTTTTTTGTATATTTGATAGGTATAGGAATAGGTCGTAAAGTATTTTTCACATGGACATGAGACCCAGGGGGGGCCTTGGGTTTATAACTCAAGAAGGGCTTTTATGATATTTGATTTGTTGGATTTGTCTCCGCCCCGAATAGCAGAATAACTATTGAAACATGGACAGGGGGCTCAGGGGGCTCATTGGTTTTATAAATCAAGAGCGGTTTTACCGATTTTTATGATCTTTAATTTGTTGTATTTGTCTACGCCGCGAATAGCAGAATTACTATTAAAATATCGGAAAAATTACGGGGGGCGGGGAGCTAAGTACAGGGCAACGACAATAACAAAGCCCCCCTGGTACAGGGCAACAATAACAAATAACGCCGGCCACTAAAATTTGTCGCACCGGGCTTTAAAAATGAAAATCGATTTTTAAGGAGTAAAGTCCAAAGTTTCACTTCTGTTGCGCGTGGACTCCACACACAATTTTTTTTATGATATCTCGAGAATGGATTGACTGTTTTTTTTCGAGGGCGAATAACTATTAAAACATCAGAAAAATTAACGAAAAAAAAAATTCTCATACATTTTGTATGGAATCCGTATATAACGCCATCTTTGATACATGACAGAAACAAAAATTAACATGGCGTTGTGTGCATTATCCTTTTATAAAAAAAAAATGAAATTAATTTAGCTAATAAGTTGCCACAACATTTATTGATTCTGAGGCGGTACAAACTTCGCCAGGCCAGCTAGTTCTATATAATTCTAAGATGTTATTCGAATTACAATAATTCAACTGCCAGCCCGCTGTTTTCAGCCTATGCGTCTTCAGCGGAAGGAAGGAAGATCTTGTTGGGACTGGTCGGTTTGCTTGTGTACCTACACGGGACGGCATTCCCCACATTCGTGTTAAAGCACTGCTAGGATTGTCGTCGTGGTTTGTTGCTCTCGCGCTCTGGTGCTGGAGGGCTTCGGGTTCGGGTCCGGGAGGAGCATCCTGCAAAGAAGAGGGGAGGAGTATCTTTTTTCCTGGGGTGTTTGGAAGATGACTAATTATTATTAGAGTTGAGGTTTTTCGGATAACTGTTGTTAAAAGTGACATAGAACAGACAGAGATAGATAGAGAGAGAAAGAGAGAGAGAGAGAGAGAGAGAGAGAGGAGATAGAGAATACGTCTTGTAATGGTACGTTTTTTTTGGGCCCAGATTTTCATGTGGTCAATGATGTCGGTTCCCTTCTCCGGCAAGAGATTGGGGAGAATGGTCCCCAGCATGCAGGCGAAATTAATGACGTGAGACCTTTTTTTTGTCATTTTCAACCTCCCCGAGAGACTAAAAAGCCTGGAAAATGAAGGCATCAAGACGACTATGTGGTGCTAATGAAGATCTAAAAATTTGTATAATGCAGTGGCGGCACGTGGTTCATTTTACAGAAGGGTCATTTCGAGTTTTAGCTGTATGTCTTATAAACATACGTGAAAAAAATTATGCGTTTAAAAAATAAAAAATTTACAGTATTATTTTACTTAAAACATATCGATTTTTTGTTACCTTTTCGTCGAAATCTGTTATGGATTTTCCATACGCCAATTGTGATAGAATATCAACACCTCCTATTGTAGCATAATTCATAGATCTCTTCATGTGCTCTGCCGATAATGAGTGTTTTTTATTTTATTTTTTATTTTAAATATTTCAAGTCTGACATCGTTCTTACACAACAGCGAATAATTTCCATTTGAAAAAATCAAACACACCAAAAAATAAAAGGCATTTGTCACTTCACATCCACAAATCCAATTGGTTTGTCTGTCTAATTTGCATTTCTGGCAGTGGACGACCACTTGTTTTAAGCTCCAACCATTTCTCAAAACTTAAATTATTATTACTATTATTTTGGAGTTATAATTGTTTGAACTATACCGACATTATGAAATTTGAAACACTAGTAGCTAGTTAGCTGACTTCAGTGAACTAAAGAGGAACGCCATCGTACATCTTACATCGTACCTCCTACCAGTAACAATCTGTTAGTCGGACGTCCGACTTTCTATCTTTATCTCAAGCATGCATTACGTCGCTTACATTCAGACACTCCTGGGCTGTTAACCGTGAGAGTGGAGATGTTTCTTGTTTTGTTCTTGTTTCCTTGTTTAGTACAATGTGGAAATGCAATAGCTTTGTTTTTGTTGCACTCGTTACAATTGGCTGCCAGCATTCGTTTAACGAGGGCGTAAGTTGGCTTTGACCCGGCCGAAGTCGACGATTTCCGCGCTCCACGGTGGATAAAACAGAGCTAGACTCAATAGATAACTTATACGAAAATTCAAACATCATAATTTAATTGCAATAATTATATTATTATATTCCACAAAACAAAGAGTCTTGATACTGCCTTTTTCACTTTTTTCTTTTGGGAGGTCATCGACCGAATAATGTATAGAAGATTAGAAAGTAAAGATCCAAAATTTAAGAAAGGAAGAAAAACAAGACATTTAGGAGACAAATTTGTAAAGAATTTTGAAGTTAAGCAACTCAGAATCTGATGTAATTCTGAGAAATTTAATAATTTAATCTATATGGGAAACTTTGGGAAATTGAAAGTAGAGTAGGATTGAGGGGGAAAGAAATCAAGAAACTTCTAAAGTAAGATACTGAGTAAATAGAGAATGTAATATACCAAAAATAAAATCAGGAAGATAATGAAAAGACACAGGAAGAACATATTGAAACTTAGAGAAACTTGATAGATTTGAAAACTTTAGAACCTCAAGAAACTCAAGCAATGATCAGGAGTTTCAGGTGCCTAGGAACTTGGGGAACCTGACAATCTGAGAAACATAAGTCTTCGAGAAGTAGGACTTTGTGTCTACGAGCTTTAAACATTTAGAAATTTGAGCAACTTGAGGAGCCTAGGAAATTGAGGATAGTGACAATTTTGGTAGTCATAAGAAATTGGGAAATTTGAAAAATTAAGTAACCTGAGAAATTGAGGAACTTGAGGAATTTGAGAAACGTGAGAACTTATGGAACCCGAAAACTTGAAGAAAACCTGAGAAACTTGGGGTCAAAGCACTTGAGAAGCCTGGAGATTCGAGCAGAAACCTGAAACTGGAAGGAATAGAGAAAGCTGAGGAATGGGACGAACTTGAGAAACCTGAAACTGAGAACATGAAAAATTTAACCACCTGAAAGACTGTTTATCGACTCTTTAGTAACTTATGCATTTTAGAAAATTAAGAAAGTAGGAAATTAGAAGATTTTCTATAAATTACAAGGTTATATTACTAAGAAATTAGAACATTAAGGCACTTTGAAAACAATTACATAATAGAGTGAAAGAATTAAATTTTGGGAAGTAAAAATCTATCTTTCCTTTTGTGTGTTCAAATATATTGGTTTTTCTTCTCATGTCTATTAGAAAGAGAAAATTATTTCAAAACTAAAGAACTCTGATGAAGCAACTTTTTACTGGTCCCGTGAGATGGAGACCCAGATTGGCAACGACAAAAGAGCTCCTGGAAGGAGTGTTGCTTCTACACTGATTGTGATCATAAAAATCACCCACAAAAAGGAGGCTGTAGACAATCAAGTTGGAAATAAAATTTATATTGTTGATATTAAACTGTTCAAGACGGAGCGAAAAAGTCGATGTAGTTCGCTTGTAAATTTAGCTTCCACATTTACTGTCATATAATAATAAAATATTTGATAGTGCGTTTCACAATTATTGATGAAGTAACGAAAGCTCAAGTTAAATGCCAGAGAGAAAGATATGAAATAAAACAACTTTTCAGGTAAATAAATTAAATTGATTTTTACAGTGCATTAATCATTTTTAAGTACCGACTCTGTACTTTCATTTGGCATGTGTTCTAGACGGTCTCTTTGCATGGAAAACAAGGTTATAAATAATAGCTCAAGTGGATTTTCTCAAAACCTCGCGGCCATTAGTCTTATCGACTCAAAATCACATAATTTTCCTGCTCACGGTGGATTTCACGGAAAAGAAAAGTTACCTATCACTACTCTGGATGATTTTTATTGCGAAGCTAAGTACTCTGTAAAGTAACGCTATAATGCACCGTTCTCATGTCTTTATCACTCCATTTTTATTTTTTAAACAGTTATTAGCAGTTTCAACACCTCGTGATGCTTTCAAAACAGTTTGTTTTCACACATGAGGAACGAAACTAGTTTATTAATTAGAAAAATTAAGTATTTAACATCTTTCCGTAAATGGTGTAAACAGAAAGAACTAAACATCAATAAATGGGTGTTTATGCAATAAGTTGAGTGGTTTTGGCTTACACTTACTGCGTATACGCTTTTATCTCTATTGTAAAAAACGTGCAAATGCGTTTGCTGAAATACCAAAGAGAACAAAAAGTGAAAAAAGCAATATAAGAATCCAGCAATGACGCTAGTAAGGAAATTTTGCACAAAATACATCGAAGTGAATGAATAACGAAACAAAATGGAACAAATTGCCAAAGTGACTGAGGTACAAACAAATTTTATTACTACTTGTAATTTACAACTGGACGGCATTCTCTAAATTTATATTATGTCTGTGCTTCTCAAATATGTAAAATATTTTATTTTCTAAGTAATTTCAATGTAATGTTTGTGTGTGCAAACAAAGTTTCTTGAAAGCATGCACAAAATTTACGACTAATAAAAAGGTTTGAAAGCATAAAAATAGATTCACTATTGTCTGGAAATATTCCCGAGAATAATAAGCGTTGAAAAAAACAACGATCAGTTTTGATAAAATATTTTACTGCATGTGGGACAAAAATAAATCAGTTAGAACTTAGAATACATATAATAAAATCTTTATTTGCCCCATGGGCTTTCCGATTCCTGTGTTTATATAACATAAAACCCAATTCCTACTTTACATTCTGTACAATATGGAATATGGAATATGGAAAATGGAATATGGAATTTGGAATATGGATTTTTTTTCTCCTTAAATTCTTCTCTTTGCCTTTCGATCCCTCACTTAATTTCTTGGTTCTCTCTTTACATCTTCTTCATTTCTTATAGCTTTTATTATTTCTTTCAACTTATCCATGATTCCTTCCATTTCACTGTAAATTTTTATCTTTGTCTTATATTTTACTTACTTTATCTTCTTCCTCTTGTTGTCCTTCTGTTCCGCTCTCCCCTGTTCGTTTCTTTCTTTTCTTTTCTTCCATTAGTGCAGCTAAATTTCCCTGACTAAACGACCGGTTTCTGCTTTGTTTCTTCAAAGTCTTCTAGCTGTGTATAAAAAAATCGCACAAGAAATTCGTAGATAAGATATTCATACGTCAAGTTGCCTGTGGATAAAAGTGTTAGATATAGAATTTTGACTTTCAAAGTCTACTAGATGTATAAATAAAGCATTTATAAAGAGCCTGAATGAGTCTGAAAAGCAAAAAAAAAAGAGAAATTTAAAAGTTAGAAAGATCAGAAAACTTCTATTTATAATAATAATAATTTTTCGATTTTACTTCCCATTGCTTCATTGTTCATTTTAACTTCTTAACATTAACCATTCCTAAACATAAAGACAAAAAAATGCATAGCCATTTCTTTTCAAACTGTTAAATAGTAGTATGAGTCAATATTACACAATTTGTAAAATTCATCGTGAATGTATGCTTCCATTAAATGGGTTATCAATAACCGTCATTCCTTTACGTGACATTTGTCATATATTTGACTGTACAATATTTCGCAATATGAACTTTTTTTTCTACATTTTGCAACTTGTTGTTTTAGTTCCTTAAATAATGTAATAAAAAATATTGTACAATAATGAAACACTTTATATTGTGCAAAAAAAAGCCCTTTTTTCCATCCATATGTCAATTGTCTCTTCTAGTGTTCTGCATCTATTCAAGGAAAACTTTTGATACATGGTTGCAAACTTTTTTGAAATTGCCGTAATTTATTATTTTTGAAGTACCGTCTGAAATTATAAAGTCTGCAGAAATACCCGACGGAAAGCATAAAATTTGTTATATTTTCCTTTTCTCATATTATAAATTACAATTAAAAACTCCATACATACAAACCGCTTAATTTTACACCCATTACACTTTCATTTCTCAGTTCATTTGTTCCAAGTAACTGTGTGGAAAAAGGCAGAAATTTTACGACGTTTTAGAACTAACAACTCCCGGGCGTAATAATATTTAATTAAATATTTTACTGCATGCGGGATAAAAATTAACAATTCAATTGCACCAGACGTTGAAAAACTGGATTTATGGATAAATAAAATACAGTTTTGCGTGGGAAATTTTCCGAAATGCGACCAGGAAAACCCGACAAGAGGTGTTATTAAGTTAGGTCATAGTTTGATAAGGAAGATAACAAAAGTGCGACTAGAATGATGCAATTTTTAAGTGTGTGGATCATTGCAGATTTGTGAGATGATGAAATTTAGGTAATTTGAAGCCCAGCCATAGAATTTCTTATTTTTCTGTCCCTTTAATGATGTTTTCATTTTCATTTTCATTTTTTTTTCTTACATTATAGATAATGCTTTTAATTTGTTACGTTTTATATTTCTTCATTACTTGTTAACGAATTTCTTCCTTTGTCCATTTCCTGCGTAATTTTTATCAAATTTAAATTAAAAACGTCCACGCCTGCGAATCGTGTGCTATTCCACTCTCTTTCACAACTCATTTCAGTAATACCTATGGTTATGTTTATGAGTCTGCTTTTTAAATATGTAAGATATTTTATTTCTTTGCTAGAATGAGTACCTTGAGTGTTTCTTGAAAGCACGCACAAAATTTACGACAGAACTAATAAAACCGTTGGTACGGGTAAAATATTCATTCTAGGGATTTTTTAAATTTACTGAAATACTTTTAAAGCCAAATATTTTCCCACTTTTCTCTTGCATTTTTCTTCTTTCGTTTAATGTTTCTCGATCTAGGTATATTTTTAGGTTTGTCTCTTAGTTTAAGTGAATTTTCCAATGGGGTCGTCCCCCTCAATTGAATTTGACGAATTCAACTATAGCATCCCATAGACTATGTAACATGAAGCCCTAAAACGTGTTCTGTTGTTTCATAAAGTTATTTTGTAAGATAACAGAGCGTATCAAAAATTGCAATTTCGTCCAGCAGTTTCAAACTCTGTACATTTACCGCCTCTTGTGACGTCATTTCGGGGAAGCATTCTCATTGGTTTGTGCGCTTCTCATTAGTCGGCACGTCTAGTAACTTGAATTATGTCTGGTGAATTTTGTCCCATGTTGACGTCACAAAAAGGCGCGCGTTTCAAATGAGGCAAATGTTTCGGATTTTTTTCTACCTAGTAATTCGTGATTTCGAATAAACAAAAAATAGGGGTTTAATATTTTTTCGTCTACTTTCTAGAAAAGCTGTTTTTGAAAATTGTGGGACGACCCCATTCGTCGTTCTTTGTTGTGTGTCCCTCTTGCTTTCTTCATTTTAGTTAATTTCTATTATTCTTATGGTGAATCTTACGTATTTTTTCATTATCTCAGTTTGTCTCTTTTGTGGCCGCTACCATATCTTTTTTTGTTTGTATTATTATTATAATTTGCCTTTTAGTGTCCTTGTGATACTTTGGCTTTTCCAGTATCCAGTTGTATATTCCAATTATTCTTTCGTTTATGTGCTTTAATTTGTGTTCTCTCTTCCGTCTTTGTCTCTACTTAATTTCGTTTTATTAAATTAATTGATATATAAATAGAAATGACAAAAATAGTGATATTCAAAATTTCAAAAGTTTGCATGACAATTTGGGAACCACGATGTGTAATTAATTTGAGTCATACTTTGATAAGAATGATAACAGAATCCACCTTTGAAGCTCTGAGATTAGAGTCATGCAATTGTTAATTATATTCATCATAAAAAAATGAATGGAAATGAAAGCAGTTGGTATTCCTGGGGGAGTAAGCTGGTTAGTAATGATAGTAGTAAAATGTGAAATTGTTAATTATACAGGGCGTGTGAAAATGAGGGAATAATTCGCCGTTCAATATGGGAAAAATATTTGAAACAATTACTTATTGTCTGAAAAGGTCGTAACTTCTGCTCCTGATGTATTTGGCACATTTCTGTAATTCTTATCATATGAAATGAATAACGAAACAATTTTCTACAATGCATAAACAAGACGAGTCAATAATTTCCCATTACAGCCGAGTTGCATACAAGATTTTATGATCCTTTTGTGTTGTTTGGAGTCAAAATGTGAAGACTTTCGTAATTTTTTGCATATTTACCAATACTGTAGTCATTGCTTGGTGTTATTTTTGTTCTCATTTCGATCACTTTTTCTAAAATTCGATAAATCAAAATTTCTATATTCAAAAATTTGCTACTTTAATTCGATATTTTTGCATTTTCAAATGTCAACTTTCAGTTCCAAAATTAAAAAGGATACATTCTTTTACAATAAAAAAATGTAATCATTTTGTAATATATGAGCGAGCGAAGCGAGCTACTATTCATGAACACAAGATCTTGTATGCAACTGGATTGATTATGTAATTTACTGATTCCCATTGTTCATGAATACCAGCTCGCTTCGCTCGCTCATATATTCTAACTCGTAACGAAACGAAAACGAAACAATTTTCTACAATGCATAAACAAGACGAGTTAATAATTTCCCATTACAGCCGAGTTGCATACGAGATTTTATGTTCCTTTTGTGTTGTTTGGAGTCAAACTTTGAAGACTTTCGTAATTTTTCATTTCGTTGCATATTTACCAATACTGTGGTCATTTTTTGGTGTTATTTTGTTCTCATTTCGATCACTTTTTCCAAAATTCTATTAATTCAAAATTTGCTACCTTAACTCGATATGTTTGCATTTTCAAATGCAAACTTTGAGTTTCAAAATTAAAAAGGATACATTCTTTTGCAATGAAAAAATTTGATCATTTTGTAATATATGAGCGAGCGAAGCGAGCTACTATTCATGAACACAAAATCTTGTATGCAACTGGATTGATTATGTAATTTACTGATTCCCATTGTTCATGAATACCAGCTCGCTTCGCTCGCTCATATATTCTAACTTGTAACGAAATGAATAACGAAACAATTTTCTACAATGCATAAAAAAGACGAGTCAATAATTTCCCATTACAGCCAAGTTGCATACAAGACTTTATGTTCCTTTTGTGTTGTTTGGAGTCAAACTTTGAAGACTTTCGTAATTTTTCATTTCGTTGCATATTTACCAATACTGTGGTCATTTTTTGGTGTTATTTTTGTTTTAATTTCGATCACTTTTTCCAAAATTCTATGAATTCAAAATTTTTATAATAAAAAATTTGCTACCTTAATTTGATATTTTTGCATTTTCAAATGCCAACTTTGAGTTCCAAAATTAAAAAGGATACGTTCTTTGCAATAAAAACGTTGTCCTTTTCGGTTGTAACGATTTTATAATATATGAGCGAGCGAAGCGAGCTACTATTCATAAACAAGACATTACTTACATAAGCAATACATTACAGCCGAGTTTCATACAAGATTTTATGTTCTTTATAAAAAAATTGACCTGTTCGAGCGTTTTCTTCTGAGTCTTTCGAAATTGGAATTGTTTGGGGGCGTACAAATTTTAGTTGAGTATTTTATGTGGATTTGGTAAATATCGAATTCATGCTTTTTTTTGTAGAAAGGAATCGATAAATGTAGGTTTAGATAGAGAATTGAATAAGCTTTAAAATGATGTATTACACGACCCCTCATGCCATTTAAATTTTTTAAGGGGGTGGCTCCCCTGGCTCAAGGGGTGAGATCTAAGACTTGAAAGTTTGGTACAATTAGGTCCCATTTGATAACAAAATTGACCTGTTCAAGCGTTTTCTTCTGAGTCTTTCGAAATTGGAATTGCTGGGGGGTACAAATTTTAATTGAGTATTTTATGTGGATTTGGTAAATATCGAATTCATGCTTTTTTTTGTAGAAAGGAATCGATAAAAGTAGATCTGGATAGAAAATTGCATAAGCTGTAAAATTATGTACACACGACCCCCCATGCATTTAAATTTTTTAAGGGGGTGGCTCCCCTGGCTCAAGGGGTGAGATCTAAGACTTGAAAGTTTGGTACAATTAGGTCCCATTTGATAACAAAATTGACCTGTTCGAGCGTTTTCTTCTGAGTCTTTCGAAATTGGAATTGCTGGGGGGTACAAATTTTAGTTGAGTATTTTATGTGGATTTGGTAAATATCGAATTCATGCTTTTTTTTTGTAGAAAGGAATCGATAAAAGTAGATCTGGATAGAGAATTGCATAAGCTGTAAAATTATGTACACACGACCCCCCATGCATTTAAATTTTTTAAGGGGGTGGCTCCCCTGGCTCAAGGGGTGAGATCTAAGACTTGAAAGTTTGGTACAATTAGGTCCCATTTGATAAGAAAATTGACCTGTTCGAGCGTTTTCTTCTGAGTCTTTCGAAATTGGAATTCTTAAGGGGTACAAATTCTAGTTGAGTATTTTATGTAGATTTAGTGAATATCGAATTCATGCTTTTTTTTGTAGAAAGGAATCGATAAATGTAGGTTTGTATAGAGAATTGAATAAGCTTTAAAATGATGTATCACACGACCCCCCATGCCATTTAAATTTTTTAAGGGGGTGGTTCCCCTGGCTGAAGGGGCGAGATCTAAGACTTCAAAGTTTGGTACAATTAGATCCCCCTTGATAACAAAATTGACCTGTTCGAGTCTTTCGAAATTGGAATTGTTGGGAGATACACATTTTAGTTGGGACACCCGATGTTTTTGGCTCTAAAGCTCCCTAAATTATGTTCAACCACAACCATCCAACCTGCGTTCTAATTTTGTCCGAAACTCTTGAAAAAGCAGCCTTATTGCATCCATGAACCAACTGCCTAAATATAAACTCAGAACAATGGACCGCGTTGACATTTTCGTTCCATTTTTACATTTATGATCGTCGATAATTCCGTCCAATATAAATTTAATTTGAGGCTCGATTGTTCAATAAAGATATCAATTTTTCAATATCGCAACCGGTCTATAAATAGCATCGTCCTTGGCGAACAAATAATAAGCAACAAGTCTTTTAAAATTTCATATATTTTCTTAATAAACATTTTCATATAACAATATGTAAAAAAGCAGTGTACACGAGTACTATCACATTTTAGTCAATAGAGAAAATAAAATCTACCTAATGAAACTAATCAACTAACATTAGTCGAATTCGAATTGAGATCGCTCCAGGGTGCTCTTTGAGAGCACCCCTGAATACTGACATTTTCAGACCGACTAAGGAGTTAGTCGTATCGCACCTAATATCACAAGAATTCGCGTCTTCGTTATCGAAAATACTGCAGTCTTTGAAAGAAGCAGTTAGTCGTCGAACGACCGGTAAAGCTTCTTCTTCTGGAGAGAGTACTCGGAGGAGATCATTACCGTGCCTCTGGTCATCTTTCTGCAAAAACACCACCGTTAGCACCGCCCAATGTAACAAGCAGAGAAACAACTTACTTTATAAATTGAGGCAAGAAGTTGTTCCACCCGGTGGTACTCTGCTTCAGAGTGAGGTACAACTCGAAGGTCGAGGGCGTCGAAGGGTCGCAGTTGACGACACTGACCCTCCTGCTTTCTTCGCCCGCTTCGAAGTTGATGTAGATCGTGCATCCCTTGAGTCCGCACAGCTCCGTGTCGGCCAAAGCGAAGACGTCTTCGGCCAGAGCTTTAGTGAGGTCTGCCGGCAGCAGTACCTCTCCGCACGCGAAGTGCTCCCTTTTGGCTTTCCGCAGTTCTTCGCCGAACCGCTTGGCCAAAGCCTCCACAGCCAAAGCTTCGGAATCGAGCACGACTTCGCTTTCTGAAAAAAGAACAAGAAAATGACGAAAAAAGAAAGCGAGGTGAAGTGAAACTCTGTTGCTATGAGCGCAGCGAGGTCAATAAGGGTCATAACCGGCGCGGTTTCTAAAACAGTACTTACCGCCGATGTTGTTGTTGAATTGGTTGGTGAAGCCTAGGATTTCCATTTTGATATCCGATTTTTTGTCAACTATCACAGATGGGTTTATGTAAAAGCCGGCCGGTTCTCTGGTTGTTGTCAAGAACTCGCTTCCATTTACACCAACACTGATGATTCGGCCTACTATCAGCAGGATCAGCTGTGCCGGTATTTATATAACTTGGGCTCCCTTCCACCGCGACTCGTTTCTCGCTCGGGTCTACGTGATCGGAGCCTCACAAATTTTACGGTCATTATTTATTTATTAAGGTCCCTGAGGTTCTGTGACACCGAATGACATGTTGGGTAAACAATATTTACGTGTATAACGGCTTGTAAAGACAAATAACACTACATGTAATGTTATCGTCTATAACAGGATAATTATAACGTAATTAAAACATTGATTAGGTGCCAGATTTGGGTGTATGTGCCCATACATAAATATGGCAGTATGGATGTTTCTAGATGCTCACACCAGCATCTTTACATAATTTTTATCGTTATCTTTTGCAGACAGGACGACACCTAGCTTTACAGACACTTAGGCATCGCATGATAAGTAGGTGTAAGTGTCTCTAATGGATTGGTTTGAAAGCCTTTAGTAATCAGTTTTTGCTAGGTTGAAATAACTCTAATTTCCGTTTGTTATCAGTTCAAGACAAGTCTCATCTTGTCGCACCGAGCAGTTGTAACTTTCTGTATAGTCGTTGTTAGGCCATACTCAGGTTTGGATTCTTAGTAATGTGTATGTATCTGTTACGGGTAAACACTGATATTGGGTAAACCTAAAATTACTCGGATAACGTCCGAATCCGAAAGCTCCGGGTAAAGTTCGATGGAAATTCTATGTTCGTGTTTTATCCAATTAGTTTTATCCAACTCACCTTGGATAAAGTTCGAAAATAATTTTAATTTTATAGTTTACCATGTTAATCTGTATGTAATACACACATTTTTTTCCTCAACTACAAAGTTAATTGCAAAGAATTATTCAAAAGCTCGAACTATAAAGCTGCAATTAAAAAGACAAATTACATTTATTCGCAATTCGGACTTTACCTGTAACATGAAAAAAATAAATTTTAAAGACAGAATTTTACTTTACAGTAGGACCTCGATAACTAGAACTATTTCTGTGGCCTAGTTTGTAGTCACATACTTTATGAACAACAAAAACACTAATTTTTAAATTTGCAAACTACATGCAACATAATCTAAATGATTTTTTTTAACTGCTGCTATCAATCTCAGTCATGTGAGTGCAATTAAAGTGTCATCAGACAGATTCCTGGACAGCAAAAACTAAAAATATGTTAATCCTATTTTCCCTCCCTAACCTTATTTTAAATTTGTTATTTATTTCCAATTTTAAATTGTCGACTAAATTTACAATGTTTTGTTTTCCTAGAATTTTTATTTTTAAAGAAGTCTACGATGCGCTCGAATAGCACCAACAAAGAGATGTACATACATATTGCATGTTTTACTAGCAGCAAGCCACGGATTTTGAACAAAACTAACACTAATGTCGAAGATAACAAAAATCCTGAAAAAGAGAGTTCTGTTGAGAAATATTTGCAGCGGCCGTCGCGTCGACCAGTTGGGAAACCCAAAGGGTTGTAAAATACTACCTGACTGGCGATACTCACGCCCGCCGACCAGTCTGAATCCAACACTCTCTATTTAATAACCGCAAGGGCACAATTCAAAATCTAAAATCAGGACACGGTTCCTTTATTCAAAATCAATACAAAACTAAACCGGGAGAAGAAACGTTCGATATCAATAATCAACTATTCGTTAATATACTAGTTCTTTAAGTCGCGAGTGTTTCACAACAAATCAATGGTCTTTCGAGCTACACAATTTCACTTCCATAACGACTAGACCTTCAGGCCTCTCTCGAACAAAACTACCCCAATTCTATACTATATACATATATCGGGTGTCCCAACTAAAATTTGTACCCCCCAACAATTCCAATTTCGAAAGACTCAGAAGAAAACGCTCGAACAGGTCAATTTTGTTATCAAGAGGGACCAAGTTGTATCAAACTTTCATGTCTTAGATCTCACCCCTTTAGCCTGGGGAGCCACCTCCTTAAAAAATTTAAATGGCATGGGGGATCGTGTGATACATTATTTTAAAGCTTATTCAAGTCTCTATCCAGATCTACTATTATCTATTTGTTTCTACAAAAAAAATCATGAATTTGTTATTTTCCAAATCAAGAGTATTTTATGTAGATTTGGAAAATAACAAATTCTTATGCTCTTTTTTGTAGAAACGAATCGATAAAAGTAGGTTAGGATAGAGAATTGAATAAGCTTTAAAATGATGTATCACACGACCCCCAAGCCATTTAATTTTTTAAGGGGGTGGCTCCCCTGGCTAAAGGGGCGAGATCTAAGACTTGAAAGTTTGGTACAATTTGGCCCCCCTTGATAACAAAATTGACCTGTTCGAGTGTTTTCTTCTAAGTGTTTCGAAATTGAAATGGTTGGGGGGTATAAATTTTAGTTGAGTATTTTATGTAGATTTGTATATGTAGACTCTGTATAGTTCTTTTATACGTTTCAAAAAGATACATAGAACACCAAAGTGGAAGAAGATATTTTGCTGACTATTTCACTAATATATTTTTTAACCAATCATGATTGGTTAATGTGATCATTCAACAACTGAATCAAAATTTAAATTGAATCCGACTGAAAATCTAACAACCAATCAAAACAGTCTATTTTTTGAATTTGAGCCAATTAGGATCTGATTACACTGGCAATCTTTCCATACTAAGGAGCAGATGATTACAGCGATAATACAGGTGAGTCTAAAGGTAAAAAATTCAACAATAAACTTTATTAACAATAATTGTGATTTATAACACAAATATTATAAACAATTTTTGGTCTTTCTCCGTTTTGAGTGCAAGAGTTATTCACCATCGGTTGTACTTTTTCCTCTTTTCTCATTTTACTTATTATTTGTGCGTGGTGCTGAGTGTCCAGTTGCAAATAGGGGGGAATGGAACTTGCTGAACTATGACCCGTAATTTTTATTAAGTTATTATTCCTCCATCACGCCAGATTTCGCAAGCTACACTTGCAATTTAGTTATTTATTATATGAGTTCCTGTGTAAATTGGGTGATTTCGGGCACTCGTTTCACTCGTGCTTTATTAAGCCCTAGTGCCCGAAAGCACCCAAATTTACACAGAATGAGTGTAATACAACGTTTTATAGTTCGACACAACCCCGGAAAGTCTTTAAATTGCTTAAAATCCATAAAAATAGTGTGACGTTTGTCTGACATTTTCTTATTGCCTGACAGGAAAGTGTTTACACAAGCGAAAATTTGAAAATTCTGACAGTGTCGAACTATAAAGAATTTTGTGTACTCGAGTTTTACAATTTTGCTCATGGCACTGATCAAAAATCACTCAACTGCGTTTCGTGATTTTTATGTCAATGTCATTCGCAAAATTGTAGAACTCTCGTAACAATCGATAAAATTTTCTTATTATATTATAACTGAAAAAACTTTTAATGAAAGTGAATTGTGTACGCACAAATAATGAATTTACACAAGAAATGATAAAGATTAGGAACGAATTAAAAGAGACAAAGAAAAAGTCAGCACAACTGAAGACGGAATGTTACGAAAAGTAGATAAGAAAGAATATTCTTAGGATTTTACGTTTTCTGTCTTTGAAGGTTTACATCTTTAGTTTAGACTCAGTTTCTTTTTACAATTTTTTTTCAAGGTTTTCATGTTCTATGGTTCTCAGGTTCGGACAGTTTTTGGCTTTGCGAGTTCTCCAGTTTTCTGGTTTCAGGTTATGCTTGGCTTTCAGCTACTCAAGTTTTTAAGTTTCTAGTGTTGCACAGCCTGATTTCATGTTGAGTTGCGACGAGTCTTACGTCTATATATCTAAAGACCAGGCAGTAAGGATATTAGACACACGAAATTGAGCCTTACTGCCTGGTCTTTAGTTAAGACGTTTCCATAGCAACCGGCGTTTATTAAGGATTCTCAATTTCTTAGCTTCCAAGCTCTCAGGTTTTTATATTCTCAGTGTCTCAAATTTTCAGATTAGACTTCAGACTCTTAAGTTCTCATATTTTTGTTTTAGGTTCTCATGTTCTCATATTTTTAATGCTCCCAAAAGCTTTTATTGTAAAATGCTGAGGGTTCGCACCTTGCCCGCCTTACTCAGGCTGTCATATTTTTAGATTGTTACGAGATAACGAGTGAGCAACAAAATTCGTGATTACAGTTGGCAAAACGTATATCGGTTCTTTCACTTTACTGTCTACATTAATTGCCAAACTTTAACCTTAGTGTGTCGACGTCCGTCTTAGAAATTGTCCTAGTGTTTCACTGGATGCAGGTAGCTTTTCTAATAAAATTTCATGCATAAACCCGATTTCGACTTTTCTCGGATATCCTACTGTTGTCCTGAGGCGACGTTATGTAGAACATTTTTATAATGGAAATGCTCGTAGTTTGAATGTGCAAAAGCACTGAAAGAGTGAGGTTAGAACGGGGTCATGGGGTGATTATGGTTGCCTGGTTTTAGGGGAAATGCTTTAATATTCTGCTAATCATTCGGTTATCAAAAAATTCTCTTAATAAGTTGATGGAAGCTCTTGTTGTGTGCACTGCAGCTTCATCCTGCTTGAAATAACCCATTGTTAGTTCGTCATTGTGCAGGTCTTTGGGGCTTCTTCCATAACTTGTTTCACTCTTTCAACCGTTTCAGGTATTCGAACATCCTATCTACCACTACCTTCTTTTCAGTTAACACTTCCAGTAGCTCCGATTTAGAACGTTGCAGAAATTACTGTAGCTTATAAGAATATCACGATAGTCAGCTCGAAATTCTTGCCAGATATCCGGAATTTTGTTGCATTGTGAAAATAAGGTTGTACGGGTACCACCCAAGTGAACTTTTGCAAAAGAACAGATTTTTATTTCAAATCAGATTTGACAACTCGATGCCTTTACACAATCCTATCGACTCAAAATTTTAGATTCAGAGGCTCCTACGATCACGAATTTTGGTGTTCACTCGTTATAAATGTACTATAGTTTAGGTCAGACCTAAAGTCATCAGACAGCGCTGGCAGCCCCCTTGTTTTTTTGCAGTTCGGTATGCTTAAAATCGATGTAGCGACCAAACGGCTTATCAGTTTATGCGTAAAGAAAGAAAAAAGCCCCCAGAAAATATATCAATGGCATTTCAGCCAGATACATCACAGCCGGATACTGCTCTCCGCCAAACGACCACGGTTCTACTTACTTTAAAACCATATGAAGAAGATTTTATATTAGTGTTTTTGGTTTAAGACATTATGTTATAATATACGGTTTATGTGTCATTTCAAAGATATAAATAAAGAGGTTAGGTTTGCATGTGGTTCTAACAAGGCCATGCAGGGATAACTGATTTGCGTTATTGGGACCAAAAAATTTTTCTTAGGGTTATACAGGGTAGCGCAAAAGTATGGAAACACCTGAATATCTCAAAAACTGTTAGTCCCATCTAAACCAAATTTTGCAGGTATATAGGGGTCTATAATATCTACTTGGTCTAATTTTTTCATAGTTGCACTGTCATTTGTTTTCGAGATACAAAAGCAACTTAAATTTTTTTAAATAGCAACATAGGGTGAAAATAACCTTTTTGGAAAAAGTATTTTTTTCTGAATTTAACGATGCGCTATAATAATTCTACTTTTTGGCATTTGTCTGCAAAAAAAGATTATATATTTTTTTATAAATTATTATTATTATTAAACTCACGGCTGCAAATATTATTATTTGTGCTGTGAAAAAATAATATGAAATAAATCTAACAGTATTACTAAAAAATCTGTCTTTTACAATAAATGTTCAAAATGTTGACCATTAATTTCTTGACAAAAATGAATTCTATTAACAAAACTTTGTAACACATTGCGTAACATGTTGGAAGTGATGCTAGCAATCTCTTCTCTGATTCGTTGCTTTAAATCTTTAAAATTAAGTGGTCTTCGGGCATAATCCCTACTTTTTACATGACCCCACAAAAAAAATCTAGAGGTGACAAATCAGGAGGCAGATTTGGCCGGCCATTCAATTGCCCCTCTCCTGCCGATCCAGCTGCCAGGAAACACCTCATCTAAGTGACGTCGGACTTGTTGACTAAAATGGGGTGGAGCTCCATCCTGCTGGAACCAGCCAGGTTGCAGGTACATTTCGTCTGTCATAATTTGGAAAAAGCTGTGTAAGACGAGGAACAATCTTAGATGAGGAGTTTTGTTAATAGAATTCATTTTTGTCAAGAAATTAATGGTCAACATTTTGAATTCATTAAAAAAAAGTTTTTTTAGAAATACTGTTAGGTTTGATGGCATATTATTTTCTTACAGCACAAATAATAATATTTGCAGCCGTGAGTTTAATAATAATTATATGTACTTTATAAAAGAAATATTATTTTCTTCTGCAGACAAAGACCCAAAAGTAGAATTATTATAGCACATCGTTAAATTCAGAAAAAAATTCTCTTTTCAAAAAGGTTATTTTTACCCCATGCTGCTATTAAAAAAAAAGTTGTTTTTGTATCTCGAAAACAAATGACAGTGCAGCTATGAAAAAATTACACCAAGTAGATATTATAGACCCTTATATATTTGCCAAATTTGGTTTAGATCGGACTACCAGTTTTTGAGATATCCAGGTGTTTCCACACTTTTGCGCTACCCTGTATATGCAGAATCTCTATGTCTTATTTGGCGTTGTTTGTTTTAGACTTTTAGATACATAATATGTACTTAAATTACACGTCATATTTTGAGGAACATTATTGATTCAAAATGCTAATGTAAAGCAAAACATCTTATGTATGAATACTGTAAAAAAAATAAACATAATTACTCGGATAATAAGATGATTGCACGCATGTGATTCCACAAAGAAAAGTGGAAAAGAATTTGAAAATATCAAATAAAAAGTAATTTTAGAAGTACCTACCACCATCCCATCGAAGTATCACCCGTTACGCAAGCTGAACTCTATAAAAGCCCGGACAACGCTCCAGAAGGCATCTTCTTGTTAGATGGAGTAACATCTAATTAGACTCGACTACTATTTTATTACTATTTCTTGTAGAGATTTCTTTTTTGAATGCCATGAATTTTGTCACGCAGTTTGTCAAAAAAATGTTTTCGTGAGAAAACCTGGATGGGTTTTTAATATTTCACCATCAATTATAAAGAATACGTGGATTTCATACATAAAGCAAGCTTATTTTGGCCAGGCATGTCACCAAATATTTTATTGGACGCAATGATGACTATTTCTAGAAAGGACAAGATAAAGGCAATTTTAGAACCATAATAATATTTTATTCTTTTCTTAAGTTAGTTGTTTCTTGATCTCTACAAGAATGAATAAAAAAGGCAAAAAGTTGACCGTCATCTGTCAAAAATTAAACGTCAAAAAATTTTATATAAATATTTTCTAAACAGATTTTATCACTCACTCAAAACAGGTTAAGAATAAGAAAGATACAGCGTAAAAGGTTTTTTCACAATCGGCCAGTATTATATGTAATTGTCAGCCCAAGGCCTTAAAGATCTATAAAGCTAATTTAATAAAAATGTTAAGAATGCAAAGACAAGCAAATGAGAAAATGGAGAAATGTGAAGGGATCGAGAGAAGAATACCGGAAGCAATTAAAGAAATACAAAGACACTTGTGAGAAGAAGAAGGAAAAAAGAAAAGAGAAGAAGAAGAGGAAATTAGATTAACCAACACAGAAGAAGAAGTTTGGAAATAACATAAACAGAGACTAAAAAGTGAAAAAGAGGGCAGACGAGAAGATAAGGATAGAAGAATGGAGAGAATACTTTAAAGAATTACTAGACGGAAAGGACGAAGCGGAAAGAAGACAGAAGGGAGAAGAAACAAGAGAACAAGAGAAAGGCGAAGAGATTACGAAGGAAATGATTAAGAGGGGGATAGGAAGTCTAGTCTTATTGCTTGCTCATAGATTTCTTCTTGTGATTTCCCATAAAGCATTTTCATTGTTAGTTTTCATTTACATATACATATTCCTTTAAATATTATCTAGATAGATATAAAATTGGAAAAAATAAAAAGCAATTAAGGATGAGTACAAGAGAGAAAAAAGCAAATAAGATAATAGGAGCGGTATGGGGAATAGGAGAGAGAAAATTTGGGCATGATTTTAGAAGGAGAGTAATGATGTTTGATAGTCCGGTGAAAAGCGTGATGATGTATGGAGCGGAAATATGGAGATGGAGAGAGCACGAAGGGTTGGAAGGGGTGCAAGGAAAATATTTGAAACGGGTGCTAGGAGTAGAGGGAGAGACACCGGGGTATATCGTGATGGAGAGATGGAATAAGAATAGAAGCAAGAAAGAGAGCAATAAGATTTGAGGAGGGAGTGATAGAGAGAGGAGAGTGCAGAATTTTGCAAGAGTGTCTGAAAGAAAAAAGGAAAGGGTGTATGGAAAGAGAGAGAGGCAGATTTGCCCCTAACCTTGCAACCTCCGAAAATTTTCTTCAACGTAAAAAGGGACCGCCCCAAACCCATCATTGCGCTACCGGCCAGCTAGATAGAGATAAATGCGCCAGGTTCAAGTCTATAGAACTGGAGCTTGTTGCTACCTCAATATCTTATCCTATAGAGCACTTAATTTTTTACACAGTTCTAATTGTTTTATTCACAGATTTTTATTTTCTTTTTTGCAGACAGAATGACACGTTTTCTTAATTTTACGTAAACATGCTCTAGATATGGGTGATCCGAATCATTAAATGATTAGATACTGCAGCACATTGAGATTTGGACATCAAACTGATCCACTTTATTCTGGATTTGGTACCAGCTATTAATTTTACGGCCATATTGTTAGTATATCATGAGTATTACTTATTATTATTTTTGTATACGGGCAAATAATAATAATTGATTTTATAAATGTCCTTGAAGAGTTTATTGAGTTGTGCTTGCAAAATTAATTATTGATATAAACCAATTTAGAATACAAGCCAGCTCAAAAAGTTTTCTTTGTGGTATGTATTTTGATAGCAGTATGTATTTATTTAACAAAGATACAGGGTCATAGATATTGAAACATGGAGATAGTGCCAACTATATGACGAGAAACAAAACGTAAAAACAGCAGGAAATAAAATAGGCATAGAAAGGTAGCAAAAATGAGCAAATCGTACCATGCACAAATATGAATACTTTTTGCATTCTCAAAGTGGCTCAAATTTTCAAAAGTTCATAAGAAATTTTAAACAAATCTTTTAGATAATGTAAAATTGTTGGATATTTACCTCAAAGTATGTAGTCGGTATTTTTAGGTCTCGCAAGCCTGCCAGGTTTAAAAATATGCATGAGTTAATGATATAGACTTATCTTTTCGATGGCTTTTCGAGAAAAGTGGTAAAAGCACAAAATATAAAGAATTATATTTTATAGTTTTCAGGCTTTTATGGATTTTTTGAACTTGAAGTTTTTATTTAACATTATGTCGCTTTCAGAAGGTATGTCATAAATTCATGTTCATATCGTAAAGATTCTTACATTTTGGTACTGCTTGGATCAAGACTATAAATTTTAAATTGGATGAAACTATAAACGAAAAAAATATTTAACTGAATCATTAGATCTGGGTAGACTCCTTTTCATTTGTCACTTTGGATGTTCATTTTGGAAGAATCATCCAAAGTGAACACCAATGAACAAATCCTGAAAGATTTAGATCTTTAGAATTTGTTGGCAACACCGTTTCATAAAACAAAACGACAGGGAAATAAAGGTATCTGAACCTGGCAATTATTGTATTGTCATGTCTTTTGCGTCAGCTTAAAAATGATGTCATTCTGTCTCAAGCAGTTAATTGATATATAGATTAAATCTGACCAAAAATTTCCAATAAGAGGCTTCCTGTTTTTTGTACGATAACTCATCTCTTGGAGCAGCTTTCATATTATCGTCAATTTTTCTGTAAAAAAGATGTTTTTCACTGCGTGCTAAATTTAGCAGTGACGTTTATGATACTGTTATCAATTCATATCATTCCACTATTTTGAAAAAAAGTGACAAAGCATTTTCAAAAACTTAAATATTTAATTTGCCGAAACTAGACATAATTCAGAAATCCTTTCGTACATTTGGTGCTTGTGCACTTAGGGTGTAAAGTGATTCATTTTTTGTTTACACAGATGTCTGTTTTACAAGATAGCTAGATTTGGCGTGTCGTTGTTCAAATCTTGTGAATCTCTCAACCACCTAATCTTTTTAATCGTTATCTGTAAACACAATTCTTTTTGAGTGCCTGATAGCTTTTATTTCAGACTGCTAGGTTCTTCAATTTATCAGTTCGATCGTTCCAGATTAGCCCTAATGAGATCCCAAAGGAATCAAATGCCCTTTAAATGAAAGCGAAATTGTTATCAAACGTTGAGAACTATATCTAAATATAAATCCCAAAAAATTGTAAAAAAATATTCTAAATAAAGTACTTACGCCAACTGAGAGATAATGTTAACTGGAAAACAGCCAAAGTTCAGATTTAACGAACTTGACTGCATTAAGAGGTAAAAAATTATATAAGACACCTAATACAGACGAATTTTCTTTTCAAACTCATTGTCAGATTAAAATAGATATCCTGTAAAATTTAACTAAAAATTACTCCTCCATAGAGTCTTCTAGAATTCACATAGGAAATTATCACACGTGCAATCTATTATTCTTTGGAGCACTTATTTTTTGCCAAATTTCATCGTTTCATTCATTGTGTATTTATTTTTAAAATGACGTCATTCTAGCCTTAGATACAGAATGATACTCCAACACAATTAATACATCTACATGTACAAATAATAGATAGTGATGGCATTACAACATCAATCAGAAAAATAACTATTTTTAATTGAATTTTTTATCTGGCCAGATGTTACATCATGAATGCACGTCGTTACACATAAATGTCACACATCAAATGCTCTTGCCACGAAATCTTGTTCAACATAAATGATAATACATAAGTATTGGCGTATTTACTCACGTGTGAGTGAAATAAATTTATCGATTTTAGAATATTTATTTGGTGACTGGCAGTTATTTCGATAAACATTCCACGTTCTAGTTACCTATTTTTTTTTTCAAGTTCAATAGAGTTTTCAACATTTTCAATCCCAACCTTCATATTTTAATCTGCCCGTAAGACTGCCTACGCTCAGTGTCTTAACAGCCTGATTTCATGTTGATTCGCGACTGGTCGCAAGTGCCGGTTGCAATGGAAACGTCTTAACTAGTTTTATGTGAAATGAAACATGAAATTGCTCCTTACTGCCTGGTCTTTAGATACGACGTCTCCATTGCAACCGACGTTTAAGACCAGTCGTAACTCAACATGAAATCAGGCCTGTAAAGAAGGCCCTAGACGGTCAATCATTTTGATCAAAAGTTGGACTCAATCGATTGACGGTCTAGCAACCCGTTGACGCTTGAAGCATTGCGCTCGCATATTTCCAGTTTTTCAGTTTGCCAGATTGTGAGATTCTCTCTTATCTTCTGACACGCCTAGTTTTCTAATTCTCTATATACCAGTTCCTTAATTTCAAGGGTACTGAGTTTATCAATATCATTTTCTCAGGTTCCCAATTTCTCACATTTTAAGTTCTCAATTTGTCAGGTTCCCATAGTTTCTCACTCACAATTCCCTGACGTTTTAGTACTTCAAGTTCACAGTTTCTCAATGTCCCATCAGTTTCTCAAGCTCAAACAATGCGGTCTTCAAATTCTTGTAGTCATTCGGTATCTTCAGCTCCTTCAGTTCTGAGACTTCGTCGCATTCTACTGCTTGTTTTTCTACATTGAGTTTATCAGTTTCTTCAGCGACTTCAAATTCTTTTTATCATTTTCTTCTTCGAGTTATATATTTTATTCAAGTTGATTTACTGGTTTTTCAGGCTCTTCTGGTTCTCCAACTATATAAGTTCTTTGGATTCATAGGTTTTTTTCAGGTCTTTCGAGTCTTCATCATGTTTTTAATTTCCTTCAGATTCGTTAAAGTTTAAAGGTTAAAGTTTTTGTATTCTTCACTAGATAGATAGATAAGGAAGTTTATTGCCGACATTTTACAAACGACAATGTTATTTAATTATGACTCAATACCAGTAGTTGTATGATCTTCTGGAGAGGTTAGATGTGATTTGCATTTACACACGGCTATGGCTTTAAACTTGATTCCCACATTTGTGTTACAGCTCTGGCAAACCGCAGAAAACCAGTGCCAGGATCGTTGTCGTGAATGCTCTCTTCTAGTTTGTCACATTTTTCGCTTTCTTCTTCTTCTACTTGTTCCTTCATTTTCTTCAGATTTTAGTTTTTTTTTCGGGTTTTTCAGGGGGTTATTCAGGTTCTGGATTCATCCCGTTTTCTTCATTCTCTCTCTTTCGGTACCTTCTTTGAGTTTTTCGAGTTGTTCGAGTCGTCGGGCTATTCTTCTCGTTCGGATTTTTTTCTGGTTCTTCAGTTTTCGTATCCTTGTATTATTATTAAGATTTTAGGCTCCAATTGTTCTTCTTCTTTGAGTTTTTCAGGTTATTCATGTTCTTTGAGTTCTTGGGAATTTTGGGGCTTTTCGGACTCTTCTAATTCTTCAGATTCTTTCATGGTGTGTATTCGGATTCACATTCTTCACATTTTCAGTTTTTTGCGTTCTTTGTCATCTTCTAGTTCTTTGTGTTCTTTATATTTTTTATTTTTATAAAAGAAGCAATAATTTGAAAATAAATGGCGGCAGAAGGAGTGTCTATGGGCCTCGCCGGTTGTTTTAGTAAAGAAAAGAATGGATCAACTAGAGTATGTGTTGACTATCGTCGACTCAACAATGTGACGAAAAAAAGCTATCCACTATCAACACTTGGCGGGGTCTTCTCGACTTTGGGGATACTGGCAAGTCGAATTAGTGCCTGGCGATAAAGAGAAGGCAGCATTTACCGTTAGCACAGGTCTGTGGCAGTTTACTGTAATGTCGTTTGGTCTTTCCAATGTTCCTGCAACTTTTGAAAGATTAATGGAGACGGTGCTGAAATAATTAGCGTGGAAAACATGTCTAGTGTATCTGGCCGACATCATTGAGCTTGGGAAACGAAGAGTACGTGAAGAATTTAGAAGAAGTGTTTCAACTTGCACTTGGCAGGATTCAAGAAGAAGCATCTTCACGAAGCAGAGAAGGCTACCTACCAAAGTGTTTGGGATGCCTTATGTGTATTAAGAGTAACCAGTGCATTAGAAAATTTTCTATCCCGAAGATCGCCTGTGTTCAGGTCTTCAGGTTCACGGGAGTGGAGATAGAAATTGTATTTCAACAACTCAAGGTTAACGAATTGGAAGACTGTCAACTGTTACTTTCATGGCACGTCTGGATACAGAAAGGAGAGGACAGTGTTACGTTCTGGAAAAAATGTGATCATCTGAGAACCTGAGATTCTCACAAGCAAAATACATAGGAGTATATTAGTTCATGTTTTTTCAGTATCTTACTCAAAGAATTTTTGGCACTCAATCTAATGACTAGATTTTTTATTATCTTGGTAACTTGATCTACATACTTTGGTTCTTATTATTTCATTTTGAAAATTATTTTACTTCTTCAATTACACTTATATTCTCTTATCTTCTATATAAATGTTTCTCTCTCTTTCGGTCTTTCTTGATTTGTGATGTACACTGCTGACTCCTCTAGAGAACTGTCTTTATCTATTATGACCACCGCTGACTCTTCTAGAGACCATCTTTCTTGATGCCCACTAAGACTGTATAATTTTTTTTAGTTTTTTACCCTGTGGTGTATAAAAAGTCGTTCATAATTGAAATATAAGTTTATGTTCATTGATAATGTATAGTTGCCCGAAACGATATAGTGCACAGAAGCTATCTAGACGACCAGCGAAGTCGTAGACTTTGTTTTGATGCTTTAAAGCAGTTTGCCAAGGTAATTAAATCACTGAGTGATTTCTGGCTTGTGTGGAGAAGCAGGACCGGCTTTATTTTTTTGGTATTATTTTAACAGATATCATTGATTTAAACTTTTTATAGTTCATTTGTTCTTATTATTATCAGTATTATTATTCATTATGTGTTACCACTAGTTGGATGAATATAATAAATAAAATAACACTATTACGTCAATAAAATACTCTAATGTGGACACTTAACACGCAAGAGAAACACAAAGACACAATGAAAAAAAATTCTAACGCTAAGGCACTGAAAAGAATAAAATTTTAAAAAACAATGTATCCAATTGTTCGGTCCGGTTTCAAATTAATTGACTTCGCCCCTGCACCATATGAATACCTGCAACGATGGATCTGCATGGATCACTACCGACAAGTTCTTTCAGACGCAAAACCAGTTTCGTATTCAGATGTTTTTCAATTCTGAAGCCATCACAAATTAACTGGTCTACTTTACCAAAGCGTGCCATTGGTTTTTTTGCGGTCTTTAAAAAGAAAACAAAACATTATAGCCTCAGGTGCGCCTTAGAGATACTACTATAATAATAGTCAATTTTTACACTTGTTACATACATAACTATACGTTTTTGTCATATTTAAATACATATTTACGGATGGGCAGGCCCTGGACTTATGGGCATCACCCACTTTTCCAACAACCTCAGCATGTCTTAATACTCTTAATTCATTTTTTTTTAATTTTTCTAAATTAATATTTCTGTGCTCATTCTCATATTTTGTATTCCTCATTCATTAATCTCTTTAAATCTATTTAGTAATATATCCTAAACAATCAGCCTAGGTAGAAGGCAAGTCAAAGAAGGACGGGGGAAAAAAAGTATTATGTTATCATATTCACAATTGACCCAATTCTATTCTTCACTAATCTTTACAGTGAAAACCACACAAACATTGTTTATCATTTATCACTTTGCCTACGTGTCGTCCACCACGAATGGTCTTAAATAGCTTAACTATTATGTTGTACCATTCTATAAACGGACCTCAGTTTGCCATAAAAGCTCCCCGAACATCTTGTTTCCGTGCAAATTATTGTTTTGTCAACACCATCTTTATTGTGTTTTTACATTGCTTACGTTCCCCGCCATAAACCAACCTAAACTAAACAAAAATGTTTGGTCTCAAATATAAATAAAATTATCGCTTCCACTTTTACGGACAAAGGTCACGAACGTCACTGCAGCGATACAACCCATCGGGACCCCCGTCCATCGGACCATTATTTTTCTACACATTTAATTAGATGAGCATTCGCGTATTTTTGCAGTGCTGTTATCGCGTTCTCATCAACCAACTAAAATAGACCATGACAGTGCTTTCGATTTTGCGCAGACATTTTGGTTTTCGTGTTGACTTGACCTTGCGATAATGCCGAATGTTTAGAGAGCAAAAAAACGTGACCTATATTAAACAAAGTCTTATAATCGTATTTTAAGCGGTCGGGTTGTGTGGGGGGGGGGAAACAATTGTACTTTTCGTTGTTATCAGCTGTGTGGCAAAAATAGAAACGAGATGTGCAAGATTTTGCATTTGTATTCGGATGATGTCTGATTTTCAATAGATTGATTTGTAATCGACGTCTTTTAAAGGATGTCTGGTGATTGTTGGGCGATAAGCATCTTCTATGTTGATAGGATGAAAATCTATGTAGTCGCGTCTCAAACTAGTAAGGCACAGGTTATCCATAAATTACAAATTACAACCGGCTTTTCGCGCATGGCCATCTTTAACTAGTTTAGTTCGATCTTTCTGTATCACAAGCATGAGACAATACCCCAGTAGCCAAGTTTATTTATTTCATATATGTAGGTATTGCAAATATCGAGCGATCAAGATAATTTGTAATCGAGTCATCCGATGAATGATGAATCCCAAAAAAGTATGTCGTGCACTTAAACTGCACTTATAAATGTCACATAATGTTTCAATTGAAAGATAAAATGGTGGAAATGCTCAAACAGGAGTTTATTGTCAAAAATACGTCAAATTTTAAGAAATTTATCATTCAACTGTTTATAATAAATGCTGAAAATGTTCTCCATTTTGGTACAACACCTTGAATAAAATTTCGTTATTTCGTTAATTTTTTCGGTGATTCTGAGCCTTAATTCTTGTAAATTATGAAGAGGCGTTCGGTAAATGGATTTTTTTAAATAAGGCCACAAAGAAAAGTACGCAGGTGTAAGGTCACAAGATCTCGGAGGCCAGATATTTTCTGTTCCGACTAATAAGTCTGTTATCAAAGAACTCTCATAACATAGCTATTGTGGTCCTTGCTGAATGTGCTGTAGTCCCATCTTGTTGAAAATAGCCAAGTACCAATTCGTCATCATGAAGTTCGTTAATAAAAGTTTCCAAAATCACTTGTTGATGTGCAAGTGCAGTTAAGTTACCTGAAGGAGGATTAAAAAAAAATGGTTCCAATAACTAATAATGAATGATTTTCCTTCAAAAAATATTGGTCCTATTATATATAATACGTCGGCGGCTAATTGCTCCCCAAACACCATTTTTTAATGGGGCTTCTACATAAACATGAGCTTTTTCATTACTCCAAATTCTCATATTTTGTGCATTAACGTATCCACTTAGATGAAACCATGCTTCATCTGAAAAGAAAGTTTTCTCCAACAAATCATCGTCAAACGTGTTCAAGAATCATTGACAATATGCAGCCCTTAATGGAAAATCATCTTGATGCAGTTCTTGTAAACATGTTAATCGATATGGATATAAAACTAAATCTTTTTTAAGTATTGCTGTGCCAATTGCCGAATGGATGTTCTAGGGGCTTAAAAAAGACGAGTCAATAATTTCCCATTACAGCCGAGTTGCATACAAGATTTTATGTTCCTTTTGTGTTGTTTGGAGTCAAACTTTGAAGACATTCGTAATTTTTCCAATTCGTCGTTCTTTGTTGTGTGTCCCTCTTGCTTTCTTCATTTTACTTAATTTCTATTATTCTTATGGTGAATCTTACGTATTTTTTCATTACCTCAGTTTGTCTCTTTTGTGGCCGCTACGATATATTTATTTGTTTGTATTACTATTCCTCACTTATATCCAGTTGTATACTGCAATTATTCTTTCGTTTATGTACTTTAATTTGTGTTCTCTCTTCCTTCTTTGTCTCTACTTAATTTCGTTTTATTAAATTTATTAAATATATAAATAGAAATGACAAAAATTGTGATAAATTCAAAATTTCGAAAGTTTGCCAAATTGTCATTGGTAACCACGATGTGTAATTAATTTGAGTCATACTTTGATAAGAATGATAACAGCAATACACCTTTGAAATTCTGAGATTAGAGTCATGCAATTGTTAATTATATTCATCATAAAAAAAATTATGGAAATGAAAGCAGTTGGTATTCCTGGGGGAGTAAACTGGTTAGTAATGATCATAAAGCATTAGTAGTAAAATGTGAAATTGTTAATTATACAGGGCGTGTTAATTATGAGGGAATAATTCGCCGTTCAATATGGGAAAAATATTTAAAACAATTACTTATTGTCTGAAAAGGTCGTAACTTCTGCTCCTGATGTATTTGGCACTTTTCTGTAATTCTTATCATATATTCTAACTCGTAACGAAATGAATAACGAAACAATTTTCTACAATGCATAAACAAGACGAGTCAATAATTTCCCATTACAGCCAAGTTGCATACAAGATTTTATGTTCCTTTTGTGTTGTTTGAAACTTTGAAGACTTTCGTAATTTTTAATTCCGTCATTACTGTAGTCATTGTTTGGTGTTACATATTTTTGTTCTCATTTCGTTCACTTTTTCCAAAATTCTATGAATTCAAAATATTTATATTAAAAAATTTGCTACCTTAATTCGATATTTTTGCATTTTCAAATGCCAACTTTGAGTTCCAAAATTAAAAAATTACAATAAAAAAATGTAATCATTTTGTAATATATGATCGAGCGAAGCGAGCTACTATTCATGAACACAAAATCTTGTATGCAACTGGACTGATTATGTAATTTACTTATTCGCATTGCTCGCTTCGCTCGCTCATATATTCTAACTCGTAACAAAATAAATAACGAAATGATTTTCTACAAAGCATAAACAAGAGGAATCAATAATTTCCCATTACAGCCGAGTTGCATACAAGATTTTATGTTCCTTTTGTGTTGTTTGGAGTCAAACTTTGAAGACTTTCGTAATTTTTCATTTCGTTGCATATTTACCAATACTGTAGTCATTGTTTGGTGTTATTTTTGTTCTCATTTCGATCACTTTTTCCAAAATTCTATGAATTCAAAATTTTATATCTTAATTCGATATTTTTGCATTTTCAAATTCCAACTTTGAGTTCCAAAATTAGAAAGGATACATTCTTTTGCAATAAAAACGTTGTCCTTTTCGGTTGTAACGATTTTATAATATATGAGCGAGCGAAGCGAGCTACTATTCATAAACAAGACATTACTTACATAAGCAATACATTACAGCCGAGTTTCATACAAGATTTTATTTTCCTTTTGTATTGTTTGAAATCAAACTTTGAAGAACATTCGTAAGTTTTCATTTCGTTGCATATTTTTACCATAAAAACTTTATTTCGTCTTTTTCGTTTGTCACGATTTTATTATTTATGGGCGAGCGAAACAAGCTACTATTCATAAACAAGACGAGTCAATAATTTCCCATTACAGCCGAGTTTCATACAAGATTTTATGTTCCTTATGTGTTGTTTAAAGTCAAACTTTAATGAGCCTGATGGAATATAAAGGGGAAAAATAATAACATAACAATAAAAATAGACTACCGTTCTATATTGTTCGTTGAACGATTTTTCAAACTGGCGGTGATTTCCACGAAAAGAGCGGTAAATAAATTGTGAGGCAATTGTGTCAATTCGGGGAATCTCATCCATAGAAAATATTTAATACTGTCTATAAGTTTCCGGACAAAATAGAAAACCTTAAAAGGTAAAATAATAAGTTTAATGTTTTTTTTATATGCTATGTAATAATAATGTGTATTTTTTTAATTAAAAAGTTGGCGTGAGATTTTCAATGACTTTCCCTTTAGATAAGATTTGATGAGATTTTACTGGACTGCTCCCCCCCATTTTGAGCTCACATAATTAATGGACGACCCCTTTCTGCCTATTTCGAAAATATGACTCGATTCCATTTTTAAGCAGTGAACAAATGAAGTTCTTAAAAGAACTGATTTTATAGGGTGGAGAGACTGTTTCACTAGCCAAAATTCCACAACAACCAACATCAACATCGCAAGCGGCAAGATACGGATAAAGTGAATTCTTCAAATTCATTCAACATTTGATGGCAGTGGTTCAGGTTACACCGAACTGGGATTTCAAAGGAATAACAAGGGACCGAGGATGGATCCTTGGGGAACCCCACTGGTTGCCGATCTACGCTAGGAAAGTGTTTTGTCCACTCTGTCGGACCGAAAGGCTGCTATCCACTTTATTAAATCGCCACCAATGCCGCATTTTTTTTTTTGTGAGGGACTCAATACTTTGGGCCAATTTGTTTCTACTGATCGTCCAGGTGTAAATTCATGTTGACACGGTGGAATAAGATTGTTGGTGCTGGCAAAAGTTAAGATCTCTTTGGAAACTATTTTTTTTCCATAAAGCAAACTAATATGGCGGTAATTGTCAGGACAAAGTTTATTTCCTTTTTTATATATAGGCTTTGTGATGGCTCGCCGCCAATCATGTGGCAACTCGTGCATGATTTCGAAAAGATTATTATTCATGGTTATTGGCAGAGGCTTGTGGCTATAAAGGGCAAGCATTCTTTTAGGATTTTTGCACTGATTCCGTCGATATCTGTGCTCCTCAAAATCGATTGACGAAAGACGACAAGTTACTGACAGCCAAGAGTTCGGCAACGTTACGGAGCGTACATGTTTGTAAAAAAATTCCTGTTCCAGTTCCAATAAAGTAAATGGTGAAAATTCAAAAGGCTTCTGAATGGATCATGTCCCATATTGGGAGATGCTTCTTAAGATCTTATATTTTGAAAAGCAGACTGCCGGAAGTGTGTCGAAGATGACAATCAAAAGAGATGGTAGAGCCGTCCAAAAAAACAAAAAAAATTATCAGACGGTGGTAGAAAAAAATCGGGAAGTTTTTAGCTTGCTGCAGCACGTCTTTACATTTAAATTTTGTCTAGCACTTCATTACGATAAACCAACTTTACTTAGGTATGCACAACTCGTATCTGCATGATGACTTGAAAGTAAAGTGACTGCAGTCTTGTACATTTTTAATCAACACCTCGGCTTATCGAATCACGAAGCGATTTCAAATTGTCAGCAAAAATGGATAAGAGAATTCGCAGGAATGATGTGCATTAAGCAAGGTCAGTGATTACAAATTGCGGTTTCCTCGATTCCTGCAAAATCGGATTGCACGAGAAAACTTCCCTTTCGGTGACGAAAAATGGGTAATCTGACCGAAAGTGGTGCAATACTTTATCTACGATATCCTTTTATAACGGTAATAAAGGTGTCATGCTAAATGACAGCCTAGACTGTTGGGCTTCTAGGCAGAGGCGATGTTTCTCCAATTATTGTAACTGTACATTTATTTTTTTTAAATTGCAATGACAACAGCTTGTGTTTCGTACGGAAGTTAAAGTACAACCGTTTAAAATTTAAATTCATTTGCTGTTCTCTTCCTTCTATGGTTTGTTTGGTGACGGTTCCAAAGTTAACAGTTAGTCAGTCACAGACGTTTTTTGGGTTTTATAATTACAAATTGGGTTTCGCGTTGACGCCATTATGAAACTTTAATATAAATGCAACACAGAAAAAAATAATATTTAGATGTAGTCGCCCGTTTTCCAAACTCAGCCCACGTACGCCACTGCCGCTCGGTGCCGAGTCGTCTAGCAACAGTGGCGAGCAACCTTGGAAACATATGTTCACCACCACCACGTCGCTTTATATTGCATCACCTAGTAGAAAGAAATGTACAATTAATCGGCCTGCGAATTCCGAGAAAAATGGATAATGATAGTGCAGGACAGCAGGAATACTTTGTAGCGACCTGCGGTTTTTTTTGCAGCTCGGAATGTTCTAGAAACGGTTGAGGACTTAATCAGTGGATAAATCGAGGTAATTGTTCTATTATCGTGCAGAATGCGCTAATTTTGGTATATGATTTCCGTACGGTAATAAGTCATGAGTAATGGGATTTCGTAATGGTTACGATAGATGTTTAGTAAACATGTTGTTACAGGTCGACGGAGGCCCCAAGGACCGAGTTTTGCTAATGTTCGCGGTCCGCGGGCATGTTTATTTTACAGCACAGAATATTCTATTATATTGGCAACACGGTGCAAAACTCGACGGATTATTCCACTAGATGTGACAGGCTGAAAAATATTAATATGTACTCATTTAATTTAAGAATTTCATACTAGTGTAATGCATGAGAAATTAACGCACATAATACCGACACGAGTATGTTTCGTCAACTCATAATTTTCTGTCTGGGTGTAAAAAATAAAAAAAAATATATAAAGTAAAACCTGTAATTTAAAAGAAAAGTTATGCAAGGTATTACTTTTTTACTCTTGTTAAATAGAGAATTGAAAAGTGTATCTAAAACCCAAAAAAACTTTGGGGGTTGCCATTTAAAAAAGGGTTTTTCTTTATGATCACTGTGTATATTATAAATTATTTTCTTTTTTCTTTTGTATTTGTGCATTGTTTCCTCTTTAACAATTCTATAAGTTACAATGTATGAATGATAGAAAAACAAGAAAAATTACGGATTCTAAAGAATTAAAATAATAAAAATAAAAGCAACTATAGTAGGGGATAGAAAATCTTTGAGGTAATTTTGAAAGTTTTGGTATAAAATATGTACCATGAGAGCATTTAAATTATAAATTAGAGTAGGCTGTGAAATTTAAATTAGGTTGGCACTACTAACTTTTGATAATTTGATTTAAAATTTTAATGTCAAAGTGACAAATTTATAAATGTGTGGCAAGATTTCGTGATGTTAGTGTGGTGTAGCGGAGCGAGTGTTTTTTGATGATCGTGTCATTCAATTTCCGCCTCGAAGTCCGGACTTGATAATTCTGGATTATTTTCTTTTCCCCTATTTAAAAAAGTTGGAAAATGAATTTGAAAATATGAAACGTAGAGCTAATAGCTGCATTGAAGCTAGGGGAGAACAGTTTGAACATTTGCTGTAATTCTCAATAAATCTACATTATTTGTTAGTGTTTTATTTTCTTTGAATTAACATGGGAAACATAAACGTGACAATGTTAACCTAAAATTTTACTGCCAGTCAATTTGCCGACTGGGCCATAAAAAATAACCCGCCTACTCTAATTCATAATTAAATGATCTCATGGTACATTGTGCTTTATTGTTACAATACATAAGTGTTTGTGACAGCTGGAATGACATTGACGTTCAAGATTTTCTGTCCGCGAATGTATTTCGAGTAGTCGTGATCCGTCTTTACTCATCAATGTAATTAATTAGTAGCTTTGACGTCAAAAAACTTTTTTTCATTGGAAATCTAAATTAATTATTAAACAAACTTATTGTTTACATTAAATGCGATTGATCGACATATCATCAATAAACGTCAGCAATGAGTTTCTCTTTGCGTTATTTGTCATTTTTTCATGCGTCATGATGCGTAAGGTATAATTCCCTTTTCAGCACTTATTCTGCACGTCAGGGGTGTTGCAAGTTGCACGTAAAATGATTTAAGGATGACCCAACCAAAAATTTCTTGAAAATACAATTAATTTGCACTGCCAGCTATTGCAATCTTTGTCATAATTAATTACAATCCACAGTGCAGCCAAAATTGGTGCTGCACCTCAATTTAATGTGGATTAAATATTAATTAGCATAAGCCGATTGATTAAGCTGTCAACGTTTCTAGAACACAGTTGCAATAAATAACTTTTCGAAAAAAAACTGCCGTGCACTTGTGCTGCACTGTCATTATGCATTTTTCTCAGAACCTGCGGACTGATTAGTTGTATATTTTTTATGGTATGTGATGCAATATGTTAATAAACGTTTCGAAGGTTATCCGTCACTGTTGCTAGACAACCCGGCACCGCGGGTACTCGTACATATTACTCAGTCCGGGGAGTACGGAAGGGCTGGTCGGTAGGTCCTTATATATTTGGATTCCAACGCAGATACATTCAGGATTTATTGTTTCAAAAATCAAATGAAATCAAAAATGAATCCAAGAGCCTTTTTTTTGTTTTTCTTTACTTGTTGTTTCTTCATTATCGCTTATTTTTCTTCTCAACCTTTTCCCTCCAATTCTAAAAATTACAAATTTAACGCAAAGCAATGACATTACTGATAACCTTAATCAAACGGATTTAATGCCAGCATCCGAGATAAGTTTTTCAAAGTGAGTCACGCGAATGTGGGTTTTAAAGCGCCCAGTACAATAGCATTTAGTCGTTTCAAATAGAATTTTTTGTGATTACTCATTTCATTAATTCTAGTTTTGTGTCCTTTTTATGGTGCATAAAATACATATTCAAAAAAACTATTTTACTTTTAGACATTGCACTCAGTATAATTGTGTAATCTCAGCTGATATAAATAATATATTCTGTAAAGTTGGTAGACGATTCGACACCAATAGGTATTTGACATACAGTTTTAAAGTATGACTCATCATTGATATTGTATTTTTGGAATTCTTACGAATGCATATGTAAAAAAAAATCTCTCCTCTTTATTTAAACCATTGTCTAGCCGTTTTCCTTTCTAAAGTTTCTCGGTTTTTATTTTTTCTTCATCTGAAGATCCAGAGGTCGCTGCTAATTCAAGGTCTCTGCTTCTCCAGATTAATCTGGCACGCTTTCTGATGCGATCTGAAAGAGGACGCTACAGTTTCAATTACTGAAACAAATAAAAAAATAATAAAATTTCGTCCTTTTTATAAAGTTCTGATTTCCTTTTTAAATGTTTTGTATTATGTAGTAGCTTATAAATAGATAGTTTAAAATTTTATTTGCCATGAACGTATGACTCTTCAAATTATCACAAGAAATGATAAGAGAACCTTGACTAGCAAGTAATACGAGAATATGTTAAAGAAGAATTCTTGGAAATAATAAGTAGATGGGTGATTCTGTTCTAACTGTTACTTTTTTGATTAAAAATTATTCCATTCTATAATTGCATTTTTTACTGTTTTATGAATATTATTACTCTATTTTATTGTAAAAATCAAAGTTCGAAAGGATTTTACTACAACTTTAAAATATCGACGATGGAAGTGGTTCCGAAACATGTTAATTTAAGTTTGTGGAGTTTGACTAGAATATATTTAAATTTTAAATAAAACTTACTCCACTTTGATTCATCGACATTCTTCCCGTTTTTAAAATATCGAGAATGAGAATCAAATTTCAAATTTTTCTTGCCACGGTACTGACTACATGGTACTGAAAGCTACGGTGCTGACATTTTAGATTAAATTAGCAATTGTAATTATTTGGTTATGAATCTGATAATATCCAATTACAATATTATTTAGGTTAGTAATAAGTATAAAAATCTATTACTATTACTATGATAAAAAAAAACAATAATTAATTAAGTTATCCAATACCACGTAATGATCCTATTGTTATGAAAAATTTTATGAATACAATGTGATGGTATGACCAGTGAGAGTAAACAGTACAGGACTGTTAGAACTTTTTTTTTATTATTTACAATTATTTTACTGTTGCGTTTCTGTTATGTACAATTTATTTACACTTCTTATATAACAATATTTATACTGTTTACACTATGACTACGTCACCGCCACGTCTCGTATTATTCGCATAGCTAAAGGCAACTGTTCGACTCGACCACTGATCTTCAACTCTAACTGGGACTGATGTAAATCGACTGGTTGGCTGACTAGACTAACCCCCGCTGGAACGTCCTCCAAGTTTCGGTTTCGATTTCAGCTGCAGGTTTGATTCCAGTGTCAGCTTCAGTTTCAGTTTCAGGTTTAACTTCCTTTTCCTTCAAAGTCAATTCGGTTTCAATTTTGGTTTCCGTTTTAGTTCCAGAGTTTCCGTTTCAGCTTGAGTTTGGTGTTAATTTCAGTGTCAACTGTAGTTTTATTACAGTGTTAGTAAAGTTGCACTTCCAGTTTCAGTATTTGTTAAGATTTCAGTGTTAATAATTAAACAGTTTCAGTTGCACTTCCAGCTACACTTCCAGTAACAATTCCAATTTCAGTTTCAGTATCACTTTCAGGTTCAGGTTCAGTTCCAGTACCAGTGTCAGCTTCAGGTTCAGTTTCACGTTGAGGTTTAATTTCCGTTCCTATTCAAAGTAACATTTGATTTCAATTTTGGTGTCAGTTTCAGTGCCAGAGTTTCCGTTTCAGCTGCAGGTTGGATTCAGTGTCAGCTTCAGGTTCAGTTTCAGTTTCAGGTTTTACTTCCTTTTCCTTCAAAGTCAATTCGGTTTCAATTTTGGTTTCCATTTTAGTTCCAGAGTTTCCGTTTCAGCTTGAGTTTGGTGTTAGTTTCAGTGTCAACTGCAGTTTGATTACAGTGTTAGTAAAGTTGCACTTCCAGTTTCAGTATTTCTTAAGATTTCAGTGTTAATAATTAAACAGTTTCAGTGGCACCTCCAGCTACACTTTCTGTAACAATTTCAGTATCACTTTCAGGTTCAGATTCAGTTCCAGTACCAGTGTCAGCTTCAGGTTCAGTTTCAGGTTTAACTTCCTTTTCCTTCAAAGTCAATTCGGTTTCAATTTTGGTTTCCGTTTTAGTTCCAGAGTTTCCGTTTCAGCTTGAGTTTGGTGTTAATTTCAGTGTCAACTGTAGTTTTATTACAGTGTTAGTAAAGTTGCACTTCCAGTTTCAGTATTTGTTAAGATTTCAGTGTTAATAATTAAACAGTTTCAGTTGCACTTCCAGCTACACTTCCAGTAACAATTCCAATTTCAGTTTCAGTATCACTTTCAGGTTCAGGTTCAGTTCCAGTACCAGTGTCAGCTTCAGGTTCAGTTTCACGTTGAGGTTTAATTTCCGTTCCTATTCAAAGTAACATTAGATTTCAATTTTGGTGTCAGTTTCAGTACCAGAGTTTCCGTTTCAGCTGCAGGTTGGATTCAGTGTCAGCTTCAGGTTCAGTTTTAGTTTCAGGTTTTACTTCCTTTTCCTTCAAAGTCAATTCGGTTTCAATTTTGGTTTCCATTTTAGTTCCAGAGTTTCCGTTTCAGCTTGAGTTTGGTGTTAGTTTCAGTGTCAACTGCAGTTTGATTACAGTGTTAGTAAAGTTGCACTTCCAGTTTCAGTATTTCTTAAGATTTCAGTGTTAATAATTAAACAGTTTCAGTGGCACCTCCAGCTACACTTTCTGTAACAATTTCAGTATCACTTTCAGGTTCAGATTCAGTTCCAGTACCAGTGTCAGCTTCAGGTTCAGTTTCAGGTTTAACTTCCTTTTCCTTCAAAGTCAATTCGGTTTCAATTTTGGTTTCCGTTTTAGTTCCAGAGTTTCCGTTTCAGCTTGAGTTTGGTGTTAATTTCAGTGTCAACTGTAGTTTTATTACAGTGTTAGTAAAGTTGCACTTCCAGTTTCAGTATTTGTTAAGATTTCAGTGTTAATAATTAAACAGTTTCAGTTGCACTTCCAGCTACACTTCCAGTAACAATTCCAATTTCAGTTTCAGTATCACTTTCAGGTTCAGGTTCAGTTCCAGTACCAGTGTCAGCTTCAGGTTCAGTTTCACGTTGAGGTTTAATTTCCGTTCCTATTCAAAGTAACATTAGATTTCAATTTTGGTGTCAGTTTCAGTACCAGAGTTTCCGTTTCAGCTGCAGGTTGGATTCAGTGTCAGCTTCAGGTTCAGTTTCAGTTTCAGGTTTTACTTCCTTTTCCTTCAAAGTCAATTCGGTTTCAATTTTGGTTTCCATTTTAGTTCCAGAGTTTCCGTTTCAGCTTGAGTTTGGTGTTAGTTTCAGTGTCAACTGCAGTTTGATTACAGTGTTAGTAAAGTTGCACTTCCAGTTTCAGTATTTCTTAAGATTTCAGTGTTAATAATTAAACAGTTTCAGTGGCACCTCCAGCTACACTTTCTGTAACAATTTCAGTATCACTTTCAGGTTCAGATTCAGTTCCAGTACCAGTGTCAGCTTCAGGTTCAGTTTCACGTTGAGGTTTAATTTCCGTTCCTATTCAAAATAACATTCGATTTAAATTTTGGTGTCAGTTTCAGTGCCAGAGTTTCCGTTTCAGCTGCAGGTTTGATTCAGTGTCAGCTTCAGGTTCAGTTTCAGTTTCAGGTTTTACTTCCTTTTCCTTCAAAGTCAGTTCGGTTTCAATTTTGGTTTCCGTTTTAGTTCCAGAGTTTCCGTTTCAGCTTGAGTTTGGTGTTAGTTTCAGTGTCAACTGCAGTTTGATTACAGTGTTAGTAAAGTTGCACTTCCAGTTTCAGTATTTGTTAAGATTTCAGTGTTAATAATTAAACAGTTTCAGTGGCACTTCCAGCTACACTTCCAGTAACAATTCCAATTTCAGTTTCAGTATCACTTTCAGGTTCAGGTTCAGTTCCAGCTTCAGTGTCAGCTTCAGGTTCAGTTTCACGTTGAGGTTTAATTTCCGTTCCTATTCAAAGTAACATTCGATTTAAATTTTGGTGTCAGTTTCAGTGCCAGAGTTTCCGTTTCAGCTGCAGGTTTGATTCAGTGTCAACTTCAGGTTCAGTTTCAGTTTCAGGTTTAACTTCCTTTTTCTTCCAAGTCAATTCGGTTTCCGTTTTAGTTCCAGAGTTTCCGTTTCAGCTTGAGTTTGGTGTTAGTTTCAGTGTCAACTGCAGTTTGATTACAGTGTTAGTAAAGTTGCACTTCCAGTTTCAGTATTTGTTAATATTTCGGTGTTAATAATTAAACAGTTTCAGTGGCACCTCCAGCTACACTTCCAGTAACAATTCCAATTTCAGTTTCAGTATCGCTTTCAGGTTCAGTTTGAGTACCAGTGTCAGCTTCAGGTTCAGTTTCATGTTGAGGTTTAATTTCCGTTCCTATTCAAAGTAACATTCGATTTCAATTTTGGTGTCAGTTTCAGTGCCAGAGTTTCCATTTCAGCTGCAGGTTGGATTCAGTGTCAGCTTCAGGTTCAGTTTCAGTTTCAGGTTTAACTTCCTTTTCCTTCAAAGTCAATTCGGTTTCAATTTTGGTTTCCGTTTTAATTCCAGAGTTTCCGTTTCAGCTTGAGTTTGGTGTTAGTTTCAGTGTCAACTGCAGTTTGATTACAGTGTTAGTAAAGTGCACTTCCAGTTTCAGTATTTGTTAAGATTTCAGTGTTAATAATTAAACAGTTTCAGTGGCACTTCCAGTAACAATTCCAATTTCAGTTTCAGTATCACTTTCAGGTTCAGGCTCAGTTCCAGTACCAGTGTCAGCTTCAGGTTCAGTTTCACGTTGAGGTTTAATTTCCGTTCCTATTCAAAGTAGCATTCGATTTCAATTTTGGTGTCAGTTTCAGTGCCATCAGAGTTTCCGTTTCAGCTGCAGGTTCGATTCAATGTCAGCTACAGGTTCAGTATCAGTTTCAGGTTTAACTTCCTTTTCCTTCAAAGTCAATTCGGTTTCAATTTTGGTTTCCGTTTTAGTTCCAGAGTTTCCGTTTCAGCTTGAGTTTGGTGTTAGTTTCAGTGTCAACTGCAGTTTGATTACAGTGTTAGTAAAGTTGCACTTCCAGTTTCAGTATTTGTTAAGATTTCACTGTCAATAATTAAACAGTTTCGTGGCACTTCCAGTTGACTTTTGTTGATATATTGTTTTTTAATTGTTCAAATATAAGTTGGTACTTAGTTCCTAATTGGTTTGGTTTGCGTTTCTGCTTAAATTATTTTTTTTTAATAGGAAAAGGGAGTGTGTAACGGTTCACCGTTACTTTGTTGATCATGTTGCTTTTGTAAGAGATAAATTAAAAAAAAAATTGGTTTTGTTGATACAAAAAAAAAACTGAATGACAGCGGTTAAAAAGAAAGTGATTTGCGTTGGGGGACTATTAGAGAGTATCAGCGGTAAAGTCAGCCAGAACACCTAGGTACGTAAGAACTTAAAACCGGTAAAAAAAGAACTAATCCGTAACGTAACATCTAGCTTTTTTCTTCCACCTCGGGAATCCCCCAAGCAAACACCACTTCTGGTAGAGCGGCCATTGGGACTTGGCCGGCTGTTCATTCAGTTGCGACCACCAGAACCAACCCACTCTGAGTTGATCACCTAACTCAAGTTCGGAAGGATAGACCAGGTTAGCTGTCAGGGTCCTGAGGGGCAGTTCCTGAGTGGCAGTTTTAGTTTTGGAGTAGTTTAGACTTTATTTACAAAGTTGTGAACTGAGTTTAACGGCCGTTCGACAAAGTAACCCATAAATTTTTGTGTGTCGAACCAAGTTGCTGTAAGTTAACGTAAAATATCTATTCTGTTCAACCTGTATTATTTTCTATAAATTCTATCCACTCCCCAGATAAGGAGAAATACTATGAGCTAGTCACTGGGTTTGATTAACGTTTTAGTTATTACAAATTTGGCGACCAAACGTGGGGCCATACAAATTTAAGAACTTTGAAATTAATTTTTTTGTGAAATTTTTCTATTATTGAGTTAAATTAGAAGGAACTGAATAACGATTTTTTGAGGTTAAATTTTTTATGAGATTTTTATTCTTCAAATTTTGAATTAATATGAAATTGCTACGTCAGGTTCTATAAGGTTAAAGCTTAGGAAACTACTTTGAGGTGGATGGTTTAGAGACATTTATGCACGTTGTTTGTATGAATTTCAAGTGTATGTATTTTGATTAAGTTGTTATTGTTGATACGATCATGTCTTTGTACGAAATGGAACCCAATTGGTTGAAAGTTTTCGAAATAGACCATCAACTAAAGGTGCGTGGTGTTTGTCCTGTTAGATTAGATATCAATGTCAAGAGGAAGATGTTAAGGCGTACAATACGCGAGGATGTTGTTAGAGAAAACATTTTCTATTCTACACCTGAATTTGATTTTAATAAAGAGAAAACTGATGTTGAGAACACCTTGGACGAAATTAAAATGCTGTTGCGAGACTTTGATGGACAGCGTGGGGACATAAACCGGCGTCTGATAACCAAATATCATCATGCAATGGGTCGACTTCGTCGTTTCGAGATTGATGACGAAGACGAAGCAATAGAACAGTTCAGGGATGACAAACAACTTGGTGATCGCAGAAGCATTAGATGAAGAACGTCTTGAGATACTAGAGCGAATGCCGATACCTTCTGGAACAATTGAAACAGTCAGACCTACGACGACAAGTATGACAACCAAATCATAAATGAGCTGTCACCTTTGACAGAAATCCTAAAACTGAGTCTGTAAATGTTTTTCTCCAACGTATAGAAGAACTGAAAGTAGCTAGAAATACATCCAAAGAAGAACTTTTTAGATCAGCAGTAGATTTGTTTCATGGTCAAGCACTACTGTGGTACAGGTCCATTAAAATGTCTGTAAATACTTGGGAAGAATTAGTAGGGGTTTTAAAAAGAGATTTTCTACCACCTGATTATGATGAAGAGTTACTGAGAGAGATTCATGGAAGAACTCAAGGACAGAAAGAACCGGTGATTATTTTTATTGCTGTCATGCGTAATTTATTTGACAGACATCCCGTCACAGGCATCTCAACTCAAAACAATACGTCGTAACCTCTTGCCAATTTACCAAACTCACATAGCACTTCAAGACATTCTTACAATCGATGAGTTGACAAGGCTTTGTAGGACTTTAGAAGGTGTGTTGCTCAATCAAGAAAAACATCGACTTCCACTTAGAAGAAGTGTAACTTTTTTGGATCCAGATTTGGCGTGCGCTAGTACAGATATTTACGAAACAACAAGACGACCAACTTATCAGCCTCAAGAAACTGAGGGTTCGAAACAACAGACACTCTATGTTGGCGAACTTTGTTACGGCTGCAAGAAGCCCGGTCACTATGTTAGAGAATGTCCGGAAAGGAAGAACAAAAAAAAATACTAGTTCTAAGCGTCCTATGTGTGCAGGTTGTGGGAAACCTGGGGTCATACGGCCCAACTGCACCAACTGTCAAAAAAACTAAAAACGGGACATGCAGCATTTCACCGCCAGTCGCTGCTGCCCAATTCTCATCTGGCGCAAACGGAAATTAGAAGCAGAGCACCGGTAATTACCTACCCTGACCGATGGAAGAAAAAGTGTAAAGCTACCATCATAGGCGATAGTTACTGTGCTACATGTTTCAGTTGCGAACCTTTACGATCTAATGCTCGCAGTGGATATATTAGTAATGAAGATGTTCAAGGTGATACTAACATCGGGATCCGTTTAAGGGATAATCGACCATATCTAGCGATTGAGATCTTTGGGTGTACGGTGCTTGCGTTGTTGGATAGTGGTGCGAGTCACTCGATGTTGGGTAGAGGAAGTGAGAAACTCGTTGAATCGTCAAGATTACCAGTTTGTGCAGCAACAGAACCGGACATAAGCACCGCAGACGGATCAAAACAACGTATCTCGGGTTGTGTTAACTTTCCCGTGACTATAGGTTACGTTCATGAGTTGGTACGTTTCCTTTTGGTACCATCAATATGCCATCCGATCATCTTGGGCGTTGATTTTTGTAAAAACTTTCAGTTGAAAGTAGACTTTGGTGAAGGAACTATATCTGTGAGAGACGTCAAGATAAACTACGCTCTTGGTAGTTCTTACATTGGTCAAGTTGAAGCTCTTTTTGCGACCATATATCAACATAAACATGTTAGGTAGGAAAGAGCCAGGACTCCTTGACACAGGTGCGAATCAATCAGTTATTGGTAAAAGAGGGTTGCACCTTTTGAAAACGTTTAATGCGAATTTGTATAAATCAGGAGGCAAAAGATGCACAACAGCTGAAGGTAAAACTCAGGAAGCTTCTGGATTTGTGTATATACCTGTTGAAACTAGTGATGTAAAGTTGTAAAATTTTGGGTTGTACCATCACTGCAACAGAGTGTGATTTTGGGCAGTGATTTCTGCAAGCAATTTGCGTTAAGAATAGACTTTGCAGAAGATAAATTCTTTATTGGAGAAAAAGAAGTGGATCATTTTCCAGACATGGAAGTGTGCAGTCTAAGCCAAATACTATCAGGGGCTGAGTTAAAAGAAAATCAACAAGCACTGTTGAAGAACCTCATCAATAAATTTAAAAGTTTGTCGTGGGAGAATGGATCTAAATTAGGGAGAACATCCAAAATTGTTCACAAGATCGACACTGGTGAAGCGGAATCGATTAAACAGCGACACCACAATATGTCCCCTTACATGTTGGCACATTTGAATACTGAACTGGATAAGATGTTGGCATTAGGAGTGGTTCAACCATCGTCATCTCCATGGTCTTCTCCCGTGCTTTTAGTAAAAAAGTCAAATGGAGAACTGCGTTTCTGCTTTGATGGACGCAGATTAAATTCAGTAACAAAGAAAGACGCATATCCTTTGCCAATGGTAGACCAGATTTTAAACAGATTGATTGGGGCTCGATATCTGTCCAAGATCGATCTGAAGGCAGCATTCTGGCAGGTCCCACTCGAAGAGTCTTCATGTGAAAAGACCGCCTTTGTAGTACCCGGAAGGGGTTTGTTTGAATTTAATGTTTTACCGTTTGGGTTGAATAACGCCGCTCAAACTCAGCAGAGACTAATGGATTCAGTTTTAGGCCCGTCTTTTGAACCGTATGTGTTTGTGTACCTTGATGACGTTATAATTATGGCACCTACATTTGATGAACATGTAGAAATTTTGGAAAAGATCTTTCAAAAGTTTAAGGAAGCGAATTTGACGATCAACTTGGATAAGTGTGAATTCTGTATGTCGTCACTGAAGTATTTAGGTTTTTTAATTGATCGGGATGGACTAAGAACTGATCCTGGCAAGGTAACGGCCATGCTGAATTATCCATTTCCAAATAATGTGACTAAGTCAAACGTTTCGTCGGTTTGTGCGGGTGGTACCGCAGATTCATTTTAAAATTTGCCAGCTTAACAGCTCCAATAACGGCACTGATGAAGGGAAAGAAGAAGAAAGAACGTATTGTGTGGACGGACGAGGCCAAAAACAGCTTTGAAAGAATAAAAGAGGCTCTTGTAAGCGCGCCTGTCTTAGCCAATCCAAATTTTAAGAAGCTATTTACAATTCAGTGTGATGCGTCAGATCTAGGATTAGGATGTGTAATTGTCCAAGAAAACGAAGAAGGGCTTGAAGTTCCTGTGGCCTTTGCCAGTCGCACGTTAACACCTCAAGAAAAGAAGTACACCACTACAGAAAAAGAATGTCTTGCTGTATTATATGGTATAGAAAAGTTTCGCCCATAGATCGAAGGCGTCAGGTTTAAAGTGATAACTGATCACTACAGTTTACTGTGGTTACACCGACTGAAAGACCCGTGTGGACGTTTAGCACGGTGGACCATGACGATCCAACAATATGACATGGAAATCGAGCATCGGAAAGGTACCCTGAACGTCGTACCGGATGCACTTTCTCGGGCACCGGTGATGGACCAAGTTGCTGTTTTTTCAATGGAACAAGAAAAATGTTTTGAAGACTCAATATAAGCGAATATGGGACGATATAACCGCTCATCCTGACATGTCTGAGAGGGCAATCAAAGACGATCTCATTTATCGCCACATTCCATCTGTGACACCAACGAGCTCTTGCCCAGAATGGAAGTTATTAGTTCCAAAACCGTATCGTCAAGATGTAATATCAGAGTGCCACGCGAAGGCAACAGCAGCTCACTTGGGTGTCCACAAGACACTGCATAGAGTTCAAGAACTTTATTATTGGCCCAGAATGAGGAACGACGTGAAACGTTTTGTCCAAAATTGTGAGGTATGTGCTGCTCAACAGGCTCCTAACACCTCACGGCCCGGTTTCATGCGGAAACCAAAGCAAGCATCGTACCCTTGGCAGGTCATCTCACTAGACTTAGTCGGACCGCTCCCAAGGTCCTCTAGTGGTCACACATTCCTCTTAGTTGTATGCGATTGGTTTACGAAATTTACTCTGCTTAACCCATTGAGACAGGCCACTGCTAGCGCCATTACAAAGTATGTAGAAGAAGAGGTTACCCTGATGTTTGGGAGTCCCCAAATAGTGATTTGTGATAATGGAACACAGTTTAAAAGTGCTCTTTTTACAAGCTTAGCGGAACGCTACGGTTGTAAGTTATGGTTCAATTGCAAATACCATCCACAAGTAAATCCGGTGGAGCGGGTCAACCCCGTTGTGGAGACTGCTATGCGCTCCTACCTTAAGGATCAGAACCATCGTAAATGGGATCAACATCTTGCACATATCGTCGGCCTAATTCGTAAATCACATAAGTCCACATTTGGTGAAATTGAGATTTTTTCACCATCTCTTAGTAGAAAATATAATCTTCCGAGCAGTAATTTCACGTAACTCCAAAAAATTCCTAAGCTTGCATTGAAACGAATAATATTTTTACACAAGTCGTATGTATATGGCTTTTTAAATAGTTTATGTGTTATTAAACCGTTTACAATCATTATAAACTATTGAAATTGTGCTAAATCAAAGGATGTAAGTTCAAGCAATAATATAATTGTAATAATATAGTTGTTGCGATATCAAATTTTGAAAAGTAAAAAACAGTTTTTAGCGCCTACTGAAAAATTACGTTTTTGGACTTATGTGATTTGCGAATTAGGCCGACGATATAGCGTTTGCTCTCAGAACAGCTCCACACGAGTCCACGGGATACACACCATCCTACTTAAATTTTGGAAGATACGTACCTATTAATGGTCAGACATACGGCCGAATTAATGAACTAAATGAATTTGATCTTAGACCATTTTCCAGAGACTTGTATGCTGAAGATCTTCAAGGCATGAAAGATATCTACGCCGAAGTCCAGCAAAGGCTGAGTGCCGCATACCGGAAGTACAGCCATTACTATAATAGCATGTAGGGATGTAGTATGGAAAAAGAACTATGTGTTGTCGGATGCATCAAAACACTTCTCCTCAAAATTGGAACCCAAGTATTTAAAATGCCGAATATCTAGAGTGATTACTCCATTGGTATATGAACTAGTGGATAAAGATGGAAAGGACTTGGGAAGGTGGCATGTAAAAGACCTCAAACGCCACAAAAGCAACCCGGATGATGATGATTGGAATGAATGAGAATGTTATGATAGTTAAGAGTGTGTGATCTCCTGAATGGAAGTGTGAATAGATGAATGTTATGTTTTAATTTGATGCCTAAATGCTAGCTTAATGAAACCTGATAGTGATTTTTTCCTGGATAAGACCATTAAAAAAAAAATAACGCGCGTTCCGGATTGTGATTTTTGTTGATATATTGTTTTTTAATTGTTCAAATATAAGTAGGTACTTAGTTCCTAATTGGTTTGGTTTGCGTTTCTGCTTAAATTATTTTTTTTAATAGGAAAAGGGAGTGTGTAACGCTTCACCGTTACTTTGTTGATCATGTTGCTTTTGTAAGAGATAAATTAAAAAAAAAACAATTGGTTTTTATACAAAAAAAAAAAACTGAATGACAGCGGTTAAAAAGAAAGTGATTTGCGTTGGGGGACTATTAGAGAGTATCAGCGGTAAAGTCAGCCAGAACACCTAGGTACGTAAGAACTTAAAACCGGTAAAAAAAGAACTAATCCGTAACGTAACATCTAGCTTTTTTCTTCCACCTCGGGAATCCCCCAAGCAAACACCACCTCTGGTAGAGCGGCCATTGGGACTTGGCCGGCTGTTCATTCAGTTGCGACCACCAGAACCAGCCCACTCTGAGTTGACCACCTAACTCAAGTTCGGAAGGATAGACCAGGTTAGCTGTCAGGGTCCTGAGGGGCAGTTCCTGAGTGGCAGTTTTAGTTTTGGAGTAGTTAAGATTTTATTTACAAAGTTGTGAACTGAGTTTAACGGCCGTTCGACAAAGTAACCCATAAATTTTTGTGTGTCGAACCAAGTTGCTGTAAAATATCTATTCTGTTCAACCTGTATTATTTTCTATAAATTTTATCCACTCCCCAGATAAGGAGAAATACTATGAGCTAGTCACTGGGTTTGTTTAACGTTTTAGTTATTACACAGTTTCAGTATTTGTTAAGATTTCAGTGTTAATAATTAAACAGTTTCAGTGGCACTTCCAGCTACACTTCCAGTAACAATTCCAATTTCAGTTTCAGTATCACTTTCAGGTTCAGGTTCAGTTCCAGTACCAGTGTCAGATTCAGGTTCAGTTTCACGTTGAGGTTTAATTTCCGTTCCTATTCAAAGTAACATCCGATCTCAATTTTGGTGTCAGTTTCAGTACCAGAGTTTCCGTTTCAGCTGCAGGTTGGATTCAGTGTCAGCTTCAGGTTCAGTTTCAGTTTCAGGTTTAACTTCCTTTTCCTTCAAAGTCAATTCGGTTTCAATTTTGGTTTCCGTTTTAGTTCCAGAGTTTCCGTTTCAGCTTGAGTTTGGTGTTAGTTTCAGTGTCAACTGCAGTTTGATTACAGTGTTAGTAAAGTTGCACTTCCAGTTTCAGTATTTGTTAAGATTTCAGTGTTAATAATTAAACAGTTTCAGTGGCACTTCCAGCTGCAATTCCAATTTCAGTTTCAGTATCACTTTCAGGTTCAGGTTCAGTTCCAGTACCAGTGTCAGCTTCAGTTTCACGTTGAGGTTTAATTTCCGTTCCTATTCAAATTAACCAGTGCCAGCTTTAGTATCCGTTAAAGTTTCATATTCAACTTCGACGGTTTCAGGACCTGGTTGTTGCAGTGGCAGTTCCAGTAACAATTTCCGTTTCAATATCACTTTCAGGTTCAGGTTCAGATTTGGCCTCACTTTCTTTGCGATGGGGTCATCCCTCTCAATTGAATTTGACGAATTCGCCTATAGCATCTCGTAGACTAGATAACATAAAGCCCTAAAAGATGTTCTGTTGTTTTGTGAGATACCAGAGCGTATCAAAAATCGCAATTTCGGCTAGCATTTTGAAGCGCTGTTCATTTACCGCCTCTTTCGGAGGAGCCCTCTCATTGGATCGTGCGCTTCTCATTAGTCCGCCCATCTAGTAACTTTGAATTTTGTCTGGTGAATTTTTTCCCGTGTTGGCGTCACAGAAAGGCGCGCGTTTCAAATAAGACAAATGTTTCGGATTTTTTTTCACCTACTAAACGCGTGATTTCGAATAAACAAAAAAATTGGTGTGTAATATTTTTTCGTCTAGTTTCTAGAAAATTGTGAAACGACCCCATTACAGTTCCAGCATAAATTTCACTTAAAATTAAACAATCCCAATTTCACGGTCAAGATCACTTTCGGTTTCGAAGTCAGATTGAGTTTCAGTTACAGATTCAGCTCGAGTGTTACTTTCAGGTTTGGTGCCAATTTCAGTATCAGTTTCATTTACGATTCAATTTGAGTTTGAGCTAAAATTCGCGTCTGAAACTAATTCTTTGATGATTACTTTAACTCTTCTTTCTAAGCGAATTATATTTTTTCAAATTAATTAATTTCCTTTCCTATGATTATAAACTTCACAATTTCTTGTTCTGTTAGTTCCCTGTTTGTTAGTTTTAGTTTCTTATAACTTTCCCTTCTTTGATCTTCAACTTTCAATCTTAAGATTCTAAAAACCTGAAAAACTGAACGCCTCAGAACTTGAAAAACTGAAACTAAAACAACTTGAGAATCTGAAAACATGAGAGACAGATCCTAAAAGAACCTGAAAAATAGAATATACATATATGTAAAGTTAATCTGCAGTTCCCATTTCTAGTTTCAGAATCAGTTCCAGTTTCAGTTTCAGATTTAGATTCAAATTCTAATTCAGCTTCAGCTTCAGATTCAGTTCCAGTCCAAGTTGTAGTTTCGTTTTGCTTCTCAATTATTCCAATATTAGTTTGCAGTGCCAATTCCGGTTCCGGTTCCAAAACGAATTCCAATTGCAGTTCAAGCCCCAGTCTAAATTTCAGTTTCAGTTCTCACGTCGGAGTAAATGTTGATTTCAGATTAAAATTTATATTAGTTTCAATTTCTGTGCCAATTTTAATTTTAGTGATAGTTTTATGTTGTTTTCAATATTAGTTTTGACGTGAAAACCTCTATTCGCTCGTCAAGTACAGTGATAGCCGGTCAAACCTTCTTGTGTTACAAATATCGTCAGATTTTAATCGCCAATAACTACGAGACTAATAATGCGTTAACAGTGGTTGAGCCCACAACGGGTAGGGCATGTCTGTACGTATTGCCTTTTATCCGAAGAGCAGGTTTACTAACTGCAGTATCATGAGTCTTGACCAATTGAAAGTACTCTCTTTTCACACCTTTTTTTTTCACTAATGCTACTAATATTTATTTGACCAGACAACTGCTAATCTCACATGCAGTCTCATGCGAAATTTGCAAGATGTCGTGTTTACACGATGAAACTCTCATGAGACATTGTTTCGCGAGATTATCTCTCGTATCTCATGTATCTCAGGTCTGTTTCTACAATGAAATTAATTTTTTGTTGCATGAGACAGCATTCAAATGGCTTGGAAGTCTGCGAACCTGAAAACCTGAAAGAAGGCGAAAGCGTCAAACTAAGAAACCTGAAATATAAAAACCTGAAAATCTGAAAGAGAGAATCGGCCAACCTAAAGAGAAACAGATCTTAAAAATCTGAAACTTTGGAATACTAACTATGCAAAAATCAAACAACCTGAAACCACGGGAGTTTTTGGAATTAATAAGTAACCATCAGGGTTAACACAGTTAGCAGTAAAATATTTACAGTAAATGCTATCAGAAAGTTTGTTTCTAATCGCTTAATTTATTATACTTCCTTTTACATTAATTTAATTAACAGCAGTAATTTACATGGAAATAACTCTCTGGTAGAGTAACAAGTAGTATTGTGACAATACTCTTATAACAATAATACACAATTCACGCAGGTGCAAAATAATTTCACATTGTTTCATAAAAACGCAAATTAAAACAATATTACTTATGTAAGTCTTATTCAAATCCAGTTTTCCTTTAATGTATTCACACAACTGACTCAATCAGGTTCAACGGTTCGAGCAGACTTGCGGCTGTTTACAGTTTGTTCTTTTGTTGTGTCATTGTTATTTAAAGAAAATGTTTTCTCAGCTTCTAGATTATCTAGATTGAAACAGAGAAGAATTTTTGTAAATCGCATCGATAGCAAACTCGTTGATTAGCTAAAAGCTGTCCTTGTGCTTCTTCGCCGTGTGAAAAACTCATATCATTAGCGAACGGAATAAGCACATTAAATTTCTTTATTACCTTCAATACATTTATCAAAGATTTCAATGCAACTTAGAACATTAAACGGTTTTTCAATTTTTTCCTCTTTAATTAGCCTTTCATTCCTGACAACTCGTTAAATTAACTCACGACTGAAGAATTTGTCATAAAAATTACAATTTTTTCTAACTGGCAGCCGAGAGCAGGAAATTCGATAATTTCGATCGTTCACATATATCTAGGTGAGTCCCAATTATTCTCAGGACGTTATTTTCTATTTTTCATGACTCATTACCTTTTCCAATTAGTTTCCCAGAAACGCCCTTGATCCAGGTCCTTATTTGTACATACATAATTCCGTGGTATTTTCCATTGATCGCAATTATTTGCTTTTTATTCAATTGTGCTTTCATGCTACCTCGAAACTGTAATTACGAAGATTAACTTCCAGCACGGTGGTATAATTAGCCGCTTTGCCATTAAATGTGCAATTTCTTTATTATTCCCGGAATTATCAAGAAGCTATAATCGGCAGTTTTTAAAATTTCAAATTTTGTACACGTTAAGCTGAATTTTATTATTTCAGAATGGGGTCGTCCCACAATTTTCAAAAACAGCTTATCTAGAAACTAGACGAAAAATATTATACCCCATTTTTTTTGTTTATACGAAATCACGCGTTTACTAGGTAAAAAAAATCCGAAACATTTGTCTTATTTGAAACGCGCTCCTTTTTGTGACGTCAACACGGGACAAAGTTCACCAGACAAAAATCAAGTTACAAATGAGAAGCGCATGAACCAATGAGAATGCTCCCCCGAAATGACGTCACTAGAGGCGGTAAATGTACAGCGTTTGAAACTGCTAGCCGAAATTGCGATTTTTGATACGCTCTGTTATCTTACAAAATAACTTTATGAAACAACAGAAAACGTTTTTTTATACATAGTTGAATTGGTCAAATTCAATTGAGGGGGACGACCCCATTGGGAATTATTACATAATTAAAAGTCTCAACCTTGGCAAAGTTGCAAAAACTTCTGATAACTAGACCTCAGAATCTTCCTCTATGTGTGAATGTTTGCCAATTTGTACACCAAAGACGAGACGTATTTACTTAAGATTAGTTGAAGTTGTTGTGAAAAATATTCGCACAAACAAGATAATTTATCACTGATATTATTTATAATCTCCGAAAAATATGAAGTGACACCAGTGCTGTAAAGCCATATAAAATACGGAAACAAAATATGCGTGATAGCGTAGAAGGTTCATTACTTGATTCAATAAGAATGATAACTTTAACACAGACTGTTATTAGGAGTATCATTCAGTTTTGCAGTAAATAGGTTTAAGTGGAAAGTAAATATGCCAAGTGTATGTAACATTTTTTGATTCATACGTTTGATAATTTCTTCAAAAACAACATTTCTAAAAATATCTTGGTAAATAGGAAAATGCAATAAACAATATAACGCGATTAGACGCGCCTTTATTCATTTCGTAAGAATTCACTGGTACCCTTATTCTTTTCCTCACTTTTACTTTTGTCCTAATAATGTGTACGGTTATCGTATGTACTTTTTTATTAAGTTTTGACAGTTTAAAGTGACTTTATTAACTCCACACAACCATGTTAATGATTTTTCTAGAAATTTCAATTTTATTATTGAGAGAATACTCTATGTATCCTTCCACAACACTATTTGAGCGCCAGCCACCGTGTCTCTATACAAGTGTTATATCTGCCTCAGAGTCTGCCAGTCGAGTTGCACTCGAAAGTCTGAAAGTATTTTTCAATATTGACTATTTTTTGTTCAAAATATCGTCAATATTGAATAGAAACATATATACGACTCGTGAATTAAACATTGTAATTCACCCAAAGATATGATCTCACGAGCATGTAGACGTATACGATTGGAGTTACATCAGGATTTTCATTCTTCGTATTACCTCCTTAATTCTTCCTTCTTAAACCTTCTTTTGTGTCTTCTCTCCGCTGTCTTCTTCGCGTTTTTTTTTATTCTCTCGATCCCTTCATGTCTTTACATTCGGTGTTCTCATTCCACCTCCGTCAATTTCCCTCTACCGTCTTTCCTTCTTCTTTTTCACCCTTCGCAATCGCTTTTATCTTTTTCTGTGTCTCTCTTTCTTTCCTTGTTAAATAATTGTTTATGAAGATTTTGATTCTGCCGTATTTGTTTTTCTTTGTTTCTCTTGACGTTCTGCTTCTGTTCCCATGTCTCTATTTTCTCTACTATTATGTCTTCTCCCTTTATAGCATAGACCACTGTTATCTTCAATTCTGTTTAAAACTCCTCTTCAATGCACTTCTAGACTTTTTTGCTCCTGTCTCTTTTAGTGTCACCCATGTGATTACTACGTTATTATTTCTTTTTTCGTTTCTTTCCATTTCTTCCATCTTCGTTTCTATCTGTCTTATCTTATTTTCTAGGAAGATATTCTCTTCTGTCCATGTTTTCTTTTTTTTTTCACTTGGTTCATTTCTCTCATCAGTTCCATATCTTCCCTCAGTGTCTCCATCATATCTTTATTATTTTATATATATCATATCTTTATGTCCATCTATTTTCTGTCCCATTTCTTCTTGACTTCTTCTTTGCTCTGGTGACCTCAATGTTTTCTTGCTTTTTGGGATGCTTCTTCTAGTTCTCTTTTTCTCTTAGTTTCCTCCTTATCTTATTCTTGAATTGCTCCTTTGTCTTCGCCTTGTCTCAATCCTGTTGGTAACCCTCTACACTGTGCCGTGTATTGTTGGTTTCTTCCTCAGCATATTTGCCAATATAACTTTGCAAAAGTTATATTGGCAAAAATACTACTAAAATCAAGTGTAAAGAGTGTTCCACTGCAATCCATGGAAAATGTTTCGACTCCATCGCGAAATTGTTTGATATTGGTGATAAGGAAGAGTGGCACTGCAAAAACTGCGATCCACATATCAATGAGTGTCGCAAGCCGATTCCAGCTCTAGTACAAGACAACCTGGCCCTAAAGGAGCAACTTAAACTACTAAAAAAGCTAGTAAGTGAACTTGAGACTGTTAACTCGCTACAGAAAGAGAAAATCATCAACCTGGGAAATTCGCCGCGGACGCCCGCTCAACAACAGCCTTTTTTCTCTGACATTCTAAAAAATGGGCAAAAGAAATCTGAAGATATCCTCATTAAACCTCAAGGTGCCGTTAATGTGGACTCTAAAAGTTTGTTACAAACAATTCATCGTAAAATCGACCCGATCGAACTAAACGCACAAATTAATTCAACTAAAGCATTAAAAAACGGCGTGATTATTAAATGTGCGAATAACACCTCGCGCGACATTTTAGTGAATAAGTTAAAATCGTCATTGGGCTCTGACTTTTCTGTAGAGAAACCCAAAAAGTGGTACCCCCGTCTATTAGTCAAGGGGGCAAATTTTGATATTATGAGTTATTCGGATGAGGACTTAAATAATATTTCGTCTTTAAACCAATTTGACAAAACAGAACTTGCGCCTCATATTAAAATAATTAAGAAATTTAAACTAAAATACAGTTGTAGCTTTGTTATTGAACTGCCTGCTATTTTGCGCCAAAAAATTGTAAATAACCGAAATACACTCTACGTTGGTTGGACAGCTTGCACCTGTACTGACCACATAGCAGTTTCCCGCTGTTTCAAGTGCTCCAGATTCGGTCATCACAGCACCGTCTGCAAGAGTGAAAATATAATTTGCTATAAATGTTCCGAGAACCATGATTCAAAAAACTGTAATTCTACTAACTTAGCATGTATAAATTGTATTGAATTCAATGCTTCTAATAAGTCAGAGAAAATTGCTACTGATCATTTTTGTGGAGATGACCAAAAGTGTACTCTCTATAAAAACAAAGTTAATTACTTAAAAACTAGAATAGATTATGGCTAATAATCATGCTAATAGTCACAACATTAACCAGTTAAGATCAGAGTCACTTAAACAATTAAAAATTGGTCACAGTAACGTGCGCTCCTTGCTCTCTGAATTTGACTCTTTCATGGATATTTTACTTACTAATCATTTCGATATTATGTGTCTGTCTGAAACGTGGCTCTCTGACGGTATTTCTGATAACATGCTTAACATTCCTGGATATAAGATTTTTCGTAGGGATCGAGCTTCTAGAGGGGGAGGTGTAGGTGCGTATGTGCGTGAAACTCTTTCAGCCAATATTGTTCCTCATGATAATTTTTTGGAAAACTGCGACTCGCATGAATACCTGGCACTTGAGATAAAAATTAATCGTTTTAGATTTCTGCTTTACGTGATATACAGATCCCCGGCTAATCACAATGTACGACTTTTTAAAGACAACATTGAAGAAATCCTATCTCAAGCCATGCTCACCTATGAAAAAATCATTATCTTAGGCGACGTTAATATGGATCATTTGCACTTACCTAATTTTGCATTTTCGTTTATCGCAGATTATAGCTTTAAGCAAATAATAAACGAACCTACTAGAATTACCCAATTTTCGCAAACATTAATTGACCCAATATATTGCAATTTTGCTGACGTAGTTATTAGTTCCGGTACAATTTCTGCTTCGTTTACCGACCATCTAATCCCATTTTGTGAAATAGATATCGCGGTAACTAAACTAAATCAAGCAAAAATTATTTCATATAGAAACTTCAATGAATTTTGTGAAGAATCTTTCCATCAAGACCTCCAAGACATTGATTGGGATTCTATATATTACATGAATGACATAAATAGCAAGGTACAGTATATTTCTGAAAACATTTTGAATCTTTTTGACAAGCATGCACAGGTTCGTACAGTAAAAATTACAAAACCCTATGCCCCTTGGCTCACTCATAATGTTAGACATCTGATGAGATTGCGTGACTCTGCCTTAAGTAAATTTAAACAAAACAAAAACATTGTCAACTGGAATTCATATAAGCAGCTTAGAAATTTTACTCTCTCTGTCATTCGACAAGAGAAAAAATCATATCTTAATGCAATGTCCCTACAATGTGAAGATAGTAAACGCCTATGGAATAATCTTAAAAAGCTCCGTATTGTTCAAGACAAGCGGCTCTCCATACCACCTGAACTTAATGATGCAAATCTAATCAATATCCATTTTTTGTCGGTATTTACCCCATCTCATAACTGTCCTGCTGCGTGTGCCTCCTATGAAAGTTCCAAATTCACGAACCAAATAAACTTTACATTTCGTTTACCCACAGTTGAGGAAATTAGAACAATCATTCTGCAACTTAAGTCAAATTCCACTGGTCTGGACGGAATAAACGCCAAAATGTTAAAACTTTGCAGTCCAGTTGTATCTCCCCACATTACCCATATAGTAAACTCCTGTCTCGAAAGCGGATTTTTCCCGGATGCATGGAAAAAATCTCTAGTTACTCCTATTCCCAAGATTTCTAGTCCTCAGTCTCACAATGATTTACGACCAATAAGTATATTACCTACTATTTCAAAAATTTTGGAAAGAGTTGTACACAATCAATTGTATTCGTATGTTATATTGAATAACATAATCACTTATACCCAATCAGGATTTAGGAAGGGATACAGCACCACCACCGCCCTTCTTAATTTGGTCGACACTATAATTAAAGATCGGGATAGAGGCTTATACTCAGCACTCATCTCACTTGATTTTTCAAAAGCTTTCGACACGATTGATCATGACTTACTAATTTCAAAACTATCGCACATTGGACTGGATACCAACGCGTCAAATTTTTTCCGGTCATACCTGTCACACAGGACGCAACTTGTGGAGGCTAATAGTTTATCTTCCAGTTATGGAAAGGTCACCTCGGGAGTCCCACAAGGATCCATTCTCGGTCCCCTTTTGTTCTCAATTTATATTTTTGACATGTACAAATACGTCCGTTTCTCTGACTTGACTCACTACGCAGATGATTCACAACTATACTATTCTTTCAATCCTAACAACATCACTCTTGCTAACTTGCAAATTAACGCAGATTTACGCCTGTTACAGACATATTCTGAAAATCATGGTCTCCAATTAAACCCTAACAAATGCAACGTCATTTACTTTTGCAAGCGAAATTTTCATAATAACTTGAAATCACATATCAGCCTATTTCTTAACGGCATCAAGATTGCACCGGTCACAAAGATTAAGTTGTTGGGTTTAATACTAGACGAAAACATCCGATTTCGAGAACACATTTCTTACCTTATAAAGAAAACATACGCACCTTTGAAAGTTCTGTATAACAATTTTTTAATCCTCAACTTTAAGTTAAGAAAAAAATTGGCCCAAGCTTTAGTGCTTTCCATTTTAAATTACCTTTTGATCGTCTACTATCCATGTTTAGATTATCTTGCCAAAACACGTATTCAACGAATACAAAATAACTGTGCCAGGTTCGTTTGGGGGCTTAAAAAAATTCGATCACATCTCAGCCAAAATCAACGAAATGCGATGGTTAAAAATTGATAAGCAGTTTCAGTGTAACTTAGCTTGTCTTACTTTTTCGGTATTGAAGTCCTCTACACCACCTTATCTCAGTCAGAAGCTGATACCTAGATCACAGCTACATAACTTTAACTTACGGGCAGTTTCCAAGTTAAGTTTACCACGGTTTCAGACATCCTTATACTATCGAAGTTTTTCATATAACTCAATAAAAATATTTAACTCCCTGCCTAATCCACTAAAGAGTCAAACGCTTAATAACTTTAAGAAAAAAATAAAATTGTATTTTCTTCAGTTATGAAGTCCAATAATATGTAATCCTAATTTTAACATTGTAATTATATACTTTCTTCTTCTTTTTTTATTTAGCTTTTCTTACTTTGTAATTTATTGTTTTGTTTTTATTTGGGGTTAAGTTGAGTAGCATTGTGCTAGACTTCGCCCCTTAATAAAGTCATTATTTATTTATTATTATTTATATTTGTCCATTATTCTACCCCTTTCTTTTTCCTTACGGGAACACACCCAACAAAAACAGATTTATTTTCAGGTGGTCAAAAACTTGTTTAAACCTTCAAAACCATAAATCTGACAATCTGAAAACTTGTGTGATCGTTCGAACAACTGAAAACTGAAAAACCGGAAAACCAAAAATCAATTAACCTGAAGAGTTCAGCCTTCAGCCTGAGCGTTGACTGCTTAAAAACCTGAAAATGTAGAAAGCAAGGCTAATAATTAGCTTCCATAAACACCAATTGGGGATGCTCTTTCATTATTATAATTATATGTCACAGGCTATTGATAAAACGAGTCATTCCGTGAAAAACCTAGTCATTGTTCGAAAAGTATTTTGATAAATTTCTACTGTTCTAATTCGTTTTTAGTGAATGTAGGACATCCTACCATCGTGACGCCGTTTCTTGTCCTATGAGAATAAGGTTCTTCTTTTTTGGTGTTAGCGCCTGCAGTAGTAGATTATGATAATAATAATATTCGTGTTTCAAATACACCGTATTTTAAATTCGCCAAAAAAGAGAAGAAAAATAATTACAGAATGTAAAAAACAAAACCAAGAACTATACAATTATTTATTATGCTAATACCGGCATAATAAATTGCACAGTTCTTAGTTTTGTTTTCCACCTCATTTATAATAGAAGAATCGTTAGATATATTATTATGGAAAAGCACTCTTTTGACAAATCTAAGAATGAAGCCACATAAACGTTTTTGTTTTCAAAGCATTTAGAAATATTTTCCATAAATTGAAGTACAGCATGAGTCTATAAACCCTTTCTAAACCCAAACTGACTTGATGAAAATAAGTAATTGTCATGAAAAAATTTCAAAATCTATTGTACAGTGTGATCAAGAAGGATTGTTTGAGTTGGCAATACTGAATTTCATTTTTAAATGGTACAATTGTAACAGCTTCCGGTTGTTGACGTCTTGACACTGACAGCCGTCAATCACGCGTGTCAGCATCATTCACAACTGACGTGATTTATTAAAATGTCCTTTACACACGATATTTTTATTGGAATGGTATATTTTCGAAGCGGAATTTGGATTGGCAGTTTTTTCTGGAAGCAACAACAACAGCAATATAATCAGTTTTAAGATATGTAGCCAAGCAAAGGCCAACTGGTAGACCCTCTACCATAACTAAGGAAGTTGTTGACGATATCAGAACTCGTATGCAAAGAAGTCCTTGCAAATACACTAGAAGGCTTTTCCTTCAATCAGGTTTGATCCTCAACCTTCCTATTCAAAATTTTTATACAATCGGTACTCCGATTTTCCATATTGTTCCAATTCCAGTTTGCAGGTTTATCATATTTTATGGAAGTTGCTCCACTGTCCTTAAAAAAAATAAGGTACCACCCTTACAAAATTTTCGTCGGCCATGCTTTAACCCCTTCCGGTTACCCCTGCAGAGATCAATTTTTTTTTTCTGATGAATCCTGTCTGCATTGGTCAGGTGAAAATCCCCACGCTGTTAGAGCTGCAACTTTGCACCCCGTTACAGTTGGCGTTTGGCTGACGGTTTCGAGGCAGCGGATGTATCGGCTGGTCTTTTTTAAATTCACCATCAGTTAAGAAAGATATATCCGGCATATTTTGGAGCCATTTATTATAAACCGACTAACGGATCAGGAGCGCCAAATTGGATATTTCCAACAAGACTCAGCACATACGGCCCGCGCTACAATGACCCATTTAATAGAGAATTTCGGTGAAATAGTGATTAGTGAGGGAATTTGGCAAATGAGGTCACCAGATCTGAGTCCACTAGATTTCTTTATATTTGGGCTCTTGAGAGACCATGTCTTCAGGAATGTATGGCAAACATTACTCCACACATGCTGGTGAATGTCTACTGTATTTCAAGTTTAATTTCCTTGAACTAATATAATTTCTATTCACCTAACCTAACAATTTTCTCGCAATTGACGTTACGTCAAAATGTGTGTCTGGCTGCAGTGTTGCAAATAGCCGAACAAAAAGCCTTTTAAAAGTAATACCAACTCAAACAGTCCTTCTTGATGACTCTGTATAGTAATAACCATTCAAAAATTTTTGAAATTGCGGGTAATAGCGACATCGGTCCATAAATAATAATTATTGTTCGGATCGTTCACACCGTTTTTTGTGTACTGATATAACTAGAGCCATTTTTAAATAATCGAGAAAAACAGCATTATAGTTAGAGGATATATTAGAAGGTTTTTCATGCATTTTATTAGAGGGACAATCCATATAATATAATTATCCTTTATACAATCTCTCACATGAATATAAGTAATGTCTTTAAATGAAAAATACGTTTTACAGTGTAGTGAAACATTCATTATAGCTATCGGGTCTATAAAATTATTTCCATTTAATGATCTTATAATGTCATTGAAAATTCTAGTAAAAAATTCATTTAGATCTGTCCAAGATATGTCAAGAATAATTTCCTTTCTAAAGTTAGGTTTATGTTTATTTATCAAGTTCCACTGAGCTTTACAATAATTATTATTTACATTATTTTTTAATTACAATTTTTGATCGTCTTATTGCTTATTATCTTATTGTTAGTTTGAAATTTATGAGAAGAGTTTTTAAATCCGCAATTTCATACATTTTACAGGCATCATGTATGAATTCTCTAAACAATTAGATTTCGTATGGGTAAATCTTTATATCGGAAAAGCTGTTTCAAAATTATTTACAAGTACTAATTAAATTTGAAATTTGTGTCAATATTTAAATTCACAAAACTCCAATCGATAATTAAGTAAATATGATATGAGAGTTACAAGTTAGATTAATTTTATTATACTAGCTGACCCGGCGAACTTTGTACCGCCTCAGATTCAATAAATGTTGTGTTAACTAATTAGCTGGATTAAATTCAGTTTTTTTTTATCAAAGGATCAAAGGATGCACACAACGCGTTTTAGTGGCATTACCGGAACCAGCATACAACGCCATGTTCATTTTTGTCTCTGAGATGGCGTTACATACCGATTCCACACAAAATGTATGAGAAAATTCTTTTCGTTAATTTTTCTGATGTTTTAATAGTTATTCACTCCCGAAAAAAATCAGTAAATCCGTTCTCGAGATATCAAAAAAATTGTGTGTGGAGTAAACCGAAGTGGGCCACCTGGGCTCCCATGTCCATGTTTTAATAGTTATTCTGCTATTCGGGGCGGAGACAAATCCAACAAATCAAAGATCATAAAAATCGGTCCAGTACAAGGGGCCCCTGGGCCCCCCTGTCCATGTAAAAAATACTTTACCACCTATTCTCATACCTACCAAATATAAAAAAAATCATAAAAATCGGTCGGTGAAAAATGATGGAGATTTAAAGATACCAGGACATTTATAGGGGATGATTGAAGAAACGGTAAAAAATGGTGGATGCGCCACTTGAAAAAAATCTGTAAAATATTGAGTCGGGTGTTGAGGGTGTATTTTGTCGAATTTCGGAGTTGTCTTCATAATTGCATTGCCACATTTAAACATATAGACACCAGAACATCTATAGGGGAAGATTGAAGAAACGGTGATAAATGGTGGATGCGCCACATGAAGAAAATTTGTAAAATATTCAGTGGGCCTCTGAAGATGTAATTCATCCAATTTCGGAACTGTTTGCATAATCACAATGTCACATTTAAACATATAAAGACACCAGGACATCTATCGGTGAAGATTGAAGAAACAGTGAAAAATGGTGGATGCGCCACATGAAGAAAATCTGTAAAATATTCAGTGGGCCTTTGAAGGTGTAATTTGTCCAATTTAGGAACTGTTTTCATAATCACAATGCCACAGTTGAACATATAAAGACACCAGGGCATCTACAGGGGAAGATTGACTAAACGGTGAAAAATGGTGGATGCGCCACTTGAAGAAAATCTGTAAAATATTTAGTCGGCCTTTGAGGGTGTAATTTGTCGAATTTCGGACCTTTCTATAGAGACACCAAGACATCTATAGGGGATGATTGAAGAAAAATCGGTCCAGCCCAAGAGGTGTATCAAAACCGACCCAACAATTTTGGATGATCTTAAAGCCAGAATTCAACATGAGTGCAGATTAATAACTCTCCAAACAATTCAAAACGTATTGGCTGCTTTTTATGATCGTCTAATTTTGTTGATTTGTTAGCCCTCCTTTGAAATTTAGGGTTGTTTTTTTTTTCTCATGGATTGCTTTTGTCAACTTTGCTTTGTTTGGATTGCTATATTTTTTTCTTTAAATTCTGATAAAATTAGACAGCTATGTTAATTTTTTGAAATTTTACTATTTTGAACTTTAGCGCCGTTTTTAGTTATTTTTTCTGTTAAGTGCTTGATTTCGTTGAAATCAGAATAAAAAACTCCAGGCGAATGTAAAATAAAAAACATAGGTTGCCATTAAAAAATAAGGACCTGAATAACATCGAGAGCTAAATTTCTTTGAGTCTACGAATCTAAAATTCTAAAAGAATATTTTCTTTGCTGGTCCTCTTTGCGGTTTTTTTTTATAATTTTTTTTCATAAATAAACATACAAAGTAGTTTTATTTTCAAAATTTGTTCATGTAATCATGATCAACAAGAAGCTTCTGGAGCCTTTAAATATTGCATTGCCTGTTCTAAAATTAGCAAAACGCGATAATATATTATTTCTACTTCCCAAATTGCGACATACCGAAATAAATGACAAATCTCACGCAAGTTTTTTGATAATAATTTTAATCAAACGGATTTCAAATAAACATCCGAAATAAATGCTACAAATTGCGTAATTGACTCATGCTGTCAATTTTTTATTTATTTCAAATTTGTGATTGATGCAGTGATTAATCTTAATCTTCGTTTAAGCTTTCTTTAATCTATCTACGAGTTTTTTCTTGTAATTCTTTTTGTTGGCTCCTTTGACTTTACAATTTCGTCGTCAGAAGTTTTTTTTGTATTTTATTGTGTTTTGTATACACAGTTAAGACCCTGCAGTAAAAATTTCTTTTTTTTTATTTTAGAAAACCGGAAATGACTACTAGAAAATTATCTATTGAACACATATGTATCGACTACAACACAGATAATGTAAAAACAGAAACTAAAAGCATTTAAACAGAAGATTCCGAGACGAAAGGTATGGGAAATTTGACAAGAATCTACAAAAATGTTATTAAGTAGGTATACTTATTTATTGTTATAATTAAAAAAAAGTAAACTCAACTTTTAATTTAAACACCTAAGCAATATTTATGCCTAAAGACTTTCAGTAAAAATAGATCAATAGAACAATACCAATTTAAAATTTTCGGGAACAGCTGTTTGGCAATTTCCAACGGTTTAAAATAGGGAGGACTAATAAACAAAAATAAAGAAAAAATAAAGTGCGTAGAAGTTTGAAAACTTACTCAATACCTAGCCGCCTAAATTTCAATTTTTGCCGACAATTTTTGGTGGCAAATTCCAATTTTTGCCGACAATTTTTGGTGGCAGATTTCAATTTTTGTTGCCAAATTTCAATTTTTGCCGACAATTTTGTGACAGAGGACCCTTAAGTGCGAAAATTTCCTCCCGGCCCACTTCCATCCCACCTGATATCCCAGTAAAATCGTGAAATACATACGTCAAAAGTTTACCACGCCACTTTCAAAATACACCTATTTTAACATATCTATTAATAAAAATGTATAATCTGTGTTGGAAAACTAAAACTTAATCGGCAGTTACTCAAGAAATACGTTTAAATTAACATTGGCAAGATTTGCTTATGTATCGAACATAGACATGGATTTATTTACTAAAAAATCTGGTTAGAACTATATTTTATCTAGAGGTAGGTGTACCAATTATCAGATCAATTTCAAGGAACAGAAGAAATACTAATCTTATTATTAATTTCGTTTTTATTACTTCCGGTGCTCCCCAATCGTGACTTTTAAAATGGCAGAGATCATTCTGAAACAATTTTGGCTCCACTGCTTCATCAGATACCTATAAAACTCATTTATAAGTCATTTTCTGGGCGATTGCATCTAGAATTATTATTTTTAACGAGAAACGAGGCGTACAAATTATGGTGACTCATTATCAATAGCGTGGAACTTAATTATATTTGGTACCTAGCTCCACGTTTTTTTATTTATGTTCAAAGCGGTGCTAATCCTTCTACGATAATTGTAATCTCCTGTGATCTGTTACGATAAACAACTTTTAGAATTTACTTGATGTTCTAAAATTCTGTTATCACAAAGAACATCCTATTGTTTACACAAATTTATAACAATGCGTTACGTAAGAAAGTACACAACTTATTTGCTGTAATTTGTTTTGAAGCGAGTGTGGGTTAATTGAAGGTCATTTTAAAATAAATTAGGAACAAATAAATTATGGATTATTTTGTACAGGTGACACCCAATCATCGACAGAATGAAAAGTACATAATTATGGATTATTTTGTAAATGTGTGACACCCAAGCATCGAAAGAATGAAAAGTCAGAAACTTACATTTTTTCATTGTCAAGTTGTGGATCAACCAGCCTTTGGATTTACTTGACTTTTTATTTTTTTTTGGCATTAATCCCGTACCCTCAAATTATGTTAGTTAAGGTTAAAACGAATACATACTGCGTGAGAGAACCTTAAAAATAAAAAAATAAAATTAAATTGTCAAAATGACGTTTCAAAAAATAATTAATGTCTTGCCATCGTGTAACCATAGTAATTCACCCCTTTTATCATCACTTGTGAGATAAATGCTCCATTATACCTTTTAAGTCAACTAGATGTTGGTAGAGCATAATAGTAGATTATACTACAATTGACAGAAATGCTTCATTGTCAGCGAGTGAGATAGCACGAGTGATACACATCTCACGAGGTTACAATGTCATTTCGGTCACGTGTAAGATACGACGTTTTATGCCCGACGTGTAATTTCTTGTAAAAATTAAAAATCAAAAAATTAATGAGTGTCAAAATGACGATTCAAAAAATTATTGATGTCTTACCATAGTGTAACCATAGTAATTCACCCCTTTTTATCATTATATCACTTGTAAGAGAAATACTCCATTATACCTTGCGTGGCAAAAATAGTCATCTAGATGTTAGTCGGGTATAAAGTATTTTATTCATTTTTGACAGTTTAAAGTGAGTTTATTAACTCCATAACAATCATCACAAGCAGGCAATGATTCACTAGTGAAATTTTATAGATTTTATTCACCGATTCATTCTAAATCATTGTTGATGATTGGTCCATGATTTTTCTCGAAATTTCAATTTTATTGAGAGAATCTTCTATGTATCCTTCCACAACACCATTTGAGCGCCAGCCATCGTGTCTCTTTACAACTGTTATATCTGCCCCAGAGTCTGCCAGTAGAGTTGCACTGGAACGTCTGAAGCTATGGCCCGTATATTCTTCTTGATTTTGAAGACCAATAAATTGTGCAAAATTATTTTTTCTGGATTTTGAAGACCAATAAATTGTGCAAAATTATTTTTTCGTCTACTTCCCTTGCCTGCTTTCGCAAAAATTCGCATATTCTTTTTCATATGAATGTTTTGATTTGGCTGGCACCACTGCATTCAAAGCATCCAATGCTTCATGTACAACTGTCGGGGGTACAAAAACTTCCTTTTTGTCTTGATCTACGATTCCAGCCATTTTTCGCACAAGCGCCACACGTGCCACAAGTTTGGGAAAATGTAAACAACTTGTTGTCACGGAAATCTTTTACGCAGCCTACATGATTGTGTTAGACTAATTAGTGTGATTTGAAAATTATTTTATTTTTTGTTCAAAATATCGTCAAAATTGAATAAAAACACACATACGACTCCTGAATTAAACATTGTAATTCACTCAAAGATATGTGTTTTGTCACAGCAACCACATGGCAACAAGTTCATAGCGTTTTAACGCTATAAAATTTTTGGGTCGAGCAAGCTCTCGTGGCTAAACATTTCTTTCGTGATTTATTTCCCTTATAAGACACTTGTATAATAAATAACTATTTCGGTATATTTTTCTAAAGATTTTATATTTCACGTTCACAATTATATATCAAAAAAAAAAACATTACCAGCACCAGTAACCATAAATTTTTCAAAACAGCCACCCGTAACTAGACCAAAAAATCGTCAGAAACCACCCAGTCCTCGGATCCATAACATTTACCGCTGACATTTACATGTTAGGTCAGCTTTTCCAGTGACCCTCGTATTGTTGCTGCACCGAAAACAATATTTCTGCAAGAATTAATTATACTCTTTACAGTACACTGACCTTTCGTTCCGTAGAAAAAAAACTAAATACATGCACGGTTCGGTCCGTAAGGCCAAATCTAGCGGCGAAATTATAAAATCGGTAATTTTTTCCCGAATGTGACAAACGGCAGCACGGTAGCCGCACTTTCTAATCGTCGCACGCATGATTGTTATTGCGAAATCACGCGACATATTCATCTTTCAAACTCAGAATGCACCGACCGGTGCTCCACGATAAGACGCCTCCTCGAGTTTCTTATTTTTTCTTTCTTTTATGTAATTAAATTTTGAAAGTCCGTGAGTCATCTCAGAAAATAGCCAGTAATCCGCGGGTATAGTTAATTTCCTCGTCTAGTTTTTTTCGACGTCGCCGCGGGTTACCAGCAACAAATCGGTTCTGCGAGTGGAAACTTCCACGGCCGACAGCATCACGAACAAGTGTAAATTTACTGTATTGTATTATGGGGCTATTAACAGACCGATGAATTTTACATAAGCTCGGGCTGGAAAAAACTCCCTTAATCAATCCGTTTTTAAACGTGAAAAAAAGGTCGAGACTGTTGTTGCTGGGCGGAGAAAATATGGTGCTGCCGACTGTTGGCAATTATAATTATAAATGAAGCTGCTGGAAGGGTAGAGTAGAGCGGTCGGATTTATACTTTCTTCCAGCGAGTGTTTCCGCGTGAATATCTAAAATTAATGAGTGTATGAGTGCCTTCCTTTTTATCCGATTCTTGGTGTCCTTTCAGCAACACGGAAACAGTACTTTTCAGATGTGGGATATGTTGCCCATTATTACCGGTGTGATTTCTGTTATTGTGATAAAATGTATTATTTTAACTTTTTAGCCTTAAGTAATAGTTATGAAATATGAAAAATCATAATTTTACAATATTTCAAAAGCATGAGCGGGAAAATTTGAAATCAGCACTCTCTCATGGGGTCGTCCCCCTCGACTGAATTTGACGAATTCAAGTATAGCATCGCCTAGACTATATAACATGAAGCCCTAAAACGTCAATATTCAAGCTAAATATTCAATATAAATCGAAAGTATAAAGCATAAGGAACATTCAAAAGTTATATTGCCTACTTGTTTCTGTTCACTACTACAGGGCAAGCAGGTATAAACAGGTAATTATATCCATCATTTTCGCCATCATTTCTTCTATTTTAAACCCTAGTTCTTCTTAACTTCTTCTTTGCTCTGGTAATTTACTGGTTTCTTGTTTTTTGGAATTCTTCTGTGCTTTCTTCTAGTTCTTGACTTTGTCTCATTCCCGTTCGTAACCATTTACGCAGGATTGTGTATTGTTGTTTGCCGGCGTTCTTCGTTATTGTCATTGCCCTTTCTTCCTTCGTATATTTCTCCACTCTTCAAACATTTCTTTTTTCTATCATTTATTTTCCCTCCTTTGTTGTTACCTTCACTTTTCTACGTTTTATTCACTTTCGTGACGGTCGGTAGTCCAGGAAGCAAATTTGACATTTATGAATTGGGAAAGAAATTACATGAACTGAGGCATCTCTACCGTAGGCATTACCTTATGTTAATTTATTTAGTAGTACCTACCTGTTCCTGTGGGTGTATTATAAATAAATTTGCTAGAAAACCACTCGATAAAATCTGCCTTCAAATAAAAGAACAAATTTATTATATTATTATTACAACTGCAAGCCTGAATTAAAACCGCCCCAGCGATCACTTCTTCTCCTTCGACTTCTTGGCCGGCTCAAAAAGCGACATCGAACGACACTTGTAGGACGCTTCGGTCCTGCAAAACGACAAAGTAACAAAGTAAAAATAGACATCGACGTGCATAACAAAAGACACGTTTGCAGCACGAGCATTGTATAAGTAATTTCCAGGTCGACAACTCCTGTAACCCCTTGTATACATCAATCTCGACCATGGCGATTTCAATTTCAAATAATTCCCGGCTCCTGAAATCTTCCTCTTATTTGAAATTCTGCAACTACCTGAATCTCGACTTGTGTAATTTTTCATTTCGTTTCGCTCGCACACGTGATGGTCGATTTGTGACCCCACAAGGTTCAAGTTCACGAAGAGGTGTTATTTGAATAGGTTTTTGCTCGGAGAGGTGATACTGTTTCTGCATGGACACGTTCGGCACCGATCGTTAGCCTTTAGGACTGCAAATATCAACCGGGGTCGTCGTTCTAGTTTGTAAAGAAGAGTGTTGGATCTAAATCGAAAAGCTGTAACATTTATGAGGGGATGGGAGAGTTCCACGCGAGTTTGGGTTTTTATGTTCAAGTACAGGTTACGGAACTTGTGACTTGTGTGTGCATGCCCATTCTTCGTTTTGTTTTGCAAGTACAATATGAATAAATTTATTTCTAATAGAATTTTGCTCATTGGACGGATGAATTATTCCAACACGTTTATTTAAAAATATACTCCTTTGAATACCCGCGATTTGTTTACAATAAGTTAGCAAGCTAGAGGTTATCTGGCCACATGGAACCCCACATCTTTTTTTTGCCCCAATCGAACTAATTATTAACATGGGATTCCTTATGTCCAGTTAAAAAAAATATATCCTTATAATAATTCTGCAGTTTCTAGGTTTCTGCCCCAGTGACTTACTTTTCTATTTGTCTTATTTGTCTAGCTTTTTTCACATTTTTTTATTGGAGTTTTGCTTTAGCCTCGTTTAATCTTAGGATTAAAAAAAACAGGAAGAAACAAAAGTTTTTTGGCAATTTAAAATATCATGTTGGCAGCTAAGAATATTTGCTCTTTTTAATTTGTAATCGAGTCATCCATGAATCCGAAAACGTATGTCGTGCACTTCAACTGCACTTATAAATGTCAAATAATGTGTCAATTGAAAGATAAAATGGTGGAAATTCTCAAACAGGATTTTATTGTCAAAAATACGTGAAATTTTAAGGAAAATACATTTATTTTATTCAACTATTATAATATAATAATAATAAGATATATTTCCTTGCCTTTCGGCTTTGAAAAGGATTCCTATTCCCATACAATGCTAAATAACTGAATACTAATTAAATAACACTATAAAACATAAACATCACCAATATCTAAATTAATTTCATTTTCCTCCCATCTCTTCCCCCCTTTTCTCTACATTCTTTCTTCTGTCTAAAACTCCTTTCATCCAGCCTAGTCCTTTCCCTTCTTCTCCTATCAGTACTTTCCAATCTTCTCTCTCCTCTCTCAGCTCCTCACATTCTTTCATCATGTGCTCTATTGTTTCTGCTCCTTCTCTGCATAGTCTGCACACTCTCTCGTCTCTCTCTTTCCAGTATTTGTTTTCTCTTTCCTCGTTTCCACATCTAAACCTTGCTATTACTTTCTTATCGTTCTTCTCGCTTTCTTTTCTCAGGTATGCCGGCAATTCCTCCGTGATTAGTGACCTATACTTTCCATTATACCTTGACTCATTAATCCTCGTTCTCCTTTCCTGCCTCTGTACGTCTCGGTCCACCTCAACTATCTCTCTTAGTACATTTACTCCATTATTTCTTCGCCTCTCTACCTCCTCCACTGCATACCCATTTCTCTCGTAGTATTTTCTTCTCTCTTTTCCTGCTCTTTCCATGTTCCCATTCTTTATCTCTTTCCAACACTCTTGCAAGATCTTACATTCCGTTCTTTCTCTTATTCTCTCTTCAAATCTTACTGCTCTTTTTCCTGCTTCCACTCTTATCTTGTCTCGCTTTACTTCTTCTAGTACGATATATGCTGGCGTTTCCCTGTCCAATCCTAGTACCCATCTCCAGTACTTCGCTTGGATTGCTTCCAGCTTTTCCTGCTCCTTCCATCCCCATATTTCTGCTCCGTACATCATTACACTCTGTACTAGCCTTTCGTACATCAGTCCTCTCCTTCTTATATCTCGTCCGAATTTTCTCTCGCCTATTCCCCATACTTGACCTACCACCCTGTTCACTTTCCTTTCTAGTTCCTTTATATGACTTTTCTCGTTGTTAGTCTCGTTAAAGGTGTAACCCAAGTATTTAAATTCTTTTACGTTTTCTAGTTCTTTTCCTTCCCACTTCCATTCTTCTTTCTTTCTTCTGCCTCCTTTCTGAAAAATCATCATTTTTGTTTTCTCCACGTTTAACTTTAGCTTCTTTCTTTTCAGGTATCTTCCTAGGCATTTTATCATTCCCTTCATTTCTTTGGCCTCTCTCGCTATTAACACCATATCATCGGCGTATGCCAACGAGTGGACTTTCGTTTTTCCTACCACCACTCCCCCTGCCTGTGATAGTCTTAGTTTTTCTTCCAGGTCGCTTATATATGCCGCGAATAGACTGGGACTGAGTGGGCATCCTTGTCTTACTCCTTTCGTCGTCCAGAATCTTTTACTTGTTTTCCCGTTTACTTTTACTTTGTTTCCCGTTTCTAAGTAAATTTCCTCTATTCTGCTCACCAGCTGCTCGTTGATTCCTTTCTCTCTTAGGTACTCCCATAATCTCTCTCTATTTACACTGTCAAAAGCCGCCTTCAGGTCTACAAACAGCGCGTACATCTTCCCTCCTTTCTTATCGAGTTCTTGATCTATTAGATGTTTCAAGATGTACACGTTATCGATGGTGCTTCTCCCTCTCCTAAAACCCGCTTGTCCATCTGGTAACAGATCTTTTTCATCTAGTTCTTCCTTCAATTTATCTTCCAGTATCATTGCGTAGATCTTGTACGCCGTGCTCAGCAGACTTATTCCTCGGTAGTTCTCCACCTTTTCTCTTGTTCCTTTTTTGTGTATCGGACACACTAGCCCCATCCTCCATTGGCTTGGTAGCCCCTTTCCTTGCCAGACGTCGTTTACTATCTCCCTCATTATCTCTATTATTTCTTCTGTTGCATAGATCCACGCTTCATTTTGCAGTTCATCTTCTCCCGCCGCTTTTCGTTTCTTCATTCTTCCTATACCCCTTTTAATCATTTCCTTCGTAATCTCTTCCCCTTTCTCTTGTTCTCTTGGTCCTCCTCCCTTCTGTCTTCTTTCCGTTTCGTCCTTTCCGTCTAGTAATTCTTTAAAATACTCTCTCCATTCTTCTATCCTTATCTTCTCGTCTGCCCACTTTTTCACTTTTCGTTCTCTGTTTATGTATTTCCAAACTTCTTCTTCTGTGTTGATTGATCTAATTTCCTCTTCTTCTTCTCTTTTCTTTTCTTCCTTCTTCTTCTCACAAGTGTCTTTGTATTTCTTTAATTGCTTCCGGTATTCTTCTCTTGATCCCTTCCCAGTTCTCCATTTTCTCATTTGCTTTCTGGCAAGTCTTTTCATTTCCTGGCATTCTTTATCCCACCATCTATTTCTTCCCATTCTTTCTCCCACTTCTACTTCTATTTTCTTTGTTGTCATCGCTTCTCTCATTCTCCTTTCGAGTTCTTTCATTCTTGTTTCGGTGTCTTTTTGTTTTTCTTTTTCTCTTTCAACATGTTGTAGCGCACTTCTGTACTTTTGTATGCTTTCTTCTTCCCAGATTGTTTTTATAATTGTTTCTTTCTTAGGTTTTTTTTCTTTTTATTTCTTCTCCGGCGATTTCCATTTCTAACGGTTGGTGATCTGATTCCACTCTGTTTCCCACTTCGAATCTTCTTACTTCATCCAATGCATGTTGATTGACTATTGCGTAGTCAATCACTGATTCTCCTCTCGGCCCCACGTACGTAAATTCTCCTGTATCATCTTCCCAGTTCCCGTTCAGTACCTCGTATCCTCTCTCTTCTATAAATTCAATCATTTTTCTTCCTTCTTTATTTTCTGTCTTGTCCTTCGATGTTCTTTTCGTATCTTCTGTCTCATTATTCCGTCTTCCTGATCTTGTCCCAATTCTAGCATTAAAGTCGCCCCCAATTATTACAATTCTTTTTTCTGTCTCACTTATGGTCTCTTCTAACATTTGTTTTGTTTTACTCATCTCTTTACTGTATACCGTGATTACTTTAACTTTTTTTGTTCCTATTTTTAGATTTCTTTCTGTTATTCCAGTTCTCTGTAGTTCTTGTTTTGTTTTTATTTCGTCCTCAATTTCTTTCCTTACTCCTGTGATAATGCCTCCTTTCGCTCGTCCTTTCTTGTTTTCCCTTTCTGCTGCTTGACATCTCCATACATAATCTCTCGGCATTCTCTCTTCTATCTTCTTCCACTCCTTTTCATCTACCCACGTTTCTACCATTCCAATTACGTCAAATTCGCTTATGTATTTCCAGAAGTCTTCTCCTTTGTTTCTTATACCCGCTACATTCCAATATACCAATTTTATTCTTCCTTTTATTTTCTTCTGTTGCTTTCCCGTTGAATCGTGTACCTTCTTTCTTTTTGCCTTCTGTCTGCTTTTTCTTTCCCGGTTTTTTCCTTTCTCCTTTAAAAATTTTCCAGTCGCTCGGTGTCATCGTTCCATTTCCTCCAATTTCCCTCAACCTGCAGTTTCCTGTAGCTTACCCTTACCGTCTTTCCTTCTTCCCTTTCCCTCTTCGCTATCTCTCTTATCTTTTTCTGTATCTCTCTTTCTTTCCTTGTTAGGTCGCTGTTCACAAAGATTTTCGGTCCTGTCTTATTCCTAAGTTTTTCTTTATTCCTCATGACGTTCAGCTTCTGTTCCCAACTCTCAGTTTTTGCTATTACCATTTCTTCTCCCTTTATGGTATAGGCCTCTGTTATTTTCACTTCTGTTTCCAGCTCCTTTTCAATCCATTTCTCGATTTCTTTTCTCATGTTTTGTCCCGTCCCTTTTAGTCTTAGCCCTGTTATTGCTATGTTATTTCTTCTTTCACCTTTTTCTTTTTCCTCCATCTTCGACTCCATCTGTCCTATCTTCTTTTCTAGTAAGCTTTTTTCTTTTCTCCATTTTTCCTCTTTTTCTTCCATCGCTTTCTTCAGTTGGTTCACTTCTCTCTTTAGTCCTTCCATATCTTCCCTGAGCTGTCTGTTGTCGTTTTTCAGCTCTTTCACTTCTTTCCTCGTCTCTCTTGTGTCTTCCTTGATTTGTTTAAGGTCTTCCATTATACTTTTTGTCATTTCCTCCATCTTCTTCTCCACTTCTTTTTGCGTTCTTTCGTCCCCTGGAGATCTTGCAGTTTTTTTGCTTTTTTGGAAGGCTCCTGGGCTTTCTTCTATGTCTCTTTTTCGTTTGGTTTCCTCTTTATCTTCTTTGGATTCTTCTTCCTGTTTCATACCGGTCCGCAACCTTCTACACTGTACCGTGTATTGTTGGTTGCCGGAGTTCTTTGTTGACGTTACTGTTTCTTCCTCTGGCTTTTCTTCACTCCTCGCACTCTATCTCTTCCTACCTTTTGTTTATGTTGCTTTTTCTGCTGCCTTCTTCGCTTTTCTCTGTTTTGTTTGCTCTATTTTCCTCAATTTTCTTCTGGACACTTCTTTCCACGTGCTGTCATGACGGTCGGTAATATAGGAATCATCTATTCAACTATTATAATAAATGCTGAAAATGTTCTCCATTTTGGTCTAAGCACAAATGAGCCCTTCGTCTAACACCTTGAATAACATTTCATAACATATCTGGATTATTATTTATTTCATTAATTTTTTCGGTGATTCTGAGCATTAATTCTTGTATATTATGAAGAGGCGTTCGGTAAATGGAATTTTTTAAATAAGGCCACAAAAAAAAAGTCCCCAGGTGTAAGGTCACAAGATCTCGGAGGCCAGATATTTTCTGTGTTCCGACTAATAAGTCTGTTATCAAAGAACTTTCGTAACATAGCTATTGTGGTCTTTGCTGAATGTGCTGTAGCCTCATCTTGTTGAAAATAGCCAAGTACCAATTCGTCATCATGAAGTTCGTTAATAATAGTTTCCAAAATAAAAAAAAAATTGTTCGCATATGTTGTAATGTATTTCCTACATTCTTGAATGACGTAACTTTAGATGCCACAATTAGGCATATCAATCACGAAAGGCACGCGGATTCGAATTCATCGATGATTCGATTACAAATCTTGATCGCTCGATATAATATTCTATTCAAAATCGTAAAAATCCAAATAAATGAAGAATGGTATATTTCGATACAAGTGCGCTGTCAACACACTTTTCAGAGGCGAGGGCGAATTTTTTAAGTACGAGGCGACAGCCGATGAGACCGATATAAATAAGCTGCCAACATAAATAAATATGCGCAAATATTTATTTTCTGCATTATGTATTTCACAAAACGAATATTTCAGTTTTAGTCCATTTTTGAGATCTTTAATTAACGTGGATAAGTACTTCAACTCTTTTTGTTATTTTAGAATTTTTCAATGTTTAAATTTAATTTTATTTTAATTTTAAATACTTGCGGTTTGAATTTCTTTGTGTATATTGTTTTCTGTTTTCTTAACACAACTTTGATTTTTATTGGATATAAAGGAAACCCTGAAGAATTTTATAGAAACAATAATGAGACTGATAAATGGCATAAATTAATATCGGGTCTTCATAAATGATTCTTACATCATGTTGTCTCTGGAAAAAAACTTTGATGTATTTAAATTGAGAATTTTGACGTGCATAGCCTGCTGGATGTGTGAATCATTTATGAGGACCCTGTAGTTTATTTGGATGTTTTAGTTTCATTGAGATGTCTCATCAGTTCTTTGGGCTGATTAAATTAGTAGGTATTATCGTGGGCAGGTCTTTCATATACCCATCCATACTTAACCTCTATATTTAATTTCATTTATGGTTCCTGGTAACATAAATAAATAAATAAAATCTCTTATAGAAAACATGCAATGTGATTAGGGACATGTCGTGTTTAATGTTTTATTTAATCAAAATTTTATTATTTCAACTAAAAGCCAGAAAAAGCATTACCCGAGCTTTAGCCTTTTAAATATTAACTGAGGTCGTCGTTCTAGTTTATAACGAATTCATAATAGGATCGATATTGTATCTAAAAAAAGATGTTTAGAGATTTATGCTCAGAGATGGAAAGACGTGGACCAAAGTTTGTTTTCTAGTGGTTTCACGAATAAATTTGATTTGAATAGAATTTAGCGGACCAAAGGATGAATTATTCCAACACGTTTATTTAAAATATACCTACTTGTTTGGACACGCGTCAACTGTTTGTAATAAGTGAATAACCCAATATGTACGTTTGAATTGTATTTCTGGAGCACCTATAAATAATATAGATTTCTAATTCTAATGTCTATGTATATGTTTTTGCAGAATTATATAAATTAAATTTATTTAAAATTTTCTAGTGTAAGGTTGAAATTTTTTGTCAAAATTTGATATTCATTGTGCACCGCACCGCAGTGGCAAACTAATCTAGCAAAGAGCAATTTGTATGGTGGTCGACACTGAAAATCGTGGGATGGATGTTTGTCAATCTCTTGAGGGAGCATTCTCAGTCTTCAGATATTCTTGAGCAACGTATTATTACATGGTTGTATTTCCACTATGTATTTATTCCATTATTCCAAAAGTGGTTTTGCTTTTTTAAAAGAAAATCCTTAAAATTCCCGCTTGCATTTTGTCAACTCGAAGTCCATTCTTCGGTTTATTTTCGTCCGGGTATAACCCAAGGCTGAACTCCATGTGTTGGCAATTTGTCTTTTAAAAATTTCAGCTTGTCGACATTTTTCTAATCGATAAATTTGCACCTTGCCAAGCACTCCCATGGACTGTCAAAACGTTTATGCCTTTATCCCGTCGACCCCTAGCGCGACTTCTTTGTTCTCTCACATGGAGATACAGAGTATTTTCGTTGAGGACGCAAGCTTGCCAGTGCCAGATGTGCGAACGATTAATTTAAATGCATGTGTATGTTTCAAAACAGGGACTCCGTTCACGTCAAACTTTTCAAACAAATTAAGCTACTATTGGTTTTTTTGTTTGGAATTTCTGGAATAAATCCAGTTCGAAAATTTTCCACGGGATTTTTTTGGCAGCGAATAAATGAAGTGGAAAAAATTCGGCCGTCGAAACGGAAATTATTAATTAACTACTCTAAAAATATTAGATTAATTCCTGGTTTCGTGTTTTGGGTTTTACAAAATTGAAGTCCTGCTCAAAATAGTAAATTAACTTGATGCGTTTCCTGTTGCGTCGGCCCCAAAATAGTTTTATCTACGACAATTTCATCGTTAGGTCATACCTAGGTTTAACGCTCAGGGACCTTGAGGTCGAAGATAAAATGTAGTATCAAATCAAATCGTTTTTGTCTTTTTGGTTCGGTATATATAAAATTATTAGAACAATGTAATAGTAAACAGTAGTTGCTGCACCCATGAAATCGTTAATTGGATTTATTCCAGAAAAAATGTTTATTTTTCCAACGAAAAAAATATTTAAATCGAATGGGAGCTAATTTGTTTGAAATATATAGCATGACGTGAGCGCAGTCCGTGTTTTGATCTGTACACGTGTATTTAATTTTAGTTTATTTTTCTTAGATTGTTTTGTTGACGAAAGTAAAAAAAACTCAGCCTCAGTTCCTGGATCGTAATAGTCCTGACTCTAAATTATGCCGTTTCTTTTTACAATGTGCGCATCACTCTTGTAATACAAATCAAAATAAAACAAACACAATGAAATAAATAGAATAAAAGAGGAATCTATAATATAAATTATATTTCGTATTGCCGTTCTCGAATTACAATGACAACTTGCGCTCCACCACGAATGTTTAAAATAAATAAAATCCACTTATCGCCTGCACCCAACATGCTGGCCCCAGTAGTTCTCGTCTCGCACGTATTATATTCTCCTTGCAAATTTTTCGTGCTTCACCACGGACATATTTTAAGTGCTCCGAAAATGGACAAAGTGAAAGTTCCCAGGGCTAACCTTTCCAACCGAAAAGCAAAATTCAAGCGGTTTTTAAAGGAAATCCCGGAAAACTCAAGTAAGTACCCACTGAATCTATTCCGTCGTTACTGCCCTGCGACCCAATGGCGGTGTGACAACATTCCTCCTTGTGAGTTACTTGAACATGAACATAATTGTTTACCTTTCGGACTCTGCATCGCGCCCTTATTTTTACAAAGATTCAGACCACTTCTCGGTCACTTGAGAACCCAGGGTGTCACCTGAGTCGCCTATTTAGACGACATTTTAATCATTAGTCCAAATAACTATAAAATATATATCGAAAATGGTTATTGACGCATTAAACTTTTGGGATTATATTACATTTGAGAAAAGTGCTTTACAACCATCGCAGGCTTGGTTTTGGGTTTATCTTCGATTGGACCTAATTATTGCAAAACAGAAAGAACGTTGTGTTAAAAGATACTATATAACACAATGTAAACAGCCAGTAATTAATCGAGGTATCGGGTATTTCTACAATTATTGAGTCCGCCTCTCCTAGCGTCGCTATCTTGCTTCGAACCCATGCATCGAATAGCCCGGCCCGTCTCGTCAGCCGGATCCAAGTACTTCCAGTCGACCAGTCAATCCAGTGGACCAGCTGGACTCCTTGAACATAGTTGTACTCTCTGGTCGCTATAGTTCAGGAGTCAGGGCGGGCTTGGATATACAATCTCTGTTGTTGTCCATAACAGGCGCCCCCATCAGGAGTTGGATTCTATGAACCATACCAGCCCCATCAGCAGTTGGATTCCAGGAACATCGTTGTATTCTCTGGTCGCTATAGTTCAGAACTCAGGGCGTACTTGCATATACAATCTCTGTGGTTGTCCATAACAGCCGCCCCATCAGGAGTTGGATTCCATGAACATAGTAAGTCGATTCTCTGATCGCTATAGTTCATGGCGTGCTTGGATTATTACAATCTCTGTTGTTGTCCATACTAGTCCCCTCAGGAGTTGTGACGTGCTATACTTTGTCCCTCGGTTTCTGGACTTTTTTCTGGACTTTTCTCTGCTCACATGTGTCGATCGGTTTCTGAAATTGCACTTGGGTATTTTGTGTCGACTTCCCCTTAAATGGACTCGACTTACATCAGAACCTTTTTGAAGTTTGTAGTTTAAATCTTCAGTTTAGACTGAGCTGCTCAACAAAGCGCATTTGTATACTTATTCATAATAAAAATATATAAAGATACATAGGTCCTTAAAAAAAACACAACAGCTCTCTGGTTCGGTGTCAACCCTTCGTAGGAGTCAACAGGTTGGATTACATGAACATAGTTATATTCTCTGATGGCTATTGTTCAGGGCGTGCTTAGATATTACAATCTCTGTTGTTGTCCATAACAGCCCCATCCGGAGTTGGATTACCTGAACCTAGTTATTCTCCGATTATTCTCTGACCGCTATAGTTCAGGGCGTGCTTGGATTATTACAATCTCTATTGTTATCCATACCTACCAGCCCCATCCGGAGTTGGATTCTTACAATCTCTATTGTTGTCCAGAATACTTCATAACTCCCCATCTAGAATCGCTGCTGGGCACTAATTCAGCTGGGTCAAAAGGGCTAGAAGTGCCCATAGAACTCACGACACTATCATCATGTCTTCATCTAATTTTGTCACCGGTCACCCACCCTTAGCCAACTACATCGCCTTAGTCCCGTCGGTCTTTAACGGGGAAGTTTTCAATTTCAGTACCATTATTGGACCCTGCTGTGAAACAAATTAGTGGCGATTGCCACTTGGCAATTTCCTTTTTTTGGACAAGCTTTTCCTGAGCACTTCAACGCCGCACAAGAAACAAAGAAGCCACCTAGCTTCTTCAGAAATTCTTCTTCGGGCGTTACCTTCTTTCAAGCCAGGACTTCGGCTACACCGGTCCCAAACTCCCGGTCCATCTGCACTCAACCGACCGGGTTTTACCATCCGGCCCAAATAAATATTCGGATGAAGAAGGAGGACGCTTAAGTAACTTTCTGAGTAACTCATTTAAGCAGGATCTCCGGTTAGACAATTTATAAACACGAATCGATTCAAGGAGCCCCTCTTTTACGATTTAAGTCGCTCAAAGCGATCGAATATATTTTCAAAACTATTATCCGATAATGAACATATCCGCATCAGCAAAACACGATTTAGACTGGTGGAGTGAGTCACTCTCACACAGTCGGGGAACGAACCTATGTAATAATTTTGCCCTAGAAATCTATTAAGACGCTCCAAAATCTGGTTGGGGCGCCGTTATCAATGTTCTCGAATTAATGGCCGCCTACCCTCAAATTCGCAATGAGAATATAATACGTGCGAGACGAGAACTACTGGGGCCAGCGTGTTGGGTGCAGGCGATAAGTGGATTTTATTTATTTTAAACATTCGTGGTGGAGCGCAAGAAACTGCGACTACAAGTTGTCATTGTAATTCTTCGAATGGCAATACTCATATAATTTCGATCAACTTTCCTTACAGGTAAGTCACTTGATCTATCAATTATGTGAACATGTGTTGTGACATTATAACTCATAAAGTGTAGATGACCCCTAATGCAGTCAGCATATAAAACTAGACTAATTCCGTGCAAAGCCTTCAGCAATCCGCTATGTTCCACCTTATCTTTGCCCTTAAAGTTATTGTAATAAAAAAATGTAAAAACACAGGTGCCGATCCTCAAAAATTAACTGGCGCAGTCGGTAGGATGGGGCCAACGTTCTTAAAAATATCATAAATTAGTGTGCCCGCAAAGTGTTTGAGGACCTCCACGCAGAATAACGGTGCTTCAACTCTCGCATTATGTGCCATGTGAGAACGCTATATGAGGCATCTATGAGGAAGAGCAGTTGAAACGCATATTGTGGAACAACTGTGTTTTCCCCGCCAAATTGGAGACTGAGGGCGTGAACGGTTGGGTCGGTCGATTGTGAGACCAGTGCCCAGAACACTGAGCTCGAATTCTGTTGTTGAACATTGCGAGCTAAACTGTGCATGTTTTGAACCTCGGATGCTTTTTTCATTAGGAGGAAATTCTTAATAAAAGCTCCCTTACTGCGTTATTTGCTAGTTAAGTGGGATTGTGGCAATTTTGTATTCATATATTGAACAATAATGAATAACAGCAATGAATAAAAAACATGACAATAGCTGTGACAACAGGTTACAATGGAAGTGATAACAATACCGGGTGACTATAATTGTTTGAAAATTATTTTGTTACGTTGGTCATCGATTTAATTCCAACATTGCGTACATCGAAAACATATGACATACTTAATTTTAAAAATTCAAAGCACACGTCATGTATGTAATCATTGTGCTGACATGGTGATTAAGAATTTTCTGAGAAGCAAAGAGAGATAACGGAAGAACCTAGAAATCAGCAGATTCCCATGAGAGCTCCTAGTGCTAGGTTTTGAACTCTACGTTCACCGGAGTCTCAGGTCTCAGGAGGGAAAAATTATGTGAACATGTGTAGTATAGTGACATTACGACTCATAATATAGTGTAGACGACCCCTAGTGTCGATCCTCAACAATTAACTTATATGTATTATATTTTTTTTATTATCACGCGTTTCCGTGTATTTTTCCATCTCTTGATCAATTAATGTCTAAACATCGTACATTCATTATAAACCCGAACGACAACGCCAGTTAATGTTAACTTCAATACAATTTTTAGTGTAATAGCTATTAATATATCAAGGGTGTAATCAATGTCATAACCGCCGCAGATGTCAGAGCGAGCCTGCGAGCGAGGCATTTAAGACATCTAAAGGCTGTTATTTTATAATGTCATTTTATATTAAGAATACAATTATGTTGTGCAGGTTGATCTATAAAACTATGCCTCCCAAATTTCCCTAAATTTTGCTCATATCCCTGCGTAAAACAATCCAAAGCGTGGTTATTAACCTCCCCTGTGTATGATTTACGGTCCCCTCATCTATTTTTCTCACACGTTATATATAGATTAATTACGTCAATGACAATGTAATTCGCCTGAAATCTATTTTCAAAGGGTTTTTGACCAAAGCGACAGCTGTCTTGGCAACGAGAGCAAATCAGACAGCTTGGTACCTGTACCTGAAACCCGATTTTCCGAGAAGCGCGTTAATTACCCGGGATTTCGGGGATCTTATGCAATAAGCGAAAATAAACGGGAATATTTTTAGGCCTTTCTTCACGTTACCACCGTCCAACTTTGAGCGATCGTTGCCACTCCTGACACAAAGAAAGTGCATTCGAAGCGCGGATTATCCCATTCTGTCACGATTTAAAATTACAACCGTTCTGGAAGAGAGCCAGATTCACAGCGGGAAAACAAGGATCAAAAAAAGCGAATCTGCTTCCAAGGTTCCAAGGGGTATTTAAGTCTATCTCACAGGTGGTCTCTGTTGGCAGCGATGTGTTCATGCATAAACAAATTGATCGAGATCGGGAGTGGAGAGGGATGGGCGAATTGGATTGGGAAGTGCGGCGTCTGGTGTATACAATATGAAATGGTAAATATAGCCCACCGATGGATCAACTACTTTTATTGCTGGTCATTAACGAAAAGCCCATTGATGCGATGGAATAATTACAATTTAATCCACCAAAAAAAAAGGAAAAATTTGAAACCCTGATATTGAAAACAGGTTAAAAAAGAAGACACAGGAAGGCATAAGACAAAAAAATATCGGAAGAGACTCCAAAAAAAGAAAGTACGATGGCAGTTACTGCAATATGGTAGAATACATTTTTTTATATCTTTCTAACAATCTCTTTGCCTATTTATTAAAAACAATGTCTTGTTCAACAACTGATAACAACCGTGTGTTTTTATCATTGACAATATGTTAATGTTTACCCACTTCCTATTTTTAAAATATAATTTTCACTGCCGAATTTCAAGCAGTTTCTGCGAAAGACATTATCGAAAAATCATTTATGAGAAGGCGGGAAAATTCCATCTCGTTCAGCGGGCTGGAAATTTCAGCAAAACTGTTTCAATTTCATGAATAAATAAATCGCACACTCTTCTGATTCACAAATGACAATGTTATTTTATGGCCTACATACTGTTTATGGTTTATCGAACTTGTATGTACTTCCTCTTCGAACATGTAATCTCCACTTTTTGATGCAAATCCGATTTTAATAGAATTTTTCGGATCGAATGGATTATTCAGACACGTTTATTTAAAAATTGGGAGCACGTTTATTTAAAAAAGCACTCGATAAATATTCTGTATGGCTCCATGTTTAGTTAATAGTACCGGTTACGAAATCATAGCTGTTTTTTATTTCAATTTTAAGCGGTGTAATTGTTAATTAATATTTAAAATGTTTTTTTTTTTTTAATTAATTATAATTTATATATCAGATGTCCCTTGCCTTCACTCTGAGGTTCCTCGCCTTAATTTAAAATTTTGCTTTTTTTCTTTCTTACAACTTTTATTTTTCTCAAAGATCTCAATAAGACCAAAAATCTAATCCGGTATTAGACAAATTTTCAAAATTAACTTAATAAGGTGTGTATAAAATTTTGCGTCAATGTTGAGTGTATTAAATTTTATTTCATTTTTAACTGAATATTTTCGAATGAATTTCATCTACTATAAAATTGGCAATGTATTGAAAAACAAAAGCATAAACATACAGACTGAAATTTAAAAAAAAAGCTACAAAATTATAAAATTGTTCTTGGAGAACTGAAAAACTGTCAAAGTAGTTTGATAGAAATCGAAGAACGTAGAACCTGGAAGTGGATTCTGCACAGCAATAAATTCAAAAACATCTAAAAAGAAAATAAATTATACGCCGATGCTATCAAGTCCTTACAAACACATCACGAGCACATTTTTAAGCAAACGTGTGGCAAATTTTTAAATAAACGTGTTCGAATAATTCATCCAAAAGTCTATTAGGAGCGAATTTATTCATACCACGTCAAAAACTGGAGATTCTACGTTCGGATAGAAAATGCACACGAGTTGCAGTGTCAATGTTCGGTCGACTATAAACAGCAACATATCGCCGTTTGTGAATCAAGAGGTTGTAGACTTTGTGTTCATGAAAATTAAACAGCTCGAGAGACACGAAATGTTCCCATTTCTTTAAAGATGATTTATCGGTATTGACGCTCGATGACGTTGGTTTCAGTGTGAGCAGGAAATGTCATAAATCAAGACATAGGAGCTGTCAATAAACAATGAATACTATTTAAAATTATTTATTAATACCATGATATTTAAATTATAAATTAGAGTAGACGTTTTTTTTTCTGACAGTAAAATTTGAGGTTAAACATTGTCACGTTTATGTTTCACATGTTAAATTGTTTTAATTTAAAGAAAATAAAACACTAACAAATAATGTAGGTTTATTGGGAATTACAGCAAATGTGCAAAGTGTTCTCCCCCAGCTTCAATGCAGCTCTGAACTCTCATTTCATATTTTCAAATGCATTTTCCAACATTTGAAAGGTTATATGTATTGCATGCAGTAAAAACTGCCTCTTGCAGTTCTTCAAGATTGTGCGGGTTGTTTGTTTTTAAAAAAATATATGTAATCTAAACACTCGCTCCGGTACACCACACTAACAACACGAAATCTTGCCACACATTTATAAATTTCTTGGACTAATTTTTGCTAATCTGCAGGAAAATATTCAAATTTTAAATCAATTTGTCAAAAGTTAGTGGTGCCAACCTAATTTAAATTTCACAACCTTCTTTAACTTATAATTTAAAAATCTTATTCTTAAAATTATGTCTTCTATACCTTGTTTTATCATGTTCATTTCTTTCTTCTTTCTGGTTTGAGTCCTGCTGTTCTTCTCCCTCTTGGGTTAGTATAATAATTGGTCCTTAACGCACATTGGCTCTGGTGCCCTTGTTCTGTTCTTCTATTTATCTTAGATTGTTTTATTCATTCTAGTTTTTTTTTTTGAAATAATACTCCTTAATAGTTTTTCAGTTCTTTGTCATGTGTTTCCCATTATTTAGTGTCTCAAAATTTCTTCTCTTAGATCCCTACTCAGTGCCTTAGTTCTTCGATTATGTACTTTTGTAGTCTATAGATTCCTGAGTTGGTCAACAGTCTGTGACTTTCAGCCATTCAGTTTTTCACTCTTGCAGTCTTCCAATCAATCTTTTAATTCTCACTGATTGTCACATTGCTTGTTCATTTTGGAGGAATAGAATCCAGAAGGCGTATCGGACGTCGAGCTGACAACAACGTTCTGCGCAGCCAGCTTTTACCATTGTTCTTAAAATTTGTTAAATCTGATTTTGTCTACACCACGTGTTTTCCCTGTTGTTTAAAGTTGTGTGTTCAATTTAAAAATCGAATCGTCAATAATCCCCCACGGAAGCAGCTTTCAAATTGACCTGTCGCGTGTTTGAGTCACCGGAAATGCAGGAAACCCGTTTATATTTATATTTCTGCCAAATCTATCGTAAGTACACGTCAAAATAAGTTGCAAATGATTGTTTTTCTGTCCGTATATGAAATTCTCAGTTAAGACATTCACACTTTATATTTTATGGCCTGCCTCTATAAAACTGGCTTGTTTATTCGTAACAAAGACAACAAAAGCATTCTATAGATTTCACAGGTAACTAAATTCTAAATTCGGAAATTTTGATTAATAATTTCAACTGTTTTAATACGCATGTCACACCAAAGCTAAAGATAAAGAGAAATTGAAAGTTCACATAATGTCTAATAGTTACACTAATAAGGTCTTGAAGTTGATACACGTTCTCTTTGGTTATAAGATCGAGAAAAAAAGGGGACTCAAACTATCGTCGTTGGGGGCGAGTGAGATAAGGACTGTTGTGGCACTTTGCCAATAACGAAACATAATATACTTCAAGCTGATCGACAGCATTTGCATTAAATTTCAACCTATCATCATCTGTGTACCATAGTTAGATTTTTTTTTTATCTGTCCACTCATGTGGCAACTTCAATCGGAAATACAAGTGACAACATAGCTGAGGCCTGGCTGGCGTTTTTTCTGTCATGGTAAACAAAAATTTAGGTTAGGTACTCGAGAAATCCTTAAGAACTTTTCCATGCTTCTAAATTCATTGAAGGAGTTTATTAAGTAGTCTTTAATTTTTTGTCTAACAATTTTTTTTTGCTTTCGCGGCATAATTCAATTTATTCTCTGTAACATGCTTGCGCTTCACGCTGTCGAGTTGACGTGTCGCTGACAGTTGACAACAAATGTCATCCAAGTTATTACCAACACAATTTTTTATGTGCATTAATATAGGGTTTTTTGTTTTAACAAACATAATGCAACAGGTGGTGGACAAATAATAAGAAAATAGCCTGTATGTTTATGTATCTACATTTCAAAAAAAAACAAAAACACAACGTAGGGCTCCGCTTTTCCTTGTCGGATCATCACTGGCGTTTTTTTTTTTTTTACGTCGTTGACATTCCTGTTCACGTTCATGTTCAAAAAGTGGCGGGAAATATGCCAACTTTGAGTTCCAAAATTAAAAATGATACATTCTTTTATAATAAAAAAATGTAATCATTTTGTAATATATGAGCAAGCGAAGCGAGCTACTATTCTGGATTGATTATGTAATTTACTGATTCCCATTGTTCATGAATACCTATATTCTAACTCGTAACAAAATGAATAACGAAATAATGTTCTACAATGCATAAACAAGACGAGTCAATAATTTCTCATTACAGCCGAGTTTCATACAAGATTTTATGTTCCTTTTGTGTTGTTTGGAGTCAAACTTTGAAGACTTTCGTAATTTTTCATTTCGTTGCGTATTTACCAATACTGTAATCATTGTTTGGTGTTATTTTTTTTTCTAATTTCGATCACTTTTCTAAAATTCTATGAATTCAAAATTTTTATATTCTCAAAAATTTGCTACTTTAATTCGATATTTTTGCATTTTCAAATGCCAACTTTGAGTTCCAAAATTAAAAAGGATGTATTCTTTTACAATAGAAAAAATGTAATCATTTTGTAATATATGAGCGAGCGAAGCGAACTACTATTCATGAACACAAAATCTTGTATGCAACTGGATTGATTATGTAATTTACTGATTCCCATTGTTCATGAATACCAGCTCTCTTCGCTCGCTTATATATTCTAACTCGTAACAAAATGAATAACGAAATAATTTTCTACAATGCATAAACAAGACGAGTCAATAATTTCCCATTACAGCCGAGTTGCATACAAGATTTTATGTTCTTTTTGTGTTTGGAGTCAAACTTTGAAGACTTTCGTAATTTTTCATTTCGTTGCGTATTTACCAATACTGTAGTCATTGTTTGGTGTTATTTTTTTTCTAATTTCGATCACTTTTCTAAAATTCTATGAATTCAAAATTTTTATATTCTCAAAAATTTGCTACCTTAATTCGATATTTTTACATTTTCAAATGCCAACTTTGAGTTCCAAAATTAAAAAGGATACATTCTTTTACAATAGAAAAAATGTAATCATTTTGTAATATATGAGCGAGCGAAGCGAACTACTATTCATGAACACAAAATCTTGTATGCAACTGGATTGATTATGTAATTTACTGATTCCCATTGTTCATGAATACCAGCTCGCTTTGCTCGCTCATATATTCTAACTCGTAACAAAATGAATAACGAAATAATGTTCTACAATGCATAAACAAGATGAGTCAATAATTTCTCATTACAGCCGAGTTTCATACAAGATTTTATGTTCCTTTTGTGTTGTTTGGAGTCAAACTTTGAAGACTTTCGTAATTTTTCATTTCGTTGCGTATTTACCAATACTGTAGTCATTGTTTGGTGTTATTTTTTTTCTAATTTCGATCACTTTTCTAAAATTCTATGAATTCAAAATTTTTATATTCTCAAAAATTTGCTACCTTAATTCGATATTTTTGCATTTTCAAATGCCAACTTTGAGTTCCAAAATTAAAAAGGATGTATTCTTTTACAATAGAAAAAATGTAATCATTTTGTAATATATGAGCGAGCGAAGCGAACTACTATTCATGAACACAAAATCTTGTATGCAACTGGATTGATTATGTAATTTACTGATTCCCATTGTTCATGAATACCAGCTCTCTTCGCTCGCTTATATATTCTAACTCGTAACAAAATGAATAACGAAATAATTTTCTACAATGCATAAACAAGACGAGTCAATAATTTCCCATTACAGCCGAGTTTCATACAAGATTTTATGTTCCTTTTGTGTTGTTTGGAGTCAAACTTTGAAGACTTTCGTAATTTTTCATTTCGTTGCGTATTTACCAATACTGTAGTCATTGTTTGGTGTAATTTTTTTTCTAATTTCGATCACTTTTCTAAAATTCTATGAATTCAAAATTTTTATATTCTCAAAAATTTGCTACCTTAATTCGATATTTTTACATTTTCAAATGCCAACTTTGAGTTCCAAAATTAAAAAGGATACATTCTTTTACAATAGAAAAAATGTAATCATTTTGTAATATATGAGCGAGCGAAGCGAACTACTATTCATGAACACAAAATCTTGTATGCAACTGGATTGATTATGTAATTTACTGATTCCCATTGTTCATGAATACCAGCTCGCTTTGCTCGCTCATATATTCTAACTCGTAACAAAATGAATAACGAAATAATTTTCTACAATGCATAAACAAGACGAGTCAATAATTTCCCATTACAGCCGAGTTTCATACAAGATTTTATGTTCCTTTTGTGTTGTTTGGAGTCAAACTTTGAAGATTTTCGTAATTTTTCGTTTCGTTGCATATTTACCAGTACTGTAGTCATTGTTTAGTGTTATTTTTGTTCTCATTTCGATCACTTTTTCTAAAATTCTATGAATTCAAAATTTTTATATTCAAAAATTTGCTACCCTAATTCGAAATTTTTGCATTTTCAAATGCCAACTTTGAGTTAAAAAATTAAAATGGATACATTCTTTTACAATAAAAAAAAAATGTAATCATTTTGTAATATATGAGCGAGCGAAGCGAGCTACTATTCATGAACACAAAATCTTGTATGCAACTGGATTGATTATGTAATTTACTGATTCCCATTGTTCATGAATACCAGCTCGCTTTGCTCGCTCATATATTCTAACTCGTAACAAAATGAATAACGAAATAATTTTCTACAATGCATAAACAAGACGAGTCAATAATTTCCCATTACAGCCGAGTTTATGTTCCTTTTGTGTTGTTTGGAGTCAAACTTTGAAGATTTTTATATCCAGAAATTTGCTACCTTTAACTCGATATTTTTTGCATTTTTAAATTCCAACTTTGACGTCCAAAATTAAAAAGGATACATTCTTTTGCAATAAAAACATTGTTCTTTTCGGTTGTAACGATTTTATAATATATAAGCAACCGAAGCGAGCTACTATTCATAAGCAAGACATTACTTACATAAACAATACATTACAGCCGAGTTTCATACAAGATTTTATGTTCCTTTTGTATTGTTTGAAATCAAACTTTGAAGACCTTCGTAAGTTTTCATTTCGTTGCATATTTTTACCATAAAAACTTTATTTCGTCTTTTTCGTTTGTCACGATTTTATTATGTATGGGCGAGCGAAACGAGCTACTATTCATAAACAAGACGAGTCAATAGTTTCCCATTATAGCCGAGTTTCATACAAGATTTTATGTTCCTTATGTGTTGTTTAAAGTCAAGCTTTAATGAGCCTGATGGAATATAAAGGGGAAAAATAATAACATAACAATGAAAATAGACTACCGTTCTGTATTGTTCTTTGAACGATTTTTCAAACTGGCGGGGATTTCCACGAAAAGAGTGGTAAATAAATTATTGTGCGGCAATTGTCTCAATTCGGGGAATCCCATACATAGAAAATTGTCTATAATTGGACAATTATGTTTCCGGACAAAATAGAAAACCTTAAAAGAGTAAAATAATAAGTTTAATGTTTTTTTTTATATTCTATGTAATAATAATGTGTATTTTTTAATTAAAAAGTTGGCGTGAGATTTTCAATGACCCCCTGCTCCCTTTAGATGAGATTTGATGAGATTTTACTGGACCCCTCCCCCCCATTTTGAGCTCACATAATTAATGGACACCTCTTACAACGCTACCTGGACCTAATGCCGTCAGCTAATATTGTGTTTACCCTCATGAAAATGTAATTAGGGTTGCTTCTTGTAAATAACAATCATATGAATTACTTGTACCGAAGTGAGCACCTCGACAAACGTTCACCGCTGGTGGGCGGACACTTGTCCACTGCGCACCCAAATTTCAGGGACCAGTGAGTAGCAAACTTATTTCAAGCGGTTATACAACCAGTAATACACTATTTTGTAGCACTGACACTAGAGAAAACGTTTATGAAACTGAGGCAAAAAGTCCCAGGAGACCTTAGACAGAAAGCCCAAATCCAAAAAGAGCCATTGTGAGAAACAAACAGGAAGCAAAAAACTTTAAAATTTCAATAGCAAAAATTTTAATCCACACAATGTTATCAAAGTCAACCGAACTAATACCGTGGCCATAAATTTCTAAGCCTTAAAAACAAACCTTGACGTACTTTATCTATATATAACCAAAGAGAAAAACAACCAGGTTAACAACCACCCATCCATTGCATCCAAAATTAAATATCAATAAAACACTCGCAACACGTTATCGCATGTTGTTTACTCTCCTCTTATCTTACATTTTCGATCTGTGGCGTGATCTTTCCGCGTTGACTTTCGACAAAACAAGCGAACGCTTATTCTAATCTAATAATTGTCGGGGAATTAGATAAATGAATAAATGAATGGTAATACGGAACGATATATTATTCTTGTTTGTTGTGTTTCGGCTCAAGGACAATTCGCCAAATTGAGAACCAGATGATATAATAAACAGATGTGTGCTCTGGTTGATTTTAAATTTCGTTGCGGTTTTGCTTTGATGAATTGCGAATTTTTAATGGGAGTTCAGGCATCGTTCAGAATATGAAGTAGAAGATGAAAATATGGTGACAGAGAGTTTGTGGACTTTATCAAAAGGGTCTTGACCGATTTTTTGGAATTTCGGGTTACCTAGATATGCCAGTTAAAATTTAAAAAAATGTATGTTCGGCATCAAAATCTTTCAACCTACACATAAAAACCATAGAGGAAGGATATAGAAAATAATTTCTACAAAATGTACAGAAATGTAATAAAGACTCATATGACGGATAAAACAATATGAGTACAAGTACAAAAAAATAGATGTATCTTAATTCTTGAATTAATTTTGCGGAGTTCAAAGTGGCCGTTCCATCTTACACACTATTTCCCTAACTAATACATACTTATTTACCTCTTTAGACTTTTTCCCTACGTTTCGCTTCTAACATCGATTAGTGGTCTGTTTTTTTAACTTAGAACGAAATCGAACAGATCAATCACCATTCCTGTCACTTTACGCACACTGACCTAGTTCAATTTCCCGCTATCAAAATAATCCGGACGCATAATTCAACTCCACTTTCCGTTTCTATTTCTGATGGGAGGCAGTTTGTGCTTCCAGCAAACAAACAAGCAAACATAATCGATTATCGCCGGCTCTTTTTAGAAACAATGCAGGCATCTAATGCGACAATAAATCCACGGTTGCGTGCAGATAACACCGGCGAAAATAAATCGCCAGAGGTGACCGCCTGCCCAACTAAAAGCAGCTGTTTCGTCAACTTACACAAATCTCAATTTGCTCCGGACATTCTCTGTTAGTTTTTTGGAAAAACGACACAGGTGCAACGTCCTCGCGAACGATCTCCATTTGCCAATGTTATAAGTAGCCAAATAAATTAAAAAACTCCAACCGCACTCTAATTTCTTAGAAAGTTACAGCGTCAAGTCGTTGGCAACGCCTTCGAGTTCCATACAGTGTGGTGAAAACAGGCTATTTTGATTCGTGGTTTATTTTCTCATCGCATCAGGTGTGGTAATGGCACATAAATAATGCTAATTATGTCGTTAAAATTAATAGGAGTGATAATTCCGTTGTGTTGTGGTGATGGATGCGGTAAACCTCGACGAATCGGTGTCAGGACGGTCGAAAAAGATGCACTGGTTTTCTGGTTTGCTTTTCCTTTTGCGAAAAGTACTTTTAGCTAAAGAAAGCGTCAGGGATATAGTGATATCGAACAAATAAACGAGTGCAAAATAAAAACCTGCTCCCCGATTTGGACACGCGCTATTCAAAGATCGGCCGCCAACAGTCAAAGAATGCCGCCGCTTGATTGTCGATGAGCAGGTTTATTTATTTTGCACTCGTTTATTTGTTCTATATCACTATTTCCCTGACCCTTTCTATACTTACTTAGTCCCAAAATATATTATTGTGGAATTGAGTTGACTGTACAACTCCCACTTTCATCATCCACAAGGATTCTTCATTCAAAAAATAAATAGTTTACGCAGTGATCTGTAAAATGTTTAATGTGTTGCCTATATCTGAATCTTCAGGCGTGAACAAATAAAATGGGCACCCTGTATTTATTTTAAGTATAATTTATGTGCTTTCTTTACATTACAAATCTAGAACGTTGTAATTTCCTAATGAGTCCATATAATATACTCAATTTCAAAACATGATATAATTTCTTATTATTGCTTTCAACGTCAAGTCCCAAGCAAACTGATTATTTTTTTTACATTTTTTTATTTGAAGGTAAGTTTTCATGATATCATAATTCTTAAAACTCTTCAGATTTAGACCCTCGCGTTTGAGCTTCTCAGGGACTGTTCAGGATCTCAAATAGTTTCTCAGTTTTCAAGTACACACTGAGGTCTCAGGTTCAAAGGTGTTTAAATTTATAATGAAAGAGATACTGAAGTTCTGAGATTTTAGAATTTTCAAATACTGAACTCTTCACACATACTTTTGTAGTTTCTGCGATTCTGATATTAAAATTCTAAAATTCTCAAATTATATTCTAGCATATACTGAAGTAATGAGTATAATATTCCACGAATGAGAATATAGCCCCCCTAATTTGATTCGATCTGAGTGCACTATTATCGCGGCTGTGGTTCTTATAATGTAAAGACTGTACCCAACATTGAATTAACACACTCCTTATTTACCTGATGGGAGGTAGTCTTTCCACCATACAAGCCTCCTCGGAGAACTCAGGCGACTTCCTGATGTTCGAAACCTCCGGCAAATCAAGTTTGGGCAACTTGCAGTGAGCGGGCTCCAAGAGCGACAGCTTGGACAACTGGGGCCCCATCTGGAAGTCACTGTAATGTTGCAAGCCTTCAACCACCATGGTGAAAGTGCTACACAAAGACTCCACGTCCTAGCAAAACAACAACTATGCCATCAATCGACATTTTACAACTCATCATTACTAACCGTAACCTCTTGCTCTTCCTCTACCACCAAATTCTCGACCAGTTCATCGATCAAAACCTTCACGTCTTCGATCAGCGTTTGGGACGGCAAACTCACCAGATCCACCCTGGGGTCGACCGTGATTTCCACCCCTTTAGTATCCATGTCGTGTTTGATCAAACTAAAAGTGTTGGGTTCCTGCTCTGTCGTCATGTTTTTCACTTGGGGGATCTGGTTGAACGCCCAGGAGTCAGGAGACGACGGATCGGGTCTCATTTGGGGGCTCCACAGTTTGGGAACACGGCTGTAGCTGTTGTGCTGGTAGAAGTGGATTCTTAAGACTCTTTCGAGAGCCTGTTGAGCGCAATGGATCACAAATTTGAGGGTTTGATTTTCCATGTAGGTCGCATGGATCTGGTCCAGGGCGGTCTCTAGAATGTCTTGCAGGATGCTGTTGGCTATAAGATCGGGAGGGTCTACGGAAGTGACGCTAAAACATGGAAATATACGGACGTGGTTACAATGAGAGGTGGAATTTACGAGGACTTGTTGCGGGAGGAACGCTTTTTCAGGGAACCACTGTGACTGCTGTGGTCCTTGATGAGGCGTTTGGAACTGGAGGACATGTTCTTGACAATTAATGACTCGAGACCACTAGATTGGGGGTTGCTTTGGAGGGGTGTATTGCTGGTTACATAAGTCACTTTTAGGGTTTCCTTTAATTTTTGTTTTCTACACATTGGGAGTTTGGTGAAATAAGACGACTTTTCTGTATATGTATTGACTTAACTCTCGCCCTCGATTCATACCCGATGGAGCTTATTTCTCAATCTATACAGTAGCTCTTCAGCCACAATCACTCTTATCCAACACCTTAGACGTCCTCCTGCATTGCTGGTTGCCGCCTCAATGCCAATTTCCATTCAACGTTTTCACCCGCATGTTTACACTTAAAATGCGCCCCCTGCAAATAACATTCGCCATTCTGAAGCCCCACGTCGTCAAGCAGCCCCTAGCACTCGAAGCAATCAGAGACCTGATCCTGACCTCAAATTTTAAAGTGGTGCGTTCCCGAAGACACGCGCTTACTCAAAGGGAAGCCGAATTATTTTACGAAGAACATAGAAACAAGTTCTTTTACAACAGACTGGTGACTTTCATGACGAGGTAAGGGCTAGGCTACGAACAGAATAACCCCTCGCTAGTGGGGCCTCCGAATTCTACATTCTAGCCCGAGAGGACGCGATTAAAGCTTGGAGACAGTTGATGGGACCCACGAAGGTGTTCAAGACGCAGTTTGAGGTGCCGGAGTCGATAAGAGGGCTGTACGGACTGTCGGATACTAGGAATGCCACGCATGGTTCAGGTGATTTTGAGGTTATGTTTGATGACGGTAATTATTTAAAATGTGTCTTCTGGTCGTGACGGAGAGACAGTGGTGCTGTTTGTGTTCAGGACCATGAATTTGCGTGAAAACAGGCGTAGACACAAGCTGGAACTAACGAGATCGTTTTGTTGTAAAAGTGAGGTTATGATCATGCCACAACAACAATCGCCCACCAAATTGGCACCTAAAACGGTGTTGTTTACACCGAGGGCGCCTAATTATGCCCTACCATCTGTAAAGTTTACAGTCTTACAATCAGATCCTTTTGTCCCAACATAACTACAAGCCCGATTTATAGGTTATATTTTCAGACTCGCCGGAATCTGCGAAAAAGGAAATCGGTCTGTTCTTCCCCGACTTCGACGTGGACAAGTGGTACAGCGACGAGGAGCCAAACTTTCGACTAAACCAAATAGACTTTATCAAAGAAGATTTTGTACATCATGTCAGTTGCAATAAAACTGTAAATACAAGTCAATAAAGCTAATTCACGCGTCTGCTTTGACGAAAACTTTGGGTTTTTGGAAAATCTTGATGACCTCGTCGAGACGCTTCAGTTCGTCCTCGATTTCCATTTTCCTCCGCCGCTTCTTCAAAGTGTCATTACTCATAGGCATGCCGTTCAGTTCCTTGATGAGAGATGCATAATCTACAAAGCATTGATAATAAAATTAAGGTGCAGACAAAACAGCATACTCTCTCGTGCCACTCTTAGGTATTCTTTTCTTTCATCATCTGGTAGCAGAACTAAGTCAGAGAATTGTCCGCCATGAAGCTTTGTGGGACTTGACGTCGTGTCCTCAGGTGGGTTTTTCCTGTCCTTGAGGTATTTGGGCACGGCACCCTTCTGGTAATTGGGGGGTGGTAACAATGGGTCTGTGGCTGATTCCTGCTTCTGCTTATTACTCTTAATAGACTTGATATTCTGTTTAATGTGGTTTTGCTTTTCTTCTAGGTCTAAAAAGCATGGGTAACAAGCATGTATAAACACTACCAACCTCACCTAGTTTCTGCATACTCTTGGCAAGACTCTGTGAGGGACTGTCGCCTTGCTCCTTGGTCTTTTGGGGTGACTGCTTCAACTGGTTAACAACAGATGGACTAGGATACTTTAAAGTTCCAAATTCATACAACTTTTGTATGTCTTCGGGCCTCTCAGTTTGCACCCCAATGTGGGTAATTTTCCGCGCCTCCTTGTGCCCACCCCTACTGAAATTTTGCTTCTGGTGTGGAAATTGGTTGAATGAAAACGGCCTTTTCGAAAAACTCTCCTTGAACAACTTTCTGGTGTTGGCGTTAGAAACCACTTTTGGCGCCACATTCTTAAACTTATTGGGTTTGATTTCCTGGGATTTCGCCGTTATGTTCGCGAGGTCTTGCATGTATTTTAGATTTTTGATGTTCTCGCGGACGAAATTTCTCCTGTGTACAGGTTCTGGAGGTCTATATTAGGATCCCTAGAAGTGTTAACTGGGGGTACTTACTTGGCTCGGGAAAGACACCCCTTAAAGTTGTGGAATTCATACTGGTTCATCAGAGACTTTTTTGGAGAATTCTTACGTTAAACAATTTTAAGGCAAACGTCATGTTTTTTGAAAATAGCGGTGGTGTTTTGTTTTTTGGACTGACGGGAATCAACGGGATCCGCGCAATTAAGAATCAACAATAATTGATCAGTATATACATAGAATGGGTATATGAATTAATAAAATAAAATAAATAAATGCTGGACGGGTTGCTCGTCACTTTTCATGGTTTGTCGTCATTATTTTTGTGGGTCAGGTGAAGAATTACCAGAATTAAATTCAAAGCTTCAGTGCGAATTTTAGATAATTACTTTAGATGTGAAAATGTAATAATCGTGCTTAAAAACATTAAAAATAAAAAGGTCTCTGTGGGCATCCACAAACTTACGTTCGTGACCATGGCAACTGTCAGACAGACAGCGCGGGAAATTTAAAATTATGAATGACACAAATGCTTTCTTTTTTTCAGGGATTTTTTTAGTTTCTGATCCAAGATTAAATGATTTTCTGAATGCATTAATTTCTGAATTTCTTACATCTTTTTTTATATATCTTATAGTATAAATATACCGGACAACTTTCCGCGCCTGTTCTAAGGAGTCTACTTTGAGGTTAGATATCTTCCTAACCTCAATCTGTCTAAACGTCAACAAGTGGTCCACAATCCCACGTCAGAATGTCCTGGATAGTGGACTCCTCCCTAACCCATTTCCAAAAATTCTGCGCCAACGTCTTGAAATGCGGCCCCATCCCCAAACACGTGGCCTTCATAATGGACGGTAACCGGCGCTACGCCACCAAAGCCAATGTGGAGAAGGCCGAGGGCCACACCAGGGGCTTCGACAAACTGGCCGAGACCCTCCAGTGGTGCCTCGAGCTGGGGATCACAGAGGTGACAGTCTACGCTTTCAGCATTGAGAACTTCAAAAGGAGCAAAAGTGAAGTCGACACCCTTATGGATCTGGCTGTCGAGAAGTTTACAAAGTTGCTGGAGGAGAAAGATAAGATTATGGAAGAGGGAGTGTGTATCAGGATAATAGGGAACATGTCGTTGCTGCCGCAACAACTAAGGGCGCTTCTGGCTGAAGCTGTGCTCATGACTAAGGACAACAAGAGGGCGGTTTTGAATGTGGCCTTTGCTTATACTTCGAGGGACGAGATTTTCACCGCTGTTGGTGATATAGTGGAAGGGGTGCAGAAGGGACTGATCGGTGTGGATGATATCGACGAAGAGCTGATATCAGACTGTCTGTTCACTGCCCATAGTTGCAATCCAGATATTATTGTGAGAACCTCAGGAGAGGTGAGATTCAGTGATTATCTGTTGTGGCAGATATCAAACAGTTATATTTGTTTCACAAAGGTTTTGTGGCCGGAGTTCTGCATCTGGCATCTATTCGCGTGTGTTTTTATGTATCAAAGGTGTTACAATGACCTTAGAAAAGACACTGTAAAGAAGATACAAAATGAAAGGACCACTAAGTTTGTTGAGGTGGTGCACAACAAAAGAATGATGCAACTGAAGAAGTACTTGGCGTAATTATTATAAGGTTGCATAACATTGTAAATAAACTTTACCACCTAGTGTAAATAAGAAAAATATTTGTTGTTGAGAAATAAATTGATTATTACAAAATTCTTTATCTTATCCACCTCACATGACCATCTGCGGTGTGCGTCCCGCTATATCTCAGTCTCTACAAGAACTTTGACCCGTTAGTCGCAACTTCAACAATGTCTCGAATCATCCGACGGGTAATCAGCACCCCTAAGGCCCCCCGGCCCGTGGCCCCCTACAAGTGAGTACCCTATCATTCCCCTTCTACTACCACCTATTCACCCCAAATTCAGTCAGGCCATCCTCCTGAACAACACGCTCTACGTTTCCGGCGTTTTGGGCCTCAATAAAGACACCAATAAGCTGGTGGATGGAGGCGCAGCGGCTCAAGCCCGACAGGCCCTGACGACCCTGGGGTACATTCTAGAGGAGGCCGGAACCTCTTACGAGAACGTGGTTAAGAGCAGCATCTTCCTGGCGAACATTGACGATTTTTCGGATGTTAACGAGGTCTATAAGGACTGTAAGTTTCTGTGGGGGCTCAAACAGTGATTTAATTTGAGTTGGAGCGGCGGAAAAAACAAATTGCGACTGAAGAAAACACTTATCGCGGCTTGGCGCGAATAAAAAAACCGTGAGTTCAAATTCCTTAGTAGTAATCATTGCTTGTTAAGTGTTGCGATCAATGGGCAATAAAAATAGCTCTGGCTCAAATTAAATAGTGCTCACTCATCTAGTCACAGAGCCATCTAACTTACACTTTACAGTTTTCACAAAAAATTTCCCCGCAAGGTCGACCTACCAAGTCGGAAAACTCCCTCTGAACGCTAGCGTGGAAATCGAAGTGATTGCAGCTGTTGGAGACGTCACTCACGTACCATCTAAAATCTAAAATTGGACTTCTAAAATAAAATAATCCCTTAAATGTAGACTTTTACTCATGTAATAAAATTCATAAACAACCCCAATAATAACAACGCAAGTCGCAATCTAATAATCTTACATAATCTGCAACGTCTTGCTGTGTGACGTAAAACCAATTCCTGAAAATTAAAAATCATTTTTGACGTATTGAAATTCCACACTAGTCAAAAAGATGTAAATATTTATGGGTACAGAAGCAATTTTTCAAAACTTTCGTTTGTTTCCTACAATAAAATGATCCCTAAGTTGTACGCTTTTATTTATATTTGTAACATTTTTAAATATTTACAATGTAATAATACTATGATCACTAAGCACCACAAAGAAACCAAGACACTCTTAGGAATGTTGACTATACAGTTATATACATCAAACGATTGAAAGCAGTACGGATTTATTATAACACTGTATCTATAAATAATATTTTTTAGGATTAGGCCTTCCCCGGTACAGACACACCAGGTTTGGGGGCGGTCTTATTGTCGCTTTGTTCCTTCTCGAGTTGCCTGCCGAGGTATTCCCAGTTGTGCACCATCAGCTTCTGGACCGCGAGTAGGGCCTCGTAGCGGACGTTAGGGTCCTCGTGGGCTAGCAGTTGCATCACTAACTGTTTGCCTCCAAGTTGTTCGATAATACTGGCGAAATTGTGTCAGTAACTGAAGACGTATTTATTTGTATACTCACTGTTTTCCCCTAGGGTAGTGACGCACGTACTCCCCGATATCGTAGCTCGCCACACTCAAAACCAAAGGATCCTTGCTCTGTTCCAACAAATGGATAAGAATTCTCAACAGCTCGTAGTTCTTCTCGTTGAGTCTCTGGGCATTCTCACGCCAGAACTTGCTCTTATGGACTGGAGACCACTCGAGTCTTCCCGACTTGACCTCGGTTGCGTACTCGTCAAACGAGCTCAAATCCTGCACGGAATTTTGCAGTTTCTCGGTTAGGAACTCGATGTCCTGGGCCACATCCTCATCGTCAAACTTGCGCTGTTCCAAAATATTCAGCTGTTTGAGCACTTTGCACTGCACCATGGCAATGCAGTGCTCTTTGGCAACTTGTGAATCCTCCGGCTTCTCGATCAGATTTCTGAACACGGCCAGGATGATCCTAGTCACTTTCTCTTTGACTGAATCGCTGAGGATATCGGCCAAAATCGGAATCACATTGAACTTGTTCATCTTCTCAGCCAACAGGGGGTTGAATGTAAGAACCCAAAGACAGAAGATGAGTTGGTACTGAACTTGGAAGTTCACTCTACCCGAAAGGACGGAAAGCAGAGTTGAGATGCCGTCCACCGAGACGAAGGCGAAGCGGTACTCGTCGATGCGGAGCATCATTTGGAGGCAGCGGCCCACCGATTGGATGTATTCGTTGTTCTGCATAAAGAGAGATAGGTTGGTGTTATTTTAGCTCATTGGGGGCTATGAAAGGCCAGCGCTAACACACGGTGGTACCTGTGTGTTATAGCCCCTTGACTTACCAAATTGACTAAAATGATAGACGGTAGCTTGAAAAACATGCAGTTTTTTGATAATGCAACATGCCTTTTGTAACAAAATTATACCCCCTTATCAGTAAGTTGACTGCCCACCTACATGAAAACACAAAGGGGGTCGTATGAGGGGCGGCCCTCTATGTAAATTAGCTAAATTATGACTTAAAATTACTGCTTCTTGACTTGAATTAAGATACCTTACCGGGCGACCTTAAACGTGTGAAGTTTCTGAGAAATTAGGTAGGACTCTGTAAGGACTGACATTCATTCTGACTGAATTAATCCAAGAACAAGACCTTTAACATAAAGTTAAAATACGGAGAAGTAGGTAATGACATAAAATAATGTGTGTTAAATTTTCGTCGTATCCAATAGTTACAAAATTCTTGTTTATTGTTGGATGGGCACTAGCGTGAGCCCAATAATTTTCAGATGTCGTGACACATAAATAACAATAAAATGAATACAAAAACAAACATTACAAGATACAGATGAAAAGCGGAGAATTAAAATGAAGACCACAACACCACATGAAAATAGGGTAACCTCAAAAAAGAAGAAATATCCAAATAGAGACGTCACTAATCGAGCCGCCCCAGCGTTGCATTACACCCCCCTCCTACACATGTGTAATGAATGAAAAAGTGTACTGTGTAATCTGTTACCGTGATTTCGCTAGACGTGTGTTGCTCGTCGATGCTGAAAGAAACCTCTGTGTAAACCTCAGCGGTATGGTCACCACCCCGCCCCCTTATGCCGTCAGATTTTGCCAGTTGCCCAGCTAACGCATCATACTAAAAAGGATTTAATTTCTCATGTTTTTAATTGTAGCTCGGCAATTATTAAGCTTCTGTTAGTCGATAGACAAATTTCACTGTCTCTAAGAGTCTATTAGTTACGACACATTTCCGAGAAAGTACCTCTAAACGCCCCACACGTGTTAGTTTGAACAGACCGTGTTAAGACACTAGTTGCAAGCCCAAGCTTGGCTAGAGCTAGGCGCTGTTACCTGCATTTTCAACTGGTCTTTCAACCAGGTAAGGTAGAAGTGCAAATCGGATCGATCCATGGCGGTCTGAGACCAGCACGCGATCTTCGCGATGATGCGGGAAGTCATGTTGGTGATGAAGCCGTCCTGGCGATTTAGGAGGTTCAGGAAGGGGCCCCAAACGGACTCTTTCTTCTTGGTGGCGTATTCGTGGAAGATCTCCACTCTGGTGCGGTCCTCCTGAAAGAATAGTCTACTTATTAATTTTTGGCCACTACTACTTAATAGATTTGGACTGTCCTTTATTTAAAAACAAATCTCATCTTTTTGCGCTTAAATGGATGTGAGCTTTAATATGATACTATTGACTAACTAGCAATTTGAAACTACATAATGTTGTTCTCATAACACTGTTGAAGTGTAAACATTTCATTCAACAAAAGTGCACTTTGAGACACAGACCACCAGTTATATTAAATCTGTTTGGCCTTTGAATTGACTCCAATTGCAAACCCCACCTGCAGCATATCATCAATCAACACCAAGATGTACTGCAAAGTCTGGTCCTTCGAGACATGTCCTAACAGGTTGAGGAACGTCTGCGCGCACTGCGTGCGGTCGGTTCGGAGCACCTGCTCGCGTTTGGCGCTGTCTGACCCGTCGAAAGCTGTGATAAATTGGTGGTCCTCTTGGGAGATCATCTGCGACCTAAAAAGTGAGGTTAGGGTCATCGCAGTTAAAGATAGGCGACACTCACTGCAGATAGGATTGCCAGTTGACCTTTTGGGACCGGATATCGGTAGCCCTTTGCTGGAGAACACTTGTAGCTGCCAACATATCTGAAATAGCCCACATTCCAGGTTAATGTCAAAAATAACCACGATAACCGTTTGGGAACCTCTGGCGCACGCATCACGTGAGTGAAACACACCTATTTGAATTAATTGCTGCGATTTCTTGCAAATTTTCTTCAATTTTCAATTAAATAAGCGGGAATTTGATAGTTTTCGAGGAAAATTTCCATCAAATTGTGATTTTCACGTCGTGGCCTACTATTTTTTGACTTACATCGGCCTATACTGTAAAGGGGGTAATGAGTGATATTTACCTATTTTCTCATCGTCCAGAGTGGTCATTATCTCTTTGATTTTAGGGTCTGCCCCCGCAGGAACCTGTGAAGAAGACATTCTTCAGGCAACACCTCTCAATTCACCCAAAACACGACACTAAATCAGGTTGTATTTTCAACAATTCAGCTGACGAGTCTTGTGATTATTGACACTCTGTACCAACCCGACGGAGAGGAAACTGCAGTTAGTTCTAATCAGAAAGAGAGAGACAGGAAGCATTCTAGCGTTGTCGTCCTTGTGACTGCGCGCGTGGTTTAAATGACTCTCTCAGAACCCAGAAGGAAGAACTGTAAATTAAAGCAATGCCAAGAACTACCACTGATAGCCGCTGGCCGCCACCGATTCAAAGGCGTCTTCAACGGCCTGGGCGTGGTTGTAGACGCCCCAGAGGATATGCAAAACCTGATTTCAATGGGCTATTTTGGCAAGGCTACCCTGTCCAGAAACTACCCGCAGTTCCAGAAGCGCCAACCCGAGGTTATTAGGAATAGGGTGTTCCAGAATCGGAAACGCAACTCTCTACCATCGGGAAAAAGTCAAAAGGTCGTTGTGGTCCCTGATAGCGACTCTGACGCAGACATAGATGACTATTTCACCAACTTGAAACCTGAATACCAGATTGACAAGTCAGGCATCAAAGAAAGCGTTAGTTTAGGCTTAGAAGAGACTTTCTTCCTCGCCTCTGCGGTGCAGTGTTTCGACGTACTTCATGAGGCACAACTCTTGAGTTTAGAGGCAACCTGGAGGCTGTTCAAGCAGACTGATAAACACTTTGTGGTCAACTATATTGCTTATTACCACTTCAGAGCCAAGAACTGGGTGGTGAAGCCGGGAATCAAGTTTGGGGGCGACTTTTGTACGTAGCCAAGGTTGTGTAGTCCAAAATTAATATCTTTTTTTAGTGTTATACAAGCAAGGACCGCCATTCTACCACGCGTCGTACGTTGTGGCGATCCATGTTGTGGATGAAGAGTTGAACAAAATTGAGGCTCTGAGTAGACGTTCAATGAAGATGTCTTGTGTCGCAGGTCTGCAGCGGCTCTGCGAGACGGCAGGAAAAGTATGTATTTCCCTGTAACTAGTGGCGACTATTGTCCCTGTTGTAGGAGTTGCTGATCTGTGAAGTCATTTGGCCCAGTGGTTTGCAACTGGAAGATGTAGGATTTAATGATCTGCAGAAATTCACAGTGAAGGAAACAGTAATGAAGAGGTGGCAGGTGTCGCTAAAACGACCACCAGACTGAACATTTTAAACTTTTATATTCCTATTTGAATTTTATTGTCTGGAACAACCAAGTAAAAACTTTTTTTTTTAAATTGGATTTATTACCCAGTGATTTTAGAACTGACCCAGCACAACATACTTTGGCCTAAAAAGGTAGCAAGAGCATTATAATGTCCTGCTTTTTTTCTTGTAGGTTTTCACAAGGGAAAGATGGAAATTGTCACAGGGAGAGAAACAATATCGGAGTGGTGTCACTAAAAAATCCTAAATAAATCTTTAATCACTACAATCCTACAACTTCACATAGCATTTGCGATCCTCTGCTTCTGTTTCTGCGTTATCCCCGTCCTTCGGTACTCACTCCGCTCTTTCAGGTACTCGTTTTTGCACCGATTCTTGAAGTCCTCGTCTTCATACCATTTCGTGAGACATTCCTTCAGGGCTGCGTTCTCGGTCCTACATTTGAACGACATTAGGATGTTATTGGTTTTACAGCACTCCGTGAATTTCGCGACATAGTCCGTGCACTTCTCATCCCTGGCGATCTCTCGCATCTTCTTGGGAATCATGACATCTATTTCCACCCGGCGGAGGGATAAGTCGTCGGGGTCCCCTGCAACACAATTTGAATTTAGCGCCACTAGCTGTCACTGCCCCGCTGCATTTTCAGTTGTTTTTGATGAAAATACGACAGGAAGTTGTGAAAAAGTGTGAAGGTATACCAACTCCGTGGGGGCCGCTGCTGTATTTCTCCTTCAGAAGGTTCTTTTTGGGGTGTTCTGAGGTCATTGTGGTTACAGGGTGCGATGTTGCCGGCGTACTGTACGGAGCCGTCCCGTGTCCCGTCATTGCAAGAGGTTCGCTAGTGTTTCAATCTGTACGATGACGTCACTCGTAGCCCACAAGTCACCGGTTGAATGTTTTTTTTATTGTTTTGTAGTGTCTGATTTTCCAATGCCTCTCTTTGAAAACATTACTCTCATTTTCTTTTATTAATGAGTCATTTTTCGAACAAAAACTACGAGTAAAAGGATGTATCCACGTACTCGCATTCTCCCCCCTATAATTCAAATAATAAATTTAAGGGTAACTTTCTGTTTGTATTTTTTGAAGGCGAGACAAAAATATGTGTTAGAAACTGTATAAAACAGGGACCTTATAGATAATTTAATGAGAAAATCTGGGTACAAAAATATTATTTAAACGCTACAGTGTCGAGCATAGCGCCCAAATACTGCACAATATTGTTAGTCATAAGTAAGTCAACTTTCTCCTCTAGATGCCGCTTGGGGTCCTGTTTCCCCACATTCTTAATGGCTAGTTGCTCCGGAGTCATCTTTTCCTCCTCTTCCAGAGCTTTGTTGTAGTTCTTAGCCAACTCTAGGACATCTGCAACAGTCTTCTCATTGATGCCACAGTTCTCTCTGTAGTCAGCTAGAGTTAGTCCATCCATCCATGACTTTTTATGAAGGTTGAGCAACATTTTCTGCTCCAACTCATTCTTCCTGTAGTTTATACTAATAGAGTAGTAGTGTCTGTTCAATCCATGGATCAATGCCTGTACTGAAGGCTTCTGCAAGTGACCCAAGTTTGAAGTGGTTTGTCTGGGTTCCTGTCCCAACACCATCATGTTGGGATTGATTAACCTATAATAATATTATGAGCAAGTTGAATTAGTGGAGTAATGATAGTGATATACCTAAAAGCATCAATTACAACTTTTCCCTTGACTGACTGGATAGGGTCCACAACCACAGCCACAGCCCTCTCTGAGAGGGCTTCAAAAGACTGCTGAGTGTTGATATCCACCCCTGACAACCAGCACCCAAACCCTGGATGCGAGTGGTACCATCCCACAACCATTTCGGGCCTTCCTGTCTGCCTCAACATGTCCAACATCTTTGCCTGGAAAACAGGATCTACAGCCTCTACACTCACTCCTGTCCCTGTTTGGGGCATGGCGAATACGTCGATGACGCGGACGGTGTAGTCGTCAACAAATTCTCCTAAAGACATAAAGATGGTGAGTAAATAAAATGCAAGTCACAACATAACCTCACCCAACATAAGACCCATAACTTCCATGGGCACCCCAGCACGTCCATGCTTGAGCATCTTAAGGAGGGCCAAAGAAGAGATGTATACTTGTTCGGCGGTGTCCACGACGGGAGCATCTGAGGGCGGTGGTGCTTGGGACAAACCCGGCATTCCGCCACCTAAGCGCAGCAGGCGGTCCATTAGAACACCACAGGTTTCACTGTATGGGAGCTTTTGCAATAAGATTCTTCAATCTATTCGAATGAAATACTTTTCAGTGTTGTTTTTACTGATGCGAGCACAATGATTAAGGTTATTGACTGTCGGCTGTCAAATTGAATGTGCAAAATCATCAAGGACACACACTTGGATGATTGCACAGGCGCCAGGTTTGTGACGTCGCTCATAGGCCCTTTGGCGCGTTTTTTGAAGTTAATAATTAGATTATGATAATTTTTAACTGTTTCATTGCTGCAGGCTTTTTTACTTTTTTTATTTTCCTCTTACGTTTTTTCTGCTTACCTATCTTCTTTTCTCTGAACCGTTTTCTTTTTGATATGTTCTTTGAAAAGTATAATATAATGTAAATAGTCTAAAATAATTGTATATACCAACTGCAATAAATGAAACATAGACGTAAAAACTATGATAAAAATTCTCCTGTCAGAAATCGGATAAAATGTAAAGACCGAAATTAAATAATATAAACATACAGATTTATTTGGATACATTCTAGCTCTGCTGACACGCCCTCACGGCAATCAACTGCAATAAAATATACAACGGTGCAAACACCTCAGAGTAGTCCAACCCCAAATCATTCATCAACTTCTTGCACAATAAAAACTTGAATAGAAACGTCATCAGTAAAAAAGTCCCAGACCAACTAATTCTCAGCAGGGATGCTCTCAGTGTCATTTCAGACAGCATCCTGATGAAAATGATCACACAGAAGTATGCATTGAGAGCGTCTCCGGCAAACAACGGGAAGAATATCGTCCACCAGTTGTTGCCGGCCTCCCTCTCAGGGTCATACTGAACCACCAGCGTGATGGTGAACACCAAAAACGCTATTAGGTTGATCCATATTTCGAAAACGGTGAGCCCCAACCAACGCACTAGTTCATGGATGGTAAAAAACATTATGCCTCCAGAGGGTCGCTGCGAAAAACGCGGATCTTCAGTGCAGAGTTGTACCTGCGTTGCAAGGTGTAGTCAGCGTCGTCAGTTGCTGGCTCCAAATCATCTACAAAGTACAACTAAGTTTTAAAATTGTAACAGTAGTAAGCAGGGTACCGATTAGTTCAGTGGTGAAAGTGTTTGTGTGGATCTTGAAGGCTACATGTTGTTCACACAGCTTCAAAGCGACCAGAATTCCACGTTGGATCGCGGCCCCCAGACAATAAATTATTACCTCCTTTTCACCTTTGTTGATGAGTTTGGTGCACTTCTCTAAAGCAGCCTGAAATCATAAGGAATGATGCCGGAATGCGCTCAAAGTCTAGACTCACTTTTATGGGGGTCTTGGTGTTCACATAGACAGCAGTCTCGTCGTTGTCGGGCTTCTGGGGGCGACGCTTTCTGTGGATGTGGTCTTTGCTTGGCTTGTTTTGCTTGGATGGTTTTCTGGCCTTTCTTGGGTCTGCAGAACTTGAACTGGGGGCACCTTCCATAACAATGGGCTAAGAAATGGGCATTTTTAGGTGGAAGTCAGATAATTTTTAGGTTAAGCGGAGACAGATTTTTGACAGTTGACAGCTCGAATTGGTTGTCAATCGAATTAGAAATTACGTATAATTAAATTAAGGTCAAAGTTTAGCGATGTGATGATGCTAACGACGTTGAAATTGGGAGACGTAAAACTGTTGCATCTTTGGTAGAAGAGCTCCCGGATGATCCACGTCTAGGTGTTTTATGTGTTGCCTAAGCACAGGCGAGTCGTTTGACGTGAATAGCAAAATTGACAAGGGCGTCGACGTCGAAAATTATTTGCTGTAACTTTCTTATCTACCATATATTTTTTAAAATTTATTTTTAATATGCCTACATTTATTTGAAGTTTCTTGCTAATTCAGGTAAAATACTCGTCGACCATGAAACAAATTATCAAATACACTCGTCGACAGTAAAATAGGTTATTATGACTTTTTGAACCACAAATGATTCCGAAAATAAAGGAGACATTTTACAGTTAAAAGTTCTCAGAAATTATATGCTTCATTAGAAGACAATGAAGGTTTCTCTCTTGTGGTTCTTTGGAATGAAATCACGGATGTCTCTAAAATAGTCGAAAAACATTCATTGACCGTGAAGTCGCTTATTTTGACGGATTTTTTAGTTATATTGCGTAATCTTTTATAGTTTCATAAGTTTATAATTCCACACTTTTAATCTGTGCTTTCTTGTCACTTTGACGTTAAATATGGTTAGAAAATGTTTTAGGAAAAATTTTGTGTCCGCACCTGTATACATATTATCGCAATTTTATAGGTTAAAAAATAAAAAGTATTGAAGACATAAAATAAATAATAAGATCTACTTTTTTTGTTATTAAATACCATCAAAGCGACCTTGGATTTCCTCTGCCTCTCCAATCCTTACGTTTTACGCAAGATCCGAAAACACCGGTAATAACCCCATTTCAAGACTTTCAGCACAGCGAAGTAGCGGTGAAAAATCCCGACAAGGACAAATCAAACAGCAGGAATATTTAATAATTTTATTAACTTACAGCATACAATTGTTCTACGATCAGTCCATTAAAAAAAATATGAAATTTGATAAATACTATAATATCAACGACTCATATTCTGTATCCAAGTACAATATGCCGAATTCCTAGATCGTATCAACATTAAATACACATAAATTTACGGGTATCACACCTGCGCGATGCATGAAATTTCGGTTTTAATATAAAACAAGAGCGGGAAACACCAAAATCACGCCAAAGAATTTTGACAGAATGACACTTGCGAAAGCAACCGGGTGATGTTTCGTTGAGAAAAAAATGCAGTCAAATGATAGGTTATGAAAAACATAAATAATCAGTGAACCCTGTTTAGTTCTCCACTAGATTAGCCAAACTAAACGAATTACAGGGTGAAATGACGTCATGAGTTAGCGGCGCGCTCAGCGGGGCCTGTACTGAGCTCCTGGGGGCCCTGCTGTTGGCGGGCGCATTTTCCCTCCCAACGGGCCTTACTGCTGGCGTGGGTCTGTAAAAAATAGTTGATTATGCGACCAATAAAACACGAAATTGAAAAAGTAAAGGGCGTTGCCCCAACCCAATCAGTATGGGCTTCTCAACGGTATTTCTTTAAAGTAAGATAAGGTATCCGTTGAGAAGGCCAGAAAATTGTTGTGAAGCGTACCATTGACAGGTCGCGCTTCCAGACAGCCCCACAGACCCCGTCGCACTCCGGACATGGACGTTCTAGGGCGTAGCCCCCGCACTCGGAGCAATCCAGAGACACGTGGCTGTCGCTCCAGGACACGCCGCACGTGAAGCAGCTCGTCATTTGCAGACGGAGCTCCTCGATGGTCATGACGTGATCGGAGTGCAGCTGGCGGTTCCAAGCCGACTCGCTAATGTCGTCCAGACTGTGGCTGAGGGTCGTCAGGGGGCTGGAAAAGCTGAATTTTTAATTTATGTATTATTATTATTTATTTATAAGGGCATGTTCAGGAGAAAAAAAATGGGCACAGTAACTCAGTGTCTTAATATGTAGTTACTCATCTCTCTCTTGAAGATTCCCCTTTACGAAAAAAAGTCGAGAATTTGTGGTCAAAACTCTGATTGTTTTGAAAATAAGCATTTGGCAAAAAAATTTACTTTCTAACACGAACTCACTAATGTTGGAGAGAAACTGAAGTTTTAGCAGTAGTAATTAACCCGTGTGTGGTTTGCAAATTTCTACAATTTCTCAAGTCCATCAAAATGCAAATATAACTTTGTTTTCAGTTTCTTTTTTAACACTAAGAAGTGGCGAATCCGACAAATCCAATAACTCGCTAATTAGAAAATCTTGTTGCTCCAATTAGTAGGATACTTAAATTTCAAACCATTACTGGAAAAGCACAAAATAAAAGTTGAGATTTACCTAAGGTTTTTAAATTTTGGATTTTCGAATCGAAAAGAAAGATCTGATATATCATTTCCACTTTACCCATTTAGGAAAACAGTTTCGTCACAAAAAATCGAAATAATTATTGAAATAAGAATAATTTCTAAAAACCCAAATCATTATCACAAATTTCGCTCTCAACAACGCTATCAAGTTGCCTTTAGAATTTTGACATTTTACACGCCCTACTTAAAATTTACGGAATAACTAAGGAATGTGACAACTGAAACACGAATGGTAAAAACAAATTGTGTAATTTAAACGACTTAAAAAAGCTAAAAGCAAGTGGCTAATCCGACAGCAATAAACTAAACAAAATAAGATAGAGACACGTCGTTAAGCTAGAAACCGAATTGACGCACGAAAATCGTGTGAACCACGCAAATTCGAACAATGGTTTGATAACATGCTTGTAATGGTTGACAGCAATGCAAAAATTACCTATGACTGTTGTGCAGCTCAGCAGGATGATGAACACCGGCAAGAGACATGTTTCCGTGCACTGCAACAAAAAACAACACTTATCGAACTGCTAAATTCAGCACCAATATTGGCTACCTCAATTCGCAATCACACTCTTCAAAGTGTGGCTTAAATAACGCTCGGCACGTCCACCGATCGTGACTGAATGGTACAAAGTTTGACCAGATGCGCATTATGTACGGACGATTAATTTTGGAAAAATTGCGTCGCCATTAGTTTTGAAACGTTTATCGAAAAGACGAAAACAAAGTTGGGATGATGCAAATTCCAGTCGATTTGGTCCTGCAAGGACACAACTACTACAGGCTGGAATGCATGCACATCACGAGATGGCGTTGCAGCGACTGCTATTTGGGTCATTTACCCAGCATAAAATAAGCCCCGCGTGCAAGTTTATCGACCCGATGCTGGTGCCGTCGCGACGCCGACATTCTCTGCAATCGGAAATGTTAGCTGGAGCTTTCCGCGAAGTCGACAACCTTTGACCACTCGCCGTTCGTTTAATAGCAGGAGCCACGAAAATATCGATGGAATGAAAAGGTCGGTTTCTTCCTAAATGGGAGCCGTCTGTAATTACTAGGAGTGCGTTGTTATTTGCATGTGTTAGGAAACAATGACTCAGTGATTTGAGATAAAAGTTTGTAGAAATCTGCGCTGACTAAACGTTGCAGTAACATTGAAATTTGCTAATTGGAACTGCGCGAACTGCTCAGGCTGCGATTAGGTGGCCAAGTTTTCCATGAAACAATGTTTAGTGAGATTCATTGTCACCCAATTAGATAATGAAATTCCCCAAGTTTCTATGCTAACTATATTTAAATGATACTGTTAATAAGCTTGAGTTAATTATAATTAGCAAGAGCATCTGCTTTTCTAAAATCTGGTCACTTCAGTTCTATTGTACATAGTTTCATTGTTCTACAATGCTAGTACTTTTCTTCCTTTTCAATTTTCTACCTGTATGGTTTCTTTCCGACAGACACTATAACGTACTCTGAAGTCCACCATCAGCCAGGTGCCTAGTTTGTTCAGATTTTCGGCTAGCATACTGTTATTTCTCAGTTTCACATTTTTTATATGTACCTTTCTATATTGATTTAAATTTGACAAACCCAGAAAAGCTGTATAAAATTTATAAATTTTGAATAAATATGTAACTTTAAAAATCTGAGGGATCTGAGGCACTCAGAATTTAAGGAATTTAATTAAGTAAACCCTTGAAAGTTTATAGATCTATAAATTTACAAACCAGATATCCGAGAACTATAGTGAGAAATTTAAAATCTTTAAGGACCTTGAAAGACCTATAATCAAGAACAATAAAAACAGCAACTGAAAAAATTGAAAGAAACCTGAAAATCAAAATTAAGGAGGAGAAAGTGAGTACAAGAGGAAAAGGTTGAAAAGAAACTTAGAAAAGAGTAGAAAAATATTCCAAATAGAACAGTGTGATTGAATTTTTTATCTAGTAAATGCTTTGTTTTGGACAATTGCTTTTAGTGTATTTTTTGGTTTGTTTGCTCAATTTCGTTTCATTGTCATTTCTCTTTTAAATTATGGACTGGATTTATCTCCATTTATGTTATGTGGGTGATTCTATTCTAAAAATGATTATTTTAATGTCCTGTACTGTTTACTCTCACTGGTCATACCATAACATTGTATTCATAAAAAATTTCTATTAATACGATCCTCGCGAACATATTTCATCACTTTTTCTGTGTAATATAACTTCCAGTCCAGAAAAAAATTACAATATATCACTTAAATGTCAGTACCGTGTTATGTCCATTTCTAGAATTTACCTATAAATTCATTATTTTCTTTTTCGGAATAAATTATTCAAACCAATTAACCCATAAATCTTAATGTCTATAATAAAATTCACTTGAAAAAAATTATGATGATGATTTGAATATTATATTGATTCCACATTGAATTCTGGCTTAATAACTTTTGTCTAAAGATTACTAAAACAACTAGTTAGCCATATTGAAAGTAAGTCATCTCAGGTTTGCAATATTTCCGAATTCACATATTAGAAATATTCACTAATAAAAAATTGTAAGAAGAGGCATTCAAGATTTCATGAATTCGAATTTTGCAAATTCAGAAATTCAAATTTTCCAATTTCGTGATTTCCTCAATTGAAATGTCCCAAATTTAGGATTTCTCGATTCAAAATTTATAAATTCTGAATTCAGGGATCAAGATTTCTAGATTAAAAATGTTGGAATTTAGATACTTATTCAAAATTTGAAAAACTCAAAATTAGCAATTTACAATTAAAAATTTCCAAAATCAAGATTTCAACGATTCGAAATTCGTAAATTTAGAATTCTCAAATTTAAGAATTCACAGTTTAAAAATTTGAGAATTCATTAATTCAAGAGTTGAATGACTCAAAATTTGCAAGTTTATGAATTCTGGACGATGTACAATTTAAAATTTGGGAAATTCAAAATCTCCAAATTCAAAATTTGCAATATTTCCGAATTCACATATTAGAAATATTCACTAATAAAAAATTGTAAGACGAGGCATTCAAGATTTCATGAATTCGAATTTTTCAAATTCAGAAATTCAAATTTTCCAATTTCGCGATTTCCTCGATTGAAATGTCCCAAATTCAAGATTTCTCGATTCAAAATTTATAAATTCTGAATTTAGGGATCAAGATTTCTAGATTAAAAATATTGGAATTTAGGTACTTATTCAAAATTTAAAAAAATCAAAATTAGCAATTTATAATTAAAAATTTCCAAATTCAAGACTTCAACGATTCGAAATTTGTAAATTAAGAATTCTCGAATTTAATAATTCAGTTTAAAAATTTGAGAATTCATTAATTCAAGAGTTGAATGACTCAAAATTTGCAAGTTTATGAATTCTGGACCATTCACAATTTACAATTTGGGAAATTCTAAATTTCCAAATTCAGAATTTCCATCATTCAAAATTTGCAATAATGTATTTCCGAATTCACATATTGGAAATATTCACTAATAAAAAATTGTAAGACTTTAAAGTTGATTTTGCTTATAAATTTTGATTCTAAATGTCTAATTCTGAATTCAGGGATCAATAATTCTAGATTAAAAATATTTGAATTTAGGTACTTATTCAAAATTTAAAAAACTCAAAATTAGCAATTTACAATTAAAAATTTCCAAATTCAAGACTTCAACGATTCGAAATTTGTAAATTCAGAATTCTCGAATTTAATAATTCAGTTTAAAAATTTGAGAATTCATTAATTCAAGAGTTGAATGATTCAAAATTTGCAAGTTTATGAATTCTGGACGATTCACAATTTACAATTTGGGAAATTCTAAATTTCCAAATTCAGAATTTCCATCATTCAAAATTTGCAATAATGTATTTCCGAATTCACATATTGGAAATATTCACTAATAAAAAATTGTAAGACTTTAAAATTGATTTTGCTTATAAATTTTGATTCTAAATGTCTAATTCTGAATTCAGGGATCAATAATTCTAGATTAAAAATATTGGAATTTAGGTACTTATTCAAAATTTTAAAAAACTCAAAATTAGCAATTTACAATTAAAAATTTCCAAATTCAAGACTTCAGCGATTCGAAATTTGTAAATTGAGAATTCTCAAATTTAAGAATTCACAGTTTAAAAATTTGAGAATTCATTAATTCAAGAGTTGAATGACTCAAATTTTGCAAGTTTATGAATTCTGGACCATTCACAATTTACAATTTGGGAAATTCTAAATTTCCAAATTCAGAATTTCCATCATTCAAAATTTGCAATAATGTATTTCCGAATTCACATATTGGAAATATTCACTAATAAAAAATTGTAAGACTTTAAAATTGATTTTGCTTATAAATTTTGATTCTAAATGTCTAATTCTGAATTCAGGGATCAATAATTCTAGATTAAAAATATTGGAATTTAGGTACTTATTCAAAATTTAAAAAACTCAAAATTAGCAATTTACAATTAAAAATTTCCAAATTCAAGACTTCAACGATTCGAAATTTGTAAATTCAGAATTCTCGAATTTAATAATTCAGTTTAAAAATTTGAGAATTCATTAATTCAAGAGTTGAATGACTCAAAATTTGCAAGTTTATGAATTCTGGACCATTCACAATTTACAATTTGGGAAATTCTAAATTTCCAAATTCAGAATTTCCATCATTCAAAATTTGCAATAATGTATTTCCGAATTCACATATTGGAAATATTCACTAATAAAAAATTGTAAGACTTTAAAGTTGATTTTGCTTATAAATTTTGATTCTAAATGTCTAATTCTGAATTCAGGGATCAATAATTCTAGATTAAAAATATTGGAATTTAGGTACTTATTCAAAATTTAAAAAACTCAAAATTAGCAATTTACAATTAAAAATTTCCAAATTCAAGACTTCAACGATTCGAAATTTGTAAATTCAGAATTCTCGAATTTAATAATTCAGTTTAAAAATTTGAGAATTCATTAATTCAAGAGTTGAATGACTCAAAATTTGCAAGTTTATGAATTCTGGACCATTCACAATTTACAATTTGGGAAATTCTAAATTTCCAAATTCAGAATTTCCATCATTCAAAATTTGCAATAATGTATTTCCGAATTCACATATTGGAAATATTCACTAATAAAAAATTGTAAGACTTTAAAGTTGATTTTGCTTATAAATTTTGATTCTAAATGTCTAATTCTGAATTCAGGGATCAATAATTCTAGATTAAAAATATTGGAATTTAGGTACTTATTCAAAATTTAAAAAACTCAAAATTAGCAATTTACAATTAAAAATTTCCAAATTCAAGACCAACGATTCGAAATTTGTAAATTCAGAATTCTCGAATTTAATAATTCAGTTTAAAAATTTGAGAATTCATTAATTCAAGAGTTGAATGATTCAAAATTTGCAAGTTTATGAATTCTGGACGATTCACAATTTACAATTTGGGAAATTCTAAATTTCCAAATTCAGAATTTCCATCATTCAAAATTTGCAATAATGTATTTCCGAATTCACATATTGGAAATATTCACTAATAAAAAATTGTAAGACTTTAAAATTGATTTTGCTTATAAATTTTGATTCTAAATGTCTAATTCTGAATTCAGGGATCAATAATTCTAGATTAAAAATATTGGAATTTAGGTACTTATTCAAAATTTTAAAAAACTCAAAATTAGCAATTTACAATTAAAAATTTCCAAATTCAAGACTTCAGCGATTCGAAATTTGTAAATTGAGAATTCTCAAATTTAAGAATTCACAGTTTAAAAATTTGAGAATTCATTAATTCAAGAGTTGAATGACTCAAATTTTGCAAGTTTATGAATTCTGGACCATTCACAATTTACAATTTGGGAAATTCTAAATTTCCAAATTCAGAATTTCCATCATTCAAAATTTGCAATAATGTATTTCCGAATTCACATATTGGAAATATTCACTAATAAAAAATTGTAAGACTTTAAAATTGATTTTGCTTATAAATTTTGATTCTAAATGTCTAATTCTGAATTCAGGGATCAATAATTCTAGATTAAAAATATTGGAATTTAGGTACTTATTCAAAATTTAAAAAACTCAAAATTAGCAATTTACAATTAAAAATTTCCAAATTCAAGACTTCAACGATTCGAAATTTGTAAATTCAGAATTCTCGAATTTAATAATTCAGTTTAAAAATTTGAGAATTCATTAATTCAAGAGTTGAATGACTCAAAATTTGCAAGTTTATGAATTCTGGACCATTCACAATTTACAATTTGGGAAATTCTAAATTTCCAAATTCAGAATTTCCATCATTCAAAATTTGCAATAATGTATTTCCGAATTCACATATTGGAAATATTCACTAATAAAAAATTGTAAGACTTTAAAGTTGATTTTGCTTATAAATTTTGATTCTAAATGTCTAATTCTGAATTCAGGGATCAATAATTCTAGATTAAAAATATTGGAATTTAGGTACTTATTCAAAATTTAAAAAACTCAAAATTAGCAATTTACAATTAAAAATTTCCAAATTCAAGACTTCAACGATTCGAAATTTGTAAATTCAGAATTCTCGAATTTAATAATTCACAGTTTAAAAATTTGAGAATTCATTAATTCAAGAGTTGAATGACTCAAAATTTGCAAGTTTATGAATTCTGGACCATTCACAATTTACAATTTGGGAAATTCTAAATTTCCAAATTCAGAATTTCCATCATTCAAAATTTGCAATAATGTATTTCCGAATTCACATATTGGAAATATTCACTAATAAAAAATTGTAAGACTTTAAAGTTGATTTTGCTTATAAATTTTGATTCTAAATGTCTAATTCTGAATTCAGGGATCAATAATTCTAGATTAAAAATATTGGAATTTAGGTACTTATTCAAAATTTAAAAAACTCAAAATTAGCAATTTACAATTAAAAATTTCCAAATTCAAGACCAACGATTCGAAATTTGTAAATTCAGAATTCTCGAATTTAATAATTCAGTTTAAAAATTTGAGAATTCATTAATTCAAGAGTTGAATGATTCAAAATTTGCAAGTTTATGAATTCTGGACGATTCACAATTTACAATTTGGGAAATTCTAAATTTCCAAATTCAGAATTTCCATCATTCAAAATTTGCAATAATGTATTTCCGAATTCACATATTGGAAATATTCACTAATAAAAAATTGTAAGACTTTAAAATTGATTTTGCTTATAAATTTTGATTCTAAATGTCTAATTCTGAATTCAGGGATCAATAATTCTAGATTAAAAATATTGGAATTTAGGTACTTATTCAAAATTTTAAAAAACTCAAAATTAGCAATTTACAATTAAAAATTTCCAAATTCAAGACTTCAGCGATTCGAAATTTGTAAATTGAGAATTCTCAAATTTAAGAATTCACAGTTTAAAAATTTGAGAATTCATTAATTCAAGAGTTGAATGACTCAAATTTTGCAAGTTTATGAATTCTGGACCATTCACAATTTACAATTTGGGAAATTCTAAATTTCCAAATTCAGAATTTCCATCATTCAAAATTTGCAATAATGTATTTCCGAATTCACATATTGGAAATATTCACTAATAAAAAATTGTAAGACTTTAAAGTTGATTTTGCTTATAAATTTTGATTCTAAATGTCTAATTCTGAATTCAGGGATCAATAATTCTAGATTAAAAATATTGGAATTTAGGTACTTATTCAAAATTTAAAAAACTCAAAATTAGCAATTTACAATTAAAAATTTCCAAATTCAAGACTTCAACGATTCGAAATTTGTAAATTCAGAATTCTCGAATTTAATAATTCACAGTTTAAAAATTTGAGAATTCATTAATTCAAGAGTTGAATGACTCAAAATTTGCAAGTTTATGAATTCTGGACCATTCACAATTTACAATTTGGGAAATTCTAAATTTCCAAATTCAGAATTTCCATCATTCAAAATTTGCAATAATGTATTTCCGAATTCACATATTGGAAATATTCACTAATAAAAAATTGTAAGACTTTAAAGTTGATTTTGCTTATAAATTTTGATTCTAAATGTCTAATTCTGAATTCAGGGATCAATAATTCTAGATTAAAAATATTGGAATTTAGGTACTTATTCAAAATTTAAAAAACTCAAAATTAGCAATTTACAATTAAAAATTTCCAAATTCAAGACCAACGATTCGAAATTTGTAAATTCAGAATTCTCGAATTTAATAATTCAGTTTAAAAATTTGAGAATTCATTAATTCAAGAGTTGAATGATTCAAAATTTGCAAGTTTATGAATTCTGGACGATTCACAATTTACAATTTGGGAAATTCTAAATTTCCAAATTCAGAATTTCCATCATTCAAAATTTGCAATAATGTATTTCCGAATTCACATATTGGAAATATTCACTAATAAAAAATTGTAAGACTTTAAAATTGATTTTGCTTATAAATTTTGATTCTAAATGTCTAATTCTGAATTCAGGGATCAATAATTCTAGATTAAAAATATTGGAATTTAGGTACTTATTCAAAATTTTAAAAAACTCAAAATTAGCAATTTACAATTAAAAATTTCCAAATTCAAGACTTCAGCGATTCGAAATTTGTAAATTGAGAATTCTCAAATTTAAGAATTCACAGTTTAAAAATTTGAGAATTCATTAATTCAAGAGTTGAATGACTCAAATTTTGCAAGTTTATGAATTCTGGACCATTCACAATTTACAATTTGGGAAATTCTAAATTTCCAAATTCAGAATTTCCATCATTCAAAATTTGCAATAATGTATTTCCGAATTCACATATTGGAAATATTCACTAATAAAAAATTGTAAGACTTTAAAGTTGATTTTGCTTATAAATTTTGATTCTAAATGTCTAATTCTGAATTCAGGGATCAATAATTCTAGATTAAAAATATTGGAATTTAGGTACTTATTCAAAATTTAAAAAACTCAAAATTAGCAATTTACAATTAAAAATTTCCAAATTCAAGACTTCAACGATTCGAAATTTGTAAATTCAGAATTCTCGAATTTAATAATTCACAGTTTAAAAATTTGAGAATTCATTAATTCAAGAGTTGAATGACTCAAAATTTGCAAGTTTATGAATTCTGGACCATTCACAATTTACAATTTGGGAAATTCTAAATTTCCAAATTCAGAATTTCCATCATTCAAAATTTGCAATAATGTATTTCCGAATTCACATATTGGAAATATTCACTAATAAAAAATTGTAAGACTTTAAAGTTGATTTTGCTTATAAATTTTGATTCTAAATGTCTAATTCTGAATTCAGGGATCAATAATTCTAGATTAAAAATATTGGAATTTAGGTACTTATTCAAAATATAAAAAACTCAAAATTAGCAATTTACAATTAAAAATTTCCGAATTCAAGACTTCAACGATTCGAATTTTGTAAATTCAGAATTCTCGAATTTAATAATTCAGTTTAAAAATTTGAGAATTCATTAATTCAAGAGTTGAATGATTCAAAATTTGCAAGTTTATGAATTCTGGACGATTCACAATTTACAATTTGGGAAATTCTAAATTTCCAAATTCAGAATTTCCATCATTCAAAATTTGCAATAATGTATTTCCGAATTCACATATTGGAAATATTCACTAATAAAAAATTGTAAGACTTTAAAGTTGATTTTGCTTATAAATTTTGATTCTAAATGTCTAATTCTGAATTCAGGGATGAATAATTCGAGATTAAAAATATTGGAATTTAGGTACTTATTCAAAATTTTAAAAAACTCAAAATTAGCAATTTACAATTAAAAATTTCCAAATTCAAGACTTCAACGATTCGAAATTTGTAAATTCAGAATTCTCGAATTTAATAATTCAGTTTAAAAATTTGAGAATTCATTAATTCAAGAGTTGAATGACTTAAAATTAGCAAGTTTATGAGTTCTGGACGATTTACAGTTTACAATTTAGGAAATTCTAAATTTCCAAATTCAGAATTTCCATCATTCAAACTTTGCAATATGTATTTCCGAATTCACATATTGGAAATATTTACTAATAAAAAATTGTAAGACTTTAAAGTTGATTTTGCTTATAAATTTTGATTCTAAATGTCTAATTCTAAATTCAGGGATCAATAATTCTAGATTAAAAATATTGGAATTTAGGTACTTATTCAAAATTTAAAAAACTCAAAATTAGCAATTTACAATTAAAAATTTCCAAATTCAATACTTCAACGATTCGAAATTCGTAAATTTAGAATTCTCAAATTTAAGAATTCACAGTTTAAAAATGTTGAATGACTCAAAAGTTGCAAGTTTATGAATTCTGGACGATTCACAATTTACAATTTGGGAAATTCTAAATTTCCAAATTCAGAATTTCCAGCATTCAAAATTTGCAATATTTCCGAATTCACATACATATTAGAAATATTCACTAATAAAAAATTGTAAGACGATGCATTCAAGATTTCATGAATTCGAATTTTGCAAATTCGAAAATTCAAATTTTCCAATTTCGTGATTTCCTCAATTGAAATGTCCCAAATTCAGGATTTCTCGATTCAAAATTTATAAATTCTGAATTCAGGGATCAGGACTTCTAGTTTAAAAATATTGGAATTTAGGAACTTATTCAAAATTTGAAAAACTCAAAATTAGTACATAATTTACAATTCAAAATTTGCAAGTTTATGAATTCTGGATGACACAATTTACAATTTGGGAAATCCTAAATTTCCAAATTCAACAAGTCTATTTTCAAAAATGTATGTCATAAATTTACTTGTCAGTACCGTGGTATTGGTAAACTTAATTAATTATTGATTTTCTTATTACTAACCTAAATAATATTGCAATTGGATATTATCAAATTCATAACCAAATAATTACAGTTGTTAATAAAATTTAAAATGTCAGTACCGTGGCTTCAGTACCATATAGTTTAAATGAGAAAAATTTGAGTGGAGTAAATTTAAATTAAAATTTAAATATATTCTAGTCAAACTCCACAAATTTTAATAAACGTAAATTACAATAGGAACATGTTTCGGAACCACTCCCATTTTCGATATTTTATAGTTGTAGCAAAATCCTTTCAAAGTTTGATTTTGATTTTTTACAATAAAATATGAGTAATAATTAAAGAAAAAAATAAAAAATTCAAAGTAATTTTTAATCAAAAAAGTAACAGAACAGAATCACCCATGTACAGAATCGTCTTCATATTATGATTCAAACATTCAGTACGCTTCAAAATTCTCAATTTAACTCCGTGTTAATTTTACAACCTCCTCTTATCTTCCTTTGCAAGTTGGGATCCTTTTATTTTGCTTTTCTTTTTTAAATATTACTATACTTTAGTTTCATTTCAGTTTATAAATGTTTTCGATTCTTATCATACATTTTTTTAGTAGTGGTTAGTTCTTCTAGTAATATTCTCTACTCTCTCGTCACAATCTTGCAATTCCGCAATGTTCCAGTATTCACTCAGACTTGTTAAGTAGTCAAAATTCTTAAGAAATAACGCTGACAAATTCTGAAATACTTTAAAGTTGATTTTGCTTATACATTTTGATTCTAAATGTCTAATTCTGAATCAACGTCTAATTTCGGAAACTGATTTTGCAGAAGTCTTTCAATATGGAGACCTATTTATAACAAGGGTTATAAATAGAAATCTTATTCATTCGTATTCAAAATTATTATACACCGAGACCGTTGATACTTCAAAGTTTAAATTTAAAAAATTATTTTAAGGCGGATGGTTCATTTATTCAGAGGAAAAAAGATATATCTGTTTCTCCAATTTTTTATCGCCACTATGACTCAAAATTAAATTTTAGATTCATAATACAGACCTAAAAAACAGAAGGAAGCCTTACAAGGGTTATATATTTTGCACCAGCACTAACTCCTCAAGATCATCCCAAAAATTTTGTGGTTACCAGGTAACGAATATATTACAAGCTTGACTCAATTTAACTATAATTTTTGGGTAGTACCTAAATGACACCATTGCTATTTCGGTCAATGAAATTTTAGTTATTAGTTTAGCTTCAGTACTTTTGACTTGACCACCACAAGATTGAAAAGGCCAAATACATATTACATTAAGCTCTGTATTATTTTTGAAACTACTAAAAGCTTTACTACCGCGAATCCCATTGCTTCAACCATGAAAAGATCGAAATAGCAGCATTTTAACCCAGACGCCACCAACAAACCAAATTGCCGTCCTTGTGCTTTTTTCGCCACTTTTGCCCCAAATTTTTATAATACCTTGGCTAGACACCCGAGCCATAATTACGCAATTAACCTAATCCCTTTAAGCCGCTGATACGACTGACACTCAAGATTACTCTTAATGTTCTAGAATATCTAAAACAGCTCTAATTCCTACTTTTTAGTCGTCGAAAAAACTAATTTTGATCAATTAGCGACTCGCTCGTAAAGCCGGACTTGCGTCAAGGCGGAATTTATTACCTTCGTCAGAAAAGTAACGAGGGGCAATTATTCATTTCTTACAACGGCCATCGGGGTATGACATAATTTCGATAACTTGGTCGTCAGAGACTGGTAACAACAGCAAAAGGAAACAACTTTCTTCATCGCGGCGAAAGTAGGACGGAATGGAAGGCTCATCTAAAAATGCGAATTGTAAACGATTCTGTAAAATTCGTTTTGCTTGAAACACTGGGTGGAAATAAATTAATTGAGCATTGAAAGGTTCCACTCGGTTGTCTTCCAGGACTTTGCTTTGTTTTGGTACAAAATTCAATTCTGTGCCATCATCACAACATTATTATTATTGTTATGCCACCTGGCCTTCAGTTGCAGCGAGCATAGTGACAATGAGGCAACACTACTGACACACTTCCACTGTTATTATACACAATATTTTATTTACAGCTCAATAAGGATAATAATAAAATGTTCTCTAAAGGAAACTATTCCTGGGTATTTGTAGCACACAATCAATACTATAATAACCGCAATAACTCAGTCCCGTGCTTGCATAAATGTATATTAACCATTTCTCGAGATTTTCCTCAAATCCCACAAATAAACCCATCATTATCACCTCGCCATTACGACGCGGTGCCAAAACTGCAGTTTCATTAATTTTGACAATTATCACATTCAAGCCATTAACACGAAAAGTTTGGCAATTATGCAAAGCGGTTCTTGTGAACATCAATACGCACTGGTAATAAAAGAGTAAAACGCCGCGACGTTTGGGAAAATTCCATTTTAAGCTTGCAATAATACGAATGTTAATTAGACTTACGTTGCTGCGTGGTGAATTGAGAATAATCCAAGGGTTGTGATTAACGATAAACGAGAAATTCGCGTTGAAGTGCTGGAACAACGATACGATTAACTCGAGAGTCTACTCACAACTGCATTTCGCGACCTCGGCCAAATCGTTATAAAAAGCTGCTCGTCAACGGTGACGTCACGAGGAGAGGGCGTCGATTGGAGTGACGCCCTCAAAACATTCCTGTCATTCAGAAATTCCAATTGCCTTTTAAACAAGGAAAAGCTAATAGATTTGTTGGGAGTTTATAGCAAAAAAAAAACACGACGTCACGACACTGTTTTAGATAAAAACTGGAACACCAATAGAATAATCAATTTCAATTAAAATTTGTAAAAAATGCAAACTAAGTCGAAAATAAGGCATTCAATTCAAATATTAATTAAGATGTACGTCATTCTAGATGTCATGGTACGTTATATAAAATACAATAACAAAGAAACAATGATTGTGATTTGTTTTGTTTTTTCTTCCATTTGCACTTTCTAGATTTCTTTGTTGTTTACTGGTCGTGTCATTGGATATTTTTAATGTGTTTATTATTATTTTTTTGTCCCATAATTTGTTCTATTTGTTCCTTGCTATTTTTTAATTTTCCTTTTTTGTTTCTACAAGTTTTAATAATACTTTATGGTTTTTCTCCTTTTTAACAGAGGTCTCACTTTTCATCATTTTATAATACATACATACATTATGTGTATTATTTTCATCTCCTTCCTTACTCAATTAACGTATTCTATGTTATTGTAGCTTTGTAATAAATTATTGAACCTGTTTCTAATGTAATTCACATTTTTCTCTTCCTATTCTTTATCGATTTACGTAGCTCGTCTATTTTTTTGGCTACACGCATCAGTTGCCTGTGAAAAACAAAATTTACATGTCCCTACTTCGATCGACAATTTTGACATTCAGAGCCTTGTGGATGTATGCATCATTTATAAAGACCCTATATTTTCAGTTAGTCTCTGGTTTTCAATACATACATTATCATTTCACCTAATGCAAGTAGTTTTAATAAAGTGTATAATACGAGTGTAAATAAATACAGTGAAACCGAAAAATAATATGATCGAGAAAATTGTTCAAGCGAATGAGAGGGCACAATTTAAAATTTAACGGAAAGTAAAATTTTGGGTGTAGCTGTTAAAAAAAAATATTATGACGTTTAAGGTTTGAAAATGACAATTCTAAAAATAAAAAATATACAAGAGTGCAATTACAAAACCTTTATTAACCTTACTAAGCATAATTTATTATTCTGAAAATTACCTTGTCTATCATTTTGTTTTTTGGCGACCATTCGCCTGATCGGATCTGATCAACTGATTTAATAATACTAGTAATCGCCCGTCACTCGAAATTCGAGTCGTATGTATTGAATTGGTAATCAAATCAATGTAAAAATTAAAAAAAAAAATTGAAAAACCTCTTGAAGTATATGATCAATAATGGCACGTTGTTCATTATTAGCCGTTTCATACTTTTGATTAAACAATAAATCTTCCGCTTCTCGATTGATTTGTTGAGAAAGTCACAGGTCAGTTAAACGAAAATATTGTGGAATTGGTAAATCAATTTTTTGACAAGAAAAATTATGCGATAAAAGCATTGTATTTTGCACAGCTTCATTCGTCCTCTATTTCACACTCTTCACACTCTGCACGCAAACATCCACTCTTAACAAGCATGTCTTAAGTTCCCTACGCAACTTGCTCACCCAACCTCAGGGAAGGGGCTAAGATATATTTAGCTACAGTTGTCCAACTTCTCACTTAAAACTATTCACGCTTATTTAAATCGATGACTGTAATGGACCGCTTTTCCCCTAAAATGATTTGCAAATAATTAATGAACCTGTGAAATTTTTGAAAATGGAAAGTAATCTTGACATAGAACTTGTCAATGTCTTTCATTTAAAAAAACAATTATAAAAATCGATGCAGTATAGACTGTTTTATTTGGTTAAAATTGATTCATATTCAACGATTAAATATATAGATAATTAATAAACCTGTAAAATTTTTGAAAATGGAAAGTAATCTTGACATAGAACTTGTCAATGTCATTCATTTAAAAAAACAATTATAAAAATCGGTGCAGTGCAGACTGTTTTATTTGGTTAAAATTGATTCATGTTGAACGATTAAATATATAGAAAAATTTGGCTAATATAAAAGAGCCAAAAGGTATGCACTACATAAAAATTCAATTAATAGTAATTATACACCAAGGCTGAGATGCCATTTTTCTTAGCCGAGCTATTTTATTTCCCAAGATGCGAAGCTTTGATAATCATGATAATGCCAAAAGTCGGAGCGAATTTTTATCTAGTTTTTGAGGCTGACATTTTTCAGTCAGACTGAATTTTCATGCAAAATTACACAATATATTTTGTGTCCTTTATCGTCCTTTATTTTTTTACATGAATTGCAGTATGTAATTAGTGCCAAATATTTACAACTGGTGCAATCTGTAAAAATCGAAGGGCGCTGTTGTTAAGTTGGTATAGATAAAATAATACACGATATGCATTTTGCATGAAATCCGGTTTCTTCAATTATTAACTACTAGTCAATAATGAAATGATTATTAACTATGTACTAGGAACGAAAAACAATTTCACACATCTCTACAAACGAAATAATCTTACATTCTACAGCTAGTAGTGAAAAAACATGTATTGTATATTATAAAATTTATTTTTCTAATTTCGACAAATAAAATGTCATTTTTCACAATCGACATTAGATGGGTAACTAATTACGGGAAGTGATTTGTCAAATCCTATCAGACGTCCGAATATATAAATTCGTGGTTTTTAATTATTAACAGCTGGAGCAACGGTAGAAGATGCAAAATAAGATAGAACAGGTTTCTGGAAAAATGTAATTATTATATGTATTCATTTTTTAATTTTTCCTCAAAATTAGAAAAAATCTTGTATGTAACACGTTATGAAATGCTGTTTTGTGTAACACTGTCATCAAAAAATTTAATAAAAAAAAAATCCATTCGTTACACAAAACTACGAAGGCGTTGAACGGACATGAATGAAAAATAACTATAACAACGATTTTTTTCTCTAGCAATTCCGACTTTTTTCTGGCAATTCCGACTTTTCTTCTGGCAATTCTGACTTTTTTTCTGGCAATGCCCACTTTTTTACGGCAAATCTGACTTTTTCCTGGCAATTCCGACTTTTTTCAGGCAACTCCGACTTTTTTCTTGCAATTCCGACTTTTTTCTGGCACTTCTGACTTTTTTTCTGGCAATTCTGGCGACAGGGGTAGGACGATGGTGCTGTTTTGTTGCCCAAACTTAAAATATGAAATACTGACAAATTTCGAGTTTCACGTACAGGGAAATATGACCTTTTTGGAGTATGCGCGAAGCACCAATTTCAATGATCCACACAAAAACAAATTTTCACAGACGGCAACTTCCGTGGATCACTGAAATTGGGGCCTCGAGTTTCACGTACAGGGAAATATGATCTTCTTGGAGTATGTTTCTTTAAATGGTCGAGTCCGTAGCGCGAGGCACCAATTTCAATGATCCACAAAAAAAAAACCCATATTTCCCTATACGTGAAACTGGAAATGTAGACAGTACTTCATCTTTTAAGTTTGAGCAACAAGACACCACCATCGTCCTACCTCTGTCGCAATTGCCAGAAAAAAGTCGGAATTGCTAGAAAAAAAAATCGTGTCAGTTATTTTTCCATTCATGTCCGTTCAGCGCCTTCGTACAATACATTGCATTTCATAACTAAATATTCATGATTTTGACAATATTATCACCGCTCAATGGACAATATCCCATTGGAGACGAATACACCAGAATTTCACGAACAATCAAGATTTTTTATTTAGTTTCCTGTTTTTGTGAAAGAGAAAGCGGTGGCGACATGAATGCGAGATAAGAGACACAAATTATACAAAAGATAAAACTAGATAAACACAAAAAACAGTGCAAATAACAAAGAATCAATAAGAAGTATAAAAAACAAGACGAAAGATTGATAGAGACAACAATAAAGTAAGTTTTAACCAAAAACACACACACATGAAGAAATAGAAGGAAGCAAGACATGTGAAACAAATTATCGTTTTCTTCTTACTCTGGTTTCTGTTTTCTTAAAATATGAGAAAGATAGGGATACTTGAGTAATTACACCAGAACGCATAACCGATAAAATAAATAACGAAGAACAACAAACGACAAAAATAAAAAATAAAAGATGAACGAATAAAAAAAGATGTAATAGTTATTTACGTATAGAGGGCCGAAAGAAAAAGTTTAAGTCGTCAGAGGGCGTAAACGGTCTTTCGGCCAGAGGTACGTACAACGTTTTACGCACAACTGTCCATTTCTTTTGTTATAATTTTGCGGGCCTTTTCTTTACGGGCGTAATGTTCCATTTTCAATCATGGTAACCAAGATAAGAATTTTGCGAGCCTTTCCTTTACGGGCGTAATGTTCCATTTTCAATCATGGTAACCAAGATGAAAAACAAGTATAAAAGATGCAGTTGTGCGTAAAATAATAATAATTGGATCAAATCGATAAAACGTGTCAGAATATTAGAGAAAAAAAGAGTAACTATGAGAAGACGAAGAATAAAGGATAAATGAAGAACGAGAAAGTATAACTGGAAAAGTTGGAGGAACGATAAAAGAACTTTCGAAAACCCGAGACTTTAGAAATCATCTGAAAACCTAGGATCCCGTAAATCTTAAAAATGGGAACCTGAAAACCTGAAAGGCGGCTTAAAGGCCTGAGGAATTAAAAGGCTGGAAGTGTGTGGTTTCTGTTTTCTTAAAAGATGAGAAAATATAGAGACACTTGTGTAATTACACCAGAACGCATAACCGATAAAATAAATAACGAAGAACAACAAACTACATACAAATATGAAAAATAAAAGATGAACAAAAAAAAAGATCTAATAGTTATTTACGTATAGAGGGCCGAAAGAAAGAGTTTAAGTCGTCCGAGGGCGTAAACGGTCTTTCGGTCAGAGGAACGTACAACGTTTTACGCACAACTGCTAATCTATTAAATGTCCATTTCTTTTGTTATAATTTTGCGGGCCTTTTCTTTACGGGCGTAATGTTCCATTTTCAATCATGGTAACCAAGATGCAGTTGTGCGTAAAATAATCATAATTGGATCAAATCGATAAAACGTGTCAGAATATTAGAGAAAAAAAGTGTAACGATGAGAAGACGAAGAATAAAGGATAAATGAAGAACGAGAAAGTACAACTGGAAAAGTTGGAGGAACGATAAAAGAACTTTCGAAAACCCGAGACTTTAGAAATCATCTGAAAACCTGGGAACCCGAAAATCTTAAAAATGGGAACTTGAAAACCTGAAAGGCGGCTTAAAGGCCTGAGGAATTAAAAGGCTGGAAGTGTGTGGTTTCTGTTTTCTTAAAAGATGAGAAAATATAGAGACACTTGTGTAATTACACCAGAACGCATAACCGATAAAATAAATAACGAAGAACAACAAACTACATACAAATATGAAAAATAAAAGATGAACAAAAAAAAAAGATCTAATAGTTATTTACGTATAGAGGACCGAAAGAAAGAGTTTAAGTCGTCCGAGGGCGTAAACGGTCTTTCGGCCAGAGGTACGTACAACGTTTTACGCACAATTGCTAATCTATTAAATGTCCATTTCTTTTGTTATAATTTTGCGGGCCTTTTCTTTACGGGCGTAATGTTCCATTTTCAATCATGGTAACCAAGATGCAGTTGTGCGTAAAATAATCATAATTGGATCAAATCGATAAAACGTGTCAGAATATTAGAGAAAAAAAGTGTAACTATGAGAAGACGAAGAATAAAGGATAAATGAAGAACGAGAAAGTATAACTGGAAAAGTTGGAGGAACGATAAAAGAACTTTCGAAAACCCGAGACTTTAGAAATCATCTGAAAACCTAGGAACCCGAAAATCTTAAAAATGGGAACCTGAAAACCTGAAAGGCGGCTTAAAGACCTGAGGAATTAAAAGGCTGGAAGTGTGTGGTTTCTGTTTTCCTAAAAGATGAGAAAATATAGAGACACTTGTGTAATTACACCAGAACGCATAACCGATAAAATAAATAACGAAGAACAACTACATACAAAAATGAAAAATAAAAGATGATAAAAAAAAGATCTTAGAGTTATTTACGTATAGAGGGCCGAAAGAAAGAGTTTAAGTCGTCCGAGGGCGTAAACGGTCTTTCGGTCAGAGGAACGTACAACGTTTTACGCACAACTGCTAAACTATTAAATGTCCATTTCTTATGTTATAATTTTGCGGGCCTTTTCTTTACGGGCGTAATGTTCCATTTTTAATCATGGTAACCAAGATGCAGTTGTGCGTAAAATAATCATAATTGGATCAAATCGATAAAACGTGTCAGAATATTAGAGAAAAAAAAGTGTAACGATGAGAAGACGAAGAATAAAAAATAAATGAAGAACGAGAAAGTATAACTGGAAAATTGGGATGAACGATAAAGAACCTTCGAAAACCCGAGACTTTAGAAATAATCTGAAAACCTAAGAACCCGAAAATCTTAAAAATGGGAACCTGAAAACCTGAAAGACGGCTTAAAGGCCTGAGGAATTAAAAGGCTGGAAGTGTGTGGTTTCTGTTTTCTTAAAATATGAGAAAAGACAGAGACACTTGTGTAATTACACCAGAACGCATAACCGATAAAATAAATAACGAAGAACAACAAACTACATACAAAAATGAAAAATAAAAGATGAACAAAAAAAAGATCTAATAGTTATTTACGTATAGAGGGCCGAAAGAAAGAGTTTAAGGCGTCCGAGGGCGTAAACGGTCTTTCGGCCAGAGGTACGTACAACGTTTTACGCACAATTGCTAATCTATTAAATGTCCATTTCTTTTGTTATAATTTTGCGGGCCTTTTCTTTACGGGCGTAATGTTCCATTTTCAATCATGGTAACCAAGATGCAGTTGTGCGTAAAATAATCATAATTGCATTAAATCGATAAAACGTGTCAGAATATTAGAGAAAAAAAGTGTAACGATGAGAAGACGAAGAATAAAGGATAAATGAAGAACAAGAAAGTATAACTGGAAAAGTTGGAGGAACGATAAAAGAACTTTCGAAAACCGGAGTCTTTAGAAATCATCTGAAAACCTAGGATCCCGTAAATCTTAAAAATGGGAACCTGAAAACCTGAAAGGCGGCTTAAAGGCCTGAGGAATTAAAAGGCTGGAAGAGTGTGGTTTCTGTTTTCTTAAAATATGAGAAAAGACAGAGACACTTGTGTAATTACACCAGAACGCATAACCGATAAAATAAATAACGAAGAACAACAAACTACATACAAAAATGAAAAATAAAAGATGAACAAAAAAAAGATCTAATAGTTATTTACGTATAGAGGGCCGAAAGAAAGAGTTTAAGGCGTCCGAGGGCGTAAACGGTCTTTCGGCCAGAGGTACGTACAACGTTTTACGCACAGTTGCTAATCTATTAAATGTCCATTTCTTTTGTTATAATTTTGCGGGCCTTTTCTTTACGGGCGTAATGTTCCATTTTCAATCATGGTAACCAAGATGCAGTTGTGCGTAAAATAATCATAATTGGATCAAATCGATAAAACGTGTCAGAATATTAGAGAAAAAAAGTGTAACGATGAGAAGACGAAGAATAAAGGATAAATGAAGAACGAGAAAGTATAACTGGAAAAGTTGGAGGAACGATAAAAGAACTTTCGAAAACCCGAGACTTTAGAAATCATCTGAAAACCTAGGAACCCAAAAATCTTAAAAATGGGAACCTGAAAACCTGAAAGGCGGCTTAAAGGCCTGAGGAATTAAAAGGCTGGAAGTGTGTGGTTTCTGTTTTCTTAAAAGATGAGAAAATATAGAGACACTTGTGTAATTACACCAGAACGCATAACCGATAAAATAAATAACGAAGAACAACTACATACAAAAATGAAAAATAAAAGATGATAAAAAAAGATCTTAGAGTTATTTACGTATAGAGGGCCGAAAGAAAGAGTTTAAGTCGTCCGAGGGCGTAAACGGTCTTTCGGTCAGAGGAACGTACAACGTTTTACGCACAACTGCTAAACTATTAAATGTCCATTTCTTATGTTATAATTTTGCGGGCCTTTTCTTTACGGGCGTAATGTTCCATTTTTAATCATGGTAACCAAGATGCAGTTGTGCGTAAAATAATCATAATTGGATCAAATCGATAAAACGTGTCAGAATATTAGAGAAAAAAAGTGTAACGATGAGAAGACGAAGAATAAAGGATAAATGAAGAACAAGAAAGTATAACTGGAAAAGTTGGAGGAACGATGAAAGAACTTTCGAAAACCGGAGACTTTAGAAATCATCTGAAAACCTAGGAACCCGAAAATCTTAAAAATGGGAACCTGAAAACCTGAAAGGCGGCTTAAAGGCCTGAGGAATTAAAAGGCTGGAAGTGTGTGGTTTCTGTTTTCTTAAAAGATGAGAAAATATAGAGACACTTGTGTAATTACACCAGAACGCATAACCGATAAAATAAATAACGAAGAACAACAAACTACATACAAATATGAAAAATAAAAGATGAACAAAAAAAAAAGATCTAATAGTTATTTACGTATAGAGGGCCGAAAGAAAGAGTTTAAGTCGTCCGAGGGCGTAAACGGTCTTTCGGCCAGAGGTACGTACAACGTTTTACGCACAACTGCTAATCTATTAAATGTCCATTTCTTTTGTTATAATTTTGCGGGCCTTTTCTTTACGGGCGTAATGTTCCATTTTCAATCATGGTAACCAAGATGCAGTTGTGCGTAAAATAATCATAATTGGATCAAATCGATAAAACGTGTCAGAATATTAGAGAAAAAAAGTGTAACGATGAGAAGACGAAGAATAAAGGATAAATGAAGAACGAGAAAGTATAACTGGAAAAGTTGGAGGAACGATGAAAGAACTTTCGAAAACCCGAGACTTTAGAAATCATCTGGAAACCTAGGAATTAAAAGGCTGGAAGTGTGTGGTTTCTGTTTTCTTAAAAGATGAGAAAATATAGAGACACTTGTGTAATTACACCAGAACGCAGAACGAATACATACAAAAATGAAGAATAAAAGATGAACAAAAAAAAAGATCTAATAGTTATTTACGTATAGAGGGCCGAAAGAAAGAGTTTAAGTCGTCCGAGGGCGTAAACGGTCTTTCGGCCAGAGGTACGTACAACGCTTTACGCACAACTGCTAATCTATTAAACGTCCATTTCTTTTGTTATAATTTTGCGGGCCTTTTCTTTACGGACGTGATGTTCCATTTTCAATCATGGTAACCAAGATGCAGTTGTGCGTAAAATAATCATAATTGGATCAAATCGATAAAACGTGTCAGAACATTAGAGAAAAAAAGTGTAACGATGAGAAGACGAAGAATAAAAGATAAATGAAGAACGAGAAAGTATAACTGGAAAAGTTGGAGGAACGATAAAAGAATTTTCGAAAACCGGACACTTTAGAAATCATCTGGAAACCTAGGAATTAAAAGGCTGGAAGTGTGTGGTTTCTGTTTTCCTAAAAGATGAGAAAATATAGAGACACTTGTGTAATTACACCAGAACGCATAACCGATAAAATAAATAACGAAGAACAACAAACTACATACAAAAATGAAAAATAAAAGATGAACAAAAAAAAGATCTAATAGTTATTTACGTATAGAGGGCCGAAAGAAAGAGTTTAAGGCGTCCGAGGGCGTAAACGGTCTTTCGGCCAGAGGTACGTACAACGTTTTACGCACAATTGCTAATCTATTAAATGTCCATTTCTTTTGTTATAATTTTGCGGGCCTTTTCTTTACGGGCGTAATGTTCCATTTTCAATCATGGTAACCAAGATGCAGTTGTGCGTAAAATAATCATAATTGCATTAAATCGATAAAACGTGTCAGAATATTAGAGAAAAAAAGTGTAACGATGAGAAGACGAAGAATAAAGGATAAATGAAGAACAAGAAAGTATAACTGGAAAAGTTGGAGGAACGATAAAAGAACTTTCGAAAACCGGAGTCTTTAGAAATCATCTGAAAACCTAGGATCCCGTAAATCTTAAAAATGGGAACCTGAAAACCTGAAAGGCGGCTTAAAGGCCTGAGGAATTAAAAGGCTGGAAGAGTGTGGTTTCTGTTTTCTTAAAATATGAGAAAAGACAGAGACACTTGTGTAATTACACCAGAACGCATAACCGATAAAATAAATAACGAAGAACAACAAACTACATACAAAAATGAAAAATAAAAGATGAACAAAAAAAAGATCTAATAGTTATTTACGTATAGAGGGCCGAAAGAAAGAGTTTAAGGCGTCCGAGGGCGTAAACGGTCTTTCGGCCAGAGGTACGTACAACGTTTTACGCACAGTTGCTAATCTATTAAATGTCCATTTCTTTTGTTATAATTTTGCGGGCCTTTTCTTTACGGGCGTAATGTTCCATTTTCAATCATGGTAACCAAGATGCAGTTGTGCGTAAAATAATCATAATTGGATCAAATCGATAAAACGTGTCAGAATATTAGAGAAAAAAAGTGTAACGATGAGAAGACGAAGAATAAAGGATAAATGAAGAACGAGAAAGTATAACTGGAAAAGTTGGAGGAACGATAAAAGAACTTTCGAAAACCCGAGACTTTAGAAATCATCTGAAAACCTAGGAACCCAAAAATCTTAAAAATGGGAACCTGAAAACCTGAAAGGCGGCTTAAAGGCCTGAGGAATTAAAAGGCTGGAAGTGTGTGGTTTCTGTTTTCTTAAAAGATGAGAAAATATAGAGACACTTGTGTAATTACACCAGAACGCATAACCGATAAAATAAATAACGAAGAACAACTACATACAAAAATGAAAAATAAAAGATGATAAAAAAAGATCTTAGAGTTATTTACGTATAGAGGGCCGAAAGAAAGAGTTTAAGTCGTCCGAGGGCGTAAACGGTCTTTCGGTCAGAGGAACGTACAACGTTTTACGCACAACTGCTAAACTATTAAATGTCCATTTCTTATGTTATAATTTTGCGGGCCTTTTCTTTACGGGCGTAATGTTCCATTTTTAATCATGGTAACCAAGATGCAGTTGTGCGTAAAATAATCATAATTGGATCAAATCGATAAAACGTGTCAGAATATTAGAGAAAAAAAGTGTAACGATGAGAAGACGAAGAATAAAGGATAAATGAAGAACAAGAAAGTATAACTGGAAAAGTTGGAGGAACGATGAAAGAACTTTCGAAAACCGGAGACTTTAGAAATCATCTGAAAACCTAGGAACCCGAAAATCTTAAAAATGGGAACCTGAAAACCTGAAAGGCGGCTTAAAGGCCTGAGGAATTAAAAGGCTGGAAGTGTGTGGTTTCTGTTTTCTTAAAAGATGAGAAAATATAGAGACACTTGTGTAATTACACCAGAACGCATAACCGATAAAATAAATAACGAAGAACAACAAACTACATACAAATATGAAAAATAAAAGATGAACAAAAAAAAAAGATCTAATAGTTATTTACGTATAGAGGGCCGAAAGAAAGAGTTTAAGTCGTCCGAGGGCGTAAACGGTCTTTCGGCCAGAGGTACGTACAACGTTTTACGCACAACTGCTAATCTATTAAATGTCCATTTCTTTTGTTATAATTTTGCGGGCCTTTTCTTTACGGGCGTAATGTTCCATTTTCAATCATGGTAACCAAGATGCAGTTGTGCGTAAAATAATCATAATTGGATCAAATCGATAAAACGTGTCAGAATATTAGAGAAAAAAAGTGTAACGATGAGAAGACGAAGAATAAAGGATAAATGAAGAACGAGAAAGTATAACTGGAAAAGTTGGAGGAACGATGAAAGAACTTTCGAAAACCCGAGACTTTAGAAATCATCTGGAAACCTAGGAATTAAAAGGCTGGAAGTGTGTGGTTTCTGTTTTCTTAAAAGATGAGAAAATATAGAGACACTTGTGTAATTACACCAGAACGCAGAACGAATACATACAAAAATGAAGAATAAAAGATGAACAAAAAAAAAGATCTAATAGTTATTTACGTATAGAGGGCCGAAAGAAAGAGTTTAAGTCGTCCGAGGGCGTAAACGGTCTTTCGGCCAGAGGTACGTACAACGCTTTACGCACAACTGCTAATCTATTAAACGTCCATTTCTTTTGTTATAATTTTGCGGGCCTTTTCTTTACGGACGTGATGTTCCATTTTCAATCATGGTAACCAAGATGCAGTTGTGCGTAAAATAATCATAATTGGATCAAATCGATAAAACGTGTCAGAACATTAGAGAAAAAAAGTGTAACGATGAGAAGACGAAGAATAAAGGATAAATGAAGAACGAGAAAGTATAACTGGAAAAGTTGGAGGAACGATAAAAGAATTTTCGAAAACCGGACACTTTAGAAATCATCTGGAAACCTAGGAATTAAAAGGCTGGAAGTGTGTGGTTTCTGTTTTCCTAAAAGATGAGAAAATATAGAGACACTTGTGTAATTACACCAGAACGCATAACCGATAAAATAAATAACGAGGAACAACAAACTACATACAAATATGAAAAATAAAAGATGAACAAAAAAAAGATCTAATAGTTATTTACGTATAGAGGGCCGATAGAAAGAGTTTAAGTCGTCCTAGGGCGTAAAAGGTCTTTCGGCCAGAGGAACGTACAACGTTTTACGCACAACTGCTAATCTATTAAATGTCCATTTCTTTTGTTATAATTTTGCGGGCCTTTTCTTTACGGGCGTAATGTTCCATTTTCAATCATGGTAACCAAGATGCAGTTGTGCGTAAAATAATCATAATTGGATCAAATCGATAAAACGTGTCAGAATATTAGAGAAAAAAAGTGTAACGATGAGAAGACGAAGAATAAAGGCTAAATGAAGAACAAGAAAGTATAACTGGAAAAGTTGGAGGAACGATAAAAGAACTTTCGAAAACCCGAGACTTTAGAAATCATCTGAAAACCTAGGAACCCGAAAATGTTAAAAATGGGAACCTGAAAACCTGAAAGACGGCTAAAGGCCTGAGGAATTAAAAGGCTGGAAGTGTGAGAGTTTCTGAACTTACTTAAACGTAACCCCAGAATGTAAGAACCTAAAACCATGAAGGATAAAGATTCCGAAAAAGTGGGATAATTAACCTGAAAGCAGAATTTGACAATCTGAAACTCTTAACACTTGAAGCTTGAAAACCTCGAAGACTGATCTTATCAAATTCGAGAAATTGAAAGCCTGAAAATTTCACAGCTGGAAGACTAAGGAAAGGGGTATAAAGAAATTGCACAAGGGTTACTGGAGTGGAACAGAGGAAACAAGAAATACAAAAACAAAAAAGACTGAATAGAGATAATATCGGAAAACACTTCTACTTGCCAAAACGCAAATACACGGACAAAGCGAACCTCATAACAACGTATTGACAAATTGAAATTTTCCCTGAAAAAGTACTGAAATACATCATAGCGACAAAAGAAATTCCAGATAAAATTGAAATTAATAGATAAAAAAAAGTGTCTTCCCGATACTAACATATGAATGGAAAGCAAAGAACACAGTAGTGACTTCTGAGACGGATAATAAACAAAACGCAAATAAAACAAAAACAAGAAAACTCTTAGAGAGAGTAGAAGCAAAACGGCTGAAAGTCCATGGCTTGGAGGGCTGTTCTCCTTTATTGTTCTCAATCGCTTACTAGCCTCCTCCAGTCCCTTACTCCCATTCTTTCCATCTTTTTCGCCAATTTTTCATCAATCAATTCTCCATAGATGATCTAAGACATTGCCTCTTCACCACTACATATTACTAAACTCAGTAGATCCACAATCACCTTGTTTATTCCTCGACATTATTTTCCCAATATAATTTTGTGAGTACGTTTCAATCCCATATGTTAAACAGTTTTCTTTGGATAAGTATCTATCGGATCTCACATCTGCATTCCGGCTCCCAAGTACTTTAACGTGTTGACTTTGAACTTATATACTCTTCCGTTCTTCTCCCTACTTTGTTTTGTCCTCATTTATGGTATCTCTGTGGTCGATCATACGTTTGTTGGAAATCGATGATGAAATTAGCATAACTCAGCTCAACCAAACTCGTTGATTCCTTCTACACCAGTCTTATCAACCTATTAACACTTATCTTCCTCGTGGAATGTTATTGAAGTGGCTCTCCTTTCGCGTTTTTCTCCCCATTAAAACATTAAAACCTGAACAAAACGCTCTAGGTGTCGGAGAAACATTTTCCAACTTATCGACCCGCATTGACGTCGAGGGAACGAAGAGACCCCATGAATAATGCATACAAAGCTCTGGATTGACGAAAATAGACAAAAAACCAAAGCTGCAAATAGAATCTGTTATAAATAGGAAGCAGTGACTGTTCATTTTTAACCACACAATGGTTTATTTTAACGGAAAATATCTATAAACGCCACAAAGCATTTCCGCGGACAAGTGCGCCGGAAAACACTTGTTTTGCTTTTCCTCTCGGGAAAACGAAAAGCGAGGTGACGCTCCGATTTATGACCGTTATCTTTTAAATTAACAATCCAACGCCAAATATTGAATCACTGTATCCAACTCGCTCATTTATGTCGTTATTTGTATTTGAAGAAGTCAGAGGTCGCAGAATCAAAAGTCACATGCTGGCATGTGATTTACATATTGGCACGCGGTTTCGTTTAGCACATCTTCACAAGGTACAAACGTGGATTGTACCGCCATTTTTAGTATCGTTTAGCGTCTAATGACGGATCAATATCCTGATGACCCGAGTTGAGGCTCTGATTGATTTCAGGCGCAGGGTGTTTGATGTATTCATGTTCTTGGCGCTAATGTTAAGTGCGTTCTATAAATATGACCGTTTATTTTTGATGACTTGGAGAGGTCAAGCAAAAAAGCGTGGACGTTACAGCGTTTAACATAGAATGTGTAATTACTACAGGACTACAATGGACAATACTAGATTGTGTTGATAGCAGCGAAGCGAAGTCCATAGCGTGGTAAAAGTTTAGGTTGAATTTGATGTTGCTATAATTTGGAATTTAAAGTAGATGAGTAAATTAGGGGAAATTTACTGTTTTTCAATGCTTCATTAGGTTCTGAGAATTTCTTGCTTTCTCAAGTTGTCAGTGTCTTAATTTGGCAAGCGGCTAAATTTTCTTGTCTTGCTCATCACTATTTCTCAGCCTTTTGGTCTGATTCAGTTTCTGTATCCCATTCTAATGCATCTGAGTCAGTTTAAAGATTTGTTATCACGTTGCTCTGCCTTTCCTTTCTTTCTTGAAATTGCTTTTAGGCTCCAAAGTTAAAAAAAATATTTATATTTTTTACAATGCTTCTCATTTCTTTAATCGTCCTTCACCTCCACATTCGACAGGTTTTCTTGCAACCTCCCTTTTGTACCTAATCTTTATCTTCGATAGCCTTCTACTTTTTAGCATCTTTCCTTTCCATTCGAAAGACTAAAAGTTTTTTATTGTACTTTGAATATTTTTAGTTGTTCCAGTATTAATTTAGTCCCTCCTATGAGATCTACGTATTCAAATTGATGAGGAAATTTTTCTTATTGTTGATGAGGCAAAGCAGATCATAACACAATATTGTTAGTTTCAATTATATTTGTTTGAAAAAGTTTGACCATGACCGATAACAATGTACAATGATAATAATAATAATAAACAGAATGTTTCCACAAAATTCCTTTGAAAGTTATGCAACATCATAGAGAAGATTGCAGTACGGTTTATTGAAATTTCAAAAGCCACAACTATGTGTAAGTAGTCTTTATCATGTGTCTGTTTAGAATCTGGAAAGCTTCAAATTTTGAAGTTTTGGAATCTCGAGTGTTTGAATCTTTAAATTTGGGAAATTATGTCTTCGCCTTATATCGATTCTTGAAAACTTATTTTCCTTCTGTATTTTGATTATTTGGTCATCACACCTAAGAAAGTAACAAGTTAAATAATAATTTCTCGTCGGCTATTGCTATTGCCGAATAGATATCAAAATAGCTGATATCCGGTATCGTAGTTGAGAAGTTCAAGATAACAGTAAGAGCAAATCAGGGTCCGAAGTACTGTTCAGTCCAAACTACCTTGCGTGAGAATGAGACGGTGAGTCGCATTACCAAATCTTCAAAACGCCCCCTCAATGCCACACACCATCACCATGCCAACAATGCCAACGTTAACATCCTGACAAATATGAGAAATGTCAAAATTAACCGTACATCTCGTGAACGTGATAAAACTGCTCTCCCTCCAACACGGCAACATAAAGAACATCGGCGATAAGGTGGTCAAGCTCCAGTTCCTTACGCTCTTCAAAGCCATCACCAATTTCGGCTCCCTGGGCGACAATGACGAGGAGAAGATCTCCAAGTACTGGACGGGGAAGACGGTCGACGAGGTCATAGTCGAGGCGGACAACCTCTTCGGCGATGGCAAGTACCTCGAGGTGTACCAGCTACTCAACCGCCTCAAGTTCTGCAACAACGTCGAGGTGCAATGGAGGATCGGGAGGGCGCTGTTCAAGCTCTCCTGTCAGAGTCACCTTAGCGAGAAGGTCCGAACAGAGATGATCGAGGAGGCTCATGAAATCATAAAGGTGAGTCTAAGTACTGCCGAGGGCTCGGCCAAAGTCCACAAATGGGCTGCCATCATTATCGACAGAAAGAATGGAATGAAGGGGCTGGAACACAGGGTGAAGAACTCGGAGGTGGTGAAAAACCACTTGATCAGGTCGTGCGAACTCGATCCCAACGACGTCACGGCGCAGTACTTGCTGGGGAGGTGGTGCTACGAAATGAGCAACATCACGTGGTTCCAGAGGGTCATAGCCAAGCTGTTGTTTGGAGATCCCCCTCAGAGCACTTTCGAGGAAGCCCACAAGTACCTTTCTAGGGCTGAAGATCTGCACCCGAAATTTTATTTGCAAAACACGTACCTACTGGGCAAGACGTGTCTCAAGTTGGGACAATACTACCGTGCTAAACACTACTTCGGAGTAGTGGGTAATTTACCAGTGCACAACGACTACGAGAAGCATTGTGCAGTGGACGCCAAAAAGCTGTTGAAGCGTCTGGATAAGTACAATTTGGAGAAAAGCGCATTGTTCTACGAATATCCGTTCGGAACCAACGAATAGTTTATAAATAAAGCCGTTATCAATTATTGTCTGTTTATTGCTGTAATAAATCGTTTAGAATAACAATAATATATCTTTTCCTGTAGTGAAAATGAATGCCACTCGTCACGCTCCAGCGCGGATTGAATGTCTTCGGTTTTTTCCAAGCGATTAGAACATGTATGCAACATCTGCAGACTGTAATCTAAATATACTCCTGCAAGGGAATTTTTTCAAGGGTGAGACTAATTCGGGCAGTCATTAACGGATGGCATTATATGGGTCTATTTTTGCACGTTCACTACAGACGAGATTTAACAAACAGGAAGTCGTTATTATCAAGATATTGTTCACATAAAAGTAATTACGGCGAGGCTTTGTCAATGCCAAAACAGCGCGGTTAAGAAAGTCATTTTGTTGTTAGCTCGATTTTCCGGTAATTTATTAACACGTGGCACAATTATTTTTGTTAGAAGTCAGAACACCGAAATTTGCCACATTATCAAGTTCTAAGTTGTGAAATTCCCAATTTGATCAATTTCAACTATCCAAAATTAGGTGGAGTTGATTGCATTAGAAAATCAGCAGTTGTCAAATTGTTTTCAAGATACTATTGAATTCATTTCTTTGCGCCCACTGAATAAAAAGTTAGGTTGGCAGTATCCCTTGTAGTTTCTTTGCTCTCAGAGATTGGCAGCAAAATCACTAACTTCATTCTCAATTTGCCATTCCATTTGACAGAAAGGCGCGCACAAGTGCAAAGAGTAGTATAAAAAATACCAAATTTTGAAATCTGCTTTTAAAATGAGTTCACAACAAAGAAACCGCTTGTCCAAACAGCTTCAAGAAGCAGTTTTTAAATGTTACCAAGAGTTCTAATTCAGTTGCTCTGACAGCTTCTTAACCTACAAAACTCCGTGACTATCTTCGCAAATAATTTTGCAACCAGATTGCCCCCACTACGACTGTCCTTGATAAAAATCCTGATTCACACGTACGAAATTTTCAAAGTTTACACTAGAGCGTGGGCGCTAAGTAATGAATTTCACTGTACATTGCATTCGGTTAATTTTTTGCAAGTGTTATCCCTAGTTGATGTTTTAGAACACTTTCCATTCCAATCTTTTCTTTTCAATTTCAAACTGACAATTTTTTTTCAAGCCTTTCTCTTCCACATCAGAAAAATAAAAGCAACCGGCACAATCACAGGAAACCGAATTCCCAGAGCACCTTTATCTGACGCCAAACCGCTTAAAAAAAGCAGATGTACATTCAAATATATATTGAAAGTCAATATTACAGAGTTGCGATAAGAGGGATAACCTGCTTCTCTTTTATTTGCTAGCTCACTGCTACCTAAACAGCGGAAAAATGTATTTATTAGACAGTTAGACTTACACGGTTACTCGAACGCCACAAGAGGGCCATCACTAGAAGCTCTACAGGATTTTTCCGATTACAATATATTGGAAGATTTGATACTATATTGCGAAAATCAAGGCAAATGCGTTGTTTCCCACAGAAAAGCTAATTTTACTTGTAAAAAATGCGGCGCCCAAATCTATGGCTGTTGCAATTCATTCACAATTAAGTTTCAAAGAATTTAGTAGTGTGGCAACCATGAACTCCACTGTTCGTTGTTATCGGTCATGGTTAAGTTGATTCAAAGTCAAAATGCCACATTGTGGTTATACTTTGAAACAATGCAAAAACTTTCTTATCAAAAATGATAATATCGATAAACTTCACTAGAACATGGAATTTTTCCCTTTACAACTTAGCAACATCATCATGAAGTTTTGATTTAAAGTTTTAGCAACATCTTTCTTAAATCGTCGTTGTATCGACAACTCAAACAAGAATATTCCAGAGAGGTCAGTGTTTTATCTACAATTCTACAAGATTAGATAACGGCGCCTGTCACGAGACGAGTGGTGCAATGCCGCCGGTTAAAAATAGAGACATTCTGAACTTATTCCAAAGGTAAATAGAATTCCATTCATACATAGATCGCACATGAGGAGCGGCCTTTATTATTTTAAGGTGTGACTTGAATTTTTCTGAGAATTGCTCTCGATTCATTTTCTAGTGAATCGTCAATAGGTTTTGTTTGATTTTCTTACTACTTTTTTTTCATCGTCAGCGCTATTTCCCTTTCGTTTGATCGTCATTTGTTCTTTTCTATTCTTATTATTATTTTACTTCTTCGGTCCCTCAAGCTGTTTGTTTTCTTCTAATTGTTATCTTATTCACACCTCACAGTTTTCTAGCTGCTTTTGTGCTGATTTCTTCATTCATCTGTCACTTCCATGGTTGCAGGGGTTATTGGACTAGTAAAAATTGCACCGATTATATAACACAAAATAAATTGAGCCAATAGCAGTTACAGATTTTTCATAGTTACGATGTATATAAGTGAGTATCCCTTTGACGACGGGGTATATTCATTTCGGTGTTTCAGCTGGCTCCAACAATGAACTTTACCATAGGAACCTTTTTTTTTTATAATTGGTAATAAACGTCAGAAAAAAAATCCGTCGCATTTTTTCGTTATATAATCGTAATGAATACCACTCGAGCATTGAAAATAATCTGATTAAACTATCCTCGTCATTCGACGTATTTCGCGAAATACCTTTTATGACTCGGAAGTTTAATCGATATTTTCTCTGTTCTTGTGATATTATAACTGAATATTGTAGTTATTCATTTTAAACAAATATAAATCTTTATTTAAACTTTATTTGGAGCGAAAAAGAAAACAGAAATATTATTTTCTAACAAATTGAAACGTACAATTTGAAAAACTGACATTGGAACAGTTTTGTAACAACCCTCTTTCTTTTGTAATATTTTCAACACTATCATTTAAAACGTTGGTACTGCTGTTACTAGCAGCGACACTGGATCTCATCTTCTCCACTATTTGTCGCTGGTATTCTTTGTCTAGACTTAATAAGATCGAATTACTTTGTTGTGCCCAGTTATTTTCACAGCACTGGATCTGATAGAATGGTTTGATATTTTTCGTTTCTTTGTATCTAATCCAGATTTTTCTGCTTCAAATTTTACCCATAATTTGCCAATTTCGGGAACTCCAACTTGTGGCTGGATTCACTCATTCCAATATGGACTGGGCGTCTGTTTTAATGTTAGCGCTTCTCTTTGACTTAAGTTTATTGTATATTCTGAAACAAAAATAACCTTTAAAAAAATTTTGCCAGATAGTTTCATACCTCACTGGGCACATATCAGCATTTCTGTCATTAGCTATGTGCCATTTGCTGTTGGTTAGCTTTTTCGCACCCCCTTGTGCGGTCTTCGAAAAAATCGGGTTGTATTCTATGCGTCCAGTTTCACATCCCCGATTGTCCAATTCCGTCGATGAAATTGACAGTAATATAAAGTCGTACCAATAGAGGTAAAATGGCCACCAGAGGGACTTTGATCGCGACTTAATGGAAACTGTAATAACGAGGCATGAAACTCAAATAACTGTCAACCGTTGTCGAAATTGTCAAACTAACGTAAATAAAATAAGAACTTCAATCAAATTATCAGCTCTTTAATAAAATCCCAGTGTTCTATACTCCTTCTGAGTGCTGTTTTCCTTTTAGACTGCCGTTCATCAGATGATTATTATTCTAAATAACAACTGGTTTTGAAAAAAAATATTCACACTTTTAATTTTGAGATTGGAATTAATTTGTTCCACGCCCTCCAAATTTTTCATTCTGTAACACTACTACAGTTTCCTCTAATGCGCGAGGTAGTGACATCTAGCAATATTTTGTCTGTTTTCCAAACGCAAGGTTTTCAGCGATTGGCACGCCAGGGCAATTCGTACGACGCTATAAAATAAAATTTCTTTTGAAGACCTTCTGTTTTCATCCAGAAGTTCACTAGTAGTTCTTTTTTGCACTTGCAGTTTCTTTCTCATGGTATCCCTGGCTTCTCTTGCAGATTGGAAAATTATATCATTAAAAGGATTAATTGAAATATTCCAAGTGGTGAAATATTTGTCCTGAATCATTTTCGCTGTTGAATTCCACGACTCCCTCCTTGGTGCCGTCTTTGTTTTTCATATTACATGCCCAACTTTTCAAAATAGTACATATTTAACTCAACAGGTGAGGTAATTTCACAAGTTTATAACCTTTCTCTTCTAAAAATTGCCGCCAAACTGAGTCATGAGATCTTTTTGTGTTTTCGAGTACTTTTTTTGTCTTTCTCGCCAAATCTTCGCAACTTACTTTCCATGGTAATTTAAAACGATTTTTAACAGTTTTAACAAACTTATTGAGAAATTTGTACAGGACGCTTTCTGACACTTATCGAATATTATTAATTGTTGTAACAGTATCATGAATGGCTCGATTGTTAATTATTTAATTAGCATAAAATGAATTTGAGGGATTTGATTTATTAAATAGTCCTCCGAATACGATGCGTAGTCAATGTTATGCATATCATTTTTGCGCATATCCCAGCGCAGTTGATATTCGTAGCACCATCACAAAAATAATAGGCATAACATCGACTACTCATCGCATTATAACCGATTATTAATTGCATTTTCTTTTCGGCGCACACCAGTCCATTACAGTCACCGACTTGTACCAGCGTGGGTCGTCTGAGTAAGAAACTGGCCAATTGGAGGACGTTGATGCACATTCTTTTAAATATCTCATTTCATTTCGGGACTTCTATGTACAGATATTTATTCCACTCGAGTGACGGGCGATCACTAGTTATTAATTAATTCATTTCCAGAATGGGTTCGTGTCTAAATCGTGCGTTCACCCAATATTGCACTATATTGTGCATGCACTTTTTCTCATTATCTTTTCTTTATAATTTGCCGCCGTCGGCGGTGCTTAATGATTAATTATTTGATCTGTTGACTTTCTAATTTGTTTTTCAATTACCTAATTTCATCTGAAATCTTAACTTGTAATTATTGGAAAGTACTTTTCTACTTTATTATATTTCTTTGGGGAAAGACCTACCTCAGAGTTTTAATTTATAATTTCGAAAGAATACAGTAAAAGAAGAAGAAAATTCGCTTAACGTTCGAATCACAGAATCAGGTAATATTCAATATGTACGTAGTCATTTTTGTAAACAGATTATTATTATTGTTTATTTCTGTATAGAAATTTTTCTTGGATACTTATTGTTGCGAGTATGTACACTTCTGTTTTATTATAGTTTTTGTCGAAACGTCGTAATTGTAGTCACGGCTGAAATAGTTATTGTCCAAACAGCTTCAGGGGCGAGGGCGAATATTCGACGCACGAGTCACAGTCGAGTGTTGCAAATGAACTCGAGACCCTGAAAAGTGGTGACAGCGCACGAGTATTGAACATACAAAATGGTTATTTTCGATGCAAGTGCGCTGTGAAGACACTTCAGGAACGAGGGCGAATTTTTGAAGCAAGTGGCAAAGTCGTATATATCTATTTTTCTCGTTAAATTGCACAACAAACCCAACAGTTATTATTGAACCATTATTAAAAAAAAAAAAACACCAAAACTCGTTAATAAATTTTGTGTTTTTTTTTATTACGAACATTTCCCTAATCACTTTAACATTACATAGATAACATCGACTTTTGGCGTTCTGTTTTACGTCAAACATTCTTTCCATTCGTTCAGATAACATATTTGTCATTTTTTAAAATTTCACAGTACTTTTCTTGACGGTAAATAACCATAATGTAAAGTCAGTATTGGAAGGTCAGGACATAAAAAAATACAAATAAATAATAACATAAAATGTGATGCAACCGGCCACAAATTGATCTATTGCAGCCACTCATTAGTAAACGCTTGGTAATTCAACGTATCAACATAGTGGATTCCAATGTAATGTGTGATTTTGAAATGCGTCCAGCCCGTATACGACTCGACATCGTAGATTCATTAGCTTACCTCTGAGCAGTACGGGTACCTTTGCCAAAGCGGGAACCCCCGGCTCGAAATCAGGGTCATCTGCATCGAACAAAATGTTCTCTTCGTAATCGGTGAATCCCTCGAGTTTGGTGTTGCTCTCGACTCGTAGCATCTGAAAGAACAGCACATACAGATAAATTATGTTTTGGTCTTTTAGATTCAATATTATATTTCTGGGTTTACTCAAAATTATATCGAAATAACGCATGCAACAAACCATGAATTTTATTTCGTTCAAAAACTCATTGTAATGCTGATAAGGCAGGCCTTTATCTCGCGTTACGGCCACAATAATTGTGTTTTGTGTTTAACAGGGACCCATTAATGCGTCAAACGTAAAAATATATAAAACTTATCTCGTTAACAATAAACCTGTCCACGTTGAGGCGGTTAATGAGGTATTACGTTATGACGCACACGCGCGTTTTACAGAAATTTTCATGAAGTTATTATCAATAATGACAATAACATGTAATATAGGCAATCGATGTGTTTACAAACAGACACACGACATCAGTTTCTATGTTTACACGTGTGTTTGAATATTACTGCTGAAAACAATGTTTTGTAATAAGCATGTCATAATTTTGAAGGTGAGGTGAAGTCGGTAATTATGTCTATTATACCGAGTGATCAATGAACTTTCGGAGTAGGTGTTGCAAATTTGCACGTTGGTCTTAGATGATTCCCACGGTTCTTTGAAATTGTAGGTATCAAATCTTGAGACCGCTGAGAAATGTGAGAAGGCCGATAAATTTTCGTAATCTGAGATGTTAGAGGACTTCTCAAGCTGGAGGCATTGTGGAACTTGAGGAGGCCCATGAAGATAAGAAATTTGGAAGGATTGCCGGTAATATAATTGAAAGTGCGCAACAAATGCAGCAAAAGATAAATTGGAAGGAGTTCGTAAAGAACACTGCATAAGAGGGACTTGATAAATAAGAATTAATAAATGGAAAACATGACAGACGTCGGAATCTGTAAAAAATTGAGGAGGCTGGTAAATTTGAGAAGGCAGAGAAACCTGAAATATTGGCATTCTTGAGAACCGAGAACACCACCTGATCTATTCCAAATTGAAAATCTATGGAATGCGACTAGACATTTTACCATGTCTTCCACAGACTTTGCAAGAACATGTGGATTGGGATGAATTATCCAAAGAAGATTGATTATCCGACCAGATCAATGCCACGACACTAAGAGAAATGTCTGTCTATTTCATTCTGTTTAATCATTAGTGCTGCTCGACAAGTGCTTCTTGGTGTTCTTTAACTTGTCTCACACAGTATAATAATTCCGATATGTATGAGGATCGGGACGAAAACCTTAACACAAGCAAGGGGTCGAAATAAAATCAAATCACACCAATCGGAATAGACAACTACATAACAGAAGAATTCGAAGAAGACCACATTAATGAGATCTTGGAAGCACGGAAAAAATCTAAAGGAATTGCAAATTTACATTACCCAAAGGAAACAAAAATCTCCATATGTCTAACGTCACTCTAACGCATACCTTACAACTTCTCAGTAAGCCGTTCCAAGCTCAAACCGAGGGTCACATTCACATTGAAAAACTGGAAAGGAACTTCGCAGAATTATCACCACGTTCGCAAAAAAGAGAAAACCTCACTTTGCACCGGCATAAATCACGTGTCCACGTCACAGACGTGTATGGTACCCAATCAAAAACGACTTATTGTTCGCGGAAAACAATAAGAAATTAAATTCATTTGAACCTGATGTCAAAGTGTGACCTACTCGAAAAGTGCGCTTGCAACGTACGACCGTGACATTCAACGCGATTTGCATAACAGTTATGTTTGTTCAACTGTTTCTGTTTAATTTTCTCGACAAACTCAACCTTTTTTGTTTTGGTTTGGTCATAAGTTTCGCAATCGTCATTGGACGATTTGGTAATTTGTAGCGCGATGCGAGACTTTCTAGCCACGGCTTTGTGGCCCCTGATTTCTAAATTCTTACTTCCGAGAGCATAATGGATGGACGCTGTTCTATGAAGATGATTATTAAAACACTGGCAGTTAAAGTGGAACAGTAAATAAACAATCGGAGAAGATATAACGGGTGTACCAGGTAGAGTTCTAATTTCGTGATGGTGTAAACAAACATTGGTCAAAGTTGGCCATGCACGAAAAGCCGCGTGAATTTGACATTTCATAAATAATTCTATTAAACTACGACAAGTGGCGTTTCGTGCATGGCCAATGTTGACTAATTTTGTGTTCGATCTCTCCGTACTTTGAAAAGAAGGAGTAAGGTAAGAATTTATTTAGAATCCTGGAACACAGCTTCAGTTAAATTAAAACCTAGAAGGACAGAGTAACAGTCAAACTGAACAACTCGTGAACGTAGAAATTATACTCCATATTGTAGTCTCCAAATCTTGGAATTAAAAAAATATAGTATGTACCTTCAAATCTATGAACTTTTTGAAAGATTCTTACAATATCGAAAAAAAAAAGAATTTTGTAAATTTAAAATCGCAGAAATAAATTGATATTGTCAGATATGTCAAATAATCTAGAAATTTTTCCTTAATCATCAAATCTTGGAATTCCACAAACTAATTTTTAGAATTTTGGAATTTCGAAATCTCACTCGGAGTGAATTGATATTTGAAAAACAAATGGTGCAATAGTGACAAATAGCCTTTGTTCGGTCCGCGGGTCCAATTTGTAGTTGTTGAAGGTCTGGTTACCTATAGTCGGGCCTAACTTTCCATCCCCTTCCCATGTCCTAACCTGCCGTCCTATATTTCATCCCTTCCCGAAGTAGTCATATAACTGAAGAAGACACAGGGTGGAGAGATAAGAATTGATAGTACTCCAAGACGCACGTGGTCGGTGTCGTCGTTTCGATAGTTCGTTCCCTTAGACTTTAGTGTTGTTTTGTGACTATAACAAGCAACATTCCAATCACGTCGAAATCCAGCATATACAGTCCACTTAATCGAGTCCTTTTGGCCACAGGTGAGTTAGTGTTCCGATTCGCGGTTGCCTTTACCTGTCGCCTACAGCCTTGCAATGGGCTCGTCCCCCTCAATTGAATTTGACGAATTCGCCTATAGCATCCCATAGACTATATAACATGAAGCCCTAAAACGTGTTCTGTTGTTTAATAAAGTTGTTTTGTGAGATAATAGAGCGTATCAAAAATTTCGACTTGCATTTTCAAACGCTGTACATTTACCGCCTCTTGTGACGTCATTTCGACGGAGCCTTCTTATTGGTTAGTGCGCTTCTCATTAGTCCGCCCATCTAGTAACTTTGAATTTTATCTGGTGACTTTTTTTCCGTGTTGACGTCACAGAAAGGCGCTCGTTTCAAATGAGACAAATGTTTCGGATTTTTTTTTACCTACTAAACGCGTAATTTCGAATAAACAAAAAAATTGGACTATTGTCCAGTTTCTAGAAAAGCTGTTTTTGAAATTTGTGGGACGACCCCATTTTGTAATCTCGAAATCTTTAGGTCTAGAAATATAGCTGTATCAAAATCTTAAAATCCTGGAATAGAATATTGTTATCTCGGAAGCAATTTAATGTTAGGCAGTAGTAGTGCCAAATAAACAGTGATATGACTACTTCCCATTTTTTCGACTTCAAAAAAGGAGGAGGTTCTATGTTCGGCTGTATATGTTTTTTTTTCCTTTTATGTATATTCACCATTTTCTTCGTCAATTGTGGACCGATTTTGAAAATTCTTTTTCTATTTGAAAGAGTATACTCCCGAGGTGGTCCTACTGTCACCATGTCCGGATCTGATGAGGGGATCCCATAGAAATCGAGGGGAATCCTCAAACTTTTCCTTTTACGTATATTCACCGATTTCTTCGTCAATTGTGGACCGATTTTGAAAATTCTTTTTCTATTTGAAAGAGTATACTCCCGAGGTGGTCCTACTGTCACCAAGTCCGGATCTGATAAGGGGATCCCATGGAAATCGAGGGGAATTCTCAAATATTTCCTTTTATGTATGTTTTCACCGATTTCTTCGTCAATTCTGGTCCGATTTTGAAAATTCTTTTTTATTTGAAAGGCTATACTCCTGAGGTAGTCCCATTGTCACCAAGTCCGGATCTGATGAGGGGATCCCATGGAAATCGAGGGGAATCCTCAAACTTTTCCTTTTACGTATGTTCACCGATTTCTTCGTCAATTGTGGACCGATTTTGAAAATTCTTTTTTATTTGAAAGGTTATATTCCTAAGGTAGTTCCATTGTCACCAAATCCGGATCTCTTAAGGGATCCCATGGAAATCGAGGGGAATTCTCAAATGTTTCCTTTTATGTATGTTTTCACCGATTTCTTCGTCAATTCTGGTCCGATTTTGAAAATTCTTTTTTATTTGAAAGGTTATATTCCTAAGGTAGTTCCATTGTCACCAAATCCGAATCTCGTTAAGGGATCCCATGGAAATCGAGGGGAATTCTCAAATGTTTCCTTTTATGTATGTTTTCACCGATTTCTTCGTCAATTCTGGTCCGATTTTAAAAATTCTTTTTTATTTGAAAGAGTATACTCCCGAGGTGGTCCTACTGTCACCAAGTCCGGATCTTATGAGGGGATCCCATGGAAATCGAGGGGAATTCTCAAATGTTTCCTTTTATGTATGTTTTCACCGATTTCTTCGTCAATTCTGGTCCGATTTTGAAAATTCTTTTTTATCTGAAAGGCTATACTCCTGAGGTAGTCCCATTGTCACCAAGTCCGGATCTGATGAGGGAATCCCATGGAAATCGAGACAAATCCTCAAACTTTTCCTTTTATGTATGGTCACCGATTTCTTCGTCAATTGTGGACCGATTTTGAAAATTCTTTTTCTATTTGAAAGAGTATACTCCCGAGGTGGTTCTACTGTCACCAAGTCCGGATCTGATGAGGGGATCCCATAGAAATCGAGACAAATCCTCAAACTTTTCCTTTTATGTATGGTCACCGATTTCTTCGTCAATTGTGGACCGATTTTGAAAAATCTTTTTTATTTGAAAGAGTATACTCCCGAGGTGGTCCTACTGTCACCAAGTCCGGATCTGATGAGGGGATCCCATGGAAATCGAGGGGAATTCTCAAATGTTTCCTTTTATGTATGTTTTCACCGATTTCTTCGTCAATTCTGGTCCGATTTTGAAAATTCTTTTTTATTTGAAAGGCTATACTCCTGAGGTAGTCCCATTGTCACCAAGTCCGGATCTGATGAGGGGATCCCATGTAAATCGAGGGAAATCCTCAAACTTTTCCTGTTACGTATGTTCACCGATTTCTTCGTCAATTGTGGACCGATTTTGAAAATTCTTTTTCTATTTGAAAGAGTATACTCCCGAGGTGGTCCTACTGTCACCAAGTCCTGATCTGATGAGGGGATCCCATAGAAATCGAGACAAATCCTCAAACTTTTCCTTTTACGTATGTTCACCGATTTCTTCGTCAATTGTGGACCGATTTTGAAAATTCATTTTCTATTTGAAAGAGTATACTCCCGAGGTGGTCCTACTGTCACCAAGTCCGGATCTGATGAGGGGATCCCATGGAAATCGAGGGAATCCTCAAACTTTTCCTTTTACGTATGTTCGCCGATTTCTTCGTCAATTGTGGACCGATTTTGAAAATTCTGGACCTGAACTCTCTCAAATGTAGTCGTTTAGTAATTATTCAATTATTCAGGTCTTTCTAAATTCTTACTTTCAAGAGCATAATGCATGGACGCTGTTCTAGAAGAATGTTTATAAAAACAATGGCATTTAAAATGGAGCGATAAATAAACAATCGGAGAAGATATAACGGGTGTACCAGGTAGTTCTAATTTCGTGATGACGTAAACATTCGTCAAAGTTTTTTTTAGCGTTTTCGTCTTTCATCTTCCTTTCCAACCAGCCGTCGTTTCCTCATTCGAGAAGCGTCCTTACTAGGTCTACCCATCACTTAAAATTGTAAAATAATTAGCTTTAAAAAAAAGAAACCGACTTCAAAAAGCTGATCTGTTTGAAGTCGGTGCCAAGCCAAATAAAATGGTAGTAGATAGATAGGCTGTCCACTCCCGCCATATCGCAAGTCTCACCGCGCCGGAATGCGTGAGCGTGGGTGGGGGCTTGCCCTGAGCAAAAGAACCCAAACGGGCAGACGTCGTTGACGGATGGATATTGAATTTTTGATGCGCTATAACGTTGTTGATATATTTATATAATGACAACACGTTACAAATTTGTCAGATCAGTATAGGTAGCACATGTACTCAGTTATTTTTCGCTTTTTGAAGTCGGTTTCTTTTTTTTAAAGCTAATTATTTTAGTATACTTTACTCAATTTTATTATTGAGATTTTGTCTTTATGAAATCTGACAAACAATAACGGAGTTGTCCTTTTAATGTTAATTCATAAAAAATAAATAAAAAACGGGTATTTTTAGGACGGACTATACATATTTGTACAAAGTGATTTTTAATCTTAGAAGTAAATATATTGGCAACATTGAATAATTGGCACCCCTCCGCGGTGACACCTTGACATGTCTTCATCATCTTTTTAAGTTATAAATTATCTGAAGATTTTTTGTACATTTATTTTCACGTATGAATTTGAATTTGTAATCAAGGGCATAAAGATCGATAAATTATTTAAAACTAACTTTAGAAAAAAAATACATTACATTGTAAGTAAATTTTGGATTAGCATAGTAGGCTGTTCACAAATTATTATCTTGTCAACGAAACTGACACCTTGGTGCAAATTAAACAGGTGCGAATGACCATTACATTATTTATTATTTATTATCAAAGGATATCTAATGGACTTTTATATTCTTCGAATTAAACAAAAAACTAAATATTTGACACCATTTTAATTAATCTTTATTTTTATGTATCTGTTCTACTTTTTGTTTCTGTAATAATTTAAGTTAAACACAACAATGGTATCAGGTGAGCAATAATTATTATTAAAAATTCATCCATCAACTATCTTGCACTTCACAGGCATCCTCTGATGCACTTTCGTGTACTTTACATACATGCTTTCAAGCATCGCATCATGTAATTCGTCACTTTCGAACGGGGTAATCAATTAATGACGAAATTAATGGTGCCTTACTAATTCCAATCGTCATGGTATTTTTTTCAATTAGGAGATTCCGTGAATTGTAATCTATTATCTCTAATTTAAAAGATCACCTGTATGACCAATCAGGTGTTTTCACACCCTCAAAACGCATTACTACCATAGAACTACAAAATTAAAGTGCATACACACTAGTAACCCAGAGGTACCATCAGGTACCATATGTTTTTATTCATGGATCTATGTTTACATTTGTTGACCGCATAGTCCCCCTCTACACCACACCACTGTTCTACAAAGCAAATATGGGCGTTGGATTTCTCAACACCAATTATGAATATTAAGAACTACCTGGAATTCGGGCTTCCTGAAACACTGGTAATTGCTCTTACCAGCAATGAAGGTCAAGAGGAAATCTGTCTCCGGTTATTACACAACAAACTTTTATTTTCACCTGACAAATAATGACAATGACATTTTGCGTTCGAGTTGGCGTAAGTCAAAATAAAAATATTGTCTAAAACTACAAAGACCCTAAAATCGCTGGGGCTGCATGCAAACAAAGACAGACAAAACATAACCCCCAACAATGATTTTCGCAAAAACCCGACCTAACCTCAAACCTCAAACCAGCCTGCGCACGTGATCACCGAGTGATGGGCTTTTTCTACGAAATAAATAATTTAAAGTGTATTCACCTCAAATCGTGGTATTCACAATCACTCGAACTCGAAACGTTGCACTTCACCAGACGCCTTCCACTTTCGAACTGCTGAAACTGTTTCTTTGTTGCACTCTAGTTGCTGCACCGCGACAGGAATGGATGGAATGCCATCCAGGTCGAAGACTTTGGTCGGGGGCCGCGGGGGGCGACCGCCAATGGTTCGTAATAATGATAAGGATGAGGTGGGAAGGGATGTGGATATTATCTTAGTGGAATGATAAGACAATCGTCTCGAAAAGGATTGGAGAATTTGCAGTATGAAATTCGCAAATGCAGTGGCGTAGGTGCCGGGGTTCTAAGTTTTTTTGACATTTGAAAATGTAGGCTTCTGGCACGGGCTTACATTTACGGGTGATCGCTCAGTAATGGATTGGTAATGGAGCACACACACATGTTATAAATGAAACACTCTGTAGGTACAGTTTCCTCGGTTTCGACCAAATTGGCCAAATATCGCCCAGTCAGTGGATAAGTGCAATCAGGTGGCTCTTGGATGTACCTACTAAGTTTTATAGTACATATTTGGAAACACCCCTAGAAGTAAAACTTTTGAGAACTTCTGTGTAATAATAAATTTTTTGGGCGATAATTACGAAAAAGGAGATTCTATGACTCTTTTGGAGCCGTAAAATTTTACTTTTTGTACACATCTCTCAAACCCTACTTTTTGTGATTGTGATCTGTCAGGATTTGACAGATGTGTACAAAAAAAAATCTGACAGATCAGTCTGAAAGAAGTAGAGTTCGACAGATGTGTACAAAAAAATTGTGACAGATCAGTCTGAAAAAAGTAGAGTTCGACAGATGTGTACAAAAAAAGTAAATCTTTACGGCTCCAAAAGGGGCCATAGCATGTATCACCTTTTTAGTAATCATTGCCTAAAAAGAATTATGACCAATTTTTTTTATCATCACCTAAAAATAGTAATTTGTGTACCTAGGCCGTAAAAGTTAGCTTTTTTGGACGCAACTGCTGTTTGTGGCCGAGGCGTGAGCCGAGGACACAATGCAGACAAGGTCAAAAAAGAACTTTTGGCCGAGGTGCACACGACGTTTTTAGACGATGATTACCAAAAAGGAGTTTGTATGGACGCTTTTTGGAGCCGTGAAGTTTTACTTTTTTGTACACATCTGTCAAATTCTGACAGATCAGTCCCAAAAAACTGGAGTTTGACAGATGCGTACAAAAAAGTAAAACTTTACGGCACCAAAAGAGGCCGTAAAATCACCTTTTTCGTATCGCCTAAAAAAGTTGTGTGCACCTCGACCAAAAGTGCTTTTTTGGCCTTATCTGAATTGTGTTCTCGGCCGGTGCCTAGATTCGGCCAAAAAAGATCATTTTTACGGCGTCGATACACAAATGACTGTGTTGTTGACAACAGCCAATACGTCTCTAATTTCGAGACACTGCAATGAACGCGTTCTCACAGTATCACACTCCAAACTTATTTCACAAAAATCTGATAGCAGGCAAAAAGTTTACAAACATGTTATATTATTATCGTTCTAGAACAGGTGTTATATCATTATGCACAGAGAATTTTTAGAGGGCATTTTTTCCGCGCACTGTGAATAATCACAAAGTTCCAGAAGCCGTGTTATCGTAACTGCGTAGCCGGCCAATTCGGTTTTCGTGGAAGATTTTTCTTCCATTATGCAAGTGTTCCAGAACTGTCCCGTTTTTCGCTGTTTTATGAACTATTATACTGATCTCTCCACTGACGTACGAGAATCAATTTAATGTTTAATTCATAAACTTAAAGAATAAAAAAAGTAACAACCGTTCTCGCATTAAGATTAGAACCTTGGCTTATTTTTAAAATGACATGGTACCTCTTTCTGTAGGGCGTTCAGTGGCATACAAGTTTTCAAAACATTTGTATAGGTCGGAATGGTACAGTTGCATGGCTCCGCAAATTATCGACCTCCATAAAGTAAAACTAATATTTTTTACAGGATACCAAAATTGACACTTTTGGTTTGCCCCACTAAATGAATCATAGGTTGATTGTAGTTGGTCAATTATTGTATTTATTATATCAGAGGTTCCAAAATTGAAATTAGAAAAGTGCCTTTCTTGTGTTATAGTTCAATTTTGGCCCTAATGGTATGTACATTTTTTGTTTAATAAATCTCACATTTTGAGGAAGATAACCGTATGCGAGACACTTGCACATTATAATTAAATAATTTGTTATATTTCAGATAAATTTACAAAAAGATTTATAAGTCATTACTAATATTATATGAAGGTAGGCAGGCATATATAAATATAAATTTTAGATTTTAATTTCGTACTGATGAAAATAAAATCAACTTTTAATTATTATTAGTGTATGGAAATGAAGTTGATACAACCAGTGTATGCAACCCAAAATACAATGGATGAATGATAGATCGAAAACTAAATTAGTCAAAGGTGGCCACGCACGAAAGCCGCTTGTAAGACACATAATAAATAACTATTAAACTACGATAAGCGGTTTCTCACGCATGGCCACCCCTGACTAATTTAGTTATTCCGTGATAAGCCTAGTCATTGACTGTAAAGCGTGAAAGCACTCGTCTTTAATTTTTCGCGATTCCATCGGCAAATAAATCACAAAACCGATCATCTTATTGAAGTAGATGACGATTTGTTAAAACAGTGATTGACCATAATTTCTTTTTGTGACCTACGAATATCCTGCTCGAACTATAAATTACAATGATTGTTACTTTAATCGTGATACTTAAAAATTTGAGTTCAATTCATTACAGCACTTTACAGGATTTACGGCCAATGACTAGGCTTCTCACGGAGTGACTAATTTCAGTAATTTAAATCAATCTAATCTGATATTCTAATCCTGATCGTTTTGTATTACTTTATTTTCAGGTGTTGTATATCAATCTCATTATAGATAGTTACCACTCATATGACGTAATTTGAGTTGAGTATTGGACTAGATATTTTAGAGTTGCAGATAAAATTTTGAAGAAGATCGTGGGCTAATCTTCACACTCGTTGCTATCGCACCAATAGGATAAATCACTATTAAATAACAATCTGTTGTTCTTATTTGTACAGTTTTAATGGCAGCAAACAGAAGAAAATACTTAGGTTATAGCAAGAAACAAGATAGTCTTTCCTAAAATGGCGGCCATTCTATTTTGGCACCATTAGCTTTAAAACACTACAAGACTTTCTGTAAAACATCATTTATTCAAGTTAAAAAATGCAACAAAAACAATAACGTTCGATAAATAACAACACTTAATTAGTATCAGACTGTTCCCTCAAATTATGAACTCGCTCAGCGGTCCAAACAGATAAACAGCAGGACAACTATCGTCCGGATCCCCCAGGAACTGCGCGTACAACTCCTGGTAACGCGACAGCGTTAATCCTCCTCTCCTCCTGTCGTCGTCCTGTAAATCCCCCATTTCAACTTATACCACATCACCGTCGAAACTCACGCTCAATAAGTTGTTGAAGGCCTCATCGACCACTTCTATGTCATCGATAGCGAATTTCGTAACGCAGTTGAACCTGTACTCGTCGGCGCCGATGACCCCGTCGTCGTTCAGATCCACCATCTTGAAATTGGAGTCGATGAACATCTTCATAGCTTGGGGGAAGTCCTCGTAGCGACGGCCCATGCAGCATTGCTGCACGGCTTGCTTGAACTCGTCGGTGGTGATTTTGCCGTCCTGCAACAGCTCCTGTGTGAGAGACAGGATGGAAGGGTGGATTATTATGTGTCTTTGGTCCGGATCTAAACCGCAGCTAGTTCTAAGAGAGAATGAAGCGAGAGGTTACTCGAAAGTTTGATTCCTCGCTGAAAAATCTATGAGTGAAAGATTAGTCCCACACCCCCGACGAGAAATCAAACTTTTACAAGCCGCTATTAATTTCCATTCCTGAATCCAAGCTTGCTGGAAAGCGACCAAAAATTTATTATACTCTACGCTATTACACCTACTATCAGCGTGTGTTTGTGGAAATCTGTGCAGTAAAGAGCAGTTGTTAGCGAATAGAAGAAGCTGCGTCTACCTATGGTCAAACCTTATTGAAATCGGCCAACTCGGCTATCTCTTCCCACAGACCCAGCATAATGTGTTGGTATTCTTGCAACCGAGAGAAACTGAACTCTCCTTTGCCTTCGATTATGGTAGCTCGGAGGGCAAGGCAGGCGAAGTCTCGCTCGTCCAAGTATCCATTATTGTCGGTGTCTGAAAAATAGCACAAAAAAAGTTTAAGAAAATATGTTAGTGTCATTAACAAGAGATTATCACTTCAATAACAATGATACAATGAAATCAAAACCGCTTGTCGTAGTTCAACAGAATTATTTATAAACCACGACAAGCGGTCTTTCCTGTATCAATTATTTATTCAGGTTTACCATATCATTATACATCATACATATTGTCATGATCGACTGCATCGTATTTTTATTCATTGACATTGTACTTTTATGAAAGATTAACTATTTAACTATTTTTAAAACCTGTACAATAGAGCAGGAAACAAGTGAGTGACGCATACTCGTTCTCAAATAATTATTTTTAACTTTAAGTAAATCTTGACATCGCATACGTCAACATGAAATGTAAACGGTAATTATTGTTTTGGTGTTTCGCTGTTTATCTTTGGATTTTCGTTTAAAAATAAGCCATTAAGTAATTAAGTAGTTAGAAAGCACTTTATCTGTATTCTGCTTAAATTTTATTGTTCAATCTCAATTACTTATGTTACCCTCTCCAATATCGTATTTTCGTGGAAATCCTTCTTTGGCAATATTTTTTTTGCTCGTCGTTGCTCCTTGCTTTCATAGCCACTCCTCAAAACCATGAAGTTAGTAACTATGAATCGACTAAATCATGTGGCCTAAGTGGATGCAACGACCCCAAGATGACTGACTTTTGCATTCGAGCCGCGAGGGTCTCTGCTGGTTGATGCCTCCCATGCACTCAATTACCAAAACGACCAGCTTCACTGAGTAACTTGAGTGCAGTTTCCTAAGTTCAAAGAAGAGAGAATAGTTCCAACAGATTCGGCACCTTTTCTTATTGTTGTCAGAGGAGTTGGTTACTATACCGCGATGAAGAATCGATGACAATTTAGGCTACTATACCCAGGCAGCCACCATAAATAATATAACCATAAACCAAAAAAAAATTGGCTGAAAGAACTGGAAACTTAGATAGATAACTAAGAAGGCAATGGAGAAATAAAAATAGGAGAAATCACCACTAGAATTGTTACAGAACTATTAATAAGTTAATTATTAAAGAAATTGAAAGACACAAGAGTAAATATACAGAAAACCACCTCACTACCCAAAAATGTGTTAAAATAAACACGAAAACCTAAACATTTAAACCTCTGACATTTACACAACGTTTCAGACAAAAAAAGCCTCGACGTCTGCTTATCCTCTTGATTATTTTTACACATTGCAAGCCATAATTTTATAACACGAACTACATGTGATCAAAGATCCCCCGTCTATTTCTATTGCAAACTTCTTTTTCGACAATTCGCCAACAATACCGAACTTTGCATCTTGTAGATCTATTCTTATTTGTGCAACCACAACAGAGACAGACTGCTTGCCGAGTTAATAATCGAGTTCACCCAGAAGCTTCCCAACTTTGCCAATGAGCCCGAAAATACACATCCTTCTAATATTGTTGTCCTAGGTGAGGGCGTTGACTTGTAGGAAATCAATCAAAACCTCGTTTCCAGGTTTTCAAAATAACTCTTTTTTCTAATTTCGTGCTGAACACCGACGGACGTTACTCCCATTAGTCTCAACAAAAATAATAACTGCAGTTAGTATGTAATGCTGTATTAATAGTTTATTGCTTCACGCTGCGTTTTTTAGCTTCAACACTGAGGGTGAATTCGAGTTAAAAGGGAGCTTTGGAAAGGGAAATCAGACAGACTTCTTGGGGAAATTAAGGGACAGTGAAAGCAGTAGCACCAGATCGGGGTACCCACCGTACAGATACTTGACGACAAAACTGACCCTGTTGTCCCAGCTGTAAGCCATGACGGTCCACAACTACCTACACTACTGGAGAAATGTATTTGGACTGTGGCAAAAATGGACGAACCGGCCGGTGTCTATTTTTGAAAAGTGTGGCTTTTGCGTCAAGTCGGAAGTCACCGCATTGGACCGAACAAATATAGTGGGTGCTCCAATTAGAATAGTTGGAAACGTTTTGGATTTTTTAATTTTGCTTGCAGTTGGGTGAGCTTAGCTTAATGACCCAGCAGCAACATTTAGGGGAAGCTTCAAGTTCTCACCCTCCGTTTCTTTCTATCCCTCCTTCCGTCGTTTCATCCGTTCTCTTTTTACTAAATTTGGAGAATTGGTTTTTATGCTAATTTTATTCTTTATGGTCTTCAATTTATTATATTTAGTATGAGTACCAAGCATGTGTTGCAATGCCACTCAAAGAAAGAAAGTGTTAATTTAATTGATTTCATACAAAGCTTTAGGGGTTTCATACAATACATTTATCATGTCTTGAATTTTTTTTTTCAAATTGAGATTTCCTTACCTTTATTACATATATATTATCCCTATCTTTAATTTTGGATTTGTCTTTTTTTCCTGTTCCGTCTTCTTTGCTCATTATGGTTCTGCATTGTTGTATAATTGGTTGCCTACAAGTAGAAACAATGAGTTTGTGTTTTCTCGGCTTTTTAATCATTAGACTGTTTATTATTGAAATAATTTGCCTTTACTTGGTAACTGCACCCATTGCTTAATTTTCTACTTCCACAAACATTTATCAACGTCTCTAGATTGTTCCTTTTTATATTATTACAGTAAAGTACTAAACAATTTTTGTAACCATATGACTCCCGCCGTCACGGCCGCCAACCCCACGCGCCACATCGCCAAATCCCCTGCTTATCTCTGGAAACTTTCAAGACAAAGTGACGTTTATAAAATAGTGTAATGCACACGATCGCCAGTATTTATGGTTTATTTATTCCCGCGATAGTGCCCCCTTCCAAGTAAACTTCCACGCTTTGGATGTGTACGATCGGTTTTTGTCCCGGCTAGGCTGTGGTTATCACGATGAATTATCTGGGAGACAACGCAGGTTTGGGGCTCACCAGCGAGCAGACCGAGAAAGTGCTCCAACTGCAAGACCTTACCGGTATCGAGGACATGACAATATGTCGAGACGTCCTTCAGAGACACCAGTGGAACCTCGAGGTGGCCGTGCAAGAGCAGCTAAATATCCGCGAGGGCAGGCCCTCCATCTACGCCACCGAGAGCAGGCCCCCGGCTGTTGTGAACGACCTGTTGGGGCAACACATATACTACTCGCTTCCTAGGGATGGGGGCGGGGGAGGGTTCCTGGGGTTTGCTAAGGCTCTGGTCAATTTTTTCTACAATATTTGCTATAGCACCATATTGGCACTCTTTCAGATTGGGAGGAGGATGATAAGGATGGATCCAGAGAGACGTGAGTTGGGTGAATGTTGCAGTGGAGGTGTTACTGGTAATGTTTTGTAGCTACTGACCCTTTGGATGATGTTCTTGGGTTTATCAGACAGTACCAGGAGAAGTATGCAGACAGCCATCCTGTGTTTTATCAGGGGACCTTCTCTCAGGCTTTGAATGATGCCAAGAGGGAACTTAGATTTCTTTTAGTGTATTTACATAAGGAAGACCACAATGATGCTGATCTATTTTGCAGGTAAAGTTATTAATTGCATAAGAGATTGTAACCTTATCTATGATATTAGGTGGGTAGAGGTGTCTAATTTCTGTGTCAAAAATTCTTTTTAATTCTAGTGCTGTAAATTGTAGTCCATTATTTATTTGTAGTAGAACAGCCCAAGATTATTATTTTACAGAGGTCAGGTCAAGTAATCAAAATTACTTCCTATTTTTGCCTCTCACAACAGTAATTACTTTATAAATACTGGATATATTTATAATGACAAGTAATTTTTCTGATTCAATTTGACAATTTTTTAAAACATTTGAATCATCCGCGTTAACTAGGAAATTTGTAAAAACGTTTTTATTTATGCTTCAAGGTTTTTAAGTTGGATTACATTAGATACTGAAATGTTTACCAAAATTCTTTTTTCACTTTATAAAGTTTAGGTTTATTACAATTTAATGGTAGGTACTATACCGCGGTCGCCCAACAGATAATAAAAACGCCCACATTGCCCGCGTTTTTCAAATAGTACATTGCGATTGGTTGATTCAAAAAGAGCGCATATTTGAGAAAGCCAAATGCACACACGAGAGGTTTTGTCCATTGCCGGTGTAATGTAAATCAGACTTCGGCGTACATCGTTTGCGCCGGCACGCCACACCTCTTAGGTTTATTACTATATCTGTTGGGCGACCGCTGTATATGTTGTAATAAAAAATGTTGGCGGCAAAATAGTGCCTATGATCCACAAGTACTGTTCATCAAGGTTACTTATGGAAATAAATGTCTGGAATTTCGTGTTTCATATTTCAACTTCTTGTCACGTATTTCGTGTTCCACGTTTTGTTTTTCATGTTTCACATTTCCTTCAATTCAAATCGACAAAATGCCAGCATTTTATAGCAAGAAAGGTGCCTTTACCACAATACCAGAATTGAAGTTTTGGCAGGTTTTTCTTCATATTAATTTTTTTGCAATTTTGGAATGATATGTAACAAAAAAATTTTGCTGCAGGGAGACACTGTCCAATCCAGAAATCATCCAATACATCAACTCCCGCTTCATCTTCTGGGCGTGCAGCCAAAACACCCATGAGGGCCGCCGCGCCCAGAGCATCATCAAAGCCAGCTCGACTCCGTTTTTGGGAGTCTTAGTCCTACGCGACAACAGCATGACTGTAGTGAGCCGGATGGAGGGTTACTGCGACCCGACGGTCCTCATCCAGCGACTTAACACTGTGATCAGCGACTTCGAGATTAGTCTGGTTCAGACGAGGGCCGACAGGTAACATGTTTCAATTCACTTTATTTTATTATGGTAACTGATAAATTTTTGTCTTCAGTCAAAAGCACTAAACCGACTTTTTGTTTTCCGTAGATACGAGGCGAGTATAAACCGGTCGCTGCGCGCTCACCAGGACGAGGCGTTCCTGGAAAGCCTGCGCGCGGACCAGGAGAAGGAGCGTCGCAAGGAGGAGGAGCGACTGGCCCGGGAGGCGGAACTAAGAAGGGAAGAGGAGGAGGCTAGGGCGGAGGAGGAGCGCCGCCAGAGCATCGCCCGGGAGAAGATCGAGTCGGTGGACAAAGTGCCTGACGAGCCCGATTCGCGCCATCCCGATGCCGTGCACGTAGTTTTTAAGTTGCCTTGCGGAAGTCGCATTGAGCGAAGATTCCTGAAGACACATTCCTTGGAGGTAGGGATTCAAAATAATACTGCTTTTTAATAAACACATCATGTTACAAACCTAAAAACAAACAACGCGCATCGGTTGTCATGATACTAGACCTAGAACTATTTTTCCAGGCCGTCTTTTACTTCGTATTTTGTCACCCCAATTCCCCCGACTCGTTCGAGATCACCACAAACTTCCCCAAGCGGGTGCTGCTATGCCGCCCAGATAACCCCAACGAAAGAGTGCTGACGCTGGAAGAGGCCGGACTTAAGAATCGAGAAGTACTGTTTGTAAACGATCTGGACGCCTAGTATTTAAATAAATAAATTTATTTATGATGAAAGATCAACCCGTCACTTGAAATAAGATTTTTCTACTTATCATTTATTATCGTTAAGTGTTGTTTTTTCTAGTGATTTAAAGTTGAGGAAAATATCAAACAGTTATTTTGCTAAGTGGAGAAACAAATCAGTTTAATAGTTTTTTATATGTTGAGCATTTAAATAGCGACTTGTGATTTGATTTGAGTAATATTTAATTAAGGAAAATGTGCATTTCTCCTGGTTCCATATATTATGTAAATAGTGTATTTACCAAAACGAAATAAATCCTGTAATTATTTATAGACGTGTTTATAGATATTTACATTCAATACGTTGAATGAATTTGAATTTGCCTCCTCGTTTGCGCAAGATGAGGTACAGTAGGCGAGAATTTGGGCGGTCTGTTCAATGTTTTTATTGAATGTGACGCATAGGAAAAAATAGTAAAAGCCAGCTGATGTAAAACACTTTATTCACTTCTAGTGGTCTGAATTTACATTATTACATAAGCAAGAAAAGTAAAAACAGGTGGAATGTTAACCGCACAATCATAGGGAGATTGAAAGGGTTGTAACTGTAAAAAACCCTGTGGTTCCAACTGAACGAGCATTTCTACACAAATATACAACTTACTTTAGTACATAACTTGTACATACAAACATAAAAAGCCACATACAAAAATAAATAAAGTATCCAAAGAATTAAGTAAGTTTCAAAGAAATAAGTACAAAATTACAACAATTATTGTAATTTCATCTTATAGTGTAAAAGTCAGGATTAGTATAAAAGTTTGCGACAGAGCAGTCTTAATTAAGAAGAATCCGATAGTTAATACTTTGGTCAAGACTCGTAATCACAACTTAAGACATATACACTCATCACCTTGGAAATATGTACGTGAGGATATGTACGTACACACCACCACGAATCTAAATTTTATACAATATCTAACAATGTCCTAAACTTTTCAATTAGGCTAACATAAAAATATAGTTTTGAAATCACGTATCGAGCGACGTTATAGCATCATAATGGGCACTTGAAGTGGATGGCAGCAGAGGTGACACAACTGTTGGTTCCGCTCCCTCTGGTGGTGTGTGATGGTATCTGTGCCTGCGTTTGGTTTGCATCACGCCTGCCAAAAAATTAGGTTAGGATCCTCAAACAAATAATCGTAAAAGTAAAACAATGCGATAATCAAGCGGTTAAAAGCAGCAGTGAAAATGAAGTGAAAACAACTAAAAATTAGAGACATGAAATTCTTACTCTGCCGAATTCCGTTTCCTGGAAATGGTCGCCGTTTAAATTCCGGTGTTTCGCCAATTTTTCTTTATTCATGGGAGACCCTGCATTAAAACATACCACATGCTTTATTTGTTTAATCACCACAGTCATCTTTGTACAGCAATATATGCAGCCACACCCATGGGAGAGGGGGAAGGTTGAATGGACAAAATAAGAATTTCTTGTCTTGTACACCAGAAAGCCATCACAACGCTATCGACTGAACGTATAACATAATTCAAGAATAGAAAAGACGATGATTTTTAGATGATCACTTTAATTTTAGCCCCTGCAATACTTTCTGGATACAAAAAAAAAAACAATTGATAGGACCATTAGGGTATGAATTTTCCAGTAATAGAAGTGACACAAATGTAGCGACTAGTAACCAGACTAGCACACAGTTTCAAAAGAATTCTGGATGTTCTAACAGTATTTTAACTGCAAACAAAGTAAAATTCCTGCAGATAGCGCTGCGGCGATCATTAGTACTTATGATTCGAAAATTAATGAGACATTTAGCCATGGTTACACTAGAACACTAAACAACAGTGACGGCTCGTGAAACAGAAATAGCAAATACTTTTGTTATTCAGAAAAGAAGTTTTTTTATTTTTAGCATTTCATTTTCTATTTTTTTTAATAGACAATATGTATTGAATCGACTGTGACTGTGTTATATACTTTCCGGCTATAAAACACCAGCCGCCACTGTCCGTCATGCAACAATATGCATTCATTGCAATTCATGCTGTTAGCACAAAACGATTCAAGAAAGTTAGTAACTTTATTATCACAAATTTACATTTACGAAAATATAAAAACAATCGTTCCACAACCGAACACGAGCACCAACACGACACCTCCTATAAAAAAGCGAAACTCACCGACATAGCTGAGTAGGACCGGCAGGAAGATCAGTCCGTGCGCAGCTCCGAACAGCACGATTCCCAGATACATCCTGAAGTAGAACACCTGGAAAATCTGGGACTTCGCGAATCCCAAAACGATGATCCCCCCGAACTTCGTCAGGGTGATCCCCGAGAAGATGGAGCTACCCATGGTGGTCAACGCGTCAGCGGCTCGCTCCAACCTCGTGGTTTTAACAGACACAGAAAAGCTATGCACGAGATGCGAGCAGAACTCCACGGCTATCCCCACCGCCATCACCAGGTTGACCAACGATACGGCGTTCAGTGTGATGTGCCACCAATACATCAACCCTCCCAAATTCACTATAATCATAAGAATGGTGATCACAACGACGGCCGAAGAAAACACGTCCAATCCCATTAAAAGGAACGTGACCACGAAAATCGCAGCCAAGCTGATGGCCATACTCTGCAACGTGTCGGGCCACATGGTCAGGTACTGTTCGTAGAACACGTAGAACACGGAGTAAGGGAATACCTCGACGTGACTAGACGGGATCTTAGTGTTTATCGTTGTCGTTATGTTGGCAGCGACTTTGCGGGCGGCGCGCATGCTCTCATAGTAGTCTTTCGACGTTTTGAGGATTGTGTGGTAGGCCATGAAGTAGGAGGCGCCTACGTCGGAAAGGGAGGAGCTTCGGTTGGTCACGTAGTTAACGCCTTGGCCGTATGCGGCGTGGCCCCCTTTTGCACAGGTTTCGTCGGGGTTGTCTTGGAGGAAGAAGGAAACGTAGTGCTCGAAGTCGCTCCTGACTGGACGGTGGTTGTTGGAAAGGTAAGAGATGTTGCAGACTGCGCAGGACGCTAAAAAATAATATGGATAGTCAAGCATTTGTCATAATTGCAATCATGTCACTTACATTTAGTATGTGGACAGAAAGCCCCCGTTTTCTTGTCCTGCCTACAGCAACTCTTTGCCGCCGCCGACCAATCGATGTAGTCGTCTAACCAACTGGCACTCGGCCTGGCTATATACGTCCATTCTGGTATCTTCGAGGCCTCGTACACCTGCGTCACTAACGAATCTAGATCGCAGTACTGCCCCCCGCATATAACATTCTGCGCCTTTGTATCGCTGTAATTCAGTCCACTTTTCACCACGAAGTACATCGGGGGGCCGATACTTAAATCGTCCTTCAAAAATTTGAAATATTTCAAGACGTAACTGTCTTCAGGCATGGAGAGTTCTTGGTCCAAGCCGATCTCGATGTGGGGTACCACGGCGATAGAGGCACACAGCCAACCATAGAATACTATCATAACTAAGGCCCTGACGAACCTGTTCATCAGAACAGGAACATATATTGACTTGAAGAAGGAGTAGAGGAGGCCTTCTTGCGAGGCTTGGGGAACGGGGTCCTTTTTGGAACCCTTGATGAAACAGCAGACGTCGAATCTGTTGTTGACTTGTCTAATGGTGTCTAGAGATAACAAACTGACGAAGCAGGTGATCTGAAGGAGAAAATCGAAGAGGAGCGCCATGCCCGCGTACAGAGCAAACGCTTTGACGGCTGGCATGTCAGACAGACTTCCCAAGAAAAAACAACAGCTTTCTGACACACTAGTCAACAACATGGAGGGACCTACTCTACCCAACGTCCTGCCTATGTGTTGGGCGTGGGTCTCGGTGGGCTTACGCCCTTCTCTTTGATGGGTCTGCACCAAGATGAAGATGTTGTCAACACCGACCGCCAGCACCAAGAACGGTATAACTTCAATGATAATCAACGTTGCAGGCAAACCAACAAAACCAAAGAGTCCCACTGACGACACAACGGAAGCTAACACAATCATCACTCCTCCCAAACCGAGAGTAATCTTGCTATCAATCAACAATCTGCTGCAATTATTGACTTGGCCCAAAGACACGGCGATGTAAGCGAACATGATGATGTAGGAAATCAAGATGGTAACAACGTCAGATTGACTCTCGCGATCGAGTTCGTCTTCGATCGATCTTTCGGAAGTGAAAGCGATCTCCATGAACTCGGGCTTCTCCGTTGCCGTCCAGTTTTTCATGAAGCTCACAAAGGCCTTTTCCCATTCCATGGCTGGGGCCAGCTTGGTCTTGTTGTGGTAGTTGTTCACCAAGAATGTTAAGATCACAGCTGTTGCGTTCTGGTAGTTGGGTGCCTTTGACAGGTCCTCTCCAGGTTGGAGGAAGCCACCCATTGCGATGGCGGGGTCAACGGGGCCTCCGTATGGGGCCAAGCAGGAAGGGTTGTATGCGTTCCTGGAACAAGTAGCGTGTAATATTAGAAGAAACGAAAGGTTTAATTCCGAAGTCGACAATAAAATTATTTGGCCCGGGTTTACCGCGAGTCTTTTTGGATCCAGTTTCGTTTCGTCCGATTTAAAAAAAAATCTAATCTAGTACCGATCCTGCCACAAATTATATACTGATAGTATCGCCGGAAATAACCGATATATGTGATACCATTTATTCCGTACTTGATAAACGGAACAAGAGGCTGAAAAATAATGCAGATGAATCTCAGCTCAAAGCTCAACCTTGTTGTTATCAGTTTCCATGAATGATTTTGCATTGGACAACCCCAGACGAAAGTCAGCAAAAAGATAGTGGTGGTTTCCACGTAAACAAAACGGACAGAAGAATGCCGCAACTTTTATCTCTTACTTACTGTGCACACGCCGTGAAGTAGTCCAAATAGTTGGTCTCATAGCCATACGGATCCACATCCGTTCCATCAAACGTCTCCTCGCTGTTCTGATAGTACCCCCAAATGCTCTGCACCACGCACTCCTCCACATCAGTGTCAACCTCCCCCACGCTCCTCAATGGCGCAAAACAAATCTTCTCCAATGCATGATCCGTACCAGCACCCACAGCCTTAATCATCTCCTGCAGCTTCAACACCTCTTTCAAGAACGTATCGTTGAACGCAGGTCCGTACACCACGATCCCGTCCGACGTATTGTGGTAGATATGGGGCAACCCCACGGCCTTGATTATCAGCTGTTCGTTGCGATAAAACGGTTCGAAGTGGCTGTCGAAGTATTCTTTCTCGACGCGACCCCTGGACGTAGGGGACGCCCATAGTTCCACCGGGTCCGTCGTGATCTGCAGGTACTTGATGCCGTGACCCAGAGCGACCACGACGCAGGCTCCCAGAAACAGAACGAGCCAGGGTTTCTCGGCACAGAAAGTTCCCCAGCGTTCGAAGAATCTTTGGAGGAAGGAGTCCGTGTTGGCACCGAGCTTCTCCAAAAAGGAAGAGGCTGCACTGTCGTACTCGCCTGGCATCTTGTTGATGGAGTGGGTGTCGAGTTCGTGACCGATTTCGGAGGTCACACCTGCGGAGAGATGGAGAGTGAAGGGGTGATTTTTCGTGAGGAAGGAATGGTCTTTACACAACGCAGTTAAACATTATAGTTTAATCACCGAGTGGTGATAAGTAGCAAATCCGTAACCCTAATTTTATTGGACTAGTGCGCGTAGTGACACGACGTAACCAAAACGCAATTTTTTGAATAAAATATTCAAATCGGTAGCATTAAAGCTTGAACTTCAACAAGGACAAGACGTATTTACCTACACGTATTGATTTCTTTTATAATTTAAACATCCTAAATATTTAATAGTCTTTTCCGGACGTGGGCACCTCGATATTGTTAAAAAAGAATTGTTACTTGACAATAATTAACTTGTATTTTGGTACGTTAATGTAGCGCATAATTATTGACACACACAAATAAACGTATTTCTAATATAATTATCTTGTTTATCTATGTGATATTTATACAGTTATCGTGTTTTCAAATTCAAGACACCAAAAAAAACAACAACAAAATTGAATTTTTTTATCGAGGTTATTTAAAATGGAAATTACCAACTGATGTCTGCACTAATACTTAAAAAAATAAAAATTGTATAGAGCAATAACCCACACATCTTACACTTGTTCCCACGCAGATTATCATCCACTTTCGTTTTCTTTGCAAAACAATGAGGGTAAATGGAACGAACATTTGTGGGTAAATGTGATTCACCAAAATATCCTAAGTAATGTGTCTATATTTTGGCACCTCCATTCTGGGAGTCTATTAATTTTTGTTCCAAATTTGGAAGACTTCCTGTCCGCGAGTGATTCGAAACGAAATTATTTAATAATTTAATTAATTAAATATTTATATTGAAGCGTTACTAATGAACTAATGATCAACACTGACGCTTTTAGACACATTTTTTGATACTCTTCCCAGATAATAATAATTGTAATTTTTTAATATTTTGACTTTTCCATGTTAGTTCGGACCTTTGAGTTTCGTGTTTCAATTTTGGTGTAGATTTAATTTTGGTTTTTTGTTTTCTATTTTCAACTTTCAGTATTCGAATTTGGTTTGCTTTATCGTTTTTTTATTTTCCACCATTTTGGACACTCACTTTTGGCTAAATACAAATAAGCCGTGTGATTTACGACCTTTTGCCAAGTAGACCATTTTATTACTAGACCCACCCCTCGCAAACATCAAACTACCTACGTTGTGGAAAGACCAACAAGACGCCCACAACTACTCCCTACAACATTACAGTGAATCCCCCAAACCCGAACACCCCTGTCGCTGTACGGTCCCGTGTCGTACATTGACAGGTACCACCAGCATCGACCAAACCTGTTAAGACGTTGTGAGTCTGCACGTGAAAGCATTATTTGTTCTTAGAAATAGGGGGGAACATACTGGATCTTTTAGACTCCTGAAGGGGACTGTCTTCCTCATCGCTACCAAGCATCTGATGGGACTGCCTGTCGACGCCCGCCAGTCGTCTGCCCACGGCAGCACGCATCTCTTCTGAACCATGCCCGGTCACCAAACCCACTGCAAACCCATGCCATGTCACACGCTAACCGACTACTTCCCCAGAAGCGTGTAACCCCCAACGGAAGTGATTAAGAGTTAGTCTGTTGATGCGCTTGGAGGCGCCATAGATTGGGGGTTAGTGCTTCGATTATTATATATTCCCAAGAATTAGAGACCCTTTATGTACATATGCGTCCAAACGTAGTCTGCTAATTTAGACATCTCGGCTGAATCACCTCGTATATTTTCTGTTTTATATCCCAAAATTTTTACTTTATTTAACGTAATGTCGACTAATGTTTGGACGCACAGTCACGCAAAAACACAGAGCTTATGCTCAGAAACGAAAATAAATAAAACACAGAAAGGTGAAAGTTAGTCGTCATGAAACTTCAACTGGCAACTGAAGTTTCATGCCACCAAAACACAGAACCCAGCATAACACAAACTCAACAATCACAGTTAACAGAAAAACACAACAAAACAGTATAGCTGCCACAACATCTCGGCTACCTTCGCTATTCTCGCCCAAACCTACGTCTACACCGGGGACATTTTTACGAACACCTGTAAACAGAGACGTGGGCCATGCAGGAAACTCTCTCGGAAAAACAAAACGACCAACGCCTTTCAACCTCGTGCGATTCCTTACCTATTTCCGCCCTAGTCGGACAAACAAACACGACGAGGAGGAACAGTACCGATCCGACGATGAAGGCGACGAGCATGAGGAAGAAGTAGCCGTCCCAGCCGGCAATCTTGAAGGGCTGGGGCGGAGAGGGCAGCGGAGGCGGCGCGGGACAGCTTGGGGTGCAGTCCACGCAGCTGCATGGGGAGGCTTTACCCTGGAAAATAATAACATTTTGTTGTCGTTGTTTGAAGAAAGTGTGCTTTAGTGGGAGTGTAGAAAAAACTTTTTTTTAAAAGTCTGCCCTGATTTATTGAGTACAGTTATTATTTTTGTCGACATCATAAATGACACTGCATATCGGCAAAAGCATTGTCATCGTGAGTGAGAAACATAAACAAAGCGCTCACACGAATTCCCACTTTGTCACTTGTATCTAGAATAGATACAATAAAGATCTTCCCAAAAACTGTGACCTGGACCGTAAATTTGTTATCACTTCCACGGGACTAATAAAGAAATTCGTTATCAGTACCGTTATCATTTCTAATTTCCCAACTTTCGCAGGTGTTCGTCTATACTAAAACATTTAATTCCCGCAAATACGATAAAAATTATAGAAGGAATCCAGATAACACTTGGAGCTGACACCTGATGTTATAGGTACCGCCGATTTAATCATGTTTATATGATTCGCTGTAAAAAATCGCTAAAAAAACTTTTTCCTTATAATGTAATTGAACGTGAGAGCTAAAAAAATTTGAAACTACATAGGTTAATTTTAAAAATAAATGGAATAAAAAATAAAGCCAAATTCAAAAAAGGGATTACGAGACACACTATACCTCTATCGAGTTTGTAATTTTTTTTAATGTGCCAGGGGTGCCACGGCATTGCTTCAATCTTCCATAAATTATAACCGTAAGTCTTATCTATTGTTTACAAATGTTTGCCTATTTTTAATTGCGCCAGCAGATCGTGTTCATAACCGTATAATCAGCACTGTCATGTCCTTAACCGCATCAATGTTATTACCCACCCGAAGTCTAGATGCAATATAAAATTAGACGCACTAGATGAAATTTTTGTTTGCCGGGCACGTCGATCTTGATTTCGCTAGTCACCTCCGCTGTATCATTAATAGCTGCAATTTCTGTTGATCACCTGATCTATTTCTGGTAGCGACGGCCACATACATCAAAACAAACACGAACACGTCATTAGAGTCGGTTAGTGAAAAACAAGTGTACTGTAGATGTGTTAATTTCGATAATTGCGATTGCCGTGTCTAAATTGTGGACACTTTGGTAATGGAAATTCACACAAATTGAGAGTTTTTTTGTTTAGATTTCTGCATGAATTGATTTGGAAACGTTTGTGGTCACTTGATTACTCTTTTAGATTAAAAAGGAAATCAATTGGAGGTTCTTCAAAAAGAAGTATGAAATTCATATTTTTCTAGATTAAAACAATAAATCAAAAACTACCAGAAATAAAACTCACATCAAACGATTTATTGCATGGCGTCACATCCGGCCCCAAAGGCTTGTAGATATGCCCACTCTTATTAACTGGAGCCGAGGAATTCAAATAGTTGATCTGAAACGGCACGAAAGGATTCCCCTCCGAAGTACCCATATAGTCGAACCACCTCTTCGCCGAACACTTACTGGACCCCCACGTAGCACACATCAGATCCAGGGCTTTCTGCCCACTAGATGGCACACTAACTTCCTTGCAGGACCTGAAAGTGCCCTGCAAGTACTCGTTCGTGATGTAAACGTTCACTTCAGTGATAGCCAATCCTTTGGTGGAGTTCTTAGTGGCGACCACCTCCATGAAATCGGACTGCTGGGTGCCGCATGTGAACGCACAGATGTGCCTGGCCAAGTTCATCATGCAAGAAGGACATCTCTTGAGGAAATTGGCTGCGAGTTGTATGCCCTCCGCCAAACTGTTGACTTGGTCTGAGTCGCAGCAGGTGTTGACGGGGTGGTTGGGGTCTGGGACTAGATGGGGGCACCACTGCGAGAGTATGGTTAAAGCCGCAGAGTCGTTCAGAAGTTTCGGGGGGCCGTTGTATTCGCAGTATTGTGAGGGGGAGTCGATGCATTCGCCGTACCAGATGCATTGGGGTTGGGTGTCGGTCCTGCTGGGGGTGGCGTTGCTTTCGGCGCTGAAAATCTGCAAAGGGAAAATATATAAGTAAACGAGTAAGAGGTGATAAAAGTGTCCAATTTTATACAGAATTTACCGCAGTTACCATTTACGAGAAAAATGCAGAAAAGCTTGTACGGTTTATATACATATATTACTCAAAATTTCGCGGGCTTTGAAGCCTACTTTGTAGATCTTATTCTCCTGATTCTCAAAAGACGGAGACATTGAACCGTCAATTTCCATTTTACGATTATGACCCGAGTTCCTGAAGTCATGTAATAAAGCTTCCTGCCGTCAAAGAGTAGAGAGAACATAAGGAATCTACAGCTTTAAGTGGGTTCACACATCGCATAGTAACTTGGTATTTGATATCACTGCTCGATAGGAAAAATTACGACAGATGATGACGTCCAAAAGCATTAATTTCCAGTTTGTTCTATCAGGTGTGCAAATGAGCATACAAGTTTTACGTGTTTAATTAAAAAACGAGAAACTGAACAACAAGTAGTATGATTTCAAAATTTACGCGTTTGTGTAATAAAAATTTTACTGAAGTGATAAAACTTCCCTTTACGAGTTTTTTTTTTTGGGTAAACGACACCGCGTACGTAAATAATAGACTCACTAACTTGTAACGACACACAGTGTAGTGATTTTTAACCTTTTTATAGACGATAATAAAACTAATTGGGTGCATCATTAATTGGTGTGTGCTATAAAAATGACCCAAGTGGTTCAGAAAGGCAATGATTACCGTAAAAGCTTGATGGGTTCCCTACAAAAACACTGCTTAAAAAGATTTCTTTAATTTTTCTACGTACTACCTTATTTCTTATCGTTTTGTCGGTTTCATCATTTGTTAATCAATTTTTCTGCATTAGCTTTCTTGAGTGGGACTTTCCAGTTATGTATTTTATTCTTTTAACTTAGCTACTATGAATCCCGTAACAAACCAATAGATTCGACACCTTTCGTTCTTCACAACGGACTCAATATCGTTAGGGACACAACAATATTATTTTCAATATTAACAATTTTAAATTTAACACGTTACTACATAATTATATACTTTTATTCATTTCACTAACAACTATGTCCTAATAATGCTAAACTATTAATACTATGTATAATCACTGTCACCAATTAATACTGGATGTAAACTGATTATAATGTCCGTCAGTGGCGATCTCCTTTTTAACCGACTTCAAAAAAAGATGTTCGGGCATAACTTCTTTGTTTATGAACCGATTTCAATTATTCTTTTTGCGTTGGGTTGAGTATGGCTCCAAGGTGGTCCCATTTTAATTTCATTCATATTGAACCTAAGACGTCGGAGTTATAGCAGGAAACTCTTGAAAATCAGATGGAAATGTGGTGATTGGATATGTTTGTGCACGCATAACTTCTTTGTTTAATGGAACCGATTTCAATTATTCTTTTTGCGTTATATTCAGTATACCTTCAGGATGCTCCCATTTTAATTTAATTCATATTGGACGTAATATTTCGGAGTTATAGAAAGAAATTCCTCAAAATCAAATGGAAATGTGTAGAATAGAATGAGGCTACCTGCTCGAAATGAATGGTTTATGGCCTCAACCCAACCCCAGAGTGACAAGCCGAGAATAAATAAACTGTGGTCAACGACGTGATTTATTGTGTCTTACCAAAACCGACTTCAAATATAATTTCTTTGTTTATGAACCGATTTCAATTGAATCGTTTATTGTTAAAACAAGCCAAGTAACATTTTGCAAACTTTTCAGGAAACGAAAAGACTATGGCAAATTCATCTACAATGAGGTAGTATACAAAATTTTGAAACTTTTTTTATACATGAAACTCCTTAAAATAGAGGACTCCTATTTTTTCGTTTTGCTTAAATCATAACCGTTTTCATGAAATAAATTAAAAACTATTTCGCGGGCGAATAACTACGTCATTAGTTTCCGAGCATAGAGGGAGTAAGAGCGAAAAGGAAAGAATCACTAATAAATTGAGTGAGAGTGAGAATTGGAAAGGCGTAGGTCCTCACTTAATTCATATGCCGGCCACTAATGACGTATTTTAAACTAGTACAGTTCTCTCATAAAAAATTAAACAAATTTCAATTCAATTTTTTTTGCATTTTCACCATAGTAGCGCTAAACCATACACTTTTCAATGAAGTTTATGATTATTAAAACTTTACTTTTTAGTATACTACCTCATTGCGTTTTACTATGCCCTTGGCATATAAGCACTATTAATGAGTTGAAAATTTTAGCATACATGATATGGTACTTGGATGCTTTCTGCACCAATCGATTTATGTCTATAATACACAGGCTCTTTTCAGATTCTTTTCAAGTTTCGTCGCTTCGCCCTCTTCGCGAGGGGGCTGTTAGCCCCAAAATCTTAAATGGCACTATGGGTCGAGTGATACCTCATTTGAAAGGTATTGAAGGCCTATCTACAATTTTTTGCAGTTTTGACCGTACAAACAATAATTTTCTATTTTCAACATAATCCACATTTTCTCATGCTGTATCCCATAGAAACTACAAAGACAAATCTATTTTCGCGCTCGCGTGGATTTGAAGCGTCCTTACTAGGTCTACCCATCACTTAAAATTGTAAAATAATTAACTTTTAAACCGACTTCAAAAAACCCAAAGTAACATCTTTGATTTTATACTACTTAGATTGGCCACCAACGTAAACACTTTTTCGACAACTTTTGGACGCGGATACCAGAGGGAGCGCCTGTAACCGCGGTATGAATTCTATTCGATATACGTTACAATTGTGCACTCAAATGAAGGCATGTCAGGACTTACTTCAGGCTTTGCTAAGATACGGAACTTTTAGTGAAGCGCGCAAATAAATGGAGGGCTGAGAAACCCAAAGGGTCATAAACCTCTACCTGTCTAACGACCCAAATGCAAATACAATACAAATACAATATTATTCTAAATTCAACCACCACCCGAGACATTCGGGATTATAAAACTATGTATTATTGACCGCAGTCCATAAAATTACTATAAGTCTGGTCGTACTTTGCTTCTGATGAAACAGTCGAATGAGAACGTGACATCGTAATGGGAGAAACAGTTCAACTATTTTTTAGTACTTATTTCAGGGGCTTTACATTTAAATATATATTTTTTTAATTTTGCCACAATGTTGTCCCAAAAGGACATAATTATCTTTCTCAATCTGCAAAAGAACATACAAAATAAAATTGCTATGGAATAAATTTTTAAAATTGGAAATGTTTATGGGATCGCATATTAGACCCAGAATTACGAGATTTTCAACAGTCCGAGCGACATAAAAGTGTCGAGGTCACGGTTACCCTAGAAGTAAGTGGGGATAGCTGTGAGTAACATTGCGATATGTGGGCTTGGGAGCTGATACAATGGGAATGAGTGGAGTGAGGGAGTGGAGTGTGTGAGTGAAGTGAGTGAGTGAAGTGAGTGAGTGAGTGAGTGGAGTGAGTGAGTGAGTGAGTGAGAAAGTGTTATTTAGTAGAGTAAGTTTATATTATTTTACATGTTTTATCTAATAGCATTATAATTTCCAATGTATCCGATGGTTGCAAGGATTGCGAAATCTGTTAATTTTTTGTAGTTGTCGACAACAATTCCACTAGATGTCCATCCATACAACAAAGTAGCAATAATTGTTAGCACCAGTAATTGCCAATTGTCTCTAAACCTGAAAGTAATAATTATCTTTTTGCTTTAGTTTAACGTCCCCATTTTGGTCTATTTTTAAGTAATTAATTTTTTCTTCATTGACCGCCTGTTGGGGATTTAACCCTCGAATGGACCAAGGGCATCGAGAAAACAATTTTACGTATTCCTAATAAATTCGTTTTCATCTAGATAAATTTCTGTCAAACCGTAATTTTCATCAGGTGGAGCAGTAGTCTTTCTTTTTTAATTCGTAGAAATGACTGCGAGTTTTATTATACTCGCGTTTTCTTTTCAGTCCCGCGATATACTTTTTAGCGAATTTTCCTGGACTCCGACAGCTATCTCCGATCAATTATTACTTTAAGATCTATTTTTTTTCCTTTTATACATAGATATTTGGATATTTGAAAACAATCTGAAAAATGTTTAGTAAATTTGTTGTAATAATTACAAATATTAGGGCTTTAGAAATTTATTTACGTAAGGTACATAATATAATAAAAAAATCTTAATGTTGGTTTTTGACATATTGCGTACAAATGTTAATCGGTAAATTAAACCCTCTTTTTTCTTTTTAAAATTGGTGTATAAATGACACTGTTTTGAACGCTGCTTCCCGTTTGGCCTGCGGACACTATGTTATCGCCCCCTCGCATGAGGATGAAGACTTTCTCTTGAAGTTCTTTTCAAACTTCACAAAAAAAAAACATAAATATTTGGATGGCAAGAACCAAAAGAATCATTAGATTTTGCGTGAAGGTTTTAGAAAGATTTGAATAAAAGAACCTTGTTCCTGATTTTAGATTGAGAGTGTGCTCTTGACGGTGGTTGAATTTCGGACCGTCGGCAGTTAGGTCAGGGTTTATGACCCTTTGGTTTGTCCCAACTGACCGACAGAGTGATCATAAAGTTCCGAACAAAATTCATAATTTAGTCATGTACTGTTTTTGCGAAAAACGCTCGAACAGGTCGATTTTTGTTTTTAAATTGCCATCTTTTGACATAAAAATTTTGTTGATGACGTGATCTGTTTTTGAACTATGACACCGTCAGCTATTTTTTTAAATGGCAACCCCAACTTTTTTTGTAGGTTTTAAATACACTTTTCAATTATCTATTCAACAAGAGTAAAAAATTGATACTTTGCATAACTTTTTTTTTTTCAAAAAATTACGTTTTACATAAAAAATAAAATTTTTATTCCTTGAAAAAAATTGAAAAATAACAGTAAATTTGGAAAGCAAACAACGAAAAATTAAACACCATTTCATAAAATTTAACGCAAGTGCTCAAATTGCCACCCGCCAACTATTTGACACATTCTCAGACGTGTTTTAACGTGTTTCTCGCAAAAACATTAGAACATTAAATAATTTATGAATTTTGTGCGGAACTTTATGATCACTCTGTATAATCGATTACCCATAAAAAATAGAAAATAAAATTTACGGAGGGACATTATTTTTCGGCTTCTAAATTTTACGTGAAATCAGAATAACGCATTAGATATAGCCGCCAGAAGCCACACGTTTGTCATAAACCATTTTAGACCCGACTAATTTTTATTTGGAAGGGAATACTCTTGAGGTGGTCCCATTGTCACCAAGTCAGGATCTGATGAGGGCATGGAAATCGAGGGAAATCCTCAAATTTAATTGCCGTCGTTTCCTCATTATTCGAGAAGCGTCTTTACTAGGTCTACTCATTGTTTACAATTATTGTAAAAAAAATAACTTAAAAAAAAGAGAACCGACTTCAAAAAGTGAAAAATAATCGAATACATGTATTATTAACGTGTGTAAGTCATGTTTTTGATTGCTAATTTTTTTAAATGTCATGTTATGGTTACGGTTACGTTTCGCACGATACCTACATGTGCCACCTAATTTAAAATAATCTGTTTGAAGTCGGTACCAATCCAAATAAATAATTTACAAATTTGTAACATATTGTAATTATTATTATACAATTTCGATATTGACATTTGTTTCCATTCATCATAAAAAAAATGCCACAAAGTTACGATTTTCGGTTTCAAACTAGAACCTTTTACAACTCAGTAGGTAGTCAGGTCATGCTGCAAAATCTTACAATGAGGTAGTATACTAAAAAATAAAGTTTTTGGAAAATACAATAATCATAAACTTAATTGAAAAGTGTATGGTTTAGCGCTATTATGGTGAAATTATACTTACTGAAAATGCAAAAAAATTGAATTGAAATTCGTTTAATTTTTTATGAGAGAACTGTACTAGTTTAAAATACGTCATTAGTGGCCGGCATATGAATTAAGTGAGGACCTACGCCTTCTACATTTCTCACTCTCACTCATTTTATAAGTAATTCTGTCCTTTTCGCTCTTACTCCCTCTATGCTCGGAAACTAATGACGTAGTTATTCGCCCGCAAAATAGTTTTTCATTTATTTCATGAAAACGGTTATGATTTAAGCAAAACGAAAAAATAGGAGTCCACTATTTTAAGCAGTTTCATTTATAAAAAAAGTTTCAAAATTTTGTATACTACCTCATTATTAGTCAGTCTCTATGACGGTTGCTTAGGGGCTGTCGCCCATACAAAGTTTCACACCGACCCCGCTCACAAAATTAAACTGGTCGACTGTAAAAATTTGTTTAGTTGACTGATGCGCTCTCTAGGAGTGGCGTCCAAAAGTAAAATTTGATGCCACGGGCTTCCCTATTCCGTGGCCAATCTAAGTAGTATAAAATCAAAGGTAACATATAAGTTAACTAAAAAGTAAAAAATAAGAATTTTCAATTTCAGTTATTTGTTGTTCCGGTTAATGTAATTATTTATTTTTCCGTTTAATGAAATTCAGAAATTATTGTTGATTATCTAATTATTCAATTATTTAATTGTTTTATAATTTTGAAGTTGGTGCCATAATAGTATATTATTTATCTAGAACGAGAAGTGAAGTTTAAAGTACGAGCAAGTTGTTTACGGCCGAGGCGCCTAGCCGAGGCCGGAATTACTTGTGAGTACCTTTAAAAACACTTCTTCGTTCGAGGTAAATACAACGTTTTATTTCATACTGCAAGTTTAATGAACTAAGTCAAAATAAAAAGAAATGTTGTGTGTTTATCTCGCCCAAATTATTCGTAATAATTAAATATGCGACAACTAACATTCCCATAGTAACAAACGCTTGTCAAAAATGACAACGAAAAAACTGGGTCACGGTGAATGGTTTTGGAAATTTTATTCGATTATTCCGTTTAAAATGGAGAAAATTGAGGTGCCTCAAGACATTGTGGATGAAGCAGATCACGTGAAGAACCATTTGATGCCACAAAAATCTCGGGAACAATGTAGGAAATGATTGACGCATAATTTTAAAGTACTAGGACTTTAAAATTTTTCTTTAAAGTACTAGGACGTTAATGTTCCACTTTTGGTATCAAAAATAGTCCGAAAAATGTCACTTTAGATACAAGTATGAAATAAAAACAAATTATATAGCTTCCTACAATAACAAATTAGTTACTACGAAAAAAATTATAAAAACAATTCATAGGAATTACATAATAAATAATTTTTTATTTATTTCAAATCTAACAATAATTCATCTCTCGGTAAATCCAACCTAAATCATGCAAAATTATTACTACGAATATATAGCTTTTACCTAATGTATCAAATGAGTTCTGAAAACTTTCATTCAGTAATCATAATCGTGAATTAAGAAGTCTGAAACTATCAGGGAATTATTACTTTAAAATGTATAATTTTATGTTTTACTTGGTACCGACTTAAAAATTATATAACAATTAATAATTAGACAATCAACAATAATTTCTGAATTTCATTAAACGGAAAAATAAATAATTACATTAACCGGAACAATAATAACTAATTGAAAATTCTTATTTTTTACTTTTTAGTTAACTTATATGTTACTTTGGGTTTTTTGAAGTCGGTTTCTCTTTTTTTTTAAGTTAATTATATATTTCATAATCCCACGAGAAACTCTCGAACTCTTGAATAATGATGATTCGGTGCGCTATTAGATAGGAAGAGAAAATATCCCTAAAAACGGTGTTCTGGACTGGAGAGTTTTCATTCACGTCTTGATGTTTTCATAGGTTTTTTAATTCTCAAGTTTCCAGGTTATCAAATTCATTTTCTGGTATTCAATGTGTCAGTCCGATTTACAGGTTCTAATGTTTTCAGATTTTCAAGGTTCATTCTAAATTTGCATTGGCAAAGTGCAATGTTTGCATTCGCATCGCTTGGTTATTGCTGCATGCACATTTGGTTCCCAGAATTGCTATTAAATATTACATAGTTCTCTTTGTATTTTTTAAACCAATAGCTGCAGTTGTAAACCTTGAACCCCAAATCACAAGTCTCAATGTCACTTTGCTTAATTATCACTTTGGCTCGTGTCCATAATCGAGGTCCGGTGAATTTGTGGTTGATAATAATTTTAATGGAGAACGTAATGTATGCTTTAAATTTTCTTATGAAAGTGGCACAGGTATAATAATATTACCAATTTCCGTTCGATGCAAAGAAGAAATGAACCTCGGACAACTACATATTGATATATTTATATTTTTATTTACACACTTTGCAAATAATAGTCAGGATGCTAAATGAACTGCACTGTGTGTAAATCTATTTATTATTTATTTCTGTCTGATTTCAAAAACTTTTATAAATAAAAATACCTCACCCTGTACAGTAGCTTATTACATAGTTGGAATAACAAAGGAGGGAATCAAACAATTTCAATAGCTAATTCCGACCGTCCTTTATTAAACTCAAATATTCAATTTCTTGTTATGAGTTACATAAAAATGCCGGACACGTATAACCGACAATCAATTTCTCCACCTAATGGGCTTATACATTACATAAGTTTCCATTCAAAAGGAAAAGTTGTTGCCAATTTAATGTCAACACTGTAGTGTGTCAACCATCCCGAATAATTTTAAGAGATGTAGCTAGTCAGCTTTATGTTTAGAATTTTCTTCGATTGTTTTGACCATTTGTTTTGTTTTGTCTTATTTCCTGTTTTTTAGTCTATTTTCGTTTTTGTATTTCTTTCACTGTTCTTCTTGATTTAGTTGTCCTATTCTTACAAACAAAATGTAATTCACGTACCTGAGTCGTTTCTACATCCAGAAATACACTCACGCGTATATAGATAAGTTCTTTCTTCGTAGACAAATGCCGAATTCCAAGATAAGAAATGTATCATTCCCCAATTATGGAAGTACTGTCAATAGTAATGATTCATCAACTTGTACTTTGGAAACCGATCAAGGCGAAAAAAAATCACCTCAATTACCACATGTCGTGACGTCCTCTATATTTAAATATTTTTTGTGTCTACCTCAATTGCTGCTATTACAATTTTTGAAGGCCGAGCCACATCGTCCCACAACTTCAGTTTTATAAATAGATGCACAATGTTCTATTTGTCAATTATTGATCAGTCTAGATTTATTAATTTTATTACGTAGGGTCAGTTGCTTCTTATTATCATGAATGGATAGCTCGGCTCATGTGCGGTGCCATAAAAAAACGAAGACTGCGTAGCTCATAAAATAATAATCCGTTCCAAAATTAAATCCGCATGTTTTTGCCAATATTACGCACTGTTTTTCAATTTACATGACCATCAGACATTCATGGAGCCCTGGTGCTTTAATTTCGACTGACAAATCACTGGAATATGTATCTGTCGTAAACGTGATGGAGGTGAAAGGTTAATCGATTCAATCAGTCGGTTGATTTTCCCATCTATTCTTCAAATTAATTCAATTGAACGAGTTCTTTAGATGTCGACCGGCAGTATGTGAGAAAGGTTAATAGTTGGTTGTAAGGTACACACGCAAGGTCGATGGTACCGTACTGCACGTGGATGTAATTCCGATGTTGGCGCAGAGGACGATTTTGCAACTAGGTTTGAGAATTTTCGTGTTTTGCAAGTGGAAAGTCGTACCCATTTATAGCTTCCAGCATAATAAATGCATTACAGTAATTCTTTGTGTTTGGAGTTATCAGTTTTTTATCCATTCAAGGACGTGTTTGCTTATGCTACTTTGGATTGTTTTTGGTTGCAGATAACGTTTACAATTGTCGTAAAGTGGATGTTTTTTAAACACTTTGGTAATAACTTTAGAACCTTGTGTATTTGTTTAAAATGTCTAGTTTTTGAAACTGAAAGGTTGGAAAACCAATGAAAATATCAAACAAACAACACACAGCAAAGAGTAGAGAAAATAAAGGAGCACGATTCAAGATTCAAAATAGAAAAAGGACCAAGTTAAAAAATAGCGAGAAAATAAGACAAACTAAGAATTAATAAAAAAAAAGTTTTTTAATAGTTATTTATGAAATGTCAAATTTAATACTGTCAACTTGATCGATGTCTATACATATTACCATAAAAAAAATAAATAAATCAGCAAACAAAGAAAGGAAGATAAAGGAACAGAAAATAAAGGTGGAGAAATTAAGTAAAAAAACTGAAGTTTAAAATGCCTCCTAATTAAACTTCCCATATTAAATTTAGAGAAAATTATATGCATATCCTAAATCACCCATATTTTGGAGCACAATCAATTACAAATTAAATCATCGTATGGCATTATACTGTCATCAAAAATTCATCATCATTAAACTTCAAAATTATCCACCAAGGAGCACTTTCCTTTGTTCATTCCAGAAATACTCTCTAAATTAGTAAACAGGATATCGTTTAATCTACACATCAAGATCGATGTTCCAGAGCCAGATAAAAATCATTTGTTCAGCCTTAACAAGTACATTAAATTTAAATACATCATACAATTTTATGGTTCCTAAAACAACATTGTTCTGTACAATTGCCAACAAAAATTACGCAGCCATTACCACAAAGAATAGTAATTATATACCAAGGTCGAGAAGCCATTTTTCTTAGCCGAGCTGTTATATTGCCCAGATGCGAAGCATCGCGGGCAATAAAAGTGCGAGGCTGAGAAAAGGCACATTTGTTTACCTGTCGCTCTCTTTAACACTTCGTTCTTTGTTTTTTTTTTTACATGAATTGCAGTTAATTAATGCCAACTGGTGCAATTTGTAAAAATCGAAAAGCGCTGTCAGTAGGTAGATAAAATAATTCCAAAATTACATATTATACATATAAAAAGGTGTTTATGCATAACCAACACTGTATTACAAAATCGGGCCGATGATTATAATGTTTTTTAGTGATGTTGGCAATTAAAATTCACAAATTCAAGATTCATAAGACAATTTCATGAAGAAACCTACTGGTTAAATAGTTGCCTAATCTCTTTTGCGAAGAGGGGCCAAGGTAGGGGAGCTATATGTATAAAGAAGAAACAGAATTATGTCTTCAATCACTGCCAAGGTTGTCAAATCTATTTTCAGTTTCTGGGAGGTAAAAATACAGTCAAATTTCATCCACAACTCAAACATGTTTACATCTTTTCAATAAACATGTTTAAAATTAGCAAAAGAAGTCCAAAGTTCCCTCCTCTCCCCTAAACCCATGACCACCTAGCCCCGCCCCTTTTGTCTGGAGACTTAAAAAAACCATTAATCTTCTCCTGTTTCTGATTTTTAATTTTCCGAACCCACAAAGCACAAGTGGGTCAAGTCAAGATTTTTAGTCCAAGGACACCCTTCGATGCCGGTGTTTACTTGGGGCTCTTGTGACAGGACGATGTCAGTTGATTGGAACAAAACGAGGTAATCTAAGATAGCTGTGATATGGTGACAATTTTATTTTTGTCTGGAAGTCTACATTTGAAGGTAAACAGCACACCTGGTGACTCACCACTGGGTCATGCCAACCAAAGTCAAAAGAGATGGAACTGTCGGATCCACAGTTGGTAGGAAAGACTCAAAATTGGTACACTTTCTCGAAGGAGGAAGTGACAGGACTCGGACTTGCAGGTGTGTACCTACACGAAATGGAGCACCCAGAAGACACAACTTACCCCGTTTGCTAAACACAGCAACACCGTTGACTTGAATAAGATTCCGAACAAGGATGTTTCCCTGATATTTGCCATTTCGTTGAATTTTTCACAGGTTCACTGTTCACTGAAACACACACCTCAATGTTCAGTTTCGGGTTGGTGCACTTCCTAGTGACATCACAGCGGTTTTTGCGTTTGAATAGAGGTATTTTACACCTAAACTCGGCAAAAGCCGTCAAAATACTGGCAGTGGTCGGTGTTACCGATATCACCGAGACGCCATTGCGAAACAAACGAATGGGGTGACGTTTGACGTCACTGTATGGATCGCCGCGCCCTCTGCCCGGTAATTTCAAATCAATATTATAAAATTTGCATTTTTCTTTTAACTCATAATATAACAGTGTCTAGCTTTTGGCCCTGCAAAGTTTTTGGGTCTTTGCGGAACTGACTAACATTTCCGGGTTCTTCTGGATCGTTAACGCATTACATTAAGTTTTGTGTAGGCACGGTGCAACAGTATTTTACTGGTTGCCTAATCTCATATTGATTTTAATTTCAACATTTCCTAGGTTTTCTACAGCTTCTTATTTTTGCGGGGTTTCTCGGTCTGTAATCTTTCTTCATTTTGAACTTTTTATCTATTAATTGTTTGTAAATTTATTTATTATTATTTTTTCTTTTTTTCTTAGTATTCGTTGGTTCATCATTACTTCTTATTCTTTATCTTACTTTCTATATTTTTTGTTTTTCATTATTCATTTTGTCGTTTCGTCTTTTTTTACAGTAATCCTTCAACCTTTAATCCCTTATATGTGTTATTTTTTAAACTTAAAATATAATGAAAAACTTAAAATCTAAGATCCTGAAAAAATGGAAGTTGGAAAGTAAAAACGTGGGAAACTAAAAATTTGAGCAACTTAATTAAGTTTTGAAAACCTGAAGAACTGAGAATTTCAAAACTTTAAAACTTCGGCAGCTTAAAACCTGTTGTAATTGTAAATTGTATTAATTTTATTTTCGTATTAAATTTTTTTACGTTTCCTTTTTAAATAATAATAATGAAGATGAAATGGAAATGCGAATAAGAAACAGTTCATAAAACTGATTGGAACAATTTTGATCTCCACCTCCCCAATTGTGAGACTTTGTTGTTGCCCCAAAAACTGATCTCCCCTCTCTCTTAATATTTTGCAACATAATTATGTATGTACTTGTAAATTCGTATTAAAAAAAATCTCAAAAAATTCTTTTTATTAATAAATACTTAAGTACTAACTAACAAAGTAACAAAACTTATTACATATATTTGCTTAGTCTGCTATTTGAGAATTTTAATAAATACAATGCCAAAAACTTATTGAATAAAAACAACAATTATTTTTTATCTTCTTTCTTTTCTTCAACAGCTTTGGACGGCTTTCCCGTTTGAATCACTGGAATGCTTCTATGCTCTTCATCGGAAGACGCTATTTTCGGAGCCTCGATGCTGAGCACACCATCTGAAGACAACTTGCTTTCGATTTTATTTGCATCGTATCCCTTGGGCACCAAGTATTTCCTCACAAAATGTCTCGAAATAAACCCGTGTTCATCCTGTTTCTCTTCGTGCTTGCCCTCGATGGTGATCTCGTTATCTGAAGCCTTGACCGTAATTTCTTCCGGTTTAAAGTGTTGGACGTCCAAATTCACTTGGAATCCCTCTTTGTTGCACTTCACAGTTGATCCGGAGTCTCTTACAGAGGCTGCAGATCTCCATGGTCGGAGATATGCCGAAGGAGAACACAAAAGTTGGCGGAATTCCCGTGGGATTGTCGGCGCGAAGAAGTCCTCCGGGTCCAGGCCCAAACCGAAGTGTTGGTCCAAGATTCGGGATGGACGGGAGTGTTCGAATGGATCACTGAACAGTATCAGAGACATGTTCACTGTTTTCACTTTCTGAAGAATTTGCTAGGTATTGCTGACTAGAATGCGTTCTGATTTCAAACTGTGCGCCAGCAACGATCGGCGCTTGTTTTATACCAATCGGGTGTTTCGAGAATATTCGAGTGCGGTCGGTAAACAATGTTATTCTAGAAGCCTGAGGTAGGTCAGAAATAAACACCGTTCATCGGGTGTTGGCATCCGAATGCTCTAGAATGTGGATAAATTATTTACGTATATCGTTTGTCTTACTTATTCTAGAATGTACTAGAAACCTTGCGTAGCGTTAGGTCGAGATCAACTGACAGGTAATGCAAGATTTTACGAGAAACTTCTAGAAAAAATCTCACAAATTGAAATAAAAATGTCTAATAGTGCATCTAACACGTTTAATGCGTATTTTAAGTAATAATTGTAAACAAATTAAAATGTTCAAATTTTTATCATGTGTTCCGATATTAAATTTTATTGAAAAAATTGTAGAATAAAATAAAATATTTACATATAATGTACCTATACCTTCTACGTATCTACATACATACATATTGTGTTCTTCAACCAACGAAAAATCAACAGAAAACGAAATCAAATTTAAAGTTTACTTTCGTACATTTCCATTTAAATATTTGCCACATTGGTCAAATATGAACAATTTTTTTTAATAATAAATTATATTACATAATTAACACAATGGACACATGGAAAGTAGGTATTAACCAGTGAAGTTTTTTTATTGACATTGCACTGTTGTTTATTCTGTAAATTTATCAAGTAAGTAATCAAGTTACTACATATTATGTAATCAATCCCAGATAAATACAATTTTAAGAAGACAGCTGTAATTTATGTAGAAACAGTTTCATTGTAAATTTATATAAGGTATTCATTTAAAAAAGTCATCAAGTTGCTTATGATTTTTTGAGTGACGAAGACGAATTGAAAAACACATGTGATTTATTGCTTCATCTACAAGTTGAAAGTCCGCAACTAACAATACATACTTCATTATTATTTTGGCATACAGACATACGTTAAAATGTTATGTCAAATTCATAGACGACTTGATGACTTTTTTAAATGAACACATGATATAAGTATTGACATAAAACGGGATTTGTTATTCGTAGATAATATTCTTAAAATTTGTACTACCTAAATTAAAAATATATATATATATATATATATATTTTTATAAGTGAACGCTTAAAAATTCATTTTTGTATTCTTTCTGTCCTTAAAAAATTCGCTCTCGCGCCTGAAAAGTGTGTTTCGCAATTTAATTAGAAATTTTATGGTGTCCTAAAACACTAAATTTAATAATTTTTTGTCAACGCTTATAGTTGATCAAAATGTTAATTACATAATTTTATTTATTTTATTTTTTGATGGTCGCCCATTATCTGATTGCTTTTGATGATCCCAAACTGTGTCTTTTTGCAGTAAATCTTGATTTAATTTGTCGTAAATTCTAGAATGTTCCCGTAGTAGTACGCGATGAACGGTTTGTTTACTCGCCGCTGTCTAGCAAAACAATAATGCGACCGCACTCGAACATTCTCGAAGAGCCGCTTCGTATAAAACAGCCGACGATCGACCGTACGCGCTCAGTTTGAAAATTGAGCAGCAAAACGAAGCGAATTATTATCACACCTAGTGAAGATGTCTCTACTACTGTTCAGTGACCCCTTCGAATACTCTCGTCCATCCCGAATTTTGAACCAACACTTCGGTTTGGGTTTGGACCCGGAGGACTTACTCGCCCCGACAATTCCAGGAGAGCTCCGGCAACTCCTCCGTTGTCCTGCAGGATATCTGCGACCTTGGAGGTCTGCAGCTTCTGTGAGAGACTCCGGATCGACTGTGAGCTGCACCAAAGATGGGTTCCAGGTCAATCTGGATGTGCAACAATTTAAACCAGAAGAGATTACAGTCAAAGCATCGGATAACACCATCACCATCGAAGGAAAACACGAGGAGAAAGAGGATGAACACGGCCTAATTTCGAGACATTTTGTGAGAAGATACGTCTTGCCCAAAGGACACGATGTTGGTAAAATCGAAAGCAAATTGTCTTCGGATGGCGTCCTCAGCATCACGGCTCCGAAAGTAGCGGCAGCTGAAGAAGAACATCGAAGTATTCCGGTGATCCAAACAGGGAAACCATCCAAGGCTGTTGAAGACAAGAAGAAAGAAAAATAATCTTCTACAACTAAATAGATTTAATGTTTTTGTTTTGTGTGAGACTGATGTGTAAATTTTGTATTATTAACTTATGTATTACATAATCTTTTTAATTAATAAATAACAAAATAAAAACTAAATGGGCTTCTTTTTGAGACATTTTGGTGGTTTTGAATTGAACTGTTTGCACTTGTGCGTTTCTTTTTCAGATGTTTTATGATCTCTTTTTGGGCTTGTCAATCCATTTCTCCATGTGTCTCAAGCATCCACAGGTCCAGAAATGAAATTTTGTTCCCTACTTTTGCTTTATCACCTGTAAAGAATTTAATCTGCGGCATCTGTTTCGTTTTAGTTGTCAAAAAGGACACACAGGGTAGTCGAGAAGAAAAATGATAGTACTTTGAGAAGCACGTGTTCGGTGTCTTCGCTTCGATTGCTTACTTGTTCTTTTGACTATAGTGTTGTTTTGTTCCTATTACAAGCAAAAATCAAGTTACATTGTGTCGAAATCCAGAATACAGTCAGTTACAGAGTTAGCGTCCCGACTCGCGGTTACCTTTCCCTGACGCCTCTACAATGTGAAACAAAGAAACTTTTTTGCAAGAAAATTTTGTGGATATTTTGTCAAAAAGAGGTTACACCCAGAATTACTTTAGAACCTCTTGGTTGGTTGGAAAAGAATTGTAGAGAACTCGTGCGATACTAAACAAAATTTAAAAAACATATTATGGACGAGCAAAATTTATGTCGTGTCGATATTGTGGCGGGAAGAGCTACAATAATTGGACAGCTTTATGCAGAGACGGACCAACCCACAACAAATAGAAAATGGAGTTATCATCAACATTGAATGGCGGAAGGCTTGAATGTGGAGTGGTTCGTTTCTGCATAAAGCCGTCCAATTAACAGTAAATTAATTTTTGGGGTCCATTGAAGTACTTTTGTCTGTCATGATGAAGTCAAAAAATTTGACAAAAAAAAACCTGACAAATTGTTTTATCGAAAAAAATAGTAATTTGTGTACCTAGACCGTAAAGGTTAGCTTTTTTGGACGCATCTGCTGTTTGTGGCCGAGGCGTGAGCCGAAGACACAATGCAGATAAGGCCAAAAAAGCACTTTTAGCCGAGGTGCACACGACGTTTTTTAGGCGATGATCACAAATGAATTCAAAAAACTGTCGTTATTTACATTTTCCCAAATAAGGACATTTTATCTCCAACAACCTTTGTGGCTTTTCAACATAAAATATAACACCATCAGGACAGTATGCTAGCCATGGATAAAGATGTCATTACAATTCCCATTTTTTTATGTTGTAAGTGGGGCTCTTTTTTTGGTGGTGTTGAAGGCTACTGGTTCCATTTCATTCCCATATGGAGTTGGTTTAGATGGATTTTTTTTAACATTGTGGTCCAGACTTGTTTTTTAAAGGTACACACTGAGTGACATTTTGATCCTACGATAAATAATTTATACTAGCACCTTCAATTAACTGAAAAGTATTTTCCAACCTGTTATTCGATTTCCTCTTTTTGTTTTCCCACACTGAACAAATAGGTAGTTGTAGTTGGATGTAATTAAGTAATGTGGACAGTTTTAAATACATAATCTACAATGTCATTAATTTAGTATTGACTTAATGGTAAATCACTTTCTAAAATGTGTAGAAATGACCGCCGGTGTAAATAGCAACACAAATTACACGGATCGCCAATATTTTATAACACAAAGCCGCAGTACACATGACTATAACAATCACAGATGACCCCATCACAATGACAAAGACGGTTAAAAATCAGCTGATTTTCGACAGCAGCCAGCGACCTAAAACACCTGATGTTAAATCCTTCGGTTAAATCTCAAGAGCAATCGACAGATTTCTTGAAAAGTATCAAAAGCTTTAGTTTCTGACAGATCAGTCCCAAAAAAGTAGAGTTTGACAGATGCGGACAAAAAGGTAAAACTTTACGGCTCCAAAAGAGGCCGTAAAATCACATTTTGCGTAATTATCGCCTAAAATAGTATATTGTATACCTAGGCGGTAAAGTGGTTGTTTTCCAGGACGAAAGAAGATATGGACAGGCGAGCCGTAGCCGAGCCTGGCCACTTCTTGATGAGGCCTGGAAAACCACTTTACTACTGTGGTTTCCACATTATTTTTTATCGTACACACATTACCGTAATATTTTTTTCCATAAACAAAAATTACAGACAAAAACTTTATTTCAGAATATGTATTACATATTGTTATTATATAGTTTCCAATAAACAAAAATTACAAACAAAAACTTTATTTCAGAATATTACATACTAGTTTCCAATAAACAAAAATTACAAACAAAAACTTGCATTTTTTCAGAAATTGTGGTACTACCTGAAGATATTTTTTCTTCACCCTTGACTGACGTTTCAACTGTTAGGCTCATCTATATCAGGAACAGAAGACTTCTCTAATCGTGTAGACATAGCCTTCTGCTACAATAGCAGATTTCCATCCGCCGTGTTGTTTTAGTGATAGTATGTCCGCTCCAGAATTGACTAGAAGTGTGGCTGACGTTTTAAAACGCAATGCCCCACGTTTGGGGCTGCACATTTTCCAGCATGATATTTTACAAATAACCGTTGAGAAGTGATTTTGCAAGGACGCAATCAGAAATACTTTTTGCAAATCGATACAATATCAATAAAATTTTCCTTGTTGGCATTACATACCGTAAATTTTCGTTGCTTAAATGTTTTTGAATCTGGAATATTAATGATTATATCGTCTTTGTCAATCACATCATTTGTGGTAGTAAGAATGAATTGGTGGGTTGAGTTTGATTCAGAGAGGTTTGAAGCTCTGGTCGATTTGGTTTTTGAATTTGTATCTTGCTCGAAGGACCATGTATTGATTTCGATTGAAACACTCGCGAACTTATGAACTTGTATATTTAGAATAATTGCGGATAGTTCTTGAACGTTTCTTCTCCCGGTGGTTTCTACTTAATTTGAATGAGAATTGAATTGAATTTGAGTTCGAATGCGACTCGTTTGAATGAATGTTTGATGTCGACTTGATTGAATAAGAGTTCGAATGCGACTCGTTTGAATGAATGATTGAATGCGACTTGTTTGAGTGAAAGATTCGTTTCAACTGAAAAGCGATCGTGAGCGGTGCCACTCAGGTAAACGGTTTTATGACCCTTTGGTTTTTCCCAAACTGGCAGACGCGACGACCGCTGCAAATATTACTCAACAGTGGTATTTTTTGTGAGTTCATACCACCTGAAACAATACTGTTTAATCTCTTTCGCTCTGTCATTTTTTTCTGGAGGAGTGCAATACTCCATTTCTTCGCAATCTTCATCCATGTCCACAAGTGATGCCAAACACTTAATAATCTTCACCTTCGCAAGAACAGCACAACAATGCACAATTTTATTAATAAGCAGTATAGTGCCCTTCACGATAATTCGTTAGAGCAGAAGTCCATGAAAACAAAAAAAAAAATAGTCGTAGATTACGTTACATTTATTTTCCATTTCCTAAAATTATTCCCACCCTCTGATGGTAAAGTGAGTATTATTTTACCGCCGGGCTAGCCGTGGAAATGCATGCTTTCTCCTCTCTAAAAAGTGTATGATAAAAAATATATTAAACCATTATGGTATGAACAGGTTAAATTGAAATAATACAGCTGTATGGTTTTTGTTTGATACTTGATTTTACATAATAAAATTACGAGTTAAAATTCTGAAAAATACGGATGACGATCATCATTTGACTTGTCAATCATGTACATAAAGAGTGAGGAACAAAATTCGTGATCGTAGGAGCCTTTGAATCCAAATTTTTGAGTCGATTCTTGATCGATACGATTGTGTAAAAAGTCATCGAGTAATTTGAATTGACGATTAATGTAAACAGTAAAGTAAAAGAACCGATATACGTTTAGCCAACTGCGATCTCGAATTTTGTTGCTCACTCGTTATTATATGTCCAATCTACACAAGTAAAATGTAAGTATAAATATTTTTCATTGAACAGAGGTGTACCACCGAGAGCAAAAAATACTGGCACCGTTAATTAATTTATTCCTGGTATTTTTTATTTTTTTTTGGTTCGCTAAAATAAAACAATGTATTAATAATAATTAACGGGTGTTTAAATAAAAATCTGGTCAAGATTGCTGTGGTAAGAATGTGTGTCCTAGAGATAACAAACAAAACATCAAAAATGAAACACAAACGAAAAACTTTTTATTACATAAGGTGTTCAAAACGTCCTCTGCTTGTTGACAATGCACAACTCTTCTTCGAACATTAAGATATTTTGGAGCATTTGTGGAGATTTGTGAGTTCTTCGATTTTGACCGTTATCCGATCTCTAAGATCTTGAAAATCAATGACAGGTGTAGAAAACATTGACATTGGCTACGACGTGCCGAATGTTTCATGGCAATCTTGACCAGATTTTATTTAGACAACCGATATAAGATAATGCAGGTTTGTTTTTTCAAAAACTTTAAATTACATTTTAATGAATTAAAATTTAAATATAATTATTCTTTAAGGGCCGATGATGACAGTAGTTTCTGCAGAAACATGTTCCATTTGTAATTTTACGCTCATTAAAGTTTGTGGATTCGACAAGATATATGTATTTAAATTTTAATTTAAATTTACTCCACCTGGATTTAACAACATTCTTCTGGTTTATTTTAATAAATCATCATTAAAAATAAATAGTTTTTTAGGTAACAATTTTATTAATTAATAATAACTTAAATACAAAAAATTGAAATATTTATAGGAACTTATCACATCATGCATCAGTCTAACAGTACTGGGCCTTTACAAAATACCGAAAACATTTTATAACAACAGATTATTTCTCTTTCTTCTTTTCTTCAACAGCCTTGGATGGTTTCCCTGTTTGGATCACCGGGATACTTCGGTGCGCTTCTTCTTCAGCCGCCGCTACTTTCGGGGCCGTGATGCTGAGGACGCCATCCGAAGACAATTTGCTCTCGACTTTACTAACGTCGTGTCCTTTGGGCAAGACGTATCTTCTCACAAAATGTCTCGAAATTAGGCCGTGTTCATCCTCTTTCTCCTCGTGCTTTCCTTCGATCGTGATGGTGTTATCCGATGCTTTGACTGTAATCTCTTCTGGTTTGAACTGCTGCACATCCAGATTCACCTGGAATCCCTCTTTGTTGCAGCTCACAGTCGATCCGGAGTCTCTCACAGAAGCCGTAGACCTCCAAGGTCGCAGATATCCTGCAGGACAACGAAGAAGTTGCCGCAGCTCCCCCGGGATCGTCGGCGCGAGGAAGTCCTCCGGGTCCAAACCCAAACCGAAGTGTTGGTTCAAAATTCGGGATGGACGAGAGTATTCGAAGGGATCACTGAACAGTAGTAGAGACATCTTCGAGTGTTTTCACTTCTTTGTTCTGCTGTTTAATTTTCAAACTGAGCGCGAATGGTGATCGTCGTGTATTTTATAGGAACCGGCTGTTCGAGAACGTTCGGGCGCGGTTGGATTTATCGTTTTTCTAGAAGCGTCGCGATAGGTCAGAAATAAACACCGTTCATTGGGTGTTCTTACCAGAACATTCTAGATTTTACAATAAATGACATGGAATTCTTCCCTAATTTTATATATTTTCTTAAAAAAATTTTGAAGCATTTTTTAAATGTATATAAATAAATAACAAAAACGAATCAAAGTAAGTTTTAACATTAATTTGCGTGTCATTGTCAACCAGCCCAACCAGCAAAAAACCGTTGTATATACAGAGAGATTGAACACTAAATTAGTCAAATGTGGTTATGAAATTGACAATATCAAATTTGACATTATTTCAAAATACATGTAGGTACAGATGTAAATATTGTATTAAAAAAGTTTTCGATCTCTCCGTAGAAGTTATAGTAATGTGACTATAGTAATGTCTATAGTGGGCGAATAAATTAAATAACATTAAAACATTAGATGGAATTCTATCTTTACCAATAAAAAAGTTTAAAACCTGGTGTTTTTTTTTTAATTCAGAAAATGACATACACCAAATATATCCTAGATGTCAACGGTTTAAAACACAACGGTTTAAAACACAATTTAGTTAACAAAATAAAAACTAGATGTAAACTGTTTTTCTGCCAATTTATATCACGATGAAGCCGCCAGAGCGATGACAATACTCCAAGAAGGTAGCTAAATCAACTAGAAAATGCGCTTCTAGAAGAATTAGAAAGCTTAATTTGTGGCTTTAAAATTAAATATATGATACTTCAACCTTAACTTTTTTGTTTTTTTCACATTTGGCATTTACCTAATGTCAGAAATGTCACTTGCCGAAACAAAAAATATAAAAAATGACGTCATTATAAGCATTTAATTTAAGAACGGGTTGCAATTCTTGTATATTTTTTCGCGTATTCTCCAAAATATATTTTTTTTTCTTGTAAATTATTCCATTAACTGTGAGTTGTTCTTCACCTAACGCAATGCAAGTTTTCTAGTACTTTCTACTAGAAAATAGAATAACCTGTGCAGATTCTGGAATGTTCTAGTGCTCGCAACCGATGAACGGTGTTTATTCCCGACCTATCTCAAGCTTCTAGAATACATTACTTCCCGACCGTACGCGAACATTCTCGAAATAGCCGCTTCGTATAAAACAAGCGACGACCGTTTCTGGCGCACAGTTTGAAAACACAACGCTTCGGAAAGCTAGTCAGCAGCTAATACCAAACGAATTATTTCAAAGTGAAAATGTCTCTGCTACTGTTCAGTGATCCATTCGAATATTCCCGTCCATCCAGAATCTTGGACCAACACTTCGGTTTGGGCCTGGACCCGGAGGACTTCTTCGCCCCGACGATTCCGCGAGAGTCCCGTCAACTTCTACGTTGTCCTGCGGGATATCTGCGACCTTGGAGGTCTGCGGCTTCTGTAAAAGACTCCGGATCAACTGTGACCTGCGACAAGGACGGATTTCAAGTGAATTTGGACGTGCAACAGTTCAAGCCGGAAGAAATTACTGTGAAAGCATCAGATAACGCCATCACCATCGAGGGAAAACACGAGGAGAAACAGGATGAACACGGGTTCATTTCGAGGCATTTCGTGAGGAAATACCTGGTGCCGAAAGGACACGATGTAAATAAGATCGAAAGCAAACTGTCTTCAGATGGAGTTCTCAGCATCGCTGCTCCGAAAGTAGGAGCTACTGCTGAGGAAGAACACAGGAATATACCGGTGGTCCAAACAGGAAAGCCATCCAAGGCTGTCGAAGATAAGAAGAAAGATAAATGATTTATAAAATTATTTGTATTTAATTCACCATACCTACCTCTACGAAATAAGTTTTTGTACCATCATAGACTGACTCTAATGTATAATATTAATTAATTTAAATTAAATAAAAATGTTTTTAAATTTATTAAAATGGTTGTTGGTATTATTAATCGAAATCTAAAGAGTTCTGAAGAGTCAACACTATTTTCAAACTTTCTGAAGTTGTTAGAAATCTAAGTTTTCTGCAGAGACGTAAAAAGTCCTGAAGAGTCATTTGACTTGTCAATCATATATGTATGTTTAAATTACGCTTTTTCATTGAACATCAGAGGTGTACCACCGAGAGCGAAAAATACTGACACCGTTAAATTTATTCCTGGTATTTTTTATATTTTTTTTGGTTCGCTAAAATAACACAATGTATTAATAATAATAATTATATTTCGTATTGCCGTTCTCGAATTACAATGACAACTTGTAGTCGCAGTTTCTTGCGCTCCACCACGAATGTTTAAAATAAAATCCACTTATCGCCTATACCCAACACGTTGCTCTCGTCTGGCACGTATTATTCTCATTGCAAATTTTTCGTGCTTCACCACGGACGTATTTTAAGTGCTCCGAAAATGGACAAAGTGAAAGTTCCCAGGGCTAACCCTTCCAACCGAAAAGCAAAATTCAAGCGGTCTTTTTTTTTTTTAAAGGAAATCCCGGAAACCTTAAGTAAGTACCCACTGAATCTATCTATTCCGTCGTCACTGCCCTGCGACCCAATGGCGGTGCGACAACATTCCTCCTTGTGAGTTACTTGAACATGAACATAATTGTTTACCTTTCGGACTTTGCATCGCGCCCTTATTTTTACAAAGATTCAGACCACTTCTCGGTCGCTTGAGAACCCAGGGTGTCACCTGAGTCGCCTATTTAGACGACATTTAATCATTAGTCCAAATCATTATAAAACATTCGAAAATGGATTGACGCATTAAACTTTTGGATTATATTACATTTGAGAAAAGTGCTTACAACCATCGCAGGCTTGGTTTTGGGTTTATCTTCGATTCGACCTAATTATTGCAAAACAGAAAGAACGTTGTGTTAAAAGATACTATATAACATAATGTAAACAGCCAGTAATTAATCCAAGTATCGGGTATTTCTACAATTATTGAGTCCGCCTCTCCTAGCGTCGCTTTCTGCTTCGAACCCATGCATCGAATAGCCCGGCACGTCCCGTCAGCTGGGTCCAAGTACTTCCAGTCGACCAGTCAATCCAGTGGACCAGTTGGACTCCTTGAACATAGTTGTACTCTTTAGTCCTATAGTTCAGGAGTGGGGCGGCTTGGATATTACAATCTCTGTTGTCGTCCATAACAGCCGCCCCCATCAGGAGTTGGATTCCATGAACCATACCAGCCCCATCAGCAGTTGGATTCCATGAACATAGTTGTACTCTTTAGTCCTATAGTTCAGAACTCAGGGCGTACTTGCATATACAATCTCTGTGGTTGTCCATAACAGCCGCCCCATCAGGAGTTGGATTCCATGAACATAGTAAGTCGATTCTCTGATCGCTGTAGTTCATGCCGTGCTTGGATTATTACAATCTATGTTGTTGTCCATACTAGTCCCCTCAGGAGTTGTGACGTGCTATACTTTGTCCCTCGGTTTCTGGACTTTTTTCTGGACTTTTCTCTGCTCACATGTGTCAATCCGTTTTCTGAAATGCACTTGGGTATTTTGTGTCGACTTTCCCTTAAATGGACTCGACGTACATCAGAACCTTTTTGAAGTTTGTAGTTTAAATCCGTAGTTGGATTACCTGAACCTAGTTATTCTCCGATTATTCTCTGACCGCTATAGTTCAGGGCGTGCTTGGATTATTACAATCTCTATTGTTATCCATACCTACCAGCCCCATCCGGAGTTGGATTCTTACAATCGCTGTTGTTGTCCAGAATACTTCATAACTCCCCATCTAGAATCGCTGCTGGGCACTAATTCAGCTGGGTCAAAAGGGCTAGAAGTCCCCAAAGAAGTCACCCACCCTTAGCCAACTACATCGCCTTAGTCCCGTTGGTCTTTAACGGGGAAGATTTCAATTTCGGTCCCATTATTGGACCCTGCTGTGAAACAAATTAGTGGCGATTGCCACTTGGCACTTTCCTTTTTTTGGACAAGTTTTTCCTGAGCACTTCAACGCCGCACAAGAAACAAAGAAGCCACCTATCTTCTTCAAAAATTCCTCTTTGGACGTTACCTACTTTCAAGCCAGGACTTCGGCTACACCGGTCCCAAACTCCCGGCCCATCTGCACTCAACCGACCGGGTTTTACCTTCCGGCCCAAATAAATATTCGGATGAAGAAGGAGGAGGGGAGGCGATACCAATTGCAGGAGGCTTAAGTAACTTTCTGAGTAACTCATTTAAGCTGGATCTCCGGTTAGACAATTTATAAACAATGTGTCTTCACACGAATCGACTCAAGGAGCCCCTCTTTTACGATTTAAGTCGCTCAAGCGATCGAATATATTTTCAAAACTATTATCCGATAATGAACATATCCGCATCAGCAAAACACGATTTAGACTGGTGGAGTGAGTCACTCTCACACAGTCGGGCAACGAACCTATGTAATAATTTTGCCCTAGAAATCTATTAAGACGCTACAAAATCTGGTTGGGGCGCCGTTATCAATGTTCTCGAATTAATGGCCGCTTTTAATGCCTTAAACTCCTTTGCCAAAGGAAGGTCCAACTGTCATATTCTTCTTAGTTTTGACATACATACAACACATAGGCAGTGTCAGATTCCCCAGGTTCAACACGGTTGCCAGGGATATATTTTGGCAGTGGTGCGAATAATGCAACATTTTCCTTACTGCTTCGTATATATGTACATACGAAACATAATGTTCAAGCAGACAAAGAATCCCGTTAAAAAAAAAACAAAAAAAACATGAATTATGTAATTCTGCGTTTCAAAAAATTTGTAGACATTTTGATACCACTTCGATTGAACTGTTTGCAACCAAATTAAACGCCAAATGCGTTTAATGTATTTTGTGAGAACCGGACCCAGAGTCTATCGCAAACGCATTTAGATACATCTTTTGAAAACATTTTTTTTTGCCTTAACACCATTTTCCTTAATTTAAAATTGTTTGAGGAATATCATAGATTAAAGGACGACCGCCATACTAGTCCTACCAACTTGGGTTACACAACCCTTGTACCCGGTTTATCGAAAGCTATTACTCAGCAACCCCTTCTTCAACCAACTAAGAATCCACTTTTAATTCCTTTTAGGAACAGTCACCCCCTATGAAGAAAAATAATACTAAAGGTTCGAATTTTATCAGGACCTCAATTATTGAAAAGGAACATGCAAAATCAGGCTTAACCGCCATAAAATCGTCAGTCTCCGCACAGACAATGAACCAATACAGTGTATACCTTCACAAATGATGAATATTTTCTAAAGATCTACACTGTAACTCGTATTCAAATTGCATAGACACAGTTTCCATATCCTTCCATAATCAATTTACACCTGACGCATTGTATTCAACTGTGAATTCAGCGCAGTCAGCACTTTCCTTCACTTTTGCAATTTCTGAAGAACATCAGACTTTTCTTAAAAGGTTTCGAAATCTTAGACCATCAAAACCCAAATACCAAACAATCTGGGATACCTCATCAGTTCTCTCCTATTTATCAGAGTTCTATCCTTTAGAGACAGTCTCAATCTCTATAATCTCATAATCAAATTAGGACTTTATTACCTTCAATATTAGCACATCGACCACAGACTCTGTCCAAGGTTAGACTGCACAATATCATAAGGTGTGATGATAAAGCCTATAGAGATAACCATACCCGATAGAATTAAAACCTCTTCGGTTAAGAACTCTTAATCAGTATTAATTATTTTGTTTTTCCCTGAAAAACCACATTTATGCCTCGTATCATTCATTGAATCATCCATATCTAGGGCTCAGGCCTTGCGAACCCAGAACTATACACGTCTTAATATTAACCTCCAGGAAACTGATTTCTCCAGCCTCTCCCCAAAGAATTAGTAAATGCTTTAAATTTGCCCTCTCCTCGGCGGGCGTTGATACTATTTGTTTTTCAAGCTACAGTATTAGACATCTCGCTACTTTAGCCGCATGAAGAACCGAAGTTCCGATTGAAAAAATCGAAAGACTGGCTGGCTGGATCACTAACTTTCAAATGTCACCAGTAGTAATAGATGCACTTTTAGACCCCGGCACTTTTGACTGATGCACTTTTGTATGATGCACTTTTCTCTGATGCACTTTTGTATGATGCACTTTTCTCTGATGCACTTTTGACTGATGCACTTTTGTATGATGCACTTTTCTCTGATGCACTTTTGTCTGATGCACTTTTAGACCCCGGCACTTTTGACTGATGCACTTTTGTATGATGCACTTTTCTCTGATGCACTTTTGTCTGATGCACTTTTGTATGATGCACTTTTGTATGATGCACTTTTCTCTGATGCACTTTTGACTGATGCACTTTTGTATGATGCACTTTTGTCTGATGCACTTTTGTATGATGCACTTTTGTCTGATGCACTTTTGTCTGATGCACTTTTGTCTGATGCACTTTTGTCTGATGCACTTTTGTATGATGCACTTTTGTCTGATGCACTTTTGTCTGATGCACTTTTGTCTGATGCACTTTTGATCGGATGCACTTTTGATCCCGGTACTTTAGACCCTGCACTTTAGACCCCGGTACTTTTAGATCCGGCCCTTTAGGGTCCGGCACTTTTGTTCCCGGTACTTTTGATTGGAATCTTTTTACATCGACATGTTAAGACTTGATTTTAAATATTTATGAGAAATTATTAATTTAAGCCCCTATTTACATAAAGGCGGAGTTTTTAAACGTCTTGACAATAGGTCAAAAATAGAAAAAAACAGAAAAATTTGAAATTTTTAATTGAGCAAATACGTTAAGGTTTTTTGTGACTTTCATAAGATAAGGATGTTTTGATGGTTGCATAATTCATTTTAAATACATTGTTAACAACAATAAATATTAAATAGCAATTACATGTGAGGGGTTTTTATAAAGAGTTTTAAGCTACACAAAATTCAAGAGAAAAATTTAAAATATCAAAGTAAATTTATTGTGAAATTAAAAACTATTGAGCATAATTCATCTGTAGTCCATTAGTTGCATTTTAAATAATAACAATAAGTGACGGCGTCTCGCGAAGAACTCAATGTAGCCAACTTAAGAACAAAAAAAACGAACTTCACATGTTTTCTTACAAATTGAGAAAAATATCCAAAAAAAAAGAAATTACAAAGTTAATAATAATTATTATAATAGACATTTTAATTAATCTAATCATTAAGTTGAGCCCCTATTTACATAAAGCGGTTCATATTTACATAAAAGCGGTTGTTTCTTAAAATGGTGTGGCTGTTATTATCAAGGGTGTGAAAAAATGATCCTCTTAGCAGGTTGGTACCAGATGGCTTATAAAATTATCAAAAGTCGTCATCCGTTCAGCCCCTGATAAGCTAAGAGTTGACTCGGCACTTATTTTAGAAATGTACGATTGGATGCGTAATTATAACATCTGTAAATTCATGTTAAGCTACACAAAATTCAAGAAAAATTAAAAATATCAAAGTAAATTTATTGTAAAATATAAACTATTCAGAAAATCACTGAGGACACATTGCAAAGTTTTAAACGTCTTGACAATAGGTGAAAAAATAGAAAAAGATACAGAAAAATTTGAAACTTTTTTAATTGAGTAAATACGGTAAATGTTAAGGGTTTTGTGAATTTCATAAGATAAGGATGTTTTGATGGTTGCATAATTCATTTAAATACATTGTTAACAGTAATAAATATACAAAGTTTTAAACGTCTTGACAATAGGTAAAAAAGAGAAAAAGATACAGAAAATTTGAAACTTTTTAATTGAGCAATTAATGTTTAACTAAATAGTTAGATATTCACTTTTTGAAAATTATTATTATTCTGATGTGGTAATTTTTGGATTAAATAAAATTAATATTTTGAAATTATTATTATTCGTCGGTCCCATTCCCATATAGCAACGAAGTAAAATTAAAAGATTAAATCGCCGTAAAAAGAAGAAGCCAATATTTAGAAAGTGTAACAAATGTAGATAATTGTAATAAAATAATAATAATGATATATAAAAATATACATTTATTTACATATATATTTATTCACAGCTTATTTCAAATGATTATCAAGAAGTCGATAGTAACAAACGATAGACAGATGTAACGTATAAAAGGGGTTAGTCCCAACTCTCCTCCACCTCAATGTTAGTCTCCAGTTGCTTGAGGTAGCTTAAGTCCTCCCACTGTGGTCTAGGACCTTGTTGTTGTTGCTGTTCTTTTAATTGTTCACGTTGTGCCTGGTACATCTGATCTAGCCTTAGTCTATGTTCGGCACGGTGACAACGAATTATATGATTTGATAGCCTATGGGCTAGCATAACGTGGTTATTGTTGTAGGGGCACACCCTAATGTCCTCTAAAAACAAAAGAAACAAAAAACTAATAGATTAAACTAGAAAGATGTAGCTTTATATGTCACTTACCTTCCACCGGATCGTAGTAGAAGTTAACTTTTCTTTTATTTTGTTTTGCAACCATCATGTGTGTTACGTATAGCTTCTAATGGTCGAACAAGAGTGTATTTGGAACTGAATATCTGTACAGGCTAGTGGCTGGCTTTTATACAACGCTGAGTTCTCCCATGAGCATTAAAATATCACACCCTTAAAAATAAACATTTTCCCATGATAGGGATGTCAATAAATTCTCGAGATATATTATTATTTAATCTCAAGTTTTGGAAAGGACCCGCCAACTCTTATCAGAGGCTGACCGGATGACGATTTTTGATAAATGTATAAGCCATCTGGTAACAACTTGCTAAGTGGAGCATATCAGCTTAAGACGAAAATAATTTGTTTTTTTCATAATTTGCTATGACCTTTTAGCAATTTTTTCATTTTGCAATATAAATTTATAGTTGACAGACAATTTTGTCCGTGCTAACATCGCGCCAGATGTAATTTTAGTAAAAATTGAGTTCTTAGCGAGAAGCCGTCACTTATTGTTATTATTTAAAATGCATACAATGGACTTACAGATGAATATGGACACATTGCAAAGTTTAACGTCTTGACATAAACCGTTTAAGCTACACAAAATTCAAGAAAAATTTAAAAAATTTCAAACAAATTTTGCGTAAAATATACCATGCAGATTCCCACGCTAAAAACAACCGCATTTATGTAAATATGGACTGAAATTTATGATTTCTCATCAGATATTTAAAAATCAAAGTTTGATATTTTATAAATCCCTACAGGTTACAACTTGATAAAACCTTGCAGGTTAACAGTGTTTTGGTAATTTATTTAAGTAAATTTATTGTAAAATATAAACTATTCAGAAAAATCACTGTGGACACATTGCAAAGTTTAAATGTCTGGGCATAAAGCGTTTTAAGTTGCACAAAATTCAAGAAAAATTTAAAAAATGTATGAAAGTAAATTTATTGTAAAATATAAGCTATTCAGAAAAAGCACTGTGGACACATTGCAAAGTTTAAATGTCTTGGCATATAACGTTTTAAGCTGCACAAAATTCAAGAAAAATTAAAAAATGTATCAAAGTAAATTTATTGTAAAATATAAACTATTCAGAAAAATCATTGTGGACACACTGTAAAGTTTTAAAACGTCTTGACATAAACCGTTTAAGCTACACAAAATTCAAGAAAAATTAAAAAAAAAGTATCAAAGTAAATTTATTGTAAAATATAAACTATTCAGAAAAATCACTGTGAAAACATTGCAAAGTTTAAATGTCTGGGCATAAAGCGTTTTAAGTTGCACAAAATTCAAGAAAAATTAAAAAATGTATCAAAGTAAATTTATTGTAAAATATAAGCTATTCAGAAAAATCACAGTGCACACAATGCAAAGTTTAAATGTCTTGGCATAAAGCGTTTTAAACTGCATAAAATTCAAGAAAAATTAAAAAATGTATCAAAGTAAATTTATTGTAAAATATAAACTATTCAGAAAAATCATTGTGGACACACTGTAAAGTTTTAAAACGTCTTGACATAAACCGTTTAAGCTACACAAAATTCTAAAAAATTTAAAAAATTTCAAACAAATTTTGCGTAAAATATACCATGCAGATTCCCACGCTAAAAACAACCGCATTTATGTAAATATGGACTGAAATTTATGATTTCTCATCAGATATTTAAAAATCAAAGTTTGATATTTTATAAATCCCTACAGGTTACAACTTGATAAAACCTTGCAGGTTAACAGTGTTTTGGTAATTATTCGTTTCAAGTTCTAAGTTTTAACTTTTAGGTTCCAACTTTTTTCAACATTTCATTTCCTCATTTTAGAGGTTTAAAGTTTCATAGATTTAGTTTACTCATGTCCTGAAGATTATTTTACGGTATGTAACTATTCGTATCAAGTTCTTAGTTTTTAGTTTTTAGGTTCTAAGTTTTCTCAACATTTCAATTTCTTAAAATATGATAAATTCTTATTTTACTCAAGTCCTGAAGATCTTATAACGGTGCGTAACTATCCGTCTCCAGCTCTTAGTTTTTAGTTTTTAGGTTCTAAGTTTTCACAGCATTTCATTTCACAACTTAAAGGTTTAAAGTTTCATAAATTTTTATTTTACTCAGGTCCTGAAGATATTTTTTCGGATATTTTATCAATTTCAAATTATAACTGCATTGAAATCACCTAATCTGGGACACATTGCAAAGTTTAAATAATAACAATAAGTGACGGCTTCTCGCGAAGAAGCTTTAACTTTTTCTCAACACTTCAATTTCTCAACCTAAAGGTTTAAAGTTTCATAAATTCTTATTTTTACTCAAGTCATGAAGCTCTTTTTTACGGTGTGTAACTTGTCGTCTCAAGTTCTTAGTTTCCACTTTTAAGTTTAAATTTTCTCAACACTTCAATTTTCTCAACTTACAGGTTCAAAGTTTCATAAATTCTCATTTTACTCAAGTCTTGAAGATTCTATTACGGTGTTTAACTCTTCGTCTCAAGTTCTTAGTTTCTACTTTTAAGTTTAAATTTTCTCAACTTTCAGGTTCAAAGTTTCATAAATTCTCATTTTACTCAAGTCTTGAAGATTCTATTACGGTGTACTCTTCGTCTACAAAATTTTGGACTTAGAAGTCTCGTCAGGAACAATCACAAAAAATGGGATAGTTAATTAATTTCAAAATATACTAAATTAGACCATCAACTGACTACTAGAATTCATCACATTTGAAAGAAAATTTATTTATTTCAGACCAATTAAATATCGTGGTACTCCAAAAAAACAATTTTTTTCTCATTAGAGCACAAAAAAAACTCCACAGGTTGAACATTTGCTGTGTGGTCTGGATTGCACACTTTTGAACTGCATAGTTCGCATCTGCCCGTGCTTTTTCATAAACGACCCAATGACTACCCCTGTTGCCAAGACAGATTCTTGTTTACTCAAGTAAGGTCGTGCGTCCGTCTTTTTAATCCACAGTAACAAATTTTCATTGAGAATATTTATGTTATTTTATTTCCTTTTGATATTACTAAGGCAACTTGAAAAGTAGTTTCAAATTCCTCACAGATTTAAATATTATTAACAAGTCGTGGTTTATTCAAATATTATATGTTTCGAATTGCTTAAACAAAAGAACTTCCACGGCCATACAGTCACATCTTTTAGACTTTCGCACTTATCACTAGCAGAGATTCCGCTTAATCTCTATCTATCTAGCAATTGTAAAAACCTACCCGTTTGCTTAATTCTCAGTACCTAACAAATTTTCATTGAGAATATTTATTTTATTTTATTTCCTTTTGATATTACTAAGGCAAGTTGAAAAGTAGTTTAAAATTCCTCACAGATAAATATTACCAAGTCGCGTTTCTTCAACTTTAATATTTATTTATCGGTATGCGTAAACGAAAATTCTAGGAGGATCGTCAATTCATCGTTACATCTACAAGGTAACACCGGATAATAGAGATTCTGAGGTGATAAGAAGAAGTTTGCCAGTTTATCTTGAGCGTTTAAAATTAATGTCGGGTTCCACCATGCACGGCCGGGTTCCGCGGCGCGACCGAGCGCCGCGACGCCCGCCACCACGACGCCCCGCCGCGCTTAATTTTTCAAGTCTCCAACTATCGTCTCAAGTTCTTAAGTTTTCACATGGCGGCTGGGGTGCTTGGCGGCGGGCGTCGCGGCGCTCGGACGCGCCGCGGAACCCGGCGTTGCAGGCTGGAACCCGACATTAATTTTAAACGCTCAAGATAAACTGGTAAACTTCTTCTTATCACCTCAGAATCTCTATCATCCGGTGTTACCTTGTAGATGTAACGATGAATTGACGATCCTCCTAGAATTTTCGTTTACGCATACCGATAAATAAATATTAAAGTTGAAGAAACGCGACTTGGTAATATTTATCTGTGAGGAATTTTAAACTACTTTTCAACTTGCCTTAGTAATATCAAAAGGAAATAAAATAAAATAAATATTCTCAATGAAAATTTGTTAGGTACTGAGAATTAAGCAAACGGGTAGGTTTTTACAATTGCTAGATAGATAGAGATTAAGCGGAATCTCTGCTAGTGATAAGTGCGAAAGTCTAAAAGCCAGCCACTAGCCTGTACAGATATTCAGTTCCAAATACACTCTTGTTCGACCATTAGAAGCTATACGTAACACACATGATGGTTGCAAAACAAAATAAAAGAAAAGTTAACTTCTACTACGATCCGGTGGAAGGTAAGTGACATATAAAGCTACATCTTTCTAGTTTAATCTATTAGTTTTTTGTTTCTTTTGTTTTTAGAGGACATTAGGGTGTGCCCCTACAACAATAACCACGTTATGCTAGCCCATAGGCTATCAAATCATATAATTCGTTGTCACCGTGCCGAACATAGACTAAGGCTAGATCAGATGTACCAGGCACAACGTGAACAATTAAAAGAACAGCAACAACAACAAGGTCCTAGACCACAGTGGGAGGACTTAAGCTACCTCAAGCAACTGGAGACTAACATTGAGGTGGAGGAGAGTTGGGACTAACCCCTTTTATACGTTACATCTGTCTATCGTTTGTTACTATCGACTTCTTGATAATCATTTGAAATAAGCTGTGAATAAATATATATGTAAATAAATGTATATTTTTATATATCATTATTATTATTTTATTACAATTATCTACATTTGTTACACTTTCTAAATATTGGCTTCTTCTTTTTACGGCGATTTAATCTTTTAATTTTACTTCGTTGCTATATGGGAATGGGACCGACGAATAATAATAATTTCAAAATATTAATTTTATTTAATCCAAAAATTACCACATCAGAATAATAATAATTTTCAAAAAGTGAATATCTAACTATTTAGTTAAACATTAATTGCTCAATTAAAAAGTTTCAAATTTTCTGTATCTTTTTCTCTTTTTTACCTATTGTCAAGACGTTTAAAACTTTGTATATTTATTACTGTTAACAATGTATTTAAATGAATTATGCAACCATCAAAACATCCTTATCTTATGAAATTCACAAAACCCTTAACATTTACCGTATTTACTCAATTAAAAAAGTTTCAAATTTTTCTGTATCTTTTTCTATTTTTTCACCTATTGTCAAGACGTTTAAAACTTTGCAATGTGTCCACAGTGATTTTCTGAATAGTTTATATTTTACAATAAATTTACTTTGATATTTTTAATTTTTCTTGAATTTTGTGTAGCTTAACATGAATTTACAGATGTTATAATTACGCATCCAATCGTACATTTCTAAAATAAGTGCCGAGTCAACTCTTAGCTTATCAGGGGCTGAACGGATGACGACTTTTGATAATTTTATAAGCCATCTGGTACCAACCTGCTAAGAGGATCATTTTTTCACACCCTTGATAATAACAGCCACACCATTTTAAGAAACAACCGCTTTTATGTAAATATGAACCGCTTTATGTAAATAGGGGCTCAACTTAATGATTAGATTAATTAAAATGTCTATTATAATAATTATTATTAACTTTGTAATTTCTTTTTTTTTGGATATTTTTCTCAATTTGTAAGAAAACATGTGAAGTTCGTTTTTTTTGTTCTTAAGTTGGCTACATTGAGTTCTTCGCGAGACGCCGTCACTTATTGTTATTATTTAAAATGCAACTAATGGACTACAGATGAATTATGCTCAATAGTTTTTAATTTCACAATAAATTTACTTTGATATTTTAAATTTTTCTCTTGAATTTTGTGTAGCTTAAAACTCTTTATAAAAACCCCTCACATGTAATTGCTATTTAATATTTATTGTTGTTAACAATGTATTTAAAATGAATTATGCAACCATCAAAACATCCTTATCTTATGAAAGTCACAAAAAACCTTAACGTATTTGCTCAATTAAAAATTTCAAATTTTTCTGTTTTTTTCTATTTTTGACCTATTGTCAAGACGTTTAAAAACTCCGCCTTTATGTAAATAGGGGCTTAAATTAATAATTTCTCATAAATATTTAAAATCAAGTCTTAACATGTCGATGTAAAAAGATTCCAATCAAAAGTACCGGGAACAAAAGTGCCGGACCCTAAAGGGCCGGATCTAAAAGTACCGGGGTCTAAAGTGCAGGGTCTAAAGTACCGGGATCAAAAGTGCATCCGATCAAAAGTGCATCCGACAAAAGTGCATCCGACAAAAGTGCATCAGACAAAAGTGCATCAGACAAAAGTGCATCAGACAAAAGTGCATCATACAAAAGTGCATCAGACAAAAGTGCATCAGACAAAAGTGCATCATACAAAAGTGCATCAGACAAAAGTGCATCAGACAAAAGTGCATCAGACAAAAGTGCATCATACAAAAGTGCATCAGACAAAAGTGCATCATACAAAAGTGCATCAGTCAAAAGTGCATCAGAGAAAAGTGCATCATACAAAAGTGCATCAGACAAAAGTGCATCAGAGAAAAGTGCATCATACAAAAGTGCATCAGTCAAAAGTGCCGGGGTCTAAAAGTGCATCAGACAAAAGTGCATCAGAGAAAAGTGCATCATACAAAAGTGCATCAGTCAAAAGTGCATCAGAGAAAAGTGCATCATACAAAAGTGCATCAGAGAAAAGTGCATCATACAAAAGTGCATCAGTCAAAAGTGCCGGGGTCTAAAAGTGCATCTATTACTACTGTCACCTTTGTCGTCAACTGTAAACAGTTTTGCTAGAGGCATAGTAGGCTAAAGCTATTCTATAATGTTCTGTTTTATGTACCATGGAAATCAAACGTTACTAAATTTGGGAGTTTCATCTTCCCTGTTACAACCCCTAGAGCGTTAACTTTGAACGTCTACAAGTTGTCATTGTAATTCGAGAACGGCAATACGAAATATAATTGATAGATCAAGTGACTTACCTGTAAGGAAAGTTGATCGAAATTATATGAGTATTGCCGTTCGAAGAATTACAATCCCCCCCAAACATCTCCCTCCCGTGGGGTCCTTAACGCTCTAGAACTACCCTCAAATTCGCAATGAGAATAATACGTGCCAGACGAGAGCAACGTGTTGGGTATAGGCGATAAGTGGATTTTATTTTAAACATTCGTGGTGGAGCGCAAGAAACTGCGACTACAAGTTGTCATTGTAATTCTTCGAACGGCAATACTCATATAATTTCGATCAACTTTCCTTATAGGTAAGTCACTTGATCTATCAATTAACGGGTGTTTAAATAAAAATTTGGTCAAGATTGCTGTGGTAAAAATTACAAACATAGTACATATTGTGTCCTAGAGATAACAAACAAAACATCAAAAATGAAACACAAACGAAGAACTTTTTATTACATAAGGTGTTCAAAACGTCCTCTGCTTCTTGACAACGCACAACTCTTCTTCGAACACACTTCAAGATATTTTGGGAGCATTTGTGGAGATTTGTGAGTTTTTCGATTTTGGTCGTTATCCGATCTCTAAGATCTTGAATCAATGACCGGTGTAGAAAACAATGACATTGGCCACGACGTGCCGAATGTACCGCTTTTAATTCATGGCAATCTTGACCGGATTTTACCGATATAAGGATAATGCAGGTTTGTTTTTTCAACACTGTATACAGAAACTTTAAATTACATTTTATTGAATCATCATTAAAAATAAATAGTTTTTTATGTAACAATTTTATTAATTAATAATAACTTAAATACAACATTTAAATATTTATAGGAACTTATCACATCCTGCATCAGTCTAACAGTACTGGCCTTTACAAAATACCAAAAACATTTTATAACAACAGATTATTTCTCTTTCTTCTTTTCTTCAACAGCCTTGGATGGTTACCCTGTTTGGATCACCGGGATACTTCGGTGCGCTTCTTCATCAGCCGCCGCTACTTTCGGAGCCGTGATGCTGAGGACGCCATCCGAAGACAATTTGCTCTCGATTTTACTAACGTCGTGTCCTTTGGGCAAGACGTATCTTCTCACAAAATGTCTCGAAATTAGGCCGTGTTCATCCTCTTTCTCCTCGTGCTTTCCTTCGATCGTGATGGTGTTATCCGATGCTTTGACTGTAATCTCTTCTGGTTTGAACTGCTGCACATCCAGATTCACCTGGAATCCCTCTTTGTTGCAGCTCACAGTCGATCCGGAGTCTCTCACAGAAGCCGTGGACCTCCAAGGTCGCAGATATCCTGCAGGACAACGAAGGAGTTGCCGCAGCTCCCCCGGGATCGTCGGCGCGAGGAAGTCCTCCCGGTCCAAACCCAAACCGAAGTGTTGGTTCAAAATTCGGGATGGACGAGAGTATTCGAAGGGATCACTGAACAGTAGTAGAGACATCTTCGAGTGTTTTCACTTCTTTGTTCTGCTGTTTAATTTTCAAACTGAGCGCGAATGGTGATCGTCGTGTATTTTATAGAAGCCGGCTGTTCGAGAACGTTCGGGTGCGGTTGGATTTATCGTTTTTCTAGAAGCGTCGCGATAGGTCAGGAGTAAAAACCGTTCATTGGGTGTTCTCACCAGAACATTCTAGATTTTACAATAAATGACATGGAATTCTTCCCTAATTTTATATATTTTCTTAAAAAGATTTTGAAGCATTTTTTAAATGTATATAAATAAATAACAAAAACGAATCAAAGTAAGTTTTAACATTAATTTGAGTGTCATTGTCAACCAGCCCAACCAGCAAAAAACCGTTGTATATACAGAGAGATTGAACACTAAATTAGTCAAATGTGGTTATGAAATTTGACATTATTTCAAAATACATGTAGGTACAGATGTAAATATTGTATTAAAAAAGTTTTCGATCTCTCCGTAGAAGTTATAGTAATGTGACTATAGTAATGTCTATAGTGGGCGAATAAATTAAATAACATTAAAACATTAGATGGAATTCTATCTTTACCAATAAAAAAGTTTAAAACCTGGTGTTTTTTTTTTTAATTCAGAAAATGACATACACCAAATATATCCTAGATGTCCCACACACAACGGATTTATTTCGGTCGCAGGCGGAGGGCGGAGGTCATTTCAGAGCTAAAAATTCGTCAAGTGAACAACGGTTTAAAACACAATTTAGTTAACAAAATGAAAACTAGATGTAAACTGTTTTTCTGCCAATTTATATCACGATGAAGCCGCCAGAGCGATGACAATATTCCAAGAAGGTAGCTAAATCAACTAGAAAATGCACTTCTAGAAGAATTAGAAAGCTTAATTTGTGGCTATAAAATTAAATATATGATACTTCAACCTTAATTTTTTTATGTTTTTTTCACATTTGGCATTTACCAAATGTCAGAAATGTCACTTGCCGTTTGTGAAACCATCAAAATTGATGAAACAAAAAATATAAAAAATTACGTCATTATAAGCATTTAATTTAAGAACGGGTTGCAATTCTTGTTTATTTTTTCGCGTATTCTCCAAAACAATTTTTTTTTCTTGTAAATTATTCCATTAACTGTGAGTTGTTCTTCACCTAACGCAATGCAAGTTTTCTAGTACTTTCTACTAGAAAATAGAATAACCTGTGCAGATTCTCGAATGTTCTAGTGCTCGCAACCGATGAACGGTGTTTATTCCCGACCTATCTCAAGCTTCTAGAATACATTACTTCCCGACCGTACGCGAACATTCTCGAAATAGCCGCTTCGTATAAAACAAGCGACGACCGTTTCTGGCGCACAGTTTGAAAACATAACGCTCCGGAAAGCTAGTCAGCAGCTAATACCAAACGAATTATTTCGGAAAGTGAAAATGTCTCTGCTACTGTTCAGCGATCCATTCGAATATTCCCGTCCATCCAGAATCTTGGACCAACACTTCGGTTTGGGCCTGGACCCGGAGGACTTCTTCGCCCCGACGATTCCGAGAGAGTCCCGTCAACTTCTACGTTGTCCTGCGGGATATCTGCGACCTTGGAGGTCTACGGCTTCTGTAAAAGACTCCGGATCAACTGTGACCTGCGACAAGGACGGATTCCAAGTGAATTTGGACGTGCAACAGTTCAAACCGGAAGAAATTACTGTGAAAGCATCAGATAACGCCATCACCATCGAGGGAAAACACGAGGAGAAACAGGATGAACACGGGTTCATTTCGAGGCATTTCGTGAGGAAATACCTGGTGCCGAAAGGACACGATGTAAATAAGATCGAAAGCAAACTGTCTTCAGATGGAGTTCTCAGCATCGCTGCTCCGAAAGTAGGAGCTACTGCTGAGGAAGAACACAGGAATATACCGGTGGTCCAAACAGGAAAGCCATCCAAGGCTGTCGAAGATAAGAAGAAAGATAAATGATTTATAAAATTATTTGTATTTAATTCACCATACCTACCTCTACGAAATAAGTTTTTGTACCATCATAGACTGACTAATGCATAATATTAATTAATTTAAATTAAATAAAAATGTTAAATTTATTAAAATGGTTGTTGGTATTATTAATCGAAATCTAAAGAGTTCTGAAGAGTCAACACTATTTTCAAACTTTCTGAAGATTTCTGAACAGTTGTAAGAAATCTAAGTTTTCTGCAGAGACGTAAAACGTCCTGAAGAATCCGGCAAAGAACCTGAATTGTCCTAAGATATTTTCCTGTAGAGTTCTCTGGGTTATGAGAAGTACTAAAAAGTCGAACAGCACAAAATCCCAGATTATGTTATAGAATTTGCAGTTTAACGAAACTTAAAAAAAAAATGCAAATAAGGTTTTTGAAAACGTAGGCTGCGTTAATTTGTGGCAATCTCCACGCGTATCCAAGGTGAGACCGTTGCCGGCGGCGCCGCTCGGAACTTGGATACGTGATGCTTGTTTTATTTTCTGTCAAGTTAAATACATGATGTACAGCTTTGGTCAGAAAAATCTCGTCCAACCTCATTTCGACATCACGACAAATTTTTTCAAAAATGTTTTTTGTAAAACAAATTTTGACAAAAAAACATGAATTTACGTAAATCAAACTATCAAATTTTATTGAGATGAATTTTGCAATAATTAAAAAGCATTGATATTATAGTATTAACTAAATTAATATTATTATATTATAATTTATTTTGTACGAGATTTATGTGACCAGAGTTGTACGTTAATTTTTTAACACTTATTATTTTAAGATTTTTTTCATGCCGGGGTGCGATAAAGAATCTGTGGGAGACCTTGACTTCAACCGAGACAAATTATTGGAGTGAAGTCAATTACTTATTAATATCATCATTATGTATAATTTATAAAGTTTGTTGAATAATAATTGATCGGGAAATAGGTGGGGAAGTGAGGAGAGAATAAATTCCGTAGACGACACATTATTAGAAGATAATCAAAGACTTTCATCAAATATACAAATTAATATAATAATTAATTAATATAAAAGACCTGGAGTGCTTCGAAGAGTCTTAAAGTATTCTTAACACTCCAGTGATTTTATTTTAGTCTGATCAATGCTCTAGATTGATGAGGAGAGTGGTGTGATGACTGGTACCTTGTACCTACCTAATTATTTTTTAGCTTTTCTTTACAATAAAACCGTCCAACTTAATTTTTTTTTCACTTATTTTATTCATTGTGCAATTTTATTGTACATCTCCCTGCGTGTTACTACAAATTTGCAATTCGATTTGTCCAGAAGTAGTATACATACTCGACAATTAATTATTCGGTTCTCTGGCACCCATGTTATTTATTATTGATGTTATAATTTTTATTTTCTAAATTGGTGTTGTAACAAATCTAGAATTTTTGTTTCCATTGGTAACACACTGAATTCGTATAATAAAGTATAAAAATAAAGTGTATAACCAACCCATTAATGATACATTTTACAGCAAATCATGTCTTCAGCAGTAGCAAAGAAAGCAATACCACTATATCTTTGTATCCAGTATAGTGCCTGGAGCACGTAGGATAGTCGTTGACTATGGGTTGTCTTGTCTGTCTGGTTAAGGATTAAACGGTAATTATAATGTTTTCAAGTGAATTTGTTAAAATAGTAACGAGTGAGCAACAAAATTCGTGATCGCAGTTGGCTAAACGTATATCGGCTCTTTTCGAAATTCTTCCCAGATATCCGGAATAAAATATTTCCAAATCCCGTTTACTTTTGTTGCAATGTGAAAATAAGATTGTACGGGTCCCACTCAAGCGAACTTTTGCAAAAAAAGAGATTTTTATTTCAAATCAGATTTGACAACTCGATGACTTACACAATCGTATCGATCAAGAATCGAATCAAAATTTTCAATTCAGAGGCTCCTACGATCACGAATTCTGTTGCTCACTCGTTACCTAATATGTATTGTATAAACAAAGACTATTAGAATCATTGAGCTACCTGTATTTTTCACCAATATGCGTCTAAAATCGTCGTTAAAATATAATGTAAACTCTTAATAATTATGTTTGTTTATTATTGTTATAACGAGGAGCACAAATACCATAATATTTTTATCACATTTTAGATTTCCAGAATGTTCCAGTGACAGCACTCCATGAACGGTGTTTATTTCTGACCAATCGCGAAGCTTCTAGAATTCCAATATCGACCGACTCGCCTCGAACTTTCTCGAACTATCCCGGTCGTATAAAACAGACAACAATCGTTCCTGCCGCCAGTTTGAAAATTCAACGCAACAAGTAATATTTCGTACAGAATCGAAATAAGCGAAAATGTCTCTGCTGCTATTCAGTGAACCCTTCGAATACTCCCGTCCATCCCGTATTTTGGACCAACACTTCGGTTTGGGCCTGGACCCGGAGGACTTCTTCGCCCCGACGATTCCGCGGGAGTTCCGTCAACTTCTACGTTGTCCTGCGGGATATCTGCGCCCTTGGAGGTCTGCGGCTTCTGTAAAAGACTCCGGATCAACTGTGACCTGCGACAAGGACGGATTCCAAGTGAATTTGGACGTGCAACAGTTCAAACCAGAAGAAATTACGGTCAAAGCGTCGGATAACGTGATCACCGTCGAGGGCAAGCACGAGGAGAAGGAGGATGAGCACGGGTTTATATCCAGGCACTTTGTGAGGAAATACGTTTTGCCGAGAGGCCACGACGTGAATAAGATCGAAAGTAAATTGTCTTCGGATGGAGTTCTGAGCATTACGGCTCCGAAGAATGCGGTTTCGGAGGAAGAGCAGAGGAGCATCCCGGTGATTGAAACGGGAAAGCCATCCAAAGCCGTTGAGGAGAAGAAGAAAGAAAAATAATCTCGTTGTTTTGACCACTAGATAAGTTTTTGATTACTTTGAGTCCATTCATTAATTACATTATGTATTTTCAGACTGAGTTTTGTGATAAGTTTATTAATAATTTGCGGCTTCTATTGTTTATAAGTTTGTACTTAAACTCATTTATTACTAATAATAAATGTGCTTATCTGATCTATACCATATCTGTGTTTATTATTTACCTAACCGAGATTGTTCATCAAGAGAGTACAGAAGTCGGAGGTAAGCTATTCCCATGTTTTTCAGGGTTAAATTTCAGGTTTTGTGTTTTCAGTTTTCAGGCTTTCAATTTCGAAGCCTCACCTTTCAGTTTCTTAAATTTAAAAAAGGTTTGCAAACCTTTCTTGGATTTTACGGCTCCCAGACTTTAAAAGTTTTTATTCTTGCAGATTCTCAAGTCTTCATGGTTTTTAGGTTTTTCCTTAGTTCTCGAATTCTTAGGTTTTCAAGTCGTTAATTTAATTTTTAAAATTTTAAATTTTAGTGGGGTTGGTTACTAAACTTCATTTCCAAAAAATATTTTTTTCTGGAGGCTTTATTTATTAAATTCTCTTACAAAATAAAACTTTACAAAGTTATGCATGATAATATTATTATTACAATATTATATTCAGTCATCAGTAGCATATGTATAGCTATATAAATAAATCTTAGCATCAGGTCTTTGGCATCTCGACAGCGTGATGAAAATGTATTAAATTTATTAATTGTTATTAAAAATTACTCCTCTACTTTCTCCTTCTTCTCCTCAACCGCCTTCGACGGCTTTCCCGTCTGCACTATCGGAATGCTCCTCTCCCCTTCCCCCTTGCTTCCGACTTTCGGTGCCGTGATGGTGAGCACCCCATCCGAAGACAACTTCGACTCCAACCTTCCCAAGTCGTGTCCTTCGGGCACCACATACCTCCTCACGAAATGCCTGGATATGTACCCGTGCTCGTCCCGCTTCTCTTCGTGTTTTCCTTCCACCGTGACAGTGTTCTCCGTCGTCTTCACCGTGATCTCCTCGGGCTTGAACTGCTGCACGTCCAGATTCGCCTCGAATTTGTCTTTGTCGAACTTCAGAGTCGAACCGATGTCCTGTCGAGAGGCCGGTGATCGCCACGGACGCAGGTATCCCGCAGGGTAGCGAAGGAGCTTGTAGAATTCCCGGGGGATCGTCGGCGACAAGAGGTCTTGCGGTTCGAGAACGCTGCCGAAGTGTTGGTCTAAGAGCTGGGAGGGGCGGGAGTAGTCGAAGGGGTCGTTCCACAGGAAGAGAGACATTTTGTACTTTCTCAATTTGTTGCTCTGGCTTGGCTGTAATTCAATTCTAACTGAAGACGCACCGTGTGCGACTATTTATATGAAAGGCGGTAGAAAAGTCTGGACTCGGACGGAATCGCGCAGATACCGCGAAGCTTCTAGAAATATTCGAATTCCATTGATTTTATTTTAGGGATTTACGATTTCAATTATTGTCGTAGGAATATTTCAAGAAAAATTTATAGTGTTATTTTTGCTATCAAATTTGCGAGTTGAAAGTGGGTGCAAAGAACATCCCATATTATAACAAGAAAAAAACAAACAAACAAAAAATCGAAAAGAGATTGAACTTTGCGTAAACAATAATATTACTGTAGGGGGAAGTCCCCTAAGCCCGGACGGCTCCTAGGGCCGGACAGAATTTGAATCAGCTAGTGTGAAGAAGCTTGTGCCGCGATTAGAAAGCTTCTCCGAAGTGTGTCAACAGCCAGTGCTCGCCCAGTGCAGACTCGTTCGTCGTGCAGCGTGGTGCAAATTTTAAAGTTAGTAAAAATTTTGTTCCAAGTAATTTTTTGGGGGTCTGTAAACAGTATTTTTCTAATCATATTAAAGAATTTGTGCATTTCTGATGCGTTTTTAATTGAGAAAGTTCAGTCTTCAACTTCTCCACGGGTTACTGATGACCAATGTGACGACGAGATTTTACTTTTCTCCACGGGAAATATTTATTGTTACTATGACACTCTCAAAAATTAACTGACATTGAATCTGTGTTTGTTCCACCTCTACAAAATATCAAGAAAAAATGGAAATTGTGGATGATATTGTAGATAAATCTTTATTTGCCCTACGGGCTTTCTGATTCCTATACATATACAAGTAAACTTAACAATTATAATAATAAAAAAAAAACTAAATAAAATTCTCTATTTCTTCTCCCCTCCCCTTTCCTCTTCTCCCTTTTCCCTCCTCTTCCATACCTCTTTCATCCATTTAATTTCCCTTCCATCTACATTCAGTATTTCCTCTCTTTCTTTCCTCTCTCTTTGTTTCATCTCACTGCACTCGTTCCACATATGCTCAATCGTCTCTCTTTCTTCATAGCACATTCTACACATTCTTCCTCCATCTTCTGCCCAATACCTATTTTCCCTCTCTTCATTTCCGCACCTAAACTTCGCCATCATCTTTCTTTCTTTCTCGCTCTCCCTCCCCAAATATTTCGGTATTTCCTCGTTCATGCATCTTCCGTACTTCCCGTTCTATCTGGATTCTCTAATTCTTTCTCTCCTCTCTTGTCTATCCGTATCCTTATCTCTTTCACTTAGTTTTACATTCATCCACACGCCCCTTTCTCTCAATCTCTCTATTTCTTTGCTTGCATACCCATTCCTCCTGTAGTAATTCTCCCTATCATTCTCCTCTGAATTCTTCTTTTTTTCTCTCCAGCACTCCCTTAGTATCCTACATTGTTTCCTCCCTTCCATCCTGTCTTCGAACTTGACCGCTCTTTTTCCCGCTTTCACTCTCAACCTATTCCTCTTGCATTCTTCTCTCACTATGTACCTTGGCGTTTCTCTCTCCACCCCTAGCACCCACCTCAGATATTTCTCTTGCACCCTCTCTATCTCCTCTTGTTCTTTCCATCCCCAGACCTCTGCTCCGTACAACAACACGCTTTCAATAAGACTTTCAAACATAATCATTCTCCTTTTAAAATCGCCTCCCCACCTTCTCTCTCCCATTCCCCATACACATCCTATCACATTGTTCGCTTTTCTTGCCAGTTCTCTAATATGTGCCTTATCTGTGGCTCTTTCATTGAACACATACCCCAAGTATTTGAATTCTTTCACTTGTTCTATTACTTCTCCTTCCCACCTCCAATCACTCTCTTCGTTCTTCCTCTTTCTCTTATTGAACACCAACATTTTTGTTTTCTCTACATTCACTTCTAGTCTTTTCTTCTTCAAATATTTTCCTAAACTCTTTATCATTTCCCTCATTTCTCTTTCACTCTTTGCCACCATTACCACATCATCCGCAAACGCCAGGCTCCACACTTTTTTTCTACCTACCACACACCCCCCCGCTTGTGCTCTCCCTAACATTCCGTCCATATCTGCCACATACATCGTGAACAACAAGGGGCTGAGCGGGCAACCTTGCCTCACTCCCTTTGTTGTCACAAACCATTCACTTTCCCTCTCCCCTACCTTCACTTTACTTTTTGTCTTCTCATATATCTCCTCCACCTTTCTTACCAGCCATTCATTTACCCCTTTCTCCCTCAGGCACTCAAACATCCTCTCTCTGTCCACCTTGTCAAAAGCCGCCTTGAAGTCTACGAATAATGCATACACCCTCCCCCCTTTCTTCTTTAACTTACTCTTCGTCAAGTGGTCCAGGATGTATACATTATCCATAGTTCCCCTCCCCTCTCTAAATCCTGCTTGGCTGTCTGGTAATGCTCCCTTTTCCTCTGTCTCTCTGCTCATCCTTTCATTCAGAATTGATGCATACAACTTGTACCCTGTGTTTAGGAGAGTTATCCCTCGGTAATTTTCTACTTTATTTTTCTCCCCTCTTTTGTAAATGGGGTAAATTACCCCCTCTCTCCACCCTACCGGGAATCCTTCTCCTCTCCACACCCCATTCATTACCTCCACCAGCCTCTCTAGCACTCTTCTCGTCCCATACATCCACGACTCATTCTGTATTCTATCCCTCCCTCGTGCCTTCCCTTTCCTCAGTTTCTTCACATGCCTCTCCACCTCTTCCATTGTAATTTCTTCTCCTTCAGGTTCTACTCGGTTTCTCTTCGTCTCTATTTCCGTTTTCTTTTTTCCTTTTCTCCCTACAGCAGCCTCATGAAGTACTCCTTCCACTCATTCATCGTTATCTCCTCGCTCCCATTTTCTTTTTTCTTTCTCTCTCTATTAATATAGTTCCATATCTCCTTCTCTGTTCTTATTGCTTTTATCTCTTCCTCCTCTCTCTCCTTCTTCTGCCTCTTCTTCTCCCTGCATGTCTCTCTGTATCTTCTTTTCGCTTCTAAAAAGCCACTTCTGTTCCCTTTAGTCTTTCTCCACTTTCTTAGTTCCTTTATTGCTTCCTTTTTACATTGCTCACATTCTTTGTCCCACCATTTATTCTTTCTTTTTGTTCCTCCACCTCTTACTGTTATTTCTCTTTTTGTCGCTGCTTTTTTCAATATTTCTACCAATTCCTCCTCCATTTTCCCTACTTCTTGTTCTTTAAATCTTGCTTTTTCCAGTCTTCTCTTATACTCTTCCACCCCTTGCTCGTCCCATACTTTAATTATCACCTTTGGCATTTCCTCTATTTTTTCTTCTCCTCCTCTCTTCTCTCTCCCCCTTCCTATACTTATCTCTATAGGCAGATGGTCTGACTCTACTCTTTCCCCTATTCTGAATTCTTCGACTTCTTCCCATGCTTCTTCGTTTACTATTCCGTAGTCTATCACCGTCTCTCCTCTACCGCCTATGTAGATCCATTCTCCTTCTTCGTCCCCTTGTTTATTTCCATTCAGCACTTCCCATCCTTTTTCTTCTATCCATTTCATCAACTTCTTCCCTTCCGCGTTTTCTTTCTTGTCTTTGGATTTTCTTTTTCCCTCTCCTCTCTCTTCTTCCCAATCCCTGGCTCCTCTTTCCCCAATTCTCCCGTTAAAATCCCCTCCCGGAAGCAGACATTCTTCCCTGTTGTCTTTTAATGTTTCTTCTATCTTGCTTATTGTTTCTTTCATCTCTTTGCTGTACACTGTCACTATTTTCCACCATTTACTGTCTATTTTAACGTTTCTCACCATGTGACCTTCCTCTTCTCCCTTCTTTTTAGTATTCTCTTTTATTCCTTTTTTACCCCTGTTATTATTCCCCCTGCTGCTCTTCCTTTTTTCTTTCCCCTTCTCGCCCCTTGCCATTCCCACTTGAACTCCTTTGGTAATAGTTTTTCTATTTTTTCCCAGCTTTCTGACCATGTTTCTGTTAATCCAACAATATCGAACTCCTTCACATAGTCCCAAAAATCTTCTTCTTTTTTCCCTAGTCCCGCTACATTCCAAAATAGTGCCCTCCTTCTTTGTTTCTTTTTTCCCGTTTCATTGTCCTTTTTACTTTGCCGTTGTCTCCCTTTTTCCCTCCTCCCCTTCTTCTTCTTATTGGAAAACCTCTAGTCTCTCTCTCTTTTCATTCCATCTCCATTGCTCCCCGTCCACTATTATTTTCCTGTATCCCACTCTTACTTCTTTCCCTTCTTCCCTTTTTTCCTTCGCCATACTTCTTAGATTCTTCTGTAAATCTCTTTCTTTCTTTATGAGGTTGTTGTCTATGTATATCCCCCTTGTTTCCCTCTTCTCCCTCAATTTTCCTTTGTGCTTCATTATTCTTTCCTTCTCACCCCATCCCTCCATCTCCACCAATACTTGATCCTTGTTAATCCTGTAACAATCTTTTACTTTACTATCCTCTACATGTTCCTTCAAAAACTTCTCTACATCGTCTTTTTTACATGACTTTTTCTTTCCCCGTCCCATCCTGTTATCACGATGTTGTTCTTCCTCTTTCTTCTCTCTTCGATTTCCATTCTCTCTTCCAGCTTTTCCACTTTCTCCTTCCACCAGTCTCTCTCACCTTCCCATCTCTTCTCCTTCTCTTTAAATTCTTCTCTCTGCCTCTCTATCTCTCTCTTGAGTTCCTTGTTTTCTCGTCTTATTTCTTTCATCTCCTCCTTCAACTCTTGCAACAGCTCCAATTTTTTTTTCTCCATGTCTGTGTCCGTTTCCTTCTCTTTCTCTGATGTCTTCTGTGTTTTCTTTACTTCAGGAGACCTCGCCGTCTTTTTACTTTTTTGAAAAAAATTATCTTCCTCCTCTTCTTGTTTTTCTGTTCTACCCTCCCTTTTTCTCTTTCTTTTCCTTTCCTCCAGGTAAGAGTCCAATCTTCCCTGACTGAGCGAGCGGTTTCTAACGTCTTTGTTCATTCGCTTCCTGTGGCGCCTCCTAGATGTCGTTATCTTCCGGCGTCGCCGATTTATTCTTTTTCCTGACTATATCTCCTCTTCCCTGTCCAATTCTTTCTTCCTACCTTTCTCTAATACCTCTTCTCGCTTTTCTCAATATCTTCTCTAATTTTTTCTTTATATCACCTTCTATTTCTCTATTTTTCGCTACTTAACCTCTCTACCACATGTTTACCTTCAGCTCAATAATACAGGAATCATCTTGTGGATGATATTATAGAGAATTGTGCGCCGCCAGACGTCCAAGAAACTGCCAAACTTACAACACTTAACTTCTTGCCAAAAAAGTCGAGAAAGAAATACGAGTTAAGTTACAAAACTGTCATGGATTGGCGCAGCACAAACAACACGAATTCATTCTCCGAAAATGCTCTCTTGGCGTATTTCTCCAGACTAGCAGAGAAATACAAATCCTCTTCATTATGGTCTCAATATGCTTTGCTAAGATCTACTCTGAGCATTCACAACAATATTGAGATTGAAACCTATGGTAAGTTACGTGCATTTTTAAAAAGAAAATCCGAGGGCTATCAGGCTATAAAATTAAAAACATTTACTCCCAGTGAAATTGATGAATTCTTATGCAAAGCTCCAGATGAAATATATCTTGCAATAAAGGTAAGACGTCACTGTCATGTGTACCTACAATTAAGGTTGCTCTTATAATGGGCATTATGGGTGCTTGCAGGACCACTGAAATACATGCCATGAAAGTGAATGATATTACTGACATAAACAAAACAATGTTGGTCAAACAATTTTATAACGTTGTTCGAAAATATATCAATTTACGTCCGCCAAATGTGTCGACCGATAATTTTTTTCTAAACTTTCAAAAAGGCAAGTGCACTTCTCAAAATATCGGTGTCAACAAGATATCCAAAATGGGGCGAGAAATAGCCAACTATTTAAAACTACCTGAAGCTGAGAAGTATATAATACTAGACACAGTTTCCAAGGATCATCAGCTACAGTACTAGGAGATGCAGGTGCCGATATATTAATAACAAGATGGACTCGGCCAACAAAATCATCAACGCAGTTCAAGCTTCTAGAAATGCAACGGATAATGAAAATATAACTAACAACAAAAACTTAAACATTGACAGTAGTGTAGATGTAAAATCGTCTCCCTTTATTATCGTTAATTACGGTACGGTTAATGTATATTATGTCGATAATAAGAAAGAAATATAATACAATTATTACTTAATTGTTTAATATGATTTGAAAAATTATAGTATTGAATTCGTGAGAAATGGCAATTTCCAGTCGGATGAATTATTCCACTCGCCTTCGGCTCGTGCCGCAAATTTTATCCCCATGGAAATGGCCATCTTTCTCACTCGTTGAATAATATACTATTTATTTCTCTTATTCCTTAAGGGTCCGGTTCTTGCGGACCTCCCCCTACATGTAAGGAATGAACCAGAATTGTGGGAGTGAAAGTAACAAGGATGTAATAAAAATGGGGTCAAAGGTCCTGAAAACACTTTCTTATCTGTGTTGCTGCCTCGTTCGTTTATTTTCATCCCGGCTAATTGTTTCCCTACTTCATCGTGGTCTACCTGGTTGTATATACCTTTCATCGTCTCGAAGGAGAAGAAGAACTGGAAAATACTTCTTTATAATTTTTTCATTTTCCAATAATTTCATCCCTAAATATTTGGACAATTGCTCAATCGGTTTATTTTTCAAACCCATCCTAAAAAATAGTGCCGAAAAGGCCCTAAGCCTCAGCAGCACCTAATACAACACTTCAGTTCCTGAGAAAAATATTGTAACAAAAACCAAGTAGGTACATCAATTTTGACTCTTGATTGTGCCCTGCTGTCCCTCTGGTTGGTCCTGCGCACACTCTGCCACAGAGTCCACCACCGTCTCGTATTATAGGTTCCTTTCAATTATAGCCAATTTTTGGACTCTTTTGGATGGTCCTAACAGTATTATGTATTTTTTTTTAACAATTCGTTCCATATCCTTAGGTTCCACTCGAGATTTTGTTAATTTTTTTTTTGTACACAGTCCGTTTTTTTTAAACCATTCTGGTGCAAATGGTAACACCCTAAATTTAATTCTCCATATCAAAAGCATACCGTTGTTATGGAAACGAGAATAGGGTGTGAACTATTTGCACCACAATGGTTTTTTAATAAAAAAACGGACTTTATGTTGTGTTTCTTCAAATAAGATTTGAGTACGATACGTTGTCAGATATACCATGACATCATTTAAATTATAAATTAGAGTGGGCGTTTTTTTTATGCAATGCAATCTAATTGACTGACAGAGTAAAATTTGAGGTTATGGTAAACATTGTGAAGTTTATGTTTCTCATGGTAAATTGTTTTAATTTAAAGGAAATAAAACAAAGAATTGATTGATGAGAATTACAGCAAATGTTCACACTACGGTACACCACATTTATAAATTTGTTGGACTAAGTTTTGATAATATGCAGGAAAATTAGAGTATAGGCATTTCGAAAAACCATACTTCCATTCTCAATTCTGTTGCCTTTTTTTTAAGTCACTTTGACATTCAAATTTTTAATCAAATTGTCAACAACTAGTATACATATAGTGCCAACCTAATTTAAATTTCATAGCCTACTCTAATTTATAATTTAAATGATCTCATGGTACTGTCACATGTTCTATAATATTCGATATTATAATAAATCTATTTTATTTAATTTCAGTGACGGAGAATTTAGAAGAATTTAGTGACGTAGAATTTTCAAAAAGTGGAAATTCCTTTTTAACTTTTCACTTAACCCACTGTGTGGTAAATTCCAAACGTTTGCTCTTTTTCTATTACGGGAAAACAGCAAATCACATTATGCTGCCGAAAAGTGTTGTGCCATTGACAAGAGGCGTATCTCTTTGTCCCACTCCAGTGGGTGAGGGTGTGGCTACCACCCTCTTGCGATCAGTAGTCAGTGGACAAAATGTACACACCAAATATTCTAAGAATGATTTCCTTACTTTTATAGATATCCATGCAAAACCAATTTTATTTCAATGTAATACAAATTCTAATACAATAATACAAACGTATTCAATTTCGCATACAGCTATTATCGCAAATGATCTCTTATAATGAGCTATTATATTATATCAAATGATGAAGAAATACAAAAATATCCATTAATGATAATGATAATACATAACCGATTTTGAAATTAAGCCGAATTCTTGTTCTCCTCAACGGCCTTCGACTTCGACGGCTGTCCCGTCTGGATCACCGGGATGCTCCTGTAGTCCTCATCAGCAATCGCGATTCTGGGCGCAGTTATGCTGAGCACCCCATCCGAAGACAACCTGCTCTCAATCTTGCCCACATCGTGACCTTTGGGCACCACGTATTTCCTCACGAAATGTCTCGAAATGAACCCGTGCTCGTCTTCCTTTTCCTCGTGCTTGCCCTCCACGGTGATGGTATTCTCCGAAGCCTTGACCGTGATCTCTTCAGGCTTGAACTGCTGCACGTCCAAATTCACTTCAAATCTCTTCTTATCGCAGCTCACGGTCGATCCAGAGTCCCTTACTGAAGCCGCAGACCTCCAAGGGCGCAGATAGCCCGCAGGACAACGCGGCAAATGACGGAGCTCCCGAGGGACTGCGGGGGCGAAGAAGTCCTCCGGCTCCAGGCCCAAACCGAAATGCTGGTTCAGGATTTGCGATGGACGGGTGTATTCGAAGGGATCGAACATCAACAGTGACATTTTGGAGTGTTAAATTCGCTAAATCCGCTCAGAAAACGGGAACGTTGTTAACAGTGTTTGAAGTCTTTGAACTGACGCCGAACCCAGACAACCGACGTAAAGTAAACAGCCGATCCTCGCACCCGAGTGTTTTCTAGAACGTTCGAGAACAGTCGGGCGAGCAAAATGGCTTTCTAGAATAATGGTAGGTCAGGGGCAATCACAGCTCATCGGGTATCGTCACTGCGATCGAAAGAACTGAATAATTTTTCCGGTTTTTCAAGCTCAGACGATAAAATGTCTAAACACTGAACAGATAAAAAAAGACCGACTTAAAAAAACACAAAAGTAACCAAGTTCTAAAAAGTAAAAAATAAAATTAAGGAATTATTGTTTATTATGTAATTATTAATTGTTTTATAATTTTGAAGTCGCTGCCAAGTAAAACATAAAATTATACATTTTATAGTCAATTTCAAACTTGTTAATACATGATTATAGTATACCCAATATAGAGATCAATAAACAGATTTAGAGTTTAATTTCATAATTTTCTTTGTCTTCAACATTTCACTATTTCATTCTTTCTTTTTTTCTTAGTTCATTCCGCTGTTTTGAATTATTTTTTGGCGGTATATTTCACATTTTATTAGGACTGACTAGGTTTTGTTTTTTGTCGAAATTTTTTTACGTCTAGTAGGCTTTGAACATAAAATTCTCCATGTTCACAAGGAACTTCAGGTATGAATCATTAATGAGGAGCCTCTAATCAAAGTCCAATGTATCCGGTTAATTTAGTTAGTTTTGAGAAATCGGCCAAAAAACTAGTGTTCTATTCAGACATATTTACCGCAATCCGTCGAAAAACTGGGACATGTCCGTTTAAAAACACGATTAAATTATTCGGATTTGTGGTGTTAGTATCCGATGAACAGTTATGCGCGTCGATATTTCCCACCAATCCGAAAGCTTCTAGACCCATATCATTATCGACTTCTCGCGAACATTCTCGAATCAACCCATTCCTATAAAACAGCCTGTCTGCTCGGGGAGCGCCACAGATTTAATTTATGCGTGACAGTTCGAAAACATCGAGTGTTACAAATTTTTGTGGAAATGTCCATACTAGTCTTGAAAGACCCCTACGAGTGGGACATGGAAAAATACTTACGTTCGTGTCTGGGCTTAGAAGACACCTCGCCCAAAATCCCTTTGAAAATCCGCCGACTGATGCAAGGCTCCATTGGACGTCTGCCGGTTGTAGCCTCCGAAAGAGATTCTTCGTCAACCGAGAAGAGCGACAAGGAGGCATTCCGCGTGAGTTTGGACGTACAGCACTTCGAGCCAGAAGAGATTACCGTTAAAGTCTCCGACAACACCATCGTCGTCGAGGGAAAGCACGAGGAGAGACTGGATGAGCATGGGTCTGTCTCGAGGCATTTTTTGAGAAAATACGTTTTGCCCAAAGGACACGATGTGGAGAGAATCGAAAGCCGATTGTCTTCAGATGGAGTGCTCACCATCAGTGCACCCAAGAAGGGAAGTAAGGAGGAGTACAAGAGCATCCCCGTGATTCAGACAGGACAGCCTTCCAAGGCGGCCGTTGAAGAGAAGAAGAGTAGGAAACGAAAAATGGCATCTTAATGTGTTCTGTGTGTTTGTAATTAAAAATAGTGGTTTGAGTGTTATCAGTATTAACTTTGCATTTCATAATTAAGTTAAGAATTTTGTATAACTATTTATTAAGAATAAAGCTTTTTTTTTAACGAGGTTTTTAATTAAAAAACGGACGGGCAGGCTGGAAACGCTGAGCGAGTAATTTTAAATTAACTGGAAAGAATATGGCGTATTTTGGGTTGCCTAACCTACCTAAGGGAACGTCTGCACAAATTCGAAATGGGTCTTCGTTCAGCTTTCCGATTTTGAAGTTTCTATAAAATTTTTCGTCTCCAGATTCTCAACTTTTTTCTATAGTGCCATGTTATCGGATTCACTGGTGTTTCGAAATGTTTTCACGCGAATATCGCAGCTCTACCTATAGTCCAGGCAATGGGGGGTTTTTGATCGCAAAAGGTCGGACAGAAATGAAATTCGGTGGGATGGTAGACATAGGTCTCCTGATAGTACACCCGAGTTTGCGACCTCGGGGGCTTGCCGCTCGAGGGGTGGGGAGTGAAGACTCTGCACCGCGACGCTCTTCGGAAAATAGCGCCGTTGTTGTAAGTGCTATCGAATAAAAGTTCAAATAAAATATGTAGAGAACAAAACTGTGCATAATTTTGGTTCTATTCCTTTTTTGTTTGCGACCAACAGTTTCCATTTTACGGGGCGCCAAATTTGGGGGTTGATTTGCAAATTCCAACAAAATCAAGTTTTCAGAGCGGATTACAACGAAGATCGAATTCAAATAATTCTGCAATATTTTTTTTCTGAAAGAGCAATATTTTCTAAGTTTGTGGATGTCCCATTTGATGGAATGGGTTGTATATTACAAAAGATATGATTTTTTTAAGTGAGCCTCTCCCTATTCCAAAATAAGTTCAAAATTGAAAAATTCTTACGTTTATCGCTTTTAATGCGAAAACTATGTGTCCTACGTAAACAATCATTAGAACAAAATTAAAGCTGATCAAATTTACTACAAAAATCACTCCCTAAAAAGGTACTAGATTAAACCGTTCTCGAGATATGTGCCGATGAAAATCTAGTCCAAGCAAATTAGACTTTTTAGAAGAAATAATTTATGAAGTTTAGAAATTTTGGTTATGAACTCCCAGCAGGCACCCAAATAAAAATCCGAAGAGTTCCCACTCCTCCGCGGGGAGCTTCATCCACTTCTGCCCAAAAAGCCGGTCCCGAACGTGACGTCACGAAGCCTTTTTGCCTTTTTCTCGTAAACGGTAACTCCGATGAGAAAATAATATAGGAATTATGTTGTCCATTAAATTCTGCATAAAAATGCTCTTATGAAGTTTATGCCTACCTCCCACCCACCGCTCATCAATGATGTTAGAAAATGAGTTTAGTTTTCAGCGTGAAGGCAATCCCCGTGTTTTGCGGCGATTATCTCGAGAGCCACTATGGGGGCAAAAAATGTATAGATACAGAATTGTAAAGCAGTTTTTTTCTGTACAAGGTCCATATTGAATAAAACATTTGCAATAAATTGTTATTGGTCAAAAAACGGGGGTGGACTAATTTTTGCCTTTGCGTAAAAACAATACTCATTTTCCAATGTCATTGATGAGCGTTGGGAGGGAGATAGGCAAAAACTTACTAAGAGCATTTTTATGCAGAATTTAATGGAGAACATAGGTCCTAAAATATTTTCTCAACGGAGTTACCGTTTACGAGAAAAAAGCAGAAAGGCTTCCTGATGTCACATTCGGAAGCGGTTTTTTGGACAAAAGGTGATGAAGCTCCCCCCGGGGGAGTGAGAACTCTTCGGATTTTTGTTTGGGTGCCTGCTGGGAGTTCATAACCAAAATTTCAAAACTTTATAAATTACTTCTTCTAAAAAGTCTATAGTCCAGGCAATGGGTACAAAAAAGGGGGTTTTATTCGCAAAAGGTTGGACAGAAATGAAATTTGGTGAGATGGTAAACATCCACAGACTCGGAAAGAATTACTCTTTCAGAAAAAAAAATATTGCAGAATTATTTGAAGTCGATCTTCGTTGTAATCCGCGCTGAAAATTTGATTTTGTTGGAATTTGCAAATCAACCCCCAAATTTGGCGCTCCGTAAAACGGAAACTCTTGGCCGCAAACTTACACTTACAACAACGGCGCTATTTTCCGAAAAGCGTCGCGGTGCAGAGTTTTTACCCCCCCACCCCTCGTGCGGCAAACCCCCGAGGTCGCAAACTCAGGTGTACTATCAGGAGACCTATGTCTACCATCCCACCAAATTTCATTTCTGTCCGACCTTTTGCGATCAAAACCCCTTTTTTTGTACCCATTGCCTGGACTACTAGAAAACACAATGAATTTTTCACTACGGCTTGGTGAATCCACCCTCAATTCCACCTCTAGGGTATAAGAAATAAAAAGATTATGTAAGAAAGAGTATCTATATTATTTAATCGTTGAACATTAATCGAGCGGTATAATAAAACCGTGTCTACTGCACCGATTTTTATTTAATTGTTTTAAGTGAAAGACTGAAAAAATACACCAATAGATTACTTTTAATTTTCAAAAAATTTCATAGGTTCCTTCACAGTCACCGACTTTTGAATCAGCGTGGGTCGTCTGAGTAAGAAACTGGCGAACTGGAGAAAAAGAGCACGTTCGGCTCGGATTAGAATGCTGAATTTGCATAATTCTTTTAATCTTTCATTTCATTTTGGGACTTCTATGTATATTTATATTCTGCTATATCAATGTTCATACGTTTTGTTTTTTTTTGGTATCTGCAAGTTTTAGGTTTTTGTATTTGTGTTCTGGTGCTTTTACATTATTTGCGCATTCCAGCGTTACAAACTTTCATTGCTATTTACACCAGAATTTATCCGTGCTTGTTATTTGATATTTTATTATTAAATCAGTGTTAAATAAAGTTATTTAATTTTTCAGGGTCATCTTAAGATTAAAAAAGTCCATTAAAATTTTACAGCCTTATTTGAAATAAAGAAAGCCCCCTTCAATTTCTTTGTATACAAAGGGAGGTAAGTTACCAAAAGGCTACAAAAAGAAGTTGTAATAGGAAACAAAATGACTTTTATTAAGAAACAATCTAATACAAAATCAGTTCAGAAAACGCATCATTTCAAACCCTACGACTATAAAAACAAATTGAATGATTAGCAGTCATTGAAAAAAGTGAACAAAAAACTTATCTACCACAAGATAATGACAAAGTTTCATCGATATTCACACTACTTTTCCTTCTTCTTCTCCTCAACGGCCTTGGATGGCTTCCCCGTTTGGATCACCGGGATGGTCTTGTGGTCTTCAGCAGCTGACGAAACTTTAGGTGCGGTGATGCTGAGGACCCCATCCGACGACAGCTTGCTCTCGATCTTACCCACGTCGTGTCCTTTGGGCACGACGTATCTTCTCACGAAATGCCTCGAGATAAACCCGTGTTCGTCCTCTTTCTCCTCGTGCTTGCCCTCCACGGTGATGGTGTTGTCCGATGCCTTCACCGTGATCTCCTCCGGTTTGAACTGCTGCACGTCCAAATTCACCTGGAACTTGTCTTTGTCGCAGCTCACGGTCGATCCGGAGTCTCTACCGGAAGCTGCAGATCTCCAAGGACGCAAATACCCGGTGGGAAAATGCATCATTTGGCGGAGTTCCCGTGGGATCGTCGGGGCGAAGAAGTCGTCCGCGTCCAGGCCCAAGCCGAAGTGCTGGTCCAAGAGACGAGATGGACGGGAGTATTCGAAGGGATTTCCAAAAAGTAGTAGAGACATGGTTGTTGGTTCTTCGAGATTGTTTAACTTGCGCGGGTAGATTGCTCGAATTGCTTTTTGAAACTGACGCGCCAAGGGCGGTTGTTGTCCGTTTTATAGACGCGAAATTGCCCGCTAGAACGTTCGGGAATATTCGCGCGAAGATCTCGAAAAATGGGGAGGAATAACACTATAAACCTAAACAGTTCATCAGGGGTTATTCTCACAGATTAAACTTTAATATAGAAGTATGGACTTGGATTATTTCCATGCTTATCTCAGATTTGATGGAGGGTGGAGGTTTTGCTTGAGGGTATCAAAATTTTTAAGAACTAGCAGTACCGCATTAATTTGAGACATCACACGTTTCTGTTAATAATTATTTTTACTTTGTTATTGATAACAGACAAAGTTGGCTCGGCTCCGCCTCGACTTTACAATCAATCGCGTCTGTTATTTGCGTATCGGCCGAATATCGTTCAGTACTAAAAAAACGAATTCTTTAGCATAATTTTTAGACAATTCATAAATCAATTTTGAAATTGTTGCTATAGAAACTTCCTCCTGTACTGTTAATTTATATAACAGCCGTGACTGTTATGAGTGAGTTTTCATTCAAGCTGACAGTATTATTAATTACATAATTATATAAATAGCAGATTTTTCGAGTTTTGCTCTTTTTAAAACAACAGTAAACGAGACGCCATTGCGTTTTCTTTATTGTCAGATATCTGATGTATATCAAATTCAAAACGATGGTGTAAACAAATTATTTTAATTTCCAAAGGGCTCTTTGATTAAAGTTCATCTGAATGACTCGGTATTATTTCCCCTTTGATTCATAAAATTAATAATTAAATAAATGAAATTTTAGGGCTTTCAATTTCCAAGGTTTTCAACTCTTCAAGTTTCTGTTTTGAGGCAACCTGATTTTCAGGTTCATCATTTAAGATTCAGATTATGGTTTCATCATGTTTGCGGATTGTCGGATTCTTCGGTTTGAGATTATTAAGTTATTAGAAAAAAAACCTGGGTTTCAGGTTCAGTTTTCTGGGTTTTGATGGATTTTCAGGTTCTGAAGTTTCAAGTTTTTAAAATCTTAGATTTTCCTGTTTCCAATCTTTAGATTATCCAATTCTTTTCCAGAATGTGCTTTTCAGTAGGTAGAATTTCCCGTATTCAGGCTTTCAGTTTCTATGAAAGATTTTAAGGTTCTGTCAGATTTGCATTTTTTCAGACGAAGTCAATGAACTTTTAGAACCACATCCGATGAACACTTTCTCGTCTAATCGATACCTTCTAGAATCGTCGCGACGAATTCTCTCGAACCTTCACGAAGCGCATCCTTCGTATAAAACACCACCGATCGCTCTATGGCGCGTCAGTTCAAAAAAGCCATCGCAAGGGAAGCTCCCCGTAATTCAAAGTGCACCTGCGCATTCATTTTCAACTGAAGTCGTTAGAATGTCTCTAATCCCGTTTCTCGATCCCTTTGGATTCTCTCGTCCATCCCGCGTCTTGGATCAGCACTTCGGCTTGGGCCTGGACCCGGAGGACTTCATCGCCCCGACTGTTCCACGGGAACTCCGCCAACTGCTGCACTCCCCAGCGGGATATCTACGCCCATGGAAGTCAGCGGCCGCTGCACGGGATTCTGGATCGACCGTGACCTACAATAAAGACGGATTCCATGTGAATTTGGACGTCCAGCAGTTCAAACCGGAAGAAATCACCGTTAAAGCGTCCGATAATGTTATCACGGTTGAAGGGAAGCACGAGGAGAAGGAGGATGAGCATGGGTTCATTTCCAGACATTTTGTGAGAAGATACATGTTGCCCAAAGGACACGATGTGGGGAAGATCGAGAGCAAGTTGTCTTCAGACGGGGTCCTCAGCATCACGGCTCCCAAGATTGCGATCGATGATGAGGAGCATAGGAGCATCCCAGTGGTCCAGACTGGACAGCCGTCCAAGGCCGTTGAGAAGAAGGAAGAAAAGTAGTGTTAATTCTGCCAGTATTGATGCAGCTAGATGTTACCATTTGTCTCTTATACACTTAGATGTAATCTTCATTCCAAAATGTACCCGTTAATAAATGCTGTATCAACATTTATGTTTTTTCACTGCAACCACCCTCTCAGAAGTACAAACAGTGAAAGACCGACTTGTTGCAAAACAGTCTTTATTATAGTAAAATCAGTAGATATAACAGGACCTCGCTGTGAAGTAATCTAGTGAGATTAGTGCCGACCTTTTGCTTCCCAAAGCAACGGCTCAGCTCGCAATAAAAAATCGCCATTAAAGTAAAAAAGACGTAACTGTTCGTCGCCCCCTTTTATTCGCGTGGTACGTTTTGTGTTATCACAGACTTGGTTTGACAAAAGCGCGGTCAAGCACTAACATCACGTCAACGAAAAGTAAATACTACTATAACATAAGACAAACCGAAAATTAATCCGCTATATACACAATAAAAATAAATAGTATTTACAGGAATGAACCAAACCGCGAATTGGAGAAGTGTATATTATGCAGCTGTACTGACCAATTCCAAAACCCCTAATTTAAGTGTCTTTCTGTGCTTTAGCTTTCCGGTGGTCGTAGTTAACCAGTCGTTGTCCCACTAAATATTTGTCGTTTTTAATGTGCTCGTATAATTTTTTAAACTGTCTGATTTGAAGAACTACCACCACACCCACCACACATAGTAGTAACAAGAAGGGATACAATCTTCTGGCTATAAGATTCCTCATTTGTAAACTACTAACGAACAGTGGGATAACAGAGTAAGCCAAGACGTAGGGCACCGCCAGAGCCAGCCCAAAACTGACCATAACCGGTGCCGCCAACTGTCTGAAAATGAAACCCAGATGCATATCCCTTATTCCATCCCTGTATGCACGTTCAATAGCCGCTCGCAGGAACCAATCGGGCCCCATCATCGTCACGGCACACGCGATCTTCGTGTAGAGTACTCCCAGCGCCCAATCCTGCCAAATGAACAATATGGGCGTCTGATGTATCGGCACCCTCAACGGCACGATAACGACCAGTTCCAACAACATTCCAAACAGCAACGGGATCACCCCCAGCAGGATGGTGCTCGCCACTATAGTCTTGAGCCCTAGGATGCACCACTGCTTGAGGCGAGACATCATAGCGGCGCGGCCTTGAGGCAGCCAACTCATGACCAGCGTGATCGCCCGTGCAGACAACCAACACAAGTAGAGGCCGCAGGCGGCCGTGTACAGCTCATGGACTTTGACTTCGGTCTGGGCGGCGCTGACGGAGATCTGAGGACCCGGAGGCGGTGCGCCCACCAGCCAGAGGGCCATCACCCGCCTCCCCAGCCACACGGGCAGTGTGAGGGCGGTGAGGCTAAAGGCCACCAGGGAGATGCACACGAGGACAAGGAGACCCACAAGGCGGGCGCCGAAGAACGAGGGGCGGTCGTAGGGCTGAAAACCTGAAAGAGAGTGGGTGTAGTTGGATTTTTCACAGGACATTTTGCTTCATACCTGAGGGAGGCTCCATCATGAGCATGGCCTGATGCGCTGCACCCAACCCCGCACCCGGCTCCGGCTGATTAACCATAACCTGCCCATTGGCATTCCCCCCTTCTTCGCTGTTGGGTTCACCGTCCGCGTTTCCCAACAGGTAAGAATGGATGTTCAAGATCCAGGCAACGGCTCGGCACCAGTTTCTCACCAAACCCTTGAGCCAGATCCTGGTGTGCGACTGTTCCAACAGTGCCGGGAGTATCACCTGCAACAGCAACAACTCCAGAGACAGCTCGTTGACTTGGGTGTCGCTATTGAGGGAGACTGTATAGGGGAGAAAGCTGGGCAGAAGTATCTTCAATATCCGGATCGGCAGCCACAACATCAGTAAGACGACACTCCCGAAGATCACGGCGGATATGAGAAGTTTTCTGATGTGTTCCAAGATGGGTAGATGGATCATCTCTTGGATGGGGCTGAAATCGGGGTCGTTGAAGTTGCGCAAAAACCAGAGAACGCCAGGTCGCAGGATCTCACGAAGAAGAAGGATGAAAGACGCGAAATAGTACACGTAGACCATGCCGATGAGCCAGTGGATGAAGATGGAGGTCCCAGGGGCGGCGCTGAAGCTACTCTCTCGGTCTTTAAGTGTGGCGTCGAACATGGCCAAAGAGCAGATGTCCAACCACCAACCGCAAACGAGAGGGAGGATTCCGATTTCCACCACTGATAACATCGAGACTTTCACCACGACGTAGCACAACCCCAAGACTCTTTTAGCCTTGTAGAAGCCGAGGACTCCAGCTACGCGATGGAAGAAGACGAAAAACAAGCCCACTGTGCAGTAGCCAACCAAGGTGGTCAATAACCCCTCGAAGTGGCTAGCCGATGCGGTTTCACGCATGTTGATCAAAGATAGAGTCATCAAGCCCATGTGGTACGGAGAGTAGGCGAAGATGAGGATGAACAGCGTGTTGAGAGAAATGACCCAGAATACGTGCTCCAGGAACATGAGGGAGCCGTCGAGGCCCAACAGACGTTCCCACGTGATTTCCTCTGCCGCTCGGTCCCACTCCATGGGGATCCAGTTGTTGTCTTCACCACCGTTGGCTTCATTCTCTTCTTCGCCCTCGTTCTCCTGCTGCCGGGCCACCTACAGCGAATAGTTGATGAGAATAAAGTAATTGCACGTCCGCGTTGATTTTCAGGTATGTAAAGTCTATAAAACGCAGTCGCTCACCTCTTCCTGCTCCTGCACGTTCTCCTCGGCATTCTCCACCTCCTCGGGGATGTTGTTATTCAGCACCGGAGGCACCTCCTCGACGGGAATTCCCGCATTATCCCTCTGCAGCCAGTCCGGACCTCCCCCGTGCAGAATCTGCTCTCTCAGCCACACCAACCCCGCAAAGGCAAACAGCGTGCACGTCACTACAAAGCACCCTTGAAAGATATCCGAGGGGAGGTTCTCCATTGAAAACAGATCGGACGGGAAACTCAGAATAGCGTCTACGGTCCCCGCAAACAGGGCCCTGTATATCCTACACGCCGTCAGCGGCACTATTCCCAGCCATGCTATAGCCACCAGGGTGTAGTGGAGCCAGTATTTTATTGCCGTTCCTATCGAGGATAACAGGCCGGCGGCGAGGTCTTTCACGGGGAGGCGGCGGGGCATGTCGGGGGAGTAGATGGGAGTGAAGGAGAACCGGTAACTGCAGAGTTCACAGTACTCCTTCCGGGAATAGCGCATCCATTGCATGAGGCATTCTTGGTGGATCCACTTGATGCTGCCTGTGCAGATGCAAGGGTGGAACAGGGGGCGCTCGGGGGCGCCCTCCGAGCGACACACGCGGCATATGTCGGCGCTGGAGAGCTCGGAATCCATCATGATTCTGAAAAAACAAAAAACATGTTATGATAATGTTTAGTACAAGAGCCTTTTGTCTATGGTGGTGTATTACTGGTTGCCTGAATTTTTAATAATTAAATTATATCATTTTGTATCAGTATTGACGAAAAATGTAATATGGGAGGCCTTCGTTGGATCTACAACGGCAACGGCAACAATCCAGTATTGTAAGACTTTTAAAAGGAGCAGTGTCATTTTCAGGAAAGGTTCCAGTTCTTGTCTTTAGTACCACTGTGAGCGACACAATTATAACCGCACGTGTTTGCCTGTTTACCTTAATTACAGTTAATTGACCTCTCCACAACGGCTTTCACCCATCAAGGTTACAGGTCTCAATACAAAAAAACTGAAGTATAATTAATGGGGCCCCAGATACCTGAAAAATGGTTGATCTATCGTACGCAATTTCGTGTTACAAACATGTCGCGATATTTACTTCATTAAATCTGCATCTCAGCTCTATTTATACAATCAATAACGAAAAATGTGGGAATTGTTCCAACTGGAACTACTGTAAAATACTATTGTTCTAGAAAATTTATTTGAATAGTAACGATAACACGGCAACTGCACTTCAATAAATAAATGGCTTAACACGCGTGACACAAGGAAACAAACAATAAAAGACGTAGTAAAAAAACATTTATGAAAACTTACCTGCTGTTTCTATATGACACTGGAATCTAAGAGAAGGTCAGGGCCATGACACGTCCAATTTCTCGCTTGGGAAATGCGGTAAAAAAAGTGAAAAACCGGAAAATTTGCTAAACACGACGAGTTTTCTCTAATTTGGACGAATTTTTGGACACGATTATTTTGACGTAACAACTTTGAGAGATTGACGTTTCTGACTAGCCACGCTGCCAACAATATAGACAGAAACAGCAGAAAGTTCCTAAAGTCGATTTAGCTGCACTTTTGTTTATTTTATTTTATTTACTGCGATAATTAGTCGTTGACCGAATAAATTTTTACCCTATTTATGAAATTTGGCACAGTTTCCATACTTCCACATATTCAAACAGTGATGACACTAGGCTGACTGACAGGTGAAGACATAACCTTAAAACACATGTCAACAAAACTGACATTTGGCGGGTTGTGGCGGGAACTCTGTGTTGTTGTAGTTGTGCCCCCTTTGCCGTAAATTATAGCTATAATCGCTAGACAGAAAAGTTAAAATCAGCAGTGATGAAGAAGAGAAAAAGTAAGGCCAACGGCGATCTAGCGAGGACCCCTACGAATGGTGCAGATACTGGCAAAAATGGTACTAGTAAAGACGAGAAAGAAAACGTGAAGTCGTCTCCAAAAATGAACGCCTTCGAGTTCATGATGCACAGTAGGAACAAGAGCATAGGGAGGAATTCCCCCGGCCGCGACATTGACGTAAATGAGTCAACAGAAAGCCCCCCTAAACAGGAGCTGAAAGCTCGAAGAAGTCGCCTGCAAAACTGGGCTGACCAAAAGGGGGCCGCTAAGCGAAAACGCGACGAAGAAATAGGTGAAACTATTAACTACAAGTTGGAGAAAAGAGAGAGGGTGCTCAAAAAGATGCTGAAAATTAATGGTGAGAGTGATGAGGAAGTAGTGACAAAAAGGAGAAGGAAGTGTGCGGTTATTGATACTGACAGTGAGAGCAGCAATGATGCTAAAGAACAGACAGGGAATGGGAATGGTAGTTTGTCTTCAGATAAAAATAATGAAAGCCCTCAGGTAGAATTGACTCCAAAGTCTGTAAACTCATGGAGGTTCAAAATTAAGTTGTGTATGGAGGAAGCAAAGAATATGAATGGACAAGAGGAAGAGCATCCAGTAGCTGCTGATGGAGAAGTAACTGAAAATGAGATAGAAGCAGAACCTAATATGTGCATAGAGGAACCAGAAGAGGAGCATGCAGTAGACACGAATGGAAAAGTAACTGAAAATGAGGTGGAAACACCCTCCACCCCAGAAAGTTGTACTTTAGATGAATCAGTAATTATAATAGAAGAAAATACAGACACTAACAACCAAGAAGAGAGTAAAAGAGTTTTGAGAACAAGAAGATCGCAACCTAAACACTATGAAGACTACTTTCTCTCAGATGAAGAAGATAATCCTAAAGGAAAGAAGAAAACTAAAAAAGATGTAAAAGTAGCACCAGTGTTTTTAAAAGCAGTACCAAAGCCAAAACTGGACCCTGAGGTGGCTGAAGCTAGGAGACAGTTTCTGTTGAGTGGGGTTCCTTCCTCATTGAAGAAAGAGATGGAGAGACAGCAGTGGTATGTAGCTGCTTTCTTTAGTTTTGTTTTACAAAGTATTTCAATTTTTTGTCAAAGTAACTTGTTCTTGTAGTATCCCTATAAATATGTGAGAGAGTTATTCAATTAATAATCTTGAGTTGTTTTTATACACACTTTGCAGAAATCTTAAATTTTCTTTTTTCAGTATAGAGGAGGCGGACTTCGACGTCTTCCCCTCGGTGAGTCACGTCCAGCAAATGACTCCAGACTCCCCCTTCTGGCATCTACCACCTGTCCAACTTCCCGTGAAAAATCGCGATGTTGGCAGCATCGAAGTTACCCCATTTTCAAACCTAGTCACCGTCGAAGCAGATGCACCGGCTTGTGAGAAAATCCCTTTGAAAAAAATTAAAAACATCAAAAAAGTCGTCACCGACATTAAAACCCAGCACCCCGACTATCCAGTTTTCAAAATTTTCAATTCAATTCACGAAAGAAGCGGCCATAAGAGCGAGGTGAAGCAGGTGACTAAGCGGCGAGGCCGCCCCAAGAAGTCCCTAGATAAAGTAGAGTTGGCCGCCGTGTCTTCCGGTAAGGATGGCACCCATGAAATGTGGACTGAAAAGTACAAACCCAAGTTGTCGTCAGATATCATTGGGAACCACAATAGCGTTAAAAGTTTGAAGGAGTGGTTGGTCAATTGGATAACTGTGCCGAAAAGTTGTAGAAATTATGTTGATAGCGAGTCCGAGTTCGATGTCACAGATGGGGATAGCAGGGATAGCGGGAAGTTGCTTGGTAATACTGTCATTCTAAAAGGACCTAGTGGTAGTGGCAAGACTGCTGCCGTATACGCTGTGTGCAATGAACTGGGATTGGAAGTATTGGAACTGAACGCCTCCAGCAAGCGCACAGGTATGTCCAAATTTTGCACCCTGTTGATGTGTAATATTGCTTTTTTAACAGGTAAGAGGCTACAGCAGGAGCTGCAAGAAGCCACACAGTCGCACCAAGTGTGCAAGAAAGAGAGCATTTTCTCCTTTGTCAAAGAAAAAAAAGATGTAAAATCCACAAAGATGTGTGTCTTATTGATAGAAGATATAGACGTTGTTTTTGACCAGGACGAAGGCTTCAGTGCTGCCCTCCTCCAAGTGATTACTACAACCAAGCGACCGATTATTCTCACATTAACGGACCATCCCGGGGGTGCCATTCAAAAAATCGTTAATAACTATCGCATTATTCCGTTCCAACCCCTTTCTTCAATCTTAGCTTTATGGTTACAAATTGTATGTGTGGTAGAGGGCTTGTATCTAGACCTCCAGTCACTAGATGATCTTCTGCGATTCAAAAGAGGTGACATCAGACGAACTTTGCTACAATTACAACTGTACGTAAACTCCGGAGGGCAGCGTAGCCAGAAAACGAGTGAACGAACTAGAGACCTCAAGTTTGACAACAGTGTAACGATGGACGACTCGACTGACGCCCATGAGGAAATCCACATCCATCGAGACTGTCTTGACACTTGCCAACCCGTTAGAAATTTTGGATTGTTCAGCTTGCCCCCCTGCACCAACTTGGAGGTTCTTTGGTGGAACTTGCCCCACATATTGGGACTCCCCGGGCTAAGAGTGGGGTCGGAAGCATCAGAACCGCAACAAGACACACATTTAGATAAACTTGATAGGCAACAATTGAGAATGTTGAGTGACTGCTTTGACAATATGTCTTTTGTTGATCTCACATGTGGTTCCAAACAGGTTCACGAGACTTTGAAGCCAAAATGGCGGACGACGCCGAAGAGCGGCCTCGGGCTCGAGGAAACCAAAGATACTTATCGTGACGACGAATTAAATCACGACTTGGCTCAGACATTGTTAAGTGGGTGTCTCAAAAGATACAAAGAAAACTGGAATAACGCTTTGTGTGATTTAAATTTGGCGCTACCGCTAGCCTCAGAGCAAAAGTGGCGCGCCAAGCAAATTTCTAATGAAAATAAGTTGGAGGATGCCCTTCTGTGTGGCGATTCTCTGTGGAGGAAGGCTGTGTCCTTGGACTACTTGCCGTCCTTGAGAAGTATAGCGCGGTCCGAATTAGTCAAAATGGCAAATAATAATAAACGAGGAAATAGGTTTTATAGTTATTTGAAAGGTTTGGGGGTTAGAGGGGGGGAGAGTATCTACAAGACGGCGAGTAGTATTTTCGGTACTTTAGAATGACCCTGTATGTTTTCCTTTTTTATAGTGAACTTGTACATAGGAATTTATTGTGTCATTTTTTTTAAAGAATTTTTGAATATATGCTCTTTGTGTAAGGTTTATCTGTGTTTTATAAATAGAAAAATATTGACTAAATCAAAGACCACATCGACATAGGGCTGGGTGCACTCAAAAGTGTACAAAATCAAGTAGGTAGAGTGTAAATGACAGACGGTAAATAAAAATGATCGGGTTCTCATGGTACTCTGGTAAGTAGCATTTAAAGTAGTAGACATAAATTGGACATTTACTACCAGTGGCATCAACGAGGACTGGAACAATAGCACCACCTTTTGGCTATGATGTTTCGTAGAATAGACTAGTACTTTGGCGCTCAAAAATCAAGTAGGTGTCCGGAGTGTAAATGACAGATGTAAAGTGAGTGTGTGTTAAAAATTGGTCTATTTTTGGACTTCAGGAGTTAAATGTGGATCTATGGGTGGATGTAGGAGGTTTCATGACACTCTTCTAAGTCTCATTGAAGTACAGACTGATCAAGAATTAAAATTTGGGTTGGCAATCAAAACTGGTAAGTGTGATTTAGTTACAGCTTGTAATTGTCATAATAGTTATTTTTTTATGAATATTTTTAAAGCACATTTTTAATTGCATACCAGCAACGCTTATTTTGTTTGAATATTTTTAATAGTAAAAAAAATGAAAAATTACAGACATTTATCAATTGACTAATGTTAGTTCAAATGACATTTAGATGACATGTTTGATTCATATTCACAGTTACATTGTTGATTAATAAAAATGGCTAAACAGTAGAACGGTAAGTTATAGAAAGAGTCTACTGACATTCCAATTCATTTTTAAACATTTGGACTATTTTAAGACAAATAAATCATAAATGGACGTTCGTTATCTTTTAATAAATCATGTCTTCATTTTTGCATTTTTTTCACACAAAATCAAATACAGAACTATTTTTTGTTCTTATTCTTATTTCTAGCTATAAAAGCAATAAATAAATAAATAAATAAATAAATAAATAAATAAATAAATAAATAAATAAATAAATAAATAAATATATATATATATATATATATATATATATATATATATATACATACCCAGCTATCCATACCAAGCCCAACAAACACCACAGGCACTCAGAAGCCCGCCCTTTCCTTTATAGTTACAGATATATTTGCTGGATATATAGGTTTTATATCACCACATTAACCAGCGCAACCTGAGAGGGGTAACTTTTTGTTGACATACAAATAATTCTATGTTTCTCAGATTTTACGAAACCACACATGCTCTGCTTACTATAACAATCCCGTTTGTATAAAAAAATGTATATCACGTATTATACGAAGCCAAGCGGTGTTGCCAGCATTTCCACCACAAATGTAGACTAAATTAATATTGTATGCTGACTTATTATTCAACAAAATTGTATTTTTTTTAAGTTTTTCTTAAATTATTTGTTTGGAATCGGGCACCTGTATTTTCTTGGCAATATATTGATAATGAATAATAATAATGAATGATAATGACAGCAAAACATCCCCTATTGTTTCTGCTATTCTTGAGGGAATTCTATTTCTGCCTCCCCTCATACCATCTCACGAATTTTTCGGAGCAAATATTGTGTTTTTATCCAACACTTGTGTATTATGTAGTCATAATAACGCCGATTTTGAATGGATTATGAGGTCTATAAGACACATGTGACTTATGAAAAAATAATTCAATGGTTTTCTAATTTGTCGTAGCAACCAGTTCATAAGCCACAGGTTTGGACGTCAAATGAACGTCAAATTTTTTTGGGTTTTGATGAATGTTCAAGAACTGTTACAGGAGGGAGTGTTGGATAAACCTATGTATTAAACACGTGTCTTAACAGCAAGAAAAATTAGCCACTCGAGCAAGCTCTCGTGGCTAAACATTTCTTTCGTGACTTATTTGCCTTATAAGACACTAGTATAATAAATAGCTATTTTTGGTCTTCGTCTCAATTTAGTTATTTTCCAGTCGTCCAAATCGGCTGGAAAACGATATTTGCCTGCCTAGGCTAGAACATGGAAACTAGGGATTTTTCAATGCAAGCTTTTATGTTCGTTGGATTTGTCACCGCCCCGAATAGCAGAATAACTACCATTAAAACATCGGAAAAATTACAAGGGGGGCCCTTGGTATAGGACAACGACAATAAAAAAAACCCCTTCAACAGAGGGGCCCAAGGGGGCCCTTTAAGACATGGGGGGGGTCCTTTTGACATGTGGAGCCCTTGAAACAGGGGAGCCCAAAGGGGCTCTTTGAGACACGAGGGCCCCCATGCGTTATGAGGCCCCCTTAGACTTGTGGGGGCCCTTGCAATATGGGGCCCAAGGGGGCTCTTTGCGACACGTGGGCCCCCATGAGGCATGGGGCCCCCCTACAAAAGTGAACAATGAAAATCTTTTGTCGGCCGAAAAAGTTTCGTTTATCACAAGACCCGAAACTGTTTTGCAAGTGCTTGCACTTGTGAAGTCTCGGCTACGCCTCGCCTCAACAAACTGTGCTCGCACTTGCAAAATGACATTTTCTGGCCTTGTAATAAAATATACTATTGTATTCGTTTTGTGAAACACATAATGCGTAATGAAATACATAGCAACATACATAAATTTTGCATCGTATGTATTTAATTTGGCAGCAGTCAACCTAACCTCAAAATCTGATGTAAATTTGTACTTTTTCTCATTTTGCGGGAACGAATACAAAAAGAAACACTATTCAATACTCGTGCCCTGTCACTTTTCAGGGGTTCGGCCTCATTGCGGCCCTCGGCATTCGCCTCGGGCTGCAAAAATTCGCCCTCTCCCCCGAAAAGTGTAATGACAGCGCACTCGTATGAAATATACTATTACTACCGTCCAAGAACTGTTATTTATTAAAAATAATTACGATAATTTAGGGTAAAATGAAGCTTCAATAAAGGCTTCAACAGGGAATAATTTTGGTGCAAACAAGTTACCTAGTCGCACGGGTGAGGCCTGTAAGAACAAAATATTTTGTTTAATTTTGAGATTTATGCTAAATACTACTTTAAACTACTTTCTAAGTCAAGTTTAGACAACAAGCTCTTAAAAACAAAATTATTGCTAAAATTTCGGAACTGAAGCGTTTCGGTAAAATTTTTATATATCGGCGTTTTATAACGCCTATTTACAGCCAAATTGTGCTAAAATACTTACAAAGACATTTTTTACATGTTATTGCTCAATTAAAAGTCAAGGTGGTTTGATGTCTCCAACAATACCCTAAATTCTAAAATTAATAGAGTATGTTCTTGACAACTCTCCTGCGCTTATTTGCGTGGAAATCAAGTCAAGCTTTTGTCCGTACAAAGAAAACAGTACAAACAAGCGTTTTATAGAAAATTTACTGTGACTTAAGCTATTTTTATAGTAAAATACTATTGATATTCTAACTAAAAATCTTCAACTGTCGAAACAGAAAAAAAATCGGAGCTGAAGCGTTTGGCTGAAATTTCTATTATTTATTTATTTTAAAGACACGTATTTGCACATTTGACAACAGTGTTTATTACAGTCCCAGAATGGTTATTTATACCACATTAAATTTGTAGGGACTTGGTAGTTTACATATCTATATAATAAAAGTCGTGTTAGTGCAAGTCGGACTCGCACACGAAGGGTTTCGTACCACCGTACAATATTTATTTAAGACTACATTTTTTTATTATTTTTATTATCTGTTGTTATTGCGGCCATAGTTGTCCGCATTCTGTGAAAATTTCAAGTGTCTAACTATTACGGTTCAAAAGATACAGCCCTGTGACAGACGGAAGGACGGACAGCCGGACAGCTGAGCCTTAGTAATAGCACTGTTGGGGAACGGAACCCTAAAAATGAAATGCTGTACCTACGTTGGTAACACACTTGGCAACACTTGAGAACGGCTGGACCGATTTGGCTATTTTTTTTAGAATCCCCGTAATGGTCCAGGTCAGGTTCTTACGGAAATAAAAATTGGGAAAGATTTGCCGGAAAATTGGAAAATCTTTATTTCCATAAAAATATTACCTAGACCATTAAGAATAGGTACTCAAAAAAAAAAAATTGCCATATCGGTCCACCTGTTCTCAAGTGATGCGTTTACCAACGCATAGCGTTTCATTTTTATATAATAGACTGGAAAAGTCGTGACGTCACTGAGAGTGGGGACTTTTCAAAACAAACGCACGTGCTAGTGACGTGTCAACAGCTGGCTGGAAATAGTGAGGTTACTGTCATTCGCTGTAATTTTTTTTGGAAAATTTACCCGAAAAATTAGAAAATTCGGGAAAAACTGAAATACACTGCACGTGCGTAAATGTTGAAATGGTGTATTTGTAGGCGCAACACTTGAGAACGGATGAACCCATTTCGCTAATAATTTTTTCCTCATATTCGTCATAGTCCAGATAAGGTTCCTACGGAAATAAAAATTGTAAAGGTTGCCCGAAAAATTGGAAAATTCGGGAAAAACTGAAAGTGATTTTTTCTATGGGATTTTTATATAAATTCACAACCATAACTCACGATTCGAACGATGGATATGCCTAATTCCTTTTTGTTTCTTTCGTTATGGTCCTGGAAAAGTTTTCGGGAAAACAAAGTTTGAGCCAATTATAAATAAAAGTCGGAAAATTAGGAAATACTGCAAAATCATGATATTTGTATGCATTCTCAATCATAACTGATGATAGGAAAGACCTATTTTTTTGTTTTGTTCGTTCTGCTCCCGGGATGTGAGCTTTTTTATTATTATTTATTATTAAGTTTTAAGTTGTCATAAAAAATGTCTCCAAAATTTAGTTGTGATTAAAGCAATGGTGTATTGAAGGGTTAAAAAATAGTGTCTCAAATATTTAAAAACCACCTTTTTTTAAGTTTTTAACCCATAAATACACCTTTGCTTTACAATCAAATTAAAAACACAACACAATTTAAATCAGTGTGTGTAAAACACACCCTTAAAACAATTATTTTCAACCGTAAATACACCCTTGCTTTTATTACAACCAAATATTAAACCTAATTTAAAAGGGTAAAAGGGTACCAACATTTTAAATAAAAAAAAACACAAAATTAACATAATCCGCCTCCGGAAAAATAAAAATCTGGCAATAATATCCTATTTCAACGCACTGTTGCGCCTAAACGGTTCACCCGACAAAAAAATATGGTAGGTTAGACCTGTTAGACCCAATTCGTATTCCACCTCAAAAAACATAAAGTATCAAAAACCCAAAACTAGAAGAAAATTTGTTAAGCAGGACACCTAAAGTCTTTTGTGACTGGAATGATGGGTTCAAAAACCGTTTTAAGGGCGTTTTTAAATATCTGACACTGTTTATAATTTTTAAATTGTTCTATAAAAAACGTTTTAAAAATTTGGTTGTAATCAAAAAACGGAGTATTTAAGAGTTGAAAAAATGTTTTAAGGGTGGTTTGACATTAAAATATAATCTTAAAATTCTCAGATAAGAGCTTTCTGAATTGTTACCGCTAAATCATCTTTTCGCTCGTAGCGTTAAATATCTCCAATATTACATTAAATGAATAATCGAGTGAATGCGCTGTTGTCACATGAACGGGATTCCTATTATGCATTAAACATCTTAAGGTCGGGCATCATCGACAAAGTATCTGCAGTAAATATACAGTTTTATACAAATCTGTCGTGCGCCCCCTACAGTGAACTTCAAAAACTAAACGTGTGTATTTTACGATATATGGTGACTTTACCCGCCAAATGAAAATTTTGCCAGTAGATGGCTTTAGTCGTATCAATGAGAAATAACTCGGATATACACGTGAATTTTACGAAGCCCAAAGTAGGGCTTCGTAAGTAGGTGTCGGGCTTGGTATTACTTTCCAACATAGCATTTTGGGCTTGACATTGCCGCCGTATATGTCTATATATATATATATATACATACCCAGCTATCCATACCAAGCCCGACAAACACCACAGGCACTCAGAAGCCCGCCCTTTCCTTTATAGATACAGATATATTTGCTGGATATATAGGTTTTATATCACCACATTAATCAGCGCAACCTGAGAGGGGTAACTTTTTGTTGACATACAAATAATTCTATGTTTCTCAGATTTTACGAAACCACACATGCTCTGCTTACTATAACAATCCCGTTTGTATAAAAAAATGTATATCACGTATTATACGAAGCCAAGCGGTGTTGCCAGCATTTCCACCACAAATGTAGACTAAATTAATATTGTATGCTGACTTATTATTCAACAAAATTGTATTTTTTAAGTTTTTCTTAAATTATTTGTTTGGAATCGGGCACCTGTATTTTCTTGGCAATATATTGATAATGAATAATAATAATGAATGATAATGACAGCAAAATTATTCATAAAGGTAGTTCCAATTTGTTTTATTTACCCGTTGTCCCACAGGTAGGTGCAGAATAACAGGAGCCAACTGGTGAGGCCTATCAAGTACAAATTATTTATTGCTATAATATTTAACTGGGTAAACAATTTTAAATATGTCTTTATCATTTATAAATTATAAAAGTACTGTTTATAAAACTAACAACTTACTAAAGTCCAAAGTTTTGTGCCTCTTACATTATTTACAACATCCCCTTTTGTTTCTGCTGTTCTTGAGGGAATTCTATTTCTGCCTCCCCTCATACCATCTCACGAATTTTTCGGAGCAAATATTGTGTTTTTATCCAACACTTGTGTATTATGTAGTCATAATAACGCCAATTTTGAATGGATTATGAGGTCTATAATATACATGTGACTTATGAAAAAATAATTCAATGGTTTTCTAATTTGTCGTAGCAACTAGTTCATAAGCCACAGGTTTGGACGTCAAATGAACGTCAAATTTTTTTGGGTTTTGATGAATGTTCAAGAACTGTTACAGGAGGGAGTGTTGGATAAACCTATGTATTAAACACGTGTCTTAACAGCAAAGACACTAGTATAATAAATAGCTATTTTTGGCCTTCGTCTCAATTTAGTTATTTTCCAGTCGTCCAAATCGGCTGGAAAACGATATTTGCCTGCCTAGGCTAGAACATGGAAACTAGGGATTTTTCAATGCAAGCTTTTATGTTCGTTGGATTTGTCACCGCCCCGAATAGCAGAATAACTACCATTAAAACATCGGAAAAATTACAGGGGGGGGGCCTTGGTATAGGACAACGACAATAACAAAACCCCCTTCAACAGAGGGGCCCAAGGGGGCCCTTTAAGACATGGGGGGGGTCCTTTTGACATGTGGAGCCCTTAAAACAGGGGGGCCCAAAGGGGCTCTTTGAGACACGAGAGCCCCCATGCGTTATGAGGCCCCCTTAGACTTGTGGGGGGCCTTGCGATATGGGGCCCAAGGGGGCTCTTTGCGACACGTGAGCCCCCATGAGGCATGGGGCCCCCCTACAAAAGTGAACAATGAAAATCTTTTGTCGGCCGAAAAAGTTTCGTTTATCACAAGACCCGAAACTATTTTGCAAGTGCTTGCACTTGTGAAGTCTCGGCTACGCCTCGCCTCCACAAACTGTGCTCGCACTTGCAAAATGACATTTTCTGGCCTTGTAATAATAGTATATTGTGCAACTAGTGCGGCAAGTTGTCGATTGCCCACGAAAGCGAAGTTGAGCGCACGAACGAAGTGAGTGTGCTCATTCGCTTGAGGGGGCAATCGACAACGCCGCACGAGTTGGACATACTATTTTTTATTGCGAATGAGGAATAAATCCCAATATAAAATTGGACTCCAGGGGCAAATTCAGTTTTCAGTAGTTTGTTTATCTGAATTTGCGTGTGCAAAGAATAATTTGCGTGCGACAAGTAAACTTTGCGCACCCAAATTAATAAATGGGCAAACCATTACTTTGCAACCGTAACCGAGGTTGCAAAGATACTGTTTGTCTACATGAGCAATAAAAAATATACTGTTGTATTCGTTTTGTGAAACACATAATGCGTAATGAAATACATAGCAACATACATAAATTTTGCATCGTATGTATTTAATTTGGCAGCAGTCAACCTAACCTCAAAATCTGATGTAAATTTGTACTTTTTCTCATTTTGCGGGAACGAATACAAAAAGAAACACTATTCAATACTCGTGCCCTGTCACTTTTCAGGGGCTCGGCCTCATTGCGGCCCTCGGCATTCGCCCCCGAAAAGTGTAATGACAGCGCACTCGTATGAAATATACTATCACTACCGTCCAAGAACTGTTATTTATTAAAAATAATTACGATAATTTAGGGTAAAATGAAGCTTTAATAAAGGCTTCAAGAGGGAATAATTTTGGTGCAAACAAGTTACCTTGTCGCACGGGTGAGGCCTGTAAGAACAAAATATTTTGTTTAATTTTGAGATTTATGCTAAATACTACTTTAAACTACTTTCTAAGTCAAGTTTAGACAACAAGCTCTTAAAAACAAAATTATTGCTAAAATTTCGGAACTGAAGCGTTTCGGTAAAATTTTTATATATCGGCGTTTTATAACGCCCATTTACAGCCAAATTGTGCTAAAATACCAAAAGACATTTTTTACATGTTATTGCTCAATTAAAAGTCAAGGTGGTTTGATGTCTCCAACAATACCCTAAATTCTAAAATTAATAGAGTATGTTCTTGACAACTCTCCTACGCTTATTTGCGTGGAAATCAAGTCAAGCTTTTGTCCGTACAAAGAAAACAGTACAAACAAGCGTTTGATAGAAAATTTACTGTGATTTAAGCTATTTTTTTAGTAAAATACTATTGATATTCTAACTAAAAATCTTCAACTGTCGAAACAGAAAAAAAATCGGAACTGAAGCGTTTGGCTGAAATTTCTATTATTTATTTATTTTAAAGACACGTATTTCCACATTTGACAACAGTGTTTATTACAGTCCCAGAATGGTTATTTATACCACATTAAATTTGTAGGGACTTGGTAGTTTACATATCTATATAATAAAAGTCGTGTTAGTGCAAGTCGGACTCGCACACGAAGGGTTTCGTACCACCGTACAATATTTATTTAAGACTACATTTTTTTACTATTTTTATTATCTGTTGTTATTGCGGCCATAGTTGTCCGCATTCTGTGAAAATTTCAAGTGTCTAACTATTACGGTTCAAAAGATACAGCCCTGTGACAGACGGAAGGACGGACAGCCGGACAGCTGAGCCTTAGTAATAGCACTCTTGGGGTACGGAACCCTAAAAATGAAATGCTGTACCTACGTTGGTAACACACTTGGCAACACTTGAGAACGGCTGGACCGATTTGGCTATTTTTTTTAGAATCCCCGTAATGGTCCAGGTCAGGTTCTTACGGAAATAAAAATTGGGAAAGATTTGCCGGAAAATTGGAAAATCTTTATTTCCATAAAAACATTACCTAGACCATTACGAATAGGTACTCAAAAAAAAAAAAAAATTGCCAAATCGGTCCACCTGTTCTCAAGTGATGCGTTTACCAACGAATAGCGTTTCATTTTTATATAATATGCTGGAAAAGTCGTGACGTCACTGAGAGTGGGGACTTTTCAAAACAAACGCACGTGCTAGTGACGTGTCAACAGCTGGCTGGAAATAGTGAGGTTACTGTCATTCGCTGTAATTTTTTATGGAAAATTTACCCGGAAAATTCGAAAATTCGGGAAAAACTGAAATACACTGCACGTGCGTAAATGTTGAAATGGTGTATTTGTAGGCGCATCACTTGAGAACGGATGAACCCATTTCGCTAATAGTTTTTTCCTCATATTCGTCATAGTCCAGATAAGGTTCCTACGGAAATAAAAATTGTAAAAGTTGCCCGAAAAATTGGAAAATTCGGGAAAAACTGAAAGTGATTTTTTCTATGGGATTTTTATATAAATTCACAACCATAACTCACGATTCGAACGATGGATATGCCTAATTCTTTTTTGTTTCGTTCGTTATGGTCCTGGAAAAGTTTTCGGGAAAACAAAGTTCGAGCCAATTATAAATAAAAGTCGGAAAATTAGGAAATACTGCAAAATCATGATATTTGTATGCATTCTCAATCATAACTGATGATAGGAAAGACCTATTTTTTTGTTTTGTTCGTTCTGCTCCCGGGATGTGAGCTTTTTTATTATTATTTATTATTAAGTTTTAAGTTGTCATAAAAAATGTCTCCAAAATTTAGTTGTAATTAAAGCAATGGTGTATTGAAGGGTTAAAAAATAGTTTTAAGGATGCTTTTAAAATTTGGCCTTGTTTAAAACAATTTAAAAATTATAAACAGTGTCAAATATTTAAAAACCACCTTTTTTTAAGTTTTTAACCCATAAATACACCTTTGCTTTACAATCGAATTAAAAACACAACACAATTTAAAGCAGTGTGCGTAAAACACACCCTTAAAACAATTATTTTTAACCATAAATACATCCTTGCTTTTATTACAACCAAATATTAAACCTAATTTAAAAGGGTAAAAGGGTACCAACATTTTAAATCAAAAAAACACAAAATTAACATAATCCGCCTCCGGAAAAATAAAAATCTGGCAGTAATATCCCATTTCAACGCACTGTTGCGCCTTAACGGTTCACCCGACAAAAAAATATGGTAGGTTAGACCTGTTAGACCCAATTCGTATTCCACCTCAAAAAACATAAAGTATCAAAAACCCAAAACTAGAAGAAAATTTGTTAAGCAGGACACCTAAAACCTTTTGTGACTGGAATGATGGGTTCAAAAACCGTTTTAAGGGCGTTTTTAAATATCTGACACTGTTTATAATTTTTAAATTGTTCTATAAAAAACGTTTTAAAAATTTGGTTGTAATAAAAAAACGGAGTATTTAAGAGTTGAAAAAACGTTTTAAGGGTGGTTTGACAATCAAATATAATTTTAAAATTCTCAGATAAGAGCTTTCTGAATTGTTACCGCTAAATCATCTTTTCGCTCGTAGCGTTAAATATCTCCAATATTACATTAAATGAATAATCGAGTGAATGCGCTGTTGTCACATGAACGGGATTCCTATTATGCATTAAACATCTTAAGGTCGGGCATCATCGACAAAGTATCTGCAGTAGATATACAGTTTTATACAAATCTGTCGTGCGCCCCCTACAGTGAACTTCAAAAACTAAACGTGTGTATTATTTGTAAGATACCTTTATAATTTTTCTATTCCTTTCCACTTTGTTCCATTTTAATTGTTTATTATTCCGTAACCCTTTTTTTAAGTTAATTTTTTTCTTCTTTTTTTCTCCGTTCCCTTTCTTTATCAAGTCTTAATTCTTCTTTATTTTGAATTGCTTTTAAAATATAGGGAAAAAAATTCATTCATCATACTCCTAAAAATGAAGCAACTTTGTCATTTTTTTTTTAATAAACAAATGCTGATATGGGGTTTGTAATACCGTCTTACCCTGAAATAAGCTGTCCTTTATTGATTTTTCACAACCGCATATTCAAATAATCAAAACTAAACCCGTGAAGTTCAATAATCGGCTGACCTCTCGGCCACAAAACAACAGATGCATCCCAAAAAAAATTACGGCGTCGGTACATACACAAACTACTATAAACATTGTTGAGTGAACCCTTTTTCGCTTGTGGGGCGTAGTATTTATTGAATAAGGAAATTATAATAAACATAAAATAACAATATTTTACCTGACCTGAGGATGATACCTTCCTGTAAAATACGAAAAAATTTCATTCTTTATACTCCTAAAAATGAAGCAACTTTGGCATTTTATTATGAATAAACAAATGCTGATATGGGGTTTGTAATACCGTCTTACCCTGAAATAAGATGTCCTTTACCGATTTTTCACAACCTCATATTCAAATAATCAAAACTAAACCCGTGAAATTCAATAAAAGTCAAGTACGCTGCAATCAAAACTATCTTGATTTTTGGCGTGTGCAATTAAACCGGGGGGCGATGATCCTCTGTGTGGAGACAAGTCGTTACAGATTTCATTCCTATTCATTAGTTATTAATTGCGTTATGTAATGTTTTTAAGCAAATCGCTCGGACAGGTCAATTTTTTTTATGCCACCTGCTATGCAATTAAAAAAAAACATTTTTAATTTCTTGCCAAAGAATTTTATTTCTATAAATTATTTCAATTAATAAATCATTTTGATCGCCGGAATATACAACGAAAAAACAAACATTTTTTTCGACAAATTGCTAATTGTCTTTGAATCTGAAAATTTACATAACCAGTTTACAATATAATTAAGATATTTATTTTAATTTACTTGTATATACATGTACAATAATCATGTCCTTTGTTTATTTGTATTTGCTTGGTCTCATCGTTTATACAGATACAAGCAACTTTTTTTGATAAATACTGCAGGTCTCATCGTTTATACAGATACAAGCAACTTTTTTTGATAAATACTGCAAAGTATTTTTACTTATAACTGGTCTTGGGTCGGTCCGTATTTTGAGAGTTTCCGAATATCGGTATTCCGGAAGCTGGAAAGCATCATAAAAAAACCTGCTGTGTTTGTGGGCTTTGTCTTCCCCGCACAATTTTATGATTTTATGGCTGAATGGTATGAATGGGTTCTATCTTATACCTGACCGTTCCCCTGACTGCTGTAAAATGCGACATCTTCCGCCCCAAGGCCACACCAAATTTTAAATTTTCTACTCAAGTTCCTACCCAATTATACAGCTTTCTATATTTTTCAAGCTTACTACAGAAATAATTTTCCCGACAAACATTATTGAATTTTATAGACGAACAACAATGCTAAGGCACGTGAGTTTTTTTCTAACGAAAGTTCAATTCTTGCTACAGGGTAACGTCTATTTGAAATTTACGAATTGTGCGTTGTTTTTCAGGAATAAAATTCCAAAGACATTCATTTATACTCCTGAAAATTAAGCAACTTTGTCATTTTTTTATGAATAAACAAATGCTAATATCGGCTTTGTAATACCGTCTTACCCTAAATTAAGATGCCCTTTATCGATTTTTCATAATCGCATAGTCAAATAATCAAAAATAAACCCGTAAAATTCAATGAAATGGTGACATGTTTCCCGTGCATTTGGCTCTATCGCTGGTGTAACAAGTAACCATTTAATCTTGAAAGAAATAAATAGGTTGGCACCCCTCGCCACATATTTTGATTATCTTTTTATTTTAGGATTGAGTGATGAGTGACAGTTTTATTTTTTTTACGCTTAATTTGATGCATTTGAATTTGAAATCAGATGTGTCAGTGTCAGTTAATAAAATATAACCAATTTTACAATTATTACAAACATAAAGTACAACAATAAATACTAAAGTAGTACGTTTTCACTTGATAGTGTAAAAAAGTGGTTATCCACAACGGCGGCTCCAGGATTTTTTTCTGGGAGGGGCACAGATGCTCTTTTGTAGGCATCTTCTGGAGATATTGGGATATTTTCTCTCATCTGTTGCCAAATTTTTAGCTCTCCGCCAATGGTTATCCATAAACACGTTATCAAATGTCTATGGATAACCACTTTTTTACAGAATTAGGCCGATTTAGGTTTTTCAATTTTAATTTTTTGAAATCTCGATATCCTCAAATCTTCGTAAGTCGAAAATTTATATTCGAATGTTATAGTCCCGAAATTTTAAAATCAGTTTTCCACAAACCTTTATTTGCCACACTTAATAGTAATAGAAGAGGGACAAGAGAGGTTGTATTTAAAAAGCAGCCGAATTTTTATCTTAATAAATTTGTGCCATACAATAAATAATTCTGAATAAGTACTCTTCTTAATGAGTGTCTCTGGCTTCTTTTAAAACCTTTCGAATTATTGTTATTCCAAAAAATAATTATCAATTGTATTAATTGTAATCTCTTGTAAAATTGGGGCTGAAGATGGGAGTAGTTTTCTCCCGAAACATGTTCCTATTGAGATTTACGTTTATTAAACTTTGTGGAGTTTGAGTTGAATATATTTAAATTTTAATTGTTGTTCCAATTTATTCATAATCGTTAAAATGTAGAAATCATGTTCATGATAGTGCTTGTAAAACTAGAATAATCAGCAAACTTCAGATTAATAAAATCGTGTTATTAACCGGAAGAATCACACCAAGGCCTTGTCGTGTTCATCAAGCTCCCAACATGCAACCATTTTTTGCTGCTAAATTTCTGTATATAACATGGACCTGTTCCTTCCTGTCTAAAGCCACAAAATGAGAAATTTCCACATTGTGTTACTTCTAGTAACAGTTATTGCCAGTTCCAGATCTGACTCAGATGTATGTAAGTAATAAAAATTTCCCAGCTGTAATTACACGAATACCACTTTTTAGACCGGTCCTCCGGGCCCATTCAAGTTCTTTGAAATCAAAGACTGCGACCCCGTCCTCAACAAAATATCCATAAAACCCAACTTGCAAACCGACAATGACAACGTGGACAGCTTAAGTTTCAGTTACAGGTTGTCCGAAGACTTAACTGATGATACTTTTGTAAGTCAATAATGTTACAAGTGTTTTGTACAGTATTTTTTTTAGGTGAGCGTGACTGCGGATAAGTTCGATGGTACCGATTGGGAAACTAACGCTGTCGAGATTGAACAGCAACCTCTTTTTAAGGTGTTGAATGAATTCATTCCAAACATTTGGAAGAATTTCAGAGAACAAGTTTCTCCTCCAATTGCCGATATTAAAAAGATACCAGCGGTAATGTTATAATAATGGTGTTGGTGGCGTGGTCATGTTTTTATTACAGGGGGAATATAACATAGACAACTTTCAAGCTATTTACAAGGATATTAATTCTCCACAAGTTGTGTACGGGCGGTTAAGAGCAAATGTGTTTCTGAGTAAAGATGATGTGGATTTTGCTTGCTTGTCACTAGATTTTCAGGCCAACCAACCGCCGGAAGAGTAGAGCACAGAATTATAAATAAAAGAACTAAGAACAAGGATGAACTATTTGCAAACGGAAAGGTGGTCTAATTTTTTCGATAATTGGGATTTTTGTTAATTCAAAACTAATAAATATTAGTTCACTAATTTTTCTTCCTGTTATTTAAGACTCCTCTCAGGTTTCTCCGCTATCTCAATTCTTTCGGTTTTTACTACAATATTTTCACCCAAGATGTGAAAAAAACCTCCAAAACCACAGAAAAGAACGTCATAAGCAACATTATATTGATTATCAGGTTATAATAGTACGTTTTTGTACATCAGTCTATAATACGGAGCGATTGAAAAAGAAATTAGTCTGACAACCGACTTGTTTAATACATGCTGATCGCTCTGTATTACAACACTTTATAAATTCACTATAATAATTCCAAACACTGGTCCTCATGAAATTTTTCTTTATGTTCATTAAACAATTTCAATAGCTCCGCAACAAAAATCTCATGGACGTTATCCACATCTTCTTGGGTCGGATTTTCAATTCTACTCACTGCAATGGGCATACCAACTGTTAAACAATTAAACCAAAATAGAGTTTGTATGGTGCCACTAAATTAAGTACTCACCAACAGTATTTAATGGAGTCTTCTTTGGTGTCAATCCAACCGACCCCTTCCAAAATCCTGTTCCATAAAATATCAATGGCGCAAACCCTAGTATCTTCTTTAAAAATTTCTGTACTGCTCGTACCTTTTCGTTCTCGATCTGTTGGTATGTATTAATTTCACCAAATGTGATAACTGGCACCAGTGGTGCTCCAGTTCTCAACGCCGTCTTGACAAAGCCTTTTCTCTTTTTAACCGTAAACGTATAACGTCCAGGTCTTCCGTAAAATGACTCTTCGGCTCCTCCGGGAATCAGCACGACAATCTTACCACCTCTTGGGCCACTCAAGACGTACTTTAGGGAGTCTGCAGAACATGAGATAATTCCACATGCCAGAGCCAGTTCTCTCACAAATGGCATCATGAAGAGCCAGCACACGACTGCGATGTTGACTCTAAATTTTGGAAATAATGTTAAGAAACCGTTCGTATTTGAAAGTAGGTTGTGGGTAGCACCAATTGGATATACCGAGTGAGGGAAGCAGCAAAATAAGTAGTTTCGTTTTGGGTCAAGTGTGAAGTCGGGGTTTAAGGTTAAGGTTGCAGAAAAATAGTCTCTTGTGCACTCCCAGCCTTTCCATGATTGAACACTCTGCACTGCACGGCCTCCCGTTGAGGGAGTATTCCTATCGTGGTACCACCATGCGGAATACAGCAAAGAGATTGGCCAGAATCTGGTAGTCAACAAGTAGAGGAAAAGAAACCAGCCGGTGAGGAACCATCCGACGAAGAAGTGAGTAAAAGCGGCTACCATTAGGAACTGCTTATTTTGTTCAGAGAGCAGATTTCGTCGCATCTTGAAAAAAAAATTGTTGTCTTCAGTACTTGATGTTCTCAATCGGTTCTTTGGATACGATTGAACTGACACTTTTTTCCTCGAAGAACCAGAATTTATAATAATGATATAAGTATGTAATTTCAAGTTGTCTGATAAAAATGTTGTTAATTGTGTTTAATAGCATGAAAAAAACAACGTTCTCAAACATGATAACAACAAGGACATGTACAAATTTTGCTGACATGATTATTTATGGCACATCGTAGAGGCAAAAGTATCATAAAGAGCTCTGAAAAATGTCTCAAGTAAAGTAAATGGGTTCATAAAGGGGGAAAAACAAAGTAATGAACGAAAAAAGTGACGACGATTACAGCAAAGAGAGAAAGAGGCTAAAAAGCAATAGAGAAAAACATACATACAGCCGAACATAGAACCTCCTTCCTTTTTGCAGTCGGTAAAAAATTGAGAAGTTATTTTTTTTTGAGGTTCCTTCAGATGCAGAATTTTTTAACAATTACAACAATAACCAATCGTTTTTTCAAGACAATTTACAGAACAAGCAGGTGTGATAAGCGATAAACTGTGGATTGTAGATAAAGGCTACTAATAATGTAAATATCATGTTTTGCTACTATGACACATGTAATTATGACTTTTAAATAGATGCAAGGCTGTAAATGTTAAAGTAAAAAAGTTGCTTTAAATTTCGGAACATTTATTTAGTTGGAACCTGAAAGAATTCAAAAATGGAATTGTTTAGGAATTGTGTTAAATGTTGGCTTCAAGGTCACCAAGTCATTTTTTTTTTTAAACCTTTCCCGAATGAGCATGAAAGTGTACAAAAATTTCAAAATGTTCAAAAATTGTTTTATCGTTCGACACTCTCAGAATTTTCAAATTTTCGCTTGTGTAAACACTCTCTGTCATGAAATAATGAAAATGACAGATAAACGTCAAACTATTTTTATGGATTTTAAAGGCTCTCCGGGGTTGTGTCGAACGATAAAACGTTGTATTACACTCGTTTCTGTGTAGATTGAACGCTTTACGGCACTCGGGGCTCACAAAAGCACTCGTTTCACTCGTGCTTTTATGAACCCCTTGTGGCATAAAGCGTCCAATTTACACAGGAACTCGTATAATAATCTACTATTTTTTAAACCTAACCGAAACGAATGTTAAATGTTACCCATGTTAATCAGACGTTGTTTGGATATAGGCACACTAATTTGGCGTAATCTGATGTCAACACTTATAGAGGATGCCACGTATCTCTAAGTTTATCAATGAAATAACGGCCCATTCGTTTACAAAACATGACAACTAAAAATACATATGTGATTGGTTTTCTTAAATTAATTCTCGTTAAATTCGCATCGTTTTAACTTTTTTTTATAATTTTTTTATTATAAATATAAAATGATATCAGTGACTGCCCGTGTGTTCAAAACGGCTTTCCTCCCTTCATTCTCCAAAATGCACTAGAATACAGAGTGGGCTGGACGAAAATTTATGTTTTAAGCTTATAAAAAATCTTCGGATGTGAAATCGAAAATCCTATAAGATATTGAAGAAACAGCGCTTTTAAGATCAAAGACGAAAAGACGTCAACTAAGACGTCAACTAAAGGGCGTGTCAAATTTTCTTCTACCTCTGTTTTGCCTATAAGAAACTGAATATCTTGTCTTTGTCTGCATTTTCTATCTGACCAACTAATTATAATACGCTGACATTACCGTGTGTGTGTTCATTATACATTTGATTTACTGGAAAAATCTGCGTCTCAGTTGTCCAAGTGACGCTAGTTCACTGCTACAAAGTTACCTTATATGCTATTTGCATCTGGCTAACTACACTGTTCTCGATGTCGATGTCCATGTTTTAATAGATATTCTGCTATTCGGGGCGGAGACAAATCCAACAAATCAAAAACCATGAAAATGGGTCCAGCCGTTTTCGAGTAATAAACCCAAGGGGCCTCCTGGCCCCATATCCATATTTTAATAGTTATTCTGCTAAAAAAAACATAAAAATCGGACCAGCCTAATAGGGCACCCTGGGCCCCCATATCCATGTGAAAAATAGTTTACCATCTATTCTCATACCTACCAAATGTACAAAAAGAAAATTATCAAAATCGGTCGAACCAAAAAATCGGTCCAGCCCAAGGGGCTTCCTTGAACCTCCATATCCATGTGAAAAATAGTTTACCACCTATTCTCATACTTGCCAAATATACAAAGAAAAAATCATCAAAATCGGTCGAGTCGAAAAACCGGTCCAGCCCAAGGGCCCCTCCTGGGCCCCTATATCCATGTAAAAATAGTTTACCACGTATTCTCATACCTGCCAAATGTACAAAAAAAATTTACTATTAAAAAGCAGGGGTTGGTGATAGAAAAGTGAAAATTTAGGGTTGTATGTATTTTTTAATTTCACATAATAAAAAAATAAAAAAAAATCAAAAAAAAAATGGGGTGGACACCCCTTAACATTTAGGGGGATGAAAAATAGATGTTGTCCGATATGCACACAAAGATTCACAAAAATCGGTCGAGCCATTTCGGAGGAGTTTAATTACAAACACTGTGACAGGAGAATTTTATATATGTATTAGATAATACATATATCTGTATTATATAAATAATCCGAAAAACGTCACTTTAGTAAGAAATAAAGTATATTTCTTTTAATTAAATTTATGTATATTTTTGGGTATTTCTAGCTGGGCGTAATCGAGTCAACCTTGAGTTCTATCGAAATACATTTACAAATTTACACAGTCATGGATAACTCGATTACAAATTTATTTGATTATTTGATATCAATATTGTTTAAACAATTTTAATAACAAATTTAAGTAATGTTTCTCCTAATTACGACTTTGTGACGTATCATGTTTTCCTACCGACCCCAATTTCTTTAAATTGATTCCGACCTTCCTTGCTGGTCAGATGTTTTAATCGCACATTGTAGTTACTCCCCAAAACCATGAGGTGATTAACTACGAATACCGAGAAGCATGTGTCCTGAACAAACGCAAGGACCCCAAGATAACTGCCTTCTGCATTACGGCCGCAAGGGCTTCTGCACCCATTTACCAGAAGGATCAGAAGGACTCAATATCGTTCGGGACATAATGATTGTACATTTTTATTATTATAATTATTAAAAACAAAATCAAGGTATTATACATATTATAAATGTAAATACCTAAATAAATATATTCGTAACTTTATGGTTGCTGTTTCCGCAAAAACTTTTTCAGTACGTGTAACAATGTTTTTTTTTGTTATAGCTCCCCAAATTTTTAAATAAGAAATACATATTTCATTGTGATTATGAGAGTCGACTTTTTTTTTCGTCTTTTCGCGTATCCCCAAATGGGGGCTGTTTTTTCAAGCCCCCTCGCGGTGTCAGAACTGGGATTGGGTCTTCAGTTCTCTTCTGCAATGAGTTTACAGTTTGACATTGAGTCACACTGACGTCTAATCATGATAAAGAACCCATTTCTGGTTCCGGAAGCTTTTCGAAAAAAATTTGGCACCCTCCGAAAACGGTCCTTTTTCTAGGAAAATTGTTGTCGCTCAAATGGATCGGTAAATATAGCTACCTAATATATTTAATCAAAAATAATCCGCAAAAGGTTGCTATGAGGTTGCTTTATCAAAATGAAAAGCCTCTAAAAAATTTCGAACCGTTTTCGAGCTGCGGGCTCTTGAAAGAGAGAAATTTTAGAGAAACTTTGTGGCACCTCACGTTTTCCATCAAACTTTTCACTCTAGCTCATTACCTCTTCACTTTTTACGAAAAGTGTATAATTATGTTTTCTTTAAGATTCGTGCTACATTTATACTAATCTATCTTCAACCGGTAAAAAGTTATGGAATTTTGAAAACTAAATTTCGAAGTTCTTGATAAATATCTTTTTCACTTTTCTCTAGCAACTCCGACGTTTCTCTAAGATTACACACTAATATTGTAATGAATTGGGGTAAATTTGTGTTACTCGAAGGACCATATGTTTTGGATTTGTATTGAAACACTCACGAACTTAATAAACTTGTATACTACGAATAGTTGCAAATTGGTGTTGAACGTTTCTTCTCCCGGATTGGTTTTGTACTGAATTTGAATAAAGGAACCGTGTCCTGGTTTTAGATTGAATTATGCCCTTGCGGCTGTTGAATAGTGAGTTGTTGTCTGAATGAGATTTGGATTTTGACTTGTTGTTTGATTGAGAGTTCTTTTTCGACTGGTTATTTGATTGAGAGTTTGTTTTCGACTGACTTGCGGGCGTGAGCGCCGCCAATCAGGTAAAGGTTTTACGACCCTTGGGGCTTCCTAACTGGCCGACGCGACGGCTGCTGCAAATATTTCTCAACAAAGATATCATGTATTCTTGTATAAATGAGCTATATTATACTTCATAAGTATCATGTATATACGACCACATCGACAATGTAAGCTGATTTATGATAAGAAGATATGGAGACAAGGGATTGATAGTGAACGTTAGTAATATGAACCAAAATGAATTCGTATTATGTATATTCGTAAAGAAAAATATGTTGTTGAGAATGGTGTTCTTCTTCTTGTTTCGTCGGTCCAGTTATATTACTCAAAAAAAAAATTGCTATTATAGTTCAGGCAATCTAGTGGGAACATTCTGTTCATACATGGCTTCATGGGGTGTGACACTAGTTCTGCTATTTACAACCACAGCAAAATGCCAATGCTCAAATCATTTGAGAAGAACCCTACGAAGACCAGTTCAATCGCCCAAATATTTTATAACACCCACTTAATACCTGAGGCACTATAATTCAAGCTGGGGAACAGAGGAGAGGATTGAAAACCAAAAATAAGTAATCCGACATTTTGTGGTGGCGGCCATCTAGGATTTTGAAATTGTTCATGGTGTATTGTCTCCAACTTGTTATAAGCTCTTTCATTTGATATATCCATATTAAAGGGATTGAAAAATATGTATATGTAATCCTCTATTTTGTGGTGGCGGCCATCTTGAATTTTGAATTTTTGCATGGTGTACTGTATTCTAGTAGCCCTTTCATTTGATACCCATATTGAGGGGATTGAAAAAAAAATGCAATCCGCCATTTTGTAGCAGCGGCCATTTTTGATTTACAATGACACTGAATATACATAATTGTATTGTCATCAGAACTAAAGGTGTGTACCAAATTTTAGATCAATCGGTCAACAGAAAGGGGGTAGAATTTCAATTATTATCCATTTTTTTTTATAAACAATTATTGTCAAAATGTGGTCATGTTAAGCAACAGTAATTTTTGGTTGGTCACATTGAATGTCAAATGCTGACATTTATTTTGTCGTGGTCATATGCACCATGAAATTTCATGATAAGTCGTCAACCACATTGACATATATGAACATAACCTCAATAGTGTATACTATAAAGCTCGGTTCGGAAGGACATATTTTTAGATGATACAGCCTGGTCTTTAATTGCATTGACATTGACAATTGTTTATAAAAAAAATGGATAGTACTAGATTTGAAGTACAAAAGACACAAACAAGGCAAACAAAAGGAGACCATACAAACACCTTTTTGGTAATCATAGACAAAAAAAAAAAATATGACCAAATTTTTGAATTCTTTTGTGATCACAAACAACAGATGCGTCCAAAAAAGATAATTTTTACGGCCTCGATACATAAATTACTATTTCTTTACGGATATACATAATACGAATTCATTGGAGGAACAAAGTTATAGAAAATGGTATAGGCTTTTCATTTTGATAAAGAAAATTTTGCCTACGATGCCGTAGTTTTGAAATCTCATAAACACAATTTATTTGGGAATAAATTTATATAACCGCCTTCCAATTATTATGGGAGACATATCAACTTTTGCTAACTTGTTTTGAATGTTCTGACAAATAAATAAAACCTCTTTTTACAAAAAATACGGACATATCAACAGTTGTAATGGTACAGATATGTATGCGAAAAACCGCAAAATCGTACCGTCCCCCCCCACACACCCAAAAAAAATTGGATTGACTGGACTAATATTCGTTCCCTAATTTTGTAAGGAATAGTAATAATATCATTTCATAAAAATATCGACTAAAACAAAAATTTAGATCGATTGCAGTTCAGAAATAAAAAACCTGTCAAGAGTATTCCAAACAAATCAATCGTCCACTCAAATTTTACACAGGTTTCCATTCACTACGCACTTATTTGACTTGCTGTATCACTCTACCTCATGAAAACTTGCTCCACGCCCTGGCCTGCGGAGTAGGGGGCCTTCAAACTGGTGAAATTCTGGCAAGAAGCAGAATGTAACAGTTTTGAATATAAGAAATTACAAAGTCATATTTTTCTTAAATAGGATATCTTGTTAACACACCTCTTCTGTAATTTGAACGAATTTAGTTCGACGGCGCTTACAAAGCGAGCACGAAGATTGCGTATTTTCAACAATTAAAAAAATATATTTTTTCGCAAAATTTTCAAAAAAGAAGCCAAGAGCTGTGTAGATGCATCTTTTCTGAATCTAATCGTTATAAAATATATTTTGTAAGTTAAGTGAAAAAGACGTAGTATCTTATATGCGACACCCCTGAAACTGTGTTTTCTCGTCGCGACTGAAATCCCCTTAAGAAAAAAGTCGAAGAACCATAAAACAATAAGAAATGTGAGCAAACTGGAAAAATCGTTTTGTCAGCACTATTTTCAGATGAAGAAAGAAAAATCGCAATGTTAGACACAACAAGCACTAAATGATAAACATTGTAATTTCTAAATACATATACGCTACTAATGCGAAGATGATGTTTTGCTATCAGTGTTGGCTTTTAGGTACATGCATGCACCTGTAATTATTTACACAAGTTGCTGTTTTTGTCATAGGTCGATTGTTCAAGTTGAAACGATATAAAAAACATTCCATTATTTATTAGAAAAAGTAAGTATAAACAGTGAAGTAAACAATAGTATAATTATTGTGTTATTAGGAGCAAAAGTGAGAATTTTCGTGGCAAGGCTGTGGGTTTCTCGGCCGAGCGCGCGAGAAGTTCCATTTTCTTCAAAATAAAACTTCAGCGTTAAATCCCTAAAAAACTTTTCCTGCCTAGGCAGCGAAATAGACATCTGTCATTTCGTATAGATGTATACAGTGTGACGTTTTTCTGACGTTTGAAGAAAAAGGTGCTTTAATTAAATTTATGAAAAATTTACATTTTCAATAATGAAACATAATAGACTAAAAAGAGTCTCAAAAAATGTGCAAAAGTAAAAATTGTCTACAAAATAATATAAGTGAAGATAACAAAGACATACTGATACAGAATATAAAAAAATTACAACAATGATTTTAAAATGTGGGAATTTAACTAACCTACGAATTGACAAAACATTGAACCGAATACAAAATTAATAAGAAGAAAGAAAAACAGTTCATCATGGTCTTTCAGTATTTCTCTTTCATTTGATACTGTTTTTTTTTTCATTCAAACACGCGGAAACGAATGGACACAAGCTCCGAATACGTGGAAGAATTTAATGCCATCAAATTATTTTCTTATCTAAAATTGTTAACATTTTAACCCCAGCCCCCTATTTTAAACTTTTCGCTCGGCCTTCTTTCAATTTGATCCTGTAAATCAATATTTTGAAAGACTTCTTTATTTTCTTCGCTCACTTCGAGAGTTTTATTAACACCGCTTCGTAATTAAAAGTTATTTCTATAGAAATTTCGCCGTCTTCGAGATTTTTATTTGAGTTTTTATCAACGGTTTCGTCCTTAATCAACTTTTCATAAATTTTTTGCAAGATGTTAGTGATGTTTTATTTTTTGTAAATAGTGATGGAATTTTTTTAGTGACTTTCAATATAAAAATAATTGCATATTGTTAAAATTGATAGAGCTACTAAGAATGTTTTGTGGATGAAATCGATTTCAGCCGATTTTACACTATTAAGTAGTGCAACCAACTGCATGTTCCTTAGCTTTTAATATATTTTATAATATACCTAAACAATGCTAAAAGTTAAAATTTTAATATATCTAAGTCGAACTCGAAATGCTAAAAGTGATTGGGCGGAGCGAAAAGTAACTTTTACTCTCGACGATGGATTCTCGCTATAGAAAAATCAGTGATGATGTGATGTGTGAGTCAAGTACCTATTATTCATTATTATTATTGTATTAAGACCACTTTCTTTACATGTAAAAAATTATAGAATTGAGTAATTTGTGTTGTTTTTGGTCAATTTAAACTCAATTGAATAATAAAGGAATAATAAATTTACAAGATGACCATCAGTTCAAGAGGTATCGATATAAAGAAGATGGGTCTATTTTTCCCTATATAGGGCTGTTTTAAAGTTTACAGACTATCGACGGTCTATTTTGCTTTGTAAATGGACCGATCAAAAGACGAGAATTAACGTCACAAATTGCCCAAGATCAAAGAACAAAGATATCTTGACCTACCAACGACGGGTTAGTCAGAGGAGAAGAACTGTCTCTAAGGTCTAAATAATAAGTAATAGTATCTTTTATTACATCCTGAATTATTTATAACAACAAAATTACTTCGTTCTATTCCAATTCCAGAACCTGCTGTTCTGGATTTTCCAAAAACTTATGCTTGTACGTCTCAAACAGTTGAACCAGTCTTTCAACGAAGAGTTTGTGAACTCTATCAATATCCTCAAAGGTTGGATTTGCAACTTCGGGCACTTCAATGGGCAGACCAACTACAAATATTGCGTTATTTTTACAGTACCTTACGATCTACCTAGTTAGTACCAACAGTGTCCAAAGGAGTTCTTCTTGGGATCCAACCAATGGAATTCTCCCCCCACAGACCTCTTCCGTAGAAGAACACAGGTGCGAACCCGAACCATTTCTTAATTAAAATTTGCAACCTTCTGACTACTTTGTTGTCAATTTGATTGAAAACATTGATCTCACCAAACGTTATAGCAGGCACCAAAGGCGCTCCAGTCTTTAAAGCAATTTTGACAAAGCCTTTTCGGTGCTTCACTACGAACTTATATTTTCCCGGTTTGGCATTAAAGGCTTCTTGGGCACCGCCGGCAATTAAGACAACGATGTTTCCGCCTCCTGGGCGCTTCAAGGCACAATATATCGATTCCGCTGTACAGGCAATAAATCCAAATGCTCTTGTAAGATCCCTAATAAAAGGCATTGTGTGCAGCCACCAAATCGCTGTCAACTTCACTTCGAAATGAGGAAACTTGTCTGCAAATCCACAAGAGTTGGAGCTTAGGTTTTGCAAGGTTCCGATGGGGTAGACTCCATGGGGGTAGCAGCAGAACAAGTAGTTCCTTTCGGGGTCAAGACTGAAATTATCAGCTAGAGTTAGACTGGCAGGAAAGTAGTTTCCAGTGTGTTTAAACTCTTTCCATAAACGAATTGTGGATTTTGGGATTCCCCCTTGGTGTGCAGTGTCTCTATCGAAGTACCACCATACTGAATACAAAGCAGATATTAACCAATAACGGGTGGTAAAGAGGAAAAGGAAGACCAACCAGCCGAACAGTATCAAGGAGAAAAAGATGGTGAAAGTCAGACTTATTAGTAGCAGTTCTTTTGTGCGACGGCTTAGAAACCAGACCTTCATCTAAAAATAAAAATAATACAAATAAAAAAAAAAAAAAATTTACCTTTTTCGCAAAGAACCGATCGTAACTTGGAAAGTGGTACGTAACTTGCAATTGACGTGGAATAAATACCATTTTTTTTCCTATATAATTAAATTCTATCACATGTGGGCAGTGCTTCATTTAATCAGTAGGAGTGTGCACTTCTTGTCGACCCATAAACCCATTAGTAGACCATTAATTAATCATGGCTTTGAAAACTTTACTTTAATTTACGATATATTCTAAGTAAATAATAAATCTACCAAGTAGATTCAAGATGTCTCAAATCTGGATAACTGGCATAACTTTTTCTCACTTGAAGATGTATCCAATTTACTCAGGGCTAATCAGAAGACGAGGACTGTATATTTTCGTATACGAAGAAAAAAGATCATAGAAAAAATCTTGGCGCTCGCCGAGGGTTGCAATCAGCCCGGGCCCCTGAAAAGTGACAGCGCACGAGTATTGAACAGCGTTTTTTGTATTCGTTCACCCAAAATGAGAAGAAAGACAAATTTACATTAAATTTTGACATTAGGTTGATTAGCTGTCAAATTAAATACATAAGCGCATCACTTGAGAACCGCTGGGGCGTTTTGGCAATTTTTTTTCTACATATTCAGGTTCTTACGGAAACAGAAATTGGAAAATTCCGAAAAAACTGAAAGTATTTTTCTATGGGATTTCTGTATGAACTCAAGACTATGACTCACGATTGGAACGATGGATATGCGTAATTCTTTTTTTGTTTTGTGCGTTATGGTCCTGGAAAAATTTTAAGGAAAATAAAATTCCTTAGATTTTTATAATTGAAAAGAGAATAGAAGTAACAGAAGAATTTTAAAAAAGAGCTAGTATCCAAATGATGTATAGAAGAGATATCAAAATAGTATAATAAAACATTCAATTAAATTACGCCGATATGCATAAATTGCTACTATATAATTATCTGAACGCTAGAAACCCCAATAATAAATTTTATAAACAATTAACACATGTATTACATGCAAAAATATTATATTTTAAACACACTAACCCTTTGACTCCATATCGGCATGGGATGTGTTCTCGGCACCACACTTTTAATTCAAGCGTTTGTGAACTACAAGAAACTCCGATCTGTGCAATAAATTTTCAGCGATTTTACAATAAATAAACGAACGTCTCCCGACAAACGCCCAGAGATAACTGACCAAATAACAACGGACTAATGAACTGGAAGGACAAAAAACTGTTAGATTATATAATAATTGTGGAAATTGATTGAGGTGTATACAAAAACTTTCTCAAAACGGTTCCAACAAAGAATTATTATTCGTTTTGAGGCTAAAAATGCCGAAGTATATCGAAGGTTAAATCATAACATTTGTTGTCAACGGCTGATGACAACCGAATCACAGGTTTATCAATAATTTTGTTGTAAATTGTATTGTTGCCAACTCAAATTTCTTCCCTTGATCAGTTCGCCTCGGCACGAGCAATTCTTTTTATAGTAATGGCGCGGCAAATTTATATTTAAATTAAAACCGAAGTTTTTGTTTACATCTTAATTAATATTCGCACTTATTATGATCTAACACTTTTTGTGACTTTTGTCCTTGTTCATTGTTATTCGTTTATTTATTGTAAAATCACCAAAAACTGATTGAACAGTGCGGACTAGATATTTGAGTGTTGTAGTGATAAATATTGTTGTTCACAAACGTTTGAATTAAAAGTGAGTAATACATTGGAGTGCTGAATCCTATGCCATAGAGGCTGGACTACTCAAAGGGTGAAAGTCAAAGTCTGTGAAATAATATATTTCACAGACTTTGACTTTCAATAATATATATTATAATATATTGTTAGTTGCATGTAATACGCACATCCATGTTTTAATTGCTTATGAAATTTACTATTGGGGTTATTAGTGTTATAATATTTATGTATGTGTTTTACAAAACGAATACTAAAAATATGTAAAAATTGGTATCGACTCATAATTGCCCAACCGTCGTAAATAATGTTAATTTGACAGTTATTGCATTCGGTGCTGTTGACGTAAAATATGACTATTATTAAAACCGGGTCATTGCATTGTACAAGATAAAACTCTTTATTTGCGCGTATTAATTAGAAGTCTGACAAAATAGGATTGTTAAATGTGAGATTCGTGGGACAAGTAATAGTATATTATGATACGAGTTTTATAACAAGCATTTTGTCGCACGCACTGGTTTAGAGAAATAATCAAATTTCACATGGTCACGTTTGCGAGGTGCATTAACTGCGGCTATGAAAAAGAATTAATTTGAAGCGTCAATACTCGTATTTTTGTTTATCCTTTTGACATGTATCAAAAAGTCTGATCCCGAACCCATCCCGAACGACCTCCAAAAATGTCTCTCAGCCATGACTCACAATAACATCAATAATAAACGCCTCCAAACCACAAACAATTCGCACAAGCCTTTTTCTTTGTGATCCGCGGTGTGCACCCTGACACTGACGAACGCGATATCCTTCTGGCCCTGGAAAATCTCAATCACCCCACCCACTTTTTTTCAAAGTGAGATTATATTTTTGCATTCGCAGGTACAGAAGCTCTGTGGCCGTTTTTTCTGTTCATGATTAGAAAACAATTAGACTTTGGTAAGCCATTTGATCTTTTCGCAGTAAAAAACCGCTCTTCGCCCTCGAGCTTCGCCCTCTAACTACAAACTGCATTTCTTCTTTCGATTACCTCACCTTACACTTTTTTCATGTTGCGTCCAGAAATGAGGTCAGACTCGTCTGCCCTGCCATCCCCGGACTAAAATCACACTTTGTCTCAATTTTGAATTCACCCTATCCCTCCATCGGGAATGCCTCAAACGTTCCAAATTCGAGACCCGAGCGTCATGCACTTGCATAGTTTAACAGCAGCGACGTTTTGAAACTGCATCTGCGTCGTGACTGCGTCCGCCGGAGGAACTGCAGTGTTTCGACCCTCTGGAGATCAACAAATTATATGGGTCGGTCTCGACGTGCTTCTCCAAACTGCGGTTCTCTTAAATATTTATGTGGCTTTGTTGGCCGACAACTTTCCGAATCAGTCCTATGTCCACATAGTCAGCGTTAACAGCCTACGAGACGTCTTCGCGGACTTTCCTCTTAACGAAGGGGTTGGTTTAGGGGAGGTGAAGTCGACGAAAAGACAAACGAATTGAAATGACTTAAAGCACCAGGGAGGTCGGGTTGATAGAGGTTTAATTGTTTTTTTGGTTTTAACTACCCAACATTGTTATATTTATTTTGGTTTACTGGAAAAAAAAAACATTAAAAAAATGTTTTAACCTTTACCATGTCCGTTCAGGAAATGTCACCGGAAGTGTACCAAAATCTATATATATGCACACTGCTCTAGACCAACCTTCACACATCGACATGGTTCCTACACGTTTAGTTCCTCTTTTCCTCAACTTGGTATTTTTTGTCAAAGCCGTACCCGAAGTATTTATTTTCCTGTCACCAATTTGGGATATAATTTTATGTTTCAGACTGGTCCTCCGGGTCCCATAAAACTTATCGAAAGCAAAGAGTGTGACTCTCCAGTTAACAAAATCAATTTGGGTGTTACATTGAACAGAAATCCAGACACTATGACAATGTCGTTCGCTTTACCAGAAGATTATGGCGACGATGTTACTGTATGCTTTCCTTTCAAGCAAATTTTGTGTTGTTCACATTGTTTCGCAGGTAAACGTGGAGGCAAAAAGACTATCCGAGAAAGGCTGGGAGTCTGTGTATAATGTTCAAGATAAGCCCTTCTTTGGATTTTTGAACAGTTTGATGGGAAAACTTTGGACCCGCTTCAGGAAAGAAATTGTACCGAAAATAGATGCTCCAGATTTCGTTCCGGCGGTATGAATTTTATCAATTTATATTTTATAGTGTTGTTTGTACAATGCTTTGTTTCAGGGATCTTACAAAATCGACAACTTTCACGCTACTTACATGGATGTGACTTCACCTCAAGTTCCATATGGTAGATTTTTGGCAACAGTCATATTGACAGTGAATGGTGAAGACATCAATTGTAGAATGTATGAAGCAGAGTTAAGTCCTCCAACAGTACCATCAATGGGATAAAAACTTCTTGCATTATTTTAAAGCTTGTTGTTCCTAGGCATTGAAATCCTAATTATATTAAAATCTCATTAAATCAATCTATTTAGACCAACAGGTTTTCAAGTTATTTACTTTATTTCCAATGCTCCAATATTTTCCCGTTTTATAGTCCAGCGAAATGACTCAAAAGAGGTCAACAACAAAGTGAAACATCTCTATAGCAAGATCGACGCAATCTTCTGGAGAAACATCGAGGAAGCTTGACACACTCCACGAATTTTTTTTCTTTTGATTTGATTCGCTTGATTCGTTACAAAAAATATCGTACCTAACTTATTTGGAAGGGAAATTTCCAAATTTAGGTTAATAACTATTTCAATCAACTTTTGGTCTAAACGAATGAACGGTTTTGGTCTAAACGAATGAACGGTTTCTAATTGGGTCTCTCATTCCTCTTCAGGTAAGCATCCATCTCAAGATATCGTGAATTTATCTAAACGTGAAGCAAAAAAGAAACAAATAAAAAAATATTGACCTCACAAAGGCAAAGACACAAAGACCATGCCATTTAAATTTTTTAGATGAGGGGTGAGATCCAAGAGTTGGAAGTTTGGTACAATTTGGTCCCCCTTGATAACAAAATTGACCTGTTCGAGCGTTTTGTTCTGAGTCTTTCGAAATTGGAATTGTTGGGGGGTACAAATTTTAGGTGGGACACCCGATATATTGAGTATCATATTCGTAGTTTGGTACTTATCCCGTACTTTCGTAGTTTCAGAGTTTCATGCCTTCAAGTTTTTGCACTTTTACAATTGCGATTCATTTGGCTCTTACTTTTATGAACCGTTATATTATCCATCTGACTCTTGTTGTAATGTTAAAAGTAAAAAAAAATAATCATCATTACCCTAACATAAAAAGATTATCAAAATTACGGTCAAGGTGTTAGAAGGGAGGGGTGGTAATTATTCAGTGGTGCCGATCTTGTTCTTTCTTCTAAGATTATAAAAAAAATCTAGGGGGCTTCAGGAATTTCAACGTAAAAGAAATTCAAAACTCTCTTTCCTGTGGTATTTATTTCTAGGCGAATTCACATTCTGACGTCGGCTAAAATCTCACAGTTTTTATTACAATAATCTTAATTCCGGATATTACCTAGTTATATTAATATTATCTTAAAGCTAATTAGACAAGTCCCATTATCTTGACCGCGGAGCCGATGTCCTTCGTTTCGCCGGCACCCCTTTTATGGTACATTCTCCGAACCAGTCTCTAAAACTGCAATAATTTATGCAAGGTTGCGCTCTAGAGACATGAGAGTAATGCACCTAGAACACATTATTATTATTAGAGAGAGGACTTTGCATAATGCGAGTTCTGCAGTAATACAGAATATACTTTTTAATATTGCAATATCAATAAATTTTAAATTACACTCCATAAATAATAGCTATGTAGTTTTGATATCGGTTTTAATAAATCAAACCAGGCACAGTAATTTTGGTTCAGCTTTTTTGCTCATGTACCTTAACTGTACAGGAAATGTTCCCGGAAGTGGAATCTCAGCTGCAGCTAGGTATCTATGTGTAAACACACAAAACTACCACAACTTCTCTCCAGACGCATATATGATTTTTACCATTTCCGTCTACAATTTGCTGTACCTCTTTCAGGCTGAAACAACTCTCAAGCAAGTAATATTAATGTTGTCGTTCGCCTATCTATATAGATATATACACCTATATAGATAGGTGAATGCAATTGCTTTTTTAATGTGTAGCATATGTATAGAATAGTAACTTGTTAAAGAACCCCCGAAGAAGTTGCCAAAAAAATGGTCATATATCCATATCATCCCTCTTTCTAACAATAATAATTACTATTAGAAAGGAGGGTCAACTTACAATCTCGAAGTGGCTGGAGAACAAAAGACTCAATTCATAGCTACGCAGACTTAGAAGTGCCCTAGTAAGGGAGCGTCCATTAATTACGTGAGTCGATTTTGGCGATTTTTCGACACCCACCGTTTCACGACATTTCAAGTCAAATCGCCTCAAGTCCCTTCAAAATATTTCAATTCTTTTCAATTCGCTTCAAGTTTTTCAATTCGCTTCAAGTTTTTCAATTCGCTTCAAAACATTTCAAGTTCTTTCTAGTCGTTTCAAGTTTTTTCAAGCCACTTCATCTCACTTCAAGTCGCTAAAGGACATTTCAAGCCTTTTCAAGTAGTTTCAAAATATTTGAAGTCTTCCCAGGTTGTTTCAAGACTCTTCAAGACATTTCAAGACTTTTTAAGTCGCTTCAATTCTCTTCCAGACATTCCAAGTCACCTCAAGTCCCCTCAAAACATCTCAAGTTTTTTTAATTCGCTTCAAGTCCTTCAAGTCGTTTCAAGACATTTCAAATCTTTTCAACTCGCTTCAAGGTACATATTTCAAGTTTTTTCAAGTCGCTTCAATTCCATCCAAAACATTTCAAATCTTCCCAGGTCGCTTTAAGTTTCTTCAAGACATTTCAAGTCTTTCTATTCGCTTTAAGTCTTTCAAGTCGTTTCAAGACATTTCAAATCTTTTCAACTCGCTTCAAGGTACATATTTCAAGTTTTTTCAAGTCGCTTCAATTCCATCCAAAACATTTCAAGTCTTTGCAAGTCTCTTCAATTCCTTTAAAAACTTTTCAAGTTGCCCCAAGTCTCTTTAGAACATTTCATGTCGTTTCAATTCGCTCCAAGTCTCTTAAAAATATTTCAGGTCTTTTCAATTCGCTTCAAGTCTTTGAAGTCGTTTCAAGACATTTCAAGTTTCTCAAAGTCGCTTCATCTCTCTTCAAATCCTTTCAAGTCTTTTCAAGGTTTTTCAAGTCTTTTCAAGTAACTTCCAGTCCTCCAAGATATTATTTGGAATTTTACCAGATCGCTCCAAGACCCTTCAAGTATATCTTCAAACATTTCAAGTCGCCTCAAGTCCATTCGGAACTTTTATTGTCGTTTCAAGTCGCTCCAAGTCTTTGAAGTAGTTTCAAAATATTCCAAGTTCCTTCATTTCGTTTCAAGTTTCCTCAAGTTGCTTCAGGACATTTTAAGTTTTTTCAAGTCTCTTCAAGATATTTGAAGTCTTCCCAGGTTACTTCAAGTCGCTTCCAATGCTTCCAATTCCTTCAAGATATTTCAAATCTTCCCAGGTCGCTTCAATACTTTTTATGACATTTCAAGTCGCGTCAAAGTCCTTTCAAGTCGTTTCAAGTTTCTTCAAGTCGCTTTCGGAACCTTCAAAATATTTTCAAGTCATTTCAAGTCTTTTCAAATCTTCAATTGCTTTCAAAACATTTCAAGTCGCCTCAAGTTCCTTCAAAACATTTTATGTCGTTTCAAGTCGCTTCAAGTCATTGAAGTCGTTTCAAGACATTCCAAGTCTTTTCAAAGCCGATTCAAGCTTCTTCAAATCTCTATAAAGTTCTTCAATTCGTGTCAATACATTTCAAGTCTTTTCGAAGCCAATTCAAGTTTCTTCAAGTTGCTTCAAGATATTTTAAGTGCTTTCAAATTGCTTCAAGTAACATGCTATTTTTTATTCAAACGCCGAAAACAGTTTACTAACCTCAATAACTTCCCGATTATTTTCTAAGACGTCATACACAAGTTTTATGAAATTCTATTTCCTTCAAAATAATGTAAACTTCAGAATGAAATAATTTCAATTTAAAAAATCTAAATTATATACGCTGCCGATTTGACAGGCCTCTCGAATTTCAAAGCACACGATTGGTGAATTAAGCGGCAGACAAAATATTTTGTCTACCCTCCTCAGACCCGACGTAGCATATGTACTACATTCGGATTTAAATTTTTTTCTCATCTCGAGAACTTACTATAAGAATTCTGCCGGTTGTATCGCATAGTCTACATCCCGGAATGTCGCCCTCTACCAAATGGTAGTGAAATTTTTTTACAGTTTTCTATATAGAACAGTTGCAAAATGTCGAAACAACGTGGTGGTTGTAATATATTGTAACGGACGTGGACCTGAGAAGACTCATCACTGTAGCGGCGTCATCAATTACTAGAATGTGCTGGATTTATACTACAACGTACTCGAGTATGACATCATCTCGAAGAATCATCTCATAGAAGCATTTAGGCGCCGGTATATTTATTGGAGGACGTTCCAGTCGTATCATCGCAGATCAGTATGTCGAGTCGACAGTTGCTTTTATCTATCCGGAGTGCCGCGTGATGTGTAAATAAATTGTAAATAGTGTAAATAATTTAAAATAGTGTAATATTAGAAGTATAAATAAATTGTACATAGTGTTCAAATAAATAAATGGAACCCAGAAACGCTACACTATATTCAAAAGGTAGGTAAATAACAATGTTAAGCTATATTTTGAATATAAAAATTAGATGAAAATATTCGTGTCAAAGTAATTATGTATGGCATTACCTTGAACTATTATAATGAAATTATTATTATGATTATGGGTTATAATAGCTGTATCATATGTGCTACAGCCGGTTTTACTAAAAAAGAAATTTAAACATTTTTTTTTTAACCAACTGAACTTTGAAGTTTGACCTTTGAAGTTGAATTTTGAAGATGAAGATGTGCTTTGAAGGGTTGTAAACAGTTTTTTGTCAAACTTGCAACGTATTTTTATGTTTTACTATGAACAAAAACTGTTTCAGTGCTTTTGGTCACAAAGCAAACAATTTTTTGTATTAATTGAGACCTGATGTAGTATATATGATACACGTTATTTTTGAAAAAAAAAACACCAAATATATTTTTTTAGAATATTTAGATCATCATTAATAACTTAAAATACAATTTGTTTATTACCACCATTTGGGGAACGCTCGGGTCTGAGGAGGCTACGCAGCAAAAATGGTCAATTGAACGACAGACAGAACACTGTCTGCCTAGGCAGCAAGTATGGTCAATTGGCGTATAAAATTTCACGTTTTTATGACGTTTGAAGAAAAATATTATTCACTCGGATTTAGCCATATTTATTGGAGAAGCATGTTTTACTTACATAATTTAACCGCTTTCTCGCTGTTTTACACTGTTTGTTGTGGGCAAAAATTATGTGATTTTTGCCCAGACCACCCCTCTCCCCCAAATGAGATTGTGTGATTTCTAAATTTTTAGACTAACATAATTTCTTTCTAAATCTTTATTTCATAAATTCAAGCGACGGGGGGCTTGAACACCTCCAATTCAACATTTTTACAAACAAGTTCCTCATCATCGAAAGTTAAATACAAAGTCAGCATGAACCTCCCGTAAGGAATTTGTGGAATACTAAGGTCAGTATAAGCCGCTTGAAAATTCTTCATTTTGTAGGTACCCTGAAACGTCCACTGTAACTACCATATCTAAAGCACCCGCTTTTCATACCGCCGGTATCTTGTCAGCTGTCTCAATATTCGGCTCAACTTTATTCCGAAAATTGGTCCAGACTGTGGGAATTGCGCTGTTTAAAAATTCTAGCAGTGGCTTGTCCTCCACGGAATAGCTGCTCTCCCAATTGTTATTCTCAAATTTATCTGCATCAATGTTGATCTTAAAACATTAAATATTATAAATAATGCCGGTAATAAACAAATTGTTACAAGAACGCCACTTCCGTATTCTTCCGGTATAGTGAACTCTGCCGTTAGACTATCCACATCATTAGTGGTCTCCATTGTTGCCACCAAGTCCAGGTTGTTTTGAGGGGGGTCGCAGTCATTGATCTGGTAAATCTTAATGGGACCTGGAGGACCAGTCTGTAAAAGTAATTTATCGATTATTACTTAATTATTTTAAGAAAATTACATACTTCGGTCACAGCATCCACGTAAAGTGTTATTAAATTAAAACAGAAATACAGTATTATTTGTCTCATTTCGAAAAATTATGAATATTTTTAATACTATTCGTGGAATATATAGTAATACGTGTCTCGTTGTGTTGTTTCCGGTGTAAAATTGTGATACAACATAATTATTATTATGTGCTTCTTGCACTGATTTTTACACGAAATCTCTGCTATAATTTGGTTCTATCATCAATGTTGATTTTTTTTTTAAATATTGTCAAACCGGAACGTCCACTTCCATACATTAATAACTACCTAGTTCCTACTACATATTTCAAAACAAAGTAATTATTTTATAACGATCTAAAGTGGCAGATCCGTACACGCAATAAAACTGTTTTCGCACGAAATACTATTTTTAACTGCCTGGAAAATATAAAAATAAATCTACATATTTTTACCACATGTTATATTTTTATAGATAATAGTTACTTACGTACCAAGTGTAAAAATTGACTGTTTATTATAATACGCGACGTGAAAACTGTCCTACGAGACCTAATTGGAATTTCAAGAATATATCATTGCTGTTACTTAAACTGCATTCGGTGGAGTTTTTATTACACTAAAGCTGTTTTTGCGCAATCATGAAAAATATTATAACAGTATTTAATTAATAACTTTTACATACTTTAATCTCAATTCCTTTAGACGTGACGCCAACATTGCGTTGAAAGACTACACTAAATTTTGTTACCATATCTTCGGCGATTAAAAAAATATTCCAACAGGACAACGCGCAACCCCATACGGCTTTGAAGTCAACGACTTTTATAGAAGAAATCTATGTTAACATCTTACCCTAGCCGACACGTTCAATTTTAATGAGAATTTAAGAACCTGACATCGTAGAAACGGTTACTTTGTCCGTTATATTATATGAGTCTGTTTCTCTGACTGGCATAATTTACAAAGCATAAGACGAGCGAACATCTTTCCCTTTACAACTTTCTGTTATTGTACCTATATCTTGGAGAAAACGCTCTACACGTGTCCATAATACTCGTTCGGAGCGATATGTGCAATGTTATTAACTTAAGAAGTCAACGTACATTGCATGGAATTTTTATTTTATGGCAGCTGGATATGCAATTTTTACATTTTTTATTTTTAAATTATTTTAAAATTCTTTTGAATATTTTTAATGTTCACTTCACTATTATTAAGTTTTCATATCTATGACACGTGATTAATTAAGCGGGCGTAATGATTACGTAAAATTAAATACTCGATTAAAAAAGAATCCACTGAATTTATTATCACCTCTAAGTAAAGAATTGAATTTTCATAAACGGATTTTTGTTGAAGTAAAACTTCTTTACGCACGCTTGACTTGGGGAGTAAGCTGGTGAATGCGTGACGAGAGCGTTAAGAAAAATGTGATCGGGCGAACGGAAGTTTTACTTCAGTCGTGTGGTCTATTTACTATTAATTTATTTTTTATTGTTCGTTGGTATTGTGTAGTTCTCTGTCTTGGGTCTCGCGTTGATTTTCTTATTGTTTCTTTTTGAAAGTTTCTGCGAAGTATTTTATCTTGTTCTTGTTTTTTATATTTTTCAGCATAATCGGCTTTTTACTTTTCATTATTGTTATCATTCCATAAAATAGTTTTCGGTTCTCTGTATATGCTGCCGCCATTTTATGTTGAAATTTTTTCGATGCTTTTAGTTTATCACTCTTCACACAAATTTTTTTTTCTTTTAACTCTATAGTTCCCATAATTTTAAGTGTTGCCTCTTGTTACTTCTCTTTGTATTGTTTCGTTCCGCAATGCTGCTCCTTTCCGTCTCTAGATCCTAATATATAATAAAATTGTTCCACATATCCCTTCTGCTATTTCCTTTTTTTTCCTTGAAATTGTTATTTTGATTCCATTTAATTTCATTAAGATGTTTATGCTATTTTTATTTCATTTGCCTCAGTTTATATGTCTTGATATGTTATTCTTCTTTTGTTTGCTTCTTTCTGGTTTTCTTACATATCTATCTTTTATTTTTGTTATTTCGTAATTTTTCTATTCTTTCATTTCTTATACTATTTCGTCATATTTCCCGTTAACTCCTCGCACATTATACACGCCTACTTTTGCTATTTGACGTTTAGATACCATTGGATTTGTCTCTTTTTAGTCCTTTTCCATGTCTCGATTTAGTTTTTTGCTTGTGTTTGTTATCTCTTGTGTTTTTTTTTTATTTCTTGTAATCATTGTCATGTTCCTTTCCTTTCTGTGATGTTGTCAACATCTTCTTACTTCATTTTAATCTTTTCTCCATTCCCAAGCTTTCTCTTTTTCCATTCTGTTCCATTCTATTCCATTCTATGTAAGCCTTGGAATTTGAATGTAGGTCCCCGGCGAATTGTTTCGTTTGCTTATAGCTGTCAGTTTGAAACGTCAACCAGAAAACCTAACCTTAACCATAACATGACATTTAAAAAATGAGCTCTAATCAAAGACATGACTTTTTTTCCACCGCCTACTCAGGAAAAAGATCCGAGTCAGATAGTGAAAAAGCCTATCCAATGATCCAAAGCCTATCAAAGTGTCAGGAACTTTGGAATTCAGATAATAATCAGAGGCAGAGAAATGTATGGATTTGCGGATTCAAGAATTTACGATTTTGTGATTTAGGAATTTAAGAATTTAAGGATTCAAATGGTCAAAGAGCGAGATTTACATTCTTTTAAATTAATATAATCGAACACTTCCAGTGGTTCCAGTGATTCAGATATCCAGAGAAACCACGATCGAGTTAGCTTAATGAAATGATGGAACTATCTGCAGTTGATGAAAGTCCAGCAGAAGATGGACGTGCTAAATGAATTTAGATAAGCTTTTTAATATACTAAAACTAATTACGTCTTTCTTTGTATGTCCACAAGGCACAATTTCTGTGTACGTTTTTTATTGTTACATTAACTTTTCCTTGCCCTCACAATACAGTCTGCGCTTCATTGTCTCGACTTCAAAAGAATACAGAATCTCCCGAGACCGTTAAACTCCTCACATTTTAATAATAATCAGAGTAGATCTCCTCCTGCATTTCACGATGACATCGCACAGATAAGCCCCTCTCATCTCTGTTTCTTCGCCGTGCCATTAATTATGCAAAACCTATCCGGGAATCCCATCTAGTTTTGGGATGATGCTCTCGCAGACTAGACGAAGCTATCGATCTTTCCCGCAGGTAATTCTTTTCGTCGAAACGATTAGACGGATTGGGGACATTCGGGGATGAGCAGGAAAGAAAATCCGACAGTTCGCTGTAAAGTAAATAATTTTAATTAAAACGCTCGCTGAAATATGATTTTGGAATTTTCGCAGCTGGGACTCCACTTCAACGGCTTTATTATGTTGGAGGGTGACAAAAAGTGTTCATTGAAGGGCGGTGAAAATATTTGTAGCGGATTTGCCAGCAAAAAGGGTAATTTGGTGATTAAAAGCGTTTCGCGCACAGAAGTATTTTGTATTACACTAATTAATTTATGTTTTCTCGCGACACTTGGAAATTTGCACAGGGTGATTTTGAGTTAGCATGCTCTGGGAATTTTCAATTAACACTAGAAATTTCTATGTGCAGACTGTATCAGCCATCCAGCCACAAATAATCGCTTCACCATTATCCTAAATCATCGGCAATCTGCGCAGTCCTGCCGTAATCCGTTTCATTATTGCAATAAGTATATTACAATATTTGCTTGTAGATTATCCGAATCTATTGGAAACAAACAGGTTCCGAGCAAACCAAAACTCCACAAATTATATAGAGCTTTCAGCACTCGTTAAATTATGTACATGTATTTAGTTTTGCGCTGAAGTTGTTATGGCTGGAAGCTTTTATGGCAATTCTATAATTAAAAGTTAAATTAGGGCCAGAATACGCAAGTAAAAAATAAAATTTCATTAAGTTGTTAAAATATGTAGCAACTTTTTAAATCCAACAGATTGTGTTAAATAGGTCTGTGGCAAATAGTCGCGTCAATGAAGTCTTTTTCTCGGAAGTCCTCAGAAACAGCTCCGATTTTGATGTTTTTTTTTTTTAAATATTTGCTTTTTTTCATATTATTGTGGGAATTCACGACGAAATAAAGTTAAAAGTGGTATATTAAAACGTAATTACAAGTCACTAAATAAAAATTACAATTAAACACTGATTGGTCCTTCGGTAAAGGGTCGTACGGCTCGACGGGGTAGAATCTGCGTCTCAACAACTGCCTTTAGGCGAGCCCATCGCCCTTGGCGGTACCATCGTGTTCTTCGGCTGGCGCTTGCGCATTCACGGTTCCTACAACTCGGCCATCCTGCGGGTCATCCGTCCCGGATGTCGACGACGCTGATGAAGAAGAATCGTGCTCACGGGCCCATGGCTTCATGTACTGAGCACAGGTAGAAGTCTTCAACGGTCCTTCTTGCATACCCTCTCTGTGGATGTCGTAGGTGTCCTTTGGTTTTACCTTTGTAATCCGGTATGGACCAAGATACTTCGTTTTGAGCTTGCATCCTGGACCAAACTGAGTTCTCTTGATAGCAACTAAGTCGTTAACTCGATACTTGGCTGGTGGGCGTCTTCTCAGGTTGTAAGTTCGTCGATTTTCTTCTTGAACTTTCAGGATCTGATTCTTTGCTTCCCTTCTCAAGTTTCTTCTATCGTCATTGAAGTTTTCTAAAGTGGCATCTTCTAGTAACTTCATAATTTCGAGGTCGGTTGTTAACTTCATTACAGGGTAACGGCTTAGGGCGTCGACATGCTTCATTTTTGAGCCTGATCTATGCTCTATAACGTAGTCGTATTCTTCTAAAAGCAATGCCCATCTTGCTACTCTCGTTGCTAGATCTTTTTTATCCATAGTCTTCTGGAATGCTGAACAGTCTGTTATGATTTTAAACCTTATGCCCAATAGGTATACTCGGAACTTCTTTAGGGCTTCTACTATCGCTAAAACTTCCAATTCATAACTAGAATAATTTTTTTCGGGCGTCGTAGTTTTTCTGCTCATATAATATACAGGGTGAAACTTCAGATCGTTTGGATTCTTTTGGAGCAACACAGCACCATATCCTTCTTTCGAGGCATCTGTGTGAACTTCCGTTTCATACTCTTGATTGTAAATACTAAGGACTGGCTCCTTTGATAACAGTGCCTTCAATGTTTCAAAGCTTCGTCGTTCCTTATCTTCGAAGCGAAATTCATGCCCTTTCTTCAGTAAATCGCTAAGTGGTTTGGCCAATATTGAGAAATTTTCAACAAATTTCCTGAAATAGCCAGCAAGACCTAGAAAACTTTGTACTTGCTTCTGGTTCGTAGGTTCTGGATACGCCATGACTGCTTTTATTTTAAACTGGGAGGGATATATCTTCCCTTCTTCAATAATGTGTCCAATAAATTCTATTCTCCTTTTCAAAAATTCACATTTCTTTGTTTGTATTTCAAGTCCATATTCTTCAGCTGTTTCTAATACCGTTTTCAAGCGATTAATACCTTCATCTTCGTCCTTTGCTGGTATTATCAAGTCGTCCACGTATGTCAATACGAAGCCTCTCATTGACAAATCTCGAAATATGTTATTGATAAAACGTTGGAATACGGCGGGTGAATTACAAAGTCCAAATGGAACTTTCAAAAATTGAAACTGTCCATCACAAGTTACAAAGGATGTGTACTTTCTACTTTCTTCTTCTACATTCACATGAAAAAATCCGTTTCGTAAATCCAATGTGCTGAATATTCTTGCATTTTGTAATTTGTCCAACTGCTCCTCTATGAGCGGCAATGGGTAACGATCTTTCAGGATTACTTTGTTAATACGTCGGTAGTCGATACATATTCTTGGGCTTCCATCTTTTTTCTTTACAACTACTACTGGGCTTGCATATTCAGATGAACATGGTTCCACTATCCCTTCATCAATCCAGTCTTTGACTTGTTTATCCACAATCTCTCTTTCGCTGAATGGTAGTCGACGTGGTCTTTGGTATATCGGTTTATCATCGGTTACTATGATAGACATCGTGACATTAGTATTCTTCTTGTCTTCTTTCCTTCTCGGGTTGTAGTTGGAAATAAGTTGTTCTATTCTCTCCTTCTTTTCTTTACTTGTGTTTTCATCAAAATTAATTTTCGTTTCTATATCCTGTTCCACATAGTCAATGTGCATTAAAGTTACGGATGGGGTTTTCTCAAAATGTACGCCATCTTGATTTATGATCACTTGGGCTTGATTAATAATTTCTGTGCCTATCACGGCTTCCATTTTCATTGACTCTTTTGTCACTACATAAACGGTGGCTGGAAATTCGTCATAATCTATGTTGATCTTAGTCTGAAAATATCCCAATGGCTTAATTTGAGTAACTCCTAACCCAGTCAAGACAAGGTTTGATGGACTTAATTCAGTGAAGTTAATCTTATTGACAATGTCTTCTCTCAGCAAATTTACTTGACTTCCTGTGTCGATTAATGCGTTCATCTCAATGTCATGGATTCTTATTTTCTTATGCATTTGGTTTGATGTCATATTTGGTTTTACTTCGCACGTATTTACTGTCGCTTTATCTTTACCATCTTTCTTAATTGCTGCTTTGCATTCGGATGCCTTGTGACCAAAATTTTGACAATTAAAACATTTAAAACCCTTATCCTTATGTCTGCAATCGGTAGCTAGATGTCCTTTTAAACCGCAATTGTGGCAACGTACAATTGAATGTTTTGTTTTACTTTCTGCGTTTTTTGTGTTCTCATTCTTTACTTTATTAAAATTGTGGGGCTTCGCTTGGTTTGTTTTTATTTCTGAATAAACCTTAATTTTTCTTTTAAATTCTGCAATATTCGTAGCACCATGTAGAATTATTTTATTACCAGAGTCGTCGTGAATGCCATCTATCGTATATTGAATAAGAGCATCGTCTTCAATATGTCCTCTGTTCGCTAATTCTCTCATGTGTAGAAAATATTCTTGCACGGTTTCTTCTTTTTTCATTTTTCTCTCAACCATCATTTTGTGTAATTTAGCGCTATTTACTTTTTGTGAAAATTCCTTCTTAAGTGCTGTCTTTAATCGCTGCCATGAGGAAATACCTGTTTCGCTTTGTATGAATAGTTTGGCTAAATTCTTAAGAGACTTCTTTGCGAATATTAATTTTTGCAAGTTGTTCCAACCCAACAATACAGCGGTTTCCTCAAAATCATCGATCCATTTTTCTATTGGATAATCATCATTACCGTAAAATGGTCTAACGGAGTCTTGGACATCGTGAAATGTAATCGCAAATTTTGTACCGTGGCGCCTGGCGCCTCTTCCCTCATCACTACTTCCGTCATTCGTTATCTCGTCCTCATCCACATCGTTTTCATCTCGTTCGTCTTCATCTTCCTCTTCCTCTTCTTCATTATTAGTAATTAATTGTAAGTCAATTAACCGCGACAAAATTCTTCGTGTCAACGCATCTTCTGTACCGGCATAATCTAATTTTAGAATGTTACATATTGATGTTAAATCGCCCATCGTTAGATTTTCTGCGGCATAGGCTATTTTGGCATTAAACTCTTCAGATTCTTGTGCAAAATTGAATCCATTAAATTCGCGTAGTCGCCTTCGATTTGACCTACCGCAATCCTCTTCAAAAATTAGCAGATGTAATGCCTTAATGGCTTTTACTGGGGCCGTGCTTAGATTTCTATTTACGGCTTCGATTTGTCCTAAATTTTCCATTATTCAATAATTAGGTCCGGTTTTAACAAGTTATTGGTCGTAAATTTCGTCGGCGGAGTTCTCAGAAATATTCGTCGAAATGAATTCGTTTCTTCGTAAATTAACACTAAAATGCTACTTCTCGCCTTCCCGAGTATAAAATCCGGTTACACGATATCTTCGAACTTTTTGTAAATAATCATGCGTTACTTACAATACAATGACTAAGCTTTGTTTTCGTCTCCGCGTCGTACAGTTTGTTCAAAGCTTCCTCTTTTCGTCTTTCTCTGTTGTCGTGCGCGTCAAGGGTGTAGCGATCCTTTTCTATTCTCGTCTTCACAATTTCTTCGTTAAAAAAATCACTCACTAACACAACAACAGTTTTTATTTTAGTTCACGTCACGGCACGGATGAAAATTTTACGTCTTCACTATCGCATTCGTACTTTTAATCTATAAAATAATCTTTAATCGTCTTAAATCGAGCTATTGAGAGCAAGGTCAGTTTTCATCAACGTTTCTTATTCACGCACAGGTTACACATCGCGGAAGAGACCCCATGTTTGTGGGAATTCACGACGAAATAAAGTTAAAAGTGGTATATTAAAACGTAATTACAAGTCACTAAATAAAAATTACAATTAAACACTGATTGGTCCTTCGGTAAAGGGTCGTACGGCTCGACGGGGTAGAATCTGCGTCTCAACAACTGCCTTTAGGAGGTGCGTCAAGTTGGCCCCCCTTTTTAAGCGATTGTTTTAAAAATTATATTTTTGAATTGTGCTCGATTTGTGCCCTACTGTGCTGATGCTCGTAATTTTGTGCTAGCAATAAACAAAAAGTTATAGCCAAATCTTTTTGGGGGGGCTATCTTGACGCTCAGCCCCCCCTATATTTTGGAAATTTGAGGATTTTTTTACGCCAATCAATTGTGCTCGATTTGTGCCGGATTGTGCCGGTGTTTATTCACATTGTACTGGTCATAAAATATGAAATATTTAAGAAAACGTTACTGGGTCGCAAACTATCTGCTCAGTGACTCATACATTTTGGAAATTTGAGGATTTTTTTTACGCCAATCAATTGTGCTCGATTTGTGCTCAAATGTTCCGATGTTCGTAATTTTGTGCTATCAATAAACAAAAAGTTATAGCCAAATCTTGTTAGGGGGGCTATCTTGACGCTCAGCTCCCCCTATATTTTGGAAATTTGAGAATTTTTTGACGCCAATCAATTGTGCTCGGTTTGTGCTCAAATGTGCTGATATTCGTAATTTTGTGCTATCAATAAACAAGAAGTTATAGCCAAATCTTGTTAGGGGGGCTATCTTGACGCTCAGCCCCCTCTATATTTTGTAAATTTGAGGATTTTTTGACGCCAATCAATTGTGCTCGATTTGTGCCGGATTGTGCCGGTGTTTATTCACATTGTGCTGGTCATAAAATATGAAATATTTAAGAGAACATTACTCGGTCGCACGCTATCTGCTCAGTGGCTCATACATTTTGGAAATTTCAGGATTTTTTTACGCCAATCAATTGTGATCGTTTTGTGCCCAATTGTGCCGCTGTTTGTTTCAATTGTGCTCCTCTCTAAATAACAAAAAAACGCGAAACAAATCCGGGGGCCAAGTTGACCGTCAGCCCCCGGTTTTTTTACGTTTTTTAAAAAATATTAGGCTTATTCAATTGTGCTCGTTTTGTGCTCAATTGTGCCGCTATTTGTTTCAATTGTGCTACTTTGTAAATAACAAAAAAACGCAAAACAAATCCGGGGATTAAGTTTTTTTTTTAAATGTTAGGCTTATTCAATTGTGCTCGTTTTGTGCTCAATTGTGCCGCTGTTTGTTTCAATTGTGCTTCTTTGTAAATAACAAAAAAACGCAAAACAAATCCGGGGATCAGTTTTTTTTTTAATATTAGGCTTATTCAATTGTGCTCGTTTTGTGCTCAATTGTGCCGCTATTTTTTTTTAATTGTGCTCCTGTGCAAATAACAAAAAGAAACGCAAAACAAATCCGGGGGCCAAGTTGACCGTCAGCCCCCAGTTTTTTTTTTTTCATTCAAAACAACAATTTAAAACACGTTTCCAGGACAATAGTGTTTTATTATTATATAGATTTTAATTAGGAGAAAAATGATTGGGTCTTTTATGTTGTCCCTCCTAAAACCGAATTTTTATTTTTTTAACCTGTGCATCAAATTGTGTTATGATTGTGCCGAATTTTTCTGCAAATTTCATAAATTGTGCTGTTTTGAGGTATGCGATCTTAAAGGATGAGCAATTGTCCCGAATTGTGCCGTTTAAACGATAAATTTCGCTATTTTAATTACAAAGTTATAGCAAAAAACCTTGGGGTAGATTAAGACAACATTCACCCCTTATTAACTTATTACTTTATTTAATAAATAATTGCATAGATACGTTTGTTAAAATTACAGTAACAATTGTTTCTAGGTTATGATTAAGTTTAACGGAGGTTGGTGATTTCGGACCTAAGAAAAAGTTACGAGAGAAAGAACAAAGAGGGGTAAATTTTATCAATACACCTTTTTTTTTTGCTGTAACTTTGTTACTGAAATAGCATCCTTCAAGTTGTACAATTTACCACAATTGCAAGGATTTTCAATGAAACATTAAATTTTTTATTTATCAGTTTATCGTTCACACGGCATAACTCAGCACAATTGCTCTCCTTATTTACTATACAAAGCTTGTTTATATCAAGTGTGAAGAGATTGTTGTCAAGTGTTGAATGTAAAGTGATGCTGTCGGTGTCTGATTTCATTTGTTTTTCGTCGTCCCCAAATTTGCTTACTTTACATTCTTTAAATATGGGAAACTGATGTAGGGGAGAGTGGGATAACTTTGAATATTCGTTTTTTAAATTTCACCTCATAACAAAGAAATTTATCTATCTGTATCATAATCTTCTGGCTTAATAGTGCTTAAACAGCAAGCTGTTAGGGTAAATTTCTTATTTTTAGGAATGGAAGTTAAATGGTCAACTGTCCTACAGTTGAGGCAGTTTTGAACATACATACAATATAAGTAAATATTGCCAGTAGGAACAATTAAATATCATTTTGCTGACAATCTGGTTTACAACAATGTTATGGTCATAAAATAGACAAGAAATTGAAAGGTTGTTACCGCTTTAACTAGAATGGTTACGAATGAAAAACCGTTTTATCTGAAATTTAATAGAAACCATAAAGTCCTTAAAAGAAGTGGTCCCTAGCACCTTTTGTGCATGCTTATAAAGGTACTTAAGTGGTTGATTTTTTTTTTATAAAAGAACTGTTATGTATTTCAAAAGATGACAAGATAAAACGCAAAAAACGAGCACAATTGAATAAGCCTAATATTAAAGAAAAAAACGTAAAAAAACCGGAGGCTGACGGTCAACTTGGCCCCCGGATGTTTTGCGTTTTTTTGTTATTTACAGAGGAGCACAATTGAAACAAACAGCGGCACAATTGAGCACAAAACGCGCACAATTGAATAAGCCTAATATTAAAGAAACAAACGTAAAAAAACCGGAGGCTGATGGTCAACTTGGCCCCCGGATTTGTTTTGCGTTTTTTTTTTTTGTTATTTACACAGGAGCACAATTGAAATAAACAGCGGCACAATTGAGCACAAAACGAGCACAATTGAATAACCCTAATATTAAAAAAAAAAATTGATCCCCGGATTTGTTTTGCGTTTTTTTTGTTATTTACAAAGTAGCACAATTGAAACAAACAGCGGCACAATTGAGCACAAAACGAGCACAATTGAATAAGCCTAATATTAAAGAAAAAAAAACGTAAAAAAAACGGGAGCTGACGGTCAACTTGGCCCCCGGATTTGTTTCGCGTTTTTTTGTTATTTAGAGAGGAGCACAATTGAAACAAGCAGCAGCACAATTGAGCACAAAACGAGCACAATTGAATAAGTCTAACATTTAAAAAAAAACTTGATCCCCGGATTTGTTTTGCGTTTTTTTGTTATTTACACAGGAGCACAATTGAAACAAATAGCGGCACAATTGAGCAGAAAACGAGCACAATTGAATAAGCCTAATATTTTTTAAAAAACGTAAAAATACCCGGGGCTGACGGTCAACTTGGCCCCCGGATTAGTTTCGCGTTTTTTTGTTATTTAGAGAGGAGCACAATTGAAACAAACAGCGGCACAATTGGGCACAAAACGAGCACAATTGAATAAGCCTAAGATTTTAAAAAAGAACGTAAAAAAACCTGGGGCTGACGGTCAACTTGGCCCCCGGATTTGTTTTGCGTTTTTTTGTTATTTACAGAGGAGCACAATTGAAACAAACAGTGGCACAATTGAGCACAAAACGAGCACAAATGAATAAGCCTAATATTTAAGAAAAAAACGTAAAAAACCGGGGGCTGACGGTCAATTTCGCCCCCGGATTTCTTTTGCGTTCTTTTTTTGTTATTTACAAAAGAACACAATTGAAACAAACAGTGGCACAATTGAGCACAAAACGAGCACAATTGAATAAGCCTAATATTAAAGAAAAAAACAACGTAAAAAAACCGGAGGCTGACGGTCAACTTGGCCCCCGGATTTGTTTCGCGTTTTTTTGTTATTTAGAGAGGAGCACAATTGAAACAAACAGCGGCACAATTGGGCACAAAACGAGCACAATTGATTACAATAATAAAATATTCAAAAATTAAAAGTCGGGGGCCAAGTTGACCGACCTGCACAATCCGGCACAAATCGAGCACAATTGATTGGCGTCAAAAAATCCTCAAATTTACAAAATATAGAGGGGGCTGAGCGTCAAGATAGCCCCCCTAACAAGATTTGGCTATAACTTCTTGTTTATTAATAGCACAAAATTACTAACATCAGCACATTTGAGCACAAATTGAGCACAATTGATTGGCGTAAAAAAATCCTCAAATTTCCAAAATGTATGAGTCACTGAGCAGATAGTGTGCGACCCAGTAACGTTTTCTAAAATATTTCAAATTTTATGACCAGTACAATGTGAATAAACACCGGCACAATCCGGCACAAATCGAGCACAATTGATTGGCGTCAAAAAATCCTCAAATTTACAAAATATAGAGGGGGCTGAGCGTCAAGATAGCCCCCCTAACAAGATTTGGCTATAACTTCTTGTTTATTGATAGCACAAAATTCCGAACATCAGCACATTTGAGCACAAATCGAGCACAATTGATTGGCGTAAAAAAATCCTCAAATTTCCAAAATGTATGAGTCACTGAGCAGATAGTGTGCGACCCGGTAACGTTTTCTAAAATATTTCAAATTTTATGACCAGGACAATGTGAATAAACACCGGCACAATCCGGCACAAATCGAGCACAATTGATTGGCGTCAAAAAATCCTCAAATTTACAAAATATAGAGGGGGCTGAGCGTCAAGATAGCCCCCCTAACAAGATTTGGCTATAACTTCTTGTTTATTGATAGCACAAAATTACGAACATCAGCACATTTGAGCACAAATCGAGCACAATTGATTGGCGTAAAAAAATCCTCAAATTTCCAAAATGTATGAGTCACTGAGCAGATAGTGTGCGACCCGGTAACGTTTTCTAAAATATTTCAAATTTTATGACCAGTACAATGTGAATAAACACCGGCACAATCCGGCACAAATCGAGCACAATTGATTGGCGTCAAAAAATCCTCAAATTTCCAAAATATAGGGGGGGCTGAGCGTCAAGATAGCCCCCCTAACAAGATTTGGCTATAACTTCTTGTTTATTGATAGCACAAAATTACGAACATCAGCACATTTGAGCACAAATCGAGCACAATTGATTGGCGTAAAAAAATCCTCAAATTTCCAAAATGTATGAGTCACTGAGCAGATAGTGTGCGACCCAGTAACGTTTTCTAAAATATTTCAAATTTTATGACCAGTACAATGTGAATAAACACCGGCACAATCCGGCACAAATCGAGCACAATTGATTGGCGTCAAAAAATCCTCAAATTTCCAAAATATAGGGGGGGCTGAGCGTCAAGATAGCCCCCCTAACAAGATTTGGCTATAACTTCTTGTTTATTGATAGCACAAAATTACGAACATCAGCACATTTGAGCACAAATCGAGCACAATTGATTGGCGTAAAAAAATCCTCAAATTTCCAAAATGTATGAGTCACTGAGCAGATAGTGTGCGACCCAGTAACGTTTTCTAAAATATTTCAAATTTTATGACCAGTACAATGTGAATAAACACCGGCACAATCCGGCACAAATCGAGCACAATTGATTGGCGTCAAAAAATCCTCAAATTTCCAAAATATAGAGGGGGCTGAGCGTCAAGATAGCCCCCCCAAAAAGATTTGGCTATAACTTTTTGTTTATTGCTAGCACAAAATTACGAGCATCAGCACAGTAGGGCACAAATCGAGCACAATTCAAAAATATAATTTTTAAAACAATCGCTTAAAAAGGGGGGCCAACTTGACGCACCTGCCTTTAGGCGAGCCCATCGCCCTTGGCGGTACCATCGTGTTCTTCGGCTGGCGCTTGCGCATTCACGGTTCCTACATTATTTATAATCAGAAACCTTTTGGAGCGGGGACATAACTATTAATATTATTTAAACAATATGTATGATATTTATCTAAAAAAAAAAAATTGTTTTGCGTTTTTTTTAACAAACTTCAAAAAGGGAGGAAGTTATCAATTCGGTTGTATGTTTTTTTTTTAATTCTTGTTACCTTAGAACATTTATATATTTATATTTCATTTCTTCGTCAATTGTGGACCGATTTACAAAATTCTTCTTTTATTTGAAAGGGTATACTCTTAAGATCGTTCCATTATCAAAAAAAAACAGGATCTGACCAGGGAATCCCAGGGAAATCGAGAAAAATACTAAAATTTTCGCTCCCTTTTATTAACCGACTTCATGTATGTTCACCGATTTCTTCGTCAATTGTGGACCGATTTTCAAAATTCTTCTTTTATTTGAAAGGGTATACTGTTAAAGTGGTTCCATTATCAAAAAATCAGGATCTGACAAGGGAATCCCATGGAAATCGAGAAAAATACAAAAATTTTCGCTCCTTTTTATTAACCGACTTCATGTGTGTTCACCGATTTATCGTCAATTGTGGGCCGATTTTCAAAATTCTTCTTTTATTTAAAAGGGTATACTGTTAAGGTGGTTCCATTATCAAAAAATTAGAATCTGACCAGGGAATCCCATGGAAATCGAGAAAAATACTAAAATTTTCGCTCCTTTTTATTAACCGACTTCATGTATGTTCACCGATTTCTGCGTCAATTGTGGACCGATTTTCAAAGTTCTTCTTTTATTTGAAAGGGTATACTCTTGAGGTAGTTCTATTGTCAAAAAGTCAGGATCTGATCAGGGACTCCCATGGAAATCGAGGAAAATTCTCCAATTTTTCCTTCCTACAAGTATTGATGAACAATTTTTAATTACTTATTTTATTTATAAATGTGTAAAATAAATAATCCACAATTCATAATAATTTTATAATTTACTTTCGTATATTATTTGTAGAATAAGTATTGAAAAACTAATTTTTTTATATAAATATAATAAATAGTGTTTAAACAATATAAATAATTATTTCCCCACTTCAAAAGGTTTCTGATTTTGAATAATATACCCAGATAATGTCCCAGAGGTGCGTGGACCATCAATTACGCCCTTATTTTGAAAGATATCAAAACGGGGTTTTCGGAGGACGATAGCCACACGATACCTTCACAATTTAAAATTATTAGAAATCATATACAGAGTGTTCTAGTATAAGTAATATACCAAAGTTATGTTTTTTAAAATGGAATGCCCTTTATATTAGTTGGGGAATTGAAAGAGCAGTTAATGCTGATCAAAATGATATAAGGTACTACAGGTTTATTATAGATGGTTCTTAAATTATGAAGAATTTTAGGTAAAAATTAATGCTTTTTTAAAAAATTGCAGAGACCATTCCAATAGAGATAACTGAATACTTTTCTGTCAATAATTTTTTATAGATTTAAACTTTAATACATACTGATTGAAAGTCATCTAAATTGATATTTCTATACAGGGTGTACGGTTTCGCAAAATGTATAATAACTTATTTTTTTCAAATGGAACACTATTATACCACCAATTGGCATTTTTAATAAGCTTTCTGTCAATATATAGTTTGCCTTGACAAATGTTAGTACTTTAGGTAATTCTTACAAAAAACCTAGAAAGTTTCCCGAAATTGCTAAAATCGCGTATTAAGATCAGATCGCCTTGGACTTGTTGCCATGGAGATAGTCGTCTATTGTTTAATTTATTAAATTACTTCATAAATGACATCTAGAGGTAGAGAGGCTTAGGTTTACGTGAGAATTCGATAAACTATATTCTTTACATAACCACAAACGAAAAAATCTAGAAGAGTTAAATCTGGTGATCTTGCGGGCCATTTGACAGGGCCGCCCTTACCAATCCAACGTCTCGGCAAACAGTGATTTAAATATCTTCTTACATTCCTATAGAAATGTACAGGAGCTCCATCCTGTTGCAACCACATTAAGGAATTAATCGTCCGCATCCAGTGGGGATTTTCAGTGGCATAATAGTGCATGTTATGCCTCTTGACATGCCCATTACTCTTAAAGGTCGCCTCATCAGTGAACAAAATTCTGTTTAAAATATTACTATTCCTTTTTAGAAGATTGTCCATTATTTCGTAGAATTCCATTCTTTTTGCAAAATAAGCTTCTTGCTATTCTTGATGGAGTTCAATGTGGTATGGATGAAACCGATGTTTTTTGATCACACGGTTTACTGAAGATTTCGAAATATCAGATTGGGCAGCAATTTCTTTTGTTCTGGAGTGAAGATTTTCTTCTAAGATTAATAAAACTTCTAGCTCAGTGTTTTCACCTACTCTTCTACCAATTAATTGTTTTTTGTTGTAGGCTACGTTTCCAGTGTTTTCAAAACGTTGTAAATTTTTGGGGCCAAAAAGGAATTTATTTCGGCTTCTCCTAACGCATTGTACCATATTCATCATTACTTCTTTCGTAAAATTCATTAAAAAAAAAAAAAAAAAATCACAAAAGTGAAACTATTTGTTGCAGGATAACTTACTGTCAACAAGAACAAACGGCTCCATGGTAACCAGTCTAAAATGATATCTCCATGGCAACAAGTCCAAGGCGATCTGATCTTAATACACGATTTCAATAATTTGGGAAAGTTTTCTACGTTTTTTGCAAAAATTATCTAAAGTACTAACATTTGCCGAGGTAAACTATATATTGACAGAAAGCTTATTAAGAATGCTATTTGGTGGTATAATGGCATATAGGGTGTTCCATTTGAAAAAAAAAGTTATTTTAGATTTTGTGAAATCGTACACCCTGTATAGAAATATCAATTTAGATGACTTTCAATAAGTGTGTATTAAAGTTTGGGTCTATAAAAAATTATTGACAGAAAAGTATTCAGTTATCTCTGTTGGAGTGGTCTCTGCAATTTTTTTAAAAACGCACTAATTTTGACCTAAAATTCTTCATAACTCAAGAACCATCCATAATAAACCTGTAGTACCTTATATCATTTTGCTCACCATTAACTGCTCTTTCAGTTCACCAACTAATATACAGGGCATTCCATTTAAAAAAAAACATAACTTTGGTATATTAGTAATACTAGGACACTCTGTATATGATTTCTAATAATTTTAAATTGTAAAGGTATCGTGTGGCTATAGTCCCCCAAAAACCCCGTTTTGATATCTTTCAAAATAAGGGCGTAATTGATGGTCCACACACCTCTGGGACACCCGGTATAGAAACAAACATTCACAAAAAAAATCATTAAAATCGAAGCTGTTTTTGAGGACTTCCGAAGATTGCCTGTTTTATGTATTTATTAACTCGACTAAAATAACAGACAAGATTTTATAATCAGTCGCGTCTGTTATTTGCGTATCGGCCGAATATCGTTCAGTACTTTTCGTAATACCGTCGGCAATACCGCCAAAAAAGCCGAGTTGTTTAGCATAATTTTTAGACAATTCAGAAATAAATTTTGTTTGTGTTGCTCTAGAAACAATAAAATTATCAAAAACTTCCTCCTCTACTGTTAATTTTTATAACAGCCGTGACTGTTAGGAGTGAGTTTACACTCAAGCTGGCAGTTTTGATATAATGTAATAACAGGCAGGTATTATGAAAAATATTTTTATCATGAGTTCATCATTTTTCATATTTTCTTAGTTACTTAGTTTCCCATTTTTGAAAAGTTTTGTTATAAAAATGATCATTAAAATTTATCAGCTGCATTGTGGGTATAATCGGTGTTTGTAGTCTTGGATGGTGTATGTTCCCTATGGACTCTAAAACGGCTGGGCCGATTTTGATGAAATTTTTAGTCAATCTTTAGATTAGCCCAGCAAATGATCCTGTGAATTTTGGTAGCAATCGGATTAAAACAAAAAAAAAAATGTTTTTTTGAAAGTGACAGTTTTAGTTTTGAGCAGTGACAGTTTCAGACATAAAGTGTCAAAGAATCGTAGTAACGCGCGCCGGGTACCTGCTAGTTGTAAATAAATTTAGTCTAAAGGGCCTAAACCGTAGATGGTCTAAATTCGAACATCTTTCAAGTAACAACGAAGTCTCTCGCACTGATCACAACAAGATCAAGCCGGGATAACACCCATCAAAGTGACGTTATTTTAAGTTAAAAAAGGAATAAATAAAAGAGTGAGAAGAAGTTTAGTGTAAGCGGTAATCGAATCTACAGAAATAGGGAAAAAGAAGAAGAGACCCGAAACGAGGAAGTAGAAAGATCAGCAGAGAAGACAGGAGTCAAAGGTGGAAACCAATAATAAACCCACATTTTTTATTAATAATTTATTTCATATTGGTGATTGCTTACAATATAAAGTGCAGTACTATCTACTTACAACTTCCTACATGATTATCATACTTTATTTATGTACAAACGTTTAGAGATGCGTCCTAACGTACAATAAATCATCTCTAATGTGGCAGTTGGTATGTTCTGTCGCCAAGCCTCACCTTCCCTGCATCCGTACCAGAATAACGAAACGACAAAAAATATACTCAATCGACATTACAGATTTCTATGTACAGAGTGCCGTAAATAATAATTGCCTCCCCATTATTCTAAATTACCGCCAGTCCCGCGGCAATACGTTTCATTATTCAAATAAGTATATTACAGTGTTTGTAAATTGTACAAATCATCAACAATCATTAAATTATCTAGTTATAGACTACATAAGTTTTGGAAGGGTCTTTCAGAGAGCGCTGCGTGGAAGTTTATGAGAACATTTTTTACCTTAGTTACCCCCGCGCCCACTCTTACTTTCACAATAACTCCTTACACCACCACCGGGGGAGCTTTTATGTAACTTTCCCTCTCTGTATTGTTGGAAGTAAGTAAATGTGCCGCGTCTTTGTGTTTTACTTTACAATCTTTTCACATAATGAGTAAAGTGTTCGCTCCAGTCCCTTTATTTAGCCGAAGAGCTTTACAATGCGAGACCGTTGGAAATTTTTATATTCCGTTTGTGTTACGTCACGGAGTGGCTTCGTGAGTGACGTGTCCGTGTTATCTGAGTGAATTTTGCATGCAATTACATTAAATGTGCGCCAAGTCAGATAGCGGAACTCCTAATTACCGCACACACAGATTATTCATACGTTAATGTAAAATTATACGGTTAGGTCGACCGCTGTTTGGACGCATGCGAGGCTAATATTTGCTTTATTGTTATTAGGTTATCTTGGGGGATGGGCCGAACAACATGATTACGTACGCCAATATTTGCCTCGTATGCACTCCGAACAACACATTTGCCGGGCCATTTTCGGAACGGCAGACGGTAATCTGGAGGTGTATAGGGACAGATCATGGCGCCCAGGGGTGATTGTAAATTTAATATACATGTCATGGATAACCCATATGGTTTGCTGAGAATTTGTTGGTTTTGGATAGATCCTGTGTGCTTATAATAATGTACCCATAGGATGAACATGCTTCTATTTCAACCGGTATCCATCCATTTAGCCATTGCACTGTAAAAATCTCGTAGGATAAGATGTTAAGTTGGATGGTGTTATCATGCGTAATTAATTTCTTCTTCCATTTATTTTTGTCTAACTTTAGTATTTCTCTTGATTTGTTTCTATCTATACTCGTTCAGATTTTTAGTTCTTTAGGTTGTTAGGCTTTTCAGGTTTCAGAACATCAGAATCTTAAGTTCACACTCTCTCAGATCGTCCAGTTTCAAATTTTCAGATTTACACGTTTATAGCTTTTCAGGTTTTATGGTTTAAAGCTTTTCAGATTCGGAAGCATAGACCACATTTCCTCTTTTCACCTTTATCATCTTTATTTCTTCTAGTTCTCGTTTCTATAATTTCTTTTCTCATACAGGGTGATTTTTAAAAAACGGCTGGTGCTGTAGAATTTTTATTTACGGCTCAATTTCAAAAATAAAATTAAATGACTTTTAATTTACATAAATCTAGTTATCTATGATGTCAAATAAGACACTCCCGTTATTATAATGCGAAAAAATCCAGAAAAATAAATACAATATTAATTTATTCAGGAATGACAAAATGAAATCTATTTGTTTAAATGCTGCTGAAACACCTTCCCATTATTTTTTTCAATGCACATCTGACACCTATGAGAAACCTGCATGACGGAGCGTAGAAAAGTATCAGGCAAAATTTCTCTTCAAGCGGTCACAATTCTTTCTGTTAAATCGTCTATTGTTCCCAAAAGAAAAAAAAAATAAAGTGGTGTTAAATCCACCTTTCTCCAAACATTTTTTCTAGGTATTCCGTATTAATTTGAGCATTGTGAGGTGTAGCCCCATCTTGTTGAAAATATACTGCTCTATATTGTGTAGTAGATTTTCTAAAAAATCCTGCATTTTTTCGGTTAATGTGATGCTACTTCTGTTATATTCTTCTACTTATATTCTAGAGTACTCTTAATACCTCTTCTTTTTCTTACACTTTTTTTTTACTTAATTCCTTTCTAATCATAATTGTTTCTTCTTTTAAATCAATTTATCATTGATTTTTACGTTTTAAAATTTTATTCGCTTCATTAATTTTTCATTTCTAATTTTCTTGTTGTTTGTCAATCATCTATTCTTTTCTATTGAATTATTTTTTGTCTTCTTTTCTTTCTCAGGCTTCCAGCTTTTTAGGTTTTCAATTACTCAAACTTTCAGCTCGTCCGTGTTTCAGGTCTTCAATTTCGGGTTCCCATGTTTTCAATTTTGACGTTTCCGGGTTCAATTGGGTTCAAGGATCTCAAATTCTTAGATTTTCAGGTTTCTTGGGTTCCAGATGTTTTATTTTTTTCAGATTTTAAGGTTCTGGGTCTTCCTATGTTTTACAGGTTTACAGATTTTTAGGATGTCAAACGTTCAGATTCTGCATTTTTAATGTTCTTAGAAAGTCTCAGACTTTCAGGTTATGGCCCAGTTTTCTGGTGCCCTGACTTTATTTTATAAATTTTCCGTTTTACAATTCTTTAGATTCTCAGCCTTTCAATTTCGCTCTCACGCCTAGTAGCCGTCCACTGTATTCCTCAACTGACTAAACGGATGAGAAGTAACAACCATTTATTGTTTTTTTTTTTTAAAACAAGAACTTGCTCTCGTGTTCAGTCCAATTTCATTCACATCATGTGGTGCCATGGACGAAATGGTTTTTAGTCACAAAGAAGAACTGTGAAATACAAGAAACGAAATTTGGATACAATATGAAAATGGTTGTCATTCCGAACCAGTTTGTCAACCAGTCAGTCAAAAATGTAAATTGAGTATATGTATATATATTTTGGTATAAATTTCTTTCGGTGGATACAATATGAAAATGGTTGTCATTCCGAACCAGTTTGTCAACCAGTCAGTCAAAAATGTAAATTGAGTATATGTATATATATTTTGGTATAAATCTCTTTTGGTGGATACAATATGAAAATGATTGTCATTCCGAACCAATTTGTCAACCATTTAGTCAAAAATGCAAATTTCAGTATAATATATTTCGTTATAAATCTCAATTTGGATTGATTCTCATTTCTTGTTATAAGGTTTGTTGTGTGACTAAAAAGCGTATGGTTCTGGCACCGTTTGTGAATGCGGTGGGCGGGTGGGCCGCCCTATCCACTATACTCCTCAACTGACTAAACGGATGAGAAGTAACAACCATTTATTGTTTTTTTTTTTTTAAAACAAGAACTTGCTCTCGTGTTCAGTCCAATTTCATTCACATCATGTGGTGCCATGGACGAAATGGTTTTTAGTCACAAAGAAGAACTGTGAAATACAAGAAACGAAATTTGGATACAATATGAAAATGGTTGTCATTCCGAACCAGTTTGTCAACCAGTCAGTCAAAAATGTAAATTGAGTATATGTATATATATTTTGGTATAAATTTCTTTCGGTGGATACAATATGAAAATGGTTGTCATTCCGAACCAGTTTGTCAACCAGTCAGTCAAAAATGTAAATTGAGTATATGTATATATATTTTGGTATAAATCTCTTTTGGTGGATACAATATGAAAATGATTGTCATTCCGAACCAATTTGTCAACCATTTAGTCAAAAATGCAAATTTCAGTATAATATATTTCGTTATAAATCTCAATTTGGATTGATTCTCATTTCTTGTTATAAGGTTTGTTGTGTGACTAAAAAGCGTATGGTTCTGGCACCGTTTGTGAATGCGGTGGGCGGGTGGGCCGCCCTATCCACTATACTCCTCAACTGACTAAACGGATGAGAAGTAACAACCATTTATTGATTTTTTTTTCTTTAAAAACTAGAACTCACGCTCGTGTTCAGTCCAATTTCAAAACTTTTAAGTCAAAAAATCGTCATTCCAATTCTCTTAGTCACAAAGAACAACTGTGAAATACAAGAAACGGAATTTGGATACAATATGAAAATGGTTGTCATTTCGAACCAGTTTGTCAGTCAAAAATGTAAATTGAGTATATGTATATATATTTTGGTATAAATCTCTTTTGGTGGATACAATATGAAAATGGTTGTATAGAGCTCAGGTCCCATCTTTTTTTATTTTCAGTTTCAATTTCTCTCATTCAGAGATTTTAAAATTGTTGGGTTCTGAAACTTTCGGACATTTAGGTTCCCAGTACCACCTTTCGGCTTCTTGCGTCTCTAGAATTTCATATTTTCTTATTCTTCTCAATGTCGATTCTTTTTATTCTTCCAATTCTTGTTAATATTTTGATTCTTTTGATTTCCCGATCTTTTTATTAATTTGACTCTTCTCAGCTATTCTCTATAATGGTGATTATCTTAAAAACTGTCAACATGGAACAAAAACCTGAAATGACGAACCTAAAAATATTAAAACTGAAAACTCAGTCCACTCTTTTTGTTCTTTTGTGTCTACGTGTTGACTTCCTGCATTTATATACAGGGGTCTTTATAAATTATTCATACATCTAGCAGGCTTTGCATGTCAAAATTCTCCATTTAAATACCGTTCCAATCTTCTTCTTTTGTGTTTTTATTTTCTCTTTCTATATTTCTATTTTTACCTTTATTCCTTGTATTTTCTTGTTTTGTTATGCTTTCTTTTCTTTATTTTTTCCTTTCATTTGGTCTGTTTCTTCCATCCTTCTTTGTTTATTTAAGTATTCGTTTGTTGCCTTCCTCGATTCATGCTTTCTTTCACAATTGTTTACCGGCTTGCTTCCTTTATTAGCTACTCCTTTGTATTTTTCTTCCTACGTTCTTTTTGTCCTTTTTTTTCAAGACTTTCCGTTCTTGTTATTATTGATTTGACGTTCAATATTTATTTTAAATTAATTATTTTCATTTTGTTTCTACAGATCGCTACTTAGATTTTCTGCTTTTTGTCTTTTTTTTTCTATTTCAACAATATTTTCCTGCTTTTATCCTTTGCTTTAATTCTTTTATCTTTTAATCCATCATCTTCTCACCCTTTTATTCCTTAATTCCTTCAACCGTATGTCCATTCTCTTGCTTGATTTGCGTTAAATTTTTTGTCTACATGTTTGCTTCATCGTTTACTTTTATATCGGGTGTCCCAACTAAAATTTGTACCCCCCCAACAATTCCAATTTCGAAAAACTCAGAAGAAAACGCTCGAACAGGTCAATTTTGTTATCAAGGGGGACTTAATTGTATCAAATTTTCAAGTCTTAGATCTCACCCCTTGAGCCAGGGAAGCCACCGCCTTAAAAAATTTAAATGGCATGGGGGGTCGTGTGATACATCATGTTAAAGCTTATTCAATTATCTATCCAAACCTACATTTATTGATTCCATTCTACAAAAAAAAAACATGAATTTGATATTTTCCAAGTCTACATAAAATATTCAACTAAAATTTGTACCCCCCCAACAATTCTAATTGCGAAAGACTCAGAAGAAAACGCTCGAACAGGTCAATTTTGTTATCAAGAGGGACCTAATTGTACCAAACTCTCAAGTCCAAAACCTCACCCCTTGAGCCAGGGGAGCCACCCCCCTAAAAAATTTAAATGACAGGGGGGTCATGTGATGCATCATTTTAAAGCTTATTCAATTCTCTATCCAGACCTACTTTTATCGATTTGTTTCTGCAAAAAAAGCATGAATTTTATATTTTCCAAATCAAGAGTATTTTATGTAATTTCGGAAATAAAAAAATTTTATGCTTTTTTTTTGTAGAAAGGAATCGATAATAGTAGATTTGGATAGAGAACTGAATAAGCTTTAAAATGATGTATCACACGACCCCCCATGCTATTTAAATTTTTTAAGGGGGTGGTTCCCCTGGCTAAAGGGGTGAGATCTAAGACATGAAAGTTTGATACAATTTGGTCCCCCTTGATAACAAAATTGACCTGTTCGAGCGTTTTCTTCTGAGTCTTTCGAAATTAGAATTTTTGGGGGGTACAAATTTTAGTTGGGACACCCTGTATGTATTCTTCCTTCTTGTTGGAATTGATAGGTTCCTTCATTTTTTTCTTTGTTTTGTCACATACATGATTGCTTCTTTCTGATTCTAGAGTTCTTGTATTATTATTTCCTCTTTTCTTATTCTTGCACTCTTTGATTCCTTTTCACTGATTTGATTTTGATATGTGTTTTTATTTTATTACCTATAAATTACCTGATTATTTATTAGTTTGCTCGTTTTTACGATCACTAATTTATTCCTTGCTTCTCTTCCCTCTTATCTCCCTATTTTTTCGGATGTTTTTTTTAGAAATTTCTTTGCTCTCTAATATTATAATAGTTTATAATAATATAATAATCTGCTCATTTGTTCTAGTCACTCTTTTCATCATTTTTCATAATTATTATTTTTTTGTCCACTCATTTTCTTTTTTTTTTGTCTGCCTTTCTGCTTTTACTTTTGTCTTTTTCTTCGGTGTTTTTTATCTTTTCCACTCTATATCGTATTTGTTTTATGCTTGCTTATTAATTGCTTTCTTCCTTTCTGATTTTCTTTCGTTATTTAGTTCCACCTTTCTTTATTCATTTCCCTGGAAACCTCTTTGCTCTTTTCTCTTCATCATCCTTTTAATTAATTTAATTCCTTTTTAATTAACATATTTGACTTCTTTTCCTGCGTCTTCGCTTGCGTTCCTTTGGACATAATTTTTTTTTATTTTCACTTTGATTCCTCATGATTTTAAATGTTTTTTTCGTGCATTCCTTTCTTGTTTGTCTTCTTTATCTGTTCCTTTGTATCTTGGTTCCTCCGTTGCTCCTTTGCTGTTCCAGTTGTCTCTCTTGGTTTTTTAGTCATAATGAGGAAATAAAATCGTTCTTGACCTTTTGCTGGTCATTTTGTCTATGAATTGTTTTTTCTCTGCATCCTTTCATACCTAAATCTTCCGTTAAGAATTCAGTGTTACCATTCTTATTTCGGTCTCTCATTTCACATAGGTCAATGTTTCTTCTGATACTGCTCTTACCAACCTTCGTCTATGTTTACTTTCTTCCTTCATTTCACCACTCCTAGCTTCCCTTCCAAACATCGAACCTCACATGATAAACAAATACCAAATTGGGACAATGATGAAAGGCTTTCTTTTATCACACCCACCACGGCCAATTTGTCATTCTTACCAACCTCCGATTTTTCATTGCCGCCGCCATAACTTAACGGATTAACCCCCCCTAACTGGCTGTGTTTCAAGTATCTACTGGTCAGTGACAAAGTAATAAGATTACGTCAGAGCGGAACCGGAAACGCCGACTCTATCTACCTTTTCACTCGCAAAGTGTTATCAAATATTTATGGCGCACCGAGTCCTGCCTACGCCGCGATTGCTGATAACGATGAATAATATTCGCCATATTGAAATTTGTCCTCGGGGGTCGTAAATTTCGGCAGAAGTCGAAACAAAAATTTTTGCTGCAGTGGTTGCTATAAATGTAAATTATCCTTCTCCGACTGTTGCATATTCAAGGAAGCTAGGATCTCACTCTCTCTCGCTGGCCGGACTATAAATTACCAAAATGCAACCGTGGGGCAATGCTCGTGACGGAATCGGGGTGTGGCTTGCAGAATTAAAATACCGCAGAAATGCAAGTTTCCACGGCTTGGGGATGTAGTGTTATCCATAGAGGTAATCTGATGAGAGGATTAATATGGTGATAGTTTGATAGTTTCATTGTTTTGGTTAATTAAATTTAGCAGCTTGGTTATTTGTTCGGTTGTTAATTAAGGATGGAGAGTGTGGGACAAGAGTGACTGGTTTATTCAGGCCACACCACCCGAGATTTATTTTAGAACTTTGTTGTGCTATTTAGTTGTCCGAAGAATTAATTCGACGTTCGAAGAAGCAGTAATTTCTGATTCCTAGATGAAGAAGAAGCAAATTGATGAAAATTCTTTCAGGTTTTCCTTCGTATACTTTCTCCTTTCATATCACTAACTTGCAAAGAACAGGAAGTCATGGCCGGCTAGAAAGAGGCTTCAGCTAGACTTCTGCAAGAAGAACGTATAGAGTACAACATAAATTACAAAAAACTGGTTTCGCGAGTCGTAAAAAATTCCTCTTTAGATTACAAAAACTCATATTAGACAACATCAATATTTTTATGTTCACTTTACTGCTTCCAATAAAATTCTGGACAATAAAAATAAATTCTCCAGCAGTGTTTGTGCATAATAAGACCTAAAGTTTTCAATATCTGCTTAATATTTTCTTTACCACTCATACACAAACGTAAGATCCCCAGAGGCCTTTTATTTGTAAATTTATTATAAGACCAGTGATACTGTTCGGGAGTCCCGAGTCAACGTTCGAAAAATGTTGCCAAACAACTAAAAATTAATTCCGTTTGCACACACGGAGGAAAATCGAAAAAACTTCATTCAATTTTTGTGGATCGTAAAATTATTGGGTTTTTGTTATGCTGTCGTAAAAAACGGGATCTGGGGATAAAAAAACCGATCGGGAAGTTAATAGACACTTTATCACGAGATTGGCGTTTTTACGAGAGTTTTCGGCTTGACAATAAATAAAAACAGGAGTCAATATGTGCATCAAAAGACAAATTAAATAAATGTAAAACGAAGTTTCATATGCGTAAACAAAAACAATAATTTGTGACGAAAAGATCATTTTAAAACCACTTTAAAACGAGTATGCTTTATATTTTATATTATAAACTGATAAAAATATATTTTTTTAAATCAAGTTACAAATGCACCATCAGAAATGATCAAGTAAGCCGTGAATAGTTGTCAATTATGCAGATTATCAAAAAAAAAAAAAATTGTTTCGGTGACGAATGTTTTAACGAATAACTATGAATGAGTGGATTTGATATGAAGTTATTTTGGCCCGACATGCCCCCAAATATTTTATTGAACGCAACGCAGTTTTAACCTGTTCTTAGGTTACTTGCTTTCATTTATTTTATTGTTTAAAATATTTTTCTTGTCTTCATACTTCAAAAACATTATCTATAAGAATATGTAGAAAAATATATACAATGCAATTTGAAAAAGTAAAGTTGTGTCATCTGTCGAAAATTAAACGTCAAAAAGTCGCCCTGTATATTTGATAAAAAAAAATTCAAAGATATAATAAATCCAAATTTTAGTTGAAACCAAAAATTTGTATTCACCGAAAGTAAGTAAAAATAAATCCAACGAGTCCAGTTCGGCGCACCGTTCGAAAATATCCGCAGAAACCTCATCATCCCCGGCTCTCTCTTAATGATTTTAAAATAATTTCCCCCAGGAATTTAATTTGCCTTTAAAATCAGAAGTTTGATTTAAGTTTGTTTGATGGTTGCAAACAGGGTAAAAATCCTAATTTCATTATAAACTCTAAGTAAGTAAATAAAATGGGGAGAGAACGCCACGAAAATAAAAGGGAAGTTTTCGGACATTCCGGCTTTGATTGGTTTGAAAAGTTTTGGGACAGCGGAAATTAGAATAGTGAGCGTGCTCGTGTGTTTGGAGTCACGCTAGCGTGACGGCATCGCTGAGGAGAAACCGTCTCCTTAAAAAGCGACTGAAACGAGGAATATTGTACTCATTCTGTTTGAGTTGCGCAGCACATCATAAACTTCCACATCAACGCCCGCAACAATTTCATCACGAATCACCCCCAGTAACAAATTCCCCCCTTTGGCAAATAATTATCACAAGAAATCGTCGAAAGTGAAGGTGGAAATCCATCCGAACATGACAAAACGTATACCTGTCGTAACACTAAGCAACAACTTCTAACTTATCTCCTTTAAACTTAGTCGGACCGCACCAACAAACTCAAAGAGTCCGACAAGATTAACCGCTTCATGTTACCTATTAAGGGTGGGTTTGTCCAATGCTAGCTAACTGACAGCTGAAAAATTAAATTTTATTACACAACCCAAGATTGTAAGCTGTCAGGTTAGACCCGATTGGAAAAACCCCCTGTAAATAGAAAATAAACAACGTCATTGTTCTTAGAGATCTACACGAACGGCGTAAGTCCTCTACTGATTTAACGAAAAACGTCTTGAAAATTTGATTGAAACGACACTAAAGTCACAATATTTGGCACAATTTATTAAAGTCTGCGAGTGCTCAGTTGGAGTGGGTTTAAGGGCGATTGTCTTTCTGTTTTGTTCACTGATATACGGTGGCACGAAACGAGAGAAACTGTCAACTTCGGTGGTGTGTTTTTAAGCAGAAATTATTTTAACTTTTGAGGTAATTGAACCGTCGCCAGCAAATTATTAAGTAAGCCCACGCTCAAATAGTGGTTCGTTTATCGCTGCCACATCATTAGAATGCGATTTTTGATCTAAAATGTAAGCTGGGGCAGATTGGTTCGTGCTCGTAAAAATGCTACAAAGATGCAGGAGCTTTATGGCAACGTATTAAAGTGGTAAAAATGGTGGATGCGCCGAGATAGTTGTTGATAGTGTTTACTTATTTATGGGCGTGCTCAACGATATTTAATATGGTTCCTCAGAGATACAGTAAAGTCGTTTCTGGAAATGTTAGAGGCCTGTATAATTCTTATAAAGCTTATTAAATTGTTAAATATCAAAAATAAATTCGCGATTGGAGTTTAAAAGTAGTAGCCCAAAAGCCATGTGCACAAATCGCAAGGTTGGAGGTTTGGATAAAGAAAACATTAAAAAACGCATGTCGCAATTTAATTCTCAAACCAAATGTCAGTGTAAAGGCAACTGGCATTTAAGTGGCAAGGATGGGCTGTTTGGTTTGATTCTTTTGGGTTGGGGCACGTCTGGAAGTTGCTCGTCCCTAACAGGAGTTCCTATATCGCCCAACAGCAGAATGATATATTGGGTTTTCATAAATGATTCACACATCATGTTGCCTGCGGAAAGTAAAATTTACTTGTGGCTAGATGGAGAATTGTGACGTGCTAGGTCTACTGGATGTATGAAGCATTAATCAAACCTGTATATCCTGTAAAGGTTTATTTGCTTTTTTTCTTGTAGCATTTTTGAGAACACTTGAAAACCTGCGTTGGAAATAATCTAGTGTATTCTAAAGACTCCTCTCGCTATGCGTTCTAGTTTGCACCTCACTTGAACAGAAACCACTTCGCTTCGTGCCCCCGATAATTCAAACTGTTTAATTCTGGTGTCGGTATCGTCCAAGTTTGCTCAAAGACGTAAGGTTCGTAAGAAACAGAATTTTGAACTTCGTGGCGACAACAGCAGAAAAATGGAGTCTATTCGTTCCTGCCATTACTGTAACCTACTTTATCAGAAATGTTTATATGCAAAACTTGCTCAGCTCGTTCGGTGAAAATAAATCGACGGTCTTGAAGTTTCTTCTCTACTCTTGCACTCTTTTTCAACTAAGCGTAGTTCAAAGTACACACCGTTCCATAACTAGTCTGCGACGTCACCACTGAAACCCGTCTGGAATCACTGAAAGGCACCGGTAGATAATAAGTGAGCGTAGGGACGGACGAACCGACAGACAGTCGACCTCATACGGTCGTCTCGCGATCCACATGGATGTACTCTACTGGAGGAGCCTTATGTCAAGAATTTAAACTGTTGTCCAACAACCGGGGCCCGGTGAGCAGCTTCTTTTTGGCGAGACGGCGGCGACGGCGCGCCCGCAACCTGTGCAGCGTGAGACACACCAGCAGCACCACGGATGATAACACCGCCGCGGCCGCCGCCAACGCCGCTCCCGGCAACGTGGTCAGTAGCTTGGACGCGGCACCGCACTGCGCCTCCGATTCGTCCCAACCCGAGGGGCAGTGGTTCTTCCCGTCGCACCACAGACTCGCTCCGATGCAGGCGTCCAGCTCGGGACACTTGTGGGGGCACTCCAGGTCCGTCTCGTTGGCGCTGACGTTGACGGGCACCTGCAGCTGCTGGAGGAGGGAAGAGCGCGAGCGGGAGATCTCCAGCCAGCTGAAGGCGGAAATGCCGGGCTCGTTGCTCACCCACTCCACGAGGAAGTTGGGGGGACGTTGGTGGACGGAGGCTAGTCCTTCGCCCCACCACTCCTCGCTGAAGACGTGGACGGCCAGGGGCTTCGCACCGGGCTCCGCGGGACATACTGCCCGGACGAGCTTCGGGGGGCGGCCGGAGTAGATGAGCACGCGATTGTTGGTGGGGCAGCGGGTGGTCTCTTCGGTGCGGGGTTTGAGAGGAAGGAAGGCCCCCCAACTGAGGAGGAAGAGGCTGCGGTTGTGGCGAGCTTCGACGAGCCAGGGCATGCCCACGCAGAGCATCTCGTTGCGATCCACGGGGGGCGTGTTGAATTGCACCTCACCTGGAAATTGTCGGAGCTCAAATAAATTGTCGGCAAAGAAATTTTTTTAAATTTGCTGAGACAATACAAAACATCTTTTAATACCTGAAAGAACCTAATAACACTTAAAACAAAATTTAATATACAGTTGCACTGGAAAATTATTTAAAATCATGACGTTCAAGACAAAAACTGCCAAAAGTCGAGTCCAAAGCAAGTATAAGCCCGGATAAGACCCTAGAGATGCTAAAAAACTGTGAGCTAAAAATAAAAGGAAATATTTTTTGCAATAAACAACAGTTCATTCCTGCTATCGAGGAAATTTAATCCACTCAAGATCTGTAAAGATTTATTAACAGGATAAACAACTTGTCGAAACCAACCATACTTTAAACTCGTTATTTGTTCGTATGATTCAATTCGTACCTCCATAACCTCTAACTCTCTGTCTCCTAGGACAATCCGGCATCTTGACCACCTCAAAAGTCGCATGAAAATGCAACACCGTAAAATCTTCTGTAATGTTCATGTCTCTGGCAGTGAAATGTAATTCTAGGATCCTAGAAGCCGACAAGAACACCAACGGTTTACTACTTAGGGAAGAGTTATCACAAATGCACCCCCTCGGCATCCTTACGTCTTTCCACGGCAACTCCCAAATGCTCAACTCTGTCACCTTAATACTAGAATAGTGTTCACAAATCGGCCGTCCACTATGGGGATCCATCACAGTCTCGCACGTCTGACTCAACCCGAAAGAGGCGTTGTTCACGAGAAGCCTCACCCTCTCCCCCACGTCAGCTTCGAATCGAAACACACAATGCAGATCCTTAGCCCCGCCTCTACCGTACAAGAACACGTTCCGCGGCGTTGTCACCTCCCCCACGTGGTTCTTCCTGAAGATGCGGTAGCACGTTTCGGCTTCCTTCCCCGGCCAGAAGTCCCCGCCCAGACGGGTGTCGACGAATTCGTATTTGAGGCGGAAAGAGGCGGGGTGTAGGGCGGTGCCGTCTTCGGTATGGTGCTGAATGACGAGGCTGCGACCCGACGAGAGGTAGCTCTCGTCGAGGGCGCATGGTCTGGTGACTCTAGTGGCGTTGTTGAGGGCGCTGTGGTCACAAAGGCGCGGCGGCTCGTCGCATTTGTCTTCGAGAAGGAGGGCTCCGTCCCATATGCGGAGGCGGGTGGCGCAGGAGCCCCCGAGGGTGCTGTTGGCAAGGAGGGCGTGAGTGCTCTCGCCGACCAGGAGGGCCCGTTGGCTGTAGGAGACGAAGCTGGCCCATACTAGGTCGTGGGGGTATCCTCTGGAAATAAATATAGAACCTTTGAACATTATGAATGTAGATTCTGCTTTCTGAAGAACGCAGTTTTTAAAGTACGTTAGCTCGAAAACATCAAAGTAAAGTTAACACAAAACTGTACATACCTAAACTTGTAGGTGCATGTGGTGTTTGGAGGAAGAGAGTGCCTCGGACTCACTAATCTCCCCTTCCTGCCTCGTCCTGTCCAGATTTCGTCACTATCCGGACTAGTCGCGTTCACGTCAAACTCGCACAAGCTGTGCCTCGAGTAATCCAAAGAGTCCGAGTCCGCAAAAATGACATCCACATCAAGTTCGAAGCCTCGCAACGGTGAATGCGAAGGCGGAGAATGCAGCGGTATACTAAAAGGCGACGAATGGAAAGCTACTAACATCTCGGGCCCCCGGGACACCACTCTTGGCAACCAGTCTCCGCCGCAGTACTTCGCTAGTACAGGGTCATTCGTCGACCCTCCGTCGTAAAAAATCAAATGGTCTCTCTCCCCCGTACAGTCCCTCCAAGCCCTCAGCGCCCTCACGGTCTTGTTCAACCCTGCCACGTTGATGGATCTCTTCATGTGCATCTTGTGGGCGGCTTCCTGTCGTACCGCGATCATGGCGTGTTTACACGTGGGGACGAACTTCTGTCGGAGGCTCCAGTAACAGGAGACGTTACGCGGATACATCCCCGGGTAGTTCGGGGATTGGAGGCGGCACGGTTTCCTGTAGCATTCTTCGAATTGGCGCGTGCAGTAAGTGCCGGGTGCCACTTGGCCTCGTTCCAAGGGGGCGGCTGGTGATCCGAAACGTACCACTGCCTCGCGGCGCGACACGAAGCGGTACCGCAGCTGAAACTTGAAGGGGATTTGGGGCGATCCGAATAGTTTGATGCTGACGGTGACGGTCGAAGTCTCGCTGTAGTAGGCGGCGGGGCCGGAGGAGGTGCCGCACCAGGAGCCCCCGGTGAAGGGACGGCCCAGTTCGCTGAGCTGCATGTAGCCGTCGGGGCAACCGTCGAGGGCGGAGGCTTCGTAACGGCCGACTTTAAACTCGTCGAAAATGATCTGCAAGGAAAAGATGCGTTACTTGTAAAATTAAAAATGACACTAAGTAGAGATAGTGAAAAATAACAACGGGAGAAGCTATTAGCAATTATAATAGTGTGTTGCACTTTGTTATTCTCAAAGTTGCAGTGAACTTTCTTTTCCTTTTGTGAAACAGCCAACTAGGTCACGTTATTCCGCCCATCCGAGCTAGTTCGTTCACAAACTACCCCCAGTTACGTACAAATTTGTAGTGTTGTCACACAATAATAATGGAATTGAGAGACATCAACCCCTTTGTGCAAACACAACTGGAATCCTGTTTCTAAAAACACAGTGAACATAAATTCTGATGCAACTAAACCCTAAAAATGCTGTGGGTCCTTGTGTTTTCCGCAACTCCAGACCAATATATCGCGTCCGCACTCGGTCGGTAAACACCGTCTTGTAAATCCCCCTTCCCATAAACAGATTTGAGAGCATTAGTGGCGTGTAGCATCTCCAAAGAAAGATGGCCGAGCCATTATCCTTGATAAATGGCGGGACAATTATAGGACGGTCGCCGGGAGGAAGCCATCATCAATCACCAGACGTTCCAGGTACACAGTCTCAAGCTGCCATCATCTGAATTATTTGCTTAATAACCCTTGGAAATGATATTGGCCCGCCGCTCCTTCCACTTTACATTCGTTAAATTTGTTTTCTAACTTTTCTTTAATGCACTCCCTCGGGGCTCCTCGCTGAGAACAACTTCAAGATTGCGGTTTAGCCCTAATAGGGTTCCTCCATTGAATATTTCGCTCGCACTTTAATTACGTAGACTTCCTACTAACGAGAAGGCTTTTCAGGTCTAAGCAGATAAACCGTAGGGCTGGTCAAGTGTCGTGATTTGTGATGTCTGTATTTATAGTTACAGAAAGTTCTTGGCGTTTTTGTCTCGCAAACTTGCTTCGATGCAAGCCAATTTTGCTAAAGACAAGTTGGGAGTTGAGAGAGTTAATATTTGCCGGGAACTTCTATTATTTACTGCTCGTGTATTCCCTGTCGCTGGTTTTTATACTTGGTTTAACATTCGCGTCGTTTTGACGCAAGACTATTGACGGATGGAGTGTTTTTGTTGTTTGGAGTGCTCTGGTGATGTGAGAGACTTTTTCACGTGTAAAATTCTCACAGTTTTGATGCGTACAATGGGGATGGAATGGTGGAGGCGCCGGCGTCATCGTAAAAAGAAGGTCTACTCAACAAAAAGTGTGTTATTTTAGACAAAAAATCGTTTATTTCTTAATTGGACAAAAGAGAACTGCTACTATAGAAAATTTGCGAGAACGTTACCGTTACCCGATAAACGAATCAAAATAAAAACTGTTTAAATTTGTCCCAAAAAAGTTAGGTGTTTACCTCGTTCGAAAAAAACGTTCTGATGCGTTCAAGTTCATGTAGGCATAGGCAGAGGGTGAAATAAGGAGTCAAAAAAATTGCGGATTTTAGCAAAGTGGCAAATAAAAAATGTTCTACTTTTGGTTAAATTTTCTGCTAGGACTTAGATAACACCCTGTATAATGTGGTGTGTATATCATATTTTGCTGTCTAAACATTACCTTGATTTTTTTCCTAAATTAAAGATTCAGATTTTTCAGCAGTTCGCAATTTTCTAAAGCATAATTTTAAAAGTAGGAGATAAAATTTGCTGTTTACGTAGGTAAAGCTAAAGCTTGAATTAATTAACGCATAGTTTCAATAGTATCTCTAATACATCTCAAAATCGCTTAGGCATATAGTTTCTTCCCTTATGTTCGCAACTCATCCAACAATTCCCGAATATGAAACCCATTTAATTTCAGTCGTAAATATGTCGGATCATCTTCAACCGGGATTAAATCAATGTTGAATTGCAAAGTTGCTTATTTGACTTTGTAATGACTATAGACATGTGAAAACGGAAAGCACTTTCAACTAGCTTTGACGCTAATAAACAAAACCGTCATGAATTAATTATACGGAGTGTTTCAGGATGTTTTAAACAGCTAAAATGTAAAACATCCACAAAAGCAGAATACGTAGTCATCGATACCATTATATTGCTGAAATTTAAAAGTGCAATAAACTCCCTGACAACTAATTTTTATTCATCATGTCCCAACGGAAGTACACAGTTTTCCGAGCGATATTACCCGAAACGGGAGACCCCGGAGCGATTCTATGTAAATTATATTCCAGATGGTATATTCAGTTTATAAAGTGCCGTTTGGAGATAAGAATTGAAAAATGTATTTCTTTTTTTTATGGCCCCGGAACAAACGGAATTTTAAATACGGTTCGCCCTGCCTGAAATATGGCGGACGTAAAGACGGTTTTTCGATTAGTGAAAATGCGCAATCATAGCCGGGAAATAAGAGAACGAAATGAGTGATGCAGTGCACGGGGCAACTGCACAATTTTCACCGGAATAAACACCGAAAGTCACGTAGACACTAGATTGCTATTATTACGCTGCTGGATTGAGTTGGAGCTGTGATTTTTCCGGTCGCCAATAAATCACTCCGGGAACAGACATTGTTTAAATTATACGATTTATCTGGGGGGTTGAAGATGGAAGCGATGTGTGACATCAGAATGCTGCAGCAGGAGTTAGTTTAATATAAAACGAATTTCATATAATGCTTTTGGGCCGGAGCGGTAACCTTACGTCAGACAGTTAAATACAGAAAAAGACCTGATAGGTGTAATTGAGCCAGACAAAATTAACAGAAAAACCGTTAAGGAACATTCGACATCTTGTCCAATTGACAGAAAGAGTTGAAATTGGTGGACATTTGGGGTTCTTAAAAACACATGTGGTTGAAGAAACAATTCCCTATAACCCATTCAACAACATACTCCACAAAATAGGCGTCTACTACACAAAAACCCGCGCCTAGGAGCCCGAACAGCCCCTAAATGATGGTAATTTTCCCCGTTAATAAAACCTCGAGGAAACAATGTAATTATGTCCGCGCGAAATCGAGCCGTATCCGTTCCCCTTTTCCTTCATTACGTGCCCCCGAGATCGCGACGATTAAAGGTGCGTCCGCTTGGAGAACTTTTGTGCTCGATGCACAAAGACAAATTGCCGGAACGAAGATACCATTCAGAAGCAAGAGAAAATTGATTGCTCCACTTTAAAAACAAACCTTTCTTCCGGCTGGCGTTAAAGTAAAACAAAGGAGAAGACGCTCCGGCGACGGCCCGTCAAAATCTTTTAAGCCGTATCTGGAGGAGAGACGTTGAGAAGTGGAGGACCAGCTAATCTCCCGTTAAAAGTGTGTATTCGATTTTTTTCAACGGAGGATCGGGCAGAGTAATGGACGTGCCGGGTTTAAAATTCATTAAACGAAAGTTTTTGTAATTGTTTTTGAGTTGGTTAAGCTGGGAGAGATTGCGTTTACTTCGGCGTAGATCCCTCTTGGAGGTGAGGAGGTCTGGTGGGGGTTGGAATTTTGAGCATATTGTGAGAGAAGGTTGTTTAAATAAAAAGTTTCAAACTGAATCGATAAAGACTGTACTCAGAGAATGAGAATTTTGAAAAAAAAAGAATAGGTATTTTAAAAGTTTAATAATTAAAAAAAATTGTATACTGAATGCTTCAGCGCCTAAAGGTACCCATTCACGTTCAGATCGTCGTGCGGAATTCACCGTAAAGGCCTCGGCAGATTGGTCAAATTTTGCCATTAATTTTCACTTCAACTGTTTAGTAGCAGTAGAAGTTGTGTACTGATATGGATCTCCTTAACCACTGAATAATTTGCACACCTCGCTGTTGATATCTCTTCAGACATTGATCAATCTTCTAGGTTAGGGTAGACTGACGAGTGATCCGCCATTTAATATACATCAAATTTACATTTAGATTGACGTATTTGAAATCGAAATCAGATGTGACAACCTAAGATCAATAAATATAACAAACACAGTGAGAATACAAAATTTGTGTGTTCATACAATCGTCACAATATTTCAATTTTCTGTCACCTTAACAATTTGCTCTTCAACGCATGTTTAGCATTCACCGCACTAGCGCTTTGACCTATTTGCTGACGAAACACAAACCGGGCATATCTGCTACCCTTCCAGCGACAAAATCTCAACAACAAATGATCCTCCGTCCGTTTTCCGAGTTTGATAAAAACATAACTTAACATTCCGTTCTGCTTAAACGCCGAAATGCCTCCGCGTCCCACCCACAATAGTTTTCCATTTTTCAAATCCCTCAACAACGTCTCGTCGCGCCCCCAACACGACCTGATTGATGACTGGCGTGCCCTCTGTTATCCGAATCGCATTCTAACCGCAATTTGATAAAAAGCGAAAGAATATGTTCCCGGATAAAGCTCCCAACTTTTTCCTGACAGTCGTTAGACAGATACCATCTTTTTTTTTGTGCTCTCTCCTCGAAACTTTCCACCTTTAATTGCGTCGCGCAAATTCGCTCCCGGAATACATTAGCAGGATATTTGCATCCCGTCACGTAATCGCGAGGCTTCTAGTCGGGTTACTTATAGGAGGAAAAGTCGCTTTTAGATTAATGGTGCCAAGACTCAGTTTTTTTCGTTTGAATCGATTACGTTGCATCGGCATGTTTTCATTTGGGTCAATTGTCTTTATTTACTTTCTTGATGAATTCAGATCCTTTTTTGGCGATGTATGAAGGTACGAAGTGTGATTTACTTTCTGGGCGCAGCGTCATCTGCCGACCTCGCCCGACAGCACCACGTGCTGGATCAAACCAATTGCGTGACAAAACGTGGCAGCACGTGACTGCTCCCAGCCAATTGTTTACCGTTCGCAACTCCACCGGGCGCAATGTTATCATCACTCATCCCACGCAAGTGCAGCGAATTTCGGAATAATGCAGAATGTATACACCAGCAGTTGAATCCCTATGGTAATATTATGAAAGCCGCAACACTGGACATGTTTCTGGTTTCCGGTTGATATACCTCGAGTGAATAGATAATGCACTTCAGCTGCAACAACAATGAACTTGGGTGAAACAATAGAACATAATCTAAGAACTCGGTTCAGTAAGCAGTATTGGTCCGACATAATGTTGGGCCTGTTCCTGTGTTTGGAGTAAAAATAGTGAGGTCATCCACCAGGAGTGTAATATTTGACTTGGCTCGTGGAGTTTCGAGAGCCCATTCCACCCAACTCACTTTTAATTCCATTACGCCCCTAAATCAATATCGTAACATGTCTGTGCCAAAACAATAACTGTCATCACGGTTCTTGAAGAATTTATCGAAATTTAATCCCGTCTCGGCCCAATTACATCGCGCAGCCGGCAAGAAATATCGCCCCGAACCTCGTCGGTTTTTTTTTTGTATAAATAATGAAGATACAGACGCAACGAATTTAACCAACAAGTCAGGATGATTTATCGTCGCCGATAAAACGAGAAGGTAACAAATAACGCAAACTTCGACTTTACAAAACATCCCTTTGTCACTCGGAACCGTAAAAACAACCACGTGGAGATTTCTTCCGGCCGAAATAATTTATGACGAAAATCTGCATTTTAAATTTCCCACCCATCATCCGTCACGGGGCGATTTTACCGAATCGACAAAATTTCGGGAAAGGGACGAAATCAAAAATGAACTGCTCGAAGGTTGCCATTAATCACGTCAAAATTTCCTCGTCGGCGAAAAAGAGAAGCTGAGGTGAGACGATTTTGGGTGCTTGCACAGATTCGGATGGGCAGGATAATTTGTAGTCCGTCAGTGTTCAATAAATTACTAATAATTGATAAATGATGTAGATAGATTAAATGTTGAATTGACCTTGTTTTAAGTGGGGGTATTACCATATATGATATAGCAGAACTATCTGTATACCACAATGAGTGGCTGGTATCAGTTTGGAAGAGTTTCACTGTATTTTCACCAAATCCTATCGCCTCCGACTGGTTTCTTGTATCCATTAAAGCAATTTCGCCATCCAGACAAAACATCCATTATTCCCTCGCAAATTTCCTCATTACTGCCGAACATTCGTAATTAAAAACAGCACGAATTTACTTCAGAAACTTCCAAAGTTTTCCGAAACGGAGACGGCTCTTTAGACAGAATTCTAATTACGAATATACCTTCCCACTTATACAGCCCAACTATACATAGAAAAACCCACAGCTTTGATCTTGTTTCATCCAGGAACGTAAACCACATGCATTGTCGGACACTGCTAAAACGCTAACCTGCTTTAAATTAGTTTGCGAAATAAATCAATATAAGTTCCATAATTCACCATGAGATAAATCATTCTAAATGGTGCTGTAAGCAATAACTTCCTCGGTTCATTCAGTTGATTGCAAAATATTGGTCGTTATTGTTGTTGCAAAATTCGCGGGGGTAATTTATAGTTTGGGGCTTTTTAGGGAAGTGTCCGAAAACGCTGGCGATGCGGGTTCGGACCCGGCCGTAGGTTCGTTTCTTTAAGGGCATTATTATTCAGATGAAACGGCTACAATTTTGTCCAAATTATGTCTATCTGTTGTGGCCAAACTTGGGTTTCTGCTAATGGCTTTGCAACGCCGAAATAATTTAGAGAGTTTATTGCATTACGGTTTAAAAGCCATTCAGAGTAAGGCTGTTATAACTTGCAGTGAGTGGGTTCCTTTAAACTTTTCCTCGTATTTTTAAGCTGGACAATTCAATTAATCCTAACGATGTTGGAGACGTTCGATAATTTTGATCTGAATAGAACTCGACTTTGAATTGAAATATGAAAATACAAAATAAATAAAATATCCAAAAAATGTATAATTATGTATTTTTCATCTCCACAAGGCAACGCGAATGCCAGGCAACCCAATAAACACTAAAGTCAAGGTAAACGGTGACGTAATCAGTAAACTGTGTAACTACCATCTCGCGACTGCTTGCCGTCCTTACGTAACGTTATAAGCGAGTCGATGCCGGCAAGTTGTCGGGTGATCCTATGCTTCCGAGGTTAAACAAGGATATAGATACGACAATGTCGAAGAAATGATGATAAGTCATAAATAAATGAGCAAACAAAAATAAATAACATACGTCCTCTGGAGGCAGCTTTGATCACCTTTTTGGTTTGAAAATCAGCCTTTTTGCGAAGTTGATTATGTGACCCCGAAAATAACCTTCGCCATTTTTGTCCCGTTGTCTTTTTACACCGTCGCGTCGTTTGCATAATTCCGACTTTTTACAAATGAGGCCAAATCGGGGATTAGCCGGGTCGACGCGACGGATTAAAGAACGGTGATTTATTAGGAAAATTACAAGGAGTCATAATTGGGATTGTGTTGGATAATAGCAGTGATCACAGCGAAACCACTTTTTCATTAAAGCAACCGGGATTTTTCAGGTCACATATTTACCTCCGGTTTTTATTGTAAATTTATCTGATTCTGACTGTATTTTGATTTTTAATTAAAATTTTGGCGCGTAGAGAAAATATGAGTCTGCTTTTGCTTTTCTTTTTTATTTAGAATTTACTACATAGATATCGACTAAATTACTGTTACGGTGTAGTTTATGAAACGCTATCTGATATGAGGGACTAATTTTAAAACTTTAGATACTATTTTGAGCCCTCCAATTGGAGCAATTACCAACCGCATTTTATCCCATCACGAAGACACTATTTGTTTTTTTCCCAGAAAGTCGCCCAACTAAATTCACTAAATTCCTCTCCAGACGACCCTGCAGCTTCCTTTTTCCCTATAAAATCCTTGTCCCGTGATTATTCGCGTTTTTTGCGCCATAAAATCGTACACCTTCTGTGCGGCCAGATTCGAGTCAGCAATTTTCTTCGTTCGTCGAGGAGCGGGAGTCCAATTTATGTATTTGCCGTGGCACATGTAGAATTGAGATCTCAGTGAACAGATCATCCCTTGGCAATTCTCTTCAAATTTCCCCTATTCCCGTCTTCTAATCGTATTTGCCTTTTCCGTCTCCACTCGAAAGAATAAGCCCGAAATCCGCAAGGACGCGTTATCATTTTATCGGCGCCATTATCGGGACGTTGGGTGATACAAACTCGTTAATTTGTTTGTATTTTTTGCTAATATACAATTGGCGACATTTTTTGTCTCATTGAAAGAAAAAAAAGCTCGAGGGTTTGGCCTTACCCAATAAAGGTAAAAAAACAAACTGCAAAAAATTTCCGATAGAGGACCCCAGTAAGTGCATTTGAGAAGTCACAACACCCCACATAAAAAATCAACGACCTTCCCCTTTCAGTACACCTCATTCAGTTCCGAGCACCATTCAATACCATCTCGACCGTTTGACGTTTTGTCCAGTTAATTGGATAATTTGGTCACTGTGATGTACGATTCCTCTCAACCGCAGTGAAATATTACGTTTTGTACCGGTGTTATACGAATACGTGGTGTGGTGTAGGCAACTAAGTATCCCGCCCTTTGAATACGCTGATTGAATTATGTGTGCTGTTTGTTAGTGACAAGTAACTTTCAATAAATAGACACTAATTTAATTTACGGAATGCAATTGCAAAGACAACTCGATGGCACCCAATTAGAGTTCAATAATCCATCACAGCCTTTGGCCTCTGAAGAGGCGACGTGTGTATCTATCGATTAGGGGAACAATGGGACGGATGCTATTGTTCTATTAATTTGATACAGATCAAGCAGAATTGGCATTGGAATTAATAACAGTTGTACTTAGCTGTTATTGTGATTGTTCTGGGTGGTCAGACCGTTTTTCCAAAGACCTATTTGTTTCTGTCTGTTTAGAAGAAACATCAGTTATCGCCGGGGATAAAAGGGGGGTTAGTGGGGATTCCCATCCTCTAAAAAGTTCACCAGTTGGCACTCTTCCTGAATAAAATAAATTTTCATGTATCAGCAATCGAACATTCCATTTCAAAATTGCCATAGCCCAGGTTCTAAGGTTTTATTATTCCAGCATTTCTATGAAACGAACAAAGATCAAAATATAAAAAAAAAACTATTTCAAGATACCCCTATTCAGAAATTCAAGATTTTCATATTCCAATATGTATTACCAAAATCATAGAAGACAGACGAATGGAAAGCATGACTACAAGCGGAAAAGTACATAACTCAGAACAAAAAGAAATATGTAGTATATTATACAAGTCACATGGGTTTGAAAATAATGAAAATAATGTGCCTCAGCAAAACCAAGACCACAAAAGCCGCTGTTCCCAGACCGTACTTTCGGTTATGGAGCGCAAAAAATTAAATTTCGGTTTTATTGTTTACTTTTTATTCAAGCTGACGAGAACAAACAGCTATCTTCGTCTCCAATGTCCAATCTAGCTCATCACTGTTCATAATTGCTTAATGATTCCATTTATATAACCAAATTGCATACATGTTTATTTTTTGTTGCATCTAATTAAATCATCCACTACTGATGATAATAATAATTCAGATAATGACAAGGAAAACATTTTTTATAATCATTATGTGTATCTACATTTATTATTATTATTATTACCACAGATTCCTGTATTACCGAGCTAAAGGTAAACATGTGGTAGAGAGGTTAAGCAGCGAAAAATAGAGAAATAGAAGGTGATATAAAGAAAAAATTTGAGAAGATATTGAGACGACGGCGCGACGGCCCGGAAGCGGATGATGTCATGATGATCTCACCACGTATGGTAACGTAATTAATCTGGAATAGTCTACATGAGAACGTCTGAGAATAATTATTCACATGGGATGCTCTCATAAGTCTAGAAGACTCTGTGACGGTGATCTCATGCTATACCACGCTCGTACAAGAAACTGATCTCATTATTCTAAAATAATTCATTGCGTCGGAAACATGATCTCATGATTCCGGGAATAGAAGAAATCGAGAACAAAGCGAGCGGTATAAGAAGGGATCAAACAACGGAGCAGTCAGTCGATTGGTAGCATCGTGAACAAGTGATCAGTGCGTCATATTGTGAAAGTCTGTTCATAGTGAAAAGTTAGTCTTGTTTGTCTTTTTAATAAAAGTTTGCACCAGAATATTTCTTTAAATCCTCGAACCCGCCCGGCTCAGGCTACGTTACATTGGTGTCAGAAGTGGGATTTAAAGAAGCGGACGTAAAAAAAAGAAGAGACATCGAACCAACCGGTACGTGACGCATGTCAAAGTAACCTTCTGGAAGAGTCACGAGAAGTAAAATCATGGAGGCTCTACAAGAACAAATGGCCGTTCTTCTGGAACAATTAGAAAAGAGACGACAAGAAGAAAAAGAAGAACAAGAAAAGAGACGACATGAAGAAAGAGAAGAACAAGAAAAGAGACGACAGGAAGAAAGGAGAGAACAAATGGCACTTCTAGAACAACTAGAGAAGCGACGACAAGGAAAAAAAGAAGAGCAAGAAAAGAGGCGACAAGAAGAAAAAGAAGAACAAGAAAAGAGACGACAAGAAGAAAGGAACAAACAAATTGCACTTCTAGAACAACTAGAGAAGCGACGACAAGAAGAAAATGAAGAACAAGAAAATCGACGACAAGAGGAACAGAAGAGAATTTTCGATCAGCTGGACATTTTGCAAAACACTTTTAAAAAAGACGTGGAATAAAAGGTTCAAATTGTGGAAAGGAAAGTTCTAGAAATTCAAGAAGTTGTAAAAGAAGAAGTTCTGGAAATGAAACAAGACGTAAAAGGGATAAAAGAAGATTTGGAAAAGAAAGTCAAGGAAATGGAAGCAAAGCTGAAAAGGATGACAACCGGGCAGTCAGTCGTGTCAGAGCCGTCATCACAAATGCTAAAACCTCCGACTTTTGATGGCCAGACCTCATGGTTTATGTACAGGAGGCAATTCGAGACAGCGGCCGAAATGAACAACTGGGATGAAGAAGAGAAAGCCACTGCACTGGTGTTATCCTTGCGAGGACAAGCTCTTCAGCTGCTGCAAACCGTCCCGGAGAGGGAACAAAAGAACTACGTCGCCGTGGTCAACGCTCTCGAACTGCGGTATGGAGACCTCCACTTGAACCAAGTGTACCAGTCACAGCTGAAGTCACGAGTTCAGAAGAATGGCGAAAGCCTGCAGGAGTTTGCGGCGGACGTTGAGAGACTCGTACATCTGGCCTACCCAAGCGCCCCTAGGGAGTTCCACCACCAACTTGGAACAAGCGCGCTTATTGATGGGGTCCGCGACGGTGAGTTGCAGCAAATGTTGAGACTAGGTAGACATCAAAAATGCGCCGATGCCCTCGTGCACGCCCTGGAGTTCGAGGCAGCTAAAAACGCTTGTCGTCCGGCGGCTCAACGTCTGCGAGCAGTAACTATGGAGGAAGCCCCGAAAGACGGAAACGACCTGCTGCGAGAAATAAAGACGTTGCTTGAGGAAATGCGACACGGAAGCACGACAGGCAGACCCAGATGCTTTAATCGTGGGAAAGTGGGCCACCTGAGAAGAGACTGCCGTTTAAGGAGGTCACCGGAGCAGACCCACAGGAATCCGGAGTCCAGTCCAGCTAGCGCTTTGGAGCGTGTGCTAGCTGGCCCGACAAAAGCCCCTAGGGTCATCTCCGTCTCGCAGCTACGAAGAAGGAACGACAGTCTGTTGCTGGAGGGTCGAATCAACGGAGCTGGCTGTTCTATGACCGTCGACACCGGAGCGACCGTCTCGATCGGAAGACCAGACATCTTCAAACCGCTGGGAGATTTCCAATTGGCAGAGAGCGACCTGGTGTTAAAAACAGCAACGGGAGAAGCAGCACGAGTATTCGGGGAAGTTGAGGCAAGACTCGAGTTGGGGAGGTTCGAGTTCGGGAGGTTCGAGTTCATTCACAAGGTTATTGTAGCTGATATAGTAGACGATTTCATCTTGGGTCTTGACATCATGAAGAAGTTCGGATTCGTGCTGGACATCAAGAATCGCATGCTGCTAGTTGGCAACGAAGAAATCTCCCTGCACTCTGCGATACCATCCGCCGACGAAGTGAAAGTGATAGTCTCCGAAACGGTCCGTGTACAGAAGAACTCGGAACAGATCGTGCTGGCAGAGTTGGAAGAAGACCCTGGGGGATACCGGACTGGAATAATAGAACCGAACGTGACCACCAACCCGGACGTGACACAGAAAACACAGATCATGGTAGATCATGGTAGCAAGAACACTCGTTGAGGCTAACGGACGAATTCCTATCCGTGTAGCGAATTTAGGCGAAAGTCGTGTTACACTACAGAAAGGGCAGACGATTGGACTATACCATCCTGTACTACGGGTCGTCCGTTGCGAAGAACAACCTGTTGGGTGTAACAGAAAAGAGGCTCAGCGGACGAGTGTAGAGAAGCTGTTCCTAGAAGACTGGAAACACCTTACGAACCATCAATTAGAGAAGGCCATGGCATTTATCCGCAAGGAGACTGACATCTTTGCTACAGAAGACCGAAGCACCGGCAGAACCAACATGGTGCAGCACAGAATCAACACAGGAGATGTTGCTCCGGTCCGACAACCGCCAAGAAGACTTCCGTTCGCAAAACACCAAGAGGTGGCTCAGATGGTGGACAAAATGAAAGCAGACGGAATAATTGAAGACTCCTCAAGCCCGTGGTCGTCACCAGTTGTGTTGGTAACGAAGAAAGATGGTTCCACTCGCTTTTGCGTTGACTACAGACGGCTGAACGATGTAACTAAGAAGGACAGCTATACGTTGCCACGTATCGATGACACCCTAAGCATGTTGTCGGGATCGCAGTGGTTTTCAACCCTGGACTTGAAAAGCGGCTACTGGCAAGTTGAGATCCATCCCGATGACAAAGAGAAGACGGCGTTCTCGACTGGAAGCGGTCTCTACCAGTTTAACGTCATGCCATTTGGACTCTGCAACGCTCCAGCCACTTTCGAGAGGTTGATGGAACTGGTTCTGCGAGGGCTGACATGGAAAACCTGCTTGGTGTACCTCGATGACGTCATGGTAGTTGGAAGAACCTTCGAAGAACATTTGAAAAATTTGGAAGAGATCTTCAGCCGCCTGCGGAATGCCAACCTTCAGCTCAACCCCAAGAAATGCCGATTGTTCCAGACAGAAGTGAAGTTCTTGGGCCATGTGGTTTCGCCCAGCGGAGTACAAACAGATCCAGACAAGATCGCGGCCGTCCGCGAGTGGCCACGACCAAAGGACAAGCACCAGCTGAGAAGCTTCTTGGGCCTCTGTACCTACTATCGCAGATTTGTCAAAAGGTTTGCTGACATTGCCAAGCCTCTGCACAGACTCACGGAAGACAAAACTCCATTTATCTGGAATAACGAGAACGAAGCAGCGTTTAGAACTTTGAAGATCTCGCTCCTATTCTGTCTTACCCGAGAGTAAAGGGGCGGTATGTCCTGGATACAGACGCCAGTAACAACGGTATCGGGGTAGTCCTTTCGCAGGTACAGGAAGGCGAAGAAAAAGTCTTCGAATACTATAGCAAGGTGCTTTCTAAGCCGGAAAGAAACTACTGTGTTACGAGGAAGGAGTTATTGGCAATCGTAAGTGCAGTATTACATTTTCACAAGTACCTGTACGGTCAACACTTCAAAATCCGAACGGATCATGCTGCGTTGAGGTGGCTGTTAAGCCTTAAGGATCCAGAAGGACAGACAGCTGGATGGTTGGAGAGGCTCCAACAGTATGATTTTGAAATCGAACACCGACCAGGCAGATCACACCAGAATGCGGACGCACTTTCTAGGAGACCGTGCCGGAGTGACTGCAAACATTGCAGTCGGAGAGAGGCATCCAAAGAATTCAAGGACGTGAAGAGATTGGTTCTGCAACCTCAAGATGGGTGGACAACGGCGGAGATGAGGGCAGAACAACTTGGAGATAGCGAGATTAGTGCAATTTTGGAAAGCAAAGAGAACGGAAATCAGAGACCACAATGGCAAGACATTTCGGACAAGAGTCCTGCTCTCAAAGCACTATGAGCCCAATGGGATTCACTGAAAGTGGAAAATGGCCTGCTGAAGCGAGCATGGGAGAGTGCAGACGGAAAGTCGGTGACGATGCAACTGGTTTTGCCCAAGTGTCGCGTGAAGGAGGTCTTGCAAGAAATCCACGGTGGAGTGTCCGGCGCACATCTGGGCGTTAATAAGACCATGGGTAAAGTCCGTGAACGCTTCTATTGGGTGAACGTTCGAAACGATGTCGAGAGCTGGTGTCGAAAATGTGACACTTGTGCGGCGAGCAACGGTCCACAGACGAGTAGTCGAGGAGCCATGAAGCAGTACAACGTTGGGGCACCATTCGAGAGAATAGCCTTCGACGTAGCAGGTCCGTTTCCTGCCACTGATTCGGGGAACAAGTACATCATGGTGGTCATCGACTACTTTAGCAAGTGGCCGGAAGCCTATGCCCTACCCAATCAAGAAGCTGTGACGGTTGCCAGGGCGTTGGTAGAAAATTGGATTTGCCGCTACGGACTTCCACTGGAAATGCACTCGGACCAAGGGCGGAACTTTGAATCTGGAGTGTTCCAGGGCGTCTGCGAACTATTGGGTGTACGGAAGACAAGGACGACACCCCTGCATCCTCAGTCAGATGGAATGGTCGAGCGTTTCAACAAGACCATGGAGCAGCACTTGTCCAAGGTGGTCGATCAACATCAGCGGGACTGGGACCGGCGTCTACCTTTGTTTTTGCTGGCGTACAGAGCGGCAATTCACGAGACGACCCACCAGACACCGGCGAAGATCCTGTTTGGACGGGAAATGCGTCTACCATGCGATCTGGCTTTCGGATCACCGGGACAAGAGCGGAAGGACGTGGGAAACTACGTAGACGAACTACAGGAAGCCATGTCCAGTATACATGAACTAACGCGCAGTCACATTCGCGTGGCGAGCGACCGGATGAAGACGCGTTACGATCTGAGGGTGAATTCGGCAGGATTCAGTGATGGAGACTTGGTAGGGTTGTTCAACCCTCGGCGAAAGAAAAGTCGCTGCCCAAAGTTACAACCCAGTTGGGAGGGCCCGTACACGGTTGTAAAGAGGATCAACGACGTAGTGTACCGGATTCAACGCAGTCCCCGAGCCAAGATGAAGGTGGTTCACCTGGATCGTTTGGCACCCTACTCCGAGACAATTCAACAGGATTGAAGTAGATTGTTCGGGACGAACAATCTTTAAAAGGGGGGCAGTGAGACGACGGCGCGACGGCCCGGAAGCGGATGATGTCATGATGATCTCACCACGTATGGTAACGTAATTAATCTGGAATAGTCTACATGAGAACGTCTGAGAATAATTATTCACATGGGATGCTCTCATAAGTCTAGAAGACTCTGTGGCGGTGATCTCATGCTATACCACGCTCGTACAAGAAACTGATCTCATTATTCTAGAATAATTCATTGCGTCGGAAACATGATCTCATGATTCCGGGAATAGAAGAAATCGAGAACAAAGCGAGCGGTATAAGAAGGGATCAAACAACGGAGTAGTCAGTCGATTGGTAGCATCGTGAACAAGTGATCAGTGCGTCATATTGTGAAAGTCTGTTCATAGTGAAAAGTTAGTCTTGTTTGTCTTTTTAATAAAAGTTTGCACCAGAATATTTCTTTAAATCCTCGACCCCCCCGGCTCAGGCTACGTTACAATATTGAGAAAAGCGAGAAGAGGTATTAGAGAAAGGTAGGAAGAAAGAATTGGGCAGGGAAGAGGAGATATAGTCAGGAAAAAGAATAAATCGGCGAAGCCGGAAGATAACGACATCTAGGAGGCGCCATAGGAAGCGGATGAACAAAGACGATAGAAACCGCTCGCTCAGTCAGGGAAGCCTGGACTCTTACCTGGAGGAAAGGAAAAGAAAGAGAGAAGGGGAGGGTAGAACAGAAAAACAAGAAGAGGAGGAAGAGAAATTTTTTCAAAAAAGTAAAAGGACGGCGAGGTCTCCTGGAGTAAAGAAAACACAGAAGAGATGAGAGAAAGAGAAGGAAACGGACACAGAGATGGAGAAAAAAATATTGGAGCTGTTGCAAGAGTTGAAGGAGGAGATGAAAGAAAGAAGACGAGAAAACAAGGAACTCAAGAGAGAGAGATAGAGAGGCAGAGAGAAGAATTTAAAGAGAAGGAGAAGAGATGGGAAAAAGAGAGAGACTGGTGGAAGGAGAGAGTGGAAAAGCTGGAAGAGAGAATGGAAATCGAAGAGAGAAGAAAGAGGAAGAACAACATCGTGATAACAGGATGAGACGGAGAAAGAAAAAGTCGTGTAAAAAAAGAGGTTGTAGAGAAGTTTTTGAATCAAAATGTAGAGGATAGTAAAGTAAAAGATTGTTACAGGATTAACAAGGATCAAGTATTGGTGGAGATGGAAGGATGGGGTGAAAAGGAAAGAATAATGAAGAACAAAGGAAAATTGAGGGAGAAGAGGGAATCAAGGGGGATATACATAGACAACGACCTCATAAAGAAAGAAAGAGATTTACAGAAGAAACTAAGAAGTATGGCGAAGGAAAAAAGGGAAGAAAGGAAAGAAGTAAGAGTGGGATACAGGAAATTAATAGTGGACGGGGAGCAATGGAGATGGAATGAAAAGAGAGAGAGACTATAGGTTTTCCAATAAGAAGAAGAAGGGGAGGAGGGAAAAAGGGGGACAACGGCAAAGTAAAAAGGACAATGAAACGGGAAAAAAGAAACAAAGAAGGAAGTAGGAGGGAAACTAAGGAAGGAAGGGGGAAATCAAAGAAGGTAACGAGAAAAACAGGGGTGAGGGCACTATTTTGGAATGTAGCGGGACTAGGGAAAAAAGAAGAAGATTTTTGGGACTATGTGAAGGAGTTCGATATTGTTGGATTAACAGAAACATGGTCAGAAAGCTGGGAAAAAATAGAAAAACTGTTACCAAAGGAGTTCAAGTGGGAATGGCACGGGGCGAGAAGGGGAATGAAAAAAGGAAGAGCAGCAGGGGGACTAATAACAGGGGTAAAAAAAGGAATAAAAGAGAATACTAAAAAGAAGGGAAAAGAGGGAGGTCACATGGTGAGAAACGTTAAAATAGACAGCACATGGTGGAAAATAGTGACAGTGTACAGCAAAGAGATGAAAGAAACAATAAGCAAGATAGAAGAAACATTAAAAGACAACAGGGAAGAATGTCTCCTTCTGGGAGGGGATTTTAACGGGAGAATTGGGGAAAGAGAAGCCAGGGATTGGGAAGAAGAGAGAGGAGAGGGAAAAAGAAAATCCAAAGACAAGAAAGAAAGCGCGGAAGGGAAGAAGCTGATGGAATGGATAGAAGAAAAAGGATGGGAAGTGCTGAATAGAAATAAACAAGGGGACGAAGAAGGAGAATGGACGTACATAGGCGGTAGAGGAGAGACGGTGATAGACTACGGAATAGTAAACGAAGAAGCATGGGAAGAAGTCGAAGAATTCAGAATAGGGGAAAGAGTAGAGTCAGACCATCTGCCGATAGAGATAAGTATAGGAAGGGGGAGAGAGAAGACAGGAGAAGAAGAAAAAATAGAGGAAATGCGGAAGGTGATAATTAAAGTATGGGACGAGCAAGGGGTGGTATAAGAGAATACTGGAAAAAGCAAGATTTAAAGAACAAGAAGTAGGAAAAATGGAGAAAGAATTGGTAGAAATATTGGAAAAAGCAGCGACAAAAAGAGAAATAACAGTAAGAAGTGGAGGAACAAAAAGAAAGAATAAATGGTGGGACAAAGAATGTGAGCAACGTAAAAAGGAAGCAATAAAAGAACTAAGAAAGTGGAGAAAGACTAAAGGGAACAGAAGTGGCTTTTTAGAAGCGAAAAGAAGATACAGAGAGACATGCAGGGAGAAGAAGAGGCAGAAGAGGGAGAGAGAGGAGGAAGAGATAAAAGCAATAAGAACAGAGAAGGAGGTATGTAACTATATTAATAGAGAGAGAAAGAAAAAAGGAAAGGGAAGGTACCAGGGAGGAATAGAATACAGAATGAGTCGTGGATGTATGGGACGAGAAGAGTGCTAGAGAGGCTGGTGGAGGTAATGAATGGGGTGTGGAGAGAAGAAGGATTCCCGGTAGGGTGGAGAGAGGGGGTAATTTACCCCATTTACAAAAAAGGGGAAAAATAAAGTAGAAAATTACCGAGGGATAACTCTCCTAAACACAGGGTACAAGTTGTATGCATCAATTCTGAATGAAAGGATGAGCAGAGAGATAGAGGAAAAGGGAGCATTACCAGACAGCCAAGCAGGATTTAGAGAGGGGAGGGGAACTATGGATAATGTATACATCCTGGACCATTTGACGAAGAGTGAGTTAAAGAAGAAAGGGGGGAGGGTGTATGCATTATTCGTAGACTTCAAGGCGGCTTTTGACTAGGTGGAGAGAGAGAGGATGTTTCAGTGCCTGAGGGAGAAAGGGGTAAATGAATGGCTGGTAAGAAAGGTGGAGGAGATATGTGAGAAGACAAAAAGTAAAGTAAAGGTAGGGGAGAGGGAAAGTGAATGGTTTGTGACAACAAAGGGAGTGAGACAAGGTTGCCCGCTCAGCCCCTTGTTGTTCACGATATATGGACGGAATGTTAGAGAGAGCACAAGCGGGGGGGTGTGTGGTAGGTAGAAAAAAAGTGTGGAGCCTGGCGTTTGCGGATGATGTGGTAATGGTGGCAAAGAGTGAAAGAGAAATGAAGGAAATGACAAAGAGTTTAGGAAAATATGTGAAGAAGAAAAGACTAGAAGTGAATGTAGAGAAAACAAAAGTGCTGGTGTTCAATAAGAGAAAGAGGAAGAACGAAGAGAGTGATTGAAGGTGGGAGGGAGAAGTAATAGAACAAGTAAAAAAATTCAAATACTTGGGGTATGTGTTCAATGAAAGAGCCACAGATAAGGCACATATTAGAGAACTGGCAAGAAAACGAACAAGGTGATAGGATGTGTATGGGGAATAGGAGAGAGAAGGTGGGGAGGCGATTTTAAGAGGAGACTGATAATGTTTGAAAGTCTTATTGAAAGAGTGTTGTTGTACGGAGCAGAGATCTGGGGATGGAAAGAACAAGAGGAGATAGAGAGGGTGCAAAAGAAATATCTGAGGTGGGTGCTAGGGTTGGAGAGAGGAACGCCAGGGTACATAGTGAGAGAAGAATGCAAGAGGAATAGGTTGAGAGTGAAAGCGGTAAAAAGAGCGGTCAAGACAGGATGGAAGGGAGGAAAGGATGTAGGATACTAAAGGAGTGCTGGAGAGAAAAAAAGAAGAATTCAGAGGAGTATGATAGGGAGAATTACTACTACAGGAGGAATGGGTATGCAAGCAAAGAAATAGGGAGACTGAGAGAAAGAGGCGTGTGGATGAATGTAGAACTAAGTGAAACAGATAGGGATACGGATAGACAAGAGAGGAGAGAAAGAATTAGAGAATCCAGATACAACGGGAAGTACGGAAGATGCATGATCGAGGAAGTACCGAAGTATTTGGGGAGGGAGAGCGAGAAAGAAAGAAAGATGATGGCGAGGTTTAGGTGCGGAAATGAAGAGAGGGAAAATAGGTATTGGGCAGAAGATGGAAGAAGAATGTGTAGAATGTGCTATGAGGAAAGAGAGACGATTGAGCATATGTGGAACGAGTGCAGTGAGATGAAACAAAGAGAGAGGAAAGAAAGAGAGGAAATACTGAATGTAGATGGAAGGGAAATTAAATGGATGAAAGAGGTATGGAAGAGGAGGGAGAAGGGAGAAAAGGAAAGAAATAGAGAATTTTATTGTTTTTTTTTTATTATTATAATTGTTAAGTTTACTTGTATATGTATAGGAATCAGAAAGCCCGTAGGGCAAATAAAGATTTACTTACTTACCACTAGAATTAAATGCGACAAGACGGCATATTATTATGCATATGACACTTATTTTTCAAGGAATGACACTTGTTCAAAGCCACCCCGTACATTGTTCGCCAATAAACCACCCTTGCCATTCCAACTCTTTACTCTGTCTCCCACTAACATCCCCCTCATTCATCACGAGACTGCAACCCCACATTCTCTATGCATCTCAGCCGTCCCATTTGTCCCCTCGATCCCCCATAATTCCCCAAATTACGCCATGTATTTCATTTTTACGACACGGCCTCGTGGATCCTCGGGGGCGGCGTAATTACCTGGACTATATCTCCGTGAGTCTGGCCGTTGGCGGTAAACGTGAGGTGGCAGAGGAAGGGCAGTCTCGTCTCTGCGGACTTAATGACGCGGAGGTCGTACGTTTTGCCCACGTCCCCGTAGTACGTCCGGTTGCACGCTGGAACAAAAAAATATATAACATTGATACATCACCGATACACTGGAGGGAAGTGTGGTAAAAAATTTATGGGGGGTTCGGCCGCAATGCTTTAGATTTTTTGTTTGTTGGAGAAAAGTCTTTGATGGTCATAAACCATGAGTTCTTGAGAACATCAGTAATGACATTGTTCAGTTCATTATGTACAATGTGATTCCTAAAAATGGGAGGCCAGAAATGAACCGAAATTCAAAATATAAATGTGGAGCTACCTGACAGTGGGGAGTTTTTAATTCCAAATTCATTGCCGTTATACGCAACTACATAGTTAATTTTCTTAAAAAAACATTGCAAAACGGATTTTGTTTGATTATTTTATAGTAAAAAAATTCTAGAATAATATTTATCTCGTATAAATTACCTATAATCCACAATTATCATTGTTTAATGGAAAGTAAAAACACAATATATATACAGGGTGTCATATATACATATACGGTGCTGATTCTAGTGATTCGAGCTAATACAGAATGCATAAGATGAACGGGAGCTACAATTTGAATAACACACCGGCAGGATTCTTTTATTATTTGAAAGATTATCAATAATGATTGCTGCATTTGTTGTGAAATAAATTTTATTGTATTGTTGTACCGCGGTTTGTTCAATAATTGATAATTGCTACATTATTAACAAACCGCAAATTAATGCAAATGTATATTCCATTTAAATCATATTAAAATAATGATGATTTTCATGTGTTATATCAAATGCGATCATCAATTAAAAATTCAGCTTATATTAATAACAAATATAAAGTACATTATAGCATACTAACACTTGGATAAAAAAAGGAAGGTAACATCAAATGGTGTAACGACACTTCTTGGTCCATGTATTTTCGGTTATTATTTGATACTATCCGGCCTCGGCTACACGACCGTCAACCACTGCATTAATTATTGCCCATAAGCATATATAGGGCTCTGTACTTTTTGTTTGGTATGTTGGCAACACTGAAATTGACGCTTCAATTATTTAATTAGCTGCGCCGCCAATTTAACATATCCGGATAAATTATTGACGCTCCAGTTCCAATTTACGTCGCAGGCACGATATGCTTTTCCATTTCAAACTTTTTTATTTTGTTAGGGTAAACAGAGGGCGAAAAAATGGCAGTCTCAAATTAACACCTATGTCGTGAGGGAATTCCGGATCGCGTTAGAGTCTATAGGAATTCAGCAGTGTGTGTCGGAATGATCTCTGGAAGATTGAATACGTTTAATTTAACGTGGATGGTGCTCAAAAATCAGTTAGAGAGGTTATATTAAATTTAGGAATGGGCGTGGGCTGGAGTAATTAGCGATTTGGAACGGAAAGGATTATGAAAATGGTAGACTAAGCGATGCGATAATAATTTTTATTAGTCTAAAGAATTTAAAGGATGGACAAAAATTAATAACCCGATTTAGCAATTTTAACATTTAAATAAAGAGACTCGTTGCGTTTCGGGGGTCCGATTATTTATTTAAACACTATGTACTTTATACTTCTTGCACTACAATATTTACATTATTTACACTATTTAAAATTTACTATTTGATATGACTGGTTGGCTGACTGGTTGATGCGACTAGACTGACTCCCGCTGGAACGTCCTCTATTAAATATACTCGCGCCTAAATCCTTCTAGGCGCCTCGCCTCCAGATAGTTCCGTTGATGACATCATAGCGCTCTCGATGTGTACCGGATATTCCAAAAGATGTTATACTATATCTCGAGTACGTTATAGTAGTAAATCCAGAACGTTCTAGTAACTGATGACGTCCTAATCTGAAGCCATGACCGTTACAATATTAAACAAATTAAATAAATTTTGATGAAAAAGTAGGGATTTTTTCTGGGGTTTCCAAAATGTTTCGAACGTGCCATGTCTGTCTTGGTTTATCTATTTTTCTTTTATAATGTACAGGGTCTTTATAAATGATTCATAACTTCAGCAGACGTTGAATATCAAATTTCACCATCTAAGTAAAATAAATTTACACCCGATGTTTTGCCTTAACGTATCTAATCCAATCGTAGACGAAACAGGTATAATCTAAATGATAAATCTCAGAGGCCGTTAGCACCACGATTAATAATTCCACACTTAAAAATCAAAGATAAATCCGATTAAACAGCCCTTGTTTACGCTCCCTGAACAAGATGTATATCCGAGATCCTGACAACGAACGACACTGAAGAATTTATCGCAGTCGGGTAGACAAGGTCGTTTCCTCCACCTCCTCGACGTAATAACATTTCTGAGCCGCGAAACATCTTCTGTCTCTGATATTGAAACCATTTCCATGCAATAAATCACAACTCCACCTCCACCTTCACCGCGCCGTCATCTCCAGCCAATAAACAACCCCTTCGGAAGTACTATTTCATTCAAACCGGTCGCTTATGAGACACTTTCCCCGCGACCCAGATAGGGAGGTTTAGTTTGCCGGTTGTCTGTGCATCAACGTTTTTCGTCTTGCGGTTGCTTTCCGATTATCTGACCTTCGCTGTTAATATTGACACCACGGTCGATATTGGGGGCCACCCGACATGGTGAACTGAATTATCTGGCAGGTTGTGTGGTCTTGAACCTTATAGGGAAGGTGATCAATATCTCGGGAGAAGTATTAAATGCGTGATTGCTCTTAGGACATAACAGTTATTAACTGATCATTTTCAACACTTAGATATGTAAAAAAACGTCTCACGTTATTAATAGACGACCCCATTGAGGTAAAGAAGCTGAAAACATGAGAGCGAAAGGTCTATAATCTAAGAAGTTATAACTAAGAAGAGAACGTCGTACCCTTCGCCTCCACGGTTCTCAGGTGTGTTGCCTGATTGCGTTCTCCCTTGTGAGAACTTGTGTCTCACAGTATGGACTCGAGCCCCGTGTGGCACCTGTTCGACTTCATTAGAGAAGACAACAGGGAATTCTTTGGGGGCAAACTAATTGCTTTCTTGTCCAAGAGACCAATTTTGTTGTTTGATTGTCAATTTAAACCGTGTGTATTATTGTGTCCTTGATGAATTGAGGAGGACCCTGAAAGCTACCTGGAGATTGTACAGCCTTCATATTGGTAATATATATATAAATCTTTCTGATTCCTATACATATACAAGTAAACTTAACAATTATAATAATAAAAAAACTAAATAAAATTTCTCTATTTCTTCTCCCCTCCCCTTTCCTCTTCTCCCTTCTCCCTCCTCTTCCATACCTCTTTCATACATTTAATTTCCCTTCCATCTACATTCAGTATTTCCTCTCTTTCTTTCCTCTCTCTTTGTTTCATCTCACTGCACTCGTTCCACATATGCTCAATCGTCTCTCTTTCCTCATAGCACATTCTACACATTCTTCCTCCTTCATCTTCTGCCCAATACCTATTTTCCCTCTCTTCATTTCCGCACCTAAACCTCGCCATCATCTTTCTTTCTTTCTCGCTCTCCCTCCCCAAATACTTCGGTACTTCCTCGATCATGCATCTTCCGTACTTCCCGTTGTATCTGGATTCTCTAATTCTTTCTCTCCTCTCTTGTCTATCCGTATCCTTATCTCTTTCACTTAGTTCTACATTCATCCACACGCCTCTTTCTCTCAGTCTCTCTATTTCTTTGCTTGCATACCCATTCCTCCTGTAGTAATTCTCCCTATCATTCTCCTCTGAATTCTTCTTTTTTTCTCTCCAGCACTCCTTTAGTATCCTACATTCTTTCCTCCCTTCCATCCTGTCTTCGAACTTGACCGCTCTTTTTCCCGCTTTCACTCTCAACCTATTCCTCTTGCATTCTTCTCTCACTATGTACCCTGGCGTTTCTCTCTCCACCCCTAGCACTCACCTCAGATATTTCTCTTGCACCCTCTCTATCTCCTCTTGTTCTTTCCATCCCCAGACCTCTGCTCCGTACAACAACACGCTTTCAATAAGACTCTCAAACATCATCATTCTCCTCTTAAAATCGCCTCCCCACCTTCTCTCTCTCCTATTCCCCATACACATCCTATCACCTTGTTCGCTTTTCTTGCCAGTTCTCTAATATGTGCCTTATCTGTGGATCTTTCATTGAACACATACCCCAAGTATTTGAATTCTTTTACTTGTTCTATTACTTCTCCCTCCCACCTCCAATCACTCTCTTCGTTCTTCCTCTTTCTCTTATTGAACACCAGCATTTTTGTTTTCTCTACATTCACTTCTAGTCTTTTCTTCTTCACATATTTTCCTAAACTCTTTATCATTTCCTTCATTTCTCTTTCACTTTTTGTCACCATTACCACATCATCCGCAAACGCCAGGCTCCACACTATTTTTCTACCTACCACACACCCCCCCGCTTGTGCTCTCTCTAACATTCCGTCCATATCTGCCACATACATCGTGAACAACAAGGGGCTGAGCGGGCAACCTTGCCTCACTCCCTTTGTTGTCACAAACCATTCACTTTCCCTCTCCCCTACCTTCACTTTACTTTTTGTCTTCTCATATATCTCCTCCACCTTTCTTACCAGCCATTCATTTACCCCTTTCTCCCTCAGGCACTCAAACATCCTCTCTCTGTCCACCTTGTCAAAAGCCGCTTTGAAATCTACGAATAATGCATACACCTTCCCCCCTTTCTTCTTTAACTCACTCTTCGTCAAATGGTCCAGGATGTATACATTATCCATAGTTCCCCTCCCCTCTCTAAATCCTGCTTGGCTGTCTTTTAATGCTCCCTTTTCCTCTATCTCTCTGCTCATCATTTCATTCAGAATTGATGCATACAACTTGTACCCTGTGTTTAGGAGAGTTATCCCACGGTAATTTTCTACTTTATTTTTCTCCCCTTTTTTGTAAATGGGGTAAATTACCCCCTCTCTCCACCCTACGGGGAATCCTTCTCCTCTCCACACCCCCCCATTCATTACCTCCACCAGCCTCTCTAGCACTCTTCTCGTCCCATACATCCACGACTCATTCTGTATTCTATCCCTCCCTGGTGCCTTCCCTTTCCTCAGTTTCTTCACATGCCTCTCCACCTCTTCCATTGTAATTTCTTCTCCTTCAGGTTCTACTCGGTTTCTCTTCGTCTCTATTTCCGTTTTCTTTTTTTCCTTTTCTCCCTCCAGCAGCCTCATGAAGTACTCCTCCCACTCATTCATCGTTATCTCCTCGCTCCCATTTTCTTTTTCTTTCTCTCTCTATTAATATAGTTCCATACCTCCTTCTCTGTTCTTATTGCTTTTATCTGTTCCTCCTCTCTCTCCTTCTTCTGCCTCTTCTTCTTCCTGCATATCTCTCTGTATCTTCTTTTCGCTTCTAAAAAGCCACTTCTGTTCCCTTTAGTCTTTCTCCACTTTCTTAGTTCTTTTATTGCTTCCTTTTTACTTTGCTCACATTCTTTGTCCCACCATTTATTCTTTCTTTTTGTTCCTCCACCTCTTACTGTTATTTCTCTTTTTGTCGCTGCTTTTTCCAATATTTCTACCAATTCTTTCTCCATTTTCCCTACTTCTTGTTCTTTAAATCTTGCTTTTTCCAGTCTTCTCTTATACTCTTCCACCCCTTGCTCGTCCCATATTTTACTTATCACCTTCCGCATTTCCTCTATTTTTTCTTCTCCTCCTCTCTTCTTTCTCCTCCTTTCTATACTTATCTCTATAGGCAGATGGTCTGACTCTACTCTTTCCCCTATTGTGAATTCTTCGACTTCTTCCCATGCTTCTTCGTTTACTATTCCGTAGTCTATCACCGTCTCTCCTCTACCGCCTATGTAGGTCCATTCTCCTTCTTCGTCCCCTTGTTTGTTTCCATTCAGCACTTCCCATCCTTTTTCTTCTATCCATTCCATCAACTTCTTCCCTTCCGCGTTTTCTTTCTTGTCTTTGGATTTTCTTTTTCCCTCTCCTCTCTCTTCTTCCCAATCCCTGGCTCCTCTTTCCCCAATTCTCCCGATAAAATCCCCTCCCAGAAGCAGACATTCTTCCCTGTTGTCTTTTAATGTTTCTTCTATCTTGCTTATTGTTTCTTTCATCTCTTTGCTGTACACTGTCACTATTTTCCACCATTTAGTGTCTATTTTAACGTTTCTCACCATGTGACCTTCCTCTTCTCCCTTCTTTTTAGTATTCTCTTTTATTCCTTTTTTTACCCCTGTTATTATTCCCCCTGCTGCTCTTCCTTTTTTCTTTCCCCTTCTCGCCCCTTGCCATTCCCACTTGAACTCCTTTGGTAACAGTTTTTCTATTTTTTCCCAGCTTTCTGACCATGTTTCTGTTAATCCAACAATATCGAACTCCTTCACATAGTCCCAAAAATCTTCTTCTTTTTTCCCTAGTCCCGCTACATTCCAAAATAGTGCCCTCACCCCTGTTTTTCTCGTTACCTTCTTTGATTTCCCCCTTCCTTCCTTAGTTTCCCTCCTACTTCCTTCTTTGTTTCTTTTTTCCCGTTTCCTTGTCCTTTTTACTTTGCCGTTGTCCCCCTTTTTCCCTCCTCCGCTTCTTCTCCTTATTGGAAAACCTCTAGTCTCTCTCCCTTTTCATTCCATCTCCATTGCTCCCCGTCCACTATTAATTTCCTGTATCCCACTCTTACTTCTTTCCCTTCTTCCCTTTTTTCCTTCGCCATACTTCTTAGTTCCTTATGTAAATCTCTTTCTTTCTTTGTGAGGTCGTTGTCTATGTATATCCCCCTTGTTTCCCTCTTCTCCCTCAATTTTCCTTTGTGCTTCATTATTCTTTCCTTCTCACCCCATCCCTCCATCTCCACCAATACTTGATCCTTGTTAATCCTGTAACAATCTTTTACTTTACTATCCTCTACATTTTCCTTCAAAAACGTCTCTACATCCTCTTTTTTTACATGACTTTTTCTTTCCCCGTCCCATCCTGTTATCACGATGTTGTTCTTCCTCTTTCTTCTCTCTTCGATTTCCATTCTCTCTTCCAGCTTTTCCACTCTCTCCTCCCACCAGTCTCTCTCTCCTTCCCATCTCTTCTCCTTTTCTTTAAACTCTTCTCTCTGCCTCTCTATCTCTCTCTTGAGTTCCTTGTTTTCTCGTCTTATTTCTTTCATCTCCTCCTTCAACTCTTGCAACAGCTCCAATATTTTTTTCTCCATCTCTGTGTCCGTTTCCTTCTCTTTCTCTGATGTCTTCTGTGTTTTCTTTACTCCAGGAGACCTCGCCGTCTTTTTACTTTTTTGAAAAAATTTCTCTTCCTCCTCTTCTTGTTTTTCTGTTCTACCCTCCCCTTTTCTCTTTCTTTTCCTTTCCTCCAGGTAAGAGTCCAGGCTTACCTGACTGAGCGAGCGGTTTCTATCGTCTTTATCACGGCTTCCTAGATTAGAAAGGAACGGTGTCCCTTCTCCGGCTGGTCGAGTTTGAAAAAAAGCTGTTTCTGACAATGTACTGTACTGTACCTCCATCTAGCGAATTTTTAACCGAACTTTTAACTGTTACCTTGACAGCGTCTTTCAAATCAAAAACGAACCGCTAAAGAAATTATGGCAAATTAAACAGCAAAGATTTGTACAAATTAATATTAGATGTTTTAAAATTAGTTAATGATTGTGAATTTAAAATTATAAGAATAGTTGCTGATAACCATAAATGTCATGTGGCCCTTTTTAAACATTTTGGTTCGCCTCAAAATTTTTTGCCTCATCGATATAATCGTGGACTCAAGTTTATTTTTAGTTTTGATTATTGTCACGCCGTAAAAATGGAAGAAATTTATTTTTGGATCATGACAGGGCATCGTCCAATGGAATAATTTCGGCAAATTATCTCAAAGATGAGAAATTCAACAAAATTTTATCATTAAGCCAGTGAGATATTTAACAAAAAAAAACATCTTTGTCCTTCAAATTTGGAAAAAATAAAAGTAAATTTGGCCATTCAAATATTTTCGCCCCCAGTAACAGCCGCTTTGAAGTATCTTGCTCATCATGATGGTGAACAATTTTCCTTCTTTAAACATTGTACTGCAACAGTTATATTTATGGAAAACATGTACAAATATTTTCAAATTCATATTCAAATTCAAACACAGCATATCCATCGACGAGATCCGCTCCTTACACTGACACTGAAGACCACGACTATCTTGGTTGAATGAAGACTTTCCCCATTTTATTGCCGACATTCAATCTACCTCGGCTGAAACAGATATATGTGGGTTAACAAAAGAGGCCTTAGTCTTCACTGCACGTAGCACATATCTCTGCATTCACTATTTGATGAAGGATCTAAATTTTCATTATGTTTTAACCAGACGATTTAGCTCTGACGCTATTGAATCGATTTTTGCAAATATTCGACTTCGTGGCGGATCCAATGATTTAGCGGATTGCAGAGCAGCCGAATATGCATTGCATCAAATTTTAAGAAGTGGTCTGATAAGAAGTATCAGCAACAGTAACACAGTGCCTGATGTTATGTACGTGAGCACTGCAAAATTTGTTATAATTGTTCAAAAATCCCATGATAATGATGAAATTGATATTACCTTAAATGAAGTAATTCTGGAAAAGCTGGAACACATTAATACATTCACAGGCAGTTATTCTGATGACCTGCAGATTGAATCACCAGCCATTGCTTTTCTCTGTGGTTACCTTATAATGAAAGTAGAAGAATTACCAAAAGATTAGAGTTTACCAAAACAAAATGTGGAAGCAATTCTAAGAAAAATAATTGTTTCTGACCTTTCTTCCAATCCTAGATTCCAGTGTCAATTTCATTATAACGCAGTTTGTCATCTCATAATATCCAAGCTGATACCCCCATTACTAGTAAACTTTTGCAACCTACAAACTTAGAACCTCAGAAAAAGAAGTACTAATGTTTACTCTAAAAAACGAAAACTTTTGAAATTAAATTGATTTTTGATTCTTGCTTACCGTGTTTTATTCTTAATCTTGCAGATAATAAATGCATTAAAGACCTTTTTCTGTTTAAAAATGCTAATTATTGAAAAACTGACAATGTTTTTGATTGTCAAATTGTTTAAACCTCAAAATCCTGTCAATCATTATGGGGAGTACTGTAGCGCTCTCTACGGAACGCAAAAAAAGCCCTGAACTACAAACTCGACCAGCCGGAGAAGGGACACCGTCCCTTTCTAATCTAGGAAGCCGTGGTCTTTATTCATCCGCTTCCTGTGACGCCTCCAAGATGTCGTTATCTTCCGGCTTCGCCGATTTATTCTTTTTCCTGACTATATCTCCTCTTCCCTGTCCAATTCTTTCTTCCTACCTTTCTCTAATATCTCTTCTCGCTTTTCTCAATATCTTCTCTAATTTTTTCTTTATATCACCTTCTATTTCTCTATTTTTACTTAACCTCTCTACCGCATGTTTACCTTCAGCTCGGTAATACAGGAATTTACCTTCATATTGGTAATAGAACTGTTTTAAATTGTTTTTGGATAAACAATTTGGCACCCGAGCCATAGAAAGTGTTAGTGATGCATGTTAAGTTGTAGTAAACTTTGGTTGGCTTATAAATTTGAGCTAGGGCATAAATTTGGCCCATAATTTGGAATAGGAATTATGTATTGGGAGCATCGAATAGTTAACACCCACATTTATCTAAAAGCTGGTTTTTGGAAATTTTATTTAATGTGAACTTATTTCAGATGTCAAAATGACAAAAATATGGGCGTACCTTCAAACATAAATTTATATTTTGACACAATTGACATTTAATACATTACAATAGAGAAATAAGGGTGCTCCCGATGGTATCAGATGTTTGAATTAGAAAGATAATTGAGCTGAAGGTACCAGTTTGAGAACGTTGGAGCAGAAGAAAGAATGAAATAAGGCGAAAGATAATATTAAGAAAATTGAACCGAAGAAGGCAAGAATTACACAACAGCCCTGCAAGAATGAGATTTCAAGGAATTAGATGGCTGGGAAAAAACAACGACCCTGCTGGGTGATCTTATCTAAAAAGTATAACTTCATTTTTTCCTTTTTTTAATTTTGCTCCCCATCAAAGCATATTTGTTTTTATAAAACTCCAAGAACTCGGTACACTCCCGAATGGTTATTTCCACTTCGGAGAAAACAACACCGACGAAAATTTCCATCATCTTTGTCTGCAATCCGCCCTTTGATATCTCCCGCCACAAAGGCGAGATGGAGGAACAATTATTCAGATACCTGATATTCTCAATTATGTTCCGCCCAAATGAGTCCGCATCAGTGCAGCAAAATTACACCATTTTGCAGGTTCCGCTATAATTACAACAGTTGTGTAAAATAAACAGAGGCTCCGGAATAATTGGTCGAGGTTGGAAGTGCAACTGTGCCAGGAACGATCCGAGTTTTCCAGAAATTGCAGCGTCGAAACGATCTGAATATTTTTCGATTCTGTAAATCCAGGTGTGAATTTATGGAACAAGTTTGTGCATCCTTGAATTTACAGCTCATGAAATTTTAGTGTCAGAACGTCGTAGGGCATCTTGAATATTTGGGAGGGTGGTGATCAAAACTATTTCCAACAAAGTGGAGGAAAAAACACAATACAACCCTTTCCCGAATCGGATGATTCAGCACCTTCTAGTTTCTAATGTTTCATAATTTAATAAATTTTAACTTGTGATTCCTGAGAATATTGTGAACCTTTTGACCCCACGAACCCCCTGTTATCCATCGTGATACTACTTGAAGTCGTTTCAATACTCTTTATTGCATGTAGACTCGTTACATTTGAGAGTCATCGATTGTTAAAAGCCACTCAAATAAGCTCACAAAGGCATAATAAAAACACCGTTGCAACGAAATATTTACATAACACAGAGTTTTCTTTCCATCGCAGAATAAACAATTATTAATACTTTGTACGAGGTACTGCACGCTTCCATAAAAATTCCATACCTTTTCGTTCGCGATTTATGCGAAAATTATGAAACGCTATGCAAAGAAGGAAGTGCATTTTCATACTCTCGTAAATCTAAGGAACGCAACAAAATGTTTCTTTGTCGCGATTGCGGATCTTCCATGGATATTTTGGTCGAACTTTCTGAACTTCCATTACGTATAGTGCGCCTTTTTATGCCCTAACCAATAAAACAACTCCAACAATCCGCGTTTTGACCACATCGGAAGGATCAAAAGATTGCGGCCTCCAATATGAAGTCAATTCGCTTAAACTTGGAAATAACTATAACTGGAAATTTAATTTTAACTTGGAAATCCTCCAAGATCTTTTGGACTGCCGGATTAATTCACTACCGTATTGCGGGCACGTCAATTCGGGGAGTCCCACGACAACTACGACTAGCGCATAGACCTAATTAGTATCTGGGAGCAAAAAACGCAATATTTTTTATGTGGCCAGGTTGGGAGCATTGAAATCGACGCTTTAATTATTTCATTAACTACCCTGAAAATTTAATTAATTTATTTTTTAAATAAAATCTTGTTTACTGACCTTACACGGTTATTGCTAATTAGGCTTCTATTTGTGCTCATTAGTGCGTGACAAAAACTCGGGCAAGTTCACTGAAAGCCAGTCGAGAGAATCGATAAAAACGGCTGCACCAAAGTCGATCGGATATTCCGAGCAAACATCTGTCGCTAACATTTCAGCAAGCAGTACAACAACTTTTAGATTGGTTGAAGAACAAACAAGTTTTTGTCCCCATCTCCGATAAATTGTCCACCAACAAGATCCAAGCCTTTAACTTTACCCAGCCAATTTCACTTTTCCTAATGTGATTCCTCGCTCTTTTTTGCGAATTTGTTAACTCCGTCGATGTCGATTTTAAAAGTATCCTTCTTTGCTACTTAACTTAACATATTAGTTTAATAGTTCTTGGAAGAAAATTCTTGCCATATTTGAGTTAATTTTGATCGCTCGGTTTAGCGTATTCATACTCAGTACTTAGATCGTTTAATCTGTATATTTTGTCATATCAACTTCTGGCCAGCTGTTATAGGAGGGAGTCCAGGAACTTCTGGAGACGTTAGATGTGATTTATATTCACACATAGCTACTGCCTTTGACTTGATCCCCACATTTGTGTTACAGCTCTGGGAAACCGCAGAAAACCAGTGTCAGGAACGTCGTCGTGAATGCTCGAGATTGTTTTGTTACATGTAATTTGAGATTACATTTTTGATTCATATTTACGAAACGAATCTCACCAAATATTACTTTAATGGAATATAATTTTTTTGCGGATAAATTTTGCAAAATTTGAAAACATTTAAACTCATACAAAGCATTATATCGGTTTAGTCCGAAAACTGACGGTTTAAAACAATATTTTTAAGCAACACAATAATAATGCAATTTGATGAAATCATAACAAATTTTCGCAACCGATCCCAGCAAAACGCCCTTAAATGAATACTGCGACCCCATCTAGCATCAACAAGCTGCATGACGCTTTTTCCACCCTTAATACGACATGAATGAGACGTTCCGGCACCGAAAAACCCACCGTATTTGCGCCCATACAACGAAGGACCCTCTAAATCATTTATTTTCGCGCCAAAGAGGAATATTTCATCCTCGAACGTCCTCTCCTAAGCTGTGTGCTGCAAACGTATGTAGATTTTCGGGCCTGTTTTTACGACCACTGCTCCTGCAATATTCATTTACAGCCGCGAATAAAATCTGCAGTAATGCATTTCCCGCAGAACAGCGCGATGAATCTGACATGTGGATCAGCATTACTAAATCAGGAAGCGAATTTATTCTGACATGTTGTTTTTTCCGACGGGACTCTCCCGGTGAATAAAACATCCAAGAGGGAAAAATTTCTATTGTTCGTTTATCAAATGTAATGCTAACTTTGTCAGAATTTCATCGACGTTTTTGTTTGGTGAACTGAAGCTGGATGCATTAGAGAGATGAGCTGACGCGACATTGGACGGAGTGAAGCTTGCTGCCGTCGATATATTAATTTGGGAGGGAAGAAGAGATGTGGAAACTGCAGGAGGCGTACGGAAATAAACAGAAAAGCACTGAAGGAAAATAAATACACACAGAACTCCCATAAAGATTTCTAAAAGTTCTTTGGAAAACTGCTCCGAGGTTGCACCGTCTTTCAATATTTTTATAATTAACGCTTCTAAAAACATTTTTGCTCACCGCCAAATATACATGACACGAGGGGGTCACACAATGGGCCCACGGTGTGGTCTAAGCGTCATTGAGGAGAGCCAATTCCCGCACACCCCTCAACACCTAATCTATCTAAATACATATGAATTAAGTCCAAAACGCATAACAATAATAACAACGCGCGTCCTTAGCGATGGTAGTTATAAAACTGTAATGACTCGCGAATATTTTTATTAGCTTGAAATAGCGCCTCGTAAAAAGAACAAACAGAATGCAGGACGGGCTTAATTAAAATTTGTAAGATAATTCAGTGCAGACGACATTATTATAACCTGACTAAACATTTTCACCACACATGTTTTAACAAACGAAGCTGCTTTAATGAAAAACGACCCGAATTATCATTGCAAATGTATTACGAGGGCCTCATAAAGAAAGCCGTTTCCATTTTAGAGGTCTCGTTAGCGATAAACCTCGGCTGTGGTAAACTAATTTGGAGTCGCTGCTACTAATGATAACGGTGGTAGTAACGTCCTTATTAATTTTTTATTTATATGTGGTGTAACAATACGTAATTATAATATATGTGCAACTCTCAACGGTGCACTGCTGGTGTAACGTAACTTTTTGACATTAATAGGTTTTCTTACTGTTGCATACTACACAAAATCTTATATACAACTCGTTTATAAACGCACTTTTTCAGAATTTAAATACCTATGGAACGAATAAAAATTCAGAAACTGCCTCCCAAAACGACCAGTCGTTCTTTCCGGTCATTAGAATCCGCATAAAGTCTCTGGAAGCTAATCCCGGCCTCAGTGTTTGAGTGTCTTTTAACGATAAAAAAGGAAAATAACGTCGCCAAAAAATTACAGAAATTAAGCAACATTACGTGGGTCTCTGCCGCGGATTACGCTTTTCAAAGCCTTGTTTGCGGAATAAGGGATGGAATTAATGAGGTGTAAAATTAATGACGGATTTATGGTTTTGTTTGGGTGAGAGAAGAATGATGAGTTTCAGTACAAGAAAGCGAATATGGTACATCTCTTGATTAGAGAGTTTGTTCTTTGAAATTAAAAATATTTGGGGGATGATCCAAGGAGTATGGTAACATTTGTTATTTAATAATAGCTTTCATACAATAATATAACATTTCCAAATTTCTTCACTACTTTATTGGTGAGCTAACGTAGACTATAGTCACCAAATGGTCCAACAAAAACAATGAATAACCCACATCCACCAAAAAAATATTATACTTTGAGAGCACATCCATTATTAAATTTTTCGCTGTCTATGTCAAGAATTTTGCTATATGTAATTTCAGCGTCAATTTCGAAAACTCGCTCATAATTCAGCGGCTGCAGCTGGATATCGTTTCAATAAAACGGTCAAATATTCAATGGAACTGCACGAAAAAAATTAATTGAACGAGAGAGTCGCCCCGGTTGTTACCTCATATTTTCAAACTGATGTTTTTGTCAAGGGATGGGAAATGCAGCGCCAAACGTGGGACTTGATAGTTGTTTCAATGGGGGCTTCGCTATTTGCATAGAGGAAAAAGTTAAAAAGCTGATGTTCGGAATGTTTTGATGCTACCGTACACAGGATATTTATAATAGGTTGTACTTGGATTCCTGTATTACCGAGCTGAAGGTAAACAACGTCGTAGAGAGGTTAAGTAGCGAAAAATAGAGAAATAGAAGGTGATATAAAGAAAAAATTAGAGAAGATATTGAGAAAAGCGAGAAGAGGTATTAGAGAAATGTAGGAAGAAAGAATTGGGCAGGGAAGAGGAGATATAGTCAGGAAAAAGAATAAATCGGCGAAGCCTGAAGATAACGACATCTAGGAGGCGCCACAGGAAGCGGATGAACAAAGACGATAGAAACCGCTCGCTCAGTCAGGGAAGCTTACCTGGAGGAAAGGAAAAGAAAGAGAACAGGGGAGGGTAGAACAGAAAAACAAGAAGAGGAGGAAGAGAAATTTTTTCAAAAAAGTAAAAGACGGCGAGGTCTCCTGGAGTAAAGAAAACACAAAAGACATCAGAGAAAGAGAAGGAAACGGACACAGAGATAGAGAAAAAAATATTGGAGCTGTTGCAAGAGTTGAAGGAGGAGAGGAAAGAAATAAGGCGAGAAAACAAGGAACTCAAGAGAGAGATAGAGAGGCAGAGAAAAGAATTTAAAGAGAAGGAGAAGAGATGGGAAGGAGAGAGAGGTTGGTGGAAGGAGAGAGTGGAAAAGCTGGAAGAGAGAATGGAAATCGAAGAGAGAAGAAAGAGGAAGAACAACATTGTGATAACAAGATGGGACGGGGAAAGAAAAAGTCATGTAAAAAAAGAGGATGTAGAGAAATTTTTGAAGGAAAATGTAGAGGATAGTAAAGTAAAAGATTGTTACAAGATTAACAAGGATCAAGTATTGGTGGAGATGGAGGGATGGGGTGAGAAGGAAAGAATAATGAAGTACAAAGGAAAATAGAGGGAGAAGAGGGAAACAAGGGGGATATACATAGACAACGACCTCACAAAGAAGGAGGGAGATGTACAGAAGAAACTAAGAAGTATGGCGAAGGAAAAAAGGGAAGAAGGGAAAGAAGTAAGAGTGGGATACAGGAAATTAATAGTGGACGGGGAGCAATGGAGATGGAATGAAAAGAGAGAGAGCCTAGAGGTTTTCCAATAAGAAGAAGAAGGGGAGGAGGGGAAAAGGGGGACAACGACAAAGTAAAAAGGACAATGAAACGGGAAAAAAGAAACAAAGAAGGAAGTAGGTGGGAAACTAAGGAAGGAAGGGGGAAATCAAAGAAAGTAACGAGAAAAACAGGGGTGAGGGCACTATTTTGGAATGTAGCGGGACTAGGGAAAAAAGAAGAAGATTTTTGGGACTATGTGAAGGAGTTCGATATTGTTGGATTAACAGAAACATGGTCAGAAAGCTGAGTAAAAATAGAAAAACTGTTACCAAAGGAGTTCAAGTGGGAATGGCAAGGGGCGAGAAGGGGAAAGAAAAAAGGAAGAGCAGCAGAGGGAATAATAACAGGGGTAAAAAAAAGAAATAAAAGAGAATACTAAAAAGAAGGGAGAAGAGGAAGGTCACATGGTAAATGGTGGAAAATAGTGACAGTGTAGAGCAAAGAGATGAAAGAAACAATAAGCAAGATAGAAGAAACATTAAAAGACAACAGGGAAGAATGTCTGCTTCTGGGGGCGGATTTTAACGGCAGAATTGGGAAAAGAGGAACCAGGGATTGGGAAGAAGAGAGAGGAGGGAAAAAGAAAATCCAAAGACAAGAAAGAAAACGTGGAAGGGAAGAAGTTGATGGAATGGATAGAAGAGAAAAAGGATGGGAAGTGCTGAATGGAAATAAACAAGGGGACGAAGAAGGAGAATGGACCTACATAGGCGGTAGAGGAGAGACGGTGATAGACTACGGAATAGTAAACGAAGAAGCATGGGAAGAAGTCGAAGAATTCAGAATGGGGGAAAGAGTAGAGTCAGACCATCTGCCTATAGAGATAAGTATAGGAAGGAGGAGAGAGAAGAGAGGAGGAGAAGAAAAAATAGAGGAAATGCGGAAGGTGATAAGTAAAATATGGGACGAGCAAGGGGTGGAAGAGTATAAGAGAAGACTGGAAAAAGCAAGATTTAAAGAACAAGAAGTAGGGAAAATGGAGACAGAATTGGTAGAAATATTGGAAAAAGCAGCGACAAAAAGAGAAATAACAGTAAGAGGTGGAGGAACAAAAAGAAAGAATAAATGGTGGGACAAAGAATGTGAGCAAAGTAAAAAGGAAGCAATAAAAGAACTAAGAAAGTGGAGAAAGACTAAAGGGGACAGAAGTGGCTTTTTAGAAGCAAAAAGAAAATACAGAGAGAGATGCAGGGAGAAGAAGAGGCAGAAGAAGGAGAGAGAGGAGGAAGAGATAAAAGCAATAAGAACAGAGAAGGAGGTATGGAACTATATTAATAGAGAGAGAAAGAAAAAAGAAAATGTGAGCGAGGAGATAACGATGAATGAGTGGGAGGAGTACTTCATAAGGCTGCTGGAGGGAGAAAAGGAAAAAAAGAAAACGGAAATAGAGACGAAGAGAAACCGAGTAGAACCTGAAGGAGAAGAAATTACAATGGAAGAGGTGGAGAGGCATGTGAAGAAACTGAGGAAAGGGAAGGCACCAGGGAGGGATAGAATACAGAATGAGTCGTGGATGTATGGGACGAGAAGAGTGCTAGAGAGGCTGGTGGAGGTAATGAATGGGGTGTGGAGAGGAGAAGGATTTCCGGTAGGGTGGAGAGAGGGGGTAATTTACCCCATTTACAAATAAGGGGAGAAAAATAAAGTAGAAAATTACCGAGGGATAATTCTCCTAAACACAGGGTACAAGTTGTATGCATCAATTCTGAATGAAAGGATGAGCAGAGAGATAGAGAAAAAGGGAGCATTACTAGACAGCCAAGCAGGATTTAGAGAGGGGAGGTAAACTATGGATAATGTATACATCCTGGACCATTTGACGAAGAGTGAGTTAAAGAAGAAAGGGGGAAGGTGTATGCATTATTCGTAGACTTCAAGGCGGCTTTTGACAAGGTGGACAGAGAGAGGATGTTTGAGTGCCTGAGGGAGAAAGGGGTAAATGAATGGCCGGTAAGAAATGTGGAGGAGATATATGGGAAGACAAAAAGTAAAGTGAAGGTAGGGGAGAGGGAAAGTACGATGTATGTGGCAGATATGGACGGAATGTTAGAGAGAGCACAAGAGGGGGGGTGTGTGGTAGGTAGAAAAAAAGTGTGGAGCCTGGCGTTTGCGGATGATGTGGTAAGGGTGGCAAAGAGTGAAAGAGAAATGAAGGAAATGATAAAGAGTTTAGGAAAATATGTGAAGAAGAAAAGACTAGAAGTGAATGTAGAGAAAACAAAAATGCTGGTGTTCAATAAGAGAAAGAGGAAGAACGAAGAGAGTGATTGGAGGTGGGAGGGAGAAGTAATAGAACAAGTAAAAGAATTCAAATACTTGGGGTATGTGTTCAATGAAAGAGCCACAGATAAGGCACATATTAGAGAACTGGCAAGAAAAGCGAACAAGGTGATAGGATGTGTATGGGGAATAGGAGAGAGAAGGTGGGGAGGCGAGTTTAAGAGGAGAATGATGATGTTTGAAAGTCTTATTGAAAGCGTGTTGTTGTACGGAGCAGAGGTCTGGGGATGGAAAGAACAAGAGGAGATAGAGAGGGTGCAAGAGAAATATCTGAGGTGGGTGCTAGGGGTGGAGAGAGAAACGCCAGGGTACATAGTGAGAGAAGAATGCAAGAGGAATAGGTTGAGAGTGAAAGCTGGAAAAAGAGCGGTCAAGTGCGAAGACAGGATGGAAGGGAGCAAAGAATGTAGGATTCTAAAGGAGTGCTGGAGAGAAAAAAAGAAGAATTCAGAGGAGAATGATAGGGAGAATTACTACAGGAGGAATGGGTATGCAAGCAAAGAAATAGAGAGACTGATAGAAAGAGGCGTGTGGATGAATGTAGAACTAAGTGAAATAGATAAGGATACGGATAGACAAGAGAGGAGAGAAAGAATTAGAGAATCCAGATACAACGGGAAGTACGGAAGATGCATGATCGAGGAAGTACCGAAATATTTGGAGAGGGAGATCGAGAAAGAAAGAAAGATGATGGCGAGGTTTAGGTGCGGAAATGAAGAGAGGGAAAATAGGTCCTGCGCAGAAGATGGAGGAAGAATGTCTAGAATGTGCTATGAGGAAAGAGAGACGATTGAGCATATGTGGAACGAGTGCAGTGAGATGAAACAAAGAGAGAGGAAAGAAAGAAAGGAAATACTCAATGTAGATGGAAGGGAAATTAAATGGATGAAAGAGGTATGGAAGAGGAGGAAGAAGGGAGAAGAGGAAAGGGCAGGGGAGAAGAAATAGAGAATTTTATTTAGTTTTTTTATTATTATAATTGTTAAGTTTACTTGTATATGTATAGGAATCAGAAAGCCCGTAGGGCAAATAAAAATTTACTACTGTAATAGGTTGTACTTGCAAAAACAGATTTATAAAAAGAACTAGTACCTACAGTGAAAGTTCTTGGGCTTATGAGAAGAAAAGCGATGTCTCTAGTAGGCAGTTTGTCAGAACAGCCAAACAAAAACTAAAAAAGGAATCAAGTATTCTGTTAAACTGCGACAAACACTATGTTTTATTGATGAACTAAAACTTTCGACAGACTGAAAAGAATGTGTGGAAGCTTGAAGAAAAATTTAGAAGTACCTAGAAACAAAATAATATACCACAGAACTCTTAGGATGGTAAGAACAGTAAACAAGACCTTGACACAAAAAAAGGTGTGCTTGTTATTAGTATTGTCAATAGGGATCATACGCTATCATTTTCCTGGATGAGGTCGGGAGCAATAAATTAAAGAAAATGTGGTTATCATTAGTGCGCATCTCCCCACCTCCCCATAACTCAAAATGACGGATACCTTCTCCCAGCCAGAACAAATTGCCGGAATCAAACTTAAGTGTCTTTTTTCCCTCTTCGAGAAAACTTTACAAAACCCGCACTCATCCAAATAACAAAGAACGATCCGTTATGCACCTATCTCGATACAATTTGTTCGAGGAACGTACATAAATCTTTCATAAAACGCTCAAGTATAAGCATCTATTAAATTTAATCTGGATGATTTATGTTTCGGAAAACAAGAGGAAAAATCCCGGGACAGTAAGCGTGTGTTAAATAAAATCGTCGGGTCGGGGAGGTAATGGAGTGGGAGGGCGGTCAGGTCGCAACCCTTGCCTTCCATCTAAAAGATATTCAATTGCAAATTGGATTTTTGATTAATGTCCGGTTCTGCAACGGTGATTCCGTATTGTTCCCGGTTTTTGTGTGCAAAAACATCGGGTTTTATCCCACTTCTTCTTAATTAAAGCTGACAAAGGGGAAGAGTTATCGTTGGCGGCGGCTTATTGTCGGGTTTTGCTCGGTGGATACAGTGAAACCTCAACTGGTAAAGAAGAACATTTGTTAGAACGTTTTGACAGGGTTGTGTCGTTAGCATTTTTAAAAATTGAATTTTAAACAACTTTAAAGGTTATGTTATTGCAGACTAAATTTGTAGATGCAATAAGCTTTCAACCCTTTGGAAGTAAGTATCATTAAATTGTTGTTGTAATTTTATTCTGTAAAGTTGGTTATAGTTTACTATCTTACATTGACACATAACCTAAAAAGATAATCATTTCACCTATTACAATACTATACAGAGTATTATTTTAACAAAAAATATATTTTTCATGGGAATGTCGCATCCTGAAATTATGTACTAGACGCTGTTCATTACAGTGATAATCTGAAATGTCATACTTGCCATTTACGACGACTGCGACATCTGACGACTTTTACTGCAGCCGGTTTTTATAACCGCCGTCAACTTTCCTATTCTTTGCAAAATATAGCCTACTCTCATTATTGATATTCACTTTACACACACATTTCGACTGTCAACAATTCTTCAAACCAGAACAACGTCTGCGTTGCCATGTATCTGTTGATGAGCACGTTGAAAGCAGTTGGTATTGATGAGAGTTTCTGCAACTTCTGAAATTACTTCTATAACGGATTTGGTAAGTTGCAAAATATATAAGTTTCGGAAAGATAAAACGCGGTTTTAGTGCCTTGTACTTGTACATTTGGAGCACGCGGAAAGAAATCCGTTTTTGTTTTACGAGTCGTTCGACAAAGTGAGAATCAGGTGCGAACGTTAAAACAGGTTTTTATCTTGGAGTGTTGCGCCATGTACAAAGAAACGGTGCAGATCAGTGATGATTGGCTAGAAGTAATATAGTAAAGAAAATAGAATAAATCATATTTATTTTAACAAAAAAATAATTTTCTTATGTTAAACTTGTGTCAAAAATAAAACTTTTTGAAAAAATTGTCATAATTTGAAGTTGCAAGAGATATAATAATGATACAGTGTTTTTTTTTTTTGTATTTTGCAATATAAAAAGTATACGAATTATTCACAGGCAGTAACTCTCAGAGGATGAGCTACCTACCAGGGGCGTCTCCAGGTGGCAGATAGGAGAATGGCCGCAGTCTCTGTTTAATGGGGGGTTAGTAGGCAGGAAACTCTTGCTGCGCCGAACGAACGCCTCTCGCCGCGGACCAGCTCGCGACACACCGTAAACCGCCTGACCTGTGCAACGACACTTCACACGTGGTGGGGGTAGTGCACGGGGGCTTGGCTTCAGTGTCTGCCAGCGTGGATAAGGTACCACTATGAAAACCTCCACAATCTCGTTGTATGTTATATGCGATAATTATATTATTTGCAATATCTAAATTGTAGTGAATAGATTAACTTTATTTTTTGAATGAAACACATTTTTTTGAGGAAATGGCTAATCTTATTACAATTTTGAATACGGAGTTGAATAGAGAAGGGTACTCTGCAGGAGCTAGTTTTTCATATTTTGGTTATTAATAAAAGAAAAAAATACTGCAAGAAAAGCGCTTTTAAAAAATTGAAAAATAAAATTTGAAAAAAATAACGTATACATTTTGTAGTAATGTTTACTTTTTACAGATTGAAAAACCGACAAGAGAAAGGCTTCTAAAACACGAAAACTTTTGGTCTGTTTGATCTATTGATTTCGAATTATTTTAATGTTGTCGGCTTTGCCATTAAGTAAATTTTATCATTGATAAAGTAAATTTCAAATTTAATTATTAGAAACTTTCCACCTTTTTATGTCGCAACCGCCGCAAATTTATCTCCGTCACCACCGATGACGCAAACAATTAAAACCCCAGCTGTTAATACCAGTTCTGCAAACTCGCACATACAATTACTCTTATTATTTTGTCGGCACGCCTCTGACTGCGATAATTAATATCTCAAATGAATTGCATGACCTCTTCTTAATAACCCCAAACAAGGATATCACCGCATGCAAGATTCGTCTTTATTTCCAGTGAAATGATGCTCTCACATACACTTATTATCGTGGTGGTGATCGCGTTGGTGCATAGTGACAGGGTGCTCTTCGACCATGGTTACATACGTTTCGCTAGACATGGAAAAAGGGTGGAGGTCGGCAATCTGGAGCATATTGACGATCGCGTGATTCCCAGGGACAAACAATTCGTGGTGGTGAAGACGAAATCGTTGGAGGTGTTGTATTCTGGAGCAATTCGAAATTTGGACAATCTTAGAGATTTGTTTTTGACCAATTGTGGTATCAGGAAAGTGGAGCCGAAGGCGTTTCTAAATTTGCCAAATTTATCGTTGCTGCACCTTCAAGATAACGTAATCGGAGAAGTCAAGAATGGAGTGTTCAACGGGTCGAGTGTCAGATTTCTCTTTTTGCATAGAAACCAGATCAAAGTTATAGAAACTGAGGCGTTCGACAATATGCCCAATCTGTACAAAATCAAGCTCAACAGCAACAAGTTGAAGTCGTGGGAGTCCGGATGGTTCAAGAACACCCCCAGGTTAACAGAGCTGTATTTCCGTAGGAACAGAATTAACTATTTACCACCGGAAGCCTTCGTCAACATCCGCGGTGGTCACGAGATCTACGGAAAGTTCACTTTGGACACTAAGATCTTTTTGAGCAAGAACAAGTTGGGTGAAATCACTCCTTCGAGCTTCCACGGGCTGGACAAGATCAGTCAGTTGTATCTGGACAGGAACGGCATCCGTGAAATTCCAGACGGGGCCTTTAGAGATTTGGAAGAAGTTGACGTTCTTTATTTGACCAGGAATAAAATCGAAGTTATTAAAGGAAACCCGCTCCCCAAAATTAAAAAAATCGGCATTCTGGATTTGTCGAGTAACTTGTTAGAGTGTTTGCCATATGAAATAGTAATACTTGCTAATGTTACGAATTTGGAGAAGAATAATGGCACCTGTGATTGTATAGAGAGATTTACAACAAGACTGAAGAAGGAGGGGAGAAAGTCGGAAATATCGTACGACGAGGATTTTTGTTAGGATTTTAAATTACATGATTTAGATAGATCGTTTTGAGGTTGTTTATACATTTTGTAAATTAAAATGTTACTTAACTAGTATTAAATGCATCTCTCGTTACCTACTTACTCCACTCTGCCCTTATAACGTCTTTTCTGTTGGGAGATCAGTTAAATGATTGCGCATGAACCCAATTGAAAACTGTAAACCCAATTAATGATTACTTCCGCCTTTATTGAAACTAATTAAGATAAGATAATTGCATTAAAACCATTACAAATGATCGTGCGATCAAATAAAAAAACTTGCCAGTGGCGTCAAATACTTTTCCAGGTCAACTCAATCCGCAGTGTTGGTGCTTTGTCTCGATAATCCATTTTTATCTTTATGCTTAAAACATTGTTCCTCTGTCTGAATTTTTTATTCTAAAGAATAATTAATTCCTCGCTTTCTTTTTACTGTTTGGTATAAACATGAATATTTTACAAGTTACAAGCATTAATTCACAAAACACGAAATAATAATGGAGTAATGGGACATCCGAACTGTAAGGTGGAAATACAACACATCAGTATATAGAGATGGTTAAATGAAATGTGAAGAAACAAGAAATAACAGTGGAAAAGGATCATAAACCCAAGTACAAAGAATGATTTTATCATAAATAATATCAAATGAAGACACAAAGGCATAAGTACATAAGGGGGAATACCTAAGGAAGCGGAAAAAAAAAATTAAAAGCTACAATCCTAAAGAATAGAAGCTAAAAAAGATATACCGAGACATAAATCACTAGTAGAGACATAAAAGACACAAGAATATAGAAGAAGGATGGAATAAGTCCACAAAATAAACAGCGAAGAAACGACTATAAACGTTCAATTTTTGTGGCGCCCACCCACGAGCAATTAAAACATCCCAAATTATGCACAATTATTCATATTCCCAGCACCAAAACCGTGTCAATGCCAGAACAATTAACATCATCTGAATTACCATTCTTCGGTGTAAAAACAACAGTTAATTAGGTCATCCGGCAAGCCCCAACTTAGTCGCAATTATAACACCAACAAAGACACAGCAATGAACTTTATCGCCGCCGTGACATTTTTAACCCTCCTTCACTACGCCTGCCCTCAAAAGTACATCCTGGATTCCGCCCGTATCTCCTACAAACGTGTCGAGGGAAAAGGAGTTAAGAAGAGGACGTTCACCAGGGTAACCGCCATAGACCAGCACCTCTTCGCGGATGCCGTCGATATCAAGATCATAACCGAAGAGATGCGGATGATCGAAGGGGCTGTGAAGAATCTCCCCCACTTGAAAGTGTTGCGGCTGAAAGAGTGTGGGATCAAGCGGTTACCTCCAAGGACATTTAAAAACCTTCCGAGTCTTGACGAAGTGCACCTGCAGGAGAACGACCTCACAGTGATCGAAAATGGAGTGTTCAACTACTTGACGATACGGGTTTTGTGGCTGCACAAGAACGAAATTATGATGATACAGCCCGCAGCTTTCGACAACATGCCCAACTTGGAAGTGATCAAATTGAACAGCAACATGTTGACAAGGTGGGATAGCCGCTGGTTCGCCAACACCCCCAGGTTGACAAGGCTCCTATTCAAGAGGAACGACATCACCGAGTTACCAGCAAGAGCGTTTGTCAACCTCAAAGGTAGTCACAAAGTGAAAGGAGAAGAACTGGTTGATACCCAGATATATCTGTGTGATAACAACATCGCTGACATCCACCCAGAGGCCTTCCATGGACTCGACTCTTTAGACTTGCTGTCGTTACGGAAGAATAAACTCGAGGAGTTCAACTGGAAGGTGTTTAAACACATGGCTGAGTTGCATGAGTTGATATTAAAGCGGAACAAGTTGAAGACCATCGATGAGGATGCCTTGGAGAATGCGAATGATGTTTTGCACTTGGACCTCTCGAAGAACTCTTTCGAATGTGTTCCTTTCGACATTGTCGCAAGAGTGAAGAAAGTGGATTTGAGTGGTAATGATAAGTTGCAGTGTCAATGTGTGCTAAATTTGAAAGAGAGGCTGGGGGAGGAGAAACTCGAAAATGAAATTGTGACGGACGGCTTGGATTGTGACTGAATGTTTGTTTTGTAGATCAATGATGTAATTGTGTATAGTAACTGTTATGATCAATAAATAAAAATTATTTATTTGTAAAACTGCTGTTTTTAATTAATTCTCATTTAATACCGTATATATGAAATTTATTTTAATTATTGTTGTATTGCTAGGTCACATTTCTGTTTTCAAAATAGACACTACGACTACAATTTCTTACCTGTGCAATAGAGAGGCTCATCCGACAGATCCCCACAATCGTCACTCCCATCGCAGTACGCATTCAACCGCACGCACCTGCCGTTCCTGCAGGGAAACTCGCTGATCCTGCAAGCCGGGCCCGGACTGACCTCCCGCAGGAATACCAGCAGGAACACCGCTGGAACCAGCCACATCCTGCAAACAGGAAATTGCCTCCGTGTAGGATTGCTGATTAACATTTTCTGGTTAGTTTTAATCGAGGATAATTGGGATTAGACGAAGGACAATTTGCGTTGAACGTTGTCGCGACTCGATCTTTTGGTGAGCGCGGTGTCGAACCGTCAACCCCGATATCGCTTTAATCAAGTGCATTACGGGTAAAATGTGCACTTTCTTTAGGAAATTCCTGCGAGGCTGCGGATGACGACTCGAGCATTTTCCGACCGCAGGTTTCCCTTTGAAGTCGTTGCTAATTACTTAGGGGTTTTTTCACAGAAGGTGCCCGAGTTCAAAGTCACTTTAAGCCGGGAGTTGCGAGTTTTATCTTGGTGGGATCCGCACTATTGGCATAATAGAGGTTGGTCTTCCTTTTTCTGCTTTGATCCGAGGCTGAATTAGACGGGGTAAAATAGTTAGTGGAGTTACGACCTGCAGCTGAATGCGAGTAGGAGAGAGAAGCGCAAAAGGGGTTTCACTCGAAACGCATACCGTGGTAAGAAAATACATAATTAATAATTATTGTCTCGACTTCGGGAACTTGAATTTCCACTACGACTATGTCATATAGGTATTATGTATTGTTTATCTGGGGATTAATTATTCCACCTAAAAACAACTTTTTTGTATTCGTTCTGTAGAACACGTAATCGGTGAAGTGGTACATAACTAAATATATAAGGCTTTCTACTTATGTATTTATTTGACAGCTGTCAAACGTAACCTCAAAACGAATACAAAAAATTTTGTTCAAAATTCGTCCGCTGTTACTTTTCACCCTCGCCCCTGAAGAGTGTCTTGACAGCGCAGTTGTTTCGAAAATAAATATTTCATAATTATTTTATACTTTTAGAACAAAGGACGAAAACCAACCCTCCCAAGTTTTTGAGGTAGACTCAATGGTAATAATCAATTAAAATAAATAAGTTTATTTTGGGCAGTGTTGTAGCTACAAGTACTACGGTCTATATATTTTAATATTTGTATTTAAGATAATTATGCATTTCAATTTCAATAGCTGAAAATATTGAATTGCTGAATACAATTTTGGAATGAATAATAAACCAATACATATTCATAAAATAACATGTTTGCTTTTTCAACCTTTTTCAAAAGCTTGTAATTTTTTCATTAATCTATATATTTAATCGTTGAACATGAATCGAGCGGTATTAAATAAAACGGTGTGTCCTGCATCGATTTTTATAATTGCTTTTTTTAATCAAAGACCTTGATAAAATACATCACTAGATTTCTTTTCATTTTCAATAATTTAACAGATTAATTGATTATTATTTGCGTTTTCTTTTCCGCTCACACCACTCCATTACAGTTACCGACTTGAGTCTGCGTGAGTCGTCTCAGTAAGAAACTGGCTAATTGGAGGTAAAGATAGCCACGTTGAAAATCGGTTCGGATTAGACAGCTGAATTTGCATCATTCTTTTAATATTTTCTTTCATTTCGGGACTTCCATGTATATTTATTCCACTCGAATTTATATTTATTATTAATACCCTGTCTGGATTTTACGTTGAACAAGTTCGTATCGGATAATAAATTTAGAGATAATTTAAAACAGGTCACTTGCAACATCATTTTCTCATTAAGTAATTGAAGGCAACTAATTACTATTAATTACAGCAAGCGTCCGAAACACACAAATTTGAAAGTGCACTTTCATAAATTTCAAACTGGGCCTTTGAGGCTCGCTGCACAAAATAGTTTGCCCTGATGGGGAACATAACTACTTTTACTACTTTTTGTTGTAGTTTTTTTAAGTTTGTTATCTATTTTTTAAATTTTATCTGTCGTTCAGCCTCAGGTAGGTGCCTTTATGAAGTGCAGACGTGCGTATTATCCTAGGAATCATTTTTGGATCAATGTTACTAAGAACTTTTCGTAGGACATGAAGAACCCGAACCACCTGAAAACTAAAGAAGTAACCTAAAAACTTCAAAAACCCCCCAAAAAATTGAAAAAAAGAAGAACCTGAAGTATCTAAAGTAGACTGAGTGATCAAGAAGTTTGAGTTGGCAACAATACAATTTACGTCAAAAGATCTGAAAAGCCTAAAGAACGTAAAATAATGCAGATTCTGAAAATCTGAAAACCAAAAAAATTCAAGAGTATAAAATCCTAAGTCTAATTAAATACTAAATAAAATAAAAAATACCAATTAAATATGTTCGGTACTACTCTTGTCAAGAATTAAAAAAACAGTTGGGTGCAACTTTTCGAATGGTTCCGTCGAGCAGAAGGAACTGCCCGAAATACAGACATAATTCCCCCGTTATAAATCTCGTCACGTAAAAAATCTCAAGTGGCCAATTCATTTTAAGGAGATAAAGCAATTACAATTTTTCAAAACGTCGGAGAGCGAAATTAAACAAGGAACGTGCTGCGCCTCGCCGAATTACTCATGTCTGGGAAGCTCCGCATCAACACAGCCGAAGGATTCGCCGGACGTCGCCATCAAGATGAACTTCTCTGCTGAAATATCGGTGATGAAGCTATTCGAATCGACGTCGTTTTTGATGGATGTCATCCAATGCGGTTTTTAAGTGCTTTACAAACGACGCGGAAATATTCACGACACGAATAACTCATCCTTCTCGGGGGAAATTCCGATGTCTTTATCAAAGGGGAACGGTATAACAATTACGGTCAAGTAAGAGCGAAAGGGAAATGATTTGTGTGCAAAAGAAGTCTGGTAGGGTAAGATTGCTTAATTCGCTGCAAAAATGTGTAATGTTGGTTGCGTATTAAACAGTCAATATTTAACTGCATTTTCTTATGACAACCTAAAGCACATGCAAAACACAGAAAGAATCAACAAGAAGCAAGAAAAAACAAAATAGATTTCAAAATTCAAAGAACTCAGAACGGCATGTTGGGATTTATGAGGAGCTCAAAATCAGATTGGATACAAATCAGACGGAATCAGGAAGTAGAAAGGAATTAAAAATTAAAAAATATCCAAATTAAAAGGAATCAAAAGGATGCATGATAACGGGGAATTTGGAAGAATTTTGAAAATTGAAGTATAGGTATACCAGAAAAAAAAACATCAGGGTTTGGAGTCAAAACCAATTAGGAATATCCAAAATGGGAAATTACTATTGGGAATCAGAATAATCCATGTAGAATAAATATAACTCAGTGGTAAGTTGAAAGAAATAGAGAATTAACAAGAATTAGGAGGAAACAAAAAGAATCAATCAAGAATATTTCGTGTTGTGCTTATTTTCAACAAGAACAACAGTTTTAACATTCAATTAACTTTGTGACCACGTTGTATGCTGTGTTCGATTTCAGTCTCCCCACCACGACTTTGCACGCTGCCCAAAGGACAGCTTTCCACTTTCTTGTTTGTTCCTGATGCCAAAAATATTTTAAAAATATCTTGCTACGATCGCACCACGTTTAATTAAATCTGGAAATTCGCAAAAACACAATTCTCACCCTCGTCTGTCTTAATTAACGATTTACCAAAATTTCTTTTCATTTTTCCGAGCCGCTTTCGATGTTAAATTGACGAAATTGTAGGCCATCCACCGTTTTCATTAAACGCCGAAGCGAAAAAGGCGGATCAATTCATTTGTAAACTCTTTCAAAAGAACGATAATTTAAATTAGTTAATTTCATACATAATGCGAATTGAAAGTTGCAGAGGCGGACAAAGAATTCCCTAATTAAACGTGTTGATTAATTAATTTCGGGGGAATAAAAGCAAATGATTTTGGGTATTTACCTAAGAAGTAAAATAATTACATTGTGTGGAGGGGGTGAAGCTCTGAGATGTAATGGAGAGGTATACAACGTCGGATGGACTGCAAATAACAATATACGTGTACAATATTCAATGCATCATGAAGTTCCATTAAACTAAGTTGATTAAATTCCATTATGGGCCATGGATTGCTGACGATTACTAATTTTTAATTTATGGTTTATGCTCAATGACCTCGATAGTCGGTTTAATTAAAAGTTGTTTGTTAATTAGTATCAACCAATATTAATTAAATAATAAAATTACAACCGATTTGAAATATAGTAACATTATAAATTAACGTAAATATGTATTATTTATTTCCCTTTATATCTCTTCCATCAATGACATCTACTATAAGTGACTTTCAACAAAATATCACGGAAATTTAGTTGAGCTGAAGAAATGGAGATTAGCTTCAACATTATTCCTAATTATGAATTTTTCTATGAGAACTGGTAGTCAAAAACTGGGAAAGAAACTAGCAGTGACTAGCAATTACCGAGATGAAGGTAAACACATGGTAAAGAGGTTAAGTAGCGAAAAATAGAGAAATAGAAGGTGATATAAAGAAAAAATTTGAGAGGATATTGAGAAAAGCGAGAAGTGATATTAGAGAAAGGTAGGAAGAAAGAATTGGGCAGGGAAGAGGAGATATAGTCAGGAAAAAGAATAAATCGGCGAAGCCGGAAGATAACGACATCTAGGAGGCGCCACAGGAAGCGGATGAACAAAGACGATAGAAACCGCTCGCTCAGTCAGGGAAGCCTGGACTCTTACCTGGAGGAAAGGAAAAGAAAGAGAAAAGGGGAGGGTAGAACAGAAAAACAAGAAGAGGAGGAAGAGAATTTTTTTCAAAAAAGTAAAAAGACGGCGACGTCTCCTGGAGTAAAGAAAACACAGAAGACATCAGAGAAAGAGAAGGAAACGGACACAGAGATGGAGAAAAAAATATTGGAGCTGTTGCAAGAGTTGAAGGAGGAGATGAAAGAAATAAGACGAGAAAACAAGGAACTCAAGAGAGAGATAGAGAGGCAGAGAGAAGAATTTAAAGAGAAGGAGAAGAGATGGGAAGGAGAGAGAAACTGGTGGAAGGAGAGAGTGGAAAAGCTGGAAGAAAGAATGGAAATCGAAGAGAGAAGAAAGAGGAAGAACAACATCGTGATAACAGGATGGGACGGGGAAAGAAAAAGTCATGTAAAAAAAAGAGGATGTAGAGAAGTTTTTGAAGGAAAATGTAGAGGATAGTAAAGTAAAAGATTGTTACAGGATTAACAAGGATCAAGTATTGGTGGAGATGGAGGGATGGGGTGAGAAGGAAAGAATAATGAAGCACATGGGAAAATTGAGGGAGAAGAGGGAAACAAGGGGGATATACATAGACAACGACCTCACAAAGAAAGAAAGAGATTTACAGAAAAAACTAAGAAGTATGGCGAAGGAAAAAAGGGAAGAAGGGAAAGAAGTAAGAGTGGGATACAGGAAATTAATAGTGGACGGGGAGCAATGGAGATGGAATGAAAAGGGAGAGAGACTAGAGGTTTTCCAATAAGAAGAGGAAGGGGAGGAGGGAAAAAGGGGGACAACGGCAAAGTAAAAAGGACAATGAAATGGGAAAAAAGAAACAAAGAAGGAAGTAGGAGGGAAACTAAGGAAGGAACGGGGAAATCAAAGAAGGTAACGAGAAAAACAGGGGTGAGGGCACTATTTTGGAATGTAGCGGGACTAGGGAAAAAAGAAAAAGATTTTTGGGACTATGTGAAGGAGTTCGATATTGTTGGATTAACAGAAACATGGTCAGAAAGCTGGGAAAAAATAGAAAAACTGTTACCAAAGGAGTTCAAGTGGGAATGGCAAGGGGCGAGAAGGGGAAAGAAAAAAGGAAGAGCAGCAGGGGGAATAATAACAGGGGTAAAAAAAAGGAATAAAAGAGAATACTAAAAAGAAGGGAGAAGAGGAAGGTCACATGGTGAGAAAGGTTAAAATAGACAGTAAATGGTGGAAAATAGTGACAGTGTACAGCAAAGAGATGAAAGATAGAAGAAACATTAAAAGACAACAGGGAAGAATGTCTGCTTCTGGGAGGGGATATTAACGGGAGATTTGGGGAAAGAGGAGCCAGGGATTGGGAAGAAGAGAGAGGAGAGGGAAAAAGAAAATCCAAAGACAAGAAAGAAAACGCGGAAGGGAAGAAGTTGATGGAATGGATAGAAGAAAAAGGATGGGAAAGCTGAATGGAAACAAACAAGGGGACGAAGAAGGAGAATGGACCTACATAGGCGGTAGAGGAGAGACGGTGATAGACTACGGAATAAATAGTAAACGAAGAAACATGGGAACAAGTCGAAGAATTCAGAATAGGGGAAAGAGTAGAGTCAGACCATCTGCCTATAGAGATAAGTATAGGAAGGAGGAGAGAGAAGAGAGGAGGAGAAGAAAAAATAGAGGAAATGCGGAAGGTGATAAGTAAAGTATGGGACGAGCAAGGGGTGGAAGAGTATAAGAGAAGACTGGAAAAAGCAAGATTTAAAGAACAAGAAGTAGGGAAAATGGAGAAAGAATTGGTAGAAATATTGGAAAATGCAGCGACAAAAAGAGAAATAACAGTAAGAGGTAGAGGAACAAAAAGAAAGAATAAATGGTGGGACAAAGAATGTGAGCAAAGTAAAAAGGAAGCAATAAAAGAACTAAGAAAGTGGAGAAAGACGAAAGGGAACAGAAGTGGCTTTTTAGAAGCGAAAAGAAGATGAGAAACAGAGAAACATGCAGGGAGAAGAAGAGGCAGAAGAAGGAGAGAGAGGAGGAAGAGATAAAAGCAATAAGAACAGAGAAGGAGGTATGGAACTATATTAATAGAGAGTGAAAAAAAAAAAAAGAAAATGGGAGCGCGGAGATAACGATGAATGAGTGGGAGGAGTACTTCATGAGGCTGCTGGAGGAAGAAAAGGAAAAAAAGAAAACGGAAATAGAGACGAAGAGAAACCGAGTAGAACCTGAAGGAGAAGAAATTACAATGGAAGAGGTGGAGAGGCATGTGAAGAAACTGAGGAAAGGGAAAGCACCAGGGAGGGATAGAATACAGAATGAGTCGTGGATGTATGGGACGAGAAGAGTGTGCTAGAGAGGCTGCTGGAGGTAATGAATGAATGGGGTGTGGAGAGGAGAAGCATTCCCGGTAGGGTGGAGAGAGGGGGTAATTTACCCTATTTACAAAAAAGGGGAGAAAAATAAAGTAGAAAATTACCGAGGGATAACTCTCCTAAACACAGGGTACAAGTTGTATGCATCAATTCTGAATGAAAGGATGAGCAGAGAAATAGAGGAAAAGGGAGCATTACCAGACAGCCAAGCAGGATTTAGAGAGGGGAGGGGAACTATGGATAATGTATACATCCTGGACCATTTGACGAAGAGTGAGTTAAAGAAGAAAGGGGGGAGGGTGTATGCATTATTCGTAGACTTCAAGGCGGCTTTTGACAAGGTGGACAGTCAAAGCATGTTTGAGTGCCTGAGGGAGAAAGGGGTAAATGAATGGCTGGTAAGAAAGGTGGAGGAGATATATGAGAAGACAAAAAATAAAGTGAAGGTAGGGGAGAGGGAAAGGGAATGGTTTGTGACAACAAAGGGAGTGAGGCAAGGTTGCCCGCTCAGCCCCTTGTTGTTCACGATGTATGTGGCAGATATGGACGGAATGTTAGAGAGAGTACAAGCGGGGGGGTGTGTGGTAGGTCGAGAAAAAAAGTGGAGCCTGGCGTTTGCGGATGATGTGGTAATGGTGGCAAAGAGTGAAAGAGAAATGAAGGAAATGATAAAGAGTTTAGGAAAATATGTGAAGAAGAAAAGACTAGAAGTGAATGTAGAGAAAACAAAATTGCTGGTGTTCAATAAGAGAAAGAGGAAGAACGAAGAGAGTGATTGGAGGTGGGAGGGAGAAGTAATAGAACAAGTAAAAGAATTCAAATACTTGGGGTATGTGTTCAATGAAAGAGCCACAGATAGGGCACATATTAGAGAACTGGCAAGAAAAGCGAACAATGTGATAGGATGTGTATGGGGAATAGGAGAGAGAAGGTGGGGAGGCGATTTTAAGAGGAGAATGATGATGTTTAAAAGTCTTATTGAAAGCGTGTTGTTGTACGGAGCAGAGGTCTGGGGATGGAAAGAACAAGAGGTGATAGAGAGGGTGCAAGAGAAATATCTGAGGTGCTAGGGGTGGAGAGAGAAACGCCGGGGTACATAGTGAGAGAAGAATGCAAGAGGAATAGGTTGAGAGTGAAAGCGGGAAAAAGAGCGGTCAAGTTCGAAGACAGGATGGAAGGGAGGAAAGAATGTAGGATACTAAAGGAGTGCTGGAGAGAAAAGAAGAAGAATTCAGAGGAGAATGATAGGGAGAATTACTACAGGAGGAATGGGTATGCAAGCAAAGAAATAGAGAGACTGAGAGAAAGAGGCGTGTGGATGAATGTAGAACTAAGTGAAAGAGATAAGGATCCGGATAGATAAGAGAGGAGAGAAAGAATTAGAGAATCCAGATACAACGGGAAGTACGGAAGATGCATGATCGAGGAAGTACCGAAGTATTTGGGGAGGGAGAGCGAGAAAGAAAGAAAGATGATTTCGAGGTTTAGGTGCGGAAATGAAGAGAGGGAAAATAGGTATTGGGCAGAAGATGGAGGAAGAATGTGTAGAATATGCTATGAGGAAAGAGAGACGATTGAGCATATGTGGAACGAGTGCAGTGAGATGAAACAAAGAGAGAGGAAAGAAAGAGAGGAAATACTGAATGTAGATGGAAGGGAAATTAAATGGATGAAAGAGGTATGGAAGAGGAGGGAGAAGGGAGAAGAGGAAACGGGAGGGGAGAAGAAATAGAGAATTATATTTAGTTTTTATTATTATTATAATTGTTAAGTTTACTTGTATATGTATAGGAATCAGAAAGCCCGTAGGGCAAATAAAGATTTATTGAACAAGCAATGACGTCGACCGAATGTTGTCATGCACATTATAAATTTCAAGCTACAACGAATTTAGATCTATACCTGTGTTTGAATATGTATAGTAAAGTGCACGATAATCTGACACCCATAAAACGTGGTCTATTGCCCACAATTATCTTAACAGTGGAGGACTAAACCCAGCCATAAATTTCCGAGACTGAAGTGTGGCTCACTTCGAGGGCTTTGTTGAAAGCGTGAAGCCACGACTGTACTTGAAAATTGTGTTCAAAACGTTTTACACCGAAACTATCGTAAATAAGTAATGTAATTTATTTTTAATTGCTACAGATATTAAAATGCAAAAATATGTATTATTTAATAGTAAAACTAGTTGTACAAATTACTATTGCACTAGCATAATATTGTAACTGTATAATATTCAGAGTGAAACGAAAGTAACGCATCCAATTTATAAAATGAGAAAATAATCATCACATGCACAGGTCAAACTTCAGTTAAATGTGTATTGCTATAAAAATAAATTGTGGCCCAGAAATTTCGAGTCCGGTCCGTTTCATCCACCAATAAACAAGCAACTCAAAGTCGTTGCCGCTTCCTGTTGATTTACAACCCTGAACCTTGCTTATTGTGCATTTAATTTGAGGCAATGGGCCCTGGTTTTATAGGTGACTGACACTTTATAATTAGTTTCCAATTGTAAATATTTCGTGGGGAAAAATGCAAAACGAAAAAGGACATTATAATTATTATTAATTTTGAGTTCAGTTATTTTTTAACCGTTTGTCGTGTGTCGGTTTGACAAAATTATAAATGCTTTGTTACTTTGTATTAAATAGCTAATATTAATTATAATCATAAAATTACAATCCATTTTAAATACATATTGTGAACTATATTAAATTTTTGTTTATTTGGTGACTGCAATTTTTATCAGCAAATATCAATGACAATCATCAAATACCTATTTTTACAAATATTAGAATAATAATCTACTGATTTGAATTCATACACTCAGGTTAATGTGATTATAGCAGAAGAAATAGTAATAAATCAAAGGCTGGCACTGCACTGAATTCAGGTAATACACACATCTATCATTGTATTAAGTGCCTCGATCTCGAGGATGGAAGCGCATAAATTACAGATAAATTCCAGGAGAATGTAAATTCATCGAATGACTAACCGCCTCCTGTATCACTCCACAGGATACAGTAGCCAAGCCGTTTTATGTTGCAAATTGTAAAATTATGCATTACCAGCTTTGTTTTGTTGTACAACGACGACACATTCCACTAACATGGATTGAACATCCATGACAAAGACTTCGTTAGTTGACAATTTTTGTTCTCTCAAAATTTTTAAAAATCTCACAATCTGAGGAGACTAGAACTGGGACACTCAAAGCATGAAATAATGAGAGACTGAAAGACTTGCAAGCTGAAAAACTGAGAAACGATAATTTCTCTGTTCATAAAGAAATTCTCAGCTTAATCATTCCAATTTCACCGTTTGTTCCTACCATGTGTTCTGGTAGCGTCATGTCATAAACGTAGCCGCCATCGCTTTATATTTTATCGCCTGCCTCTGTAAAAGTTGCTTGTTTATTCGCACCAGAGACTTTACTATTTGCTAGAGTTTGTTTACTTATTGCCATGTACTCCCATTTGACAAGACGGAAACCTCAGATTACGATAACCAAGTCAACTTGGATAGAAAGGGTTCTCCCAAGTTTCAGTGGCTGCTTTTGAATTTAAATCGACACTATCTGCTTACAGTTGTTATCCAAGTAGAAGTAGTTTGAGCTATTAGAAGAACACATAGAACAAGTTTTATTATTAACAATTGATCGAACCACCATGCAATCAGTGTTGCAAGCGCTATAAATTAATTTTCTCCAATTTCAAACCATCATAGGCAAAATTGACATTGACGGATGGATCCATTATAGTTAATCATTTTATCGGCAATCAAACCGTGCGTCCTTTATCTTCACACCACCACCTTCTTCCGATTTCCCGAATTAACAATTTTAAATGAGCACAGATTTAGGGCTTGTATCACTACGTCCAATAGAAAGCTTCGGAGATTGTTTACACAACAGGTTCGGCTTCCATAATGGTTTCAGCAAATGTCGATAAATTATTAGAGCGTGCAATTTACCCCATGAGTATTTAACAAAGACGGAGATATTTCGGACTGATTGTCAGCGTCAAACTTCATTATTCGGCATTCCAGCGTCAAGTTCTTTTGTTGGAGCTGCTACACTTGTTTTCGCGGATTATTCATCGTGAACAAATTCTATGTAAACCGTTGATTTTAGATCGAGCTTTTCAGTCTGTTTAGATTTAACAAATTAAATTACTTCCAAAGGTTCGCTATTATCTTTGTAGTCTAGCAATATATCAATTGTTGAACCGTATTACCTAAGGGAGACCTTCTGGCATTCTGCAATTGATGGAGAGGAAAAGAAAAATTTATTAGTCTTGTATAATTAAACTTCATATAGACATTCTTTCCAAAGGTCTAAATACATCCAGTATTAGGCTTTAATGTCAAAATTTGACATCTACATATAAATTTTGTGATCCAGAAGAAACTTGATGTATGAATTATATTTATAAACACCCTATATAAATGTGGAAGATGAGGCCGATTTTGGGGCCGTCTCTAATCTAAAGAAACTGGAAGGTCTCAACTGTAAGCCGCAATTCAATCACTCAAAACCCAGTTATTGGAATGAGCTGTCCGCTTTGTTTTCAGTCTTAGAGGGATATACAGCATAGGGTCACCGTCTGATTCAATTTTGTTCATGTTTATTTATGGATTCCGGGATCTGAAGATGAACGATGCGAAACATATGCAAATGGCGGGAAATTAGACGGGGCGAAATGCGCGCCCTCAAAGTGATTAAGACCGAAGTTTTTTCGGTTCAGACGAGTGTTTGCAGATCTGGTGAGATTTATGTTTTCACGCTCTACCGTTTCCACGTTTTCAGACTCTACTCTAACAATAAGTTTACGATCTTTCAAATTTTATTTTTCTCAAGTTTTCAGGTTCATAGATTTTCAGTTTTTCAAATTGTCAAATTTTTCGTCTCCCGCACTGTCAGGTTTTCAGTTTCCCGACCTTTCAATTTCTCGAAAATTTAAGAACTCTTTCAAAGTAGTAGTATCAAGTTCAGAAAAGAATTTCACACAGAGATACCAATCAAGAATTTAATAAAATACAAAATAGAACGTAAAATGAAGTAAATCGGTATACTGGAGGAGGAAAAGTGGCACCAAATTCTAAATTGTAAAAATTATATGTAGGGTAAGATATTACTGACCCTGTACTCTCATTTACTTTTTCCTTGTCGAATCTAATTTTTTTAGTAGGTAGTTATTTCTCAAAATGATCGAATTCGTGCCAATTACTCCCAACAAGAGCAGCACAGTTAATTAGTCCATCTATCCTCGCCAAAAAGACTAAAAACATAGTTCAAACACAACGCGCGCAAAAAATTCAATTTTCACGTCGTCCGAAGGCATAGATCAGCGAATCCGCTAATTGACCAGCCAACGGCAAACAAATGTGGCCAACCTGAAAATAATTTTATTCCAGTACCACCACCAATCTCCCTAGAAATTAAACATCGGTTTTGTTGCAGCAACGCCGTCAGTTATTCGTTTTGGAGGAATTTAATGGCGATAAAATTGCATTTTTGCGGTTGGCACCATCGCTGCGATGCTGTTAATAAATTTGTTCGCTAATTAGATGACGTCAGCGGTTCGATCGCGAACGTTGAGTTATTATTAATTAGTTGATGATATTTGGGCCATAAATTCGGGTTTTCTTGATTTATATCACCGGATTGGTTGGACCAATCAAAGCGCAGTTCGGGTGCCAGAGTAAGTGCACCACATTGTGGAAACTTTGAAGGTGGATGGTAGGACAGAGGGTCGTAAATCTGGATCACTGGGAAACTATTCCGTTGTAAGTACAAATCTTCTTTATGGATAATTTACAGGGACTTTTAAAATGGGAGATTAATAGGTTTGAAATGGTGGTGCAGTCGTAAAATGTGTAATTTCTTTGCGGTTTTTCCTCCTAATGCGATGGGAGTGGAACATTTGCTACGTTATTTTAAAATGTTGAAAAACTTACGATCCTGGATAGTCATAATAAAAGATTCATTTCCACCACTATTGTGTTGCCGGCTACATTGTACAACTTTCCTTGCAGGAGTTTATCAGCACGATCCAGAAGTTCAGGTAATACTGACTGAAAATAACATCTAGGACACAAATGAATAATAAGTTGACAAAAAAAAAACAAGAATCGTCATCCAAAAGAATTCCAACATCCATAAGAACTGGATTGTGCACGAAACACGAATCCTTGTCCTTTTTAATATCAGTCGACTGTTTGAACTAGTCTTGGTCTTTTTAGCACTCGCAGATAGACTAATTAACTATAGAAGTGGCGCTCTTGTTCGGAATAATTGGTGCGAGTTCGATGTCTCCATCTAGTTTACAGGGCACTTGTTTGTGACAAGAATAATCCGAGAAAACAAGCCATTGTTGGGACGGGAACAAAAGAAATTCACGCTGGAATGTTGCAATTATTATTCGGGGAGAGGATCGAGTCTGATGTTGACAATCAGTTCGAAATCTCTCCCGTGTTGTTAAGTAATAACGAAGTACGTTTATTTAGAGAAAATACAAAACTACAGATAGTTGTTTAAGATGAAGAACCTGCAGTCATGTTTGCTTTCCTTTAATGTTAATAATTGACGTTTGATTTTTAAACTAATGTTATGAATGTATATTAAAATATTTTACAACAGGACCATTAACTGCTAATATTGTTAAATGAAAATTGATTTGAAAGAATGTGCTAATAGTATATTGTGGTCTTTACCACTTTTTACACAATATAGGGAATTTCGGGGCAGTTGGCCACGTTTGCGAGGTGAATTAACGGCGGCTATGAAAAAGAATTAATTTGAAACGTCAATACTCCCTTATCCGCGTCATCACCGGAGACATAGACACACTCAACCATCTCCTGACCCACAGCATCGAAGTCTTCGGCAAGCGCCATCAGTGCAATTGTTTGGATGGCTCAAAGCGCCAGCCTCCGTCCCACTACAATGCGCCAAGTGTTACTAGCGTGGCCACTCCCAGACAGAATGTCCCAACAAAATCGAGTGCCCCAAATGCACGTGAAGCCCTCAGCAAACAAGTGTCAACAATAGTAACGCCAATTCACATTAACAGCTGTTGGCCAGGTACTTGGACTTGACAGCGAATTGGTTGGGATTGCCAATATGAAAAAAATAAATTATACTATTTACACTGTTTTTGTCTATTATGACACGCAAAAGCGTGTACGAACGCAAAGTAAAAAAAAATATTGAAATGGATCATGTCACGGCAAACATTGTATTCTACATCACTGAAGCTTTCTCAAAGGAGGTATAGGTATATCTATATAATTCTTTCTCTATACAAATACAGGGCGTCCTGGATATAGTTGCAATAAATTTAAGAGGTAACAGACAAAAATAGGGTGAACCCATTCCTGAAATTTTTATGTAGCAATACCTCTCCACTTTCGAGAAAATTGCGTCGGGTGTAAATGAACACACTTATTTTTTGAAATTAAAAAAAATATACTTCTGGAAATACTGCAAACGCCTCGGTCGTTCATCAAAGTTTGGAATTGTGGTGTGAACTGTGTATTGCATTTTCTAATAGGTGAGTACTTTGCTTGGTAAGAAAAAAAAATCATAATTATCGATGTCCCACTTTATAATTGGTACATACACTACTTACCACATATTAACACCTGTGTCGTGCCTACAGGAGGTACCAATGCCTCTTGAGTGTGAGCATTTTTTCGAAATTTCTGTTATCTAATTCACTTTTACACCTCTATCATGTGCAACCGAGTGAAACTTCCCAAAACATATTAGTTGGCAGCAAATGTTTCAGGAAAACTTGTTTATGTTCGACTTTATATGGTAAGAAGCTTACACTAGAAGCAGAATTTCCATTATGTCGTAACATGAATCCGTTCACTTGAAGTATTCTCAATTTAATTGAAATGTGATAGGATTACAGGCAAACTGAATTCTGGAGATGACCGTAAAGAAGCTCAGAAACTGTGGAACTTATTTATTTAAAATATATGTACTTGCAACTAGAATTAGATATCTGAAATTCTGAAAGCATCGACTGAAATGTTGTTTTATTCGTAGTTCAATTTTTATTTGAAGCAACAATGAGATGATGCGGTATTATTGTGGCTCTAGTTGCCCCCTTAATAGGCTTGATACATAATCCAAATAAATGCTATTAAATTGTCGGTAAAGGATAATAGTAGTCGATAATTGGGTTACAGGTATTATTGTTATCCCCCTTCAAAGTTACAATTATGTTATTGATGTTCAAAGCCATTTAATCATTGAATGGTCATCTTGCAATATAAACATCCAAGGGATTTGGATGTTTGGTCGTCACCCATAAAACAAAGTGATTAACTATTATTTCAGCCCTTCAATGAGTTTCCAAAGTCAAAGTGTTCACAAAGATGTCGACTAATTCCAATGAGGGCAAACATTGTCAATACTGTTCCTTCGTATTTCTCAGAATCCGCTAAAAGGGATTCTTAAGCCGCTTATAGCTAAAACATAAAATTCTAAAAGGGACTTTGAAAAGAATTTATTTATAAATCTGTTATAACGGAAACACAATGTTCTGGTGTTATTCTTGGAAGTAATATGAGCACTCAACGAGCTTTTTCTGTGTGCATTTAATTCTGGAAATATCAAAACTTATTTTCACATTTTATTCAATCTTTGTAGTTTGTCACGTACATATTTGAGCATTATGAATAATAATTTTGCAATTGCTACGAGTCCAAGGAAAGGAAATAGTTTTAGTAAAACGCTTTACGTGGAAGATTTGCATGAATAAAAGCAGCATTTTATACATAATATAATTGGTTATAAATCTTTAAGATCACTTGACCCATACACACCTGCATTGCCAAAATGCAGTTAAAATTTTACATGTAAAATACGTAATGTTTACGTAATGATTATAACAAATTGTATCATCAAATCATCAAATTGTATCTGCTTGGCTATATATTTCTAGGCCCCTCCATACAATTCCATGGATGACATCATCGAGACATCTATGTGTACCCGATGTTCCAGAAGATGATGTCACACCATCTCGAGTACGTTGTAGTAGTAAATCCAGAACGTTCTAGTCATTGATGACGTCATAATCTCAAACACGCCGCAGCAATTTCTGTTTTCGATAAAGTGTTTGGAAATTTATATTTAGCTCAGCAGATGGTAATAGAAAATTAAGTAATTAAAATAGTCAAAAAGAGACAACTATACATGAAGAGAAGAAGAAAGAGCGAAATCAAAAAGATATGTTTATTTTAAGTGGTGTATAAAATAATAATGATGGAGCAAATAAAGAAGAAATCATCGAAATAACGAAAGTAAACTATTAAGAAAGAAAAATAGTTTCTGGGTTTAATATGAGCAGCTTAAGAGAGATGTTGGGAAATTAAAATGAGTACCTAACGAATTAAAAATAATAAATTTCCAGAAATTGCATATCCCCTCGATAGCGACAGCGACACTTGTTAACTGCTCGATGAAGATAGAATTATTTGTAAAGTGGTGCCCGATATACAGGGTGCCGATCTTATCTGTTCACGCCTGAAGATTCAGAACTAGGCAACATATTAAACATTTTATCGACAACTGTGTGTTTTAAGGATTTAAGTTTTGAGTTTAATTTTAGACCCACTATGATTCTTTATTTAAAAAGTAAATAGTTTACGCAAAGTGATCTGTAAAATGTTTAATATGTTGCGTATATCTAAATCTTCAGGCGTGAACAAGTAAAATGGACACCCTGTATGTTCTGATATTGCAAACTCCCAAAATTTGACATTTTGTGATCTTGTGGGCGTAGTAAGTAAAACAAAAATGCAATATAAAAGCAGAAAATTAGTAAACAACAAAAAATAAGACAAAATAAAGCCCGTGGGGAAAAATGTAAGCAGTTTGGTTAATTATATTAATACATACATTAGACATACACACATATACACGAAATGAAGAAGATAAACTAATAAAGTAAAGACAATACGAATTTTAAAAGAAATACTGCACAAAGAATTGGTCATGCTGAAACCACCCATGGAAAAAGAAATTTTAAAAGTTCTATTTCGCAGCAAACACGGCTATATAAAAAACTGTGTATATTTTTTTTACGTTTTCGCCACGATAAAGCCACCCATTTTGACCCTTGCATATGAAAACATTTACGAATGCGCACGTAATCGCCGACGCGGATATGAAAAACTATTCAAGTGAGCACTCAAGACGGAGATTGAAATATTTAATATGGGGTTTCTCGTCTCTGATTCAATAACCGCGGAAAAGCGCCCCTTTCTGCCCCGAACAGTGAGTTATAAAAGGCAAACGCCCAAGTGGAACTTAAAAAAGCCTATAAATATAGAGTGGCATCTGTGACGCCACTAATATCCCGATTTCCGCGACGGAAAATCCACAATTTTCCCATCCCGAACTGCTTATCATTCGAACTCTTCGGGAACGATTTATTTTTCGAGTTAGAGACGATTGGGTTTTGCGAAATTTCTTCGGCGAGCTTTTTGTGGGGGCTGATGTTGGCGACAGTGTAATGTATGCAAGGAAGCTGGAACATCGGGGTGTCTAGAGCTGCTAAACTTAGGCGAAGAAGTCGACATCACAGACAAGGAGAGGGTAACTGCAGTCCTGAATATCTTTGACCGTTGTCGGAAGTGGAAAACTTTTAAATGTGTAGTGTGAAACAATAAAATATGCTTATTTTAAGCGAGGAAAAAGTTTTGTTAACAGCTTGGAAGATAACAGTGGATAAGGGGGGAAGGGGTGGCAACGTCTCATGTCCAAAAAAAAAAAAAAAATTAGCAAAATCTTTGTTCATTACTGCTAAGTTATCTAAGTTATTGTAAATCTGATCTCATATTCAGAATCTTTTCTGTAATTTTCATCAAAAAATTGTGCCATTATAATAAAGTACCTAGAGAAATCTCACTGACAGATTTTTATGTTTATAGTTTTTAAGTTAAATTTTATAGTCGTCAGGTTAGTAGCTCTGTATATCATACTGTTATCCTGCTTGGACTTTTTGTAGAAAATTGGAGGTGAAACGAGTTTGAAAGTAAGAAAGGAAGAGCAGTACCATGGTGGCCTGACGTTCCGACAGCCACATTTCTAAAACTATAAATTTTAGGAAACTTTAGACTTTGAGTAACTTAAGAACTTCACAAATTGAGGAACCAATATTAAGAACTAAATTTTGGAGAACCGAACAGGCTAACAACCTGAGAACTTGAGTGACACAAATTGAGACCTGGAGGAACCTGAAATCTGTGCAAACCTGAGATCTTACCCAACCTGAGAACCTCAGATTTTGGAGAATTTGAGACATCTGGAAATCTGAACAGAAACTCAGAACTTGAGAAACCTGAAAATAGAACAATCTGAGATCTTGGGAAATCTGACATTTGAAGGAACTTGAGGATTTTAAGAAATTCGAAAAACCAAAATCCAAAAGTGGAGGAATCGAGACTGGAAAACTTGAGATTTTAAGAAATTTTGGACCATGAGTGACGTAACAACCTTATTCTTTGAGATACCATTCTTGAGAGCTGGAAGAACTTGCGATTTCGGAAAACCTAAAAACGAAGCAAACCTGACAGCTTTTAGAAACTAAAAACCTAACGACCTGCGAACTTGAGAAACAAAAAGAAACAAAGGTTCTTGAGCAACCTGAAATTTGTGCAAACCTGAGATTTTACCCAACCTGAGAGCCTTATATTTTTGAGAATTTGAGATCTCTGAAAACCTGATATCTTAGAGAAACTCAGAATTTAAAGTATCTGAGAATTTAAAGAATCCTTAATCACGGGAAACTTGAAATTTCGAAAAACCTGAGAACCTAATGAACTTGAAAATTTAAAGAATCTGAGATCTTGGGAAACCTGACATTTAAAAATGAACTTGAGACTTTGAAAAACCAAAATTCAAAAGTGGAAGGATCGAGACTTTGGAAAACTTGAGATTTTAAGAAATTTAAGTCCTTGAGTAGCTTAAGAACCTTACATTTTGAGATACCAATCTTGAGACCTGGAAGCAATTTCGGAAAACCTGAAAAAGAAGCAAACCTGACAACCTAACGACCTGAGAACTTGAGAAACACAAATTGGTCCCTGGAGGAACCTGAAATCTGTGCAAACCTGAGCTTTTACCCAACCTGAGAACCTCAGATTTTGGAGAATGTGAAACCTCTGAAAACCTGATATTTTAGAGAAACTGAAAACTTGACGAACCTGGGAATTTAAAGAACCCGAAATCACGGTAAACCTGAAATTTCTAAGAAACTGAAACCTCGGAGAACCTGAGATCTTAGAGAACCTGAGAACCTTATGAACCTGAAAATTTGAACAAGCTGAGATCTTGGGAAATCTGATATTTGAAGGAACTTGACACTCTGGAAGACCAAAATTCAAAAGTAGAGGAATCGAGATTTTGGAACGATTAAGATTTTACGAAATTTACCAATCTTGAGAGCTGATTTCGGCAAATCTGAAAAAGAAGCTAACCTGACAGCTTGGAGAACCTAACAGTCTAACAACTTGAGAACTTGAGTAACACAAATTGAGACCTGGGGGGACCTGAAATCTGTGCAAACCTGAGATCTTACTCAACCTCAGATTTTGGAGAATTTGAGACCTCTGAAAACCTGATATCTTAGAAAAACTCAGAATTTGAGGAACCTGAGAACCTCATATTTTGGAGAATGTGAGACTTCTGGAAACCTAATATTTTAGAGAAACTGAAAACTTGACGAACCTGGGAATTTAAAGAAGCCGAAATCACGGTAAACCTTAAATTTCTAAGAAACTGAAACCTCGGAGAACCTGAGATCTTAGAGAACCTGAGAACCTAATAAACCTAAAAATTTGAACAAGCTGAGATCTTGGGAAATCTGACATTTGAAGGAACTTGACACTTTGGAAGACCGAAATTCAAAAGTAGAGGAATCGAGACTTTGGAACGATTAAGATTTTAAGAAATTTACCAATCTTCAGAGCTGATTTCGGCAAATCTGAAAAAGAAGCTAACCTGACAGCTTGGAGAACCTAACAGTCTAACAACTTGAGAACTTGAGTAACACAAATTGAGACCTGGGGGGACCTGAAATCTGTGCAAACCTGAGATCTTACTCAACCTCAGATTTTGGAGAATTTGAGACCTCTGAAAACCTGATATCTTAGAAAAACTCAGAATTTGAGGAACCTGAGAACCTCATATTTTGGAGAATGTGAGACCTCTGGAAACCTGATATTTTAGAGAAACTGAAAACTTGACGAACCTGGGAATTTAAAGAAGCCGAAATCACGGTAAACCTTAAATTTCTAAGAAACTGAAACCTCGGAGAACCTGAGATCTTAGAGAACCTGAGAACCTAATAAACCTAAAAATTTGAACAAGCTGAGATCTTGGGAAATCTGACATTTGAAGGAACTTGACACTTTGGAAGACCGAAATTCAAAAGTAGAGGAATCGAGACTTTGGAACGATTAAGATTTTAAGAAATTTACCAATCTTCAGAGCTGATTTCGGCAAATCTGAAAAAGAAGCTAACCTGACAGCTTGGAGAACCTAACAGTCTAACAACTTGAGAACTTGAGTAACACAAATTGAGACCTGGAGGGACCTGAAATCTGTGCAAACCTGAGATCTTACCCAACCTCAGATTTTGGAGAATTTGAGACCTCTGAAAACCTGATATCTTAGAGAAACTAAGAATTTGAGGAACCTGAGAATTTAAAGAACCCTAAATCACAAGAAACCTGAAATTTCGAAAAACCTGAGATTTTAGAGAACCTGAGAACCTAATGAACCTGAAATCTTCAAAAACCCGAAATCTTAGAGAACCTGAGAACCTTATGAACCTGAAAATTTGAACAATCTGATATCTTGGGAAATCTGACATTTGAAGGAACTTGAGACCTTGAAAAACTAAAATAGAAATGTGGAAAGACCGAGACTTTGGAAAACTTGAGATTTAAAAAAATTAGCACCTTGAGTAACTTAAGAACCTTACACTTTGAGATACCAATCTTGAGAGCTTTAAAAACTTGCGATTTCGGAAAACCTGAAAAAGAAGCAAACCTGACAACTTGAAGAATCTAACAGCCTGACAACCCGAGAACTTGAGTAACACAAGAGTTACAAATTGAGATCTGGAGGAACCTGAAATCTGTGCAAACCTGAGATCTTACCCAACCTGAGAACCTCATATTTTGGAGAAACTGAGACCTCTGAAAACCTGATATCTTAGAGAAATTAAGAACTTGAGGAACCTGAGAATTTAAAAAACCCCAAAATCACGGGAAACCTGAGAACAATATGAGATCCTGAAAAATCTGATATTTGAAGGAATTTGAAACTTTGAAAAACCAAAATCCAAAAGTGGAGGAATCGAGACTGGAAAACTTGAGATTTTAAGAAATTTTGGACCATGAGTGGCGTAAGGACCTTATTCTTTGAGATACCAATCTTGAGAGCTGGAAGAACTTGCGATTTCGGAAAACCTAAAAAAGAAGCGAACCTGACAGCTTTGAGAAACTAACAACCTAACGACCTGCGAACTTGAGAAACAAACAAATTGAGATCTTGAACAACCTGAAATCTGTGCAAACCTGAGATTTTACCCAACCTGAGAACCTTATATTTTGGAGAATTTGAGACCTCTGAAAACCTGATATTTTAGAGAAACTCTGAACTTGAGGAACCTGAGAATTTAAAAAACCCTAAATCACGGGAAACCCGAAATTTCGAAGAATCTGAAACCTTGAAAAACCTGAGATCTTAGAGAACCTGAGCACCTAATGAACCTGAAAAATCTGAGATCTTGAGAAATCTGATAGTTGAAGGAACTTGACACTTTGAAAAATCAAAATTCAAAAGTGGAAGAATCGAGACTGGAAAACTTGAGATTTAAAAAAAAATAGGATCATTAGTGGTGTAGGTAGGAACCTTATACTTTGAGATACGAATCTTGAGAGCTGGAAGAACTTGCGATTTGAGAAACACAAATTGAGAAACCTTATGAACCTAAAAATTTGAACAATCAGATCTCGGAAAATCTGATATTTGAAGGAACTTGACACTGAATAACCAAAATTCAAAAGTGGAGGAATAGACTTTGGAAAAAATATATTTTAAGAAATTTAGGACCTTACACTTTGAGATACCAATCTTGAGAGCTGTAAGAACTCGCAATTTCAGAAAGCCTGAAAAAGAAGCGAAACTGACAGCGTGGAAAACCTAACAGCCTAACGACCTGAGCATTTGAGAAACACAGATTTAGAAACCTAATGAACTTGAAAATATGAACAATCTGAGATCTTGGGAAATCTGACATTTGAAGGAACTTGAGACCTTGAAAAACTAAAATAGAAATACGGAAGGACCGAGACTTTGGAAAAATTAAGATTTAAAAAAATTAGTACCTTGAGTAACTTTAGAACCTTACACTTTGAGATACCAATTGCAATTTCGGAAAACCTGAAAAAGAAGCGAACCTGACAACTTGAAGAACCTAACAGCCTGACAACCCGAGAACTTGAGTAACACAAGAGTTACAAATTGAGACCTGGAGGAACCTGAAATCTGTGCAAACTTGAGATCTTACGCAACCTGAGAACCTCATATTTTGGAGAAACTGAGACCTCTGAATACCTGATATCTTAGAGAAACTCAGAACTTGAGGAGCCTGAGAATTTAAAGAACCTGAAATCGAGGGAAACCTGAAATTTGTAAGCAACTGAAATCCCGGAGAACGTGAGATCTTGGAGAATCTTATAAACCTGAAAATTTGAACAATCTGAGATCTTGAGAAATCTGATATTTGAAGGAATAGAGAACTTTGAAAAAATTTATATTTTAAGATATTTAGGACCTTGAGTAGCTTAAGAACCTTACACTTTGAGATATCTATCTTGAGAGCTGTAAGAACTCGCGATTTCGGAAATCCTGAAAAAGAAGCGAACCTGACAGGGTGGAAAACCTAATAGCCTAACGACCTGAGAATTTGAAAAACACAAATTGAGACCTGGAGGAACATGAAATCTGTGCAAACCTGAGATCTTACCCAACCTGAGAATCTCATATTTTGGAGAATTTGAGCCCTCTGAAAACCTGATATTTAAGAGAAACTCTGAACTTGAGGAACCTGAGAATTTAAAAAACCCTAAATCACGGGAAACCTGAAATTTCGAAGAATCTGAAATCTTGAGAAACCTGAGATCTTAGAGAACCTGAGCACCTAATGAACCTGAAAATTTGAACAATCTGAGATCTTGGGAAATCTGACATTTGAAGGAGCTTGAGACTTTGAAAAACCAAAATTCAAAAATAAAGGAATCGAGACTTTGGAAAAATTGAGATTTTAAGAAATTTAGGAAATTGAGTAGCTTAAGGACCTTAAACTTTGAGATACCAACCTTGAGAGCCGAAAGAATTTGGGATTTCGGAAAACCTGAAAAAGAAGCGAACCTAAGAGCCTAACAACCTCAGCACTTGAGAAACACAAATTGAGACCTAAAATTAAGCCTGAAACCTTTAAGTCTTTCAACAGAGCCTAGGTGGCAACCTATGTACAAAGCCTTCTTGACGAGGGCGGCAAAGTAGGAATCCAAATTTGAAGGGAGTGCGGTCTGGATTCCTTGGAAATGACTCTCGCTAATTGTCATCTGGCTGGAGGCGGTGACACAGGACCAAGCAGTGTGTAAATAACATAATACTTAAATTAAATGTAAACGTAGTGCGGTTGCGGTACGTTAACTGTCGCTCCCGGTAAGATAATTAAACGTTAAAGCTGATGAGTCAGGGGTTATGTTTTCTGTTTACGAGGATGTAACCCGGACATGAATAGAAAGAAATTCATACTGAGGTACCCATTTTTATTAAATATATTCCTTCACCTGTACAAAGAAGATACTCCACAACAAGTGTGTAGATTGTGATGAAATAGTCTGCTAACATAGTAATCCTAGTCCAACCAATGTAATTCTTCTCGTAACCCGTTATTTAAGTTACACAGTCACAAAACCGCAATTCTGCTGCAATTCCCAACCTCTTTATTAAAATAGTTAAGTTCTCTTCAACATTCCCCGAACAGCTCCCACATCCATATATGCTTGTAGCAAATAAATAATGCAGAAAGCATGTACGCTGTCTTTGTTATCCGGAATTTGTGGCACACTATCTGTGTAGCATAACCGCAATAAGTCTTCACTACAGCTCTAGGCACGTGCCTAGAGCTTGTAAATCAGCCCAGACCACCAGAGCACGAACAGGAAAAACTAACTTTTCCGCCGCGATAATTATGTACGCTTTTTCCGCAAAGTAAATTGGCGTATCGCATGGTGCCTGCATAAATTATTCCAATTACATCCTAGCTTTTATTTTATTAGGGCGCGCTTGTCTTAGCATAGGCCGTGAGATTGTTTGAACAGGATCTAGACAATAGGCCGGGTTTGGTAATAAGGGAACATTGTTAGAGTTTCGCTCCGACTGTTTTCTATAGGATTTCACTTAGGTATCAAATGCGCATTCGTGGTTCCTTTACTAATCCGATCGAACGGTGAGATGTTAATTTAGGAGATGGAATGAAACGGTGTTGATCGTCGGAACGGTTATTTATTCTGCTAAACGTATGGATACAAGATAGGGAAGTCTACAATGTAAAATGCAGATGAGTGCGCGAAGGTTCGTGTACTTTAAAGACATTTCAGTTTAACCCTTGGAGTGCTGAATATTTCCTACGATCGCTGAGAACGGAATACTCTTTCGTTTATGTGAATATACCAAGAATAACTTTTATAGATATGTCGTACTTATATGTTTATTCTTTAATTTTTTTTACTTTTTGGTGTGTTATCCTTAGTACAAAGAAGTTTTATCCGAATAAACTTCTATAGGAATATTAAAATTACATATTATACAAATTGCCATCTTATATGGTAGTGGAAAACAGTCAAGGTGGTGTGAATCTCAAAAGAGTTTGTCGAAAAATGCCCAGCGATCCAATTTTGGATTTCGATATGGTAAGGATAATCGCCTCGCATGAAAAGGGTTGGTCAAAGCACCGAATTTCAGCAACACAGATCATCTACCGTCATCAATCATTTAAATTATAAATTAGAGTGGGCGGCTTTTTTATTATGCAATGGCCTAGCCTGCAAATTGACTGACAGCTTAGACTGACCGTAAGATTTGAAGTTATCGTAAACATTGTGACGTTTATGTTTCTCATGAAAATAAAAGACCAACAAATAATGTAGAATAATTATTTAGAATTACAGCAAATGTTCAAAGTGTTCTCCCGCATCTTTAATTCAGCTGTTAAGGGTGCGAAATTGTTGTGGCGCCACCAAGAAATTGTGGCGTATCTAAGAAATGCATCAGGACTGCATCTGAGTTCTTCCGCTATCTAATAACAGGTGTCGCCTCGAAATATAGAAATCCGAATTTTAAGGATCGCGTCCTTTTACACCGAAACTATCATAAATAAGTAATGTAAACTAGCATAATATTGTAAGTGTATAATATTTAGTGTGAAACGAAAGTAACGCATTCAATTTATAAAATGAGAAAATAATAATCGCACACTATTGCTAATAACAGTTAAACCAAAATTGAAAATATTTACTTAACGAATAAATTTTAATAAGAATAATGTACAACATATAAAAAAGAATAAAAAAAATACTAAGTTGTAACAATTTCATCATCACTGCTCTCTCACTGCTGTCATTCCCTCTTTCTATAATTAATTCTTGAACAAACTTTTTCTTCATTTTATCAACATGTCGAACATAATTGATGCAATTATTATCTGCCGATATTTCATCGACACCTTTTTTGATAAAGTCTATGGTCTCATTTCCAAATTTTGAGCAATTATTATAGCGTCGCAAATATCGCTTCAACTCCATACCATCTCTATCGGATTGAACTCACAATGATAGGGAAGAAGACGAAGAATTGTGTGGCCTTGATTTTTTACAATTTGTTCAAATGTAAAAGTTTTGTTAACTTAAATGTATATTGCTATAAAAATAACTTGTGGCCCAAAATAAAGAAGCAATTTAAAGACGTTGCCGCTTCCTGTTGATTTACAACCCTGAACCTTTCTCATTGTGCATCTAATTTGAGGCCATGGGCCCCGGTTTTATAGGTGTCAGATTATCGTGCCTCGCACTTTAGTAATTTTCTTTACTCCCTTGGTTTTATTTATGTTTTCGATTTGTTTGATTGTTCCGTTTTAAAGAATATTAGTTGTTAATTTTTAAAATCTCTGTATTTTTTGTGTTGTTCTAAGCAGATAAATCTTTATTTGCCCTACGGGCTTTCTGATTCCTATACATATACAAGTAAACTTAACAATTATAATAATAAAAAGAAAACTAAATAAAATTCTCTATTTCTTCTCCCCTCCCCTTTCCTCTTATCTCTTCTCCCTCCTCTTCCATACCTCTTTCATCCATTTAATTTCCCTTCCATCTACATTCAGTATTTCCTCTCTCTTTGTTTCATCTCACTGCACTCGTTCCACATATGCTCAATCGTCTCTCTTTCCTCATAGCACATTCTACACATTATTCCTCCATCTTCTGCCCAATACCTATTTTCCCTCTCTTAATTTCCGCACCTAAACCTCGCCATCATCTTTCTTTCTTTCTCGCTCTCCCTCCCCAAATACTTCCTCGATCATGCATCTTCCGTACTTCCCGTTGTATCTGGATTCTCTAATTCTTTCTCTCCTCTCTTGTCTATCCGTATCCTTATCTCTTTCACTTAGTTCTACATTCATCCACACGCCTCTTTCTCTCAGTCTCCCTATTTCTTTGCTTGCATACCCATTCCTCCTGTAGTAATTCTCCCTATCATTCTCCTCTGAATTCTTCCTTTTTTTCTCTCCAGCACTCCTTTAGTATCCTACATTCTTTCCCCCCTTCCATCCTGTCTTCGAACTTGACCGCTCTTTTTCCCGCTTTCACTCTCAGCCTATTCCTCTTGCATTCTTCTCTCACTATGTACCCTGGCGTGTCTCTCTCCACCCCTAGCACCCATCTCAGATATTTCTCTTGCACCCTCTCTATCTCCTCTTGTTCTTTCCATCCCCAGACCTCTGCTCCGTACAACAACACGCTTTCAATAAGACTTTCAAACATCATCATTCTTCTCCTCTTAAAATCACCTCCCCACCTTCTCTCTCCTATTCCCCATACACATCCTATCACCTTGTTCGCTTTTATTGCCAGTTCTCTAATATGTGCCAAGTATATGAATTCTTTTACTTGTTCTATTACTTCTCCCTCCCACTTCCAATCACTCTCTTCGTTCTTCCTCTTTCTCTTATTGAACACCTTACTAAATAGGCGCAAGGATCTGGACTCTGCTCTGTTGCTGGATGCGGAGGTACAGTCAAGGGCTGCAAGGTGGCTGTCAGCAAACAAACTGACAGTAAATACCGATAAAACTACAAAACTGGTAGTATCTTTAAAAAACCATAACCTACCGGATGACTGCACAACATCTGCAAAATTTCTGGGTTTGTTTGTTGACAACCGCCTTTCTTGGGACAAGCAAGGGGAGTATGTGGCGGGAAGATTATGTAAAGGTGTTTTTGCGTTGAGAGCCCTTTCCAAGCAGATCCCTTCCGGAGCACTCAGGGTAGCATATTTCGCGTTGGTCGAAACCCATATAAGCTACAGTCTGCTTCTATGGGGTCACTCAGCTTGCAGAACTTGAATTTTCCGATTGCAGAGACGAGCTGTGCGAATTGTGGCCGGCCTGGAATACAGGGCGGAATGCAGGGGAGCGTTCACAAACTTAAATATCCTCACCTCACCTTGCCTGTTTATATACCATTGTCTGGTGTATATTAAACGCAATGTCAATTCATATTTAATGCACAGCAATATTCATAGCTACCCCACTAGAAACTGTGACACAATACTTAACAATAGAATAAGACTGAGTAGACTTCGCACAAGCACTGACTACTATGGAATTCAATTTTATAATAGTCTACCTGCAGATATAAAAATGTTAGACCTAAAGTGTTTTAAAAATAAAGTTAAAAAATATCTAATTCGTAAAGCGTTTTACAGTTTTGAAGAATTTCTGTCAGATATAAAAAAAAGATACAGATGCTATTTATTGACTTGTTTACCTTGTTATGTTCTTTATGTATATTTTTTGTGTTTTTTTTTATATATTGTATGTGACTTGTGCTAAAACTGTACAGTTGTTCCGCACTAATAAAAATTACTTTACTTTACTTTACTTTACCAGCATTTTTGTTTTCTCTACATTCACTTCTAGTCTTTTCTTCTTCACATATTTTCCTAAACTCTTTATCATTTCCTTCATTTCTCTTTCACTCTTTGCCACCATTACCACATCATCCGCAAACGCCAGGCTCCACACTTTTTTTCTACCTACCACACACCCCCCCGCTTGTGCTCTCTCTAACATTCCGTCCATATCTGCCACATACATCGTGAACAACAAGGGGCTGAGCGGGCACCCTTGCCTCACTCCCTTTGTTGTCACAAACCACACTTTCCCTCTCCCCTACCTTCACTTTACTTTTTGTCTTCTCATATATCTCCTCCACCTTTCTTACCAGCCATTCATTTACCCCTTTCTCCCTCAGGCACTCAAACATCCTCTCTCTGTCCACCTTGTCAAAAGCCGCCTTGAAGTCTACGAATAATGCATACACCCTCCCCCCTTTCTTCTTTAACTCACTCTTCGTCAAGTGGTCCAGGATGTATACATTATCCATAGTTCCCCTCCCCTCTCTAAATCCTGCTTGGCTGTCTGGTAATGCTCCCTTTTCCTCTATCTCTCTGCTCATCCTTTCATTCAGAATTGATGCATACAACTTGTACCCTGTAGTTAGGAGAGTTATCCCTCGGTAATTTTCTACTTTACTTTCCTCCCCTTTTTTGTAAATGGGGTAAATTACCCCCTCTCTCCACCCTACCGGGAATCCTTCTCCTCTCCACACCCCATTCATTACCTCCACCAGCCTCTCTAGCACTCTTCTCGTCCCATACATCCACGACTCATTCTGTATTCTATCCCTCCCTGGTGCCTTCCCTTTCCTCAGTTTCTTCACATGCCTCTCCACCTCTTCCATTGTAATTTCTTCTCCTTCAGGTTCTACTCGGTTTCTCTTCGTCTCTATTTCCGTTTTCTTTTTTTCCTTTTCTCCCTCCAGCAGCCTCATGAAGTACTCCTCCCACTCATTCATCGTTATCTCCTCGCTCTCATTTTCTTTTTCCTTTCTCTCTCTATTAATATAGTTCCATACCTCCTTCTCTGTTCTTATTGCTTTTATCTCTTCCTCCTCTCTCTCCTTCTTCTGCCTCTTCTTCTCCCTGCATGTCTCTCTGTATCTTCTTTTCGCTTCTAAAAAGCCATTTCTGTTCCCTTTAGTCTTTCTCCACTTTCTTAGTTCTTTTATTGCTTCCTTTTTACGTTGCTCACATTCTTTGTCCCACCATTTATTCTTTCTTTTTGTTCCTCCACCTCTTACTGTTATTTCTCTTTTTGGCGCTGCTTTTTCCAATATTTCTACCAATTCTTTCTCCATTTTCCCTACTTCTTGTTTTTTAAATCTTGCTTTTTCCAGTCTTCTTTTATACTCTTCCACCCCTTGCTCGTCCCATACTTTAATTATCACCTTCCGCATTTCCTCTATTTTTTCTTCTCCTCCTCTCTTCTCTCTCCCCCTTCCTATACTTATCTCTATAGGCAGATGGTCTGACTCTACTCTTTCCCCTATTCTGAATTCTTCGACTTCTTCCCATGCTTCTTCGTTTAGTATTCCGTAGTCTATCACCGTCTCTCCTCTACCGCCTATGTAGGTCCATTCTCCTTCTTCGTCCCCTTGTTTATTTCCATTCAGCACTTCCCATCCTTTTTCTTCTATCCATTCCATCAACTTCTTCCCTTCCACGTTTTCTTTCTTGTCTTTGGATTTTCTTTTTCCCTCTCCTCTCTCTTTTTCCCAATCTCTGGCTCCTATTTCCCCAATTCTCCCCTTAAAATCCCCTCCCAGAAGCAGACATTGTTCCCTGTTGTCTTTTAATGTTTCTTCTATCTTGCTTATTGTTTCTTTCATCTCTTTGCTGCACACTGTCACTATTTTCCACCATTTACTGTCTATTTTAACGTTTCTCACCATGTGACCTTCCTCTTCTCCCTTCTTTTTAGTATTGTCTTTTATTCGTTTTTTTACCCCTGTTATTATTCCCCCTGCTGCTCTTCCTTTTTTCTTTTCCCTTCTCGCCCCTTGCCATTCCCACTTGAACTCCTTTGGTAACAGTTTTCCTATTTTTTCACAGCTTTCTGACAATGTTTCTGTTAATCCAACAATATCGAACTCCTTCACATAGTCCCAAAAATCTTCTTCTTTTTTCCCTAGTGCCGCTACATTCCAAAATAGTGCCCTCACCCCTGTTTTTCTCGTTATCTTCTTTGATTTCCCCCTCCCTTCCTTAGTTTCCCTCCTACTTCCTTCTTTGTTTCTTTTTTCCCGTTTCATTGTCTTTTTTACTTTGCCGTTGTCCCCCTTTTTCCCTCCTCCCCTTCCTCTTCTTATTGTAAAACCTCTAGTCTCTCTCTCTTTTTATTCCATCTTCATTGCTCCCCGTCCACTATTAATTTCCTGTATCCCACTCTTACTTCTTTCCCTTCTTCCCTTTTTTCCTTCGCCATACTTCTTAGATTCTTCTGTAAATCTCTTTCTTTCTTTGTGAGGTCGTTATCTATGTATATCCCCCTTGTTTCCCTCTTCTCCCTCAATTTTCCTTTGTGCTTCATTATTCTTTCCTTCTCACCCCATCCCTCCATCTCCACCAATACTTGATCCTTGTTAATCCTGTAACAATCTTTTACTTTACTATCCTCTACATTTTTCTTCAAAAACTTCTCTACATCCTCTTTTTTTACATGACTTTTTCTTTCCCCGTCCCATCCTGTTATCACGATGTTGTTCTTCCTCTTTCTTCTCTCTTCGATTTCTATTCTCTCTTCCAGCTTTTCCACTCTCTCCTTCCACCAGTCTCTCTCACCTTCCCATCTCTTCTCCTTCTCTTTAAATTCTTCTCTCTGCCTCTCTCTCTTGAGTTCCTTGTTTTCTCGTCTTATTTCTTTCATCTCCTCCTTCAACTCTTGCAACAGCTCCAATATTTTTTTCTCCATGTCTGTGTCCGTTTCCTTCTCTTTCTCTGATGTCTTCTGTGTTTTCTTTACTCCAGGAGACTTCGCCGTCTTTTTACTTTTTTGAAAAAATTTCTCTTCCTCCTCTTCTTGTTTTTCTGTTCTACCCTTCCCTTTTCTCTTTCTTTTCCTTTCCTCCAGGTAAGAGTCCAGGCTTCCCTGACTGAGCGAGCTGTTTCTATCGTCTTTGTTCATCCGCTTCCTGTGGCGCCTCCTAGATCTTCCGGCTTCGCCGATTTATTCTTTTTCCTGACTATATCTCCTCTTCCCTGCCCAATTCTTTCTTCCTACCTTTCTCTAATACCTCTTCTCGCTTTTCTCAACATCTTCTCTATTTTTTTCTTTATATCACCTTCTATTTCTCTATTTTTCGCTACTTAACCTCTCTACCACATGTTTACCTTTAGCTCGGTAATACAGGAATACAGGTGTTGTTCTAAGCTCTCATGGATTTTTCAAGATGCGGCACTTATGATAATTACACTGCGTGACACGATTTCGGTACCCGAAAAACTGATTGCTATTAGTTTTCTATTAGTCTCAGTATGTAGGCAGTGGATGTCTTTTGTTTCTATCACGTCTTGTTTTTGAGGTACACATCGATAAGTGTTTTTTTTTTTAAACGAATCTCATTTTGTAAAGGAAATGGATAAAAATGGTGAAAGATTTTGATATTTAAAGTATATTCTTTCATAATTAAGTGACGCAAAGTTAAAAGAAGGGATTTTTATCGGTCCACAAATACGCCTATTAATGAAGAATCAAAATGTCGATCAAAAACTAAATGCCAAAGAACTATGTACATGAACGTTGTTAAAAGCTGTGATGGAAGCTTTTTTAGGTAATTAAAGAGCCAAAAACGGGGAACTCTTGGTGAACAATTTATTAAATGCATATAAAATGATTGACATTAAAAATTGATTGTCACCATTCTCATTGCACTTTTTTCGTTTAAAATCTTGGAATTATGAGTGATGAACAAGAAGAGCGGTTTCACCAGGATGTAAAAAAGCTTGAAGAAAGGTTTCATGATGGTTTCAAGGTCGTTGGGATTACTGCTGGCGTTTAAATGAAGAAGGTACTTCCCAACATAAAAGGAAAAGTTCAATATTTTTCATTTTTTGTATACAATATATACCTATTACCATATACTTTATAGTTTAATGTGTGCAAATATATTAATAACAAGTTTTATTGTCAGTTTTACTCGAATTATTGATAACTAAATGAAGCAATGTGTATACTGGTCGTTAACTTTAATTTTGTACTAATAAATTGTTATAGTTACCATACCTAAAAAACAGTACGTGAAAAAAAAACCTATGTATTCGGATTAAGCGATGTGTATGAATAGATAAACAGGAAAAGTTGAAGTGGGTACTTTTTTTTCTTTTAATTTGTAACGCAGTGTTATTTTTATTCGTAAATTTCTAATTATAAATTGTATTGTTTTGTATTTTTTTTGTTTTTTTTTGCGGTTTCAATCCCAGCTCATCAGTCGTCTGTATTTCGTGTCGGTGGTTTTGGTGCTTCTGATGTATTTATGTTTTTCTTATTTATTCTGGCTCTTTTGTTAATTTTTCAATTGCACCATTCATTAATGCTCTCATCCAACGGAAGTCATGAACAAGTTTCGGTCGTATTATCAGTATGGTATCACCGAAGGATGACTTTTGATTTTTATGTTTCTCCTTGAGCGCTAGGTGTCCGGGAAGACCGACTTTCGGCTAGGGGATGAAGCAAGATAGTACACGACACGCGGCCAGAACGTTGGATGCCCTAGCGTGCGTGATATACTATATAAAATAAAATAAATGTATCCGAGTTCCAAGCGGCGCCGCCGGTAGAAAGTGCCACAAACTAATTGGAAAAAATGACAAGATTGAACACTTGATTTGATTTTAATTTTTTTCGCAAAACTGTTATGTAATTAAGAGACATGATTGTTTACAGATATTTTAGGTAAAAATTTATTAATTCTAATGAAGGATTAAAAAAAATGCATTGCATATTCATCCAAAAAACTCATAACTGATTTCTTAGCGATTGATTTAAGATTAAACGACTTACCTTGTAAGGAAGTTCAATCGTAATTATACGATTAGTCCGGTCCGAGATAGAACACCTGGTAGTAACGCATTTCCGTACGTGTGTGTGCACTGTATGTTTAAAGAAGAAAAAACAACACCGTGATTCAGCCCAGATCCACTTACTCCCATTACGGTTTTTAGGGAATAAGTATCGCGAATCTAGGGCTGGGATGACTGGGAGGGGTGTTCTATCTCGGACCGGACTAATCGTATAATTACGATTGAACTTCCTTACAAGGTAAGTCGTTTAATCTTAAATTATACTTCTAAGTCCGGTCCTCATAGAACACCTGGTAGTTGTTGAAAGAAAGCAGATGAGCGATGATCACACAAAAAAGACTTCTTTTTATGATTATAATTATGGTAATAATGAAAATGATTATAGTCGATTAACAAATTTCTTAAACATTAAAAGTAAAAAAGGGTAATACATAGTAACTAAGTTTGTTGGAGGCTCAAAACGCTTTTATCAAATACAGTATTATCAGCGAGGTCTGTTATAAAATTTAAAAAAGTATTGGATTTCTTTGGCGAACCTGCATTAGATCTAATAGTGTCTATACTAATTCCAGACCTATGGGATACTGAAGAAGCTGCATGTCGAATACTGTATCCAGAAAAAAAAAATTTACATCGATGCCGCTTTTATTTAATACATGTTTTATCCACCTAGAAAGAGTTTGAGAAGTAGCAGCGCGAAAAGGCTTCTTATGAGTGATAAATAAATTTTGGATTCTGCCCCTTAAAACATTTTTTTTTTTTTTAATATAAAATTGTAAAGTTGATCCTACGCAAATATTTATTTTTTCAGGAAAAAAAAAGGAACAATTAGTTTTGGTTGAATTGAGCTAGGGGATGAAGTTTTTAATATATCAAAAACAAGAATTTCTAATCTGTCATTGAAAACTAAAATATTATTTACTGTAATCTTACTTAAAGTTTGCAATCTATTAGCTATACAAAGAAAAAGTAGGGTAATAGATTTTAATGTAGGTTGCTCTAGTGATAGGTCTTCGAGAGGGTGCCACAGAGATAAGAAATTTAATACCATCTGAGGATCCCAAGTTTGAGAATATTTTGGAAATACTGGTCTTTGTTTAAAGATTCCCCTGATAAAACGATTTATAATATTTTCATCATAAGTATTTATTTTTATTTAGTTTATAATTGATCTAACGAGTTGATAGTTCTATAACTAGCTCCAGAATTATAATTCTGTTGTAAAAAATCCAAAACATATTTGATAGTAAGTCGGAAAACATCTAAATTACCAATATTCCAAATGACGACAATTTTTTTTATAGCTGTGTCGTCATACTGTTTTATGGTGTTGGAACTAAGAGATTTCGTTATGGTGTTTATGGAAGAATCTTGGAAACCTCGGAGCTTATAACTTTTCCTGATAAGACTCCTGCAACCAGGGTAAGGGACTTCCAGAGAGAATGGCTGCACCTAAAGGGACAGCAATAGATATTTATCAGGCGGAAGAATAACCAATTCTGATATTAAAAGTTTCATGAATGTGTGTCTTCTATTTTGGTACCACAACTATACTTTCACTCTACTCTACTAAAATTTTATTAAGTGTTATCGATATTAAAGAAAATGGGGGGAATGCATAGAAAAAAAAATAGTTTTCCCAGTTAATTGTAAATGAATCCACTGTCTCTGAACCTGGATCCCTTTTCCAAGAAACATAATAAGCGCATTTGTTGTTCAGATTTGATGCGAATAAATCTATCTCCGGAATACCCAAGACATATTTTTTTTTTGGAAGAGAGTATTCAGTTTCGATAGACTCAGACCTTGACTCGTAATCAGCTTTTTCATTACGTTGTGACTCAATATAGGATGCAAAAAATCCATTCTGGATTCCCAAATTTTGCGTGACAGATTTGATAACGTTGTATGTTTGATGCCTCCCATTTTGTTGATATAAGCAATAGCTGTTTTATTATCGATTCTCAAAAAGGATGTTGCAATATTATTTATATTATGCAAAACATTTTAATATAGTTTTATATAAATACATATATAGTTTATATTTTTTAATATAGGCCAATAGTTCTAAATAGTTAGTGTGATACTGTATCTCTCGAGGGCTCCAGAACCCTCTTGAACTTTCTCCAGCACAATAAATTTCTAAAGCGAACAAAGGAGGTAGTTACGATTGTTTTGATGAATTTAAAGATTTCAACCACCACTGCAGATCTTTTCTAATAGTGGATATAATTTGAAGATGGCCGTTACAATCACCATTATACCGTTTAAGAGCTAAGTATTTCTGCCTTTCTAAAGTCTTGGTATACATCCAACCAGACTTCACAGTAGGGCAAATTGATATAAGGTTACCAAGAATTTTGGCTAATAAATAATCTAATTTTGCAATGTTGTAATTTTAGAAAATTATTAATTTCGTCTTGAATACGTTTACTTCTTTCCTCTGGGATGCATATAGTTAAGTCGATAGTATTAAAAACAAAGCCTAAATATTTGCATGACGTGCTGGGTTGCAAATTACTTTGTTCAAAGTAGATTAAGAAACCTACTGAGTAAAAAAGTTTTACTGATTTTAAGATGTTATCCTTGCATTCTTGTTCCGAATTACCTAAAACAAGCAGATCATCCAGGTATATTAACGATAAAACTCCCATGGATCTTAATTTTTTCATAACCGGTTTCATAATTTTAGTAAATATATTTATAAGGTGCTGTGCACAAACCAAAAGGTAAGCAGGTAAACTCAAACATTTGATCCAAAAATAGAAAACGAAGATACCTTCGGTATTCTTTAGATATTGATATAGTAAAATAAGCATCTTTAAGGTCTAGTGATGCCATGAAACAACCACGAAAAATTAATGTTTTTACAGTTCGGTAGTCATCCATTTTAAAATGAGGTGGTGATATAAATTTATTTAGGTTCTTTAAGTTTAATATAAATCTATATGTGCCTTTAGGTTTTGGCACTAGAAAAATGTTTGACATAAACTGTGGGTTTGTCAGGCTACATTTACTTATGGCACCAATCTTTAAAAGATTAGGAAGGGCCTCTTTGGACAAAGCCACTTCTGCCCTCGCAAATGATTGTGGTATCGCCAAATAATTTTGGATAGGCGGCTCGTTAAAAGGAAACCAATAGCCTTTAATGCACTGTAGAATATTAAAATCGTCGGTTAATTTACACCACTCGTTCCAAAAATGTTGTAGTCTGCCAGTAAAACAATGTACCTTTAATGAGGACGGTGCTTGCTCCCCATCTTCCCTTCCTCTTGCTTCCGGAAGTTGGTTTGCCGTACGTATTCCTTCCTAAGCGAACTGGATTCTCGATTCTCAGTCCCTGCAGTTTTTTGAACTGAGGAGTCCAATTTGGGATGAGCCCGGTATCTACGATGAATCGACAATAAGTGATTTTTCCCGAGTCTGCTAACAACGCGCTAAGTTCTTCACTTTTCTGATTTGGTTCATCAAGTAATAAATTTAACGCTGAGTCTAGTGCAGCGAGACCGGTGCCTATTTCACTTTGGAATCTGGCCATAAAAGTGTCGAGTCTTGTTTCTTTTTCATTAAACAAATTCAACAATTCCGGAGTTAATTTTGGAGTGCTCAAAACAGGACAATTTTCCGGTACAACCCATTTTTCCAATAATTTATCCCTTCCGGCTTTGTCTAAACCCACCGTCAGATAACTACTCCAACATGATACCAGATTCTCGTTAAGCGAAGGCCCCATTTTTTTTTTTGCAGTCCGGATCTGTTCCTAATAGCAAATTATAAAAGCCTGAATTGTTATCGAATTCGACATCCGAGCTGTCTCTAACCGATATGGCTATGTTTTGACTGGGAGGCGACACACAAAATGATTCGTCAGCAGCGCTGTCACTGCTGCTGCCTGAACAAGAACAGAAAGATCTTACCAAAAATGTTCAGAAACCAGGAGTGAGCAAAAGATGCATAACATTATAAGCTCCTGTAATAAAAGAGAAAAGTTTTCTACCACGCAGGGCATAAAGTGAAAAACTTTCTCTAGATTACATTTATCCATACGTCACGCAGGACTATGAAAATTGGATAATGTGATTTTGTCACGTCTTAACCACGCAGGGCATAATAAGAGTGACAATAACTCGGGCTTACTGGTGCTTGATGAGATGTTTAGGGACTCTTCTAATTTCGTTAATTTCTTTTTGAGTTTCTTCAATTTTCCTACGGTTTTTCGTTTTAAATTGCCAGGCATCTTAGGAGCAATTTCACGAACACCCGCACACAAACGCACTGAACCGTAATGGGAGTAAGTGGATCTGGGCTGAATCACGGTGTTGTTTTTTCTTCTTTAAACATACAGTGCACACACACGTACGGAAATGCGTTACTACCAGGTGTTCTATGAGGACCGGACTTAGAAGTATAATTACTTATTGATTAAAGGTGAAGTTTGTTGCCAACGATAACTTTTAACAGTCGTGAATATTTTTTTAACAATCATAAATTATTGTTGAAAGATATTCTATCCGCTTGACTGTCGAAATGGAACATGTACATATTTTTAATATTAATAAGCAAAATGGAAATTATAATCTACGCATATATTAAGTAATTACTTAACATAACACAAAATATTTGCAAAGCTTTGTTGCACAGTTAGCGAAAAATTGTATGTAATGTGTACTAATAAATAGGTAATATTAATATGAATAAAACATTGTGTATTGCTTAACGTTTTGTTTCTTGTCTTTGCTGCTCCCAGTCCTAGATTTGTTTGTCGCTGTAATACCAGTTGTACAAAAAATTGGTCCAAAAACGTGGGCTCAACCGGGATTTGAACCCGGGACCTCTCGCACCCAAAGCGAGAATCATACCCCTAGACCATTGAGCCGTTATAAACAATTATTTATTTAACAACAACTCCTATAAAATTTATGATCCCTATCACCAATTTAATAGTCCCCTCAATAAATTTTATTACTCCTCTTATTATTAATCGGTTACTGATAAAGTGATAAACTACAATAAAACAGTATTTCTAATTTTTATAGCTAAAATAGTTATAAATTAAGTGTGTGTAATATGGCAGTTGAAACACTGGGGACCGATGCTCCTTCTAAATAAGTATATTGTGTTGAAATGGATTGATGAGGTCGATTTTGTAGACACACAAACTTTTCACGGAGCATTGTTGTTCTGGGAAGCAATTCACATTATTTTTTCTTCGCACTGGCAGTTGAGTGTTAGTAAGAAAAAAGGAGAAACCCCAATCTTTGGACTATTTTTGGTTGCAATATCCGGGGTTCTCGTAGAATCAATATGTACTCTTTCAACCACAGAGTCCATGTTTACAAGCAAGTTGGTATCGAATTCAAATTGAAACATTGTCTTTTGGTAAATAAAGTGCTGCACTATCAGACACATGCGAAACTGCATTTTGAAAACTGTTTTCCTAAATATCTCCTCAGTCCCCCTAAATCACTCCTTATTTAGTTACACGCTAAATCCAACTTGTATTATCACGACCTGTCTCGTTCGAGCAAGCAAAAAGTCGATATCTGGCCACCGTCAAACTTGTCCTCCTAAGTAATATTTATGTAGTTTCCGACTTTCGGTTTGTTTATAATCCGGTGTCGCTGCTATCCGATCTGCTTGTCTGATGTTCGTTTTGCAATATTTCTTCTTGGAAGGTTTTCACTTTTAAAAGCTTCAATGTGGATCCAACGACAAGATAAATGTGACCTTTTCGGAGCTTATCGCTCGATTTTTCTTGATCGTTCGAATCGAGTTTGCGGCCTGAAACGCAGATTAAATCGGTTGTCTCAAAAAATTAGTTTTTTTAGAACAGTTGATTTTAATAAATTGTAACTATAGGAAATAACACAAAATGTCATATCAACTTTTACCACTAAAATAAGGAGTCTACTTTTATTCGATCCGATGTTCCTTCAAAAGATATAAACCTATAATTTTGTTATGTCGTATCCAATTACGACGTTTCAAAACTGGACTGAATGACCGGAAAAGCACTGTAAACTCAGAACTCGAGAAAGCTTAAGAAACTCAAAAACCTTAAGTATAAGAAACCTGATAACCTGGGCACGTGGAAAACCTGAGCTGTGGAGGACTTTAAAATCCGATTAACCTAGAATTTCAGAAACTTGAGGAAGATGAGAAAGCTAAAGAATCGGAGGAATAAAAAAAATTAGAACTTACGAAATTGCATAGGAAGAGAAATTTTTAAAGACTCTAAAAACTTGAGGATTTCGAAGAATCTTGTAGACTAATACGGACCATACACGGTCAAATTTATTTGAAAATATGTTTAAAAAACTTGTTTGCAAATAAATCTGAGCGTTATGGTTCGTGTAAGAAACGTTAGAAATTTATAAATTTCAGGAACTCGAAAAACTGGAGAGTCTGCTAAAAGTCTTTGAAGTGATAAAAAATCGTTTAGTTATATTTATCTGATAGTTTTTAGTGTGGTTCTATAACACGTGAAAATCTAGTTCTAAAGATGAGCCGATAACAATCAGTATTCCACACCCGTTATTTTGGTTGTGCATTTTGTTCCAAATTTAGAAAGGATTTATGAAGGCCAACTTAAAGATTAAAGGACTCATGTGTCTGCAAGGTAGGTGTCTGGATTAACCCGACAATAACACTGACTAAATTAAAGTAGACCAAAATAAATTATGTTATATTAGTCTAGGAAGTTCCAGCTAGAAACTAGAATGCTTGTGGTTAGCATTTAATACCTCATATTTTTTGTCAACAAAGCCATTTTATCCTTGCAACCTCGAGCTCATGCAGTCCTGGAGCAAGCTAGTTTTACAACAAATTGCTTTAAACCTATCGGGCGTTTTTGCTGTCTAGAATGTCTCGTGTTTGCGCTCTCCTCGGAGAGGAAGCTGGAATTTTATTGCAGTAAACTGATAAAGGACCCAACACAATAGAAGGAAGGTTATCCCGCGGGACCCCGACGCGAACTATATTCTCTCATCTGGACGATACAACGAATCGATGTTTAATCGAGCGGCTATCGACGACAAACAGGCAGCGGTCGAGCTTATTGATTCGAATCAGAAGAGAGCTTACAGGGATTGCGAATTAGACGGCTATAAAGTTTTGCGGAGTTGCTACGTGCATTGTATCGTGGTTAGATATTTTTTGTTTTGTTGTAGTTTATGTACGGAGTTTTTGAACAAAAAAAAAATGAACGATTACTTCAAACGTTACGAACAATACGAAAACTCGTATTTACAGGGTGTATCATTTTAAACTTTCATATGAGAATATTTTATATTTTTTCTTCATGTCAATTTTTGACAGATGAGAGCCAACTTAAATTTTGGACATTGCACTGTATTTATTTTTTAGTAATTCTTATAGATTTTTTTCTGAATGCAGAAAATATCACAATTATAATAATACGTTAAAATATAATAAATAATGTAAATATTAAAATATATATTCTCCTAAACAAATTTACCGAAATCAGTCAAGTAACCAGAAATGACCAAGTAAGCCACGAATAGTTGTTAATTATGTAGTTTATATAAAAATGTTTTGATGAGAAAACCTCTCAAGATTCTTTCAATACCTCCAAATATTTTAATGTTTCAAGAAGCCGTCGATAATGTCTGGGTCAACATACAAACAATTCTCGAACCCTAAATGTTTTATCTCTTGTTAGGTTACTTGTTCTTTATTCAAAATATTTTTGGCTCCCATCACCCTGTAGGTATAGTATTTTTTTTAGAAAGTTCATCTTTGAACGAGCTTTTTATGATTACGATCTATCAAAAACTTAAGCCACAATTAGTCCTAAACTATGAACAACAACAGTTATTTTTCCGCACACAAAACTTATTCCCGCTGTGATTTCCGGGACGACAGCGTTGCATTCCAAGAGACTGCAAACTCGGCAATTTATTTTAACGCCGAAGTGCAATGGTTCTTCATACGGCGACGTGTCACGAACAAACTATCTATTTAACAACAAGATCGACGAGAACAATCTTGTTCTCACACAGTGAGTCCATCATAAAACCGATGTCTTCCAGAATGTGGCCATTTAACGTCATCCATGTAGCGTTGTGATTTCCATCCGAACTCCGAACATCACAGTTTTACGTGTTTTAATCTTTGCATCTAACTTATGACTTTTTTATTTTCCCCTTGAATTGCACCAGTTGAATAGTCCCTTTCATTCCGACGAAATTGATTTCAACTAAATTACCACACACGACATGACATCGCTTCTCTTTATCTCCCGACTCTACGCGTAATTTCCGCAACCTGACATGTTAATAATTTTAGATAAGCAGGTTATCAGCTTGGTTCTTGCATAGGTTTACACAATGCATTCTGGGGCAAAACTGTTTATTCTGCAAAATTGAAGAAATTGATTTCTGTTTATGTATGCAATTCTGAAACGAAATTAAATACAGTCTTACAACGAAAAATAAACCTGAAACTTTTACTCGGAAATAAGATGGCAGATAAATCAATATCTAAATAACTCTTTAGAATGACATGATCTGCTCCTGACAGAAAAGTAAGTATCGACGGAATCATGATTACTTACTCCTTCGGGAGAACACAGAATTTTGAGATCGTTTGTAACTTCAGAGTAAGTTTTACTAGCCACACTTTACATTGCTCTGTATTATTGTCTCTTGGCTGTAGAGATTTCTGCTTTTCAGGTCTAAAGCATGCCAAATTATAAATTTTGATTTCTCAGATATAACATCTCGTAAAGATGTTCATGTTTTCAGTTTCTCAGAAATTCAGGTTTACGCTCCCCTAAAATGCCCATTCTGGAATTCGCCTTATCTGTAATTTACCTGGAACACCCGTCTTCGCCACTCGCTAGCCTATCGGAAACTAGTTTTATGCCCAATGTCTTCGGATTTCGGTTCTTCTGGTTTTCCGAATCACAGCTTTGTTTTCAGGTTCCTAGCTTTGAAGTTTCACACGTCTTCTCAGTTTTCAACTTTTCAGATGTTCAAGAGGGCGGATTTATAGTTTTTAAAATTCCTGTGATTTTCAGAATCTCCGAATTTAATGTTTTCTATATTATATATATTTTTTCTATAGCAGATGTTAAAGTCTCCTTTGATCTATTCAAATCAAAAGGTCAAGGAGCACTTTAACCGCAAGGATAGATAAAGTAATACTTTAACAGCAAGGATAGATAAAGTAATTTATTTTTTTATTTTACAATTTTTGATTAACATTTTGATCTAAAACAACATTAATTGTACAATTTACATTTCCAGCAATATTAACTCGTGGAACAGATATTTTTTCTGTGCTAACTGAATAGAAGAAGAAGAACTAGAACTGCAAGAATGTCCACAGAGTATCTTCTTCGATACCTCAACTTTTGTTGCTACTGAGTTTTCAATATAAGATTCAGCAATTGAAAATGATTTTCAACTTCCTGCACGTTTGACTGTTACCAGATCGACGCCAGAATTTCCTAACATTGTGGCCGCAGAGCGTCGGAAACAATGGCCTGTGTAACTTTCTACATTCGTTAAACCCAAAAAAACATCAATTTTCTGCGAAAACATTGTAAAAAGTATTTATCCCCACAGGTTGGATGGTGCATTTTCTTTGTCGGTAACACTCACACCACTTTTACTGTCAGTAATGCAGAATAACCGATCTTCTTTATTTCTGGGGTTCATTAGCGAAACGATTATGACCGATTTTCGATCATCAAGATGAGATGTTTCTAACTTGTATAATATAAGATCGACACGCTCCATATAAGCCCATTATCGCAACAACCTTTAGAAACAAGGACCTACTCATCTCCAGCTTCTTGTAAAAATTTTGTTATATCCTCTTGCTCAAACATTTTACGATCCATTTTTCTGACTTCCGCATTGTCAGTGTCAAAATTAGTAGATTTCTTAGGTTTGTAACTATCCGTCAATTTCTTCAGCAAAGTCATCAGTTTGCTGCATCTGTAAACATTTACATTTTATTTGACATCGCATTCACTAGACTAAACGTATTCCTTACTTTGAAATACCACAATTTTCATTGACAATAAGTAGCGTAGATTTCAACATGTGGTAATAAGGCCATAATGTTGAGGGCTTAACTTTCTTAGACTTTTCCGAAAAGTATGCCAGAAGTACCCTTTCGCTACCACTATTCTTTGCAGTTTTTCACTTTTGGAAGCACGTATATTCTTTTTCGTAGACGAGGCGAGATTTTTGGGGCAGTAGCTTTCCCACGGCCTCTAATGCCTCTTCTTCCACGTCTGATCGTAGATTTTCTTCATTTTCGCTCATCTCGACAGACTTTTCAACTGAACGCTTACAAATTTCTCAAAACAAAACGAAAATAAACAAACTTTTGCTTAACCATAACAACGCTCATACTAATTAGACTTTAACCTTACACGATTCGTAATATTTTTTATTTTAGAAATTTCACAAAAATACACAATTGCTATAGAAAAAAATAGAATATTATACACGACGATAAATTTAATTATCTTCTCGAGCTTAATTAGCGTCTCGACTGACGTCTCGACGCTAAACAAAACTCTCGAAGATAAACTAAAATTTTATCGTCTTGTATAATAAATTACTATTTTTCTCGAATGATATAAAAATATAAGTACATAATAATAATTATAACAAAGTAAGGGCATTCAAAGAGTTCGGTCTTATTTAAAACTAAAAGTGTTAAAACTATCTCTAATTTTTTATTTTTAAATGGACCCATCGTTGGAAAGCTTATTTCAAGAAGATTACAATAAACCTCTTATTTTCTAATCTGCAAAGGATACTTGAAAAGAATAAAATTTAAAAAAAGTAAAAACTAAAATTCTAAGATAACGTTCTTTAATGCAACAGATGTTCAATATGTTGACCGTTTCGTTCTTGACACAAAGCCAGTCGTTGGTAGAACGCCTCTCTTGTATTCCTGGCATGATTTTATACCGGATTCGCGAGTAATTGAGTGTAATTATTATTTCTAGAGTAAAGCACATGGTCAAAAGGTTGGGCCACGAAAAAGCAATCAAAACATAATGCCATTCCAACACAGAACCTACCGCAATCATCATTTAGCTGCAGTAATCTCAATAAAAATAAAAAATCAACTTTAATTCAAGAGGGATAGTCATGCTGCTGTTGAAGGCTTGAGAACCATCCGCGAATCTCCCAGCCAGCATGAATTAATAGAAACATAAAAAAAGTCCTGCAAGTCAACATAACTTATGAGATTAAACTTGACAAGATGCAGCAGAGCTGGTGGATATTCGCAGTGAGCCGACTATAAGTGATTTTATGAAAACTGAAAAACAGTTGACCAGCTTGACAGGAATTAATTACTTTGTATTTTTCTCAACCATTGTAAATTTTGTGAGTTTTTCTTTTCACGTCAAGTTTATCGTTTATCAGTGTACAATCGACTTCTTTTAAGTTTATTGAAAAAAATAGTTAAATTTATCTGTAGGTTTATCTCATATTTAATTATTGTATTATTATATTAAAATAAATTACTTTATCTTACAGGTGTGGTTTTTTCGATACTTTATAACATTGTTCTCGGTGACAGAAATCAAATTTTAATCACAAGAGAGATAAAGCTGTCAGTTCTACTCACAAGTGAGTAAATCTGACAGCTGTCAGTTGTAATTAAAAATTGTAATTATTAATTGTAATGTAATTACATGCGATGTAATGTAATTCTCTGCCTTCCACTTCACGAACAGATCATACTATTTCTCGTACATATCTCTCGACCTTACCGGAAGCAAATTGGAAAAAGCGGCTTCCACGTCTAGTTAAATATGTTTTGGTAGAAAGTCAATTTTTATTACTTTAGTGAAAATTGTGAAAAACAACGAGACTGTTTATTTCATAACTATAACAATCACAGGTTACTACGAAAACTGATATTAGAACCATGCTAATGTTACAGGCCGATATTTATTTGAATAAATATTTCTTGTATTTTTATACAATGCACCTGTAAGATAAAACGTCGTCACACGTGATCGAAATGTCATTATAAAGCTCGTGAGAAGTGTCTCGCTTCTCTCTATTCTTTATTCTCTATTCTCACTCGCTAATAATGATGCATTTCTATCACTTATAATATAAGGTGTTCATTTAAAAAACTCATCAAGTTGCTTGTGATTTTTTGAGTGACGAAGACGAATTGAAAAAAGCATGTGATTTATTGCTTCATCTACAAGCTGAAAGTCTGCCACCAGCAATACATACTAGATTATTAATTTGGCAACAGACGTACGTTAAAATGTTATGTCAAATTCATAGACGACTTGATGACTTTTTTAAATGAACACATGATATAATGTACTATTATACCCGACTAACATCTAGATGCCTATTTTTGCCACGCAAAAAGAAGGTATAATGGAGTATTTCTCTCACAAGCGATATAATGATAAAAAGGGGTGAATTACTATGGTTACACAATGGTAAGACATGAATAATTTTTTGAAACGTCATTTTGACACTTTCATAATTTTTTGATTTTTAACTTTTACAAGAAATTACACGTCGGGCATAAAACGTCGTATCTTACACGTGACCGAAATGACATTGACACTCGCTGACAATGAAGCATTTCTGTCGCTTGTAATATAATCTACTATTAATAGTTAACCCGACTAGTTCAATTATGTAAATAAAAAATTAAACCATTTATCTATATACAGAGTGAACATAAAGTTCCGCACAAAATTCATAATTTAGTTATGTAATGTTCTTGCGAAAAACGTTCGAACAGGTCGATTTGTGTTTTTACATTGCCTTCTTTTGACATAAAATTTTTGTTGATGACGTCATCTGTTTTTGAACTGTCACCGTCATCAATTTTTTTAAATGGCAACTTTCAATTTTTTTTGGATTTTAAATACACTTTTCAATTCTCTATTCAAGAAGCTTAAAAAATGGGCACTTTGCATAACTTTTTTTTTTGAAAAAATACGTTTTACATCAAAAATAAAAAATTTATTTCTTGAAAAAAATTGAAAATAACAATAAATTTGGAAAGCAAATAATGAAAAATAAAAAACCATTTAATAAATTTTGACGCAAGTGCTCAAATTACCACCCGCCAACTATTTGACACATTCCCAGACGTGTTTTAACGCTTTGAACACTTCGTTCAATCACTTCTGGATTAACCTGCGCCATTTCACCACGAATTCGTAGTGAAATAGTACTTTAAAAAAAAAAAAGTTATGCAGGGTATCACTTTTTTACTCTTGTTGAATAGAGAATTGGAAAGTGCATCTAAACCCCCCCAAAAAAAAAAAAAAAAGTTGGGGATTGCCATTTAAAAAAATTAATGACGGTGTCATAGTTCAAAAACAGATGACGTCATCATCAAATTTTTTATGTCAAAAAGTGGCAATTTGAAAACAAAAATCGACCTGTTCGAGCGTTTTTCGCAAGAACATTATATAACTAAATTATGAATTTTGTGCGGAACTTTATGTTCACTCTGTATATAAAAATGAATCGCCGTTCGTATGTCACGCTAAAACGCAAAAACGGCTTTAGCGATTTGAATAATCTTTGTTTTGTTTTGATCGACATAATCCAGGGATGGTTTAAAACTATTTTTCACATACACATGGGGGCCCAGGGGGGCCCATTGGGCTAGACCGATTTTTCGGCTCGACCGATTCTTATGATTTTTTTTTGTATATTTGGTAGGTATGAGAATAGGTGGTAAGCTATTTTTGACATAGACATGGGGGCGCAGGGGGGGCCCTTAGGCTGGACCGATATTTCGGGTCGACCGATTCTTATGATTTTTTTTTGTATATTTGATAGGTATGGGAATAGATCGTAAAGTATTTTTCACATGGATATGGGGGCCCAGGGGGGCCCTTAGGCTGGACCGATTTTACGGCTTGACCGATTTTTATGAAGTATTTTTTTTATATTTGGTAGGTATGGGAATAAGTCTAAAAGTATTATTCATATTGGACATGGAGCCCAGGGGCCCCCTTTGGGCTGGACCGATTATTATGATCTTTGATTTGTTGGATTTGCGAATAGCAAAATAACTATTAAAACATGGACATGGAGGCCCAGGGGAGCCCTTGGGTTTATAACTCAAGAAGGACTTTCATCATATTTGATTTGTTGGATCTGTCTCCGCCCCGAATAGCAGAATAACTATTAATACATGGACATAGGGGCTCAGGGGTTTATAACTCAAGAACGGCTGGACCCATCTTTAATTTGTTGGATTTGCCTCCGCCCCGAATAGCAAATTAAATATTACAACATCGGAAAAACTACAGGGGGCGGGGAGCTTGGTACGGGGAAACGACAATAACAAAGCCCCCCTGGCACGACAATAACAAATAACGACGCCCATCAAAAATTGTCGTCAGGACTTCAAAAATGAAAATCGATTCTTAAGGAGTAAACTCCAAAGTTTCACTTATGTTGCGCGTGGACTCCACACACATTTTTCTTTTTCTTTTCGGGGGCGAATAACTATTAAGACATCGGAATACATGGCAGAAACAAAAATGAACATGGCGTTGTATGCTGGTTCCGGCAGTGCCAGGAGATGGCGTTGTGTGCATTATCTTTTGATAAAAAAGTGAATTGAGCTAATAAGTTAACACAACATTTATTGTTTCTGAGGCGATACAAAGTTCGCCCGGTCAGCTAGTATGAAATATTACTTAATTTTCGTACTGCTGGCATTAGTTAGAATAAAAAATCTGCCATTCACATGTAGGACAGGTTTTCTATAAGACTAAATGTAAGAGTTTTATTGCATTTACTACTTAATAAGCTTCCTAATGATCTTGCATTTTTCACAGAAAGTAATCTATTTAAAAGAAAATATAAAAAAATATTTATTTTAGAATTTTTTAAATATTTTTGTCTAACGCCTCAACCTCCTTAAGTTAGGAATATCAAAAAAATATATCGGAAGTAACACTGAAATGCCAGCCGAATATGCAGTCTTGAAGACAAAATCAACAACCGAATAAGCAAAGTAAAGAACAATAATAAGCGTTATAATTATAAAATAATTTTGAAATAAAAGTTTAAAATGCCAGCTTAACGAAGATTAAAACGCTCAATATCGTGGGAACGCCTCACTCGTTTTCGTTAGTCTAGAGACGGCAAAAAGATTGGATTTAAAAAATTGAGACAATTGTGATAATTTCATATTTGAAGTGCTCAAGAGAGTGCTGTTTTTGAAACTAAGAGAAAGAATGTTTGGATTTCTTTTTTTTAATTGAACGTGGGGTGATTTAGGAAGGGCATCGTAGGGCCGCTATAAAAAGTACTTATAAATTTGTACTTATTTGTATTGTAAGAGAAACTTTCACTGATATTAGAGTAATAAACTGAGCGGCACTAAAAAATTTATTTTATTACCTCTGATTTTACTAATATTGAATATCTATTGGCACGATACTATGCTTACGCAAGAGCGAAACTTGAATATTGAAGTGTCATATTGGGCCCATAACTTCCATATTTCAAAATTTAATAAAAATATTCACTAAATTAAAAACAGCTCGTATTCTTCAAGGGTTTATCCAAAACTCAACTGTAATAATATCGAGAAGGGCTAAAGAAACTAAATCTAGTGCAACCCATATTTTTAGTTATTTTTACGATTTGTGGAATTTAATTTATAGTTTGAAATCCGGATATACATAGTGTCATGAATTTATATTATATATTAACTTGCTATTTTAAAATTTTATAGAGGGTGTTTTAAATAGAGGAGTTTAAACAATAGAACTCTATTAAAGAAAACTCCAGAAATTCTGTCCAAGGCTTTTGGAGAGTCTCAAAAGTCCATTATTAGGAAGCGTTATTATTTAGATTACATTTCTTTGTACTCTCTAGGACGCAAATTATTTATTATTGACAAACAGATGTTCATATAATTGGATGTTGCGACGGCGGCCGCGCCGGAAGTCGTATCTAGTCGCGGTGAACTACCTGCACCTGTCCGAATGTTCGCAGCAAATGATGTCATCATTCCAGAACGTTCCGCGGACTACGAGGACGGTAGCGCCGGAAAACGTATCGAGGTCAACTACCTGCCCGAATGTTCGCAGCGGATGTTGTGCAGATTGTGACTAGTCATAGTTATTGTGAATAATAATCACCCGTGCAAACTGTACGTAGTCTAACTCATTAATTAAAATTTAGTAATTGAGGTAGTGCACGTATTCGTTAAATCCGCGAACTCGGTCGGCTCAGGTTTCATCAATTTTGCATTGTTTTAAAGCTGTATCATTTTCTACAGGAAAATAGTAGATTGTTTTATGAGGAGAAGAAGTGAGGCTTTTCGTGGCAAGTTTGTAGGTTTGAGGACGGCAAATACAGACGCGCCACGAAAAGCCACTTTTCTCCAAATAAAACACGCTATTGTTTTTTTGATTTGACTTACCATCAACAGCGCAAAAAGTAATTTCTAGACTTTATGCGCCGCTAAGCGACTTTGTATACAATGTCACGTTTTTCTGACGTTTGAAGAAAAACAGTATTTCTTCCAATTTTAGGTTCGTTATCAAAAGGGGAATTATATGAAAATTGTAAATTACAAATTTTTTACACATTAATATTTAGTGTTTGCACGAATTACAGCAGTTGCAGACTAACTTTAAATGAATTTCCATATATGCATATTTTTCCTTATCCCTGAATATTTTGTGAAAATGTCGCACGTTACATTTATATCTATTTTTCTTATCATTTTGACAGGCAATATAATGTTTTAAACTAGACCCAAAATAGAAGTTAAATATTATGTTATTACTCTATGCTAATTATTTATTATTAATTTAAATTGGTCATTTGTCGACCATCTGAAGTTATTTCCGGATTCTTTGACGTTTTAACAATATTCCTACAACAACCGCACTTTGTTAACAAGTTTAAGCTCATCGAAGCTTTTTAACTAGTTTTGGGGGTAGTCGATCCTTCTAACAAATTGAGTTCCAACTGAGCAGTCGTTCATTTTTTATTACGGTAAATTAAATAAAACAAAAAGGTAGGCTTTTAGCATCCACTTGCTTTGTGTTTCCGCACCGAGTACTTCATTTATCCTTACAACGAAACCTTCGTCCAACATTTCACTTGCCCCAAACAACACCAGTTTTGCCGCCATAAATTAGCCGCGTTGTACAAGCTGTCCCCACTTTCCATACAGCTCCAACTTCCAAAAAACTCGTTGACTTAACCTGAATAACAGATTCCGCGCCATTATAATAATTCTTTCCGGCCGGCGTTTCCGAAGCCCGGTCCTTGGAGGATTTATTTTATTAGACCTCTGTCGGCCCATTTATACACTTTTTGCCGCCCGGAATGCAATAAAGTGCGTTTTTTAACTGTTTTTGACACGAGTCTCCCCATTAGGGCTCGTATTTTCATAATCATCGGCCCACATTTTTTTACCGGAGAGAGTTTAAATCGAAACCGAGCTAACATTAAATAGATTTGCGATTACCGATGGGGGATGCGGAAAACCGGATGAAATGAATGAATATACTTACGTCCCGCGCAGGGTTCCCGACTTTGAGCTGCTTCTGTAACAGAGAAAAAGGGAAATTATAGTAATTTGGGTTTGTACATAGTTTGGAAAACAGATTTTATAAACTCTCTTTCAATGTTTCAAATATGCCCAATCTCTCTAAAATTTCTGATAACGAAAACTGCAAGTATCAACTCTGTAAGCTCACTTCGGATCTAAATACATCTGGTGTTAAATTCCAAAACGATTCAATCCAAATGTTACGACCCCGTCGAAAGTTCTATCGATTCCAAGTTTTAGTACGTAACTCGACGTACTCGCGTTTTATCATTTTCATTTTCCGAATATGTCGGATCGTAAAACCCGCTCAAAATCAAAAAACACTCGGGACGAAATTAACAGTTCTTCGGCTAGTCCAATCCTTAAAGTGTTTCCGACGCAGAACGGCGGGATAAAACGAGAAGTCGTTACCTCTGGTTGCAACAAATGTCTAAGAACTGCGGATTTTATGCGACATGCAACACATAAATATTTCCGAGAGGAGTTTCTGAAACTTGAAAAGATAAGGTGCGGCGGGAGTGATTTTATTTATGTTAGTTTCGCATGTGCTGGATGATTTCAATTTTGAGGAAATCGGAAAGGCTTGAAAGATGCCCTTTGAAGTTTTAGTAAAATGATTAGACAGTTTCTGTGTAAAGAGTAAAACGAAACGATGCACTTGACAGTGGGCTTTAGGGACTTTTAATACAATGGAAGATATCGTCCCGCCGACTCCAATTTACAATTCATATGAGCTTTCCTGTCTCTTTATTCTTTTTAGTCGCGTTTCCTCACACTAGACGCAGCTATTGTTGGTCGAGTCTTCAGTGATGTGTTGACGACCTCGGTTAAATTGTAGACACTTGTGAAAACCGCAAGGTTGCAGCTCTGTTATTAATATCAACTTGTATCCTGTCTTGCCGCTTTTATAAATCTTGTTACATAAATTTGTGACATTTCTAGATCAAGTGTTTGAGGCTTACAGGTAATTAAAAATGATACTCATTCTGCAGAACTGTAATCCCATCTAAACCAGATTAATTTAATTTTTTCCCAACATTAGGAATTAATTTACTGTAAACCAAAGCTTCGACGGACCTAGAAGAATTTATAAGCCCTTAGAGAAATAAATAAGCAAGTCAACTGGCATTAAGTGCCGAAGGGTCAACTTTGCTGAAATCTTGTCTCATAACTTTGCAAAGAAACTAATAAAGGGCAAGGCACTAAACAGAAATTTACGACAAAGGCTTTGGAGCCGATACAAATACTGGAATAAATCGGAGAAAAATGGATCGGGGCGTTTCGAAGGAAGAATGGACGCAGTTACATGTGAATGATGAAGGGTGCATTGTTATTATTATTAGGGTACACGCTGAAACTAGTTTTAGCTGATAAAATGTCAATTATTTAAAATTCATTCCTGTAACTACAATATATTACAGAATATTTGACAATAATTAACGGTGTAATATTTGAATTCGATAATTGATCATTATAAATGCTATTTGTCTCCCGATCAGCATACATCAATTAATTATTTTCTGAAAAATACAGTGTAATTAGTATAATAATTAGATTAGTTAGTGTTAGTTAGTTAGGTGGTTAAGTCAATGATGTAACTTCTAATCAACTAATTTAGAAGTTGTTTAAAAATATTTCTTTGGATATGTTGGAACTTCCAGTTGGGCCGATAATCACCGTTTAAAACTTTTTCCACTCCAAATTTGTCCATTGTGTGAATTTCCTCTTCAGATTAATCACTCTATTTCGGTCGCGATAAATCAAAACAAACCGGTTAATTAAGAAAATCCGGACAAACCCCTTTCACATAAATTTCCTAGTTGACGTCCTGCGGCCCACCGTAATTAATTGCGTGTTATAGAATTTTTAATAAAACAACAAAAGCGTCTTCCGAGTGAAAAGCTCTCCTAACAAAAAATGTTTCAAACGGACGTATTTCCCGAAAGTGTAGGATGAGACAGCCGAGTCCAATTTATTCACCCGAATTTTCATGCAGAATCCTGAAAATCCAAAGCGGAGAGAAAATACATTAATTATAAACTTTAGAGGGCACAAGTACAAAGAGCTGCTAGAGGAGTCGCTGAAATTCTATTTAAATTTATGACGCCATAGGTGAGCGACATAGCACTGTGTGTGATTATTATTTTTAACAAGCTGTAAAATTTTATTGTCTGGGAAGCCGAATTCAAACTTTGTAGTAAAGACTAATAACAGGTTGTTAATACTACTATATCTCAGTCAAATGGGCGCGTTTCACCTATAAATTTTACTTTTGAGTAATTGGACTTGCTTTGTGTTTGTGCTCACGCGATGATTTCCAAATGTAACCACAACAAAGTTTTATATAAATTCCTTCTCTCCGATCCATCCCATAGAAAGAGCAGTTTAATTAAAACCTTCCTGATTGAACGCCGAATTCATGGCTCCTAGAACTAACTTCGGAGATTAGCGGAAAATAAATAAACAGGGAATTAATAACGAACACTAAATCAAAATACCCCATGTTAACGCTTTAGAAAGCGTGCTCAAACTGAAGGAAGATACCCAGGAATTTATTTCCATTCTCGGCTAAATTAAACACAAGAGCGCTTCCTCGTCGGCAGACGTAAATTTACTTCGACTTTTTATTATTAACGTTTAATAACGAAGACGTTGCGTTATTTACTACGCCAATTTCACTACATGCTCCCTTATTCTAAGCTCGAATGAGTTACAACGGCATCATTAATAATGTGCCAGCATACGACTCGCGAGATTCAGAGCGGGTACTTAAAAATGCTAACATGGTTTATAAGTATTACGAGGGTAAAAACTGTAAACCTGACATTATTCATACAGTGTACCGTCCTGGCAACAGCTGTGCTTTTATAATTACATGAATTTTATTGCGATTCTTAACGAGGAGTGAATTTTCATTAAATTATTACTTCTATTATTCGCATAACTAGACATTGCTAAAAGTGACAGAACTTCTCAATATTTTACTTTTTTATCTTCCTCTGATTTGTTAGGTTTCCTCGCTTTATCAGCCTCTTCAAGGATCCGAATTTATTTCCCATGTTATTACTGAAAATATTTTCTAAGTGTACTCGTTCATTCTTGTTTTTCAGATTCAGTCGTTTTTCTACTGTATCTACTTACAAAATTTTATTTTCAGTTTTTTTGGGCATGTGTTCCTTCCGCGTTTCACCTTTAGCTTTATCAATTAAAATGTTCCAACATCCTTACTTTCCCGAGTGCCTCAAGTTCTCAATTTTTTAATTATTCCTATTTGCCTTCTGAACTCTTCACTTAGAATACATTTGATCATTTGTGTAAAAACCTTGAAATAATTTATCACTATTATCTCAGGAAGGAAGGCCAAAGGCGGGTAAGGATAGCAGTGCGGTGGTACGTCACGACGGCTCGGTGCGTCTATCCAGCCTCGACACCGAAATGTAAAAGAGGTACCAAAAACCAAAAGTTTCTGTGACATTTGTCCGTTAGATAAAGTTAACAAGAGTTGACGGAATTGGCCCCCAGTAATATATTGAGACGACGGCGCGACGGCCCGGAATCGGATGATGTCATGATGATCTCACCACGTATGGTAACGTAATTAATCTGGAATAGTCCACATGAGAACGTCTGGGAATAATTTTTCACATGGGATGATCTCATGAGTCTAGAAGACTCTGTGGCGGTGATCTCATGCTATACCACGCTCGTACAAGAGACTGATCTCATTCTTCTGGAATAATCCACTGCGCCAAAAACATGATCTCATGATTCCGGGAATAGAAAGAATCGAGAACGCCAGGAGCTGTAAAAGAAGAGATCAAACGACAGAGCGAGTCAGTCGATTCGTAGCATCGTGAACAAGTGTTCAGCGCGTGATATTGTGAAAGTCTGTTCATAGTGAAAAGTTAGTCTTGTTAGTCTTTTTAATAAAAGTTAGTAGCTACGGTGTGCACCAGAATTTTCTTTAAATCCTCGAACCCGCCCGGCTCAGGCTACGTTACATTGGTGTCAGAAGTGGGATTTAAAGAAGCGGACGTAAAAAAAAGAGAAGAAAAATCGAACTAACCGATACGTGATGCATGTCAAAGCGACCTTCTGGAAGAATCACGAGAAGTAAAACTATGGAGGCTCTACAAGAACAAATGGCCGTTCTTCTAGAACAATTAAAAAAAAGACGACAAGAAGAAAAAGAAGAACAAGAAAAGAGACGACTAGAAGAAAGAGAAGAACAGGAAAAGAGACGACAAGAAGAAAGAGAAGGACAATAAAAGAGACGACAAGAAGAAAGGAAAGAACAAATGGCACTTCTAGAACAACTAGAGACGCGACGACAAGAAGAAAAAGAAGAACAACAAAAGAGACGACAAGAAGAAAAAGAAGAACAAGAAAAGAGACGACAAGAAGAAAGAAAAGAGCAAATGACACTTCTGGAACAACTTCACGCAGAAAAAGAAGAACAAGAAAATCGACGACAAGAGGAACAGAAGAGAATTTTCGAACAGCTCGACATTTTGCAAAACACCTTTAGAGAAGACGTGGAAGAGAAGGTTCGTGATATTCACAAAGTTGTGGAAAGGAAATTTCTGAAAATTCAAGAAGGTGTAAAAGAAGAAGTCCTGGAAATCAAAGAAGACGTAAAAGGGATAACAGAATATTTGGAAAAGAAAGTCAAGGAAATGGAAACAAAGCTGAAAAGGATAACAACGGGGCAGTCGGTCGTGACAGAACCGTCAACACAAAGGCTAAAACCTCCGACTTTTGATGGCCAGACCTCATGGTTTATGTACAGGAGGCAATTCGAGGCAGCGGCCGAAATGAACAACTGGGGTGAAGAAGAGAAAGCCACTGCACTGGTGTTATCCTTGCGAGGACAAGCTCTTCAGCTGCTGCAAACCGTCCCGGAGAGGGAACAAAAGAACAACGTCGCCGTGGTCAACGCTCTCGAGCTGCGGTATGGAGGCCTCCACTTGAACCAAGTGTACCAGTCGCAGCTGAAGTCACGAGTTCAGAGGAATGGCGAAAGCCTGCAGGAGTTTGCGGCGGATGTTGAGAGACTGGTACATCTGGCCTACCCAAGCGCCCCTAGCGAGTTCCACCACCAACTTGGAACAAGCGCGTTTATTGATGGGGTCCGCGACGGTGAGTTGCAGCAAATGTTGAGACTAGGTAGACATCAAAAATGCGCCGATGCCCACGTGCACGCCTTGGAGTTCGAGGCTCAACGTGTGCGAGCAGTAACTATGGAGGAAGCCCCGAAAAACGGAAACGACCTGCTGCGAGAAATAAAGACGTTGCTTGAGGAAATGCGACACGGAAGCATGACAGGCAGGCCCAGATGCTTTAATTGTGGGAAAGTGGGTCACCTGAGGAGGGACTGCCGCTTAAGGAGATCGCCGGAGCAGACCCATAGGAATCCGGAGTCCGGCCCTTCAAAAAAGCCCCTAGGGTCATCTCCATCTCGTCTGTTGCTGGAGGGTCGAATCAACGGAGCTGGCTGTTCTATGACCGTCGACACCGGAACGACCGTCTCGATCGGAAGACCAGACATCTTCAAACCGCTGGGAGATTTCCAATTGGCAGCGAGCGACCTGGTGTTAAAAACAGCAACGGCAGAAGCAGCACGAGTATTCGGGGAAGTTGAGGCAAGACTCGAGTTGGGGAGGTTCGAGTTCGTTCACAAAGTTATTGTAGCTGATATAGTGGACGATTTCATCTTGGGTCTTGACATCATGAAGAAGTTCGGATTCGTGCTGGACATCAAGAATCGCATGCTGCTAGTTGGCAACGAAGAAATCTCCCTGCACTCTGCGATACCATCCACCGACGAAGTGAAAGTGAAGAACAAATCGTACTGGCAGAGTTGGAGGAAGACCCTGGGGGATACCGGACTGGAATAATAGAACCGAACGTGACCACCAACCCGGACGTGACACAAAAAACACAGATCATGGTAGCAAGAACACTCGTTGAGGCTAATGGACGAATTCCTATCCGTGTAGCGAATTTAGGTGAAAGTCGTGTTACACTACAGAAAGGGCAGACGATCGGAGTATACCATCCTGTACTACGGGTCGTCCGTTGCGAAGAACAACCTGTTGAGTGTGAGAAAAGAGGCTCAGCGAACGAGTGTAGAGCAGCTCTTCCTAGAAGACTGGAAACACCTTACGAACCATCAATTAGAGAAGGCCATGGCATTTATCCGCAAGGAGAATGACATCTTTGCTGCCGAAGACCGAAGCACAGGCAGAACCAACATGGTGCAGCACAGAATCAACACGGGAGAAGTTGCTCCGATCCGACAACCGCCAAGAAGACTTCCGTTCCCAAAACACCAAGAGGTGGCTCATATGGTGGACAAAATGAAAGCAGACGGAATAATTGAAGACTCCTCAAGCCCTTGGTCGTCACCAGTTGATTTGGTAACAAAGAAAGATGGCTCCACTCGCTTTTGCGTTGACTACAGACGGCTGAACGATGTAACTAAGAAGGACAGCTATCCGTTGCCACGTATTGATGACACCCTAAGCATGTTGTAGGGATCGCAGTGGTTTTCAACCCTGGACTTGAAGAGCGGCTACTGGCAAGTTGAGATCCACCCCGATGACAAAGAGAAGACGGCGTTCTCGACTGGAAGCGGTCTCTACCAGTTTAACGTTATGCCATTTGGACTCTGCAACGCACCTGCCACTTTTGAGAGGTTGATGGAACCGATTCTGCTAGGGCTGACATGGAAAACCTGCTTGGTGTACCTCGATGACGTCATGGTAGTTGGAAGAACCTTCGAAGAACATTTAAAAATTTGGAAGAGATCTTCAGCCGCCTGCGGAATGCCAACCTTCAGCTCAACCCCAAGAAATGCCGATTGTTGCAGACAGAAGTGAAGTTCTTGGGCCATGTGGTTTCGCCCAGCGGAGTACAAACGGATCCGGACAAGATCGCAGCCGTCCGCGAGTGGCCACGACCAAGGGACAAGCACCAGCTGAGAAGCTTCTTGGGCCTCTGTACCTACTATCGCAGATTTGTCAAAGGGTTTGCTGACATTGCCAAGCCTTTGCACAGACTCACGGAAGACAAAACCCCATTTATCTGGAATAACGAGAGCGAAGCAGCGTTTAGAACTTTGAAGAGCTCGCTGTGCACGGGTCCTATTCTGTCTTACCCAATAGTAAAGGGGCGGTATATCTTGGATACAGACGCCAGCAACAACGGTATCGGGGCATTCCTTTCGCAGGTTCAGGAAGGCGAAGAAAAAGTCATCGAATACTATAGCAAGGTGCTTTCTAAGCCGGAAAGAAACTACTGCGTTACGAGGAAGGAGTTATTGGCAATCGTAAATGCAGTAGGACATTTTCACAAGTACCTGTACGGTCAACACTTTAAAATCCGAACGGATCATGCTGCGTTGAGGTGGCTGTTAAGCCTTAGGGATCCAGAAAGACAGACAGCCAGATGGTTGGAGAGGCTCCAGCAGTATGATTTTGAAATCGAACACCGACCAGGCAGATCACACCAGAATGCGGACGCACTTTCTAGGAGGCCGTGCCGGAGTGACTGCAAACATTGCAGTCGGAGAGAGGCATCCAAAAATTCGAGGGCGTGAAGAGATTGGTTCTGCAACCTCAAGATGGGTGGACAACAGCGGAGATGAGGGCAGAACAACTTGGATATTGCGAGATTAGTGCAATTTTGGAAAGCAAAGAGAGCGGAAATCAGAGACCACAATGGCAAGACATCTCGAACAAGAGTCCTGCTCTAAAAGCACTATGGGCCCAATGGGATTCACTGAAGGTGGAAAATGGCCTGCTGAAGCGAGCATGGGAGAGTGCAGACGGAAAGTCGGTGACGATGCAACTGGTTTTGCCCAAGTGTCGCGTGAAGGAGGTCTTGCAAGAAATCCACGGTGGAGTGTCCAGCGCACATCTGGGCGTGAATAAGACCATGGGGAAAGTCCGTGAACGCTTCTATTGGGTGAACGTTCGAAACGATGTCGAGAGCTGCTGTCGAAAATGTGACACTTGTGCGGCGAGCAACGGTCCACAGACGCGTAGTCGAGGAGCCATGAAGCAGTACAACGTTGGAGAACCATTCGAGAATAATCCACATGAGAACGTCTGGGAATAATTTTTCACATGGGATGCTCTCATGAGTCTAGAAGACTCTGTGGCGGTGATCTCATGCTACACCACGCTCGTACAAGAGACTGATCTCATTCTTCTGGAATAATCCATTGCGCCGAAACCATGATCTCATGATTCCGGGAATAGAAGAAATCGAGAACGGCGGGAGCGGTATAAGAAGAGATCAAACGACGGAGCAAGGCAGTCTATTGGAAGCATCGTGCACAAGTGGTCAGCGCGTTATTGTGAAAGTTTACGCATAGTGAAAAGTTAGTTTTATTGTTAGTCTTTTTAATAAAAGTTAGTAGCTACGGTGTGCATCAGAATTTTCTTTAAATCCTCGAACCCGCCCGGCTCAGGCTACGTTACACTACTCAATTTTATTTTCAGTTTTTTTTTTGGACATGTGTTTCTTCCGCGTTTCACCTTTATCAGTTAAAGTGTCCCAACATCCTTACTTTCCCTATTGTCTTAAGCTTTCAATTTTTTAATTATTCTTATTTGCCTTCTGAACTCTTCACTCAAAATACATTTGATCATTTATGTAAAAACCTTGAAATAATTTATCACTATTGTCTAGTGGTAAGCGAGCGAGCCTCAGCTCCAAAATATGCCGCACAAACACAAGGAAGGCCAAAGGCGGGTTAGGATAGCAGTGCGGTGTTACGTCACGACGGCTCGGTGCGTCTATCCGGCCTCGACACCGAAAAGTAAAAGAGGTACCAAAAACCAGACGAAATTGCCCCCCAGTAATATATAAAACCAACTGCCTTGTAAAGTCTCTTTGTATTGACAAAAACTAAAAATACAAACAACCAACATGAAGAGGATTATTTTCCTGCATTTGTTTTGTATTTGTATTTGAGGCTGAGCAACGTGTTTTGATATTTAAATTTTATAATCCCTACAACCATTAACATACGGTTGAGTTAAATGCAAAAACGCCTGTTTGTGCGCATATTTGTTTACCTTTAAAAACAATTTTTATTTATGTGTACTGCATATTACGGGAACATGATGACCTAATCACAAATAACAATTTTTTTATTTTGTTTTTAAACTTTTTCGAGTATCAGTCGGGACACCCAATTAATTATTTTACCCCCGAATTTACATTTCGGTATAATAACAACGTTTTTGACATTGTGTGCTCTTGCATTAGTGGCTAATGCAGCTGTTCGCTTTACATTTTAATGTGGAAATTATTGTGAATTACAGATTGTACCTAAATGTACAATAGTAATCGATATTTGGGGTAATACAATCGTGAAAAAGTCGAATCACTAGCGGCTATCCGGAGCGTAGAGTGGCTTTTGACCACATTCATTCGACAACACGGGAATTTGGAATTAACCCAATTAGCCAAAGTTTAGGTAGAAGGAACGGCGTGAACTTAATTACTGGTCATTTCCGCATGTAACACCCTTTTTGCATCAAACCACCAATGTCGCACTTTGGGGCGGGTTGACCAGGACCAGAGAGGTGTGAATGAATTTATTTGACAAAAGTGAGTGTAAAATTAATGCTAACATTCTCTTGTATTTTTGAAACTTTTTGAAGTAAAACTTCTTTACGGGTACTTGACTTGGGGAGAGCGTTACGAAAATTGTTCCGCTAAAAATGGTGGATGCGCCGGGTCAACTTTAGCCCCCACAATTCGACTTCTCCCCTTTAACGTATTCAAAACGTAATTCACATATATGCAAATGTAATTTAAACAAAGTCCGTTTAATTAAATTTGTGTTGTATGCAAAAAACGCATAATATTTATTTAAAAAGAGAGCATTACCATGACACCGTGCATATTTGCTCAGCAAACCTTACTCGCATTCTAGAGAGGGTTGTCGCTCTCAGGCAGCATATTTAACACATTTTTTCTCGTTTAATTAGCAACCTCCCGCAGAGTAGGAATCAACAGCCGCATGTAAGCGTGTTGTAAAAATATGCAACGAGAATATCAAGGAACGAGCTGTATGAAATTTATTCCTTGTCGGAAATGCTAATGAAATTTATGTAATTAGAAAAGCTGCTGGAAACAGTGTGCACGGTATGAATAATGTGGGATTCAGAGTTTTGGTTCGTAATACTTCTGGAGCGTGTTAGTACTTTTAGTCTTATTAACGTATCTTCAAGTGTTTCTTGTCGTTTGAGCTAAAGCTCTTTCAAATCTTTAATGTAATGCTCGAGTTAAACTTATCGTTTTGCACAAAACCGTAGTGCATGCACGGAATTATATTTTTAATGAACACCCATGACATTATTGATGGATAATTTCAACATAATAAATAATAGAGAATTGCAAGTCTTAGGAGGGATGTAGCTTTGAAAAATTTTATATTATTAAGTTTTAGCTGTTTTAATAAAATAAATAAAAATTATATGCACCAAATAATGCAGCAATTTATTTATTCATAGAATATGTTAAAACCGGTTTCCATAAAATAATTTTTTTCTGGTAAACTCCAACAGTTTGACATTTTTTTAATTAACATCATGCACGTCATTATTATGTGAAGAGGCGCTTTTATAAAAAATTCTAGATGCAATCACATAAAATTCTATAATTTTTTAGTTAATACGAAAAGTTATGTCTATTTTTCGTTCCGAGATTTATCGGTATTCTAAAAAAAAATTATTGCATAGATCAAAATACTAATATAACATTGGGTTCTAATCGGAAGCTCCTCCTAAATAATACGTAAATATTAGATATCAGATGTTCTTGAGGCAAAGTTCGGGGCAAACGGCAAATTAAAACAAACCGGTATCCTTTAGCTGCAATTCAAATAATTTATTTTCTTTGGGAAGCAATTAGTTTAATTGGGGACGACCACAAATTGTGTCGGGAATTAATTAATGAAGTCACCCCTCGAAAATAATTAAGACACAGTTGCTTCCAGAATTCTGGGTTGATCCGGTTTATTTTATAATTGGGAGTAAATGGAATGATGACCATTTAAATAATCAAAAATCACGTCAAGCAAGTAGAGACATAATAATTGAGCCACTAAATAGTCAATAGTAAATAGTTATAAATTTTTGGTAAATTTTGTGTTAATATTTTAGTGGTTTTTGAGTTAAATCTTTTCATACGATCAGATCACTTAAATTTTATTGATTTGTATTCATTCTCGTGTGACGGTCTTTTTTAAATAGAATTTTATTTCAAGATAAACATATTTATAGCGTCATCGTTTTTCCTTTTAACATTTCAAAAATACAAAAATATACACAATTTCAATGTGGCGACAGTTAGGACTCTTCGCTACGGCACAAAAATATTCCCCCAAAGCCCTTTTTTATTCAAAAGGAACCAGCTTCAGTATACCGACTTTTCCTTCCCCGCCGGATCGGCGCAAAGCTTGAGCTTTCCCTGCCATCTCTTATCCCTATTTTCTCGTTTTATACAAGAATTCCCATGTTATATCAGTGTGTTCGGACAAAAGAAATAAAATGCTGCAGAATTATCATAAATTTGAAACGCGCACAGGGAACAATATTTCATGGCAAAAGCGCACTTTTGCGTCCTGGATTCATATCGACGTTTCTTGTACAAAGCGAAAAAATATACACATGACGAAACGACGAGGTTGGCGTGTTAATTTTGTCTGGGATGGACGGATTTGTTTGGTTTAATAGGGAAAAATGCGGTAAATAAAACGTCAATTGTGGCTTGGAGTTGCGGCAGCCGGGAAATGCAGAAAGAATGGAGGGAAAATTGAAGGGAGCTGAGCTTTATGAAATTACCCGCGATGCACAAGTGCAATTTAAAAGAAAAAAGAAATTAATTTAGTGTGCATTAAGGTTGATTCTTTTTAGTCATTTGGTGCTTAGGGTACAATACTTATTGTATGTAATGAGATTTTCATGGAAAAGAATTATTTTTATAACTATTCAGTATTAAATAATTCCAAAATTTCGAAACGCCAGGGCCCTAAATTTCAGAATTCTTTTTTAGTCGTGGTACTCTATCACATGTTCTTCTTCTTCTTCCTGCTTAAGATTAGGATTTCCAAATTAGAAAATTTAGATGTACTTTCAGTTTCATGTTCCAGTGCTATGTTACTGCGACGACGGTCGCCCCGGAAGCCGTATTGAGTCGAGGTCAACTACCTGCCCGAATGTTCGCAGCGGATGAAGTCATCATTCTGGAACGTTCTCCAGAAGAAGTCTAGAACACTTGGAGGGATATGAAAAAAGCGGTGAAAGCCAGTGGAAAAGTAGTGCCAAAGAAGTCAGTTAGAGAAGAAAGTGGAGCCAGATAGTAACTAACCGGACGTTATTGTGCATGATCAACCGGGCAATTATACCTAGTTCAACTAAAATTTAGTATTAGCAATAGTGCACCTATTCTTTAAATCCACGGACCCGCCCGGCTCAGGGAAGGTTGTATTACATTACCCCAGGATTTTCTTAATATTTTTCTGCTTTTATCATTACTTCATTTGTTCGTTCATTGTGCTTTCAGTTCATCAGATCATGTTGTGTAAATTAGTCCGCGCTTTTAATTTCTTCATCGTTAATGAATATCCTGTTTGAACCTTCAACACCGAGATCACAAAGGTCTGTACAATGTTCTCAGTTTTAATTTCACAAGAGCATAGAAAATAATCGATTATACCTACTTCCAAGTCATCGAAGCTGGCGTGGTGTTTCGCGGAATACGTCGAACGAGGAGGATTATTTTCGTTTGCTCCTTACGATTATGTATAACTAAAGCGATTCAAAAAGTGCGAAATTTTGACGGAACCTTTTTTCTGACGTTTATTAATAATCATCAACAAATTCTCACTATGACAAAGTTTATATTGTTGGACCCAGCAGAAAGACCGAAGTGATTATACCACGTCATCGAGGGTATAATCGCTTATCTATACATGGTATCGGGGTAATATCTGTAATTGCTATTGGCTCTTATTTGTAATCACTGTTATTTTTATGGCATCCACCTGCCCTCCCTAATTCAATAAACTGTTTTTACTTCAGGTCTGTGCACCGAAACCGAACGAAAAGCAATTAGACCCCATCTCGCTCTCATCCATCATTTATTATCTGCAGAAAGGTAGGCTCGTGTTTGATGTTGTTTCGGGTTTCGGATGCGATTATTGGGGAAGGTGGGCGCCACGTTTCGTTCCGTTACGTTACGGGCATGTGAGTGATGTAATATTAATGAGGTTTGGATATTACGGGCCGGTTATGCTGGATAAACGGTAGGGAATTACGCGACGGTAATGATCGGGGAATTTTATGGGAGTATTAGGTTAGGTGACGATACGTTCGTACACTGTTGTAGTAAAAGTTATGAGGCGAGATGGTTACACGGACAATGTAACTTTTATTTTCGGTTGTTTATTAACGCCGTAAACCAGAGCGACTAACTCGATAATGCACGTTACGTTGTCGGTCCGAGTGATGAGAATGGACAGAGTACAATGAGGTGGGACGTTACGGTTTCTCTTGGGGTTGTTTGGTGTCTAATAGATGCTTATGGTCCGCTCCAGAATGATTTACTATTTATGGTTTTTGGTCATTGATGGCCGGCCATTCGTTTGAACCACGCTTTCCAACAAAATTTGTCATTGCATCCAAAAATTCGAACGTTATTGAACTACAAACAATGAAAACGGTTGCAACGGCACCTTTCCTTCGATCGCCACTCCAATGTCAATTTCCGCCTTTTCCGGTCATGTTATGTGTTCACCTGACGTGAGAATAATCGCGGACGTCTCGTCGTTTCGGATGCAAGATAACGATGTAAAAATATATAGGGTATTTTCCGATGCTACGATTCTGTAGAGATGGAGCGAGTCGACCTTAAAAATATACAAGCAAAGGCAGAAGGCTGCTAGACTGGGTTTTCTTTTTAGTGATGACGGGTATATTGGAATTGGTTCTAATGGTGGAGCTCCTGACGTGCAGAACGAACTTTATTTAACAGTACAGATATTTAAAATAGTTGCCGTTAGCATTTACAAGAGGTAATGATGTTATTTATAAACAGACACTAGTTCAAATTGTGGTCGCATTCCAAATATAAAAATACTCGCACAATCTTGAAGAACCGCAAGAGGCAATTTGTAATGCATGCAACGCTATAGCCTTTCAGATGTTGGAAAATGCATTTAAAAATATGAAACGGAGAGTTAAGAGCTGCATTGAAGCTGGGGGAGAACACTTTGAACATTTGTTGTAATTCTCAATAAACCTACATTATTTGTTAGTGTTTTATTTTCTTCGAATTAAAACAATTTAACATGACAAACATAAACGTGATGCTATCAGTCAATTTGCAGACTGGGCCATTGCATAAAAAAAAACGCCTACTCTGATTTCAAATTCTGCATTTAAGCACTTTGTTTTCCAGAGGTACTACGATGAAAACCGAATATATTTTATTTATGCGGAATTAACATAATGTCCAAATAATTACGTAGAGAAAAAGTAAAGTAAAGCTAGTAAAACACTCTAATCCATTTACTTTCGTGTAAAATTTAAACCCAAATTGAAAAACCTCATCCAAATCATGCAACCTTTATTTGCGAAACCACCACTACGAGACATTTGTTTTCCATTTACGAGCCAAGGTATTACTTGAGGTGCGAGGAATATCTGCATCGTTTCTCTTTCTCCCGTTTTTCCTCCCTGCTAAATAGCGGCGACGACGTTTACACACAAATCAGATTATTTACGGAAAGGGCTCAATGGTGGTGTTAGAGACCCTAAAAAGTTTTCAGATCCGGATTAGGGTGTTGTTGACTGGGACTTCTTCATTCAGCAGACATTTGAATCAAGATTGGAAGAGGGCTCAGAAAAAACGTTTAGGCTTATCGTGGATCTTTTATTGTGTACATAAATGTAGACATGGAACACACTGTACATTCTTTTTGGTCCTCCAAAACTCCACCGTTATTTTCTTAAATAAATACGATTAACTTCTAAATTGTCCTTTCATCAAAACTCGTAACTTCTTCCCAAGTCGAACTTTTGGTAAGACACTCCATTATTTTTCGCCCGGAAACACATTTCTCATTCAGGGTTTTCTTTTTAATACTTCACTTTCTTCTGGCGTCTCCCTGATCAAACCGAAATGACGTTCTTTGTGCCGCGTATTCTAAGACGTCTTCCGACTTTTGCTGGGACTTTAATGTAAAATGGATATGAAATTTGTCACTTGTCATGGGCCTTTGAAGGCGGTACAAATCTCTCCATTACGTCGTGTGTGACTGCGACGAAATGAGGGTGTAAGTGACTCGGAGGGTTGTTATTTATGCTCCATTTTGCCTTAAAAATGCGTCGCTTTATTATGATTGAGTGAATTTATCTTCTGCTGGACGCGTTTGAGGAAATGTTCAGCTATAGATTTGTTAAAATAAAATATAATGAACATTGTAATTCATAGTTTAACAAGTTATTTTACAGCTGCAGTGTTATGGAAGTCCTAACAAAAAATTGAACTACAAGAAGAACTCGCAAACGCTCCCTGTCGGAGTCAAAATTAAAAATAGTTTGACCCCTAAAACCAGTACCCGCCTATGGACTCCACATTCATTGATTGTGAGGCTGCACAAAAACGTTACCCAATAAACGAATTGAAATAAAAACTGTTTAAATGGAAACATGTACTAACCTACCATAACATGCATGTGTCGAAGTAAGTCAGTAATAATAAATTCCTTTTTTAATCACAACAAAAATTAAATAGGGTGCATCAGTCAAATCACACAAATGTTGTACTGTTCTCACAAAAGTACCTGAAGTTGATCAAATTTCGCGGTTTCCATTTTCGTGGAAATTGCAATGAACAAATTATATTAATTGGTTAAGAATCGAGCAGAGGCATAACACAGCGCGACACTAGACTGATAACTAAAATTTACTATCAACGACATTTTTTTTTGTCCATAAAAGTTAGGAGGTGTTTACCTGGATTGCATAAAAACTTTCTCATTCGGCGGAGGGTACAATAAGGGGTCAGAAAAATGGCAATTTCAGCAAAGTGGTGAATAGAAAAAATGTTTTTTATTATACATTATTAGAAAATCCAATTTTACCGGCTTTTCAGAGAGGTGAAAGCATGTATTTCCACGGCTAGCCCGGCAAAATGCAAAAAGCGGCTAGTCGGTAAAATAATTTACTCACTTTACCACCAGAGGGCGCTAGAATAATTTTAGGAAATGGAAAATAAATGTAACGTAATATTTTGTTTTTGCTTTCATGGACTTCTGCTCTAACGAATTATCGTGAAGGGAACTATACTGCTTATTAATAAAATTGTGCTTGGTTGTTCTGGCGAAGATTATTAAGTGTTTGGCATCACTTGTGGACATGGATGAAGATTGCGAAGAAATAAATGACAGTTTGGACATTATTGGAGTTTCGGGTGCTTGCGGAACAGATGAACTCACAAAAATATACCACAAATGATGTGATTGACAAAGACGATATTTTATTCATTAATATTCCAGATTCAA